>JAWNND010000314.1:2400000-3755000 GCA_035043265.1 Drosophila testacea | reverse complement strand
ACAAGTCAAATGGAGGCGAACGACTCTAAAAAAGTACAAGAACATAGCAAAATGGCCGACAGTCAGTCGAAATTGTGTTTCTATGTCAAGCATAAATATCTCAGTCTTCATATTTTCTTTTTTTTTTGCTTTCACACTGCCTCTATGATGATGTTGATGATGATGGTGTTGATGATAATGACGATGATGAAGACGAACGATTATACAACGGCAAATGAGACTGTGATGAAGACGTAGATGGAGACAGCAGATGAGACTGAGACTTAGACTGAGATTGAGGCGCGAGCCAAGGGAATCAACCATGAAAGTGTGCAAGTCTGCAGTAGAAAGCGGTAAAGGAGAGTGCTCTACAGTGGGTTCAATCTGATTAAACTGTACCGAAAAGTTAAAAATAGTGAATACATGCATGAGGGATAAATTAACTTTACTAGTTGTAATTCATATTTAGAAATATGACTTTAAAAATTCTTTCTAATAAATGCTTTTTCTGTAAATCTAAAATGCGCTTCCTAAATCATATCATAAATCCTATATTTTAAGCCGATTGTTCTAATGATGGCTCAATATCAAAGCAACTTTTTCACAATATGATTTGTCAAGAATAATTGAGTTAACTGAAAACATATACAAGTTTTACCTACCCTAAAAAAAGAGGAAAACGATTTAGTGACAATAATATGTATTTTACTTAAAGAGTAAGGTATATAAATATTATAGCTATGATCTGTTAAAATTAGACGAGATTTCTTTTTAAAGAGCAAAGAAGTCGTTTTTTATTTCAAATCTCATTCTCATTTATTCTCTCTCGTTCTTAATAGATCGTCTCTTGAGGTGACTCGATTCGTATATTTTGGACAACATTTGTTCCACTGTGCGTTGGCAGCTTGCACTTAATGAATACCGCCCTAGGGCCAAGTTAGCACCCCACGCACTTATATCATTTTCTTGTGGTAGTGCAAATAAATTATACGGAAATAATTTCATTTAGTTTGTGCAACCAAAAAGTAGCAGATGAAAAGTGTTACGAGTGCATCTAAAGCCAACACAGAGGGGACAACTCTCTATTTTCCCTCTCTCTCTCTCTCTCTATCTCTCTATCTCTGTCTCTGTCGGTGTCTCAATCTGTCAGTGTGTCTCTTTCATTCTGTCAATCTCAAGGATGACAGCATTTAATTCAAAATGCTGCTAAAAGTGTGTAATAGCTGCTTGACAACACAACCCACAAACTGCATTTTGCATTTGCCAGATTGAAGCACTTAACTCGCTTGAATGCAGAATTGTGGGGTATATGTATGTGTATACATATGTGTTTGTTGGTTAGCATCAAGGTTGTTACACTGACAACAATACCCTAAGGGGTAGGTAGAAGATTTGGCATCAGCATCCACATCGGCATCGGCTTCGGCTTTGGGGTTTTGATTTCTGCAATGCATGTGGTTGACATCTGAGCTTCCCTTCGGGGTAATATGAGTAGACTACAATGGATGGATTTTCAAATCGGAGAAGCAAGCTACCAAAGAGGTTTCTTAGGTGCAATTTAATGTGGGAATTTCCCTTAGATGTGCTTCAGTTGCAATCCTTAATTAGAGCTTTGAGTTGTAGTCTACTTTTCTCATTTCTAGTTTCTCAAATAGGTTCTGCTTATAATAAGTATTTTGCTTTTGCCACTGAATGAAGTTGCTCTTAATTGTTCGCTACTCTATCTACTCCTACTACTATTTCCTTTACTTTCAATGTTTATTATCTTTTTACTTATTTTATTATTGTTTTCCAAATCTCTTCTTCAAACTTTTCGCTTTGCTTTTTCTTTAACTTCCCTAGTAGTTTATATCTTTCTAGTATGCTTATCACAAAGCTTCTGTATATTTTACGTGGTAAGCTTTTCTTTTCCAAAATATAGCTTTCTTTAAGTTTGTCACTTTGCTTCTTCTTTAGATTCCCTAGTAGTTTTTTCCTTCCTAATATAATATGCTTATCACACAGCTTCTGTATATTTTACGTGGTTAGATTCTCTTCTCTGTCATATAAGTGGCTATGTTTAAGCTTCTCGCTTTGCTTCTCCTTTCTCTGTCACTAATGAGTCATAAATATTATTATTTTCCAAATCTCTTCTTATAACTTTTCGCTTTGCTTTTCTTTAACTTCCCTAGTAGTTTATACCTTTCTAGTATGCTTATCCCAAAGCTTCTGTATATTCTTCCATGTTAGCTTCTCTTCTCTTTAATAAAGCTATCTTTAAGCTTCTCGCTTTGCTTCTCCTTTCTCTGACACTTCTGTATTATAAATATTTTCTACTTTGCCTACTACTTACTTAGCTTTTCCCCCACTCTCCCATTTCTTTTGCCTAAATGATTCTTTCTGCCACTGCACTTCTTCAATCACCTCTCACCTCTTCTCTCAGCGCTTCATTTTTCAATTTTCAACTAAACTGCAGCTAACCAAAACTCAAAGTGTTGTTGTTGTTGTTGTTGTTTTGCATTTGGTGAAAAGTCCATTTGAATTTTCCTTTCCAGCGCCTTTCCTAGGCACTTGCCATCACAATACAAACTTTTGCATTTTTGTTTCTCTATTTTTTGTTGTTGGTTGTGTGTTATTTGTTATTGTAGAAGCTTCGCTTTGCTTTTGTTGTTCTTGGAAATTCAATAAAATCAACCGAAATTGGTAGTCAATAGGGGACTCTACAAATGTATATGAAGAGCATATATATGGAGTGTGGTCGCCTTTGCTGCAGAATTACTTTTAGCCAAAAAAAAACCGGAGAGAAGAGAAATTGAAGAACCGCAATGAAGCCACACGGGTTGCCTTAAATTGTTTTCCGACAAATTCCATGATGAGTTGCCCCGGGACTAGCCCGGGAGGAGAGGGAGAGGGACTGGGAGAGTGAGAGGAGCGAGAGTTGAACACATTTTACAACTCAGCTGAAGTGCTTAATTACACACACAAACATACAACCAATAAGAGATAGACACATTGTAGTTGTAGATGAGAAAAATGTGAAGAAGACCTTGGGAAAGGGGTAAGAGGTGGTGTGTTAACAATGCCAAACAAAGCGCAATGGCCAAAAAGAAGAAGCAAATAAATTGGTGTGCGGTACGTGTTGTATTGTTGTATTGTAATACTTCCAGTAACAAAATCAAAACCACTGCAACTCTGGCAACCACCAGAAACAGCACTAGGTGCACCTCCATTGCCATTCTCATTCCCCCTTTCTCTCTCTCACTCTTTCTCTTCACCCTTAACAGTTGTGTGTCCATCCTTTTCTGCTTTTAGTTGGCCATTAGTCTTAATGACTTGCGAGTGCGAGTGCGAGGGCCAAACAAATAGTCAAGGCCTGAATGAGTTGTAGAATGCGAAGCGTCAAGAAAGTCCTAAGAAAGTATTTAGCTCTAAAGTGTGCAAGTGTCTACGAAGGAGATGAAAGAAAACTGAAGAAGCGGACCATGATAAAGAGAGAAGGGAAGGGGACAACGAATTTCTCTTACTTGGGAAAAAAAAACAGCTTCCAGTGCTTTTGTGTTTTTGATTCATTGTCCGTTGTTGTTTTTCCAACTGTCCGTCCAACTAACTAATCATGTTTACACGCTGTGCAATGTCATGATAAACAAATTATAATTCCTACTAATTATATTTATATTATTACTACTTATAGTTACTTTAACTAACAATAAGAAGACTTGACGCTTGTTGTCTACAGCAAAGTTCAATTAGCAGCATTCAATATGTATTTCAAAATTCTACTGTCTTCTCATTTCGAATTTATCTTGTATAAACGAATTCTTAAGATTCTAGGATATAAATTGTAGTTTCTGCTTTTGTATTCTCTATTCTCTATAATTTGTATTTTCCTTTTGGCAACAGTCTGTTATTTATTTATTGAATTATTGCTGTAGTCAATAGATATATAGTTTAAATTACAATGATATACAATTTTTAAACACTATTATTAAAACAGATTCTATGCCATCCACCAATCAATTGTTAATCGTAATAAGCAGCGCATAAACCTAAATTTTGTCTCATTGTTTTTACATCTCGTTTCCTCAATGTTTATCCATCTCATTTTTCTCAGTGCATTTTGCAACGTTGCGTATTATAAACAGTTAAAACTTTTGCGCGCCTTTCCCAGAGCAACTTCACGTTTTAATTCCACTTTTCATAAGAACGGTAATTTTTAATGAGCAGCCACAGACTCCGACTCCGACTCAGACTCGACATCATCATCATCATTATCATCATCATCATCGTGATCATTATTATCATCATCATTACAAGGACTGCAACTGAAGCTGTAGATGGCAGCTTGTAGCTCCTCCCGTTCTGCTTTATCATGGTTGCCCGGTTGCCGCCTTCCGTTCACGCGATGCATCCTGATGTTGTTTCTCATACTCGTAGTTCTCGTTTCTCTTGGAGTCTCTGCTTCTGTACCCTTTTTGTTTACGGCAATGAAACGCGCTCCAGCATTCTACAAAATGCGCCTCCTGTTTATGCCAAGCAAACTGCCACGCCCCTCCCCTGTCTTGGCCAACACCAAGCTCACAGCTTCCCAATTTCCAGCATCAGCCTCAGTTTCAACATCCTGCTGCACTTAACCCATTTTAATACCCTGTAATGAGTAGAATTGTTTAAAAAGGCATGCTGCATAAGCTGGCTACAACTTTAATATCATTATTTCTCAACTATATTCATATTTTTTAATTGTCTACAAAAGGCTAAGATTCAAAGTTGCGAAATTATTACTTCTGCATACAGTACAATTAACAATTAAAGCATATGTTTTAAAAATTTCAAAAGAATCGTTTTAAGAACAATAACATTAGGGAGAGAAATAGCAGCTCTCCAATTGTAAAGTTTATTAATAGCAGAACTACTCCAAAAAGTACAACAAAACATAATTTCAAGATAAATTAAAAGTGATGTACACTTTATGATATTTCTATTAATGAAATAAATAAGTTTATTACTGAATAATGTTTACTTTTCCAATACTTCAGAAGAATTATCTCAATAATTTAAAATTGTGACGGAAAATAACCGCTGACCATTTATATATTTACTATACACAAGTATATATAGATTTGAATGCATTTTTAAATCTTTGAATGCATTTTTAAATCTTTGAATGCATTTTTAATAGAATTACAGAGTACCTGTGTGTCTAAAACTCTCATCTCAAGCACGTCGACTTTTTTTATGTTTTTTTGGGATCTGTAAAGCTGAATAGCATAATTTGCACGCATTCGGTGTAGTCGTTTAGTAATTTTCATAAATTACCCTTCACACGCACACAAAAGGCGCCAAAGGGAAACTGTGAGAGGAATAATGGGAAAGGGAAAAGGAAGCTGAAAAACAGATTCACACGGATTTACTGACACACTTATACACACACAGAGATACAAACACGAATACCAGCACAAATTATCATTATCAGGCTGCACTCCTTGAACTCCTCGTTGTCGTTGCAGGCAAACAAATTCGTTTTAAATGATCAAATAATTGCACAGATTTTCGCTGTTGGTTGAAAATGATTTTACAATTTACGACACGTTGACTTTCTATACCCTGTAAAGTTGTAAAATTTGCTAGAGAGAATTATGAACTTGCAATAATTTGAAGAACCTAGCTCTTGGTTGATTGTAAAGTGTCTTCGAAATCGTTTAGTTTATAATCTATAATTAGAGAGAAGATTAGTTTTGAGCTCATTATAATTAAACTCGAAAGATTTGCAAATAAATAAAAGAACGTAATTTCATTAAATGTAGTTTAAAGCTAGAATGATATTTTAGTAATATCCGAGAATATTAACAGATTTATATTGCTAGATTCTACTAAAATAATATAGGATGAACCTCGAGCAAGACCATAGTTTATAAGATGTCTCTCTTGTTTCCACAATGGAAAATTTCCCATAAGACATGGATAGTTCAAAAATAAATAAAACTGTTCATAATTTAAGTCCAAATTAATTTGTTTCAACTTGAATGAAAATAAAGCAAGCTATTAATTCGTGGAAAAATATTATTTATCTCTAACAATTATTTAAATTCTTAAAAGATTGGGTTGAGATTTTCCATAATTACGCACTTTAAAACTTTCCGATTGAGAGAAAAACTTATCAATTTGAATCAATGTCAAATTATAAATTGTTACATAACAAAGTAATACTCGTATTCATATAATTGTGCAATAATTAAAAGAAATTGCTTGAATTCAAACCAATTTGTTAGAGTTGTCACACATACATATTTTGCTCCGTTAGTTGCAATTATTTCCCAGCATAAGGAGAAAAATCTCAAATTAAAGAAGTAAATAAATAAAATCATTGTTGAACTGAAACTTGCCAGTTGACCTGTGAGAGGGATTGAGGGATTCAAATGCAATGTTGGCAGCTCCCCAAGCGGTGGCAACCCTAATGAAACGAGAACGCATCCAAAAGAAAGAGAGAGAGAGGCTGGGGTTGGTTGGCTGCACTTGAAGTGCATTCAAGTGTGTGTTGCGTACAATGCAACAGTTCCTAAAGTGGGCAACTGGGTGAGGGAAGAAGGGGTAGAGTAGTGCAAAGGGGCAGCGTGGGGGGTGTAGGATTGAGGTAGGGGCATGTATAGGCTGTGCTGCTACCCATCACAGTGTGGCAAGCAATGCAAATTGAGTTGCAACAGTATGATATTGTGTAAATAATCGATAACGATAACCACGAACCGATAGCATACAATTATTGTAAGAAAATCAATTACATCTTAAATAGTAGTTCATTTTGGAATGGTGTTTTCTAAAAAGCGTTTATCGAAATCGTTTTTATCGATACGAGTGCATCACCCATTTGACTGATACTAAGGTTAACAACAAAGCATGGCAAATTGAAGTGCAATAACTTGATATTGTGAAAAATACCACTTTGTAAAGTATCGATGAACGATAACTCATTATCGATAGCTTGGAAATTACTAATAAAGAATTCCAAGCATTTTGCATTCTAAATAGTAATAGCTTGTATTTTTTATAGCTATAAAACATTTATCGATGCCGCTGTTATCGATAACGGAGATAACATTCAATTGCGTAGTACAAAGGTTAGCTACAAATGGCCAATGCCATTGTTAGACTGGTGAACTTTAAGCTTACCACTGTTTTGTCTGCGCACAATACACGATACTCCACCCAAAGAAAGGGCGAAAGAGAGGGGAGTCAAAGACAGAGAGAGAGAGAGAGAGAGGGAGAAAGATAGAGTGAGTTCTCTTTGTGACAGTTGCAGTTACAATGCATGCAGATAAACAACGGGCAACAGAAAGCAACACTTCAAACAATAATAATAACACAATCAAGTGCCTGTTCACACACGTTTTTCAAGTGTGCTCGTCAGAGTGAGAGAGAGAGAGTGCCCTACCCCCTGCCACCACCCCCTAGATGCACCCACACACACACAAACACACACAGTCAGACAGACAGACACTTCTTTCGAGTGCAGACATATGCAAGTTAAATTACGTATACGCAGCGTATGTGGTGTGTGTGTGTGTGCTCGTTTGGATTCGAGCTCATACCGGCCGGTCCTTGCATTCTTTTCACACATGCGTGCCCAAGAACAACCTGCAACCCAATCCGTTGCATATGCCGCACCGCCTCCTCAGCCCCCCTCCCTTCCCCTTTCAACCACCTTCCCCCTGTTGCATTAGTTGGTTGTTTTGGCCCCTTTGGGAAGGGCAACTCTCACCTGCTGCGCGGACAGCGGCGCTATTACCGCTATACACTACCCTCTAAAGACCCCTCGAGTCCAATTCTCTTCCTCCTTCAGCTCCTTCAGCTACTGTGGTCCTTCTTCCCTCGCCCACATACTTTGTGAGTGAACATTTTAAGCCTTGAAGCCATCGTCATCATCATCATCATCATCATCAACAGAAGCAGGGCCAACATTTTGTAACAATAGCACAGGCTCAGTGGGTGTGTGTGTGTAACTGAGTGTGTGTGTGTGAGTGTGTGTTTGTTTGCTGCCATGTCTGTGTTTGCTTTAGGTAATCATTTCAACGTGCTCATTCTTCCTTCTTCAGTTGAAGCGTCTTCTTGTCTTGCTCATCGTCTATGGGATCTAAATAACCAAGGATTGTGCAACGTGCATCAGTCTCATTCTCATTCTCAGTGGTTGCTGCCACAACAGGGGGTCTGGCAGGGTTGAGAGATAGGGGGCAAGTCATGCAGCAAGTCAAGCAGTCAGCAAGCTGTTCTTCTCCATTCCCAGATAAAAGCTGCCAAGCTGTGCTCCTTTAAATCCTATAATAAATTCGAGTTTGACTGCATTCTCCTTTCTCTTCCCCACTGGCCACTGAGACCACAAACACAACACACACTCTCTCTCTCTCTCTCTCTTTCTCTATCTCCCTCTCTATCTCTGCACTGTCATAAACATGATGACTCTCCTCGCCATTGACAGCAGACTCTAACGCATAAGTATCTATAACAATTAAAGCTTAGAGAAATCAGAAACAAAATATTTTCTAAATTTACTGAACAATATATTTGAGCGACAATAAATTTAAAAGAACAAAACAGAATCTTAAAGTTTATATATTCTTAAATATGATACAATTTTAAATGGAAATTATTATCTATTCTTTTGTAAAGTTAATATGATCCAAGAATCTATCCTATGTTGAAGAATATATTATATATAATATTAAAGTTATTTTAAAGAATAATCTGAATCTTTTAGTATTCTATGCTAATTCAAAATATTTCTATTCCACGAATCTCACTAAACTCACAATTGAGTAACTTTATGTGGAGAAGTGGAGAAAAGTAAACAAGGAACATTTGAATGAATTCAAGGATAAAAAGTATTTTAAATATGAGTTTTTATGACTAATATATTTTTCATCTACTTATTACCTTTTTAGTTAATTATATTAATGACTTTTTTCATACTAACTATATCAACAAATAGTTTCAGACCTTCAAACTAACTGATTGAACTCCGGTCTGACAATGAATAAAGTTATATTAAGGAAACTTGATACACCTTTTAAAAATAATATGACTTGTAAATATTACACGGTTATCACACGGCCCGGAATAAGCTTAAAGCACCTTTCCATTTCTCGATAATCAATTTGTTTTAAAACTCAATTCACAATCGGATAAACAATCGATTAAACTACAAAGTAAAAAGTGAGACCAAAAAAAAGAAGAAGCTTTACTGACGCAGGGTATCTCTCAGTCGTGCACTCTCTTACATGTGCACTCTTTTGGCTGTGCTTTTATTTTGTGCTCTTTCTGATATGACGCCTTTATCTAGATCATAAACTACAAGACATATCTTCTAAAGAAAAAGTCGAAAAAAACTTGAATTTAATCATTTACCTCCAAAAATAGAGATCACAAAAAGACTTAAAAAGAGTGCAAAGTTGAGTAACAACAACAAGAAGAAGAGGAAAAAGAAGAAGGCCAGTCAACGTAATAACCTTTCGTTTATGTATGCATGGTAGCTGCAATTTATGTGCACACTCACATACATACACACACACACACCTACCTTTAAACACACACTCTTGCACACCATCAGAGAGATAGGCACGCATCCTTGGCACGTGTGTGTGTGTGTGTATGTGAGTGTGTTGGCAAAAGTCAAGTTGGAAAATGTTGCCAGCCAACACCTTTTAATAGTTTCGGTGTTGTTTTCTTCCTTTTTAATACCCTGTATCCATTAAAAGGGCCCTAAAGGGGTGTAGTAACTATGTGCCTGAAAGAGGAATATATCTCTATAACTCTACAAATTATACTACACTACGATGTTCTATATCTGTTCTGAAAATTGTATCAGGATCGTTAAATAATAACTGTAGATATGCAGGAAGCAATAGTTAACGCCATCTAGCGCTCGTAGTTTACGTCAAGGAGTATCTCGTAGTCGAGCACTCTCAACTGGAGTGTTGTAAATGTATTTTCTCTTCTCTTTTTCATTTTTTGTTGTAATTTTTCTCTCATTTTCTCTTTTCAATGGCAGCCATCGCTGACACCATTTTGTAAGCCAGACATAGGCTAGTGTATGTGTGTGTGTGTGTGTGTATGTGTGTATGAGTGTGTGTACTACCTGACTACATTATAGCTGTTTTAAGTCAAACGCAAGCAAAAGAATTAAAAATTGTATATATTTATGCAGTAAACTTTTGCTCTTTGACTTTGATATCATTATGCGCTTGAATCGCAAATCTTTGGCCTTGCGGTTAAAGGAATCAAATACATTAAAGGACTCGGCGCTGCTGAACGCCATTAAGTAGGCTTCAAATAGAGAATCAAGAGCTCACAAGCAAAGCTTTTGCTGAAGTAACTTTTGCTTAGCATTTTAAGTTGACCTTTCTTTCAGTTAATGCGTATTGATGTAATTAAAATAAAATAGGCGTATACTTAATTTTGACTTTCAACAATTATATATATTTTCTTAACACCATTTCTTCAGTTTTTTGATCACTACTTTACCTAAAATATAGATAGTACAATATGAACATCTAATATTTAATGGTAAACTTTGAGTTTATATCCTACTTTAATTAAAAGTTGTTATTTTTTTTGGCTTTCCATAATTTTGTATGTTTTCTTTGGCTCATTTCTTATGCTCGGGAAACGCGTTTTCAAATAATTTTCATCATTTTTGACTGTTGGCTTTTTGCAAATAAAGTTGCAACATTGCAACAATTTCACTTTAATGCGCAGCTGAGGCAGTTCTCAAAGTACGCCAACAGCTTTGCAGCGAATTAAAACTAAAATATATGACGCAAAATGTTGCATAAAGTGCGGCCTCGTCCTGGACAAGTTGCATGCCCCCTTTCATTCCTATTTTTCCTTTCACCATATTCTCCATGCTTTGGTGTGTACTCCATTCTCAATCCCATTCCCATTCCCGTTCCCATTCCCGTTCCCATTCCCGTTGTCGTTTGCTGTTCTCGCATAAGACCTCATCTCTGAGCTCGACGGGCACATAATATGCGCCTACGCAATTATTTTGCATGCTCCATTTTAACAATTTAAGGGGGAAAAAAACAAGTGCGATGTAGTCAAGTTGATTGAAGGCGACTAAAAGATATCCTGTATTGATCAATTCTTTTTATAAAAATAGCATACAGAAGACAGAAGAAGATAAGGTACAATTGAATTATAAATGAATTAGGGAAGGCACTAAAATTAAAGAATTTAATAATTGTCAAATAAAAACAATTTAAAATGTTTGCAGGTAAAGTAATCATTCTGTATGATATAAAGTCTGATAGAGAGAGAGAGAGAGAGAGAGAGAGAGAGAGAGAGAGAAAACTATCAAAACATGAAAATAAGAAGCAATATTTAAGTTTACAGGGTATTCGCAAAGGATGAGGAACAAATGTAAGCAAGTGAATTGCGAGAATGAACAAATGAGTGAGTGGCTGAGCGAGTATTCGTTCTGCAGTACTCCTTACCCCCTCTCTCCACCCCTTTGCGCTCCTATCATGCCACTACTCATGCCCATCAACTACATCTTAAAGTGGGGCATTAAAAAAGAGTCGCGTGGATGCAGCAGGATGCATGTAGAATGTAGAATGTAGAATGCCAGAGTGTGAGTTTATAGAGTGTGGAGTCTGGAGCTTGTAGAGTGTGGCATGCAACTGGCAAAGAGTCGAGCTCGTTTTCATATGCACGCTTAAGTACGTTGCAAGTGTGGAAAAATCAACAATAAAGAGCGCCAAAAGAGGAGAATCAAGAAAATATTAAGTTAACCATGCACCAGACAACACAACACAACACAACCGAAAGGAAAACTGTGCAATGTTTTCTTCTTTTCCATTTTCATTTCCCTCATTTCAACTACTTATTTCAACTTTCTTTGATTCTCTTATATTTGCAACAGCAACAGCTGATTATTTTTATTTTTAATTATCATGTCTCCATTTCTCCGCATAAATGAAATGCGATAGGTTTAAAAAGTTACTCTAAAAATCTTACAAATCATTCAAATTTAAAGTTAACAAATTGTTAATATAGCTATGCAATTCAAAAATAATTGATAATATTGCTAATGAGCTGCATTAGAGATGAATGATGATATTTATTTATTTATTTTATATATATCATCCTAATGCTACAAGTACATTAAGACTTATTATTTATTGCATTAGTCACTACGTTTGTTTAACAAATTGAGATATAATATACTTATGATAATTACTTTCATATTAACCTAACTTAGAGATATAAAAATAAAAATTATAAAAAAAGGTATATAAAATGTCAATTAATTTAAATGAATGAAATAATAAAAAAAGAAGCGAATTCAAACAATAAACAAGATCGCCAAAGCTGAGAAAATTTATTTATTTATTTCTTTTTTATATATTTTTTTTAGTAATTGAAATATGAATCTGAGAAGAGTACTATGTCTAGATGAACTACAGCTATTTACATAATGCAAACGATTTTGGGTTAATAATTAGTAGTGAATAAGTTATTAATATAAGGAGAAATAAGATATAATATAAAAAAACAAAATATTATAGCAAGAGCCGGTGGGAAAGGTCTTGAGGGTGATGACGTTTAAGTCTTCCCTTAACTCTCAGTCGCAAATTTATGATTAAAAATATTAAACTTTTTAAATACTTAAAGTCGAGTTAAGACTAGAAACTTGTCAGAAGCTTCTTTTAATTTGAAACGTTAACAAAATAGTTGCTCTAATTTAGCTGTTGTTCCTTTAGAGTGTTAGATTGTTGTCTGTTTACAATGTCAAAAGTCGCGTCTTTGGCAAAATGTTTTATGTAACGCATACGTCGCGTTGGCCAGTGAATCATTTGCTTCAATTTCCTGCCTGACTGAGAGAAAGAGAGTGAGAGAGAGAGAGAGAGAGGAGCAAACAATTGTGAATGGGTGTTGCGATTCATTTCGATTCGATTCATTTCATTTGTGTTTTCATTTTCATTTGTCGGCAAAGGAAAATTGTGCGCATTTCCTGTGACATCAATCGGCCGAGTTGCGTTTCATTGTTTTTGCCACAATGGTTATGCATATTTATAGCATGTCATAGCGGCAGAAAGTCGAGGCAAGTGTGGTGTAAAAAGAGTGAGAAAGAGATTGAGAGGAAGCGAGAGCGAAAGCAAGTCAGAGGGAGAAGGAAAAACTCTGCAATGGGCATTTTGCAAATGTTTCTTTCCTTTCTGTTGTTGTTTTTGTTGTTGTTATTGTTGTTGTTGGTTTGTGTGATTTGTTGTTTTTGCTGATTGTTTGCTGATTGTTTGTTGTTGTTATTGTTGCTATTGTTGTTGCTGCTTTTTTCCTGTTGTTATTGCTGTCTGTTTGGCAAACCGCAAAATATTTAATTACATGTCGAAAAACTGTATTGTGATATGTTTTTGCACGTCAACGAAATCAACAACAACAACAAGATCATAAATGCGCAATAGCTCGACGGTTGACACGCCCCTCCCCCTTCCCTGCTGCTCTGTTCCTTCCTCTCCCTGAAACACCTGCTAACGGTTTTATAGATAAAAGCCAGCGTCAAGCAGAAAATGTTGTTGTATTATGACTAAACATGCAAAACAACCTCATTACCAGCACACAACGCAGGCTCAATTCTAGCCAGGACTCTGTCTATTGTAAAGGGATATTTACACACTCCCACACACACACACACACACTCATTCATGTGAAGGGGCAGATACACTTATCTACTCGTGGGGCACACATAATTGCTTCCTGTGCAACGTCGTCGTCGTTGCCAACGAAATTATTGACATAGAGGAGTGAGAAGCCCAGGCAAAAGCTATCCTCTCACCTTTCCCCTTGAAAAAAGCCCTGTCTATCATCCATCTAATGAATGCAAATATAGCCACAATAAGTGTTATTACACACACACACACACACACACAGAGAGACACACACACAAGCCTCATGTGGCACAACAAGTTTACATGTGGCTAAAGTGAAATGGCAAAATTAATTTTCATGTTGTGCTACCTAAAAATAACGCGATTTCATTAATGGCAGTGCCCCAAAATGGTTAAGGAATTTAGTTGAAGGCAACAACGCAACGGAGATAAAGAAAGAGGATAAAAGGGGAAAAGGAAAGAGAAGACATTGGAGAATAAAGTGGGTACAAAATGTAGTCACAGTTGTTAGCTTCAGTAAATGGCTAAGGTTAAGGTTAAGATTGTTGGTGGGGGAATTCGTATTAAATGTCGTTAATTGATTCGGCTGAAAGTTCAGTTCAATCATAATGATGATAATGATAATGACAAAGATGACTTTAGCAATAAAATGAAGAATAATGAGAATCGGAATGAGAATGCATATAAGAATGGTGATGAGCGTGACGATGATGAATGAAAATATTGATTGTAATCATCAAATGCATGGTAATAAAAAATAAAGTGATGTTTATAATGAAAACGATGATAAAATCGAAAAACCTAATGCCATACCACACAATGAAAACTATTAAATACTACTTTCAGTTTACATTTAAATCCTTTTTCTGTTTTGCTTAAATTTAAGCGTATTTCATTCAAAAGGGAGAAAGAAATACATGATTTAATCATTAATCTTTAGCATACAATCATGTGATTAAAATAACTTAATATAAAACAATATATTAAATAAACTGAAAGAAAACTTTGCGCTTTCATTTCAAACTGAATTACAACTTTTCCCCAATTTTCGTAATTCGTAAAATTAATTCTATCCAATCAGGAGAACTCTGTTATAATAATTATCATGATGGTCAGAAAAATTAAATTCGATAATAATTCTAATGATAATTGTAATGATAAGGACAGTTTATGCATGAGAAGCTTATTGTCTACAGCTATCCTTAAATTAAGTAGTTTTCAATGCACTGAAATGTATTTCAAAATATTAACAAATCTGCCAGCTCAAGGATAAACTGTAGAAGTATTTTAAAAACAATAATAAAGTATTTCATTCACTTTGATGAATTTGTTGTAAGTCAAATATGTGTAACTAGGTCAAGACTTGAAGGCAGTCTAAAATGATTTCAAATATTTAGTTTTCCCTTAAAAGAAATGTGAATGGGGAAAATCTTAATGCACTAAAAGGTGATTCAGTGACCTCTAGGATTAATGCTTTCACTGTCTCTGGGTGGAAGTTTTATTCAACGTGCAACTTACATCATCCAACACTTGCCCCATTACGAGTAAGAACAATGGCAGAGAGGTATCTGTGTATCTGTATCTGTATCTGTGCATCTGTAGCTGTGTATCTGTATCTGAGCTTGTACGACATGCAACTGCGTGTGTTTGGCATGTGTCTGAAGTATGTCGAGCATGGGAATGTTTATTACACGTGTTCCGAGTGGTTGCCTGGGCGTCGGAGCATCTGAACATCTGAACATCTGAGTATCTCAGTATCTGGGTATCTGGGTATCTGAGGGTCCAAGGGTCTGAGAGGTGTGACAGGTGAAATGCTGAGTAAGAGAGATAGAGAGTTACAGTGAAATGAAATGAAGATGCAACAGATGCAGAGACATTTATGAACCAAACGACGAAATGAACGAAGCTTGAAATGAGCAACAGAACCAGAACTGAAGAACGATATGAGAGTCAAAAAAACTAAAAATATATGTTATAAAGTGTAGAACAAAAGGTTAAGAAATTGAGCATGTTGAGTCACACTTTGTTACAATCATCTTCAGAGATCTAACGAACTGGTTTAAAATTGAATCATAGTCAAATACAATGTGATATAAAAGCTCTAAATAAAGAAACCTATAGCAGAAAGTAAAGGTGTACTGAAAATAAGTGGTCTATGTTTTCTGAACCTGTTCATCAGTAGCTCAGTCGAATATCTCTATATAAATATAGTAACCATATTTATTTTTGTATTAAGACTTGGATTTTTTAAGCTACCCTGCAGGGATTTTATCAACAAGTCTCAAAAACAAATAGTTCTATAACTAGTATGAAAGTAACTAGTATCTGACAAACTAGTTTTATCACTAGTTATTAAGCAACTAGTGGCAAGGCAACTAGTTATTGGAAGGAACAAGTTGTTAATCCCTTTGAAGCTAGCCCAGAACTAGTCTAAGACTAGACCCTTAGTGAGATAGGCCAATAAAGATTGGTATGTAGACTCGGGTTTTAAAAATTATTCAAGATATAATTAAATACTCTTATTCACAAATATAAACTTGAACAATCCAAATTGATTCCATTTAAAATTGTCATTCTAAATAAATGCAAAATTAATTCAATTACTCAAGTAAATATAGAGCAATATTTGGTCTACATTCAAAGCGGTTATACTAGTCCGTTTAGATAAAAATAAATGAACTCTTGAGAGCAGAGAAAGACCCTAAACAACAGTCGGTTATGTTGGGTTAACTCTGCAAGTAATGGACCACTTGTCGTGCCCTTTTGAGTGCATTCAAATGCGCACTCATCAAATCAAAAGCCAAATTGTCAGCTAGCAGCTGTGCCAGTGGACAGAGCCCAGGACCAGCACCAGGACCATAGTCAGGACTCAAAAAGCATGAGCCACAATCTCCCCCCAAACCCCAAAAAAAAAAAAAAGAAAAGGGGGGATAGTCATAAAAGGCGGCATCCTTGTCTGTTCAACAAAAACGACTAATAACAGGCAACGTTTAAGAGCTGAGCTTCCATTTAATGCAATTGCTATTAAGTTCACTTGACGCCAGCACCAAAGTCCCCCGGCAACCCACAAGCCTCGAGACAGTGCCAGTTAGAGATGACCTTCTATTAAATACGATAGTTTTTGAAATTTATTTACTTGTTGTCCAACTTGAGTTAATTGGAATTGACAAATTATAATGTACATTTAAAATTAAAATCGAATTAAGTACTTTTATCAATTGGTTATTTGTTTATCAAGTGTTTGACTATGACATAATTCTCATCAGAATTTGCAGTAGAGGGTACACTATATATTTTTAAAAACCAAATAGAATACCTATAGAAGCTTATATCCTAATACCAAAAAAAGTATCTATAGATGCTTAAATCCTTTATATCCATTAAATGTTTCCAAACTTGAATTGTAAGTAAGTTATTCAAAAAACTTAAGAATTCGAATAAAGTTTTCATTCTACATTTGAGGACATAAAATACGATAGGCGTAGTGAAATAATTTGATTTAATCGAAAATCCGTTTTTTAATAAAAGAATCGAAATATCGAAAAGCTAATAATGTTGGTTACTGTGTGTTGATAACTTAACATGGCGATAACCATGTTGAGAGGAGTTTTTGGAGTTACTTTAATGAATTAAAATACATTTCTTTAAACATTTATGCATTATATTTTAGAAAACTGATTGATAGAATAGATTTTACAAAGTTTACTTATATTTTACCTGATTCATGTTTCAATCTGTCGATAACTTTTATGTATGTTAAGCCCCAATATCAATCACATGCTTAGTTATGTAATCCCTTAACTAGACATATGTGTACATATGAACGTGTTCCCACATCTCAGTGCGTGTTCGTGTCACGCACTCAGCTCTATACGAAGCTCAATCTTTGCATTTAGTGAGAATGGAGCGAGAGAGAGAGAGAGAGAGAGAGAGGGAAAGAAGTCAGAAGGTCACCGGCTGCTATTTATTTTCATTTTCGTGCATTTATGGTTTTATCTCTCTATCTCCCCCATTCTCACTCTCCCTCTCTTTCTGTCACTCTCACACTCTATTTTATTTCTCTTTCTATCTCGAGTCATGCTGACACTTTGTCGTTTTTATCGTTTCAGCGTTAATTCGGTTAAGCACTTAAAGCATCCTCGTCAGCTTGGAACTGGAGTTGGAGTTGGAGTTGGAATTGTGGTACTTTTGTTGCTGTTGTTGTTGCTGTTACTGGTGGGCGTTACCAGGGCCTGCGAGGATTGGGCCAAATGCCCATGTGGCCCAAACAGGGGCCATGCATTGACAACAACAACAACAACAACATAAACGAGCACAAATTGCGGGCCAAGAACTTACGTGCATAGTTCAATTGAAGGTGAAATTCACTAACTAAAACGACAGGCTCTCCTCCATCAAGAGAGGAGAACTTGGAGAGAGGGAGTAGAAGTAGAAGAGGTAAAGAAGAAGAGAGTATCAGCATGTCCAGCAGTCATTCCGGCACAATTGGCCGTAAACGCGTTGGCAGCGGCAGCGCTGTTGGCAGCGATTTTTACTACGGCAGCAGTGGCTCAACTGGCGGTGGTACTTTAAATGGAGGTGGCTCTTCAACTTCTGCTGCTGCTGCTGCTGCTGGTGGTGGTGAACAGTTGCGACGACAACGGTCCGCCGAATGGCATAGTCATCGACATGGACATGGATATGGCAGTAGCAGCGAAGATGAATATCAAAATACCGCCCACGCAACGGCCTTTGATACACAACTGTTGGCCCAGTTGTTGTTGCAGAGTCAGCAATTGGCAAGTGAGTAAGCCACACACACACACACAAACACACACAAACACACACACACACAAACACACACAAACAATAGGGATGGGTATCGATATTTAGGATAACCAAATAACTACTTAAATGATATTCGATCACAACTGCCAATCTAGTTTTATTAACAAATATAAAGTACTTAATGTAAAGAAATAATAGGGTAGAAATCAAAAAGAATCTAAATTAAATACATTTAAAACTAATTTATTTATTTAAATTTTATATATCTTCAAAACAAATAGAAAAACTTGATATACGTAATATTCAGAGCTACCAAAGAAAAGCAAACCAACTGAAATCCAACCAAGCACAAGTTTTTAAATATTTGCAGAGACATTTAATACACTCTGAATTTATTGAATAAAATTTAAAGAAGCTATTTTAAAATGAACAAAAAGTATATTTTAAATACATTTATCTATTGCACAAAATATATCGCTTATTTATAATTTTTTTTAAATTCAAATTAAGTTTATGGCAGCCGTTTTTTGTGACTTCGAAAATAAGTCCAATAAATTGAAACTCAATTTTCTGCGTCACCTACGATTCGGTTTCAGATATTTGTGCCAATAGCTCTGAGATTTCTGTTCAAACTAAACTCAAATTCAATTTTTTTTCTTATAAACTATTTAATATTCATGTATATATTTTAGTTTTTTTATAACTTGTGGTTGTTTTTAATTTGTATCTTGTTATTAAACTCTTTAATTCGTCTATACATTTTGCATTGCCAAAAATATAATTGTTCTCTTAAAATTAAATGTTGGATTAATTTAACCGATATAGGATATTTTTGGCCGATACATAAGTATATCGGCACAGTCTTGCCGATACCCATCCCTAACATAACCATAAGATACTTACTTACAAGAAGATACAAAGATTTGGCTACAAAATTGTCTTATATAAAAGCTCGCCTTCAATTTACAAGTCAAAGCCACTAAATATTCATTATTTGATTTAATTGAATTATTCATTGGTCATCTGATCTCAATACCTCCCACCCACATATACATACTAACATATATATCTTCTGTCACTATCTCAAGGACAGCTGAAGCAGAACATGACAGCCAATTGCTTGTGCTGGCTAAGTCTTAGCCTTTTTTACTTGCACTTAATAGTGTAGGGTATTGTCGTTTTGTTATAGAATATGTAACGCTTTCATCTTTATGAAATTTAAGTTACAATATCGTTATTTTTTAAAAAATATAAAATCATCTTTGTACAAAGTAGTTACTACAATGCAAGTATGAAAATTAAAAAGGGGAACAATTTACAAAGGTGTTCAGTCCGTTTCTTCCCAAAGATACCTTTATGTAGTTTGTATAATACCCTGTAGAAACAAATAAATATATAACAAGTGCTGAAAGTTGTATAATAATTATTTCATATAGCTCTACTAGCTACAACAGCTTTTCCGCATTTCGAATCTTAATATGCATATTTAAGAACACTTTCTAGATCTTT
This sequence comes from Drosophila testacea, assembly GCA_035043265.1. Classification (NCBI taxonomy): domain Eukaryota; kingdom Metazoa; phylum Arthropoda; class Insecta; order Diptera; family Drosophilidae; genus Drosophila; species Drosophila testacea. The sequence goes on along the minus strand of JAWNND010000314.1, from coordinate 3,735,114 downwards.
TTGTGAAAGCTTATATTATGACCTTTGGCAAACTTTCTTAACCATCTAAAAATTCCATATTCTGCTAATTCCACAATACTCTGCTGAGATATAGAAAGTCTTAGGCCGTCAAAAACATAGAGCATCCAATAAAACGAGATTTGCTACTTAAACTATTTTCATTTTTGTGTTTCACCCAGCTAATTGACAACTGTCCATAGAGTATAGATTAGTCGATCACCCCTGGCTAATAGTATCTTCTGACGTTGTTTTTTTTTCCTTTCTACCCCATTTCGGCTTTGGCTCTGATTGGATTCGATGCGACGCGACAGGATTGGATTGCATTGATGGGTTTTGGGGGCTTTTGTGGCCGCTTGGGCTCATTTCATTGAACACAAAACCACTTGACATTTTGTAGCTGACGGCGGGTCAACCAAACATTTTTGGCGTTTCTATTTCGGTCTTTTACGTTTACCTTTTTCAAGATACCCTGTAAACCAAGGAATTGGTAGTATTTCAATTAATTAAACATTTGATCAATCCGTCAATCAAACAGCTTATCAATCAGTCAAACAGTTATTCAGATGGTCAATAACCCAGCCAATCAACAAGTACATTATTCAGCTATTCACTCAATCACTTAGACAGTCAATCAATCAATCAATCATTCTGACCATCAGTTAGTTTGTCAATCAGCTAGAGAATCAATTAGTTAATCAATCAGTAAACTGTACTTTCAGCTAATTCTTCAGTCAATCAATCAGTAGTCAAACATTCCATCAGTCAATCAATCAGTAGTCAAACATTCCATCAATCAATCAAGTAACTAATCAGTCTATTATATAGTCGGTCAATCAATTGACTAGCTAAGCAGTTGGACAATCAGTCAGTCAATGAATATTTCACTTAGATAGTCAATCAATCAGTCAATCATTCTGACCATCAGTCAGTTGGTCAATCAGCTAGAGAATTAGTTAGTAATTCAACCAGTATGCACTACAATCAATTAACTCTTCAGTAAAACAATCAGTAATCAATTTTAATTTTAATCAGTTTTCCCACATTCTATATTGGGTATCTTCTAGTCGTTCACTTCACCAAAGAGCAGTCTTTTTGTTTGATATCACATTTGTTTCACGGATTTCAATCCGATGCTCCGACAAATAGACAAAAGTTTATGTACAATCCCCCAAAAACTGGTCGCAAATAATTGGAAACTATTGCAACATGCCAGAAGTATGAACGTTAGAAGAATTTAGCGAATTTAAGTTTAATTTTTGGATAAATTTTAAACAATTTTCAAAATGAAAAGTTGCGAAATTTTCCTCAAACGGAAGGAAATGCGTTTAATTATAGTGGAAAATCAAGAAGGAAATGAATGAACGTCCAGGCGGATGGAGATTAAGTAAAGTTCTCAGCTTCAATTCAATTACGAGAACTCAGCTGAATGTGAAATGGAAATGGAAATGGGAAGCGAATGGGGACAGACTTGAGGAGGGAACTTAGGGAGGAAAGATGATAAGGAGGGGAAGAGAAAGTGGAGTGAGAGAGGAGAAGAGGGAAAGCTACTCACAGAGTCAACGCCTAATCGAAGCATAAAACGCAAATCGCCGCCTGCTGCGCAATTTTTATGTTCCCATTGCATTTCGCGTTTTGTTCTCTTCCTCTTTATGTATGTGTGTGTGTGTCTGTGGGTGTATGTGTGTATATGTATGTGCGCTGCTTTTATTGTCTGTTAATATTTAATGCAATTTACGATTCATTTTTACAACCTCATAACTTTGGGTGCCCATTTTCCCAGCCGTCTAGGGAGTGATTGTTGCTTTATTTCCTTGTTGTTGTTCCTTTTCTTCTCTTTTAGGTTCGAGGCGAAAATCTGTTGGGATTTCCTGTTTCTAAATCTGTCAAGACCCCCAAGGGAGTTATTGAAAGGTCAACTAACACGTACTCTCAAGGCATTTAATAGTATATTTAGTGTAGTTGAAACTTAATTTAGTTAAACCTGTTGAAAGCATTTCCAAAGTGTCAAGGAAGAGGAACTTCTATTAAAGTTAGTAATAGGATGTTTGATTATTCCCAACAGAGAATCCTTTTAATAGGATGTTGGATTATTCTCTATAGAAAATTGTGTTTTTATCCTCCCTCAGATATCTTTATTCTTTTAAATAAATTGATCGCAACTTGAAAGAGTTGAATGGAAAATTCATAATTGAAAATAGTATCAAACGAGTCAAAACTGCTCGACTAACAGTTACTCTGTAGTAAAAATCCAGTTGCTATAATTTTATTTTCATTATTAGTTTTATTTTTTGCGCATAGGATTGATGTATAAAAATATTTGTAGTTTCTTAAAGAATCTAACTTAACTTATAACTTGTGGTTATATTTTAAAAGATATATAATTTTATAATCTTTTGAAGCAACGCCTGAAATGATGATGAGGTTATTAAAAAAACGAATATAACTAAACTTTAATTACTAAAGATTAGAGTTACATTTGATTAATGACTTCAATTTAAGTCAAATTGATTTTTTTGGTATTTTATTTGTTTAGTTCTCACATTAAGTTTGAGTTTTTTCCTATGATTTCAGTTAATTTTATTTAATATATGTAAAAATATTTTTTAGATAAGAGAATTTGTTTTAGTCTAAATAATTGTTATGGCAATAGATGTTTGCAATAGTTGTTTTATTGAAGATTTTTTTTAGTTTTTATTGTTATTTTAATCCGCACTCTTCACATATAATTTCCTCTGACTTATTACAAGGATAAATTACACATACGCCCTGTTTAACACTTTTGTTTTCAGGTTTACACACTTGAACCTAATACTTAATAATAACAATAAGTTTACTAACTCAGTTGCTTACCCTCTCTCTTCTCTCTCTCTTCTTTCGTGCTCTCTCTCTCTGTCTCTGGGCAGGCATGGAACACTACAATTCGGACTGTGAACCGGAATATCTACGTCAACGCGATCGTCGCAGCGAAGAGTCCAGCCTGGAAGTGACATATGCACAACCTCATCAAAGATCCTCGGCCAGGGATACATCCTCGTCAGCGGGGCTGCCACAGTCACCGTTAAAGCTGGCGACGGTATCAGCGAGTACAGCAGTTGGTGGGAAATATCAATCGAATGCGAATCTGGGACTTTTTCCCAATAGCAGCAGCAGCAGCAGCACATTGACTGCGGCAGCGGCAGCGACGCGTAGTACAAATCCCTTCCTAAATCCAAAATATGCAGCTGATGAGACACAAATTGAGGCAGCAGCAACGTCAGCAGCGACGCCAAGCAGCGCTTACTTGCTGCCTGCGTCGGCGTCATCGTCGAGTCGAAGTCAACGCAACGGCGCTGCACGCAACACGTTAAATCGTTTAAGTGGCATGACAAGCTCCAGCAGTGGCACCTCCGCCCTCTCCGTCAATCGCAGTGATTCATTGCGTGAAAAAGCACAACAACTTGTGGCGGCAGCCGCAGCAGCTGCAGCAGCGGCGTCGGCGTCGACGTCAGCGTCTCTGTCGGCGTCAAAGCCAACTGCAGCGTTGCAATTGCAGAGCAGCAGTGGCAGTGGCATCATTGGCATTGGCAGCGATCTGGATGATTTTGCTGGGGGCGGGGGCAGCAGCGGCGGGGAATCGGAACCACCGCCAGAGCCTGCGCCTCCAGAGATTCCTCCTCGGACACAGTCGCTGCTAATGTCCTTGCGCAAGCATTCCGACTACAAGCTCAAGTACGAGGAGAAAGGGGACCAAAAACATGAGGAATTCATTCCAACCAGTCAACTACAGAAGGGTGAGTAATGATTGCTTATTTCAAATGAAGCTTTACATTTTGACAGCAAAAAAATATTCCTAGTTATAAAATTTTCTCAATTCGTTTTCCCTCCATCGATTTCGATTATTAATATTATTTTAAACAACGCTTAGTTGATGTCTTTGCATGAAAATGATTGAAATTCAGAGGGTAGACATTTTTTTCTTCAAAATTTTTATTGTTTTTTAAAGTCAATAAGTCGTAAAACAACGCCAAAACAATTTAAAAATTATATATGTAAATCTGTGTAATAGTGAATAGCAGCTAAATTCATTAGCTTTCGGAATTTTTAAAGCTTTCCAAATCGGTTGTGACATTTTTAAGAAATGAATGAAATATGATAGGTAAAAAAAACGATAAAAAAAACAACCGATTTAAAAAGACTGCTTTCTAAAATCTAGCTGTAACCTAGAGTAATTATTAAAACATCCCAAAATTGCATCTGAATAATATCCATGAAATAAACATATTCATTAAAATCCTAGTAATTTTATTATTTTATTAAGGCAAATTTTTTCAATGTCTCATTGGTTACGTTTTGATTAACTATCCGAATAATAAACTGAAGTAAAATGTATTAATATATATATGTATAATTTCAGTTAAAAATGTATATATAATGTCAAATGTCAAAGACATGTATCAAATAAAGCTTTAACGAACATTAAAAAAATATGCCTTATACTTTCTCAATCCGTTTTTAAATCATTGTTTAATTTAAAATTACATCAATACAAATTATACAAATATTCTTTTAATATTCAAATATCCTTTGCAAAATTGGTACATTTTGCAACATGAGAATAATGTACCAAAAAAGGCTTCATGGCAAAAGTCCCAACAAAATTAAAACCCACTCATATCCTAGCAAAAGTCCTCCCTAAAAGTCCGACCAAAAAGTTCCACCAAAAAGTTCCACAAACATCCTGCCATCAAATATCCCTTTATTTTTCGGCAGCTTTTGGGACAAAAGCTTAGCCATGACATGACTGTTAACTGACAGCTTAACATACTTTTATTCGGTTACATTACAGCACAGGCTTAACATAACTTGAATCTGTTAAATGAAAACTCAACACGACTGTCAGCTGTTACTTAACAGCAACAGTTTAACAGCGCTTAAAGCTTTGCATGCATTTAACAGAAATTTTCTTTCAATTGAAACTTGATTGAAATTGTATTGAAATAAAATAACTGAATAGTTTTTTTCCACTTAATAATTTTAAACTGATTAATGACATTTGTTTTATTCTATATTTCTATTTCTAACAGATTATATCATCAGCGATAATCTTCGTACAGTGGAGCAACAATTAAAACCCATTTCACCGGGTGATTCACAGGGGTGAGTGCAATAATCATTTAAATATTCTGATATCCTTTCAATAACTGACTAGTTACTCGGCAATTAAGTAGGGCTAGGCACTTAAATTTTAAGCTAATATCTATAAATTGTTGTCTCCAAAAATAATTAAGTATAAATAACAAATAATTAATATTATGAACGATGAGTATTGAAAGACATCAATATTTTTAATGTTATAGGTTTGTTTACTATTCATTATGAATATAATGAATTTATATATTATTTTGAATAATCAAGTATTATTAGTCTATCAACATCATCACCTTGTTTGAACTATGGAAATTTCAGCGAATGTTGACGGTTTCTTTAAAAGTTGTGTGCTGTGAATGTTATCTAAGAATCTAGGGATATATATGATAACCCTGAGAAAGAACAGATTCTTAAATGATTTCATTATTACAAATTCGAGTATCCATACAATCTTGAATATCTTTATTATAACCGTTGGGCATTTTGCTAATAACCGATTGTCTAACCCTTTGTATTATCGATAAATCCGATTTCAAAAAATCATATGTAAATCGATTTTAAAACTCTCTTAAACATTTATTTTTAAGAACACTTTAAGTCTTCAATAAAAACTTTGCTCTTCTTTTGATGGAAACTCTAGAAACCACACATCGTTTTCGACTGGAAAATGTCTCCAGAAATAGCTTTATCTCTCTATAGACATTCTTAATTCTCTGCGGACTTTAGAAACCGCAGTCAGAAACGCAGTTGTCCTCGCGCTATCTGTGTTATGTGGCATGTGGCAACAGGCAAGTTGATGCCACCAAAACTGACCACAAACTTGGCAACAATGGGAAATACGTTGGAGCCCAAAAGAAAATGATATAAAAATATAGGAGTAAGCAACCTAAAAGACAAAGAAAAGAGGAGTAGCTAGAAATGGAAAAGGACGAGAAGAGAGGAGCAGAAAACGGAAGGAGGAGAAAACGGAGTTGGAATCGAAATTGGAAGTAGGAAGTCGAATGTTGGGAGTTGAATGTTGTCGCTTTTGGTCTCTAATCTGCGTGCAACTTCAGGATCCCGTTTGATGCTCATGTTACCAACAAAAACAATTGCAAAGGGAGGAGGTTGAGAGCGAGGGGGAGTAAGAGGCAAGGGAAGGGGAGAGAGGGAAAGCAGCAGAGGAAGCTCGGTGAACTGCAATAACAAAGTATAGCGAGCCTCATGTTAACGGCAATTAAATCCGCAAATGGTTTCGCATTGGCAGCATCCACTTGCCACATGCCACATGCCACCGTGCAACAAGACCCCTTCTCTCCACCCCCACCCGCTCTATCCCACTATCTCTCTTTCACTCTTTCGCTCCCGCTCTCTCTTCCGCTCTCTGTCACTGTTCACATCGCAACTCCATTGTAATCCTCGACAGACGTTGCCTTCCTCTTTACTCTCTTCATTGCTCCTCCGAAAAAGCCGCAGCGTTCCAAACTTCAAAATGGCTGCCTCACCACGGCGGAATGTCCCCGTCAGTTGCCTGTCCCCCCCTCTCTCTGTTCCCTCTCCCCACTTTTGTTCTGGGCCAAAAGATGTCCGTAGCATTTTGTGGTTTTGTAAGCGGCTTTCACTTCGCATTTTGTTTGCGTTCCTCCATCGGTCACTCCCCCTCTTGCCAACCACCACCAGGTCATGGTCGACTCCTACTCTTCCCCCTTATCCCTGAAGCTACTTGCCGCCCCTCGTCAGCTTGTGGCACTGCTGCTGGCGTTGCTGCCACCTGCTGCGCTATCTACATGTGTTGCGTTGCAAGCATAATTAAAGAACTCACTTGCAGATTACGTGGTTTTATAGGTTTTAACCCCGCAACCTTCCCCTCACTACCGCACTTACCTACCTGCCCCTTTCTTCTGCTTTCTCTTCCCCTGACCTCTCCCTCTATCTTTCTCTTTCCCCCTTGCTGTGTCTTCTTGCCAGGAAGGATATGTTTATTTTCTTCTTGTTGTGCTTCATCTTCAGCTGAATTCTTGTTGTTGTCTCTCTCCATCTTTTCATTTCTCGTTTTCTCTGTAATCACCTTCTGACTGAAGCAGGGTTGCCAACTTAGCCTTTTTTCCGAAAAGATCCTATTTTATTTAAGGTACTTCTGACTCCCAAAATCTATTCCCAAAATCCATTCCGTTTGGATAATTTTAAATAGTTGATAAAGACATATATAAAGAATTTCCCAATAACCTAATAATATTTATTTATAGTATGTATATTAAAATGGGACGAATATTTAGAATCATATGCCAGCAAAAAAGACACCCGAAATAATACTATCTAAATCATATAGTAACGAAATATACTAAAATAGTTAGCAAATTATAAGATTTATTAAAAGCTAAAACCTTTTCCCATTTTGACTTCCTCTTTTTTAATTCTTTATCGTTTTTCTTTTCGCTTTCTTTCCTGGTCAGAATGTCCTGTTTTTTGTTAAATAAGTTGGCATCACTGAAGTGCATTCACTTTGCTTACTCAAAGGATTACCGTAAACGTTTCATGTAGCAAATTTTCAACGTCAACGCCGCTAATGTACAGCTAATGATTGTAGAGGATAAGAGAGAGAGAAAGAGAGAGAGAGAAAGAGAGATTTGGGGAAAGGATGAAGAGGGAATGAACATTTGGGAGCATGTCAAAGCTGCGGCAAACAACTTTTGTGGCAAGCACAAACAACAGATAAATGTGAAAGACACACAGAGAGGGAGACATAGAGAGTAAAAGAGGGAGGAGAAGAGAGCAAAAGAGAGAGAAGACATTCAAAGATTAGCAATAACCAAACAACAAAGCTCTAAGCTGATTATAATCAATTATACACATCTCTAAATATCTACTTTACGAAAATCTATCGTAATCGTTATCGTTACCTATCAAGTAAACTCGCTTACAACGTAATTCTTCCAAATCAGCGCATTTTTTTTAATTTTGATAGGAATACATTTTTGTTTCAAACTTGTATAACTTCGTGAAAACCAGAACGATTCTTATGCGGAATTTAATTTTGAATATGGTATGATCTCTATATTGATACTACATTTAAAAAATCTAAGTAAAATGGATTCTGCATCCAAAAATGGCCGTTTTTCAAAGTCCAAAGGGTCAATAGATTTCAAACTTGCATAAATTTGTCAAATCTAAGACGATTTTCGTGCGAAATGCCAACGTTTATAAAAAATCATATAAGAGTCCATTGAAAACTTCAAACTTGCATAACATCGGCAAAATCAGATTGCGCTTTATGCGGAGTGTCATTCTGTTCCTGGTTTGATCTATAAATTGATTATACATTTTAAAACTGTTGTTTTCAAAAATATTTTTTTGTCTCTATACTTTCGAAAAAATAGAATATTTTTTTAAAGTCATTTTTAAATTCTTTTCTAACTAGTTATGGAACTAGCTCAGCTGCAGCTTATAGGAACTGTCTGTTTTCGGAACTAGTTCATTTGATTCCTTGTCAGTTGACACCTTGAATGACCCATCGATATGCAAAATAGAGTAGCTGCCACAAGCGTCTATCTGTCAAGCTGCAGGTGCCACACGCTGTAGGTGTTGCATGCAACCAGAACGTGCAACATCCACAAACAGACGACAACATTTGGGAGCAATTGCGTGGGCAGATGTGGGCGTGGCAAGCACAGCGTGTGAACGACAGCCTAAGACGTCGATTGACAGCGGTGCTAAAACTGAAAACACAAACACAGCTTCACATTTTGACCAGGCCGCAAAAGCGAAGAGGAAGACAGAAGGCAGATGAAGACACGGTTGAATAGTGGAAAGAGGAGTAAGGGGAAATAGGAGAAAGGGGGAAGGGAAAGGGGAAGGGGAGAAGATAGGATGAGTCCTTGCAGTGTCGTTGACAGTCGTCATGCGCAGCTACTTAGATGGACATAAAATTATGATTACAGCAAATACCACATGTCACAGCTATAAGGCAGTCCAAGAAGATGAAGAAGAGGACAAAGCATAAGGGAGGAGGAATAAGGAGAAGGAAACGGAGCTGGAGTGGGTGTCGTTAGCAGGCAAGAGACGATACTCAAACCTCAACCTCAAGCAGTCAATAACCGAGCCTCAGACTAACGACCATTGCCATGGATTACACTAAAAAAAAAAGAAAAGATACAAGAAGAAGCTGCTAAACAGATATTAATTCAAGTGTGAATGACCCAAAGATACCCTGTAGGAAATTAAGGAAATATCACTTAGAGTTTGTTGAGCTTGAAACTACAATAAAATTATGAGAAGAACATGAGCAACAAAATCTGCTAAAAAAAGGGGTAGTTTTTTTTCTTCTACCTCCAAGTGAGATGTTAAAATGTATTAATGTTTAACTTAATTATTTTGCTCAGCAATAAACTATTTATTTTATTTACTTGAATACTATACATGTATTTAGTCTGAATACATACAATTTTTTGGGTGACTGGTGATCATCGTACAGCCCAAACAGTATGAGCTAGAAGTTGCAAATTTTCGTAGTAGCTTCGTTTTGTTATGTCATTAATTTTAAAGAAATCTTGAAATGAGGTCTTAAAAAAGCTAAACTATAGTTCCTTTACTGGATTCGGAAAAACTACAGCCACAAAAGTGGGAATAGTGTTGGCAAAACTATAAAAATGGATCTTGTTTTAGTCTTTAGTCTGCCAATTTAAAGAGACAGCAAAGAAAACAAAAATACTTGCTCAATACACACTACCTATCATTTTCCATCTACAGGGTATAATGAAAATAAAGAAGGAAGAGTAAAACGGCCTCACCGAAAACGAATCCCAAAGTAATTCATTACAATAAGCTCACGAATGTGCCATAAAAATCGCGTGCTTCGCCAGAGAAAGAGAAAAAAATACGTACTAGTCCACAGTTGATAGTGTTGTAAGGACAGATTTTGAGAAGGAAAAGAGGAAAATAGCGGGGAATGGAAAAGGAAAAGAGATAGTAGATGGAGGGAAGCATCTGCGATGGAAAGTGATGTCGTTGCTGTCGCTGGCATTTCAAATTGCCACAAGACGAGGTCATGATAGTGGTAGAGTAGTTTTCCAAACCAAGTTAATACACTCTCCAGACAGTATCCAACTGTATTCTATTTATATACATATGTACATATACATATGTATGCATATGTATTCCTTTCGCTTTCCCACCTCTTTTCCTACGGCCACCCCCTTTCCACAACTATGTTTCCTTCTTCAATCGCTGGTTTGATTGAAAGCCTTGCACTCGAAGCATGAAATTGGCAATTCGAATCGTTTTAGCTGTAAACTTTCCTGCCTTCTACAAACTCTCCCACTGCAATTGTTATTGTCCTTTTCTTTTTTGGGGTGGGAGGAAAAGAGTATGGTTGGGGTGGGGTAGCAAGGACTTAGGGGTAACTGTATATGGCCTAGCTGTGGCATTAATAAGACATTTCTGTGGATTAGTTGATTTTGGAGCATGATTTCCACGCTGTCATATATTGTCCCCGGGCTTTTTTTTATGTGTTTCGCAATTGAAATGGATCCATCGACTGTCGAGTTGTTTCATGTTCAACAATTCAATTGACACCACGCTATCAACTTGCATTCAACTGTATACAATCGTCTTTCAATTTGCATTCTTTCAGATTGATTTGTTTGTATTAAAAGTTGATTAGCTTTCAATATCAATTGAATCAATTCAGCCAACTTGTATTAAATTACGGTTTATTGAACAGGAATATTTTTAGCTGAGTTCGTAAACAGTTCTCATTTATTAATGAGAATCAGCTTTCATAGTACTTACTTATAATAGAATAACCAGTTTCATTTATTAAACGCTCTTTTGTATTCATATTAGATTGAAAGATAATGTTAGTTTCCAAATAACTTTCAATTTGCATTCAATTGAAGTAAGGAAACCATTTTGATATGCAGACTATTCAATAGTTAAATTTTTATTTCAATATCTAAGGTACACTTGAGATTTCTTCAATATATTCCATTCAATTGAACTTCTTTCAATTGGCTTTATTGTTTTTAAGTAATGTTAATAAACTTGTTGTTCAATCCATCTTCCATTTAGTTAATACACTTTTACTAGACACTTTTTTAATTATTCTCTGAATAATTTTATTTTGTAAATTTACTTTATTGAGCATTCTAGCTCAATAAGCCTTTCAATTTCTACAGGCTTTCTTTTTTTGTTTCAATTGTTGCGAGTTGAATTGATTTATGTTTTGTTTGATTTGTATTTTGTTCTCTCTTCTTTTTAACACGCCCCCGTAATGTACAAAATATCTAAGGTACAAGTATTCGGTCAAATATCATTGGCAGCTCGTTAACTGTTGAAAGTTGATGTTGCTATTGAAGTTGAAGTTGAAGCTGCGACTTTTCAATGTTGTTGTTGTTGTTTGTGGTGAAGGCGGCAAGGAAGATGCACGCTGACAGCTAAAGATGTATGATGGAAATTAATAAAACAAGCGTAAACACTTAAAAGGCGCTCCTCCGGCAACTTGCGAGTGACTCAATCGATTGAATCAACCCCTCCCGGTATCGTACCCTTCTGTGCCCCCGAGTGTGTCTACCTTTTCAATCCGTTGACTGAATGACTGACTGTGCCTATAAGACAGACAGAGGACATGCTGAGTGGAAGGGGTAGAGCGGAAAAGTAATTGAAAACAATCATTAAGAACAGCAAAAACTAGTAGGTAGGATAGGTTACAAATTGAGTCAGCCCGACTGTATAAGACTCTGTATCATCTCTTATAGTCCCGAAGCTGAGCAAAACTATTTCTTAAATAACTTTCGAGCTTATTATTTAGGGCAGATTATACAATATATATATGTATAAAACATATGTATAAAGCATATGTATTTTTCCCATTACTTTTTTCTTTTAAATTTCGATTTATTTCAATTTGTGGAAGAATCTTTAAAGAAACTTGAACTGCTTTGGATAAAGAGGAGCTTACGTAGCAGCGTTAGTCTCTCTAGCTCTTATAGGCTCTGAGATCTAAATTATCATACATATATCGACTGTTGATGCGGATCAAGAGTATATATGCCAATTTGAAAAGGCCCCATTGTTATTTGATGTACAGGGTTTAAGATGATTCTGAAATACTTAGGTGCAGGTCAGAGTGTATATCTCTCTCTGTCTTTCAAAAAGTGAGAGGTTCTATCTCCCTCTCCTTCTTCTTTGTCTCCCTCTTCTTTATGTGTATCACTTAATTATAACTGTACACACATCTATAGTTTGTGTTTGTAACTCTGTGGGATACTTGACTGCACAGTTGACCGTTTACTTTTTCACTTCATTAAAGGAGTTGCTTGAACCACAGTTGTTCAACCAACAACAACAACAATGAGAACAACCTAAACACCAACATCGCGACGTCCAACTGAGTTGGGTCTTGAGTTCCGACCTCCTCTCCAGACCTTTTCACATTATTTATTTCTTTATTAATTATTGTTTTGCCCAAGCTTTGTGCTCTTTCAACTTCAACTTGCTGTTTCAACTTGGGGGATTCAGTTTCAATCAGATTTGCATAATTCTTGCGTTCTTTGATTGCCACTCTCGCCACTCACATTTGTATTCGCAATTAGCTTAAGTTTTTTTTATTCCCCCTCTGTCTCTCTGGGCACATTCTCAATTTCGCGTAATTATCTTCAATTGTTTAATCGCCCACTGATTTGGCTTAATTACAGCCAAATTAGCCGCCAGCAATTGAAATTGAATTTGCAACAGTTGAACTCAAGTTGACTGCTTATGGGAAAAGTCCATCGTGGGTTTCAACTTGCCAATTTTCAATTGAACTCTATCGATTTTTAATTGCAGCTCAAATTGAAAGAAAATTGAAACGAGTTGAGTTGCATATCAAAATAAACTTTTTCAATATACTTATAAAATATGTTTATTCAACCAGAATTTATTGCAATTCTTAATTACCTTGGATTGAAAGCGAAATTTCTGATTGAAGCTAACTATATTGAACTGTAAATTTCCAAGAAATGAGACCATATTCAATTTGATTTGAAGTTAAAGCTAAAATTAAGCAAGTGAAACTTTAATTTACGATTGAAGCCAATTGATTTAAAGACACTTGTATTAATGTATACAACAAATGCTTACTAATCAAAATAATATTGCACTTAAATTTAGTGTAGTTTAAGAAATTGAAAACTAAGTTTTGTAGAATTCAAATATACTTAAATGTGACAATTTGTATTTCAATCTGGTAACATAAAATGTATTTTCAATTCCACCTTAATTTATACACTAATAATTTAAATCTAATATATCTTTAATTTCATATTTATTTTTGCAAAATACTATATGTAAATTTTGTATCTCTTTCAATAGTATTCATTTGACTAGCTTTAGATGGCTATTGTACATATGTATGTATTACATGCATGAACACATACACATACTAACATACAAATGTATGTATGTACATTCTCCTATGCACATAAATCATATCATATCATATCATTTTACCAAAAAACAAAAAAAAAACAAATGTTAACAACAACGGCAAACAACAACAATGCGGGCCCACGCAGCAAAAGAATGAAGCAGAGAAAGAAGGAGACAAGAGAAAAGAACAGTTTCAGAGATCGGACCACAGATCTTAACCAGTGTTGTCAATTTAGCCTTTTTCCGGATAGACATGCTAATTATATTGGTAGTATAGAAGAAAATAATGTCAAGCAATGTTTGAAATAATCTTACATTCGAGTTAAAGTAGTTGATAGAATTATTAAAGCTATATTGAATGGATTAGTAAGGGAATAAGCGTATTTTTAAAAACATTTCTTTATTATTAATCATTTGATAAGGTCTCAATAAAATACATAAACTTGACTTTAATTTTCTATTTGCTTTGGTTTTAACTTGAAGACCAAATAAGAAAATTGTATTTTGATTTCATAAATGAAGTAAAGAAAACCTTTTAAATATTAATAATACAGATTATATGGCACATATATTATAAAAAAGGTGATCTATTTTATATATTCTGGCACCAAGTACTATATATTCATGAAGAAACACGTACGATATTTGCTAATGATAGATACACCTAGAAAATGTACATATATCGTTAAGGAAGATAGAAAGCTTCCGAATAATAATGTATTTACCAAAAGTCTAAATATTTAATATGAAACTATATGTATATCCTTTTTCTTCTTCTCTTAAATTTGTCATCTTCTAATAAAAGATATACCCCAAAAAAATGTCGTTGACGAAGTCTTATACATACATAAATAGATGTAGATTTATCTAAAATATAATAATTATACATCGTATAATTTCTGTCCTTATTTCTAATACTTATTCTATCCTTTTTTTGACTTATTTTTTGTTTTTGTGACAAGTTGGCATCACAGATCTCAGCAGACCTCAAGTGGCGCTGAGAGCCGGCGCTCAAGTGTGCACACAAACACACACACACAGAAAGAGAGACACTCAAATGATGAGAGCATATTTGTTAAAGAGAGTGGGAGTGAAAGATGGCAAGGGTGCTACAGGAAAAAAGTGATGGAGTGAAAGTGTGAGAGGGAGGTGAGGGAGTGAGAGAGCAGCAGTCCAGCCATCGCTCATGTGAAATTCATAAATTCACGCCGCAGACGATGACGACGACGCAATTAATCTGCTTTTGGTCGGCTGACTGCGCAGTCGCAGCTGTTGACAACTGCGCTGTCGCCGCCCGCTGCGCCCGTTGATTGACCTTATTATTTTGAGCGTGCGTGCGTCTGCGCCTGCGCCTGCATGTGCGTGTGTGTGTGTGTGTGTGTGTGTGCCTGAGAAATGTGCCCAAAATATGTTGTAACTGTTATATCGATGACAAGCAGGCCAACTGCAGTTAGACTCCGTCTCTGTCTCTCCCTCTCGATCATTCGCAAGTTTGGGTAGTTAGAAGAGGATGGAGAGGGGGATGCTGCGGCTTAAGATGAGGTGTCAAATTACATCTTCTTGTTCTTCTTCTCCTTCGTCTTGAGTTGGGTTCGAATTGCGAAAGTCCGTTGCACTCAGAGAAGAGTCTCTTTTCGGACTTATGACTGTCATTTATAACACATGAATTGCTCAATTAATCTTGATAAGAAGCGGCGACTGCGAAACTAGAGATGACACTTACTCGATACTTTTGTAAAGCGTTACTATACTTAAGAGAATGTTTTTGTCTAAACTGCATTTTTCAGAATATTGAATATCTTATATATTTAATATTTAATATTAATGTATTACAAGACGCTAGTATTTATAAAAATACTATAGTTTGTTGTTGTAATAGTATTTACTAAAAATAATTGAATAGTGGATTAATAAAATAGAATTTGCATGATATATTGTGATTTCTTTACAATGGATTAATTTCACAAAGAATGAACCTTTTAAATTGAGTTTATCCTAAATTTATTCTGAAATTAATACGTTTTTTACAAATCTTAATAAAAATGATCAATAGTTTTTGATTATTAACGAAAACGCCATCAACTCCACTCAAAGGATCTGTTATACACGCCTCAACAAGTTGTTTCCGAATTTGCGAATTTAGTCAATTTCGCAACCCACAACTGATGCTCTCAAAGGCGTATAAGAGTATCACTCTTTAATATTGCCATAAATTGTTATACGCTGTTGCAGCCATGCTCTTGTACTCTTCCGCTGTTAAATGTTTATACAAAGAGAGCGCAGTTAACAGTTGATGCTGCTGTTGTTACATAAAAAATGTTGTCTTTATTTTATTCGCAAGCTATAAATACAAAAATGCTCCACAAATATTGCAAAAATTAAAAGGCAAAACAAATAAATAAAATAATATAAAATTTAAACAAAATTCGTAGATGGTAAATTAAATGTAAATTGATAAAAATAATCAAGAAAAGTGGGAGGATAATAAATTGATCATTTTCATCTGACACAATATTTAACAAATTTTAAGCAAAGACTTACATATTAATAGTTAACCAACAATTGGTCAATTTTTTTGACAATTTTCAATAGAAAGAAACTTTTGTTATTTAATTAAACGCAATTAATTATGCCAAACTGTTATACGCACCTAATGCGATGCAGTAAACAACATGAAACAGCTGTTTAGCACAGCGACAGAGTCACAACAACAGAAACCTGTGGCGGCTAACAGGAGTGCGCTGTCCTGTAAACCGCTCAGTGCGTATAACAGTCACGTGGGCGAGAACAAGGAGATTGAGATTATGATTCAGAGAGAATAAGAGCGTGAGTGTGAGAGAGAGAGTGAGAGAGAGCTCAGGTAAATGTTAAATCAACACTGCTAAGTTACATGCAATGTTAATGTAACTCAAAACATAAACAATTAAAAAGTTGCAATTTATTTTACTGAAGAATTTTCAAAAAGACTAAAATTAGAAATCGAAAATTAATAACAGGTCACTAAATTAAAAATTATTTTATTTGAAAAGTCGAAACAGAACTTGCGCTTTGTTGATAGAAATATATGAATTTTCTGTTCATACTAAATAGATTGATGTATATATATTTAAAAATAAATACATGTAAATTTACCTAACAACAAATAAATCAACATTAATTTAACAATAAATAAATTAACAATTATTTAACAATAAAAAAATGTAAATAAATACCTAGCTAAAGTATTTGTAAGCTAAGTAAAGATCAATTACATGTGAAAATTTATATATTTTAAGTTTAAGTTGTTATTATAAGATATTAAAAAAATTTATTTACGTAGCTTCTTAAGTTTAAATTTTATTTTTTAAGTTTATAATTGAGTTAATTGAGTGTCAATTAATAGTACTTACTTTTAAAATTAATTGATGAATGTGTTTTTGAAATTTACTTCTTTTTAAAAAAATATTTATATGTAATTTGTAAATTTAATTATTATTTTTTATAGTTTATAACTAAATTTATTTGCACTTGGCAGCAAAAGAATTTGCCAAATGTTAGTTAACAGCACTGACCGCAGTTAACAGCAGCATCCATGTAATCAAGTTAACCGCTTACAGATGTGTGAGAGCCACCCGCATGAGTTTTACATCAGAGAACAAACACACATAGATAGAGAGTGTGTATATGCGGAAGAGTGAGATGGCAATAAAAAGAGAGCGCACGTCACCCTCAGCAATTGCATATTCGCTTGCAACGCTGTATCGCTCTTGCTCGCTCGCTCGCGCACACAACATAGACTTATGCTCATTGACAGGAGCGCGCGTGACTCTCTTTAATGCTGAAAGGCAACAACAGTCAGACAGACAGTGGGACAGACCAACAACAGGCAATGCAAAAAGGCAAAGGCAAAAGGCAAAGGCAGCGGCGATGGCAACGGCAACAGCAATGGCAACAGCAACAGCAACGGCAAAGCAAAGCATGCGTTTAGTTCTGTTCGAATCGTTGAAGCGTTTGGACGCGTTGTCGGTGCGTGTTCTTTCGTGTCTTACGCGTCGCATTTAATCGTCATAATCAGCGCGTTGCGTGTCTTTGCGCGTCAACTGCGTGAGTGCGTGTGTATGCGTGTGAGTATCTGTATGCATGTGTGTGTGTGTGTGTGTGTATGAGACGCGCTTACAGCAGCCCAACAACAGCAACATCAATAAATATCGAAATATTATTATTATTGCATTTTTTCGTTTCTTTATCAAAATTCTGTTCTATTTTTTTTGCCATATTTTTTTTCAAGTGCATACAACAACAAAGAAATAAGAAAACAACAAGCTCAAATGACTTGCAAATTGATTGTAAAATAAATAAATAAAAGAATCGAGAATAAGAGAAAAGTAAATATTTCAATTTGAGCAAAATATTTGGTGAAAAGTGCCGCAAAAATAATAATACAAGTGTAACGGTTTAAGGATCATAAACAACAAACAACAACAACAACTATTATTGGATATTCTAGTTTGCTGCAACAACAACGACAACAACAACAACGACTACAGCTGCAAGAAAAACAACAAATTTTTTTTGCCAGTGCAGCAGCAGCGCCGCTTTGGCGGCGGCAGCGACAGCGACAGAGACAGAGGAGCAACAATAACAACAAAAAAAGAAAAACCACAAAAGAAAAACAACAAATGTAGGTCAAACTATATTATCTACTTTTATCTATATACATTATATATGTGTGTATGAAAACACAGTTACAATCTATCATCAAAATGCAACCAACCAAATCTATCTTTATTCTTGTGTCCTTTTTACGCTTTTCGTTCTAACGGTTCTACGCTCCTACGGTTCCAGCTGTTTCGGTATTTGTGCAACATTGCGTATACTTTATTTATATTATTTACTGAAGGAAACAACAAAAGTGCTACTAGTAAAATCAATAGTTGTTAACTATTTACTTTGGGTGTAAATATCTTTTACAAAAAATGTCAAGTCGAGTCCTTTTTAGTGACATTTGAATTGGTTGAACACATCTCTAATTGCATGGGAAATGTGAAAATTGCACTTCCCAAATGACATACTAAATAGTTAATATAGTTTGTTTGTTTTTTGGGAGGAACAAAATAAGATTACTTGCTAAAGTATAAACTATTTTGTTTCTATACGAACTTTTTCTACGTATTCTCAAAAGATACTCTGTCAATAAACTACGTAACTAACTTACCAACTATTCAATAGGAACTCCATAAAATGTGGTATAAATTGGAAATTTTTAATATAATATTCCTATGTAAATAAAACTAACAAAACTTTGGAAAAGAGTTAAATTTTAAAGAAATTTATCGTTTTTAAAGGAAGAAAAGAAGCAGAAATTAATTTTAATGATTTATTGAAATAAATCCTATTAAAATAAAACTAACAAAACTTTGGAAAAGAGTTAAATTTTTAAAGAAATTTATCGTTTTTTAATTAAAAAAAAAAACAGAAGCAGAAATAAATGACTAAAAAAGAAACTAAAAAAAATACTTTTGTTATAGTACGGATTTAATTTTTAGGCTTTTGATGAATTGTTTTAAAGGTTTATAGATAAAATAAATATGATAAATATAAAAATGAAGAAACAAATAAACAAAACAAGATAGAGAATACAATGAAATAGAAAAGGATAAACATAGAATAGAAAATGTTAAAATATTGTGGATAAATTACAAAGAAGAAATAGAAAATAGAAAAGAAATAAATATAATCAGTAGATTACAAAGTAGAGTTAGGAAACAGAGACTTAAGTTCAAGTTGCTATTATTAATATTAACTATATACAATAGTATTTGAATATTGAAGTTTAGTTTTAAGTTTATATTGCACAATAAAAGACACAAAAAGCAAAGATTGCTGAAAAGATATTTTTAAATGTTAATTGGAACTAGCAACAAAATTAGACAGTTAATTTATTATTATCCAATAAACGAATTAAAGCGTAACAAAATCATCTCGTTTGTTTTAGGACAACAAGTGAAGCCCTGAACCCAAATCTACAGATACTGAGAATCTTGAAAACAAGTTTCCTATCGAGTGTCTTGAGTTAGAAATATAGTAAATAAATGATGTTGAAAATACAAATAATAAAAACATAAATTCAATTAAAACTGACAACAAATGCCATTAATTAAACAAAGTGCCAACAGTTCCAAAGTAATATTTAGTTGCTCAAGATTTGGAGTTGGAAGTGCTGGCCCTCCTCTACTCCCCTCACATCCCTTCACTTCCTCGACCCGAGTGCCAACTTAATATATTACTCTTTCAGTTGAAATTATTGTACCATAATTTAGGGAACTGGCAGATGAGCTGACTGACTGACTGACTGACTGACTGCTGCCTAGACAATTATGCTTTTTTTGTTGTTGTGTTTTGTGTTTTGTTTATTTTTACATTTTGTTTATTACCTCTTTTTTTCTCTGCGCTTGTCAAAATGTGGTTCGTTGTCCGCCTCCAACTCTCAGGTCTTTTTTCAGGCCGACGGCAAATAAAGTGGCGTCTTCGCAGAAACTGAGAATTGAAATTGGAAATAAATCATTTAGCGAGCATATTTTTGTTTGTATACATAGACAATTGATTAGGTCAGCGAACCAGGAAGAAAATAACTATTCTAACAATAAGATATTAATACTATCTTTTTGAAAAGATTTGAATTGTATTCGAGGAAATCAGAGCGAGTGTTTATTAGAGAGAGTTTTCCAGTTTCTGATTGAAAATCAAAATAAATTATTAACTTTCTTTCTTTAAATTATTACATTAATTTAAGAGTGAAATCGATTAGTTTTCCTCTCATTTAAGAAGTCACAATAAAAATTCTTGAAAAACTTGAAGTAAAGTCTTTTAATTTTCATGTTAAACAAAGTTTCCAATTTAAGATGCTCCCTCAACGGGAAACTGTCAAACAAATTCGACTGTTGTAATAATATCAAAGACTTTTCCAACTGAGTAAATTTCACATGTGCTTGTTAAAACACAAAAACTGGAATTGGGTTTAAGAATAGAATAAGAAGATGTGGAATGAGTAGAATGGAAAATTCACAGTTTAAATTCAATAAAAGTTACTTTTAAAATTTGTAAGACTTGAAAGTATCTGCTAAATAGGTTGAAGAATACTTTGTTCAAGAACTTTTCTACAAACTCAAGTGACTAATCAAAGTCTTTTCCAATTGAGTACATTTTCCAATAAAAAGGTTAAACTTAAAAAACTGACAGAATTGATTAAATTTAAACTGTATTCCAAGATATCTAAACTTATTTTTCAATTGAAATGAACAGTTTGAGTTGTGCTTTAAAGTTATATTTGAAGGAAAATAATATATAATATTAATGAATGTGTTTAACATTTCCTATAGTATTGTTTATTCTTTTACTCTTTCGTCGAAAACTTTTGCACAGACTGTAAATTTGTATGTTTTCGCACAATTTATGATTGATTATTATGTGTATGTTGCCACAACTTTTCCAAACAAAAATGAGCTCAGATTTCGGACAGCTGTTAAAATCTTTTTTTTGGCTAAAACAAAAACAAAATCACAAGACGTCAGCTGCCCAATTGCCAACCTGATGAAATGGCTTCTAAAAAGTATCCTTCTTCGAGAGTTCGTCAACAAACGGCATCATAATTAAGTATGTTCAATGATCATCATAAGCATTAACTTACGTTGCAAATGTGGCGCACAGCTGTTGTCAGTTTTTAACGCCAAAAAGAAAGGCAACGAAATAAGCTGAAAACAACTGAAAGATACAATTTTTGTATCTGTATCTTATGGATTCAATGGAGAACAGCAGGCAGCAGGCATCAGGCAGCAGCGAATGCGCGTTTGTACCTGTTACAACAATTTTACGGCTCAAAAATTACGATAAAGTAAAAAGGTGAAAAATGGCCAGGCGAAATGTATCTGTAAATGTGTAAATTGTATCTACAAATTGTATGTATCTGTATCTCTCAGTGTGAGTGCGCGGTGTATCTTTGTAAAATTCAAGTGCGCAAATTAGTGCAACAAAAATGTCAAAGTGACTGCAACGTTGAACGTTGACTGACAAGAAGACAGCACAGTAACTGTGTGTATGTGTGTGTGTGTGTGTGTGTGTGTGTGTATCTGTGAGCTACACTTGCAAATTGTTATAGTTATAGATACAAAACCAAAATAGCTGGATTTGGCCAAAAGCGCAGAACAGCGCTACACAGCAGCCACTTGAGATGATTTATGATGCCAGTCAGGCAACAGAGAACCACCGAGATAGACAGAGAGAGATCGAGAGAGAGAGAGAGAGAGGGGGGGAATGAGTGTGAGAATGAGACAGTTGCAAGTGCAGACAGCAAAAATAACAAACCTAAAAAGGCTGCCATTGATAGCAGCATTCAACGCGGCTTGGCTCAGCCTCCGATTTGAGTGTCTTTTGCCACACAGTCTCTGCCTCTGTGCCGTCGCATGATTGTGCAGAAAAAGCAGCATGAAATGTGCGCGCCTTTCGCGATGAAAACGCAGACTGATGTGAGAGATGAAGAGGTAAAGACAGACAGAGACAGAGAGAGAGAGCGTAGAGGAAGGTGTGAAGCAGCAAGGGGCAGGTAGTCAGGCAGGAAGGCAGTCAGGCAGCGAGGCAAAACCTTGAATTGAAAAATTCCAAAAACAACACGACAATGATGCGGCTAAAACGAAAATTTCAGTAAGAAAAAAAGAAAAAAAAAACAGCAACAAGAAGAATAACAAACGTTGGGCCACAGGTAACACTACATTCACAACAATCTTTTGGCTACATCCTCTTCAGTCTCAGTCGCAGTCTTGGCCAGATCCACAGCCTGAGCCTTAGCCTGAAGACTCCAACTACCAACTACCAACTACCAACTACCAACTACCAACTCCAACTACCAACTCTATCGTCGTCATTACCGTCATGCCTTGTCATAGACAACATCGTTTATTTTCCAGCATCTCTCGCCTCTTGGCCAGTTTTTCCCATTTGGCACCTCTTCTTCGCCTGCTGTGAATCAGCACAACTGTTACCTCTCCTCTCCTCTCTCTCACTCTCTGCCTCTCACTCTTTCTCTTCACCATCACACCTGTCTCCTCCAAGTCCCTTCCTCTAGTTTTCATCTCTTTTCCCCCTTTGCAAAAACACTCGACTGATTTCGCTTGTTCGTTATTGTTGTTGATTTTGCGTTTGCGTTTGGGCCTTGAAGTAGCTCAAGCTGGCCAACATCTTCTTCATTTTCATTTCTATTCTCCTTATCTGCCTGCTCTTCCTCTTCCTCTTCATCTTTATCTTTGTGTGTGTTGTTTTCTTTTCCATTCCATTGTTGTTTTTTTGTCGTACTTTTGCCCAAAAGGCCGCAAAACTGAAAGTATGATATAAATGCGCAGGTAAAATCCAAGCATAGACCCAAAGAAACCAAAACCAAACCGAGAGATGAACAAAATAAAATATATAAGGAAAAACACACACAGCTCTAGATAATGCAAAAATTACTCAAATATCTGGCAAGAACAAAAATCCTGCTTCTAAGCAAAAAACCAATGGGAAATTATTTTTCTTGTGGCTGAAATATTGTGTAAATAATTAAAAACATAATAAAAGAGAGAAAAAAAAGAGAAAAAACTATATTTTAAGTCTACAATTATGATGAACAATTAGCCAGTAACTATTTTCAACCCAATATCAAAATTATTACTTACACAATTTGTGTTTTCAAACAAGGTTTAAAACAAACTACACTTATCGACAAAAAGTTAAAAATTTCACTATTTACACTTTGATTCAAGTATTTTTGACTTGATTTTGCATGATAGCCGATATTTGTTAATCCGAAATGTTAGATTGCTTATCTAATATGCACATATTAGTATCAAAGTAAAACCGCTTTTGATTTGAAACCAAATATGTTTCATATTCAATTTTATTTTTTTATTATTTAAATTAAATAAATTGCGTATGTTATTCAAATATTGTATTTAATATGGCATCGCAGATTTAAACATTCATATATTTAAACCAACAAATATTCTTCAAAAAACAAAATATTTCAATTTTAAATTGGATGTTTTTTAGTCAGTATATTACCTTCTTAATTGGTATTAATGTTTCAAGAAATGTCAGTATTTATCATACGTACCGTACTGTTAGAACCGTTTGGGAATTCTAAGGTGCAAACTAGAAAAATAAATAAGACTGGCAATAATTAAATCAATTGATTTTCACAACCGTTAAAATATTTTTCATATTAACTTCAATTTGTTAACTTTTCTTTTTTGTTGAATCTAAGCCTTATAAAGAATCTTGAGAATTTGAAAGTTAATATAAAAATATTTGATATTATAACGCATTATTTTTATCAGTGTAAATATAATCATACTAACAAATATAATGTATCGCAAAAATAAGAAAATTTTAACTCTCTTGGTATAAATTTCAAATGCCAAAAATATTTGCATTTACAAATCGAAAGAATGTAGGAATTAAAATAAAACTTAAAAGATTTTCATATTTTGAAGCTATTAAAAAGTATTTACAATTTGTGTTTTTGTTCTTAAAGAATAAGAAAAGAATTTCCAAAGAATATTTAAAATGCCGATTAAGGCAAAGTAAACAATATAAACAATATAGGCAACAACCACAAAGTAAGCACACACACACACACACATATAGAGAAAGAAAGAGAGAGAGATAGAGGGAGAAATTGAGAATTTGAAATATGCTGCAGATTTTGTATTATGTTTTAATATGTCAAGTAAACAAATAGCAGCTGCAACAACAACACCCAACAACAACAAAAAATGCTCAAAAATTTCCAAATTTAAATTGAAAATCGATTGCGTTGCACATTAAAATGAATTGGAGCGAACAGAAGCAAAAAGAGGGGGAGAATAAGAATATGAATGGGAGGGATGGAAGGAAAGGCGACTCATAAATCTTTTAAATGGCTGTGAGAGCAACAAATTGAAGGAAAAAGCAATGAGAAGCAGACGATTAGTTGCTGTGGCATCCACAAATCTTTACAGTTATTAAAAATAATCAAAAAATATAGAGAAAATTGAGAGAAATTGGGAAAATGGTGAAAATGTTTATCAAAATATTTGCTAGAAGCTGTTGGGAATTGCTCCACACACAACTCACAAAATTGAGGCTAATTTGCAGTGGCAGCCAAAAGGGTGGAGAGAGGGGTAGAGAAAGAGTTGCACAGGTGGCAGGCAACAAGAAGAAGAAGAAGAAGAAGCAGGAGTAAAAGAAGCAGAGAAGTAGCACTAAAAGTGGGAGAAGAAGATGCAGAAAGAGTGCCACTCCAGGAGTCAAGTGGCTGTGGTTGCAAAAATATTTGCCACACACACAGACTGAAAGAGCAACAGAAGGAGAGAAAGAGTGTGAGAGAGATAGAGAGAGAGAAAGAGAGAGAGAGAGACTCTATCTGCATCTGGTTGGAGCTTAAGACGTTGCAGCTAAAAGCAGCTTAATTAAATTTTACGTTGTGCCCGAATAAGTCCTGACTGCCATCCTTGCAACGTTGCAACTTGCAACGTGCATCCTGGCACAAAAACTGGAGCAGACTCTGCGACACAAAATGATGCAACAACAACAACAACAACAGCAGCAGCAAGAAAAACAACAACAACAACAACAGCAACTTCAACAGTCAGAGCCACAGATTTAAAGACAAAACTCATTAAATGCCTGCAACGAATTGTTGCCACGTTGCCAAATTTCAATGCTGCTCTACTTTAAAGCTCTTTTAAACTAAGCTTCTTCCTTGTGCTTCAATCCCCCCTTCCCTTCCTCCATTCCACCTTGGTCTATTTGTTTATCTAAAGCTTTGACTTTTCCTCATATTCTGCCTCAAAAGGAACTTAGTTGCCACGTCGACGTGAAGTGTCAACTTTTAGCTGCTCGAGTGACTTAAATGGCAGGCGATTTGAGTGGCACTAATGAGTTGCAAGATGCACAAACACACACACACACACACACTCACACACCCAGACACCTCTATTCACATACACACTCCAGCTGTAATTAGACTGCATCACAAGTGACAACATTAAGCATATGAAATCAGTTTAGTTACTTATTACCTTAGCTTATTAACTTACTTTGTGTGACATTTAAGCGCTTTCTCTATGGTCACTTTTTTGTTGAGACTATAACTTGATTTAAATATTTACATACTTACTTTAAGTACTTTAGATACTTATTTACCCATATTTGAAATACTTACTTGAACAATCAATTTGAAAACCTTTACAATGTAATGAAATTTGAGGATCAAGCTGTTGGTAAATTAAAACAATATTAAAAATATAAAATATATAAAAATAAAAATAATATAAATGTAAAATATAAATATAATAAAATATAAATTATTTTTTATACTGGACACTTTAAGCTGTTAATTGATAAGCTAATAAAACTAAATACTTTACTTCAAATCATATAAAAAAGCATATTTCAAATGCAAATAAAATTATGCAAATTCAGATACTTTATTGTCCTCCATGTTCACTTACTAACTGCCTTGCTATAGTTTTGCTCTATTGTCACTTTTCATAGTTGCTTTTGAAACATGTTCTCTAGGTTTATTTTGTACTATATGTTGGAAAACTAGTGTGATATAAGTTTAAACTCCAATATTCACATATCAACCTCTTTAGCTTAGAGGTGAGTAAGTTTATTTTACTCCATGGTCACTTTAATGTGGTCTATGATATATATCTACTCACATACTTACAAGTATCTAAGACTTGCAAACTTCTGACTAGACTTTTGTCCTTTAATTGCTTTGGCTGTCAATTGTGAGGAAGTTCATAATTTGATATATATTTGTGTATTGTCGTAAATCACATAAAGCTTTGGTATTATAAAACGTTGCAATTATAATGTTCAACTTTTTGCCCAAATGCGTATAATTCATGTGTACCACAGAGGTAGAGGGATGGGGGAGGGAGTGGGAAGGTGAGAGGAGGTAGAAGGTAGGAGGTAGGACGTAGGAGGGAGTGTAGTCATTGTCTTAAATCATTTTCATTTTGTAACTGCGTGTTTTATGGGCCGTCGGTTTATTGTTTCTTAAAATGTATAAAAATAAATGAGCTAAATTGTTGCTGCAAGGCGCTGAAGTGATTTGCCGCCGCCACAAATGCCTCCTCCTCCTCCTCTTCTTCTTCTTTTTCATTTCCATTCACATTTTATGACCAACTCTCGTCGGAGGAGGATGTTGTGGAGTTGAACTTGAACCCGACTCAGCGTCAGCGTCAGAGTCGGGAATGGTTCTTTTTTTTTTTTTTTTTTTTGGTTTTCTAGCACGAGCGTGACTTGGCTTTTTTTCTTTGCCGTTTTGTATTTTGATATTTTTGATAATTTTGCAGCCAAAGCCAAAGAGACCTATGCATATTTATGGCTAAAATATATTATGCGTATAATTGTTGTTGCTGACGATATTTCTTTGTGTTTAGTATGATTATACCCTAACGCAATGGGCATTACAATTACAGCGTGCAAGTAAATTAAATGAAAAACCCATTTATTAACAATTCAAAAGGTCGCCAAAACAACAAATTTAAAAATATCATATGATATGTTTTAAAAGAGACTTTTGTAGATGTTTAATATTGATAGATGATATTTAGGGCAAAGTATGTAGATGGAATTTTCACAGCTATTTAAATTATCCAGGGAACGTAAATAACAGTTATTTTTTGATTTTCATAATAATAGTCAGTCAATGATTTTTAATTCGGTTTTTACAAATAAAAGTCTTTGTGCAATATCTTAGAGACCTTTATAGATATAGGCACCAAATTAATTAGACACCACGCACCTAAAAATTTTGTAACTATCTATTGACATAACTTACCACAATGATTTTTACTACAAATGTTAAAGAATAACAGTTATTTGATGACTTTTAATGAAAGTTATGATAGTTACAGTCCCTAATAATATCTATTGATTATTGATCGTCAATTATTCTTAGAATTCCTTAGATTTTGTTCAAATTTAAGCATAGTTGGAGTATTTTCAACTCTACTGTACTCTTTTCTTTTTTTCTATTCTCTTTTTTTTTTCTTTGAGGGACTTTTTTTTTGTGCTTGGCGTCGCCAAGTTTTCGCTTTGTTTCTTGGCACCTTTGCGCCATCGTTTGTTGAATCAATTACATACATTTGCCTCCCAGCCAAATTGCGAGTGTGTGGCACCCAAAAAAAAAAAAAAAAACCAAAAAGTAAGAAAGAGAGCGAAACAAATTTTGGGAAGGAGGGGAGTTAAGAACGAACGAAAAACCTCTCGCTAAAACAGAGGCAAAGGAACTGCACAGAAGCCAAAAAAAAAAGAAGAAAAAAAAAATAGAAAGAAAAAGAAAAGCGCAGACTGGCAGGCAAAAATGGCAAATTATGGCACCCCAGAGATGCGCGATAAAAGCCCATTTACTTAAACTGAATATTTATTATTCCTGTCGGTCCCGATGAACCCCTCCCTCTTGCACCCTCTTGCTCTTGCTCTCCTGCCTATACCCTTAAGCTGTCCTCGTCTCGTCCTGTCCTGTCCTGTCTGTGCGATGACTTTTGCCCATTTCCTATGCAAAACGTTCCTTGGCTCCTTCTGATGCGCCTCATTCTACCAACTTTTTTATTTTGGTCTAGTACGTGGCGCCTTCTGCTGCTCCTACTCCTACTGTATCTTCTTCTTCTTCATATGCCGCACGTTTTTCATTTCCTTCTTCTTTTTTTTTCCAAAGTCATCGAGCATCTTTTGGTGTGAGAGTTGCTTATGAGTGTGTCGTAAAGTTTTTCGGCCAAGTTTGATTGAATTGTGCGGTAGACAAGA
Source organism: Drosophila testacea (assembly GCA_035043265.1). Lineage (NCBI taxonomy): Eukaryota > Metazoa > Arthropoda > Insecta > Diptera > Drosophilidae > Drosophila > Drosophila testacea. The sequence goes on along the minus strand of JAWNND010000314.1, from coordinate 3,706,794 downwards.
GTGCGAAAAGTGCGACAAGTTGCCTCCTCTACTCTCGAACCTATTATTTAATAGATTGCCAATGGAATTCTGTTGAAAGAACTGATATGGAGTCACTCTCAAAATTAGAGACCAATTTCATATAGCCTCCCCTTAACGCCAAAACAGAACAAAAGCAACGACCGCAAAAGCGAACGGAATCAATTAATAACAACTCCAACACATTTAATGCCATTTGAGTTAAACGAAGTTGTACTTTTATGTTCTTGGGCTTCTCAAGTTAATTGCATCCCCTCACATTGGGCGCCAACCTTTCTTGGTAATTCAGCGAATTTTATATTTAATTTTTTATATTATACAATTCGTTTTGGGAAATTTGAGCCAACATCAAGCGGAGAGCGAGAGAAAATGAAGCTGAATACTAAAAAAACTCTTAATGAAGTAGTGAAAAGTCAAATAAAAAACACAAAGGACCTACTTGACTCCAAGGCTGTTTGGCCCATAAAAAAAGAGAGAGCGTTAAAAAGCAGGGAAATAAATTAAAAGGTGTTTGAAATGCCAATTCCAATTCGTATCCCAGTTCCCATTGTATCTATGTATCCAATGTATCTATGAGATACGAGCGTACGAGGCACAAAATAAATACAAAATAAATTAATGAAGTCAATGAGCGAAAGTGTTTCATAATTTTTATTCCAAGCGCCGCCATCGACAACACTGATAACACAGACACCCTAACCCAACCCAACCCACCAAGACACCATAACCCCCCCAAAACGATAACAACAACAACGACAAGGAAAAGAAAAAGAAAAACTGAAAGCCATATGAAATATTTGGTTTTTGTGTCCGTCCCTCTCAACCACTACGTTGTCGTCTTTGGTTTGTCTCTCTCGTTGTCTAGGCGCAGAGAGAGAGAGAGAGAGAGAGGGGGGGGGGGGGGGAAAATTAAATAATTTATGTTTTATGTGCGCAGGAAACGTTTTTCTTAGAGCGAGGGTTGCTCGAGAGTACGAGGAGTACGACGTTTGGAATGACTCAAGTGATTTAGGAAGTGTTTGTCTGCGTTACGCTTGGTTAGTTGATAAAAATCAGTCGGCGCTTGTTTCGCTTTTGTGCTTTTTTGTGGGGCGTGGCAAGCAGACAGAGTGAGAAGAAGATGGAGGATGGAGGAGGGAGTTAGAAGGGAGACAACCTAAGTAGTACAGTCATCAGGCAATGTCCAGTCTCTCCCTCTCCCTCTCTTTGTCTCTCTGTCTATCTCTGTGGGCTTAATTGCATTGACTAAATTGCATTTTAAGCGCTTCGTTTCGTTCATTTCGCAATCTCTTCACCTCTTTTTTTTTTGTATCTTCCTTAACTCGATTTCATTTCTGTTCTCGTTTTCATTTTCATTTTCGTTTTGATTTATGCAACACGCCCCAAACCAAAAGCAAAAAAAAAATAACGCAATGCAAGAGAAAAAAACTGAGTCATAAATGCAAAGCGATATGTGAAGAATGCCGACATATTCGACATAAGACTTGTACTAACTAACAATGAGAAACTTGCATTATTGATGTGTGTGGCGCCCAACGTATGTGGCGCTGAGGCTATTTGCAACTTGGATACAGATACTGCTGAAAATTCTACAAATAAAAATATGCTATTTGTGTGCAATTGAAAAGCAATTGTAATCTGCTTTCTTTCGACACTTTTTGATTTGCCATGATTTTACAGATTGTTGTTACACTCTCCAAAAAAAAAAAGAAAGAAAGAATTGAAAACATGAAGAGAAGAGTGTAAAAAAACGTAACAAACTGGGCAAATTGCAATGTTGCGTGCCAAATATTAATCAAAAAAGAGTCGAGAGAAAAAACACAGAAGAAATTAGACCAAAAAAGCAGATATAGCAATGAGATACTTAGATACTTATATGAGAGCTGGCGTTTCCTGTGTGTGGAGTCGAGTTTAAAGTGCCATTAACCCACAAAAAATACACAATGATGAGAGACAGAGACAGAGAGAGAGAGGGGGAGGAATCCATAGAGTACATGTAACTATCTATGTTTGTATTTGTATCTATAGTTTGTGTGGCATGTGCAGTAATCATCAGTGTGAAGAGTTGTGAATTGTGTGGATTTGTGGCAACTAATTGCAACTTTTATCCATTGCTGCTGCGTGTCAAAATATAATTTTGATTTGGCAGCGAGTCTAGCCAGACAGAGAAAGAGAGAGAGAGAGCGATAGCGAGAGACGCAATTCAAACACCAACAGTCATAGATACAAATGATACATAGATACATTTGTAAGGCTGGAGTCAGCGCCATTAATCGTTTTTGTTGCCCATTCGACTGTCATTTTGCGGTACGAATCTGTGGCAAACGTGGACAACACATTGCGATCTCTCTCCTTCTCTCTTAACCTTTCCCTTTCTCTCTCTCTCTCCCTTTCTTGCTCTCTAGTTCCATCTCTACCTGAGCTACACGGACACAAAACATTTCAATAGTCTCTGGGTCTATTTGTTCCGGGGGTTGTTCCCGCAGTTTTTGTGTCCTGTGACCAGCTGCCAGGACTTGCCTGGAGGGTCTCGTGTCACAGGATATACCCTCTACCTTTTGGTTGGGTCTGCGCGATAAATTTGAAATAATTTGATGCGTCTTGTTTTATTTGACAGCCAAACAAATTCGTCGCCCAGAGGGCTACAAATCGTAGCCCCCACCCATCTCTTTTCCTTTCTACATGTACCTCTATGTACCCTTCTTTCCCTTGTCTATTTGCCACGAACCCAATGTAAACAAAGTCGTAAGGCTGTGCGGCAATTAAAAGAAATGTTTTGAACGCGTTCATGTTTCATGTAGGTAAATTCAATTTGTAGATTAATGTATCCTTTATTTGCTTATCAAACCCCCATGCTTTCCCCTCTCTCAGCCCTACCAGACTGTATGCCACGTGTCCTGTTTCTAGTAGGTGTCCTTAAACCTATGCCTGGAAAGGAATATTTGAATCGTGGAATATTATTACTTTAAAGTTGCACATAAAGAAGTACGTAAAGTGTAATAGTATAGAAAATGTATTAAAAAAGATATTATAAGTAATAAAATGAAGACTGATCGACTAGTACTTACCCTATAAAGACCCTGAGGAGGACCTAGAATGTATTTTTAATAAATTTGTATTCTCATATAAATTTCATCTATACTATACTATATATACTATACATCTATTTAAATTGTTAGTGTGAAAGTCTTTATATCATAAGAGTGTATCAGAAGTTTAAGTAGCTACAGTTTCAAGAAACTTTGTTTATAATTCGCAACTTGTTAAAGCTGCTGCGTAGTCTAAAACCAGTATATAGTCATTTTAATGGCTCCACTTTAATGTGATAACTGTTAGTAAATATGTGATAATGTGGCGCATTCAAGCATATCGAGAGCAAGATAACTTTCAACAGAGACTCCTTCCTCATAAAAAAAATACCCCTCTCTTCTTAGTCTTTACCACTTGAAGTCAGATATCATCTCGACTAAAGAATTTTCATTTTATTGGCCGTTAAAGACTCGCTGTCCTTGTTGTTGTTGCTGTGTGTTTACTTTGCTGCTTTGTGCGGCACTTGCAACTAATATGCAACTATTGCAACAGAGCCATGCCCACTCACCCTCCCTCCCCCCTTTCCCATCATTCCATGTCCTCCACTTAACTTTCTTACACTTTGGCAGCTTAACTTTTGCCGCGTCCCTTTAGCCATTTTAATATTTGCATTATAAGCACTTTAAACCATTTAAACTTGCCCCTAAAGGCTGGACGGATAATGCGCTAGCAAAAGTGGGAAACGCAAATATCAAAAAAATGATAAAAAAAAGAATAGAATGAAAATGGAGAAAAAGGATAAAGTTCACAACAACAAAAATAGAGCAAAAATATAGAATGAAAGAAAAAACTCGAATTGCTTGGGACACAAAAAAAAATGCAATTTCCGCACAGACGCACACATTTTCCGGCCAACAAACATACACATATAGATATATATATATACTAGGGGGTTTGCCTGCTCGCTTCGCTCGCCAACCCCCGGCTCGCTACGCTCGCTGAAATCTCGGGGAAAAATGTGAAGTGAAAATAGGAAACATTTCTCACAGCTATAGCCAGACCTTATGTCATTCTAATTAGATAGCGGGAATTGTAAATTCAATTTTTCCCTGTAGTTGGACTTAAGAAAATAGTAATAAGTATTACTTTATATAATATAGAGAATTTACATTTTCGCTGCTCGCTGTTTTAAAGTTTTCGCTGCAATTGGATTATTGCAGCAAGAGCGAGTAACAGTGCCATATACTGAAAATTGATTTTGAAAGCCGCAACACAAATGAATCGTTACACCCCCTCCCCCTCCCCTCCCCTCCCCCTCCCCTTGTCCATCTTCTTTTGATTGTTTATTAATAGCATTAAAAGCCACTGCTCCTATGGCAGCTATACGATATAGTGATCCGATCTTGACCAAATTTTCTCAGGATGTAGCAGTGAGTACGAAATCCATAATCTGTGAGTTTGGTTGAGATATCTCAAAAAATAACAAAGATCTTCATACAAAGTTTTAATTTGCATCTGGTTGTTCCTATGGCAGCTATATGATATAGTGGCCCGATCTTGACCAAATTTTCTCAGGATGTAGCAGTAAGTAAGAAATACATAATCTGTGAGTTTGGTTGAGATATCTCAAAAAACAAAAAAAAATTTCATACTAAGCAATTTTGACCTTTGACCCCCCATTTTAGCCCCTTCCAGTGGGGATATCAAAAAATCCCGTCTTATTGCACGATAATTATGTCTCAGCTATGTTGTGTAAAAATTTCATCTTAATATCTTGAACCGTTTGGCCTACAGCGTGTTGACTAAGTCAGTCAGTGAGTCAGTGAGGACAAAGAGTTTTATATATATAGATAGGTAGAGTCGAAATATATGTAATTTCAGATATAGATATGTATAGAAAAAGATAGCAATAGAAAGTCCAAAAGAAAACTCTAATTTAAATCGAAAAAATTAAGATATATAAGTGAAATAATAATACTACACATCTAATATTTTATAAAGATAGTAGAGTGAAGGACATAAGATAAATGTATATATATTCTATATATAATAATATATGTATTATATTATATAATATACAGTTAGATACATAAGCAAAGGAGGAAGAAAATTTGTGAAAATTGTGTTTGGCAAACGCATTAAACTTTCATTTTTCTGTCAAGCCAAGAAAAACTCTGGCTAGAAAAAGTGCTCGAGCGAAAGAAAGAGAAGCGGAGTGGGGTAGGGAAAGAGAGCGAGAGGGAGAGGGAGAGATAGTGACGTTGCAGGCTGCATGGAATGCAAAAATTTCAAAAACCAAACGCCACACGTACACACACACACACACATACACATTTTTAGAGTGTAGATGTGTATCTGTGTGATATTTGAAAATCAAAGCGAAAGTTGGCTCGGCTTTTGTGTCCTCCTCCTACTCTCCTCTTTCTTCTTCTTCTGCTGCTGCTGCTGCTGCTGTGCCGAAAAACTTTTGTCATGAATTGAGGCTTGGGAAATGTGCGAGAAAAACACATCAAAGCAATCAAAAAGTGACGCCAGAGCAATTGAAAACTTTTCGCATGAACTACAATAACAAAAAACAAAAAAAAAATAGCCGGGAAAGCAAAAAAAATATTATTATTATAGAAAATGCAAACGCGCATCAATGCACTTCTGTGTGTGTGTGTGTGGGGGCGTGTGGGCGTGGCAGGGACTAGAGTTTGAATATATGAAAGGAAATCAAAGCCAAAGAGTTCACAAATGCCAATTGCCAAATGACATCCTTTTTAGTTTGACTCTTCTCTCTTTCCCCCTATCCATTCTCTCTCTCTCTCTCTTGCACTATCTCATGTTCCACTGTATTGTCCTTGTGCTTATGTTAATGGCTTTGTTTGGCTTTCAAAATGGCCATTGGCCAAGAGTTTTGAGCGCCAAAAACTATGCTATGATCATTGCCTTGCACTCAAATAATGAGTTCTATTTCAGCAGTTTTCTCCAAAATGCATAAATGTGTGTGAATATATATTTCGCTTAATGTTCCTATTTTGCGAAAAACTTGCGCACCCAAAACTTGAATAATTTGCGCATAAAATATAATTTAATGTTACCCCTAATGCCAAAAAAAAAAAAAACAAACAAAATGTGGAATGTGGATTGTGGAGTGTGGAGTGTGGAATGTGGGGGCCTCTAAAGTTTTGGATACTTTGTACCAAAAGCAGGTCAACTGCTGCCATGACTCGCTGTCTGTGAAATGTTTTGGCAGTCAACTTTTGACTTGGCAAAGAACTAGAAAACCAAATGGACTACAAAAAATGTATAACAAATAGAATCTCTGGATATGCAATACTTAGAGAAGAAGAAAACACGCTTAGATATGTATATTTGGCTGACTAGAATCCAAGTAGCAGATTTTAAACAGTATGTGCAGTAAAAGATATAGTCAAACAGGAATAATTCTTTCCAGAAAACATATTCTTCTCTTATCTATAAAACTTTAAAATCAATCAACCTGCTCTCCAATTCTCTTTTCTGATCTTTTTCCTCTCTCCCTCTGTCTCTCTCTCTCTGTCGCTCTCTGTCTCTATTTCCGCCTTTAGACATTTCTTTCACTTTTCTCTGTTTGCTCGACATTTGTGTTGATCTACTTTTCAAACAAAGTGTTCAATCTAGAGCATTTTCGAGTGTTTCTTTTGTCTGTTGTGTGTGTTTCCTGTTGCTCATTACACACACCTTCCGTTACCTTTCACTCTCCTTTTCACTCCTCTTTCCCAATTCGATGACATCATCAGTGCTTCTGTTTGTTGTCAACACTGTGCAACACTGAAAGGCAATTGAAGGCAGTCGAAATCAAGTTAAGCACAAGTGTCTCTGCCCCCTACAAGTTTAACCCCCTTAAGGGGGTTAAAGAGGGAGGTTGAGGGATTGCACTTCTCACTTCCGTGTGTATGTGTGTGTGGGTGTGTATGTGAGTGTGTGTTTCGCTGAAGTAGCCAGCTTGTTATTGTTGTGATTGTTGAGCACGTTGCACTCCACACATGGCATGGGTGAATCTTTCCTCGCTCCCTCAACGACCCTCCTTCAACCCCTATAGTCACCCCCGTCTCACAGCCCCCTTTTTCCATACCTTCTGTACTTTTTGTTTTGGGCTATTGCAATTGCCTTTTTAAGAGATTTTTTTTGTGCTTGACTTTTGCCTGCAGCTGTATCTGTATCTGTATCTTTGTATCTTTTGCTGTATGTCTAGTTGTATCCGTATCTGTGCAGCTGTTGTTGTCCCGTATTTAAATAGCAAATGATTAGCTCAATTGACTTCAATTGAGTAGAACAGTTCGTGAACACCCAAATTGATAAATTTTTGAAAAGCATAAAAAAGATGGAAAAACTATATTTGAAATAAGGAAGTTTAAATGCTCTTCTGTGGAATTTACTGAAAAATAAAGTACTAAATAAACAAATGAATACAATAATAGTAATAGAAAAAGTAGTAGTAGTAGTAGTAGTAGTAGTAGTAGTAGTAGTAGTAGTAGTAGTAGTAGTAGTAGTAGTAGTAGTAGTAGTAGTAGTAGTAGTAGTAGTAGTAGAAGTTGAAATGTTATACTAAAGTAATACATACTGAACTATAAATAGTCAATATATTTTGAATATTTAAATCATCCCTTTTTAAACGATTGTATATTTATATATTGCATATGTTTACAATAATTTCTACTTCAAAATGTAACAAATCGCATTACAAACTTATAATACCCTCTCGAAATGCATATATGTATAAATACAAGTATCTTGAGTATCTCAGTTCAGCGTAGACTTAGTTCAATTCTGAGTGCAGCTCCTCCTTCTCCTACCCCAACCTCCACATTCTCTGAACCCGAGCTTGCAACGTGGAGGAGGAGACTTAAAGCTGCTGGTGGGGTGGTGGTGAGGGTGTGGCAACTGATGGTGGGGCAGATACTGCGGGTGGTTTTAGTGGCACGCACATTCATTTCGCGTTTGCCAGTTGCCTTTTTCGAGAGCCGCTAAAGTGTCTGTTAAAGTTAAATCATTTAGAAATCTGTTAGTGTAGCATGTATGTATGTATGTATGTATGTGTGGTATGTATGTATGTATGTATATATGTGTGGTATGTGTAGTATGTGTAATTACATTGATTTGAATTGGCCTCGAGTTGAAGAACCATTCAAACTCAACTAAACGCAAATTCTACAATTGTATCTCAGCGATTACATTGTCTCTGTCTCTGTATATGGCCCACATCTCAAGTATTCACTGTATGTCTGTTAATAATCTTGTGTATTTTCGAAATCATTTTTACTGCAGTTCAATTACTTTTCAGTTTAGAGATCTATATGATTTCTTAGAAACTTCAAAGTTGATAACAGTTGTTCTACTGAAAGTAGAAAGTAGTACTTAATGACAAATGCAGCTAAATCTGAAAGAAAATAAAAGTTTACGAAGCATTAATCTTTATAAACAATACACTAAAAGTATAGTTAAACCAATTTAATTTAAGAACAAATCCATTTGACAAACAATTGATATCGATAAGCAGATTACAGTTTCTTGAATATTTCCTAAGCCAAAAAGATAATAGTTTTCATAAGATAATCCAATTATCAAATATTCATATCTCTCGCATGTGCTTCTTCTTCTGCTTAACTTTAGTTCCTAATCATATGTCAAATCTATTAAACCTCTAAATAGTGTTCTTCCAGTTTTATTGTTGTTCCTTCTGACAGATTTCAAAAGTAGGCGAAACTTCCGCTGTCAGACAAACTGAGAACACGCTCCTGTTGCTTCCTCTGATTTAAACACATCTTTAATTCATAGTTCCTAAAGTTGGATAGAGAGAAAAGGAGTATTATAAAGAGTATTTACATATTTTGAGATAATTTGTTAAGTTTCCTTTGAAATTAATTCCTGATGTTCAAATTGGTATAAAAAAAACCCTTTTAAGTTGATTCTGAGGTCTTCATCTTTTGTATATTTCAAAGTATAGCGACAAGATTTAATCAAAAGAGATCAGAAAACTCAAAAGCTTAATTCCTTGATAATTTCTAGTAATTTTGACATATAAATTTTAAATATTTTTGCACTTGGCTGCGAAATGATTTTAAGCATTCAATTTGTGCAACGTTGCATGCCCATGACCTTTGTGTGCAATGCGGTGTGTGTGTGTGTGTGTGTTGTGGTGTGTGCTGTGGTATAGTAGCATGTAAAAGGGCACCCACACAGAGAGAGACAGGGAGGGAGTAAGAGATAGAGACAGAGACAGAGTCGCGACTGAGTTGCAGCTGCAAATTAAAAGTTAAACGTTGCGTGCTGCGCCTGTTTATCTTACGGATGCGCCCTGGGATGCATCACTCACTCAACTCGAGCGTAGCATTTAACTCATTCGTATAAAAGATACACACACTCACACACTCGTACACACACTCGCACAGTGGTAAACAAACAAACAAAAGTGACGGCGGCTTCTGCCATTCATGATGTTGCACTCGATTAAAAATTTTCGTGTCTTTTGCTCTTGCTGTTGGATGCTGTGGCAGCTATATGGATGCTGTTGTTGTTGTTGTTGTTTTTGTTGCTACCGCTGCTGCTTCTGCTTGCAACTGATGTTGTTGTTGTTGTTGTTGTGGTTGTTGTCGCTTTTGTTGCAGGAAGTGCTCATCTTCATTTACTTTGTTGCTGCCGTCGTCGTCGTCCCCAGTTGCTGCCACAGAGACGGAGACGGAGAAGGAGACGTTGACACTGCCTGCTACTGCTACTGATGTTGCATTGCCAATTTACATCTAGCTGTCTCTCTATCCCCCTCTCTTTCTCTCAGTCTCTCTCTCTCTCCCTCTCTCTTTTGCGCTCTCTCTGTCTCTGGCTGCCTGTCTGTCTGTTTGCTAATTAAATATCTATGAATGGCGGTTTCTGCGTTTGTTTCCAATTGCCATTCGGTTTTTGGTATTTGTATTTGTATCTGTATCTGCTGTATCTGTATCTGTATCTGTATCTGTTGGATTTACACCGAAAAACATTTCAGCTATCTCTGTCTCTCTCTGTCAGCTATGCTAGACTGCAATTCGTATTTTAATTTAGCATCTTCAAATTGGCACAGGAAATTGCTTTAATTTTCATTGAGTGTTCGTTCTTCTGCTCCGCCAAATTGCCAATTGCTCTTGTTGTCGTTGTTGTCGTTGTTGTTGTTGTTGTATCTCTTGTTTTTTGTTGTAGTTGTTGTTGTTGTTGTTGTTGCTGTTGCCAGCATGCCTGGTGATATTTATGCGCGCGTGCCACGCCCACTTCACTTCACTTTACTCAATTCCCTCCTCATTTCTTACTCCTCCATCTCCAGCTCCCACTGCTGCCAATCGTCGTCTCACTCCACTCCACTCTACATAAAAACACTTAAACGATTTTCATTAATATGCGTGGGGCAACAACAACAACAGCAACAACGACAACTGAAGGCAACAACAACCGCAAAGACATTACAAGAAATTTGCGTGCAGTTTTTGGCATTGCGGCTACCGTTGAAAGAGACAGACAGACAGACAGACAGACAGATAAAGAGAGTAAGAGAGGGACAGAGACAGATTGAATAAGGAGAGAGTGTGGCAAGTAGGAGGGCGCAAAAAGTGTGGCATGGAGGCAAACACACATAATTGTTTTGTGGCATGTTGCTTTTGACAGTGTCTGCAATCTAAGCACACGACAGTTGTATAATTGTGTAATTGATGCTGAATTTGTTGACAGTAACGAATTCATAAGCAAACGATAGTATTACGATAGTAACGATAGTATATCGAGAGAGTTTAACAGTAGAAATAGCTTATAAACAAGTAAATTAACAATATATAGCTAATGCATTTATATAACTAATGTTAACAGATTAGATTTTAAAATAACAGAATCAACAGTTCAACGATAGTAACTATCGGAACATTTAGAGAGAGAGAGAGAGAGAGAGTAACTGTCTTTTTAAAGATATTTACAGTAAAGGTAGCTTATTTATTGTGATGAAGATTTGAAATTAATATTAATAAATAATGAAATACAGCATCAATAATTCAACAATAGTAACCATCGGAATATTTAGAGAGAGATATTAACAGCTTATTAATTGTTGAGATAAGTCAGCTAAAGTTTAAATTAAATTGTAAAACAGTTGTATCATAATTAGAAGCAAGATATGTCATAAGGTCATTAAAAGTCATTTCCGGGCAGTTTATTTGATAAGATAAACAAAAATAACTGAAACAGGAAAAGAAATACCGAATCGATAAGCTATAGTTATAAATGTTCAATTCGAAAACTGAAAGAAAACTTAAGCTAAACATATGTTAAGCTATAAAATCAGTAAAAATGTCCAAACATTATATTATATCTTTTCCAGATAAAACATGCACTTAAATTGTAGCTAATTTTCAAACATTTTAATGATCACAAATTAAGTCAAATGGGAATAGGCCTCAAACATATAGTAGAGCATATAGTATAGACAAGATAGCGACTATTTAACCCCTTTATCTGGTAAACCAAAGAAGCAAAAGCAACAAAGAATGGGATAAAAGACTTAAAGACTGAAAAAAGAACTGGGCCGATGGAATTAAAACCAATGAAATGTCATGAGAAAAGCCAATTGGCGGCCCCAAAAACGTTTTCCGAATCAAGTCGAAGGTGGAGAATTTTGTTGGGGGAGCATATAAGTATGTATATAGTTCAGACAGTCGTCACCTCTGGCACACCCACTCGAGAATCGAGAATCAAAGAAACTAAACACACACACACACACACACTCAGAGGAGGGAGGAGAGGGAAAATTGAGGTAGGGAGGAGAATAAGCGGCACTTGAGCGCATTTCCCAAGCGCTTTGCATTCGCAACGCTTTGATCTATGGGCAAAAAGAAAAGCAACGAACAAAATAAAAGGCAAAAAGCCAATGCTAAGAAGACGCATTTGTTAGACTTATCAAAGGGGAAGGGAAAGGTCGATTTACTTAAGAATTCGCACAGTAGATTTTCTTCTGTTTTTTTCTTATTCTCTTTTTAGGGGGGAAACGGAATCGATTGATTGGTGCTGGTCATTGGCCAATCCCAATAAACCAAAAAACCAAAAAACCAAAAAAACTAAAAGCGAAAACAGAAGACAAAGAAAACCACAAAACCAAAGTGCGAAGCTAAAGAATCAACCAAACGGAAAGCACGCAAAAAAGCAAAACAACAACAATAAACGATCGCCCAAGACAATGGTAGATAGAACTAAGGGGAAACGAGGGAGGATTGATGATATAAGGGGGGGGAGGGGAATTTTAGGCAACTTCACTGCGTACATTTTGCAATTTTTATTTAATTTTTAGCCATTTTCTTGAAGCTAAACGCTTAAAGTTGCCGAAATAGCTATAGATACACGATACAAATACACTTGCCGATAGATACAGCTACAGACAGAGACACAGCTACAGATAAAGCTACAGATACAGTTACAGCTACAGATACAGATAGAGATGCGGATAGAGAATTTTATTGCGTTTTTGTCGCCCCAAAAATTGCTCCCCAGGGAATTTTCGCTGCTTAGTTGCGTTCCAATGGATACACTTCGATTTGCTAGATTTGACAATGTCACTGTGTGTGTGTGTGTGTGTGTGTGTATGTGTGTGTATCTTTGTATCTGCTGGATGCGTTAAGCATTTTCATTTGAATTTAGTAGCGCATCTGCCTTTTGACTAATGATGAACGGGGCATGGAATCGAAAGTGTGACCCAACTTTTGGCCCATTTGCAAGATTCTCCTATCTCTATCTATTTTTTTTTTGGCTTTAGCAATTTATTAGAAATAATATATCAAAGTGACTTCCCCTCCAGCCCCTCCCTCTACACTTGTGTCGAAAAGTTTTCGGCTTTTTGTCTTTTGTATTTGTTGTTGTTTTGGCATATTTGTCAGTGTGGCATTACTAATTGGTGATTACGAGCGGAAGTCGACAAAATATTTCACTTCATTTGCTTTTATTTATATTTTGGTAAGCGACAGCAACAACAAACATCAGTGAAAATAGTATGATTGAATGTAAATGAGACTATAACATACTCTATAATTGACAACAAGTAATGAGTTTGAATATTTAATTAAAACTTATTAAAACTATTTTACAGATGCAGATACATATGTAAATATATACCAATTTTTAATACTCTATCATTTAAATTGACTGAGTTTACTGGGAAATTTAATTGATCTAGTTAGTCTAAGTATTCTTTAAAGCCATGTGATGGTCTATACTTATATTCTTACATATGACAGCCACCCCTTGGTAACATTTGCTGCTTACAGGGTATTAAAAGAATATAAAAGAAAAATAAACATGCTTATATGAAAATAAAAAACGAAAAGTTGCGGCGGAAATTCAAGTGGCTAAATTTAAATCTAAAAACATCAGCGAATGAGTTGCCCGAACTCTGGATCTTTAGCTGTATCCCATGGATATGTATCTCTATCTCCATCTGTATCTGTAGCTGTAGCTGTTTGTATATGTAGATGTATCTTTAGCTGTTTGTTGGCTTGTTTTGTGGCTGCTTTTCATCAATGGACTTGAGCTGCTGGCGCTCTGCCAATTATTGTTGCAGTTGTCACGTTGGCAACATCGTCGACACATCCCAGGCTACAGTTTGTCATGTGGCCTGTCAGCTTGCAGTTCCTTATACTCCCCTCCCATGCTCCTCCTCCTCCTCCCACTCTCGTTTTGCCTGTTTATCCCCCAGCCAATTTGCATGTGTGTACAAATTTTCATTCATTGCCAGGCGAAATGCAAATAAAACTTAAGCGCAATGACAAATAGAAATTTCAATTGCAGTTTTCTCCAAATGTGCGAGAATACTACGAGATATCAATCAGATATGTATGTGTGTGTGTGTGTGTGTGTGTATCTGTGTGCCTTATTGACATTAGCATGTGCTGAGATACTTTTTGCATTGCTTTGATGCCAAAGATTTTAGCTCGAGTTCAATAACTTGGCTAAGCGCCGCTTGCTTATTAATAAAGCACTTCGCATTAAAACCATATATTTCATACAAAAATACATAAAAATTTATAAAAATATTGCTGAAAAATACACTTGAAAAACACTCAAGCAACTGTAATTAGTTGAAAGCTATTTAATATTTGTGGCAATTTATTTGTTGACCACAATATGCTTGGCTAAATGTATTTCAGTATACATATGTATACTAAATCAATTTATGCCAATAAATCAATTGTTTTATAATCTTGACAAGTTGTAAAATCAAAAAATTTAAAATATTTATCTGCTCAAGTTTAATGGAATCGAAAAAGTTAGCCCCTAATTTGTGTCAATTAAATGGTATATTGACAAATTGCAATCACTTGATCTACACTCCAAAAAAATGTAAATAGCTTTAAGTTTGTTTCAATAAAAGTTCCGAAAAATATAAATCAATAAATAAAACTATATGATAAATTCAACAGTAAGTTTAGTAAAAGTTTACAAATTTAATTTGTAAATGTTTATATCTTTATTATTATAATTCGATTATAGCTTTCTCTTGCCTTTCTTTCATCATTTCCTCTGTGCTTTCAGAGTGCAAAAAGTGGGTTAAAGTAACTACTTACGAAATGAATTCCTTGCTGGAAGCAATCATAAAAGGACTTCATAATGCGCTTGTATAGCCCAGTTACATTGCACTCTTTGACCTCAAGCGAACCCCAACAATGTCTGACATAGAAAAAAATCTAATATGAGCAGGCTAAAAAAAAATTGGGAGAAAATAAAAAAAAAAAAAAAAAGAATAGAAAATAGAAGATAAAGTTGATGCCACACTTATTAGAATGCATTTGCTAATGAAGAAGAGGCAGAGAATTGTCTGCGGCTGCTGCTCTTTTGTCGTGCCATCAAAACTTCAACAGTAATAGGGAAAGAGAGTGAGAGAGAGAGCGCGGGGAGGGAGGGAGGGAGGGAGGAAGGAGAAATCTAGGGGGCATGCAGCCTAGACAAGTGCAATGGCCGCCTAATTGCGCTGGCAAGTGCCACACGAGAGGCAGCCGAACATGCCAATCAACACCCGTGGCAGCTGTAGACGAGAAGAGAATACACAGAGACACACACACAGAGAGAGACAGGGAGAGAAAGAGGGGAAAAGGGAAAGGGGGATGCACTTTGTTTGTAATAGTTTTTGGTGTTTTTTTCAGAGTCGCTTAAAAGTTGTTTTATTTGCCATGCAGCTCATTTTATGAACAACTGCAACATATTTTTTTTTCTTTCTTTCCTTTTTTAATATTTTTGTTGCTAATGGAAGACTAGGCAAAAGAAAGGAGTGGGAGGAGTGTGAGTGTGAGTGTGAGTCTGACAGCGTCTACAGTGCATTGTTGACTGTATAATGTTAGTTTGGGGTACAACTCATGCGGCTGATAATTATAATGGCACTCTTGATGCCTTTATTATGTGTAAAACGTTTTGCAGCCAGCGCCATGCTGATGGATATGCCAATAAACGAGTCTACAGTCTACAGCAAACGAAGAACGACCCTGAAGAAGACTCGTTGGAGCCAGAAGAAGTCTTTAAAAAAGTTCGCAAAAGATACGATACTCTTACAATATGTATGTTAGAGTTGATTAAAGTCACAGTATTTTATATTAGAGCTAAAAGAAGATTCTGCTTCCATCTTATAGAATAAAAATACAAAAGATTCTCATTTTTTATAGAATGAAGTACATATATTCGAATTCAATCTTTATAGATTCAGAAGATACTTCTTTATAGGAAGGGAACCTGAAAAGATTCCACTTTACGGAACACATAAAATCTTATAAAGCCAAAATAACTATTTATAGGTAGTATCAACCATAAAACAATAACTTACACAAATCTTTAATTGGAAGTATCGTCCCAATATATTCTGAGAGTTCCATTTTGAGCATCAAAAAAGCTTCGAAATTCTTGTATAGCAAATATCATGCCCAAAACACCATGAGAGTTCCATTTATACGGAACCATGAAAACCCATAGAGACCTGAGAGTTCTACTTTACGGAACCTATGCAGCTCTATTATAGGAAGTATCAAACATAAAATAGAATGATTTTATTCTATAAAGTCTAGAGAATGTTTCCAGAAGAGTCTACCGACTCTAAGAACACTCTACCGACTCTATAGATAGCTGAATAGGAGAGGTGTTAAGTTATCGTAAATGCTGCAACTGCTGTCTGCTGCTGCTGCTGCCTCATTTGGCATGCAAATGTGTGGCCAAGTTTATCGTTGGGTTTTATCTCTGTGGGGCATGCCACAAGCCCACGTTGTGGTTCTTTCTTCTCATTTGAAATGCAAAACCTTTAACAATCTCTTCAACAGATAAGCTGATCAAAGCTTGTAGCTGTAGCTATAGTTTAGTTTCTTTTAACACCTCTCGAAACTCGGGCAAACATCTACGGTTAACGAGCCTAACCCCAGATTGAGATAGTTACGAGAAAGAGAGTGAGAGAGAGAGAGAGGGAGAGAAGGGAAGGAGGGAGAAAGACTGTAGATCCGAGATGAGCTCATGTTGCATGTGTGTGGCGTCTGTTATGTGTCCGTTGTCTTCTAGGCGGTCCCTCGTTTTGGGTTCTTCTTTTGGGGGCTTAACTTGCAACAATGATGTTGCAGGCCACTGAAGCGCAACGAAAATTTAACTTTCTCTCACTCTTTTTCCCCCCACCTCCCCACCCATCACTTCTTTGAATCAATTTCCAGTGACTGCTGAAGCGACAAATGTGTCTGCGATTTGTGTGTGGGGGCGAATTCTCTTTACATTGTCATTGGGTTCCCAAAAGAAAGAAAGAAACAGAAAGAAACAGATAGAAAGAAAAGGTTTTCTGTTGTTGTATAACACGATCACATGGCTGCCTCATTTTTGGTGTGGGCTGACGTCGATGTTATTCTGATTTTTCTCTCTTCTACTCTTCTGCGTTTTCCCCCTTTTTATTTATATTTTAACAAGCTGTCAGACAATTTGATGGGCTCGAAGTTGAGTTTAATTACGAGACGATTGCGACTCAAGCAATCAAAGCAATCAACTCATCAAATGGTCCTATCGATTTCATGTCGAAGAATCCCCAAAATAAAATTCAGATTGACTTTGGCAAACTTTGAAACGTGCGTGTTAAAGATTTAAGAATATAATATTAATGAGTGTAGAATAAAGATAAAGCTCGTTAAATCACTTAAAGCTTCAAAATGTTAAATATAACTGAAAGAAATGATGCAGTAACTTGCCTATCGATACTCTGATAACAATAGGAAAAGAGCAGTCTCCACTAAGATGAACTATGAACTGTTTAAATAAATAAGGTACATAAAGATAAAAATATTTAAATCAATTAAAGTTCCAAAATGTTAAATATAATTAAATGCAGTAACTTGCCTATCGATACTCTGATAACGATAGGATAGTCACTAAGATGAACTATAAACTGGTTTAAAATAACTTTGTTTAACTAAATATATAGACAGCAATCAGTTTAATCAAAGTATCAAATCGATTTCATTACTTAATTTAACTTGAAAAAAATAACAATAAAATGACAATAGATTCAAGATAAATTTGGATATAATAAAAGCTTAGTTTCTGTTTAATTTTTAACGGAATATGTCAGAAAATTGTAGAAAAAATAAGCGAGCATAAAGAACTATACAGAAAAACTTTAATAATATTTATATTAAATTAAAGTTTATGCCTATAAGATTATTTAGAATTTTGTAATACTTGCCAGATCTTAAGTAGAATCATTTCTTTAGCTCTATCTCTGGATTACGGGAAGAACAAGCATAAAGTCTTAATAAAAGTTTTGTGGAATGTCTTGCCAAAAAAAAATATACAACTTTTTTCACTTAGCGCTACTTAAACAACAATAAGAAAAGGCAGGAAAATAAGAGACAGGTACCCGAAAGAGGGAGGAAGATACATATACATAGTGAAAGAGATAGGAAGAGGGGGAATGCGAGGTATGTTTGTGATATATTAGACTGCGCTTTGCTTTATTAGCTCCAGTTTTTTGTGTTCTTTTTTTTGTTTAATGTCACAAATGTTGTTGTTCTTGTAGCTCTTAAGGTGTTGTTGTTGTGAATTTTACGAGATTTGTTGTCGTAGTTGTTGCTGTTGTTGTTGTTGTTGATAGCTATCAAAGGCACAAAATGCGTGAGACAAGCTCAAAGTCTTTTGGGGACTCTGGACCCTCTATGTAATGTATGTACGTGTGTATATATCCTGTCTGTGACTCCTAAGTCCTTAATGTTTGTGTGTGTGTAAAAGTGTGTGTGTGTGTGTGCGTGTGTGTGTGAGTGTGTGTGCAGTTGCTATTAGCATGCGCTATGTTAATGCTTTCATCTTGCTGCCAGCTGAAGAAGAAGTATCTGTATCTTTGTATCTGCGTTTCTTTGTAGCTGAAAGTATGTGTGTGTGTGTGTTGTGTACGTGTGTTTGTGTGTGTGTTATCTTGGCCCTCGCACAATTCCAGGCATTGTCGACTTATTTCATTTTCAGTTTCATTAAATAACAAATTGCTCTTTTGTCATATGTGTGTGTGTGTGTGTGCATCTGTATACACATATATATATGTATATGTGTGTGTAAGCTTAACTTTTTATTATACGCTGTGTATACTTAACTTTGTTTTTCTTTGGCATTTCCTTTTTTTTTTACTTCTTCTGGCTTCTGTAATGAAAAAAAAGTACAACTAAAGTCTCATCTCACGAAACTTTACATTTGCCCCTCGTCTGCTGTCTTGCTTGCACTCACAGGGTCGCTTTCAATAAATATTAACATTTCAACTTCAACCCCCAATGTCAACAAAAGTAGAAGAATAAGGTAGGAGAAATCTCCAACCCTCAAGGCCAAGCTTTGTATTTAGCTTCTTTTTCTTCTCCTTCTTCTGCTTGTTGTTGTTTCTGTCTTATCACGCTTTTATTGTTATTGTTGTTGTTGTTGTTGCTGTTATTTTTAGTTAGTAGTCACCATTTTTCATATTTATGAAATGCCTTCAAAGATTTTAATCTCATAGACAGAGACAGTGAGGAGGAAGAGAAAGGGAGCTATGTACTTTCCCCTGTTGCCATGAAAATCAGCTCCAAAAATATCTCATAACTGCGGGCGGCCCTTTGTAAGAACCGTTAAATTCTTTTTCGCATATGTGTGCGTATGTGTGTGTGTGTGTGTATGTCTATATAACTCTCTGATAAGTTATCGTTTGGCGCTTGAAACCTGCTTAAGACAGCCGCAAAATGTTAGCATGTGACTTTGATGAGCTGAAATTTCAGATTTTCGTTTTGCTTTTGTGCCTGAAAACCCGCCCGGAGGAAATTATTAGCATATTTTTAGCCGTATCTCAAGTAATCTATCAACTAAACTGCTGGAACTCTAGTATTAATAGCAAAAGCATCTGTGAATTTCATTAGTCAAAACTTAAATGAAGCTATAGTTTTTTTTTTGTTTACTTAATCAGCGTTGATTTATATTAAACGCTGAAAGTTCTCACATCTATTATGCACACTCTAAGCTGTGGAAATGTCAAGTTTGGGCAGCCTTACATTTGATATAGATATAAATTTACAGACCATAACTAAATCAAGTATAATACTAAAATCTCCTTGAAATTGAATAGAATTTGAAATAAAGCGCATGATAAATTAACAATTAAAGATGTCATTTAACAGACTGCACTTCAATTAAAAAACAACTAAAGTCCCACATTGAATTTCACTGAAATTTCAATTAATGTAACTTAATTGTCTAACTACAAGTCATAGAAGAAAATAGAATAAAAGCTTGAATATTAAAGAAATTATAGGCAAATAAAGAAATTTACTGGCTATACCACCTTGGGAAGAACTTTAAAATCTAATGGGATTTCACCGAAATTTCAGTAAATGCCCTTTAATCGCTCAAGGTGTTTGCTCATATACAAAGTGCACTAAATTATAGAGAAAGATATAGAGAGGGAGGATCCCCAAATCGAAATGTTCCGTCAATCAACAGAGGAGTCGTTGCGACCACATGTGTTAGGAGAGAACTCGAGGGTTAGTTGGTTGGTCTTCATAATTTCGGAGGTGTGAACACTTTTCCAGTGACATGTGCGCGAGTTAAAACAAACCCGAAGAAAATCAACATCATTACGATTCTGATTCTTCTGAGAGATCTAAGAGAGGAGAGAGGAGAGAGGAGAGAGGAGAACAGAGAACATGCGACAGAAAGTCATAAATTTAAAAGCAATAATACTTTCAAGACAAATAAATGCCATGCAGTAGATGAAGCATTCGCTTTATTTCGGGAAGGGAATCACAACTCTGTAGACTACGAAATGAAGACCGAAGACTGCGGTCAGAGAAGTGAGAATTACTTGCAATATGAACGAAGATACAACAACAACAACAACACCAATAAAGGTCGCATAAATCTCAAGGCACGAAAAATTTAAGCAACAACAAAAAAATGAAAGAAAAGAAGTGAATGCAACTAACCAAAGCCTGCACTTTGTCTTCCCCCCTTCATATTCCCCTCGCATTCCAGCCCAATTCGGATTCTTCATTCCTCATTCTTCATTCCAATGTTGAACGCGTGCGTGCAGAGACTTGCGGTTATACTTAAGCCCCATTCTTGCCACTCTTTCCCCAACTTGCCACTCGCCTGTGCCACCACATACCTTTTGTTGTCCCTCGCCCCTCCTTTGGAGCATTACTAAGGTTGTTTATCTTTCCGCTGTGGCAAGAGACCTTGAAATGCGCTTGCATATGACGGGGCGTTAATTTATGTGATGTTCCGCAGGGAGTCAGGGGAAGAACAATGGATGAGGGGCGGGGCGGGGCGGGAGAATGAGGAGGAAGCGAGTACATGGCTTGTAATGATCCCCAATACAAGATCTTTCATTGCATTTTCGCATTCGGCGATGCATTCAGCCAAGTGATTGTTATCTTAAGATATCAATTTAATTCTCCCTTTCCCAGGCCATTCACAATCTCATCTCGACTCTGAATCTCAATGGGATTATTGTTTAATTCAAAAATAAACAAAGTTGTGTATTTTTATTTAAAAATCGATTATTAACTACATACATACTTATATATTTAGCTCAATCTAGCGTTAGCTATTTTGAATCTTCTATAAATCTCTCGAATAAGATTTACCAAAATCAACATTTAGTATCTCTCTTAGTTATATAGGATTGTTTCTATCTGCTAATTTTGAAGTGCAATTATTCAATCATTCAATGCAATGCATTCTTTCAAAGTTATCGATAGTGTCGATAACTTTGTCAATTGTTTAATTCTTACAATACTTATTAGAAAGCATCGTATCGATAACTTTTTCGGTACAACTGCTGATTAAAGTTTTGTAAATTAAGCTCAAACTCTATACAAGAGTATATCCGTTTCATGTTATCGATAGTTTCGATTACTTCATCACCTATAGATTTGAATAGACATTAACATAATGTGATTTTTTAACAGGTTCTTCTCTTTTCTGTCAATTAGCTGTCTCAAAAGAATCAGTCTTTTGCCCCTATTGCCCCAGAATTTGATACCCTCTCCTTATTCTAATCAAATGAACTTCTATGACACTTTCATTGGAACCAGTTCACAGTTGTTGCTCTCGTCGTGTGTCTGTGTTTAATTGTTGTTGTTATACAGATTCTTATTGTTGTTTTTGTTGTTTATCTGGCAAACATAAAACAGAAAATGAAAAACCAAATAAACGCTAATTGGAAAAACATATTTTATATGAACTCTTGAGAGTCTCTCCCTTTCCCTTTCCCTTTCCCCTTCCCATTTCCCTCATTTGGGTTCCCCTCAATGTTGCATCTGGGCATAGAGATCGTGTGCAACAGTCCCCAAGACGAAGGCTAACGGCATGCGGCACGCACTTCCCACTCATAAAAACTGGAAACATTTTTCCGAAAATGTAGAGCTTCTCCACCTTCCCTTTCTCCACACTCCCCCTCTCTCTCTCTCTCTGTCTCTCTCTCTTCATCTCTGTGTAAGGCAATAACAAGCAGACGTCGAGAAATAAAATCCACACATAAAAATGTTTTGGGTAACCCTTTGGTTTGTCTCACTGGGTGCGGCCAAGGGAAGCGGCAGGGGCAGTGGCAGTGGCAGGGACAGTGGATGGGGGTTTAAGGGGCAGGGGGAATAGGTCTTATGGGGGCCCCGCTTATGTTGTCAAATGAAATGCCGTGTTGCCCATGATGATTATTTCTGACATTTGTGGCAAATGTGCGGCAACAAAATGTGTTGCACCTCCCTCCCTACCTCCCTCCACCTATGCCACTCCCCCCTTTTGCCCTTTTATTTTATTTATAAACAATCAAAATTGTAGCCTGTTTCGTTTTCAAACGCCATTTAATTGTTTAATATTTAAAATGTTGTTTATAAATCAAATAAAATCAATTTTAATTGCATTTCCTAGCTGACATTTTATACAGGGATAGAGAGTTTTGGAGGTGTAAGGGGGGCAGGGGGTACTTGCAACAGCAGCAGAAGTAATGCTGCTTGCGGCATGAAAACTTGTTCCGTTTCAGAAAACTGGCTTGGCCAAAAAACTACAGAGAGAGAGAGGAACAGGAGAAGAAATAAACCTGCTCCGAACTCGTTTGGTAGCATTTGGCCATTTTTTTTGTTGCCTCTGCTTTTTGTTGTTGTTGTTGTTGTTACTGCTGCTTTTTTTGTTTTGTTTTGGAGGCGGGGGGCGTCAACATGATTTGCACTACAAAACAAAATTTAAGGAGCAGCTCCGCCAAGCAATCCAGCATCAATCCATGTTTCCCCTTTTGCCTCCGCATTATCCATATACTTCCACTTTTCCTACTTCTTCTCCTGCTTCCTGAACCATGCCGAGTGCATGCCTTTTTTTCGCGCTGCATTTTTTGCGTAGGTTTTTAGACCCTGCACTAGAAAAGTACAAAGGGTCTACCAAGTTTATTACCTATATCTTAGAAATTATGGGAGCTAGATAATAATAATAATATTCTATATCTAAAGCAGTCTCAGTTTTGTTATTGCTAAAATAAAAAATAAAAATTATTTTAGGGTCTTGAATTTTGCGATAAAAACTATAGTCTTGATTAGTCCTAAAAATATCAACACAATTTGATAACTGGGCAGTTACTTACAAGTAAAATTACAGGGTCTCCCACTGTCGAGACGGTTTCTGTCGATTTTGGCCTTTCCTACTAGTTTACTTTGGCGAGTACATCGAACCTGGTAGCCACCAGGCAGAGATTAATGGTGGTGCTACAGTGGTGCGGTGGTGCGGTGGTGTCTGCTTAGAAGAGACTGCTTAGCCAAGTTAAGGCCAAGTCACATGGGGACAACGTTTCGTGTTTGTTGCCACTAAATCTTGGGCTTGAGCCTGGGCCAAAAAGACAAGACAATTGAGGCGCAGCCTGAACTGAAACCAAAACCAAACCAAACTCAACTCAACTCAACTGAACAGAGGCAGCTTAAGATGCCACAACGAGATGTTTGCTACAAATCGTAGTGGCAACAGAAACAACAAGAGGTAGAAAATAAGGAAGACAGGAGCTGAGAGAAATAGAGAGAGAAAGAATGAGAAAAAATGAGAGAGATAATGATGTCTCCAAGATGAACAGGGACAAAATGCTATGATTTAGTGCGGATATTGTATGAATAATGAAAGCAAAAGTTGAATATTAAAAAGATACTGAAAACATACAAAGAATTTGATAAGATAACTCAGATTTGTCCCAAGATTTCTGTATTAGTTAAAATATATAAAGAAAGAAAAGGTCTAATCAAGAAGAATTAAGGGGAAAAGTAACTGCTTACCAAAATAAGTTTTAATACGTAGAAATGATGCTAATATTAAAAGCTTAATGACAATAACTAAGTACAATAACTCTTTGAGTACACTATTTAAGTGAACTTTATGTTTTAGTCTATCAACTGGTCTTCTTATAATTCCTGAAATAATAATAATTGTTAGCTTCTTTTAACACAAGACCCAATCGTACATTTTATATTGCATATCATGCCAGAACCTTGAAGTATTCCAATTATTAATTATCTGCCGAAATTCGTATGGAATTTCTACCGCAAAATGCTGAAACAAATTCATTTAATTCCTTTTTACACTTGTCATAATTTCATAATCATTTCTCTGCGTATTTTTTCCCGACAAACGAGAGAAGGAGAATGCGAGAGAGAGAGAGAGAGTAGGAGGGAGAGCGAAGCTGATGTGAGCAATTATATGATTGCCACAGTTTTATTTTCTTCCTTTTTGATTATCGAATGCGTGTTGAAAATATTTTTCAACATATTTTTGGTATCTGTAAAAAAGACGAAAGTTAATTTTTGGCGTTGAAATTTGTTGTTGTCTTTGTTCGGTTGTCGCTTTTAATGAACGTGAAATTGTTTTCATTTGTGAGCAAATGTTTCATTAGTCTCGCTGATGATGATGATGCTGATGATGCTGATGGAAGCTGACGATGATGAAGCGACATGCTGAGCAAAAGATACAAATGTATCTTTGAATCTATTGAAAGTGTGGCAGCAAGCTGTTGGATCGCAATCGCCAATATGCAAGCTCATCAGTCGACTAACTCCCGCCTCTCTCTATATTTCTTTACTTGTATTAATTAATGTGCCACGCCCACGCAAGATAAGTCGCGTGGCCGCCCTTTTTGCTTCTGTGGTTTGATTAATGGAAAATTAGTTGCAATGTTTGAATACATAGATACGTTGGCAATTGTCTAGCTTTGCGGTCGATGGTCAGTATCTCCTAGCTGTTGTCTGTATCTGTAGCTATGTATCTGTATTTGTATCTGTATCTGTAGATGTTGATGTAGATGTATCTGTATCTGGTGCTACTTGCGGTTCATTTGAGGTGTCGCTTCGCTTCGTTTCGTTTCGTATTCGATTTTTGTAATTCAATTTTTTCTGCCATATCATAAATTTAATTTGAAATGAAAATCCTCAAGATATGCCACATTATCCCAAAAGCGCTTGCTGTAGTATCTTGCAGATACAACCAAACACACACACACACACAGACACACTCACACATATACTCGCATTTTGTTGGTACTTTGCTTTTTCGACCACAATAACGGATTACATTTGAAATTGTTTGGCATTGGCTGCCGTTCGTCTGGCCACAAGCACTAGCCTCTCTACTTTTCTCCATCCCTCTTTCCGTACATACCACTGACTTCCCCCTATCCCCTTTCTGTACCCTGTCGATCCCCATCTATACTGTGTGTATTGCCTGCCTGCCTGCCAGCCTGCCTTTTTTTTTCAATATTACACGATGACTTTGAATATTTTTGTTGCTTTTGTTGCTGCACATCATGGGTGGGATTTTGTGATTAGAGAGATACAAGCGGCAGATACACAACAACAACAACAGACGGACTGACTGACTGCTGACTGACTGACTGACTGAATGGGCTAGTCGAAGAGCCAGAGAGCAAGTGTAACAAATATGTTGAGCATAGGGACTACGGAGATGCCAACTTAGGATACAGCTACAGCTAAGGGTACAGCTTTAGCAATAGATACAGATACAGATATAGCTACAGATACAGATACAATTGCAGTTACAGCTATACAGTTACGGATACACTTATTTTGATTGTTTGCCGACTAGAATTGTAGAGTTTGTAAAGGGAAACGGGGAGTTGAAAAAAAATGTAGGAGCTGTGTTTTTAGGGAGGGAATCTTTCATTTTATGCGCCCATTTGCAGCGGATTCCAGTTTTCCGAGGAGGCAAGAGAAGGCAACTGTATTGGGCCCGACCAAAAGATGATGCCAACTTATGTCCGAGTTGAGCTCCAAAAATTCAAATCGATACTCGAGATTATTTCACATTGCAGCCTTACCACAAAATAGTAGTCAGAAATAAGTGCGGTTCTGTGTACAGCTAACAAAATATGCCAAACAAAAATGTGTAGAGCACAAAGTACGAGGAATTTTCAGTTTTGAGTTCCCTTCGTTGCAATTTTTAGGTATTTTAGGAAAATTATCCTGGACTTGGGATTTGCCCGCAGCAAGGTCTAGCGAAAAATTTTGATAATTTACTGGGTTTTGGTTTAACGTCTGTATTTTGATGAATGTAAACCGGTTCGAAAAGCGGTTCAGTGGCATAACTCGGCAAGTAAAGTAGCAACCATTTTGCAGAGATTTGTAAAGAAAAATGATTCAATGAAAACTTGCGAGAATTTTCTAATATTTTTAGTTTTCAATAGCAGGTTGCACTTTTAATGTTGCCCCTTTTTAAATAAAAATGTCTAAAAAACAAACGATTGTTGCAGTTATCGATTAAACAGAACAGCATTAAAAAGAACGAAACGAAAAGCGTAAAAATGGAAAATTGGTCACAAGGTTGCCAACTATTTGACAGCTCTATTTAATACTCTATATATATTATTCTCTAATCCTTTAGGTTTACAGTTGCAAGTAGTTGTCGCTGGACTGGCAAATAAAATATGTGAATTCTCTGGAAAATCCCAAAAAAGGACAGCAAGTGTTTGAAAGAGATACAGACAGAGAGAGAGAGAGAGAGACGTGCTACAAAGCGGAGTGTGTGTGTGTGTGTGTGATTGTGAATTGTGTTTGTGTTTGTGGCAGGTAAATGAATATTTGCATTCAATTAAAAGTGCTTTCGGCGGCAGCGATGCCACCACCCCGCCCAAGGGCCAGCCACGCCCCCAGCAGTAGCCGTAGCAGTAGCATGGAGCATATGGAGGAGCATTGGGGCAAGCACTGAGAGAACTGATAACGCATAATTTGCAGCACTTGCAACCAGCAACCTGCAACCTGCAACCTGCAACAGCTCCTATGATTAATGAAATACAAACGCGCAAACGTGGCCAATAATAATTAATAATAATTAATAATAATCATAAAATTCAGTGCAACAACAAAGAGCGTAAAAAAAATCATACGCAAAATAATAGGAGAAAGAAGAAAAACAAGAGCAAATAAATATTTAATGTGTATGCAAATAAATTAAAATTATTTAACATAAAATACATGTAAAATCACATTAAGCGCGTGTGAAGTGAACCACCGCGAACAACAACAAAAGGAACAATTACAACAACAATACACAGAACCACACTCTTCCTCTTTTTCCCTTCAATTCCCCCCACTCTACGTTAACGTAGCTGAAACGCATCGAACCGAACCGAACCTGATACCAAAATGACTATGAAATCGATGAAGTACTCCGATTGTGATACCATTATGGATGGCTATAATCCGGTGCCGCCTCCATTGCCACGACGTGTGCCGCCAGTGCGTAATATTTATGCCGAGCCCTTTGCCCACGAGCCGAACCATTCCAGCAGGTAAATATACGATAACGATAACGATTAACGATAACGACAACGACAGCGATAGCGATAACTATTAACAACTGTCGACCGACATGCACTTTAAATGTTGAAAGTTGAACCATTTATTATGTATTGTTATCGATTTAAGCGCATAAGTTCTGATCAGTCTGGCTACATTGACTGTCGGCTTTATGAAGTCTGGTCACCCTAATATTATTGCAAATATATTAATCTACTGTTATTAAGTTAAGTTAAGCAGTCTTACAACTTTATTTGTTCACCCCAAGTTAATCTTACGATACATTTTCGTATATAAAATATAGCCAGGTTTTTCAAGTACATGTTTAATTTAACCTGCAGTTTAATTTGTACCATAACTTTCGGTAAAATTTATGCATTTCAATTTAAATTTAAACAAAATAATTTTGAAATAAATTACAAAAATACTTTAGTTATTACTGTGTGGCTCGTTCCCACAAGCTCCAATTCAATTTTATCTGATAGATATAAGTAGTTAAATTTGATATAAATTTCTATACACCATTCAGAACTAAGACCTTAATAAGAGACGCTTGAGACCTTATATAGACATTTAAAAATAAGGTCTCAATGTAAAAGAAATCCAAGGGCCGTTTTCTCATCTTGCCGTTAACTCTAAAGGGGAGATAAG
This sequence comes from Drosophila testacea, assembly GCA_035043265.1. Classification (NCBI taxonomy): domain Eukaryota; kingdom Metazoa; phylum Arthropoda; class Insecta; order Diptera; family Drosophilidae; genus Drosophila; species Drosophila testacea. Next base: position 3,678,784 of record JAWNND010000314.1, on the reverse strand, counting down.
CCATCCGTTAAGGGAACAAAATCTTAAGTTTATCTTCCCCTCAAGGTTAACGGCAAGATAAGGAAACGGCCCTAAATGTAACTTATAAACTGCATTTTGAATAAGTTGAATGAGTTTATCGTTCTCTAAAAATGCTTTTCAACTTTTCATAAAATATGTATATGTTTTTTCCATGTAACTATTAACAATTGTACGTTAAGAATACTTTAGTTGTAGAATTTGTTTTTGTATGACATGCGAAAAATCGGATATAACTTGTAAATCCCATTTGAAATTGTATTTTCATTTGGGTTGAAGGTGTGTGTGTGTGTGTGTGTGTGTGTGTGTGTGAGTGTGCAGTTACAATACAATGTGTGCCTTGGATTACCAAGAAGAACAACAGGCGGCACCACCCAAGTGGCAACTATAAGCACTATATGCCCCACTCTGCACCACACCACACCACATATCACATCATTCGAGCATGCCATACGGATGCTGCTGAGTTGCCAAGTTGCATATTAAAAGAGAAATGTCCCATATAAAGCTCGCGAGTATCTTGTCGAGTGTACAATATGCATTTTGATACCGTAACGAGAATGTGTAGGAGAAGAGGATGAGAGACAGAGAGAGAGAGAGAGAGAGAGAGGGAGTGATGGGTAAAGTATCTGCATAAAGTATATATGGATGTGAGACGCGAAGTTCGTGTGTCGCATATGGATATTGTGTATATCCTTTTCATAAAACGAGCTTCAACAATACCAAATAGCCTCAGTCCGCAGTGGCGTCGTGAAAGCGGGAAAGGGGGAAAGGGGGAGGCGTAGGAGTGCTTGATGGAAGCAGCTCTCAGGCTCTGCTCATATCGCATATCAAAAACGAAACAGAAGGAGGAGAGAGATAGAAAAAAGAGAAAGAGGAAAGCAATGGGCAAGTGGTAACCAACAACCAACTGGTTATAGGAGCTTATGTAGGGGCGTCGGGTGCAAGGGGCCGGACGGGGGTGAAGTTGGGAGGAGAACACTGTGTGGTAAAAATGCGGCGCAATATGTTTGCCTGTCAGTTTTCATGCATTTCATATCGAAAACCATTCGTACTTTTACTTGAGTGAGTTTTATGAGCCAAACAGCTGAGGCTGAAGCGGCAGAAGCGGCGCTACCAGGGGGTCGGTCCAAAAGGGGACAAAGAGGGGCGGTGGCCGGGCAGGGAGCTGGTAACAATAACAACGACTGAGTGGATACATCTATGATGATGCTCCAGTGTATACATTGTGCACAAACAGACAAACAGACAGAAAGAGAGATACCCTAGACAGTTGGATAGACGGACGGACACTTCAACTGGCCCCGTTTGTATGCATAGTTTTTAGGCATGGCTAGAGAGGGCGGGACAGTGGAGTTAAAGGGGGGATCGCTGGCACTGCAAACTGGGTTAGAATATAGCTGCTGCTTTTTTCTTCTTTTTCTTTTTTTTTTTTGCATTTTCTTTCTTTCGGTGCTTATTGTTGTAGCTTTTGGGGCAAGGAAGAAAAAGAAAAATGGAATTTGTTGCTTGTTATATTAAATGAAAACTCCAATTACTTTTTATTGGACTATTTCAATGATATGAAGTTGAAGCAAACTCCTCCTCTGGCTCCAACCTCTCTCTTTCCATTCGAGTGCAACAACATAAAGTACGAGGCATGTGTAGCATGTAGCATGTGTAGCATGTGGGGCAGGAAGCCTTTGGGGCAACATTAGATTAGGTAAGCAGTCAGCTTAAGTTGTGTATCGATGCGTTTTGGACAGCAATTTACATAGAAGAAGGATCAAAATAGGACGGTGGGAACTCAACAATGACTAAGCATAAGTGCAGATTATATTACGGTAAATATATGATGTGTCTATGTGAGAGTGTGTAGTGTGTGTGTGTGTGTGTGTGTGTGTGTGTGTGTGTGTGTGTGTGTGTGTTTGTATCTAGAAATCTTGGGCAAATAGTTGTGTGTGGTTAGTTACAATTATCTCAAGCTTAAACAGCTAAATGCATAAGTTGAAGCTGATGAAATACCCTGCTAACTTGAGTGAAACAAGAGCGAGCATATTAGGCTAGCAGGCTCAGAGGCTCACATACTTAAAACATTTGATAAGATAATCTAGTTTCTTAAATCTAAAATACCATAAATATAAGCTCAAGTGTTCTTTACAGGATATCCCACTGTCGAGCAGACTTGACACATTACCATAAATAATTCCGAATTTAATCTCTGTAATAGAATGCAAACCTCTTGTTCAAAATATATATATTTAACATGAGAACAATAAATATAATAACTTTTAATTGATTTAAATTAACTTTGAATATCATGGACTCTTAATTCGAGTCCCAATTAGATTAAAATATGACTTAATGCCGAGTAATTAGTGTGCCTTCTTAGACTTATTTGCCAATTGTTTATTAACTATATTTCTCTATATATATATTAATATTTTCTTTTGTTTTCTCGTTCTCGTTCTCTTTCTGTAGGTAAGTTTCTTGAATTATTGCTGAAAGTTGTAAAGTTAACGAAAGTCTGGTAAGATATAAGAGTTTAACTCGATACCCCATTGTACTTATATATACACTTGACATACCAACCACCTCTCCCCCCCCTGCACCCATTAAATGTTAACAATTTAAGAGAGAGAGAGAGAGAAAAAAATACAAAACTGAATTTAAGAGTCCGTTGAGAGTTTTTGGTTTTGAGCTCGTTGTGGAAAGTTTCAACGGTGCCAACTTGCAACTGGCAACTGGCAACTGGCAACTTGCAACTGCCACAGCCAGAAATGTTGTATATGAACCAAACATTTAATAATTCAAGTAGCCCAGAGGCGGTGCGGAAGCAGGGGACAGTGGGTGGAGCGTACAGTGAACACCCCTAATGACCTACTTCACTTACACTAACAACAACGTAATATACATAAGTAATTTCTGACTGGGAGGGAGCAGGAGTAGGATCCATGGGCGTACCCTTCCCCCGTTTTACAGGTGAACAGCAGCTGCTGAACACAAAACTTGTGTTTGGTTCTAGTTTTGATTCAGAGTCTGGTTCAGGTTCGGCGTTTTTTTTTTACTTGGTTTCTTTTTTTTTTTTGGGTTTACTTGGAAGAAGTTCCGAGTTTTGTTTGGTATAGCTTTGGCTTCCGGCTTCCTGCTGTTGCAACACCAACAACAACGACAAAACTTGAAGTGCATTTGCCACAGCAAAAACTACAACAAGAAATTGAAGAAGAGAAAGAAAAAAAAACACTGAAGAAAATAACAAAACAAAAATAAAAATAGAAATAAAAATAAAAATTCTATTGCAAAATATGCGAAATATGGTAGAAGCCAGTCAAGCCAAGTGGTGGAAAAGAGGAGGAAGAGAGGTGGGTAGTGGAGGGTGGAGGGTGGTTGGTGTTGGGTGGTGGGTGGTAAACTGGCAACAAAGTTGTGTGCAGTGAAATTTGCATGCAACATGAAGGAATGCCTCTTGTTGCCTCGTGTCCCACTTTAGTGCGCATTTTCCACACTGACAAATTTTCCGGCGTACGCCTTTTCCTAACCATCCGGACATGTGCATGACCTCTTGACCTAGTCGCAATGCCTGAGGCAAGCCAAAATGCGCAGAAAAGTGATGCCCCCAAACTCGCTTTTGCACCAGCACGCCCCCTGGCGGCGGTAACAAACTGCACATACAAACACGTACAGTTATGAGGCTGCCCTCTCCACAGCCCCCAGCCCCCCATAACTTCTTATCCTCCCCTCCTCATTGTCCTCCTGCTTCAAATCAATATGACAACCCTACAAAGTGAGCCGAAATGTAGGCAAGAGTCAAGTCGAGCAATATTATGATTGAAATGCTGAGCTTGATATGATTACGTATACGCCGGGTAGTACAAGTTAGGAAGAAGGCGAAGCCTAAGGAGGAAGCACAACATTTGTTTCGGACAGTTCGGGAACTAATTTGTTTGTGAAATGTGACGGCAACTGGACGAACGGTCAGCACAAAGGTCAACAAATTGAATAAAAATTACAGCAACACAAATAACAACCAAAAAGGAAAAGAAAAATAAATGCAGAGAGAGAGAAAAAAAGAGACGCGTTCAAATGTATAAGAAGGAAAAGAAATTAAAATGGATAGATAGAAAAGGAAATGGAAATAAAAATATTGATAACAAGATAGAATGATACAAATTTATGGAAAATTAGAATTAATGCTAAGATAAAAGAGAAAATATTTGTAATATGTGGGCAATAGAAAATAGTCTATATAGTAAAAGAAAAAATATAGAAATGCGACAGAAAAAAACCGGGAAAACAGAATGGATAAAGAAAAACGAAGCATCAATTTTAAAAAGTGATAGAATAAATAATACGTAAAAGTTAAGCATTGAAAGAGAAAATCAATTTAAATTCAAAACGGATGATTGACGAAATAATGAAATAAGCTATAGCAGACAGAAGAGTTTAAACCTTAATAAAGACATAATACTTAAGTAAAAGATGGTATAGAAAATAATAAGAGTATTTTCTAAGACTTATTATAAAACTAAACTAGGGTTACTTTGAAGTACTTTTTCAATCTTTTATCAAATATTTATATTTAAAAAAAATATAGCGCAAGCTAACTTTGGCGCGCCAAAGTTTGGATACCCTTGCAGTGCCCTGCGTAAGCCGTCAGATTTTTACAACATTTTTTTAAAGGTTGATTTTGAACCGATCGTCCTATGGCTGCTATATGATATAGTTGTCCGATTTACACCAAATTTGGTCAGCCTGTTTAAAACTAAATCAAACACACAATGTGTATATTTGGTTGAGATATTTTGAGAAACAAAAAAGTTTTTCATACTAAATGTTGTTTTCGAACCGATCGTTCCTATGGCAGCTATATGATATAGTAGTCCGATTTACACCAAATTTGGTCAGCCTGTTTAAAACTTAATCAAACACATAATGTGTATGTTTGGTGGAGATATCTTGAGAAACAAAAAAGTTTTTCATACTAAATGTTTATTTCCAACCGATCGTTCCTATGGCAGCTATATGATATAGTTATCCGATCCAGCCGGTTCCGACATATGTACTGCGTGCAGCAAAAAGACGGACCTGTACCAAGTTTCATCAAGATAGCTTCAAAACTGAGAGACTAGTTTGCATAGAAACAGACAGACAGACAGACGGACAGACGGACAGACGGACAGACGGACATGGCTATATCGACTCAGCTCGTCGCCCTGATCAAGAATATATATACTTTATGGGGTCTGACACGCCTCCTTCAATGCGTTACACATTTCGTGACAAAATTATAATACCCTCTGCAAGGGTATAAAAAAACGGTTCAAACCTTTAGATTGTTGGGGAATAACTTGCGGCATTCCTAATTGGAGTTTTTAAGATGTTTATCGTCTTTTCATTTTATTTTATACTCGAATATTTATTTTTTAATACTTGACGAACTTTCTGCTGTAGATCTGTTTCTTACTGTTTCTGTTTCTTAGTAGTGTTGCCTGGATTAGTGGATTGGGCTGCCTCCAATTGACGCAACTTGAGTTTCTTCTCTTGCAGCAACTCTCTAAGATTCTTCATCTCTTCGGTTAGTTTTAGGCGTCGTTGTTCAAGATCCTGCAGCTTCTCATGTTCTGCTTCGAGTGTGGCAAAAAGTTGCTTAAAGACATTCTTTTGTTTCTGTTCCGACATTTCGAATAATTCGCAAAATTTGGGTCTTGAAATTTCGATTAAATTAAGCTTGTTCAAAATAAATAAGAAGATCACATGTCCAAAGCCTGCTGTGTTTATAATTATTTCAACAATAATTATAAAACAATTGCTTATTCAGTCAGCATTTATTGTAGTTTATTCTACACATACTATATTATTTTAAGTTATTTCTGGTTTAACTTCGATTCAAGCAGATTTTTGCTGAAGCTTCAATATATTTTATGTAAGCCTTTGCTTATTTAATTTGCATCCCTATTAGTCATTTGGTATTTTTATGTACGTCTATCTATTCCTATACTTGATACTTGACTCTCTTCAATCAGCTCTAGCTAGGGTTGCCTACTCCTCTATTTGCATCCCTTGACAACGCTTTGTTTTGACATCAATCTAGTCTCCTCCCGTCTCTGTGAATCAGAGCTTATGACCTCTGGGTTGATAAAGAGCTTTTAGCAAAGCCATTCAAGCTTGGCAACCACAACAGCAGCTTAACCCACATTCAACTCACAGAGGCTCACGTTAAGCGGCCTGTTAATGACGCAATTTCCGTGCACTGACCACTGTGCGACCTTTGGGGTCAGCTCTCACCTCCTCTTGCTCCTGCTCCCTCTCTTTCTCTTTCTCTTTCTACCCCAAAATGTATAGACAATACAATACAGAACTTCCCCCAGTTGGCTAATTAGCTTAGCGCAGTTAAATCGTTTGCTTATTGAACTACACGACGCGCATTTCTATGGCATCGATAGATCAGAGTCCACTCCTAAGGGAGAAACGGAATAGGGGAAAACGGGAAAATGGGAAGAAAGGTAGAAAGGTGGAGTATGGGAGATTTTAGGGTGTGGCATCACCTTACTTTAGTTACCTTACTTCTTAGTTTCCGTTTCCTTAAAGCAATTTTGCTGGCTTTGCCAAAATACCAGACAATAAATAAAAAAAAGGAGTGTAGAGAAAAGGAGAACAAGGGATGGGGATGTTGGGTATCGAAAGGGGAAAAGGAATTGTTAGATTGCTGAATTGCTGTGTCCAAAACATGCCACAGAAAACAACAAAACAAACACGAAGAGAGGAGAGGAAACGAAACCCTTGCGACAACGACAACGACAACGACAGACAAATTCTTATACAATTCCAGGCCATTACACTGAGAAATGTGGCACAATTTGAATAACATTTAAAATATAAAATTGAGCATCAATTCGGTAAAGGGAATGGCATATGAGGGGGTGCAGTGAGGGGGTTTTTGGGCGGAAGTGGTTGTTAACCCCTTGGACTTGGACTATACCCATTCCAACCCAATCCAAACCAACCCAACCCAATTCATCTCAACTCATTGCCAAAGCGCCTACACATGGTGTGTTTGTTTTTCATTTTTGGACCCTTCACTTAAAATGTAGAACGGGTCTGTTAAGCTTGTGGAAATAAAATGTGAGTAACAAACCCCATGAAGTATAAATTGCTCACTTACTTGGAGGATTTTTTTAATTAATATATCATATGATATTTACTTTAGTCTGGATACATCCTGAAAATTTCATAACGATCGAATAATAAACTACAAAGTAAAGTACAGGGAACACTGACACAAAATATAATTACAATATTTTCTACACAAAATGTACAGGGTCTCATATTGTCAGGCTTAGTTTCCTATAGCCTAATTTTGTACTGTTGGTGTATAAATCTTAAGGCTTTCTTGCGTCTTGTCTGCGGCCTTTTCCTCTACTACATTTTCCACTCATTTTATTTATTTTCCTCTGTTTTTTTTTGTCTTTTTCTTTTTGTTGTTGTCGTTGTTGTTGTTGTTGTTGTTGACTAAATTGCGTAAATTATTGGCATATGTTGTCTTCACAACGCGCCAAGAGCCAAGGCAATGAAACATTTTAACCCTTTTCCTTTGGCAACGTCGAGAATGTCGCTGAAATTGACAGTCGCACATTGTTGGGGCGCGTCTCGTGAGCAGAGAGTGAGAGGGAGATGGTGATGGGAAGAGTGTGAAAGAGAGAGATGGCGAGGAGGAACAGATACTTTGGCATGGCATTTCATTCCAATTTTGAAGCTCCCCTTCTTCTTTTCTCCCGACCTGCCTCTGGCTGCCAGTTGCCTGTCAGTTTTGCTTGCTCCTTTTTTGTTCCTTTCTTTCCTTGCTTCTTCTTTTCATTTTGTCTTTTTTTTTTATCATTTATTCCCATTCTTTGGGTTTTTATGTGCGCTATTTCGCGAAGTAGAACAATAGCCAGAGCACAGCGCGAAAGAGACTGCCTTGGTTGCCTTGGACGCCGGAGGACCTTCTCCTAGTCCTCCATTTATTCATCCCATTTTCTCCGACTCCGACTCCGACTCCGACTCCTTCATCACTATCTCCTACTCCTTCTTCATCTTTCACAGCCTCGTGAGCTTTTGTTACAACTAAAACGACGCGACGATAGTCTCCTCCGCACTATACTCATACTTCATCTGCTGTTACTTTTATTTTTTGTAGATATACCCCCCCAAAGTCCCTTTTAAATCAACTCTACCCATGTCAAGCCCCTTGTTCCTCCCCCCTTCAACAACCCTTTTCGACTGGCCTCCACAGCAAACTTTATTGTCTTGCCAAAGAAATAGACTTTTAATATACTAGGAACCTCGCACTGCAAACAATACATGGACTATTACATATAAAGAGGGTGTATGTGTATGTGTCTGTGTGTGTGTCTAGGGGTGTGAAGTGTAGTTATGTCTGTGTGTGTGTGGAAATATTAGGCGCTTTTGCCAGTTCATTGACTTACCACAACAATAGTTTGAAGTTTGTCTGCCAAAATATGAGGCGAACCTCCTTTTTTTATAACCCCCTTTGAAAATAACATCTCGTGGGCGTTTACGGGGTAAAAAAACAACATGAAACTCAATAAAAAGGAATTGAAATGAATAAAGCGTAGATAAAAAAAGCCGACAACTTGAGCAAATGAGAAAACAAAACATAAAGTGGGAACGAAAAGGTGTTGAACTCACAGAGCTAAAGGTGAAACGAAGTGAGTCAAGTATGGATCGTATTAGAGTGAAGGGAGAGAAAAACGATGAGTTAGGATAAAGAGAGACAAAAGGAATAAGAAATCAAGATAGATAGAAGGAATAAAAAAGATTTAGGAACATTTTTTTAAAAATAGTCCCAAAAGTCAATTGACTTCAAACTAGCATAACTTTTTCAAAACTTGATCAATTTTTATGCGGGAAGTCATTTTGATCATGGTTTGATCCACGAAGTTATTCTACATCTATAAAGATAGAGAGATAGGATAGATCAATGAGACAAATTGGCAATTTTTCAAAGTTCAAAAGTTAAGCAAATCAATTGAGAAGCGCAAACAATTTAATTCATTTAAAGCTCAAAACTTAAAGCTATGATGATTGACTTACAAAGCTGTCATAAGCACATTAATTATTTGATTAGTATTTACATAATAAGGCTTAGAAATGTGCTGAGCTGGAAACTTTGGCAAATGCCTGAAGTAACTTCATTCATGGCCAGACAAAATCTGGAAACAGTTACAATGTATTAAGTCTCTTTCAAGTCGGATGATTTTCTTAGCCTTTGAGTGTGTCTGTGTGTCTGTGTCTGTTTCTGTTTCTGTAATTGAACCTTATACCTCCCGCCCGGGGGCGGCACAAACTCGTATGATTGGGCAGAGGGGTCAACAACAGTAGCGTTTTTGAAGTTGGCCTAATGAGTTCCATGAGTTAAGTCCATTTTGAGTATTCAATTTACTTGTTAGTTTGTGGCGGTGGCAGGAAAAATACATTTGGCCCTGCGGGAAACAACAACAGCAGCAGCAGCAGCAGTAGCAGAAGAAACTTACATGACATTTGAAGTACATGCCACATGCCACAGCAATGAGGCAAGTTGTAAGTATGCCAGCTAATTGGACAACATGTTGTCAAGGAGGGGTCAAAATAAAAGTGAAATGGGAGAGCGCCCCAAGCCATAAAATACAAACCCAAACTAAATCAAATAAAAAATAAACAAGTTTGCCATCGTCAAGTATCCGACTATGAGATACCCGTTCCTCAATTTAATTACTTGCATAATCATTCAAAACATTATAATAATAACAATAATCATCCTAAAGACTTTTACATTTCCAATTTATAACATGGATTAACTTATTCATTTTTGTTTTTAAATGGTAACTTATTAAACATTTAAATAGAGCAGGTATCAACCAATTTTGATTGTCTATTTACTTCTGCATTTTGTAGTGATGAGCTTAGAGGTTTTTAATATAATTGTCAATTATTTGATATATGTATATTACATATTTTTTATGAAATCTATCACGCCTACTTCTTTCTGTTGCTCACATCGCAATTAATACAGTATACCCTTTTACTATACAAGTAACGGGTATTAAAAAGCAATACCGAAAACATGGGAACATGCGAAACATAAGACACACGGCTAATCAGGCACACGCCAAGGCTAATACCCAGGCTAAAAAGGACAGAGACAAGGCTGAGACTGAGACTAAAGGATGAGAGAACTTGAAATCACAGTCAGAGACAGAAAACACAGAGAAATGGAGACACAAGGAACGGAGACGGAGACGAGGACGAAGTCCAAGTCCAAGTCAGAGACAAAAGTCAAAAGGCACATCAATGTGGACTCTGGCTTCAATTTCAGTTTCAGCTTTAGCTTCACTCTTCTTCTTTCCCCTCTTCATCTTTCTCTCCTTCTCCTTCTTCATCTTCATCTTTTGGCTCGACTTTAGCTTCTGTTCCTGCCAGGCTCTTAACATATTTTTTGGTTTCTCCTCATCTCTCTTTATCTGAACTTCGGGCGCACTTTTTATTTTTTTTATTTTTATATTTTTCAAACATCTTTTTAGAACTTTTGCTCTACCTCCGCATATGTGTGTGGTGTGCGTGTGTGTGTGTGTGTGTGTGTGTGTGTGTGTGTGTGTGTGTGCCATGATGCTGCACAAAAACTTCCGACAACAATTCTGCAAACGCAAGCAGGAAAACATAAATCTGGCTAAAGCTAAAACGCAAACTTTTAGTTCAAAAAAATTTCTTCTCTTTCATTTTTCTACAGTTTTGTGAATTTTTTTTTGATATTTTTATTTGAGTGCGTGCAAGTGATAGAGGAATAACCGATGCTCCTTGGCAGATTGCGGAACTTGAAGAGAGGTAGAGGGAAGAAACTTGATGAGGTTGACTGCAAGCTATGTCAGAAGATCCAGAAAGGAAACCAAGACAAGTTGACCCCAGGTCAACAGTGTTAAATGACCTAGAAGAGACTTACGAGATTAGTTCAGAGTTGATCCAAAGAAATCCGCTTTAATCTTTAATTACACTTTCTTTCACCTTGTAGTCTTCCCAATTAGGAATCTTTTGGGATTTCATTGGACTTAGATTGGATTCCTTTAATTTCTTTTACTATCATTGCAGTTTGAAAGCCCTCTCTTTCATCCAATTCCTTTGAGTATAACTTTTACGATCGTAGTAATTTTAAATTCAATAGCTCTTTCTCCTTTTGCTCTTTCTCTCTTATGGTCTATGTATTATATATTGATCTTTTCAATTAACACACATTTAACACTTTCTCAAATTTGTAGACTGACCATCACAATCTATATTCTCTTCCATTGCACTCGCTCTCTTAATCTCCCTTTCTCTCCCTCTCTGTCTCTCTCTCCCTCCCTCATTTTCCCTTTCTTCTCTCCCTTTCTCATCAACTCTATATTGGCCAAAATGCAGACCATCTGCTTGCAATCTTCACCCTTCGTCTTGACTTCAGTTCAATTGAGCTGCGACTTTTTCTGTTACGACTCGCTTCCTTTTCCCATTCCCCATTCTGTTCCTTGGCATGCATTCCCCTACACCTTCGTCTTCTTCTTCGTCTTGTTATTTTGTTTCATACTTTTCTTTTTTTACTTTTTGCTTTTTGTTAAGCAAATGTCCACATTTTGACCATTTGAAATCCAAACAGGCAACTTTTATGCCATTGACGTGCACGTATGTTGCTCTATATGTGTGAGTGAGTGTATAGGTGTGTATGTGTTTGTTCGTGTGTGTGTGTGTGTGTGTGTGTGTATGCGTGTGTGCACAACAGAGTTTGGCTACCATTTCGAGCTTGAGCTTGAAATTTTGCAACATGCCTTCGACATCTCATGGGTATTTTTACGACTATCACTGGTCGGTCACTCTGTCCAAAAACCCGTCCAACCGTCTCACCCCTTCCCCTTACCTTCTCTCACCCCCGACCCCCTCTGTTCACGACCCTGCCTTTTTTCCGCCTTCATGGCATTCCCTTAACTTGTACCATTTGCTGTTTGTCCACTGACCACAGACAGCAGACATCCAGACAGTTTCAGCTATGTTGCAATGTTGCCTCCTGCATCCCAAATCCCTGTCCCTCAACTTCTTCTTCTTCTTGCCACTCTTTCTGACCCATTGGTAGCACCCTGTGCTGCACAGTGCTTTCAATATCACAGAATTAATTAGGATTTTTAAAATATTAGTTAAGATTCATAAAAGCAATACTTTGAACATTCAAATTAAAGTAATTTATTAATTGTACACTAATTTTTTTATGAAATGAATATAATATTATGCGTAGTGGAGTTGACATCTTTCGAATTTGATTAAATTTTTTATAAGGATTGGGATGGGAGTGGGAAAAATAATGGGACTTAATTGGAAACTAATCTTAAAGCTTTAAAATTAAAACAAGCCGAAAATTTGCTCATTGAAAAAGATTCTAATGTGAAAATTGGAAAATGTCATTAAATTCGAGCTAAAAGTATTCATTCATCTTTTACACATCTAAAACAAATTTTTTTGTTTTTGAGCACGTGCCAGTTTTGTGCAGTTGGTACCACTGTGCAAGCTGTCGAGTTTAAAGCGTTGCTTGTTGTGGCCCGTAAAAGTAGTTGGTCTCTGGCTGCTGCTTAAAATGGATTTGGTCAGCAAAAGGCAACAATAACATACCAGAAGGAAACTGAAAAAGAAACAGAAACAGAAACAGATACATATACAGATAGAGAATATACACAAACCGATGGAGAAAGAGAAACATGAAGAGAGAACAGAAAGATAAACCCAGCAGCTAAGTAACAAGATGATGGCGCACGTGATGCGCTTTTCCTTGACTTGACCGAAAAAGCCGAAGTTGCTGCACTTGATGGCCCTCCAGCTAATAGAAGGAGAGAAATACTAGCATAGACAGACAGAGAGAGAAAGACAGAGAGTGAGTGAGAGTGGGTGTGAGTGTGTTGAGGAAGTGAGACTCTCTTGTCATGGAGTCAGGACTTGGCTGATTTGCCGCCAATTAGCAGCTAAGTGGATTTGTTTACCAAAAGCCATTTCCATTTGCATTCCAGAATACGGATTTTGGCAATAAGTGAGGGAGCTGGATGTTACGTGCCAAGTCAAAAAAACTCTACCAATATTTATATCGATAAACAAAATATCTATAAGCTATGGTTAGAGAAGGAGATGGAGATGGAGATGGAATGCGATATGGAGTGGACTATAGCGTTATCGGGGGGGTTTCTTTGTTTTTTTTTGGCCTGGCAGACAGTTGAGGCTTACGGGCCTAATCTACGTGGCATGCGTGTACGTGAGAGGCCAAAAACAACCAACATTGTGGGTGGTAGTTGAAGACCGCAGGAAGGTAAAGGAAAAACCGAAGGGAAAGAGGAAGAAAGAAGTTGGTATTGGGGGTTTCTCTCTCTCTCGCTCTTGTCCTCTTGTCGTCTACGTGGCCAGGCGAACGAGACAAGTTAAATCGTTGCGTTATTGATGGCAAATGTACGTGATAGGCTCACAATGTGAGCTTTCAATGATGATGATCATCATCAGCATCAGCATCAGTATCAGTATCATCATTATCATTATCATTATCAATGGGAAGCTCGAGAGTGGTATCGTATCCTATAGTATCGTATATACTCTTGATGATGATGCTTTTGGGTAATGCTAATAATGGCCCTGGCGCTCAACTTCGACGACAACAGCTTTCAACAACAATCGAGCCCACCTGTGTGCCAAGTCCAACGGACTAAAGAAATTTAAGCGCATTACAAACTTTGCTTCCTCTTTATTTTTCCATCTCTCTCTCCTTCTCTTTCTCTTTCTGCTTATCTCCTTCTCTTTCTCTGGGACTTCTCGCTGACGCGTTGCCATTGTTTGTGAAAAGTTTAGCCAAGACTTTGGGTAAGCGAAACGCTTTCAAGTTGTCAAACAAAGCGCCTGCCAATGTCTATAGCTCTCTCTTTCTTTCTCTCTCTCTCTCTCTCTCTCTCTCTCTTTGCTTCCACCATCACTGTTCCCCTTTATATAGCTGTTATATATCCGCATCTATATGAAAGTATGCCTGGCTGTACTTAGCTTAAAGTCAAAGCGTCGAGTAAACAGTTTAGATAAAAATAAAGACAAGGTGCACGACAAGGAAGAAGAGAGTGTTAAAGGTAATATGGAGGGGGGATCTAGAGGGAGAGGCAGCGAGTTGAGTAGAAAGAGAGGTCAGCTGTTTAAGGCACATAATGCGATTGTTTTTCCAGCTTAAAGATTGACCTTAGCTAACCGAATCAACAGCTTTTGAGCTTAGAGCTATCAGTGTGGAAATAGCAGCTTCTCTTTTCTCTTTTATGTCTTGCTATATTCTCTTTGTTTTCCTCTTTATTGTGGTATTTTATTTAGTAATTTTAGCAGACTTTTTATGAGAATAATCTAAAGAAATTCTCAGTTAATTTAAGTAAATTTATTGTCTCTCCTAAGATGAAAAGAATAGAGATCAATATTTTTATTTCCTTATATATCTTACTCATTAATCTGTATCATGATTAAATTATTTCTTTAATTTATATTAATTCTTTAAATTAAATTAGATTTTCCTTTAATTAGTTCTTTTACTATTTTTTCCATCTGTTTAATATAAATGAATCTTTTATTTTGCATTATAAATATTTCTAGATTATTAATTCCTCTTGTCTCTTTATTAACAATGCATCAAAGATATTAATGTTAATTAGCAAACATTTATAACACGCTCTTTAAAAATTAAAAATTTCTGATTCATTAAAACATCATTAACAAAAGTTTAATTATGTTTTACTTTATTATTTGATATCTTTATATACCAAGAGCACTCTTTCAATCTAAAAATCATTTTCCCACTACATTTCCCATTTCTTTTTTAAAGCGAAAGAAAAGGAGGGACAGTAGGAGAAACCAAGAGAAAGAGAGAGAGGGAGAGAGGAAGTAAAATCATAAAATGCCAAATAGCACAAACAAAGTTCAACTCGTGCAATATTCGCATTGAAGTGCCACTTGAGAGGGAATTGCCCCACATAAAAGATGAAGAAAGCACCGAGAGAACAGGAAGAAAAACAAAATAGAGAGAGAGAGAGGGAGAAAAAGAGAGAAAGAGAGAGAGAGAGTGTGTATTGCGTATTGCCACCCAAGCACATTGGCAGAGAAATACAGAGTGAACCACACAAAACACGCGCCTGCAACTGACAATTAAACATTTAATTAAAAATCAATTAAAAACGTATTTTTGCACTTTGGTGTGAGCACTAAATGAAAAACTGAAAAACTGAAAAACTTGAAGGCAATAGCACCCTCGTATTCGCAATTTCCAACCATCTATGAATACACCTCTGTCTGTACACATACACAGATACAAATCCATATACAACTGTAGATACAGATACAGCTGGAAATACATATTTATCTCTTTGTACGCATAACTCGAACACAAAAGGAACTCAATTTTTACTGTATTTCGCTTTATGCAATATTTGTTGATATTTTATTTATTTATTTTTTGTTCGTATACCCTGTAAAGCTGGAATGACCCAAGAGATGATGTAGAAAACAAAGTATCTCTAAGTACTTTGGTGAGCAAATTGATATTTCTTTAACGAAGGGAATGTAAGAAATCATAGAATTGGTAATCAGGTCATAAAGGGTATCTATTAGGTCATAACATAGATGTCTACAAGTTATTTTCTATGCATAAGCTTAAACTTTCCATTTTGTGAAATTTCATAAAAATCATGTAATAAAGACAATTTCTAGTGCGTATCTATTCGTAATGGGTATCTGATATTCTAGCAATGACAAGCATTGCTGGCTTGTTTTATATTTTTGTGTTTTTTTATTGGAATTAAAAGAGTATAATTTAATTAACGTGTCGTGCTTTATGCGCGTGAACAGATGCAGCTACAGCAATAGCTACAGCTACAAATATATGTAGATACAGATATATGTATATGGTAGATGCAGTTGCAGATACATTCATAAATTGCATAGATGGATAGCACGAATAGATGGATGAATGGTCGAATGGATGGATGGATAGATGGATAGATGGATAGATGGATAGGTGGATGGATGGATGATTGTGGATGAGAATGAATGAGTGGAAGCAGCTGCAAATGAACTGCAATCAAATATACGGCGAGTGTCAATGAGTTATGATGCTTTATGGACACAGATACTAAATGATTATTATGTCCGGCTGTTTAATTGGCCAGCTCTCTTGCTCTCTCTCTCTCTCTCTTTCTCTGTCTCTATAAGTATATCACTATCTCTCTGTCTATCAAATTGAATGAAAGTGACAAGCACATTTATTGATTTTCCACACATACACACAGAAGACTTTAACTTAACCCTTTGAACTGCATGGAAGGGCAATCGTAGTTCGCGAGTTCGCGCCCATCGTTTATCATTAAAATGCAATTAAAATTGACATGACATTTGATTTACAACACGAATCTATTCCCAACACTCCTTGTGGTATTATGGGGTCCATTGGGGGCAATCCTTCCTGAGGGGGTAACAATTCAAGTTGTAGTTGTAGAGCATTCAAATCGACCCAAGAGAGTCATGTTTACTTGCATTCTATCACTTTCTGTGCAGCAGACATGGCCAAAAGTCTTTGCCAGACTGACAATAAGGTGGCCATAAGGGTGTTAAGGAAGGTTGGTAATTGGGGGAAGGTGTATGTGGAATTCAGGGGGTGTCTGATAGTCAGTCACTGACTCGCATCTAATTCATATGGTTGAGGTCATTGTAACCTGATTGATTCAACTGTTAAATTAGTTAGCTTAACGAATGCAATTTGTTTCATTCCAGCGTTCTAGAATTGACCCTATTTATCCTTAATTTTGTTTTCACTGCTTCAATATTTAAAATAATTCTTTTCACTGTTGTCATTAATGATATTTCATTGTTAAATTTATCATGAAAAACTTATAAATAAGTTTAAATCGAAATATCATTAAAATTGATATTTTTTAAATATTAACATCCCTAGATTAAATTTGTATTGTTCTTGTTCAACTTGGAGTTGTTCTTCCTTACTGTCATAAAAAGTGTTCCGATTCTGTTGTTTCTTGTTAGTTCTTTTAGTGTTTTGTCAAAGGGTTTAGTTTATATTCCGCTGTTTCATTTAGAAAATCTGATGTCTAATAATTTTTATAATAATTTTTATTAGTTTACTATGAAACATATAATTATTAAAACCACATTTTGATCCGTTCCAATTTACTCCTTTATTATAAAAAGTGTTTTAATTCTATTGTTCCTCTGACTCTTATCATAAACAGCAGCACTTTGCATGTATAGTGAATGCATACCAATCAATTTACCTATGCTGTTCCACTTCCATCGTTCCACAGTTATCTCATCTGTAGAAGCCATTACTAAATGGATTTAATGTCGTCGGTGAAAACTCAAAAGGTTGTTTTCTATTAGAACAAATGATGCCACAGCAGCAGGTGTATGGAATGGGAGGATGATACGAATGGAGGGAGGGATGATAAAGAGGAGGAGAAAGAGGAGGACAGAATGGTGTCAGTGATACGCCCATTGATTTGATCGTTTTACGGTTATTAGAAAAATTAAAGCGCAGCCAATTTGCATACAATTTAAATATCAATTTTTTATTAGTTTTCTTCTACGCCTTGTCTCTCTCTTGTTAGTTTTCCCCCTGCCAAACATGAATTGGAAATGAACGACGAAAGAAGAAGAAGGGGAAAAAACATGAAATGAAAAGAGAAAAACGTTTACGATGTGTCACATGCGGGTTGGCATCTTATTGGCCTTTTGTTGTTGTCAATAAACTGTTAAAATTGTGCATAACCACAACAAAGAGGCAACACAATGAAATGCTGTAAAAACAGCATGTGGCATGCATCGTCAGACGTTGCATCAAATGCTGAAATGCTGGTTTCTTATTAATTTCATATATACTACCAAAAAGAAAATTAAATTAAATAAAAAATATTAAAAAAAAAAGAAATGGTTAGTGAACGGAAATTGCACAAAGGGAAGGGAAAAGAGAAGGTTGCAACTTTTAATAAGGATGTGAATAATGTTAATGTTGTGCATGCTAATTGCTTCTCTGATTGCCAATTGGCATTGAAATTTAAAACTCGGCACGTTTCAAGTGCTACCCTCACTCCACTCTTTCCACTCTTTCCACTCACTCCACTCTTTCCATTCATTATTCTACTCCTTCTTTTATTT
Source organism: Drosophila testacea (assembly GCA_035043265.1). Lineage (NCBI taxonomy): Eukaryota > Metazoa > Arthropoda > Insecta > Diptera > Drosophilidae > Drosophila > Drosophila testacea. The sequence continues at coordinate 3,660,574 of JAWNND010000314.1, read as the reverse complement.
TCTCCCTTTTCATTATTTCAACTCTCCCACTAGACTTTATAGTTGGGCGCTGTGTGTGGCTCTGGAGTCTCTCTCTTTTCTTTTTTTTTTGTGGAGCCCAAGCAAAAATTTATGGTTGCAATCAAATTTGCACATTTCATTTGACTATGGAGCCTATTAAATGAACCTGATATTGCCAAGCAGTCGACGATCGTGCCTTAATGAATAACAGAATCTGCTAGGGGAGAAAAAAATAGAAGGAACTATTAAATATACACTCATACTGTAGAAAAAGAGTTTTACAATTAAACTGAAATCGTCTTTCTTTCTTGCCATTTTAAAATGTTCTTTCATTTCATACTAAGTATTTCCCTAATCATTGAAGTTTGCCAAGCAATGGATCATAAAAAAGAAGGATTGATATTTTTAGTATCTTTGCCGATGGAGAGACTTGTATATCAAAGGCGGCACAAATTTTGCCCTTTATCTTGTAACTGTATAGAAGCCAACAACATTTGAACTCTTTAGACTTTATTTTTTAATCTTTTTTTAATAGTTGGTTTTTTTGTGGCATTTTTTTCTGCGTTGCATAAATGTTTTTTTGGGGGTGCGTTGTCAAAAGTTGCTGGCAGCTGCAGCAGCAAAAGTAGATTAAAATCTAAATACTCACACACACACACACACACACACGACATAAATTTTGCACAAATAAACCGAATTAAAAGTGCAAAACAAGGCGACCAACAATAACATACAAAGAGTAGCGACAAGAAGCCCAAAAAAAAGGGAGTAGAAAAAAAGTAGGAGGAGTAGCAAAAACAAAAAGAAAAAAATGAGTTAAGTGTAAAGGCGCGTCATGTTAGACACACCACAAGCGTTGCTGCTGCCACGCCCACCTCCTACACTTGGTTGACTGGACTAACTTTTGACAAAATGTCGACAACAACAACAGCAACAACAAAAAGAGAAAATAAAATAATAGAATTTACAGCGTGAGCAAAGGAGCTGAAGAGTAGGGAAGTAGGGATAAAGTGAGTGAGACTAAAGCCAAAATAAGGACTAGGTGCTGGGTTAAAGGGAACAGTAGTAAAGACTGATAGAGAGAGGGTAAGAGAGAGAGAGATGGGTAGAGGGGGAAGAGGAGGAAAGCACACAGACAGCCGCCACACACGGAAGCCATAAAAACTTATGGCAAAAATATAAAAATGCACCCTTTTATTGTGGCAAACAACCGAAAACGAAACGAAACGAGAAATAAAATAAAATGCAAAACATTTACACACAATACACACACACACACACACACACACACACACAGAGACAGTCAAACAACCCTTTTTTTTTTTTGTTGGCCAACTACTAAACTTAAATGCTGAGTTTAGCAAAAATGCTACAAAACAAAAAACAACAACTGCCTGAATTCGGCATGCAATTGTTGTAAAACAAAACACAACAAAAGGCAATGAATACAACGGCAAATGGCACTACAACAACAGCTGCATAAAAGTAATAATACAAAAGTATTTATACCATTGAGACACTCTCTTTTTTGGGGTTCAGCATAAATAACACACAATTGCAATGTCTAGGCACCCACAATCGTTGCATGCACTTTAACCAACACTAATGGCAATTTACAACACTGCTTTTCAAAGGGACTTGTCCCAAGCGATATCTGTTGATAACGAACTAAGTAGCTTATGTTGCAAATCTCTTGAATCTAGCTCAGTTATTTATCGAGTTATGCGACTGAACCACTTGTGAACCGGTTTAGAATGAAGATAATGAGCGGTTAAATGTGATTGCAATTATATTGATAGCAAGTTTTATAACGTTAGCTCTTATATACCCTATGATAGACAGCTGAACCACTATTTGCACCGGTTTAAAGAGGTAACCAGAATATAGCACGACTTCCAATGATTTCTATTTTTACAATTGATTTATTTCTTTCTAAGCTATGACCGTAAACCACTTCTGAACCTTTGTAATAAAGATGCCAAAAACTTATGCCTATAATCACATACCTCATTTCAGCTACATACTTATTTATTTTCCCTAACTAACTTCTGAAGATATAAGGCTAAGTTACTGAACCGGTCGCCTTAATTTAATCAAATACCTATCGTATTTCCTGAGGTATGAAGCTGAACCACTTTTGAGCCGGTTCGCTACTCCTTCGACCTAATTAACTGAAATGATATCGTTATTGGCAAGGTAGGGGAGTAAAAGAATGAGTTCAACAAGATGATCAATTTGCAGTTCAAAGAGAAACCCTTTTTACCCAGTCTGTCAACGGTACTACACTTTCAGCTAGTACCTCTCGGAGGCTCTCGGTACTGCTGTGACAGGTGCCTCTCTGTCAATGGGAATATCAAGCGTTTCCTGCGTGTTCTGTGTTTTTTTATTTTTTTTGGGAAGGAGGCAAAGGTAGCATCTTCTTATATTTTTACATATATTGGCTTGTCGTAAAAGAAACGAAATAAAATTTTAGTTGTCGTCGGTTGGGTTTTTATACCATATTTTATATATTTTTTCTTCTTGTCGGTTGCTCTGTCGTTTATCCTGATTCACCGCCTGCCGTCTGCTGTCAGCTGTTGTTATTGGTATATTGGTTCTTATGCTACGAATTACCGTTGTGCTACTGTTAGCCCCCCCCCCCCATACTTCTACCCCTACCCTTAGCCAGAGTTCTTCCCTTAACCAGGTTTTATGGCTCGTTCTGTTTTGTTCGCTCTTCTCGCGGCTTAAGCAAGCAGCCAAAATAGTTGTACCGCTATGCGGCAAATAAATAAACAAAGCAACAAACAAACAAACTTACAAAACGAGGGCACAAGCTTACACGAGAGCCGTGTATGCACGACTAACAGATACTCTGTAATCAAGTGGAAAAAATTATTGCCAAAAAGTTGCCTTATTCGAGAGGATGTTGTTTCAACTGCTTGTATCAACAGCATCATTAGATACTTGAAATTGAAAGCTGTACTTAATAATTGATCGTTAATCGATAATTTCGATTAAAATCATATTTTTATTTGACTTAGTAGTAGTTGAAGTTGAAGTAGCTTTCATTTTTGTCTTGTATAGTTTTATAATTGTTACCCTCTTATTCGGTCAACATAACTATTTTCATCTCTTCAGAGATTACAGGGTATATTGCACACTAACACACAGGCACCTGGAGTTTCATGCAGCTGACGTCGACAGCGACGTCTCTGCCGATAACAGTGAAATGCAATTTTCCTCTTATGGCATAGCGTTGATTTTTGCACGCGTCGTGACTCGACAAAAGCCCTTGGCTCCAGCTGCGATCCCAGCGACCCTGCAGCCCTCTCCCCCCTTCCTCCTTGCAACTCAACACCCTACCTACCACCCCCGATACCCCCTCCATCATCCTATTCACCCACCCTCTCTTTTCCTTTATCCAGCTGAATTAAATATTCATTTTGTATTGCATTTTCTTGCGGGATAAGAAGTTGCATAACACACAACACGACAGCGTTGCCAAAAACTTGCGGTAAAAAAAGGACAAATCGAAATGAAGAAAAGGGATTAAAAAAGGATAAAGAATGAGCACTAAGAATAGGACATATATTTGTACATTTAAATACTCCTTATATATTATATGATTCCTAGATACGTGGTTAACTTTTTCTTCGTTTTATTACTATTCTATTCCTATTAAAGAGCCTGAATAGAAATAATAACAATTGTGAAGGAGGCGGAAAATATAATTTATATTAAAGATTGAATATCTGCTAACAATTTTAAATAGTTAACTTATGTCCCTATTTGTTCCCGAATTTGATCAATTTTAGGATTCATAAAATAGGAAAAAGTTCCAGATAGGAGATGCTAATGAAGTAGTTTCAAAAAGGACAAATCTTTCGGAAAAAAGCTGAATTGGCATAGCTGTAACGCGAAGTTGCATGCGGGCATATAATGGTGGAGTAGGGGTAGCTATAGGGGTGGCTAGGAGGGAGGAGGGTGAACAACTTGGCTGCATTTAGCTCGAGAGATTTCGCACGTGTGCATTTAACAAAGTGGCACATGTTGTTGTTGTTGTTACGTTTTTGTTTGGTTTTTACATTTGTTCTTCCTGCTCATTGTTGTTGTTGTGTAGCAAGGATAACGAGCCTGCTTCATGCAGCATCACACACACCACACACACACACACACACACACTCACATATCAACAACAGCAACAGCCAAATTGGAAAACAAATTAGCACAATCCTTTCTTGCGCAATCCCAAAAGAGGCAACAACAACAACAACAATAAAAACAACGCTGCAACATATCAAAGTGCTGCCTGTCACAGTGGTGCAAAAGCAATTTGTCTGCAACTGACAACAGAAACAATTCAACATTACGCAAACTTTTTTTTAGATAATTTTAAATAGCTTTTCACAATTTGAAGAGTTTTATCAGAGTCGATTTAGGAAACGTGGAATTAGATAGAACATTTTATGATTAAATTTTAAATGACTGAAATTTTAAATGACTGAAATTCTATTTCTGCAAAGAACTATCTTTAAATGAAAGTTTAAATCAATGAATATGAAAAAAAGTGTAGATCGTGCAAATCTATTAATTTTAATAATTACACCAAATTGGATCAAGAGATAATTAAATGTTTCTAATACTTAAGATTTTTAAAATAATATTCCTAATTCTGTAACTTTTTATCATATAAATCTATCAATAAGTGTTGATCCGTAAGTTTTATATTAAAAACAGTAACTGAAAGATTTACTTGATATATTTTATATTAAAACTTTAGCAATAATGGTTCCTTGTCTTAGTAATTTTATTAAATGATACTCTTTCTTTTCATGACACTTAAACTCTATGCTTTGCTAGCAAGTCTCTCTTAGCTTAAATTATATCTTAAGTCTCTCTGCCAAATGTTTTTCTAATGAGCCCTGTTTCTTAGTATCCCTGAATTTAAAACCACTGTAAAAAGAAAGAAACCCACCGTATTGTCCTTGACTTGCCGGACATATCAGAGTTAGAGATTTACCTCATACTCACACCATGGTTTATTCCAATTTTGCCTTTGCTGATTCTTTTGTCGATCCCTCCTCAAAAAGTATTTATATAACTATTGCTCAAGCCCCGAGAGCTGTGAGCTCTTGTTATTCACGCTCACTTTGACACTGTGAACCACCCTTTTTCCTTTCTCTTTCTTTTGCTTTTTTTGTAGGCTCTCCATTGTTCGGTTAACCCCAGTGAAACTACCCTAAACCCATGTACCATGTACCATGTACCATTAACCGCTCTCTACCTCCTCCTCATCCTTATTCCTTCATTCAGTTGGTGTTATGGAAATGGAAATGGAAATCGACATCAACTCATCGCACAGGCAATAAATTTATAAGTTCTGCTAATGTGCGTTAATGGCTTGTAGTTTCGCTTTTCAAAATTTGTTTTGCGCCTTTTAATAGTGGGTAAACTTCCACATAAAACCCCCACAGTAGACCCTCCCTAGCCCGACCCGGATCTGGCACACACACAAACTCATTGCCTGCTTAGCATTTTTGTTGGTTCTACGTTTCTTTTACTTTTTGTTGTTGTTGTTGTTGTTGGCTTGTTTCTTTAGTCATTCTTCTTGTTGTTATTTAATTTTTCGTTTGTATTATTAAAGGTTATTATGCTAATTTCTTTGCCAAGAGCTCCCTTCCTTTCACTCACTCTTTCTTACTGTCGCGCCCTGTCCCTGTCCCTGTCTAGTTTCCGGGGGTTTCCTTTTGCCTGTAAATTTGGACATTATGGCGTAATTAGCAATACCGTTATGTGTCCGACCTCCAGCACGATGCTTAATTTATGCAAAAAAAAAAAAAAAAACCCAACACTCTTGAAGTTAGCAACTGTCGAATGTCGAACCGTGCCGAACCCAAAACCCTTGGAAATAACTTTTTTGTATTTGCTTCTGTAGTTAATTTTCACATTGAGGTTATGTCGCCACGGATCTGGACAATGTGTTAAATGAGTTGAATATTTGCACAACACCCCAAAAAATAAAAAGAAATAAAAATGAAATACAGAAAGCAAAGCAAACCCAAAGGAACATGAGTCAGACTCGAACAAGGACTAGAAATGGAACTCAACCTCGCACTCGTAGAATCACATTAGAGTTAGGTTTGGCGAACTGCCACTTAGGAAATTAGCACGCCCTCACTTGCCACGCCCCCCTGACCCCAACCGACGCCTGCTTAGAGGCTAATGTGCCTCATAACGGTAACGAGCGAATGGTTTTCCCGCTTTTTCCTAGGTGGGACTAAGGACTAAAACTGAATGAAATTGCAGGGCATTACGTAAAGCAATTCAACATCCTATTGAATCGAGTTGATCTTTTAGCCAGTACAGTAAATCCAGGCTACAGTTAACTACTAAGAGTAAAAAACATTCCAAATATCAAGTGGAAAAGTCTTGTAAAGTTTCTTATATCCTAAGAAATTATCCTATATCTTAAAAAATTTAATATTTACTTATAATCCAGTCATAAATTTCTTTATAGAGATTACCAAACTTAAGTTCACTTAAGTTTATATGTACATTCCACATTCACATGCCCTCATTTTATTCAGTATATTAAACTAAAGCTTAAAGTAGTTTTCACATTGACTAATTCTCTATATCTTTTTGTCTCTCTCCATCTCTTTTCAGGTATGTACACGAGTCGCATTCGAATCAGAATCCTAACTCAACTTTAGCTGCCTCCTAACGACTGCAATGCGTGGTCAGCGCTGTCCAATTTAAGTACAAACCACATATCTCATATATACACTCATACACACACTTACACACACACACACACACACACACCACTCCAGAATTTTCCCCTTAGCCCAGGTTAAAAAGTTTCATTGCCCAAAAGTCAACTTGAAATCAACGCGCGAGTTAACTGAAAAGTATTACGCAGCCAAAAAGGATACGGCTAAAAGGGAGTGAGGAGAAGGAGAAAATTTAGATACCAGAGGTAGGGACTTTGTAGAGAGTCCTGTACCGTGTGTAGACCCACAAAAAAAAAAAAAACAGCCGTATCCGGACCGAGCTTAGCACAACTTTAAATACAACCACATAATTTTTTGGTCATGACTTAAAACTCGCACCACAAAGCGACAGAGAGAGGGAGAGTGAGCAAGAGAGAGATAGAAAATGCTATGCAAAAGTTTAGACTGGCTTCATAAATGTATAGAGAGCTAGAGAAGGGTGCACAAGCACGCCCCCTACCGCAATCCTACATCTTTTGCTCCTTCCCTTTGCTGTACCTAAGAGATATTTTTGTGCTGAGTTTACATTATCAATGAACGGCTTTTGCTCTCTTTGCGCTTTTGTGCGGCGGTCGTCTAAGTAGCCCCCCCTTTAACCACCTCTACACCCAGCCCCCAGTTTACCCAGGCTAGTGCTGAAAGCAGTGGCGTAGAGGGCGGTAAAGGGAAAATGCGGCTTGGGGCGTGACGGTAACTATGAAATAACGGCACTAACGACTAACGCTCGAAAAGTAAGTAATCTACAAACACACACACACAGACACATAGATACAGCTGGGTAAAGTCATGTAACTGTGAGATATATGCATAGATACGTGCTCATATGGCGCTCTTCCTCTTAGTGTGTGAGTGTGTGTGTGTGTGTGTGAGTGTGTGTGTGTGGTTGTTGTTTGTGGCCGCCAACAGAAATTTGTTGGGCAATTTCCAAGCCAACAAATCTCTGCAAAGCTGCCGCACTGCAACATTACCCCACAACTCACTCTCTCTCTCTCTCTATCTCTCTTCCACTCTCTCTGTCTCCCTCTTCTCTGTCTCTCTTTTCCTCTCTCTGTCTGAGTCCCTTCTCCATTCAACGTATACATGTGGCATCTTTAAGCCAGGAGGAGCAGGCCTACAACAACCGGTTAGGCATAGACTGCAATGCGCTATTTTGTACCAAAAGTTATCGACGGGTTAAGGTTAAGAAAAAAGTGGGGGCCAAGCAAAGGGTTAAGGTGTCTGCAAAGAAACTAATTCTTTAAATAAACGCGGATTTAAAAAAAAAATATACCAACTATGGATAAAAAATCGTTTAATCGATAAATTTGCATACAAATTACCATTAATTAAGAGGATTAAAAAATATATCGAGTTAGCAGATAGTTGAAAAGATTAGAAATCGACATCACACACTTATCAATACATACCTCTACACTAAAAGAATCGATAGATCTATGCATTTTCTAGGATTATTTTTAGCTCCATTAAACAGTGAAATAAATAATATAAATTAAGTCTAACTCTAATTAAACAAGTTTCGAAAATCTATCGTTCTCAAACTTATTAGCTTCAGTAACTTTCGATGTTTTCGATAACTATCGACAAATTTGATCTTGAATTTGAGATTTTCCACCTAGCATAGACTCTCAAAATAAAGTTATAGCTAACGTAAATCTTGATAACAATCGATAGCAATCGATAACTTTGATATTCGCTCATCTGGTCTAATTTGTTGGGTTTCTGCAAGTAACTGTCCGGCTCAGACTCGTGATGGAGTTGATGCTACAGGGTATTTCAAAGGGGGAGCAGGGTAGGCTAGGGAAGAGGGTCGCTTAGAGCACATACACGCTGCTTGTACCTTGCACATGCAACCAGCTGCTGCCATGGATGCCTAACAAGGTCCAAGCAGAGAGAAGGAGAGAGAGAGGGAGAGCATGGTAAACAGTGGGTTGGGTATGGTAGAGTTAGCGCTTTTAGGAGGGGATTTGGTAGTACCTACTGCTTTTCCCCTTTTCACATTCCCGCCATGCACAAAACTGTCGCCAAAAACAATTTCGTTGAGATTTAAGTTTCTCTTCAACAATTTCCGCTCTGGTATTCGCTGGGTATTCCACTCAGCTCCCTTTCCTTCTCCACAAGCGTAGTTACTTCACCCCCCTTTGCTCTTGGTTACTTTTTTTTGTAGCAACAACTGCCAACTAGCGGTGCAAAAAGGAAGAAAAATAGGAAGCGTTACGCCCACTCACACACACACACACACACACTCATACAACATGCAACCACATTCATAGATAATGTGCAGCTTGGGCTTGCGGTTATTTTGTATGCTTGGTCGGTCCGTCAGTTCATCTGTCCCTCCGTCTGTCTATCCGTCTGTCTGTCTGGCAACGCCGCCAGTTGCCAGTTGCCAGTTGGAAGTTGGCAGTTGCCACATCCATGTGGCATGTGCCTCTTTTCACTCGGATTGAGGATTGGGAAATCCAGGATTCAGGGGGGGGAGGAGTGTCTTTTGTGGCTGTTGCGGCAGCCGCCAAAAACGCCGACGCTCATCCAATTTTCCCGTCTCTCGTTGCAAACAATTTTTGTTGCGCTTTACAAAAATTGCATTTTCAGCCTGTGCCAGCAGCAGTAGCAGTAGCAATCTCCGACCCACTCCCACCCACTCCCTGTCTGAACCACCCAGTGAGCCACCCACTGAACCACCCCAGTTGACAATATCGCGCAACGTCGTCGCTTTTCTATTGTTCAACCCAAAAAAAAAAGAAAAGTAGTCAAAAACAAGTTGTTGAAATGACATCCCTACGCTTCGCTTTCCACATTCCTGCACCACCCGCTCAGTTGTCATAGCAGAGTCCAAAATACGTCGACCACAAAGTTTTCGAGCACGATTTTTGGTTAACGAAACATTTTTTTTTCCATGGGTTGCACGAAAAGTTTGCCGACAGTTTGCCATATCTGTACATCAGTCAGTCGGTCAGTTAGTCAGTCAGTCAGTCAGCCAGTCAGTGTATCAGTCTGTCAGTCTTTATTTAAAAATGTGCTGAGCACAATCTTCACAGCCTGGCTACGTCTTCCTCTTCTTTCTTTTTTCCCTCCCCCCCTCCACTTTAGCCTCATTTTGGCACTGCAAAGTTGGCATAATCCAAGAAGTTATCCTCGCTCCCTTCTTATTCTCATTATCAGACAACCCTAATGGCATGCCTTGCCAAATGACGTCGACAGAGTTGCCACGCTATTTATGACCCAAACCTCGAACATGCTTTTGTTGCATGCTAAAAAACACTTTGGTTTATCGATAAATTTCGCAGTCAGCTAGCTAGTAAAATGGCATGAAAATGTTATAGAAATAATGCAAATTGTATTCAATATTAACTAATATTAAAATACTGAAATTATAGAAAATGTAATTCTTTGCTTACTTTTTGTATTAAGCATACTGGTTTAGGCCAAGCGCGCACAACTATCAAATACCCTGTACTTGTTTTTAGCTGCACAGCTGTACCCAGTGATCTTTCCTAAAAAGCACTTAAGTCTTATTTTCTTTTACGCATTTTCAATATTCTCTCTTACTCTTTTTCTTCAATTTCCTTTTGTGCTACATTCGCAATCGTTTCAACGGGCCTCAAAACTAATATACTTTGATAAATAGTTATCGATATGTGCAGGACTTTTAATATGGAGAAGAGTTTCCACTCAATCAACACAATTCCATCTTTTTCTTAAATGTCCCTTTGTGTTACATTTGCAAATATTTTGACAGTCCTGCAAATAAACTTAATTTGATGAATAGTTATCGATATGTGCATGATTCTCATTATGGAGAAGAGTAGGCAATTCTGCACTGAAGCATGCATTATGCAATCTTCTTAGTACAGTGAGTGAACTGTAAAAGCAAATGTGATTCACTTGAATTGAATTGAATGCAATTGAATGCACTCATTTCACATAGGCCAATTTGGGGCAAGTATCTGTAGTTGTTGTGCCCAAAAAAAAAAACAAAATACAGAAACTGAAATCAAAGTAAATTAGAAGAGAAGACCACAAGTAAACCAAAAAAAAAAAAGAAAAAAATTAGGAAAGTAGAGGAGGAAAACAACCGTTAAGTGCAATTCAGTTCGCATTGATTGCGCACTTGATTACGATAAATGAAACGTCAACAAGACAAGAGGAAGAGCAAAAATGAGAATTCCGAAGAATGTAAGGGAAAGAGAGTACGGAGATATGGGAGAAAGAGGACGTGCATGGCTCTGACTAGGCTCCTTTTCTTTTGGGGCGACCCATTGCAACTGTTGTTGTTGTATCACTGATTTCTTTTGTCTACTTTTCATCAGAGTCTGTCCTCTGCTTCTCTTCCCCCCTTATACCTTGTGCTTTGGTAGCAATTTCTCACATCTTGTCTCGTGTCTCGTCTCGTCTCGTCTCGTTTCGTTTGGACAAATCACAGTGTGTGTTGCCGGAAAATCAGTTGTCCTGTTGTGGCACGGCCAGCGAGTGTCCTGCGGCAGCTGCGTCGAGAACGACCTCGTCGTCGTCGTCGTCGTCTCAAGGCGCAATTGGAACCAAGGCATAGGACATGCCCCTCTTGGTTCCACTCTTCACCGCCTCAGCCTCTGCTTTGATCCATCCGTGCGCTCTTCCGTCCGTGTCCGAGGGGCCCAAGAGTTACATTTGGCCCCAAAACGGACACGGGCATCACATACACATACACTGCAAAAAAACGGTTTAAGACGAGCGTCTTAAATCAAGAATATTCATCATACAAATTGTTTTCCTTAAAATAAGGAAACAAGTGTTATTAAGAATCTTAAGATATAAAATTTCTAAGAATTCTCAACTTGTTCCAGCGGTAAAAGTTTGACATTAAGCGCGGTCACCATTATTTTAAACGTCAACTATTTGTCTTGTTTTGAAACATTTTGCTCTTTAAGTTGGAAAATATTTTTTGCAAATTATATAGAAATTATAATCTTTTTTTAGACTTTTGGTCTTGATTATATGTATAAGGTTTTTTACCCTCTTAATCAGTATTTGGTCTCAAACTGTCTTTTCTATTTTGAAGATGTTTTGGTTAAATTTCGACATTGAAATCTATTGTTTTGGGAGCCCTTTTTTTAGCAGTGTTCACTAACACATGTGATAGACTCTCACACACACACACACACCGTATGTTTGCCATTTTGACGCTGGGGCACTTAAGGCAAAGCCCAGGCAAAAAGGACATAAGGACATGCGAAGACCGTAAGGAACTCTCAGCAACCGGAACCATCTCCCCCTCTCTCTCTTTCACATACTCCCTGCTTTGTGTATGTGTGTATGTGTGTGTGTGTGTGTGTTGCATGCCACTAGAGAATTCATTCATGTTGAAATGCGCAAATTTGTTATCAACGCTTTATGCCATTATGCCTCATGTTGCCTTGACTCTGAGATTTCAGCATCCCATTACACAGCAATGTCTGCTCTGTATCTCTCTCTCTCTCTCCCCCTCTCACTCTCTTTCTCGCTCCTTTTCTCTGTATTGTCTCTTTGGCCTGGCTTCAAATGTTGCCCAACATTTGGCCAACGCTTCGCTCATTTGTTTTTACTTGAATTTATGGCTTTAATAACATAACAACCCTGACTCCCTGCCCCCCACCCCCTCCCTCTTTTCTCTTTTACTTTCTTCCCTGTCTCCCCACCCTCCTCATTTGCCCGCTCTACTCCCCCTTTGTAGCCATGACTTTGGTCGACAGACCATGATAGACCGTAAAACAGTCGCAAAGCAGCCCTTGGCCCATTGTCTGTCAGCCATTTTGTTGACCCAAACTGTCAGAATAATCCATATGTATATGTGTGTATGTATGAGTGTGTGTATTGTCTATGCATGTGTGCCTTTGTGTGTGTGTGTGTGTGTGTGTGTTGTTTGTTCTTATAGTCGCCTCATTAGATTTCGATAAACTGGTTCAATGCCTGGCCAAGAGGCTGCCTCCAGCCTATAAGCTTCCCTCTCACTCACTCTTCTCTCTTCACTACCCCTCTCAATACAATTCAGTAGCTTTTGAGCAGCTTTGGCCATTTAGTTGTTGCCACAACTTGTGGAACACGCACACAAACACACACACATTCACACACAAAGTTCAATGCAAAAACATTTGGCCCAAAAGACCAAAGAAACTCAATGGGAAAAAGGGTGTTGCAACATCAAGTGCAAGCGGTCAGTGGCGTTGATTGAAGTGGCAAATAGTGCGTGGCAATGTGGCAGTGTGGCAGGGGGGCGTGGCTGCAGGGGACGGGCAGCTTTAGAGAGATAAATGGATGTTGCAAGCAGGCAGACAGAGAGACAGCGTTTGGTTTCAAGTGACGCAGCAGCTTGTGGCATGTTCAATAAATTATGCGACACAAAAAGCAGACGCTACAACAGAGAAAGGAGTGTGGAGAAATACTGCGGAAGCGAGACACACAGAGAAAGAGAGTGAGAGCGAGAGAGGAAGAAGAGAAACGAGAGATATGAGAAGGAAGACTTGAATTTCAGCTAAACGAAAACATTAATTAGAATTATCTTAAGTGTGCCACAAATGAAGAGGAAGCCAAGTAAAGGAGACTGAGAAATTGGAGGAAACAAAGCATGAGCAAGAGAATGAGTCAGAGAAAGAGACAGAGACAGAAACAGAGACATAGAATTGCAGCTGTCTTGCGCAGGTTGCCCAAAATATTTGGATTATTAAAATAAACTATATTTAAAAAGAAAAAATTTGAGTAAAACAAAACTATTAATATTTATAATTGAAATTGTCCCAAAAAAGTGCAAGTTTAAGAGCACAAAAACCAAATGGATATATGTAGTCATATATTAGCTATATATCTCTACTATTCTCTCTATCTCTCCTACTCTCTCTCTCGCTCTCTTTCTGTTGTTATTATTCTCTTTCTTTGTAGAAATATAAATACTTTAACATCATTTTATTTAAATGATTTAAACTGAAGTAACACACACACAAGCACACCCTCACATTTATGTGTATTTGTTACGTGTGTGTGTGTGTGTGTGATGAAATATTTTAGTAACTTAAGTCGACTAAATGGCAAAGTTTTGAGTCGAAAACATTTTATTGAATATGCAAAGTTTTGTAGCCCTGGCAAAAGCCCTTGCCACCAAGGCCGCAGTGTATTATAAATTAATAAGCACACTAAACGCTCACACACACACACACACACACACTATATATATATATATTTATATATATACATACATACATAGTTCTGCATAAATAATAAAGTTAAATACGCTTACAAGACGCATTTTGCGGTCTCAGTTTACATTCTGAACTCGAAGCAAAACTCAAGTCGAAAACTAACCAAAAACTATAACCAACACTTTTCCATGATTGTCTGTGTGTGTGTGTGTAAAAGTGTGAGTGTATCTGTGTGTGTGAGTGTATGTGTCGTCAAAGTCCTGTGGAGCCTTGGGTAACATTTTGGGTAATTTGCGCCCAAGCGTAGCATCTGCAAATGGCATCAGAAGTGCGCGAAAGTTCAAACGAAAGTTACCGCCATAAAACCATATAATATCTCAGAGAAAACGCAGAGCCTTCTACCTCACTCACATCTCTCTCTCTCTTTCTATCTCTATTTATGAACATGCAACTGCTTTGACTGCGAATTAAACACAACTTATAATACATGTGTACATATATGAATGCATTGCAAATATTCATTACACATTAAGAACTTCTTAACAGAAATTCATAAACTGGAAAATATCTCTATTTATTTCAAAACAAACACAATATATTCTTTTTGAAATTCTTAATATAAACAAAACACCCTTTATTGTACACTATCGATGAATAAAATGTACTCCACAGTTTAAACATTCTCCTGAGGGGAACAAGTTCCTAAGTCAATTTTAATTATAATTCAACATCTACGGCAATTGGCAAATGAAATTAAAGGGTATCTTTGTGGCAGATTGCAAATTTAACCTGTAAAAGTTGAATGACAATTTCATGATTTCTTTTGAACTTTTTAAGTAACACACATGTTTTCCACTCTAAGAAACTGAAATACATTTTCTTAACCAAAAGAGAGCAGCTTAAAAACTTTCGTTGCATTTAAAAAGTGTAGATACAATATCAGCATCTTTATCTACACTTGTATCTGTATCTTTTACGCATGTAAGAAGCACTCAATGCTCATTATTTAGTTTGTATTTCAAGCGTTGGCAACTCTATCAAAATTCCAAGAATTGTTATTGTCAAGCGGCTTGTCGCATTCTCAGGAAATTTGGGTGCCACAGGAGAGAGATAGTAAGTGTAGAGAGAAGAGAGAGAGTGAGAGAAGAATTTGATTTAGTGGCGCATTGGAATCAATATATCAACGCGGTTGCACGCGAACCGCGACAATGACAAACGGAGGCAACATTAACGCACTTAACCTGGCCAATACCAAAAGAAAGAGAAAGAGAGATGAGAGACGAAACGAGACGCGACTATAATGTGGGCTGAACGGAACAAGTAAATTGTATCTGTGAGATACATTTCCATGTTGTCAGCATTGGCATGATTTATTCATTTGACTTTAATATGAATCATTTGACATATTTTGGTCTCAGCTTTTGTTTCAAGCGCGTCTCTCACATATTTATTTTTGATTTATCTCTTGTCACTGCTCTTCCTCTCCCTCTCCTCTCCCACTCCTTTCATTACCACTTCGCTGTCTGTCCCTTTTTACGATTCTTCGGCTTATTACGTAGAGCAACTTCATTAAGCGATGAATACGAATGCAGCCTCAAAGCAAATGCGACAAAAATTAGTAACAAAATTTATTGCATGTCTTATCAACAGAGTTGACTCAGTGAGTGTGTCCCAAGTGAATGAGGTGTGAGTGTCTCGACTGTTTGAGTGTCTGACTGACTGTTTGAGTGTCTTTTGCATTCAAATGAATATCCTATCATTTGACTAAAAGTTGTCAATGCAAAATCAATTTGAGCGCCACTTTATTTGCACATTAACTGCGTGAATAAAAGCGTGAATATAGAAGCGTAGATGCAAAATGAATATTGAATTGAACGAATATAAATATAATCACATTCACTCACGCAATACACTTCCTAGTAAAGATTGTCTCATTTATTTTATGAGAACACAAATGTTAATTGAGCATTGAGTGATCTTTTTTTACGAGCATAAATGTGAATGAGATGCATCCTCAAGGGTCTTCCCTGCCTGATAATTGAGTAACAATAGCCTAAAAGCTGATTAAAGTGATCGTTAAATGCTACCAAAGAGTAGCTCAACTAAAAAAGGGACCAAAGATCATCAATTTTCCAAAGATAAGACGCAAAAGGGAGCAATTTCTATTAGTTACTTAAATTGACTAGTTTTAGAAATATCTGTAAAATATTTTACATTCAGTTTCATTAAAGTTTGACTAGCATAAAAAATATCACATTCAATTTTATTTTTAATCAATAAACTATTTAATCACTTAATGGAAAAATATTATAATTATTAGTATATTATTGAAAATAAAATAAATAATTACCAATTTAAATTAAAATGTACAAATTGATTAGTTTATTAAATTTCTATAAAATATTATTCAATTAATTCAATGTTGTATCTAATCAAATATTTTAAACCTAGTTTTTTTTAATACTCTATTCATTAATTTATTAATACACTCTTATGAAAATAAAAGAAATATTTAACTATTTATATCGAAATGCACAAAGTTCAATATTTCGATTTCTTGAGAAGTTTTATAATAGCTAGTTCTCAATTTAAATAGAGAAGTTCCCCCAACCAATCAACAATTCCCAATTACAAAAGTTGATGTACCCCAAAGAAAATAAAGGAAACTCTGTAGTGTTTTGGGTGCCGCTTCATCGACGACAACTTTGACAATGACAAGCTGCACAAAATTTGCATACTATAAACAAGTAACGATAACAACAACAACAATCGAGGCAATGTCTGTTCAGAAAAAAAAAAAATTGACTGTCAATTGATGGCGAAAGAAGAAGAGGTGGAGAGAAGGGAGGGAGAGCAGAGTTAATGCAACTAATGACAAAAACGCCGTCTCATTCGCATTTGGATTCACAATCGCCTTCCTCATTCGCTATATGTATAACTCCACAATTTCATTTCCATTCTCAAGCTCTCATCCTGCAGACGTTGTCGTCACCTTTGCTCAAGGGCTCATTGGCCCATTTGAACCCGGTAGACCTCTCTTTCTCCCACTCTCTCTCTCTCTCTCTTTTTGTTCTTCCTGAAGCCGTACCTTCTTGTGTTGAGAAGCCCCATTTATAGTCGAGTCGCTGATCCGTTGGGTTCTTCTTCGTTCGCTTGATTCATTCGGCGACACTCACTCAATTTCTTGCTGATAAACAAATTGAATGTGGATTCTCTCTCATCTCTCTCTCCTCACCACCGTTACCTTCACCTTTGCACAGTGGTACCTCTGATACCCTGGGGAGTGTACCATACGGTGGGGGAGAAAACGGAATATAAAACTTGAAAGCGAATAAATAAGGAAAAAAGCGCATTGATTTATTTCAGTCAGTTTGTTGTTAACATTTTAACGATTTTGTCCTTGCGTTTTAGTCGTTTCAACTCTGCATCTTCTTTTCTGTTTCCATCCCCTCTTCTCTTTCTCTTGCTCTCACTCCCTTGCTCTCAACTTGTTAGCTACCTTTAGCCACCTACCATTTTCAGCTTTTGTTGTTGTCTCCGGTGTCTGTCGCTTAGCCAAATTGCTGAACATTAGTCACCGATTGACAAGGCAGGCAAAGAGGAGCCCAAAAATCCAGTCAAGCATTTCTACGATACCCTCTTGGACCTCTCGCACCCTTACTTACCCCTCCTGCCTGCTGTTCTACCTGACTGCGCCCCTGACTTGGCCATATACAAATCAACTAATTTCAAACTTGTCGATACTTTAATGAAAACGAAGAAGCACAAACAGGAAAGAAAACAGTTGGACAACAACAAAAAACAAAAACAACAAAAAATAGAAGAAAATAAGAATACCAGAAGGCAGTCACAGATAGCAGAGAATTATTCTTTTCGCTGCTGTTTGCTCAGTGTTGCCATTATAGCTAATTTATAGCTAGACTTAAAAAATGTTGTAATTGTTTCTTATTGCAACTAAATTGTGTTTAAGAATTCTATTACATTATAGTAGTAGTTTAATATTTTAATAAAGGATTTATCAAGCAGACAATAGAGGCGATTTTAAATTATAAATATGCTGCAAATGCTAAAAGTATTGTTAAATGTTGAATAACTTTTCAGCCAAGCATAATTTAATATATGTATTGTACTTAAAAGCAAATTAATATTAGCCACAAGATTGTGTGTGAATATTACAATTTATTCGGAAATTATAAAGATTGATTGATAACAATGATATATCGTTATTGGAATAAGATGAAAAAGACAATGTTTTAGAATATTTAGTCATTAGGCTTTCCTTAAAAAAATAATTTAAAAAATAGTTGTTTTCTAAGCATGCTTTCTAAGATATTTCTTAGTTAGCTCTGGAATTTTTCCTTCCAACCAAATAAGCTATTTTAAACTATAAAATTATATTATTTTCTTAGCAAGTTTCCTTAGCTGTGTCCTGGCTACTTTAGCAACTTTTCTTTTAGATCCAATTAGGTATTTTATATTTTGAAATTCTGGCAACACTGGTTTCTTCTTCTTCTTTGGCTGTGACTACCGTTTCGTTCTCTTTCTCTCTGTCGTTCTCTCAATGGCATTTGTCATTGGGACCTCGGCACTCTGGCTAATGAAACGCCAGTCTCGACTTGACTTGGAGGCTGCATTGAGGCCATATGCCATAAAAAGCATTACGGCCAACGGCTACCTGACGGCATTGACTTCCCTCAGGTGTTGTTATTGTTGTTCCCATTGTTGTTGCTGTTGCTGCTGTTGTTGTTGCTTTTGTTGACCTTTGAGCTGCCGCTTGATTAGCGCTTTGAGGATGATTCAGAGCCAGAGGCCAAAGCATATCAGCTGTATTTGCATTAGTAGAAAGAGAGAGTAGAGAGAGAGTGAGGAAAGTGCAGAAGATATGGATAAATACCATAAGCATATTTCATTCAGTTATAGCTACATTTATTTGAATGGCAACCCTATTGAAATAACAACTCTGTTTGTGGTAAAATTATTTAAAGTTGGATAATAATAAAAATGATAGTTACTCTAAATATAATGGAAGTTCTGTTAGTAGGAAAAGTAAGTAAAGGAATTGTGACAACCTAACCTAACCTAACCTTGTAAAGTGGTGGCAACACTATTTTTAAAAACATTCATTAAGAAAACTAAGACCGAAATTAAATATTATTTAGTTGCTTACATGATGTGGCCACTCTGGTTGGCTATTTCTAAGCGTAGTGGCAACTCTTTTGATCAAGATTGCCAAATTTCGAAGAGATTTTATTAAAATCTTCCGAACTTCACTTCAAAAATATGCAGCAACACTTCAATTTGCTCAGTATTGTATTGTCAAGTTAAAAAAGGACACTCAAGGAAAAATTAAGAAATCATGGATAGAATTATGTATACTAACTGTAAGACAATCCCGTTTTCTGGCAACTCTTGCTAGCTCCACTAATTCTAAGCGCAGTGGCAACTCTAAACTTTTTCAGTTTTTCGACCGTTTGACAACTCTGTTTAATGCATTTGTCAACACATTTGAAAAAAGTTTATTTGGTTTTCGCTTTGTTATTGCTGCATAATGGACACCGACACACACTTACAACCCTCTCATACATACACACACACACACATCCACACCCACATAGCATTTGGTGTCTCTTTTTAGCCTTCAATTGGCAATAGGGAATGAGATTTTGTTGCCGGACGGCGCGGCGTTGCCTGTTTGCATTTGTACAATGGCCAAAACAAGCAGAAAAGATATCTATAACAACAACACACACACACACCTCACAGAAATATAGTCCCTCCCCTTTTTGACGCCCACCTGTTTCCTTTTTTTTTTAAGGGAAGGGGAAGTGTTGGGGTCTCTGACGAAAAATTTCAAACACGTTTCAATAAAATTCAATTTGTAACACATTTCAACGCTTTCCGCCAGCGCCAAAAGCGCACACTTTGCTCTCTCCCCAGGAATAAGCCTGCCTCCCCAACACCTCCTCTCTCTCTATTCCCACACCCCCTCTTAACTACACCCCTGCTCACATATGCATGAATTTCCTTTTGCACTTAGGAACAAACTTCTACATTCCCAATTCGCCCATTTGGCATCAATTTTTGCTTTGGCGCCAGCTCTCTCCCTCTCCCTTTCTCACTTTCTCTCTCTCTCTCTCTCTCTCTCATTCTTTCTCTCTGTATGCCTGTTGGAGATTCTAACCTTCTCCCCATCTCTCTCGCTCTTCATTTTATTTGAGTATTTTAGCATATCGCGTAATATTTTCGATTTCTCGTTTGTTTCTTTTGA
This sequence comes from Drosophila testacea, assembly GCA_035043265.1. Taxonomy (NCBI): domain Eukaryota; kingdom Metazoa; phylum Arthropoda; class Insecta; order Diptera; family Drosophilidae; genus Drosophila; species Drosophila testacea. The sequence goes on along the minus strand of JAWNND010000314.1, from coordinate 3,640,403 downwards.
GCTCTCTCCTGGCTCAAGGATATTTTTCATATGTGTCGCACGCACGCACAAAGCAGCGACATTCCGCCTACTTTTGTGCCACCCCTCGTTACCCCCTCTCAATAACCCCTCGCACTGTCTCTGCCTACAAAATGCAAATGCAAACAGCATACGAATTAGTAAAACGGAAACAGGCGTTTGTGTTTTGTAATATTTGCCCCAAAACACAACTCGACTAACACACACACACACACACACAACCAGGCACACTCTCACACACACTACCCCACCCCTTTGGTTGTGCCCTTCCCTTTTGGTTCGACTCTATTGCATTCACTTTATATGGCGAAAAACAGGAAGTAAATTTTTCGTGTTGTGGCAACGGGAGCCAAAAAATTTTGCGACTCTTTAACATTGTTATTGCTGTTGTTGGGTGTGTGTGTGTGTGTTGAGTGTGTGTTTTTGAGCTGCACATGTTGTTGTGCTTCCTTTTTGTGCCACCTTTTTCATCAGTTGGTGTCGCTGGTGTTGGTGTATGCATCCTTAAAGTCCTCTTTCACTACGCTAGCTTTCTTTCAAGCAGCTTAATACCCTGTATATTACTTAAATGGAGTAACCTGGCGCAGTGACAGGCGGCAACTCAAAGTAATGGTAAACAGAAGCAGACACTATCACAACTTGTTGATGTTTAATTAATATGTAATTATATAAAAATAATTACTTATTATACTATAAGGAATGTCTGTAAGAATTCCTGTAAAAATGTCTGATAAACACAACAGTTTTCACATTTACTACTCAAGTTCTTTTAAACAACTATCTATGTGAATAATTTAAATAACAAAAGGGAAATAAAAGGCGTATTTACAGGATATCTGGTGGTTCAGCACTTTGCAGACACACGTATTTGTTCATTTGTTTGATGTTTGTTTTTGCTGGTCTCATTTTCATAGCATACAATTTGATACTAAATTACCTCAATGGCACGTAATATTACGTCTCTCATCCCCCCTCACAGACTCTTCCCCCCACCCATGGGCAGCCCCTTTTGTGAGACGCTTATGCGTTTGGTTTTAATAAGCAGCGCGTGATTTTCATTACGAAAATGTATTACGTATCTGTTTAGATTTTGCAATATGCGAAATGAATATATGCCACACGCACAACCAAACACACACACACACACACACACACACACACACGTGCGCACACACCCTTAATTCAATCCCCTCCCACCCAAACCCCCTTTGTACCCTATACCATGTTCTGAGTAACATAATAAATATAGTACAAGCGGGAAAATCAAGTGAAATCAATTTAATACACTTTTCATCTGCTGCTAAAGAAAGAAAAAATTTTGAAAATTGTACAGAGGGACAGAGAGAGTCTCTCTGTCTCTCTCTTTTTCTCCTGCTGTTTCCCCAACCTCTTCCCTGACTGTTCTCTTTTCTGGCTTCTTTCTTTCTTGCCCTAATTTATTACATTTTAATGACTTTTTCATGCACACAACACAGCAGCAACAGCTTTGCCTTTGATGCCCATGATACCCAGGAGGGGGTACTTCCACAGGGGGTGATGGGGAAGGGGAAAAGGAGGTGGAAATTGAGAGGTAGGCAGTGGGTGTGTCGTGTGCCGCATAAATCGCGACTTGATTTCGTATTTATATGCATGCCAGTGTATACTTTATATACAGAAAAAAAAAAAACAGAGACATAATTAGGTGGCAGGAGAAACTCGGAGCACGTGATAAGATCATGACAAATACGAAAAGATATGCGACCATAGATAATGTCACATCATCTCTTTAAGCCACAAGCGAATGTAAGAACATATAAGTATACACCATATACCTATATAGAGAACATATACAGAACTTAATAGATTACAGCTCTTGAATTTCATTCGACAAGAAACAAATGTGCTTTCTCTTGATTTTTATTCTCTCGATTTTTGCAATTTTTCTTTACATTTTTCTGGACATTTGAACTAGTGGTAGATTGAATTGTATTCTCCTTAAAGACTTCTTATTCTTAATATTATTAAATAGAGCTTATCTGTCTTGAATATAATTGAAGGCCCACAATTGATTATAAAGTTGCAAAAAGCTTTAACATATTCTTTATTTTGGACCAGTTAAAAGATGAATTAAATTAAAGGAAAATTAAAGAAAAATAGTCGGTTATTGTTTTCAAAGATACTTCTAAACGCATAGATATGAGAGGGGAAAATTCTATTCCAAAGTTTTGACAACTTCTCCTTTTAAGATATTTATTTAAGCAGACTTTTTATATCACAAAAAAAAGTGTGGACAACTCTTCCATTTAGTTTTAAAATATATAAGCTGAGTCTCTTGCATAACATTTGATTACAATGTGGAATCATTAACTGTTAACATCCAGCGATGGCAAGACATAGTAATTTTTGCGTTATTATGAACAATTTGGCAATGTGTGGTCAACAAATAATCTTTTTCCTGCCAGGTGGCAAGAGTTTATACAACGAATCTCAAAAACAAAAAAAAAACAATAAAATAAAAGACGTCTCTTACCAACTGAGTCTAATTATAAATGCCAGTCACATTTTGTGGCTTACTCAACACTTCAATCGCTCAGTTGTCGGCTTCTTTTTAGACTCTTTTTGTCATAAATATCACAATTTAATCGCAACATTGTGAGTGATGATCGGAAAAGGCAGTTAACTGTTTCCTCTAGCTTCCTCCTTCCATTATTTTCCCTCTCTCTCCCTCTCTCTATCTGTCTTTTCCCTCGTCTCCTATCGTGTGTCATAGGCAAAAAACCCATAATTAGAGAGCTGAACACGGGGTTTCAGTTACAGGTCTAAAGAAAAGTTCGGTTTGCGTTCGGTTCATTCATTGAGTTTTACACTTAATTATAGAGAGCAAACAGTTGCCATTGAAGCCAGAGCGCCCTCATCAACCGTCTCAGATGGCAGCTGCGGATCAGCCACGCCCCCGTCCCCTTTTGACAGCCCTAAAAACCCATACCATACACCATACCATGACAGGCCGTGAAAACAAAAGACGCACAATCTAAGCCAAAAATCGCCGACGAAATGAAGTTCAAACTGGAAACGCGAGCTCTAATCTTATTATGCGTCTCTTTTGTGCCACTTCAAACGGCAGCTAGCCCAGCCAGAGGTGTGGTATAAAGGGGGTTAGAGAGGGAGCAGAGTGTGTGTTATTTTTCAACAAGGCTCTCAGGCCTATCAAGGCCTATCATTATCATGTGAACTGATTGACTGACTGATTGACTGACAGCTGTGCTTTGTAGAGTGTTAAGAAGTTGACAGAGGGAGACAAGAGAGCAACAGAGAGAGAGAGACACACAGAGACAGAGAAGGGAAACTGCAAGCGTGGGATCTTACAATGGAACTAAACTCGATCCCATTACAATCGAACTAACAGTTTAGCTAACCAGAGGTTAACTTTTCAGTTCGACAAGACTTAAGCAATCGATTTTTCAACTTACAAAGTTTGAGTTTTCGCACCTTTTATTAAAGGGTCCGTTTACACTAAGTATTTTGGAACCACTGTCCTTAACACTGTTGCCGTCTTTGCCACTAGATTTGTGGTACTCTTTGAACTAAGCAAGCGACAACACTGCTCTTAATTGCAACATTCAACAACTTTTTCGCTCATATTGCGACGTTGCAAATTTATAGGAAGTTACTTGAAAGACGTTGCTATAGAGAATTTAAATGAGTGTGTCTGAGTGTCTATCTATGTATGTCTCTGTGTGTGTGTGTGTGTCCCAGTTCAATAGCATTTTGGCTGCGTCTGAGTTTCCGCCCTTTTGCCAAAAAAAAAAGAAAAGAAATATGTGTAACAAGGCGCCAACAAGAGGAATAAGTACAACAACAACAACAACAACGTTGTCTGCTGCAATGCTTCAAATTCAAATTCAAATTCAATGACTACAGCTCCTTGTGTTGCCCCCCACCACCACCACCCCCTCTACGCCCCTGTCGCAGTCAGCTGTGCCAGGATAAACATGTTAATTTCGAAAAATGCAAAATTCTATAATCCGATTTAATGTTTTATTCATTTTGCACAAAAGCGAAGAGCATGCGAGCTGTAAAGGGCGAAAAGGAAGGGAAGGAATCGGACTAAGGGGGGAAAAGAGGAAGAAGAGGAAACTGTGTGCGGCACTACCTGTGCCACAGTGTGGCACACATACATACATACACACACACACACACACTCGCACATACACAGTTCACTGGCACACTCTCTGCTTTGGCAATTAGAATTTCAAATTCTTTTTTTTTTCCTATGCGCCTGGTCGCCATTTGTTTTTTGTCTCTTTAAGTCGCACACAGATTGAAGTTCTATATACATGTCTATATTTTGCCAATACAAAAGTATATAGTCTGTATATGGTGTATACGTGTATGTTTCTATTTCTATATCGACAACGTTGGGCGCCTCGCCCATTAACCTACTTACGTTGGGCGCCATTTTTTGAGCTCTCTTCAAAATGCGGCTGCTGCTGTTGTTGCTGCTGCTATTACTAATGTTGCGCCTTATCCTTGTTAGATATTCAAATTTTTAAGGAAATAGAGACAGATAGAAAGAGCGCGAGAGAGAGAGACAGTGTGAGAATGTGAGAAACATTGTTAGGGAGAGAATCTTTTGCCTTTTGTGCTTGGTCCGCCAAATTAATGTGTACGAAATAAGCTTAGACAAGTGGAATATCTTTAATTCAATATCAAAGACTAACAGATACCCTGTGAATATATTTATTAGGATCTCAACGTATTAATGAAAATGATAGAAAAGTTAAATTTATGATATCTCAAAGTATATTCCTAATCCTTGAAATAGTTGTAAAATATCTATAAAACACCTATAGAAATTAATATAAATCGTTGAAATTTCTATAGAAGTTGTAGTAAGTTTAATTGGTGAAGTTTTTGGCACAAAAACGCTTTCGGCACTTTTGTCGCCTGTTTCGTGAAGTGCTCATCACCTCTTGTAATGTAATTTTGATTCGCCAGCTCATTATATTCTACAACAAGATATAAAATAACAACAGCAACAGTAACAACAACAAGAGCAATTTGAAAAGTTGCTCTTGTCCATTTTGATGGGTTGTCTGCCTGCCTGTCCCGCCCACAGCCTCCTTTTATCCTGGAAATACTTTTGGGACAGGAGGCGTCATCGTCATCGTCGTTGTCGTTGCCGTTGCCGTTGTCCCTCGATGGCTGCGCATCTTTTGGCGCTGTTTTATTTACTTTTAATTTACTTTTAATTATAAATTCATGCTTTTCTTCATTGGGGGATTAAGCTTTAAATAACGGTAAACATAGCCCGAAAAATCCAACTCGCCCCCACAATTTTCTCATTTCCCTATCTATTTGTCTCAGTGTTTGTTTTGGCATTTCGGAAAAATGTTGTTTGGGGATGCGCCATGAAATTCTATCGGCCATATGATTCTCTTCAAACTTCCTGCTGAAACCCCTTCCTTGCCTTTCTTCATTTTTTGTTTAAACAGGCTCACATTTTAGTTGAGCTAGCGATGGGAAGGGGTGGGTGGGGGAAAACCCCTAGAGAATATTCTCCGAAAGGAATTAATTTCAAATTTCACTTTCAATTGTCCAAAAACAAAAAAAAACGACTACATTTTCTGCGGTTCGCTTTTTTTACTCTCTCTCTCTAAGCTTTGCAGTTGTTATTGAAACTTCTGTTTATTGTTTTTTGTTTGTTTGTTGTTTTTCTGTTTTTGTTTAGGCTTCAACTAATTTAGTTGATTGCGTTTTAGCCAGCCACGCCTCCCCCACAAACACTGACGCCCCCTTTTTTTTTGGCACTGTAATCGCATTTGCAATGCAAACTGCATTTGAAAACAGTTTGAAAACTTTTTAAAAGGCCTGAATAGTGTGCTACTCTTTAGTAAATGCACGGCGTAGATACCCTGTAAATATGTATGCATGAGTTTATTTCAAATTTGTTGACACTTGAGTACCACAAATATTTAACAATTTGTTTGCATTTTCTGTTTTTTTCTCTATTTCACTTTCTTGTTGCGTTCTTTTTTATTTAATGAAACGCGTTCTCAACATGTTATACCCTGTACTCTGCTGTGTCTCTTGTCCAATCGTCCTTTGTGGTGTTGTTGCTTTGGCAGCTCATCCTTGAAAGCCTCTTCTTCTTCGTTTTTCCCATTGCCATCATCATCCTCATCATCCCCATTTATACGCGCAAATATTTGCGCTTTACTGCGTATTTTTCTTTTTCGTTTTTGTTTTGTTTTGCCATTTTTGCCTACCCCCCTACCCTGCACTCTCCTATTCACTCTCTCTCTCTCACTCTTTCGCTCTATTCTATAGGCTGTCTCTTTCGGCGGCTCTTTGGCCGTATAGATTTTCATTCAATGTGAATGGCGCGCTACGCAACGAGCCGAAATGAAAATGTTTAAATGAAAGATTGATTGGATTTTGATGAATTTCCACTACACACACACAATCTCTCTCTCTCACACACACACACACACACACACTTCTCTTTTCATACAGCATTCGTCCAAAAAAAATTGATTTTTCCAGATTAAAGTAAAGTAAATCAAAGCAAATCAACTTCTTCTTTTTCTTTTTTATGCACAATTTTCAGGCGAACTTCCCTTTTGTGTGAGCGCTCGTTTGACTTTTCCTTTCTTTTCTATACAGTTTTCCCCAGTTTTTCCCTCCAGGTTTTTATTTGCAGATTTTTCCAAACTGTCGCCTGTCCAGTCGGAAATTGCTTTAGCACGTTGCATTGTTGCAAGTGCGTGTGCGGCATGTAGCATATAGCATGTAGCATGTAGCATGAAACTTGTGACTGCCCTACGGCCAAGTTAACAGAGACAAGTTAATATTCACTTTTCCAATCAACATTCATAAGCCCATTGAATATATACTCATAAGCTTAACGGCTTTTCATTTTGAATAGAATTGTAGTTCAACAATGTCCTTTCAAACGGAAGTTACTCGGAAATGTTGGGTCTCTTTTAGCTACCCCAAGTACCCCAAGTGGTACCGACTTTAGCAGAGGGCATATAAATACTATGCTTATATTCTACATTTATTGACATCGGTTAAGTGTGATAATTACGAACATTTTCTTTACAAAATTTGCTAAATTTGAGTAAAATTCTAAAAATATTTTGTATTTGGAAAGCTGCATACAAGATTTCAATACTCTAGCTCTGATAGTTGCTGGGTTACAGATGGACAGGTAGATAGATAGTCAGATTGATTTTCAATAATATGCAAATATAGCTGAAGAAAATCACCTCAGGCATTTTTACAATTGCAACTTTCAAATTAATTCTGTATAGAAGAAGGTAACTTGTAACAATTCTTTATATTTATATACACATATTGTAATATAGTTTTCAGGAAAATATAGTTTTTAATCAAAATTATTTTTTTCTTTCAAAGTACTTCTTTTCAAATGAAAAAACTTATATAAAACTATTTGTAGACTTTGTCAGAGACGAGACTCTTAATTGCCCCTGGAAAATGAATGTTAAACTAAAATGATTATATTGCTTTTAAGCACGTGTTTGGAAAGTTCTGCAGAGCTTGTCCAGAAATAAAAAACTTATATAAAGAGTAAATTTGTAGAGTTTATCCTTGTAGAACATATCCTTATGTAAGTTCTCTTATATCAAATATTAGTATTATATTGTTCCTACTGTTTTATGTAATAAAAAATTATTTTCTTCTTTCAAAGTACTTCTTTTAAAATGAAAAAACTTATATAAAACTATTTATAGACTTTGTCAGCGACGAGACTCTAAATTGCCACTGAAAAAATAATGTTAAACTAAAATGATTATATTGCTTTTAAGCACGTCTTTGGAAAGTTCTGCAGAGCTTGTCCAGAAATAAAAAAACTTATATAAAGAGTAAATTTCCTCTGGAAAATATAAATTTAAAATTAAAACTATTATTTTTCTTTTGCAAAACTTCTTTTAAAGTTAAAAATGCACTAAGCTACAGTGGAGCAAGCTCGACAGTAGGAGACCCAGTACTTTTTGAGTGCAAAGCGTTCACTAGATTGCTTTTCAATGTTGCGTACCATTCAATAGATGGCGCCACTTCATAAACATAGAGGTCGCTGGCGTCTCTTCTTCTTCCTTTTGCCCGTAACATTGTTAGTTGAATTACTTTCGCGTTTATCATCCGATTTGAATGAAATTTGGTGGACTGGTTTGGACTATAGTGTTTATTATATGTACTAAAAATAAAGGCGCTAGCACTAAAGGGGCTCTTGTAATTCGACTTCGAAGTTTTGTATTTCAATTTCCGGGGGCGGAGGTGGGCGTGGCAAAAATCTAAAACAAACTTGATCAATGCAAGATATAGATAAACCTACATGCCAAATTTGGTGTCTCTAGCTCTTATAGTCTCTGAGATCTAGGAACTCAAAAAAGGGACAGACAGACAGACGGACAGACGGACAGACAGACAGACGGACATGGCTATATCGACTCGGCTGTTGATGCTGATCAATAATATATATAGTTTATGGGGTCTGCCACGCCTCCTTCTGCCTGTTACGCACATTTTTTTTGCACAAACTTAATAGACCCATTTGTACTTTTTAAAGTACTGGGTCTAAAAAGGCTGAACAATATTATTTGTAGAGTTTATCCTTGTAGCACATATCCTTGTGTAAGTTCTCTTATAACAAATATTAGTATTATATTGTTTCTACTGTTTTATATAATTAAAAATTATTTTCCTCTTTCAAAGTACTTCTCTTAAAATGAAAAAACTTATATAAAACTTTTTGTAGACTTTGTCAGAGACGAGACTCTAAATTGCCCCTGAAAAAATAATGTTAAACTAAAATTATTATATAATTTAAAATTAAAACTATAATTTTTCATTCGAAAAACTTCTTTTGTAGTTGAAAATGCTAGACAATATTATTTGTGGAGTTTATCCTTGTAGAACATATCCTTGTGTAAGTTTTCTTATAATAAATATTAATAATATATTATAACTGCTGTTTTATATAATTGTCTTCTTCTTTTTGGAAGAATTGCTTTTAAAGTTGTAAAAAGATATTGATTCAAGACGCTTTTTGATAGATGTGCATACTTATGTTACATACATATTTGAAGGTATACAGAGAAGCTCGCAGTGGAGCGTTTTCAGAACAGATTTTATGAATCATAGTGTGAATCATTTTGACTAATGCCTGTTCCAGATCCCGTTGTTGTTCTTGTTCCCATTATTATTGTTGTTGTTGTTGTTGTTGTTGTTGTTGTTGTTGTAGTTGTTGTTGCTCGACCGCACGCATAAAAACTTAAAGTGGACTGTAGATGGTCGCTCGGGGCATCATTAGGATCATATGTCATCTCTCTGGCCTAGGCAACACTGTGTTGGGTATGTGTGGCATGCGGCATGTGGCATGTGGCAAGCGACTCGCACACGGAACTAATGAATTTTTCATAAATTGCCAACCACCGCGTTGTTGCACGTTGAGTGGTTGTGTGTGGTGCTCTCTCGGTGGTTGCTTTTCACGTTGCCTTTGGCTGCAGTTGACACAAAAACCAGATTAAAAGATTATGTTGCAAATTAACTCGGGGTAGGCGAGACAGCCAACAACAACAACAACAACAACAACATCAAATCTGCAATGTGCCACGCCCACGAACTCCCTTTATATTTATGATTAGATGAGCGAGATTTTTCGGCCCTTTTTCAAGCTAGAGAATCGCAGAGAAAAGAGAGAGAAAGTGAGAAAAATAGAGGGTGGTTCTTGTTGCACTTGCAGCTGCGTTGCTTGCCTCATCCTTTTTCTTTATTATGTCCAATGTGCCTCGTCTAATTCAATTTATGCCCCGCGTGCAAATGGAAAATGGCATTTTCATATTTGGTACATGTATTTCAGCAGACCCTGTACTTGCAAAGTAAACAGAGTCTATAGCGTTTGTAAAATAAAAATGAAGCGTATTCACTTTTTTGGCAAACTATATAAACAAATTTATATTTGACTGGAAAATAAAGTTAACAAATAAAAATGAAAATGTTAATAATAATATATATAAATGTAAAATACTTGTAATACTTATTGCAAAAAATCAATTTACAAAAGCAACTCAAAAGCTACAGTCTTCAGTTTCGGCATTTATGATAAGAATTATAGTTTGGATATTTCCTGAATATTTCAGCACGATCGGAAAATAGACTCCGAAGCTATTTGTTATTTTTACAGAATGTGTGTATGTTGTACATACAGAGTCTCTAAGAGTCGAGTTCTCTCAACTGTTGGCATTTCAGCTAGTTTTTTTTTGTTATGATCAAGTGAAAGCGAATCGAAGGACGATGAGGACCATTGGCCACGTGCTGAGTGCGACGACCCGCTGTGAAGTCCTGCGAATCCTGCAAGTCCTGCGTGTCCTCTGTCCCCTGTCCCCTGTTCACTGTCCCCCTTTTCTTTCCGTGTCCTTCCTGCAACTATTTCCATTTAATATTTTCATTACTTTTAGGGGGTGTAGAGGAAATTGCTTTGCCTTTGGGCGTCTTTGATTTTCTGCCCCCTTTTAGTCCCTTTTTAGTCCACGACTCGCGCAATTTCCGTTATTAGCTCGATTGATTTTATTGCAACACTTTTGCCTCGGGGCGGGGTAAGAGATATGTCATGGGCATATTTCAATTTATAATCATAACTTAAAGGGCTGCAACAAGCCACAGCAGGTGGCAAACGCCTCGACTTGCCACTTAACGCATGCCTCTCATGTCTCTCTCTCTTACTTACTTGCCCACCATCATCATTTTGCTTGCATCGTCTTGCAATTTTGCTGTATGCCTTCGTCTAATCCTCTCTGGCAAACACCTTTTTCATTGTTCAGGGCAGACGCTACTTGCCACATGCCACATGCCGCATGCCACCCTGCTGCCTGGTGCCAGCTACTTGCCACTTGCCACTTGCCACTCGACAAACAATTAATAAGCGCTCGAAAAATGTTTGAGGCGCTTATCGCGACGCTTTCACGCTCAGCCCATGAAGAGTTTGCTTAAAGGCAATGGCTAAGCTCTGTGGGAAAGCGTCTTTTGCATAACAAGTCGACTAGGTAATACCCTAGTATAGTATAGACTAGAATTGACTTAAACGTCAGGTATACTCAGTATTCTTACTTAAGAATTTCAAATAATTATTGCAACTGACTTGAAGATATAATTATATCTAAAATGATAAAGTCTGAATGTCTTTTGCAAAGAGTATATATATATATAGTTTTATTATGTAATTTGTTATAAAAATATATACTTTATGGTTAACATTTTGACTCCTTCATGGAGTTGTATATTTCATCAGAATGTCCAAGTATCTTTCATAAAGTTAGTGTATAGCAAACTTATGGTTTATTTCGATTAAATTTGGACTTAGTAGTGGTGTTTTTTTTATTTGTACAACATTTTAAGTAGTTCTGATTTTCCACTACCTGCAACGTCTTTGATAAGACAAGTTTACTCGAATGGGGCACGAATATATAAATTATTATAGGGTATAGTGAACATTTATTTATTTTAAAATGAAATATTTCTGAAGCTTAAGCATTTGTTTTAAATTTTAAAGCAGTGTGGCTGTGTAAAACATAATTTATGCTCTTTAGCAAATACATTATATAGCTATTTTTACATCGGTTAAATATAGAACAAAGTGTTTTTGTTGTTCATCTGTAAATAATTAAACTGTGCAAGTGACAACAATTAAAGCCTCTCTTCAAACTTGAAGCCCAAAGCTGTAAATTTTTAATAAGTCTTAAAAAAAAAACGAGTGCGAACTGCAGGTAAAGCAGCTACAAAAGGGGGAAGAAGGAAAGGTCAGTGGGGGAGTAGGAGGAGAAGGAGGAGGAGGAGGATAGGAGCAGGAGTAGGAGGAGGGTTTTGTCAAAGAAAGCGAAGAGTACGGCGCTTGCTGATAATGATGGCTGCTGTTGTTGTTGTTGCTGGTGGCGTTGCTAAATTATCAACACACAAAAAAAAGAGGCAGCATGAGAGAGAGAGAGAGAGAGAGAGAGAGAAAAAAGGGCCCAACCCAGGTCGAGGCAGCAAATCGTCCCTTAATAATATTAATTCCGCCGTCATAACAAAATTTAGCGTGGCAAACGATGAGGCAAAGGCAAAAAAAAAAAAAAGAGGCAAAGAAAAAAAAGGATGAACCAAAGCGCTGTAAAAATGCTTTGATCATTGGCAGCCGCCGCTGACGTTGCAGCCACCCACGCCCCCTGTCCCCTGCACCCCCTGCTCTGTGCCTCTGCCTCCCACGCTGCCCTTGCCACATGCCACACGCTCAACCTGAAGCTTCAAACCTTCAAGTCGTCGTCGTCGTCGTCGTCGTCGTCGTCGTTGTTGTCGCTGTTCCCTCGGGGTGTTATTAGTCACATGCGGCGGCAACGTCGCTCTGGGGCAACGTGTGGCAAGACGGGGGCAGAGAGACTGTGGCAAAGGGGCAGCGCTTGTGGCAGGCTGTTGACTGGCTGGGGTTGCCAGTCCGCTTGGCTTGCTTTGGATTCGTTTTATTTTGCAAAATCATCTGCCATGAGAGCGCGTAACTGATAGCAGTCTCCCTTTTCACATCTCCCTCTCCCTTCCACTTCCACTTCCACTCCCACTCTCTCTTTCTCTTATTCCCCTCTCCCCATTAACAGCCTTCCCCAAGCTACAAATCGGACTGTTGCTGTTTTTCTTTAGATCATTAACGTTTGGGTTGCACGCTTGGTTTTCACTCGCGGATGCAGTTGGGCAAATAATGAAGCACAGCACGAAACTGAATTGAAGTGGAGGGAAAATATGGAATATCACCAATTTTCAATGCCGGAAAAACTTGTCGCAAAATTCTAAACATCATTTCAATTTTCAAAAAAGGCAAATTCATTTGCGGAAACAATTAAAGAGAGAAATCAAAATAGAAAAGCAAAAATCAAATTATGCCTCTAATAAAAGTAGAAATTTTAAAATAAATAAAGTGAATGAAGTGGAAGAAAAGTAAACGAAGAATTCTAAACAATATTTCAGTTTAAAAAATTGCAACTTTAAATCTGTTTTCACATCAATGAAGTACTTGAATCAAACTATTTCTTTATTATAATTATTTTGTAAATTATTTTGTTACAAAATCTAAAAATGTAGATATCAAGTTTACAAAAGAAAACACTTTATGTGTTAAAAAAAAAACAAACCGAACAAAACTAGAAAAAAAATGCACTAAGCTACAGTGGAGCAAGCTCGACAGTAGGAGACCCAGTACTTTTTGAGTGCAAAGCGTTCACTAGATTGCATTTCAATGTTGCGTACCATTCAACAGATGGCGCCACCTCATAAACATAGAGGTCGCTGGCGTCTCTTCTTCTATTGCCCGTAACATTGTTAGTTGAATTACTTCCGCGTTTATCATCCGATTGGAATGAAATTTGGTGGACTGGTTTGAACTATAGTGTTTATTATATGTACCAAAAATAAAGACGCTAGCACTAAAGGGGCTCTTGTAATTCGACCTCAAAGTTTTGTATTACAATTTCCGGGGGCGGAGGTGGGCGTGGCAAAAATCTAAAACAAACTTGATCAATGCAAGATATAGATGAACCTACATGCCAAATTTGGTGTCTCTAGCTCTTATAGTCTCTGAGATCTAGGAACTCAAAAAAGGGACAGACAGACAGACAGACAGACGGACAGACGGACAGACGGACATGGCTATATCGACTCGGCTGTTGATGCTGATCAAGAATATATATACTCTTTGGGGTCTGCCACGCCTCCTTCTGCCTGTTACGCACATTTTTTTTGCACAAACTTAATAGACCCATTTGTACTTTTTTAAAGTACTGGGTCTAAAAATTACTTATTACAAATTATTTATTTTTACAATTTTGATAAAAGCAAAAGCAAATTTGCAGACATAAATTTAAAAATGCCATATTAATAAAGTAAAAAATCAAAAAGAAATTGTTATATAAAGAAAAAAGAAAACTTATTATTGTTTGAAAATCTTCTAAGCCATTTTTCGCTTTATTTTTTCATTAATTTTTTATTTCATCTGCTAAAAATTTGGAAATTTGTAGGTTAGCTCTCGAAATTATATAAATATTATAAATACGCTCTAAGAGCTTCTCATTTTTCTATGTTGACACTATAAATTATTTTCCCAGACTCATATTTCTGACTTTTCTCACTTTGCACATTTTTCTCACATTACTGTCCATCGTTTTCCTTTGTATGCCACTTTCAAGTCAATAAATTTCCTATTTGTTTCTATTGTTCTAGCCGATGTTTTATTACTTTACTCTTTTCCTTCTTTTTTCGCCTTTTTTTCATGTTACATTTTTATTTTTGCAATTTTCTTCTATTTTTTATGCGTGTTGTGTGTGCGTTTGCGTGTGTTAACACGTGTGTGTGTGTGTGTTAAAGGGCCAACCGCTACTTTGCTGTCCCTCTTCATCCTTCGCACCCACGCTCCCCCTTTTCCCCATTCTTCTTCTGCCCCTCATCTGTTTGCGTGCATTGAAGCATAAGCAAAGTGCAAATCGGGGCCGCTGCACACTTTCCAAAAAGGAAAATTGTGCAAAATAAAGAATGGAAAAAAAAATGAAAATTATACTCGCACACACACACACACATGTGCGTATTATAAAATAAAAGGAGAGGAAAAAAATATAGAAATAAATCGAGTATAAAAAATTGTTTCAAGGGGTTGCAATTCGTTTGACAGCGCTTCGTGAATTCTTCTTCCTTCACTGCTCTTGCCTCTCTCTCTCTCTCACTCTCTCTCTCTCTCTCTCTGCCTCTGTCTGTCTTCTTTACGCTCGATAAAAATTGCTCTTGTGTGTGTGTGCGTGTGGGTGTGTGTGTTTCCCTGCTCTATCTTCTATACGCCCATTTGGTTGTGCAGGCGTGATTACCTGCCTGCCCTTTAGCAATTGCTCTCTCTCTTTCTCTCTCTATCTTTCTCACTACTTCTTTTTCTTTGGTGCTGCCCCATAGAACTACGCAGCATGCAACATCCCGCTGACTATCCCTGTCCTCCTCTTTCTAGACGAAACAGCCAAAGACAAGAGAGGAAGAGAGGAGAACAAAAAAAAAACCAGAAAATTTAATAAAAGCGCAAATTAATTTTGCGTCCAACCCTCGTTGATTTTTTTTTCTGCCATCTTCTTCTTCATTTGGCCTGCTGCTTCCTCTTCTTCTTCTTCGTGCTCAGTTGTCCTGTAGTTAGTTACAAGTTTGTTCTTGTTGTTGTCGTTGTTGTTGTTGTTGTTGTTTTGGGGAAAAGTTTGGGCTTCTCTCTGGCGGAGTTTGAGTTTGGCGCTGGTGCGCTTAATTTATGGTCTCTAGGGCCCTGTCTACAGATTTATGCATAATTTGTAAATGAAAGTCAGAAACTAATTAAATTGATTTGCCTGCCTGCGTTCTCCCCCTCTCCCCTCTTTCTCTCTCTCTTTTCTCTCAATCTCTTTTCTCACGTTTCAGCTGTTGTCTTGTCTTCTCATTTTTCTTGCTGATTTCGCGCCTTTTGTCTCTAGCAGCTAAACTTCTTTTGTGTAAAAAGCAGCAGATAGAGATTTAGTCGCCTTAGTTTGTCACTTGAGACAATGCTCAAGTATGAATGCATTAGCATCTGAAAGGAATAGCTAAATAATTGACGGAAAGAGATAGAACGACAGAGAGCTAGCGACAATGTAAAGTTCAGATTTCTTAGAATTTTACACTTTTGCTAAAGTCAATCAATTTTCAGAAAAGGATTGGCTACTGAACCAAAACAGAAACACTATTTTCAAAAGTTAATATCTAATATCAAAATCTTAATCTTATCTGAGTCCTTATATTGTTAGAAATGTTTAAGTAAAGAATTTGGTAGGGTTAAAAAATTAAGAAAATATGGAATATAATTAAGAAACTAAAGGCCGTTTTCTCATCTTGCCGTTAACCTGAAAGGGAAGATAAACTTAAGATTTTGTTCTCTTATCGGCAGGTTTATCTTCCCTTTAAGGTCCCTTTAAGATGAGAAAACGACCCTTAATCTATTTTGTTGCATTGAAGCCAACCTTGATCTCAATGTGTTGAGTCTTCTATAAAAATCTTCTATTTTCCTACTTTCGTCATCTTTTAGTCTCTTTCTTAAATTCCTCTCCTCTCTCTTTCAATTTTAAAACATTTACTCTCACAATTGATTACCATAAATGTTGCTCCAATTGTGTTCGATATGCAATTCAAAACAGTTGAAAAGTAACTTAACTTAAATCCCAGTCATCCATCTAGAAACATTTCCATGCAACAAACTCACAACTTAATAGAACTTGGAAGTGAGAAGGCTTAACCCAACGAAACCCAACGAAACTCAAGGAAACTCAACGAAACTCTGGCTACTTTAGTCAAATTTCAAATGATTGCTTGTCACCCGGAAAACAGGGCAACAATAACTAAACATATTTGTGATGATGATGAATTCTCCTACATACATCTCCTACATACATCCTATAAAGGGTTAAAAAGGGAAATGGGGATAGAGAAGGAAATAAAAGTAGGAATAGTGAGGAATGGCATGAGGAGTGGGAAAGAGTTTAGCTGAAAGCGTTTGTTGCAGTTGCCCTCTGGCTATTCGACTGTTTTGTAAAGTTTTCCTGAATGGAGGCGGCAAGTGTACAATACACACACACACACACACACACATACTGAGACAACAAGTGGAACAAACTATAAGTTAGTTTTTGAAATTCTCCGTCCATTGTTCGAGCTGCTCATTCGGTTTGGGGGTCAAGTCGTGTCCGCAGCGTACAACGCAAAACTAACAACGCCCAAAACGTGATTTTCGCAAAATTTTCACATACACACATAGAGAAAGGGGGAGAAGGAAAAGAAGAGAGAGAGAGTGAGAGAGAGAGAGAGGAAGGGAGAGGGATCCCACAGGTCGGTTTCGGTCTCGCGGTTCGCGGTTGTAACTCCTCCCTCAACTCCTCATCCTCATCCTCATCCAGCCTGTCATTTCTTATACCCGTCATTCGAAGGGCTAAAGGGTATATTGTATTTATGGCAATGTATGTAACAGGGATTAGAAAGCGTCAAACACATACAGAAGTAAGAGCTAGAGCAAACAAAACTAGTTCTTCATCACACTTCTTTCTCTTTAAATATTTTAAAGCATCCGACTTAGTCGCATCAAGTTCAATTATAGAAAATAAAAGCTATGGCTGTTCTTAAGTAGAATACAATTGGAGCTATAATTTTTATAAAAACAATAAATTGTATTAATGTATAGTTAACTAATGAGTATCTCATAGTCGGCAACTTGATCTCAGTGTTTTGACTTGTTTCTACCTAGAGCAAGTTTTCTCCTCGGGAAACGTAGACAAAGGCAAACAAAATTACACGCTGTGCGGAAACGTGCTAGAAAAATGAAGCGCGAAATCAATAATAATCCACACACACACACACACACAGCCACACACTCACTCACACACACACACACACACACACTCGAATAGCAAGAGGAAGTGAAGATGAAGAGCAAGAGGGAAAGCAGAAGGAGTGGGTGAAATTACAAGCGAAATTGGCGTACAAAAGACAACAAAACTACAAAAATGCTACGTGGCCGAAGCGACTAATGCAACAATAGTGACAACAACAACAACAACAACAACAACAGCACACAAAACACAACACACACCACACACAACAACTGGAGATAACAACAACAAAATGTTAGTGCAGTTTGTCAAACAAATCAGCGAAACTAATTGATTGGACCCGAGTGTGGCACGGAACGTTCCTGCCACTTGCAACCTTGCAACGAGCGGAAAATGAAACTGAGTTGCACTAACTGAATACAGCGATTTGATTTAACGACAGCATTTAATGGCACACACACACACACACACACACACACACACACACACACACACACAAATACATACACATGTAATTGACAGGTAAAGGTTGACAAGGAAAGAGAAACAAGGATGCCAAAGACATTAACTAATTGAAATGAGTAATAGACGGGTGTGAATAATTGCGAATATAGATAGAAAGATAAAGATATAAAAGTTAGATGAAAATGGAAAAATTAGATATTCAACAGAATTAGAAATAGAAAATGAGAAAGCAATAAAGAAATATAATAGCTAAACGATTGATGGATAAAACATATGTATTAGTTAAACTGTATAAATTGAATAAGAATAATAAATTGTATAAGAATAATAAACTGAATGAAAGGATATCTTTAAAGATTATTAATATTTATTACTAATAAAATTATACGCATAAGGATTTCCTTTTCTAACTGGCAGCTCACAAATTGACCAACTTATCATTACGTTGTCAGTGGTTTTGACCATAATCCTTTAGATTTATATGGAATGTGAGTTATTTAATCACAGAACTTAAATTTCATTCAATTTGCATTTTTAACGAGAGCAACTCATAAAAATTTAATTGAGAAAAATGCTTCTGTTGAAGTGATTTCTGAGTGATGTTGAACTCTCTGGCAATGTATGTCACAGTAAGCAATTATTTTTGTTATTGTTATTGTTGTTGTTGTTGTTGTTATTATTGTTGCTGGTACATGCACACACCAACAGCAACAACATCAACATCAAAAACGAGGACGAGAACATAAAATTGTTACAAAAATGTTTTTAATTCTTTTTATGCGTTGCATTTAAATAAAAATTAAATTAAATGCACACTTAAAACAACAGCAACAGTAACAATAATAAAACAATTTGCTATGGCAACAACAATTGTAGCAACATCAACAACGACAACGACAACAACAATCAGCAGCAGCAACAACAACAACCACAAGCGACAACTACGAAATGCTATTTGAAGTTGCAAAATGCGTTGCACTCAAGAGTATGCAACATTTTTTCATTCTCCTATGTGCAAAAAAACACACACACATACACACAGAAAAAAGGTTAGTCGAGTGCAGCCGAAATGAGGGCGCAGTGAGCATGTCAAGAAGAGGGATGGGGATGTGTAGGGAAATAAGGATGTAGAAAGAGGAAGAAGGTTGACTGATTCGGGGTCAAATTGTGTTGGGGCTGGTCAACAACAACGGCAGCAAGTAATAATAATGCATAGGATCAGTGATGTCAACTACTTGCCAAGAAACTAGGACAAACCGACCAGGGATAATCGTATATATAAGGATAATAAATGAAAAAAAGTGGACAGAAACTGGTAGAAATAGTTGTATTTTAAAAGTGTTGATGTTTAGTTAGTATTATTATTCAACAACTAATTATGCATTAAGGCTTTATTCAGACTTGATGCAAAATATCTTGTTTTTATTGCCAATTACTAGAAAAAAATGAACATTAATTTTATAACATTTAAGATAATTTTTAGAGCTTACTATATGTAGATATATTAGATTTAAGTATTACGGAAATTTGATATTCTTTTTCGACTAATGTAGCTTTAAATATAGCCGCACAAAAGGTTAAAACTATGCAGAAAAATGATGTAGTTGTAACACCGGCTATCTACAGACACACACTCTTACACATAGATACACGCACACACAAACACACACACACACTGAGAGAGACGAGGCACGATTGCTGCCACATTTATGCACAGGAAACATTTGTTAAGCCCCCTGGCGACGCGAAACTACACACATGTGCCCCAAACTCTTGTCAGCAATACCTTCCTTCTTCCTTCTTTCTTCTCCTTCACTCTGCTACTCAAGTGAATCCATCGTCGCCTGCTGGTCAAGTGAAATCTATGCCTAATCAGCAACGAACTTGTAATGCTCTTTTAAAGCAACTTGAATACAAGAAATAAAAAAGAATTTAATTGAGATTAAATTTTAAAAAAATTAAGGGTTTATTTCCCTTTAAAAATCCAAAATAACACACAGGCTCCTTAGAAATTTAGGTAAATAATTATTATAGAAATATTATTCATTAATCTTGCATCGAAAATTATCGAAGAAGTTTTAAGTTGTTAGTGATATCTGCTCAGTTATAGCGAAAGCTTCCAAAAACCATAGACGACAAGTGAATAATTCCTTAAGATCTACTTAATAAAATCTTTCCCTAAAAGTTTCAGATATTGTTATTAATATAAAGTAACATAGAAAGAACTCTCTTTAGTTCCCTTAAATTTCTGCTCATTGATGGAACTAAAGCTATCGCAATAATACACTGCAATTTATGCTGTTACAAAACTGTTTTTGTGGTACGCCCCGTTGCGTGTGAAGTTGCCTCTTCCTCGCTCCTTTCGGACACTGATTCCTTCTTCTCCTCTTAGCCCAGTGGCACAGAGGTGCCGCAGTCTCGACCCGCTTGGCAGACTGTTTATGGTTTTTGGCTACAACTTAATTTAAATTGTTTAATTCTATTATTGTTGCTAATAAATCACAGGCACAGCTTGCGCTGTTCGCTGGCTGGCTTAGCGTTTGCTAAGCTGCCACACACACAGGCACATTTATCTTCTAGAGAAAGAGAGAGGGAGAAGAGAGAGCAAGAAAGGGGAAGAGAGAGGGAGAAGAGAGAGCAAGAAAGGGGAAGAGAGAGGGAGGAACTGCCTGCTGTTGCCATTGATTTTGTTGTAAGCGGCTTTTGCATTCATTTGGTCCCTAACCTGCCTATTACTCTCTCTACTTTTCTCTCTACTTCTCTCTCCACTTCTCTCTCTACTTCTCTTTCAACTTCTCTGTGTATTTCTCATAGTTTCATTGTATGTTATAAATAACGCTGATCTGGTTGCTTTAGCCGCTGGCAACGCGACTCTCGCTTTGAGTCGTAAATTTACAGCTTGATTTTGGGTTGATTTGCAAATTTCGGATTTGTTTTTAAATTTTCTTTTTTTGGGGTCAGCAGTTTGCCGAGAGAGTAGAGGATTTCGACGTGTAGATGTGAAGGGTTAAGGGTTAAGGCTGCTCTTGTTATTATGCTTCATTTTTGGTCGTCCAAACAGATTTTTGAATTCGCCAATCGCCGATTTTGTCGACCCGTTTTCCGGCTTTACCAATTGCCAATGGCCAAATGCTTAAAACGAGCTAAAAAAAAAATAAATATAAAAAGGTTGCATTGCAGTTGGTTCAACTGTAGGAGACCCTGTACTTGTGGGAAAAGAAAATAAATTCTATCGAGATGAAATTTTCAGGACATTTTCCTGAGTAAAGTATAAAGATATCTACTGAAACTCAAAAAGAGATCAAGAATATAGTATACTTTATGGGATTTGCCACTCTCTGACCAATTTAAATGACCAATTTGTGCTGTTTTAAGTACAGGGTCCAAAAAAAAAAACACTACACCAGAAAGTTTTTGGCCCGCACGCAACCGCATGTCAAATGCAGGCCACGCTGATGACCAAGTGGGTGGACTGGGATTCAGCTTTTTTGGTGGTTTGGGTTTTGGGATCTGACCAAGCTCTTGACCAGCTGGCGACCGCTTGACATGGCCATAAATAACAAAGCCAAAATGGCGTCCAAAGCACACAAAAATTTGACAAGAGCGAACCAAATGTGATATGTCAAATGCACTCCACAAAACTCGCTGCCATTCTGATATTCTGTCATGATGAGCTGTTCTGCTCTAAAAAGCGACAGAGACATGTAGAAAGAGTGAAAGAGATGAGGGTGGAGTGTGGAGTGTGGTAGGGGGGGGATATGGAGAGAAAGCTGGTTGACAATAGCGGTTTAGCGAACAACCATTAAAGTTATAGTTATAAATAAATAAAAGCATTGCATACTTTGCAATTTGGCATTGAGAGAGATACACATAAAAATGTCACAACTGGCGACAAAAACTCCATAAAAAATGCCTTTGTCAGTTCGTTAGAGAAATGCATTCTGGGAATGGGATTTAAGGCAGACCATAGATGACAACATTAGAAATGGAAACGCTGTATAGCAATTAAAGTACTTCTTTCTACATAGTAACTTTTATTTTAGGTTTGGTGTGATTAAGTGTCTTGATTTTGAATCAAAGCATTTTCCTCTATTCCTTTATAAACATTTCCTTAAAATTTTTTTAATATATATAAAAAAAATGTTGTGAAAAATATATGTAAGACTTATTATTATGTAAATCTTTTATTCTGTTAAACATTTTTTTGACTTGCTGTAAGTATTTTAAAAATCTGAAATTTCAACAATTTTTAATTGCATGCTTTTGTGCGCAGGCTTTCAACAAAATGCATTTGTCAAAGAAACTGCAAAGTGTAAATACATTTACATGTGTATATGCCTATAAATATATATGTAAGCAACAGTTTTCACACACAATCACACAGACACCAAGTCATCAAACAAAATGTGTGTGTGTGTGTGTGTGTGTGTGTGTGTGTGTTTGTGTGTGGTAATTTTACTCTTTTGTCTTGTGAATTGCAGTTCGCACAGTAAAAAGAGAGAAAAAGTGTTGCATACTTGCGGGCGGCGCGTGAAAAACAACTGAGTAAAAATGTGTTGCATATTTAAATGGGCAGCTGCAGTTGCAGCAATAAAAATAACAACAACAACAACAGAAAAGCAAGCAACAACATGGCACCCTTATCGAGTGCTGCTGGCGTCACTGTTGACGTCAACGTCGCTGCCTGTAGCTGCATTTCCGCTTAATGTTGAGCGATAATAAAATACAAACAGGAGCAACAACAACATGCAAATGGCTGCTGTGGAACGATAATGAAACAATGGACACATACACACACACACACACACACACACACACACACACACACAGAGACTGACACACACATGCATTGATTTATGTTTTTTAATTTAAAATTTCCGCATCACTTAACCGTTAAAAATAATAATAACAATAACAACAACAGCAACAGCAGAAAAACATAATAACAATAACAATGGCTTTTGTGTAAAGTGCACCTCAACCTTGTCCCCCTCAACAACAACAACAACAAAAGCTTTATATATAAATATGTATAGTTATATAGTCATACATACATATATAGAAAAGATTTAAATATTGTTAAAATTGCGAAAAACTTTGAACATGTTTTAATTTCCGTATTACAAGCAATCTCTCTCGCTCTCTTGCTCCCTTTAACTCATGGCATTTACTTATTTTTTTTTTTCTCTGTTCTGCTCTTACAGATTGGGAGGCCACCAACAACAGATGCCACAAAGTATGTCAACTGGCAGCAACACAATCGGCCATGGTGGCATCGATCGCGGCGGTGTCGGTGTCGGGATGTCAATGGGTGGCACAATGCCCGGCGGTGTCGGGGGTCAAGGTGTGGGCGGCCCTCAAGTATCGGTCGGACCACCGGGCAGCGGCGGACCGGGTCCGCATTGTCAGATAAGCGGCTCACAGCCATTGGTTATGCCTGGATTCCCATTGCGTAATTCGCACTCAGCGCATGCACCGCATTATTCGCCATATTCACCATCCAGGTAAGTTAAACCTATCTATGTAGTATCCTTCGATGGGGTACGAAGGTGTTAAAGGATAGCATTACCCGTGACTGGGTCAGATTGACAAATTTATAAATCCTACACTCTGATAATATATACTCGATTCAATATTGAATATTGAGCTAGTTAATTTCAGCTCTTTTGTTGTCATTTCTACTTGTTTTTAAGTCATTTTGATGTACTTATAGTAATTACTAATTACTTAGTTTTGTAATTAGTTGTCGCTTCAAATACAGCTTCTTATTTTGCTTCTTTCCCTCCCTTTGTTATCATTTAACTTGTCTTTTCGTTTCTCCCACATATTCAGGTATAGTGTTGATTTCTTAACAGCTTTTCTGCCTTATTTTGATATCTTTTTTCGCTTATCTCAGGCACCTATTTAAAGGTTTACATCTTTCTTTGCTTCTCTAAGTAAATTCCTTTTATTTAACATAATGTTTAACTTCCCTTTTTTTCGCATTTCTTTGACATTCTTAAAGTCTTTACCTAATTCTCTAGATTCCCCTATAAACTAGTAAAAGTTTCTTATTTCGTGTCCCTCAGTTCTTTCAGGATTTGTTTCTCTCTGTCCTTGCAATAACACTTAACTCATATTTCTCTCATCTAACTTCTCAATTTGTTCCTCTCAGTCAGATTTTTTCATTTTACTTCCCATGTCTGCTGAAAAGTTTTACTCACAGTCTTTTTCATATTCTATTTGGCCTTTTGCTTAGAACATAATTTCCTGTAGATTCTCACTCTTTCTTCTCGCGTTAAATAGGCTAATAACCTAGCTCATTTAGTCTTTGGCTTAACAAGTTTTTCAATATTGCAGCAGCAAAAACAACAAAAAAAAGAGACTTTTATTTCAACTGTATGTAACTTTCTGGGGTCAAGTAGGTTCATTAGTTTTCCAATTTGCACAGCATATGAGGATGGTTCTTTATAGGTTTACATAGAGAACATTCTCCCTACTATTCATATAGTGTCAGTCGTTCCTCTTTCATTCTCTCTATCTCGGTAAACAGAATCTTTTCTACAACTTTTATGCAATTAGGGACAGAGGAAAGACTCGGCAAGGAGCATCAGTGTAGTTTCAGTTGAATTTACTTTTCGCTATGCTGCTCGTGTGATTAACACCCATGTATGTGCGAGGGGCGGCTCTGTAGCCTACCCTTAACCCCTTACAGCCCCATTCACCCTTCATCCTTGCATCTTTTCTCTCCATTCTCTACGCTTCATTCCCGTTAGCTGTAACTTGTGTATCATTTTGCGATGCGTTGCGTTGTTTTATTAAAAAGTTGACAGTTGACAAACTCATTGGTCTCTCTCTCTGTGTGTGTGCTTGTGTGTGTGTGTGTGTGTGTCAGTGTGTATGTTTATGTCCGTGTATACAGTGTGCTCTGTCTTTTGTTGGTTTTTGTGGTCCTTGTGATATGTCAAGCGGCTAAACCCACTCTACGCCCCATTCTGTGCCTTGCGGTTCTTCTGTCATATGCCTGTGTCATCATCATGCATCGCTTTACTCTAGAGACGAGTTATGTACATATATATATATTGAAATACCTGCTTTAAGCTTGTCAGTGACTTTCGAGTAGCGAATGATACCACTTATCAATTGAGAGAAGCTGATATAGAGTAGCGAGTGGCACAAAAATGCTAACAGGTATTGAATTCAAAAGTTATGATTTTCAAATAGTGAAGAATGACACATAGCAAATCAAAAATCAAAGAATTGTGTCGAATTGATAGAGAGTTGAAACTTTCAGTGTAGTTACATAAAAGTAACGAGAAAGGAGAGAGAGAGAGACAGAGAGAGAGTATCTTTAAAATATTTTAAAAAAGCCTTAGAATGTTTATGCGTTAAGGAGTAACATGCACAATGGTCACTGTGACTCGTGTAAAAAGCATGTGAATCGTTATTCTATACTCGGTTTTACAGCTCGACCCATGCCTTCCACTCTCTGTCTCTCTCTCTCTTTTTTTCTCTATTCCACTTCGTTTCCTTGCCTTCTGGTCTTATCTCTTCATCTTTCTACTCTACTTTCTATTACGTACATTTTATGTTTACCAGTTGTTAATTACAAATGCATTGCAAAATTTACTTAACACGAGAGTTGTACTCTCTTTCTCCATTCCCCTCTGTGTCTCTCTCTCTCACTCTCTCACTAGCTACTTATACTCATTGCATCTCTGTTTCTTTTATTTCTTTTACAGGTTTCACATAGATAAACGCTGTCAACACCGATGTTCCTGGAAATGCTTGAGCATCGCCTTAATATTCATATCCGTCGTCCTTACCGCCATGTTGGCATACTTTGCAGGTAAGCATAGAATGGGAAAATGGGAAAATAGGGAAATGGGAAAATGGTGGTACATTTTGGACATGCTGAATGTTGGTATATATATATATGTATGTATGGACAACGTAGCGTTGTCATAATGCCAAACACAGTTAATGAAAAATACACATACAAGTGCAAATATCGTAATACACACACACTCACACACCTCCTAGGTATCCTTATGCTCCTAAACATACTTTAGACTTTACTTATTCAAACACACATACACACACACACTCACACACACACACACACACTAACAGTACAAGACAAATACATCAAAGTGTTTACTTTACATTAGCGTTAAATGGTGTTACTTCACACACACACACACACACACAAGCACACTCTCACACACATACGCAAAGAAACTTTGCAAACACAACAATTCCCCAACTCCCCTTAAACACCACTCTCCTTCGTTCCTCCTCGTTGTCCACTCTTGGTTCGCTTGACTGACAACTGTTCATTTGGCCAAATGAATGTGGCAACTGTTTGTTAGCCATCTGCACAATTGACAAGCAATTAGAAACCACAACAGTTGGGCGACATTGCCACGCCTACTAATTTGCCAACAGCCCCCTCTTCAGGTTCTCTGCACTAGAAAGAGAGGGAATTATAAATAGAGTCCCTCTATACAGTTAACTTTAAAGCACCAAGAAGCTAAAAGAAAAGATGGAAGTTGCTGAGATCAGAGATAAAAAAAGAGAGAAATAGAGAGAGAAAGAGGACAAACACATGGAATAGTAATTATTTACTAAAGCAATAAATATACAATAATTAACACCGATTTTTAAAGATAAAAATAGAAACTGAGCAACTGAATAAAAATAAGCAGACTTTTAATTAATCTCTAAACTAATATTAACGCCTGTCCTAAGATGATGAATTTGAAATTGATTCCACTTTTGGAACATATATTGAACAAAATAAACCCACAAATTAAATTTGATATAGCTTTAATTGGAAAATATTGCAGTTTCCCATCTCGTTCTATTTCTATTGCCATTTCACTTAAGTACATTTAAGTTATCAACTCAATTCTGAAGCTCAGTCTGAATTTCAAATACTTAGATTCATATCCTCTGCTAACTTTAAACTTTTTGTGATTCCCTAAAGCAGCATAATGTTGAATGCTACGTGCAGCTGCCACTTTAGAGGAATTTAGGGAGGAGCAAAAAAAGGGCGGTCGAATGGGCGTGGCATAGTCCGAAAACTATTTGAAAAGCGAGTAAAATTTTAAAGCCTTTCCCTCATTAGCTGACAATGCCAAATTAACAGATATTTTGTAACATCAGCGACTTGTGTGTGTTTGTGTTTGTGTGTGTGTGTGTGTATGCAACACCTTTACACAGACACAAACACACACACACACACAGAGATAGAGCTTAAACAAAAATGGCGACAGCGCACAAAATGTGATTCGCTTAAATTGAATGCGGCAGCCAAAAAGTGTTTTTCACCATTGTTTTTGTTGCTGTTGTCATTGTTGTTGTTGTTGCTGCTGTTGTTGTTTACAACTTGATAATTAAACACGTTTCGCATTGTTGTTGCTGCTGTGGCTGTTTTTGCTGCCACCTTTTAAATTATATTTACAGGTCAATTTGATTTTTTACTGCCAACCTTTTGGCAAACGGAGCAACTTTGTCTCGACTTTCTCTCTCCATCTCCCTCTCTCTCTCTCGCTGTGGCTGTCTCATTGCAAAATTTGTTGTCCTTGTTGTTGTTATTGTTGTTTAGCTACCGTGCAAGCAGCGCTCGACAAAACTTTGCACATTAAAATATGTAAATTTTAATTTGAAACAAAAGGGTTGACGTGCTGCTTTCTCTTTCTCTTCCTTCCTCTCATCTCCTCTCTCTCCATATACCTTTCCCCTCTTTTGTGCTTGGCATTTTATCTAGTGAAACATTGGCACAACTTTTCTGTTGTTGTTCGGACACTTTGAACGGTTTCTCGCTCACAGCGGAGCTGCCAACTTGCTTGATAAATTTGCCGAACACGCATTTAATTTATGCATCCAAAAAGATACATACAACAACAAAAAATGCTTGATGTTGTGCGTCACAAATTGTTGTTTCTGTCTGTCTGGCTTGAAATGAGCTGATGTGGGGCCAGCTGAAGAGTGGCGTGGCATTAAAAAGGAACTCCTGAAAAAGATCCTAAAAAAGCAGATGGGAAAAATCTAATGATCCCTCAACTGAAAACTGGTCTAAATAATTTAAACGGAAATGAATATTGAGCAAAAAAAGGAATGAAATAAACAAAGATGAGATCAAATCTATAAAGAAAATAAAGAAAATTTCAGACACTATAAGTTCAGGATAATGTGTATTTAAAAAAATACAATTCGGAGCACCATTTGATATATATTTAATATATTATTTACCTTTATTTAATTTGAATTAACTTAATACATTTTTCATAAATTTGTTGTTTCAGTAAATGTTAGGCTTACATTAACAGACTAGAACTTTATTTAAATACTAAGGAGACCTAAATAATATAATAAACTTAGAATAAAAATTTTAATGCATTTTTAAAAATTTATTAAAGTTAACCTGCAATTATTCCGAGTTTTAATTGAGCTATTTAGAATTAATGAAGTTGAAAGAAAAATGCTTAAATATTTAAAGAAATTTACAAAGTTGGATGTTGCTTTTTAAAATTAATTCAATAGAATAAAAACTCCAAATTGTAAAGTATATGTATACAAGTATTAATATGATAAACTTTAGCTTTGTCCTGATAGCAATCTTATATGAAGTATTTAAACATATCATTTGTTTTCTTTTGTAATCAAATTTGCATTATAAAAATGTAATTTGACATAAAAACTTTATAACACTTATTGTTAGTTACAAGTTCTCCCACAAAGTCGTAATTTCAGTTTCAATTGCAATTGAAAAGTTGTGTCTAGAAAATTGTGGAATTATTTAAAAATTGTTAAATGAGTTGAAACAAATTCGAAGTTGCATTTAAGTTTTAATTTCAATTTCAATTTTCATTACAAGTTTCGTGAGCACGTGAATTTCACGTAACTCATGATTGCCTCCCCGTCTCTCCATCCCCTCAGTCCACCCTCTTAGTATCCACTCTTTTTCATTTATTTCTGCTTTGCTCACATGACAATCTAATGTTATCTGAGCGCAAAGTTTCATACCTGCTCCCCTTTTACCAACCAAAAAAAGAAAAACCTTTAAGAGAGCTGCTTACTCATTTTAAAAGAGGGTGTGGGGAAGTGGGCGTTGGGCGGTGGGTGGTGGGGGGTGGGGGGTGGCATTTGACTTGAAGCGTGCTGCGTTTAATTTATTATCTACGCTTTTACCAGGCAGCAAAAGAGAAGCAGCTGTTGCCTTGAGAGTCACAGGCACTGATTTACAACAATAACAACAACAACAGCAGCAGCAGCAGCAGGATCTAAAAGTTGCGGCTTCCTGAATGTTTTTGGCAACCCCTCTACTGCCTCAGCACTCACCCTCCCAGCCCCTCTTTGTCGCCATCCCTCAGTTGGCTGCGGTGTCACAACGTTGCAGTGAACGAAAACAAATTTACAACAAACCACGAGAAAAATGTGTGATGCCACTTGGTTGGCATAACCTCCCACTCCCCCCGTCCCTTTCGCTCCTTACCAACCCCTCTTGGTCCCCTCAAAAGATAACACCCCTCCCCAGCTTTCAGACAATGCTTATGGGCAGGCACTTTCCTTTAGCACAAAATGAATTTAAGTTGAAAAGTTGTGAACATTTTGTGGGGGAGACTGCGTGGATGTGTGTGTGGATGTGTGTGTGGATATGTGTGTGTGGGGCCAAAAGCTGCGTGTGGATTTCACTGATTTAATTGTTTTGCCAGCTCTATAGAAAGAGATGCCCATAGATAAAGTAAAAGAGAAGCAGCGAGAGACTAAGAGCTGCTTGAAATTTATCTTTTAAAAATAATGTATTAATTTTTGTGGCTGCCCTCGCACCCAGCAATACAGTCACAAAAGATGTGTGTGTGGGTGTGTGTGTGTGTGTGTTGTGGATGAACTCAAGCTTGTAGGTAGTAGGGGGTGTGGCAACGGAGGGGCTGCACATAAACTCATTTGTGTAAAAAGCTTTTTATGTTCTTGCTTTTTCTCCACTGCGGTAAATGAATTTACGCTTCTGCCACACAAAAGCTCTCACTCTCACTCTCTCTTTATCTCTCTCTCACTCTGTGTGTGTGTGTGTGTGTATTTTGCTGGGTCTTTTTATGGTTGAATAGTTTTAAAGCTGCGGGGTTAAGACAGCAACAGCAGGTGATGAAACCAGCTACAAAAACGAATACGTGGCAAAAACGCGCCATGCGGCATTTTAGCTTTTAATAGTGGCTAATATTTTTGCAGCTGCCACTTGCCCACCTCTTCCTGCCACGCCCCCGTTCCTCTCTCGCTCACTGTCTCTCTCTCTGTGTGTGTGTGTGTTCGACGTCTGTTTGCACAATAATTTTCTATTAATTAAGCGCAAGAGGGTTTAATAAAATTAGCAAACACTTGCGGGTGAGCTCAACCATGTGCTACAGCTGCTCTCTTGTTCTCCCTCTATCTCATGCTCTCTCACATTCTCACTCCCTCCCTCTCATTCTCTTTGTCTGCTCGACATTAAAAAGTATACAAACATATATACATAGATAGAGATAAAGAAACATACACACACACACACACACACACTGAGCATTGTCAGTTAATTAAGAAGCGCAAACACATGAGTTTCGTTCGTCTGAAACATGGAGTTGTTTGTTTACAACTTGTGTGTGTGTGTGTGTGAGTGTATGTGTGAGTGTGCAGAAGAAAGGGGAGAAAGTGGGTGGAGAGGCATTGCCTTTAATATGATTTGCATTTTGTTGTTTATTGTGCGCAGGCTGTCGACATTGTCTGCCCACAAAATTTGGCCAAAAATGTTGTGCAAATTGATGAAAAAGCAGGCAGTCAAAAAAGTGTTGCCTACTTATGTGGGCAGTGGAAAAGGGACCTCTTTAGCAAATTTAATGTCAGTACTTACAACATTGTATGTCATTTAAATGATTTGCATATTTCATTCTTAAGTAGTCATTATTTTTTATAAAATGTAATTAAAATAAGTTTAAAATGTATTTTGGTAGCAGGTAGTTAATCATTCTGCTTACAAATTTCTAACAAACTGAAATTTAATAAAAAGCAGCTGGAAATGTTCGTCAAAGTCAGCCATAAATGCAAGTAAATAAGTTTTTGAAATCAGTTTGTATATGGAAGCGGAACTGTTAGGAAAGAGAAGTTAAATATAGTAAAGAGGATAAGCTATGAAAGTTAATATATTTATATGTATATTTAAAGGAGTGGAGAAGAGGAAGAGAGAAGATGTGGATCCAAATTAGTTGCACACTTTCAAGCTGCAATCTTCAATTCCCAATAAAGAGTGAAAACTGTTAAAGGAGATATTAATAGATAGTTGAACTATTCAAAGATACAATCGAACTCAAACGTTGAGAGATTTAAGATAAACCACAACAAATACATAATTTGTTTAAATAGAAATAAGAGAAAACTCTTTGGAAAAAAAACTATCCCCCTTTTATAAGTTAGCTAAAATGTAAACAGGGGAGTCCAAAAGTAAAAGTAAAAGAGTGGAAGGTAAGAATAAGTACAAAAAGGGTTGCCTACTTTCCAGCGAAAATGAAATGTGCTTGAAAAACCCCTTAGATAACAAATTATCATTAATTATAGATAATTTGACAATTTTTACAAACAAGTTGTTATCTTAACGTTGCAGAGTGTGTGTGTGTGCGTGTGTTTGTAAATAACTGTTATAATTTGTTAAGGAATATGTGTGATTGTGTCTGTGTGTGTGTGTGTGTTTGTATGCGTGTTATATCTGTCATATCTGTGCGATAATCGACCGCAGTGTCAACAGGACAACAACGTAAAATGTTGAGCGTTCACCGCAGGCAACAGCAGTGTTAACAACAACAACAACAACAAGTTGTCAGTGTTGTTGTTGCTCTTGTTGCATGCAGCAAAATGTTTGAGGAGGGACAGCTCGATTTACCACTGATGTGCCACTTTCTATCACAACAACAAACAAAGTGCAACTGCAACTGCAACTGCAACAGCTGTGACAACAACAAACAAACAAACAACAACAACAACAACAACAACAACAGCAACAACAACAGTAGCAACAAACAAACTACAACAACAATGATAGCTGACAGAGTCAGCAAGCAGGAACAAGCAGGACAGGACAATCAGGACAGTTAACATGTTTGACTGGCAGTTGGAGATTGGGGAGCGTGGTGAGCGGGGCGAGGAGCAAGCGGATACGGATGCGCATTGCAGTAGTTATCGGAAATAGGTTAATCGATTTTTAAGCGGATAACTATCGGAAACTCATTCGATATGCACTGTTTCACAATTTGTGCACACGTCCCCAACAACAAGAAAACTGACATTTCCAGGCTCTCCCTCTCTCTCCCCCTGTCTCTCTTTCTCTCTCCTTCTCTCATCTGTGTCTTCTTATCGTTGTCATTTACAGCAGCTGGTCAGCTATTTGGTTGCTTACTTGTTAGCCTTATAGCATATGGGATTTTATTAAGCCCTGTATTTAAAAAGTACAACGAGTCGTTTAAGGTAAAAGAGGATGTCCATTAAATATATATATATACATATTCTAACCTATCTATATTTATTCTATCTATATAAATACTTAAGTCTCAGAGCCTAAAAGAGATAGACACAAGGCTCCTCTTCTTGTATGCTGGATCTGTCCTAGAAATTGCATCACAATTTGATTATAAACTTTGTTAGTCCTGAAAGGATCAAAAGAAGAATATATGCGATACATACAACATAAGTACAGGGTCTGTTTCAGTCAGGATTATTCAGCGTAAGCCTTTGGTTCACTAGTATTCATTTAATTTGACGTTGTGGCTGCTGCAAAATGTAATTTGTTGTTGCTGTATGCATTTATTTAGTTATAGCATACTTGAATATTTGAATAATACTTGAGTGCGCATTCACTGTACATTTGAATGAGCACTCACAAACTCACATACATACACACACTCACAGTTGGCATTCGTTCTCGTTATCGTGCATATTTGTGGCTAAAGAAAACGGTATAGAGTGAGAAGAGTCTGTTTGTTTGTCAGTTGCTTTGACAGTCTGTTGTATTTGTCAATGCAACTCTGACCCGAGCCAAATTTATTGTTTCTCAAATTGCATTCAATTAAAGAAAAGCTCTTCAAAGATTTCCCCAACTCCGTTTCTCTCTCTATCTCTCTATCCCTCTCCACTCTACAAGTTTTACACACAAGTTTTAGAAGTTATCGAATCTTCACTGTACTCTCAATTAGTTACTTTCGGTTTGTTCATTTTTCTGTGGTTTCTGGTCATCCTTAAGACATTTGGCATACAGAATACTTTTTGCCAAATTCTAGTTTTGCATTTATAAGGCCAATCGGCTGGAAATTCCATCGTAAAACCGCAACAAAGAAAGTCAATTAACAAACAACCCAATTCTGAGTATCGTGTTCAGAACAAAGTAAAGCACTGTCTTAACAATCTGCATATTGAGGCAAAATAATAGAAAATTGGAAAAGTAAATACAAAAAAAATTGCACTATTTTTAATTTGTCAAAATAAAAAAGTTAATAGTATCATTGAAATATTACTTGGAAATACTCTAAATAGAGATATACAAATATTATATTAGCTGAAAGTAAATAAGGATTAATTTATTAACTGATGAATATGGAGGAGAAATGCAATTAAAGTTTTTAAAAAATAAATTATTGTATTAACTTTGCTTTCTCTGCGTTCAAAGAAAAAGAGATATTGAATGTCTAATCTTAACAAACTGATAAAAACTGTATATGTTAGAAAGCACCAATTAAATAGGAAAAAGGATTAAAATAAAATATATATTTTCAATTTCAAAGTTGCTTGTTATATTTGGATTATTATAATTATGAAATAGTATTAAAACTGTGCTCAAAATTAGCACAATAGCTAAATAGCTCAATTTGTAGTGCTATATACTAGCAAAATATCTAATAAATATTTACGTTTAAAATAATATTCCCAGGGTTTAAAAAAAAATGCTATAAATATAATAGTTTTGTGTAACGATTTTGTAAGCTGAAATTCACATGTCTCAATTAAGTCAGTTGCAATATTCGAAACTAAAAGTTTCTGACTTCTAAGGCTTAATTCTGGACAACTTTGGATGCAAATGACAATTGACCACAACATCCTTTTGGCCAATTTGCAAGAGAAAAAGAAAATTAAGAGACATAAAGGAAAGCATATTGAAAAGGAAGGCAAAGCATATTGAAAGCGATTTCAATTTAAATGACGACGCAACATGACAACTAGTATTACAAGTCAGAGCTAAGGGCGTGACCCAAGTCCTATACCACTAACTTCTGTTTCAATTCTCTTGCCCCCACCCTAAAACTACACTACACTATCCTACATGGCCAGCTGGCCAGGAGTAAGAAAAGTTGAAGCCTTTTGGCCTGAAAGGTGTGCGCTTGTCGTTTAAATAAATTATTTCTCTTCAAGGAAGTGCAATTAAGAAAATGCTTCATAAATTTCTGTAACTTTGTCCTGCTGCCGTGCAGTACCCCCTCACTCTGTTTTGCTTACACACACACACTCTCTCTCTCTCATATCTCTCTCTCTCTCTTTCTGTCTCTGTATACTACTCTTTAATTTTTCCTTGACTCTCATTAGTTTTGGAGAGGCACTTGGTCTCAACGGGCACGTAGATTCAATTAGTTGATCTTAAGTGCAAGCATTTCCGGTTCCGTTTATTGCTTGTGCCACATTCTAAAGAACAGAAGAACTAAGAACTAGAAAAAGTAGAGGAAGAGGAGGCAACAGCAGCAGGAAAAATTAACTAATCGAATTGAGAAACACATACACACCCTTTTCAACTGTTAAATATAAATAACGACTTGACTTTGTAAGAAGTGTCCTGTGTCAACTATTTAGTGTTTAGTATTTAGTCGACCCTCTGTGCACTAGGAAAATTGAGTCGTTGTCAATTTCAGCTACACACACACACAGACACTCGTTATATACACACATAAATTTATCGACTTTCTTACACTCCCTCCTACTCACACTTGTAACTAAAATATCCTTAGAGTTCACAGCGGGATAGGGTTGCTTATTTCTTTACTATGACTGCCACAAATTGTAATCAAATTTAATTGGTGTCGCCTCTCTTACCCCAACCTCTATTCCTCACCCCCTCGCGTTGTGTGACACAGACAAAGAAAGGCGCGGAAAAACTATGCCAAGCTTTCGTTGTTTCCTTGTTTGTTTGTCTCTATTTGTTGTGTGTGGCAAAGGACAGGCTCCATTTTCATTTTCACCTCCACCTCCATTTCCATTTCCACTTCCATTCTCATTCCGATTTCCAGCGCTCGTTCCAGTTGGTTGACCAGTTGCGAGCCACTTAAATGAAAAGCTTGTTAACCTAATAGAACAACATACCATGACGTAGTACCCCCTCTCCCTCTCCTCTCTTTCTCTCTCTATCTCTCTTCATATCTCTTTTCTTCATTTAATTCATTTATTAATGATGTTTCTCCCATCCTTTCTTATACGAAATAAGCATAAACTGTATATATTTGTATTCCATTTGAGTGTATGTGTGTGCCTCTTACACTTCTTTACTATAAGTATTTGCGGGAATTAAAAGAGACAGGGAATAAGTAGTTGGAGTAAAAGAAGTGAGAAGAAAAGCTAAGCTTTTTTAAGTTTAAGAATTAAATTGAAAATTACGTTTGCCTTTACTTTTTTTAACTTTTGTTTATAATTCCCAAATAGTTAAAGCATCGAATTAATGATGTTGTCTGTAAAGTTTTACCAGAAAATTGTAAATACTTAATAATTGACAAAATAATAATACATTCAATTAATTTTTAATTATAAATAAAAAAAAAGTTTACACTAAAATTGTGTTGAAAGTGCTTACATTTTTTAATAAATGATGGAATTTAAATAATTTTTAGTTATCAATATAATAATAAGTATTGTTATAATTGTAAATTAAAAGTCCACACATCTTTTACCAATATCAATTTATTTTACCAATTTAATTTAATTAAATTCGTTTTAAAGTTCTTACATAATTTAATTTAATCAACATAATATTGGCACTTCATTTTTTTCAGTGCACTTGGCCTATAAATACCTATACTTAAATTAAAAGCTCAAGAACCAAATTGAGGCACGTTCGTTGACGTTAATTTGTCGTGCCTCATATGAGTAATTGCGATTGTATGTATAGATGTGTGTGTGTGTGTGTTTGTGTGTGTCTTCCTTTTGTGTCTATATGCGACTGTCTCTGTATGTGTGTGTGTATTTAGCTGCTTTTGTGTTTCTTTCCGTCTGTCTACAGCTTTGTTTGTATCCTGGGCCCATTGGCAAGACATCAACAACGTCGACATCATTAGGTCGCATTAGTTTACATGTTCGTTCGCTGTCAAGCAGCTGTCGATGAAGAATGGGAATTTATTTTGTCTATGGCGCCATTACCATTCCCCTATCCACCTACCCACCTAACCACCTACCCTCCTATCCTCACCCCTCTCTTTTCCCATTCGCCTTGGGCCATTAACATAATTTCAATGTGACCCCGAGAAAGTCGCTTTGTCTAATTGCTTTGTTGAAAATCATGGATAAAATAATCGTTGAATGAATGATTTTCTTCTTTTTTTTTGTTCTTGTTGTATATTATTTTGATTGATTGACTTATAATTTATTGGCTGATTGAAATCCCATTGTTAACTGATTGAAAGCGTTTGCATTGTTGAGTGATTTTTCGATGGTGTATTTTTAGCAAATTAGAATTGATAATAAGCCTGTTGTGTTGAGTGTGAAATACTTGTTTAATCAAATGATTGAGCAGAACAAAAAAAATTGATAAGGCAGTTGATTGAAATGACAGTTGCTTAATTAAATGTAAAGTAATTGATTACATACTGAGCTGATGTTAGATTTAAATTCTACACTTAAGAATAAGCTTGTTTATGGTTGATTGATGTGTCAAGTCTGCGATTGAAGGTAACAAGTGATTGATAAAGATTGAAAGGTGTAATATAGTTGAAAAATGAATAAATAAAAGAATTGATTGATTTGATTGAATGAGCCTAGCAGTAGTCGTATTTAACAAGATGTGAGATGGGATACAATTTGCATTCAATCATGATTGATAATTGTTGTACTTGTAACTACAATTTGTGGGTGCTTTTTTAAATTTCATACCAAATTTCACAGTCACGCTGTGGCCCAAATACGAGCGCATGTCGAGGGCATCTGGCGCCATTGCCAAAGCTCATAAATTGTGTAAGTTATCGATAAACGATAGCCAGCCACAGACAGGCATCGATGGCAAGCAAAATGCAAACGTGTTAACAACGCGTACTTTGTGTCTGTTCAGAGTGTGTGTGGTGTGAGTGTGAGTGTGTGGCACATGTGGTTGAGGTCCGAGCAACGGGATTCAAAAGAGAAAGAGGCGAGAAGTGTGTGAGAGAGAGAGAGGGCTATAGTTTTGATTTATGGACGAGTGCATATTAATATGGCGTTAAAATATGATGCCAAAAATTTATGTGTTTGAAAAAAAGTAGAGCAGAAAAGGAAGAAAGAGAAGAGTAGAGAAGGCAAGGGAAGAGTTGAAAAAGGAGCAAACGAAACGAAAGGAAAGGGTTGAGAAAAGTGTAAAAGGAAGAGGTGTAGAAGAACAAGAAAAAAGCAGGGGCAATTGCAGCTGTGTTCGGTGAGCCACAAGAACAGCTCCACACATACACACATACACACATACACATACTAAACATTATTGCCATTGGCCCAAAAGGAGCATCAGATTTATGGCGTTAAATTTAGCATCATGCGATTTATGTGCGCCACATTTGGAGACTTGCAACTTGCAGCCAAAAAAGAAGCTGATAGCAATAGCTGCAGTCGAAAGAAACCGACCGTAAGAGACCCTGTACTTATATTATACATACAAATGCCCTACAAGCTTTGTCAACTCTTGATGCGCAAATTAGTTGGTAGAAATGAACACATTGATTTCTGATTATACTTTAACCAACTTATACTTATATTATGTAAATATTATTAGATAAAAGTTATACTTGTAATATTTAGTATAATTTGTAACATGAATGAATTGAAATTCTAACGCATCATTTCCCTTATGTCTTCTCATTTCCCTGTCTTTACACAGCAGTCAGTTCAATGAAACCGAACATGGACAGCTCAAATTGCATCCTAGTCCAAGACGTGAAGTCGCAACCTCATGATCTACGAGGTGGAATCGGTGGCAAGGGAGGTGACAACAAGGCGTTGGGTGGCGCCACAGCTTATCCCACTGAGGAATCGATACAAACAAGTACATCGGATCATGGCAGCAATGGTGGTGCTGGTGGTGTTGGTGGTGGTGCGACGGGTTTGGCTGGTTTGCCACCTGGGGCAACGGGTATACAACAGCAATTGTTGTTGCAACAGCAGCAACCACATGCCATCAATCAACCGTTGACACCGTTGGATGCCACAAATACTCAGCTGCAGGATCAACTAACATATGGTGGTGCCACTGGCGGTGGTGGCATTGGTGGGCAACAGCAACAGCATAATCTGTTGTTGCAACAACAAGGGGGTCATCATCATCCGGCGTTGCAACAACAACAGGGCATCGGTTTAACCGGTGGCCAATGGCCGCAAGTTGTCGAACTGAAGGACTTCAATGAACTCTATCATGCCAATATACCAGCCTATCAATTCTGGACTCTTGAATTTCGTAACAAGCATCCGGCATTTATACGTTTCAATTTTACACTACCATGGGGCGCACACTTTGCCGTCTATTCACGCCGCAATGTGGCACCATCGGTGACGCAACATGACTTTGTCGAGTTCATCAAAGGTGGCAGACTCGATAGTCATTTGAGGCATCGTCGCAGTACCCACCATGGAAATGTTACCAAGAATTTTGATCTGATTGATGATCTGAGTGATGAACCAAAGAAGCAGCAGCAGCAACAGCAACAGTTGCAGCAACAGTTGCAGTTGCAGCGTCAGCGAAGGCACAACAGCAACAGTTATGAGGATGATGATGACACTGGTGATGATGATGATGATGTTGGGGATTCCCAAAGCGAAGAAGATTTACCAGATTCTATGGAAGATAACTATAAGGAGAGGCATGCCTCGGTTGCAAGTCTTGCACATCCGTTGCACAAACGATCGGCAGCCGATAATAATGCTGGTGGTTTGCCTGCTCTCGATATGGATGCCATGACAGTGAATGTATCACTTTTACAATATCTGGACACTGGATTGTGGTTCATTTCGGTCTACAATGATGAATTGGTGGCACATTCTGTCTCCTTGTTAGCCGAAGAGGCGGAGGGAGTTAGCACCACTTGCCCCAATGATTGTTCTGGACGTGGCAGCTGTTATCTTGGCAAATGTGATTGTATCGATGGTTACCAAGGCGTCGACTGTTCCAAGAGTAAGTATAACCATTCTCCCTCTCTCTCTCTCTCGCTCTCTTTATCACCTTTCCTTTTCTGTCCTCTTCTCACTTACCCACTGTCCACTCAAGCTGCAATTTAAATTAAAAACTTACGCCAAAGTTGAGCTGTCAACATCACCTGCTTTTGTTTGTTTTGGCACCCAAAAGCCAAGCCCGGTCAGTTCAGACCTCCTTCCTCCTTCCCAAAAAAAAAAATGGGGAATAGACGAAACCCAAAACCGAATTCGAAATCTACTCGAAATACAACTCGGCACATTCGCGTCTCCCTTTGTTTTCCTTCCTTGGCACAGTGGCAAAAGAAGTGTGTGCATTTAAGTCAAAGCACTAAAAAATAATAATAAAATAAATTTCTTATATTATGAACTTTCGATATATTTGACGGATTTCGATAACATTATAAATGTATCCGAACCAAATTTCCATAAGTTACCAGGCAGTGTTATCGTTTTGTACCTTTCTGCTGCTAAAATTCTAGCTTCATGAGCTAGATAATCGATTTATCGATATTTATTATAACTTTTGTTATCGCTAGCCATTCGAAAATATTAAATATTTTAATAAAGTTCAATTGAATTAAAAATTCTTGTATACAATTTAGTTTTAATTAATTTTTTCAATTGAAATTTTAAATTCAGACTTTAATTTTCATCCACTGTACTTGCAGGGTATTTTTATTTACTTTTATTTTTGTTTTTGTTTTTGTTTTTGTTTTTTGGAGCTTTCGCGCTCTGCTTCTTCTCCTTGCTTTTGTCTGACACTTTTCAATACCAATTTTCGTTTTTATATTTTTGCTTTTCACTTCTCCTCCTATTTGCTATATATTCCTTCCCTCTCTCACACTCTATGTATTTTGCTGTTCCTTATGCTGTCTTTCTCATACTAATTTTATTTGGCTTTGCTCTTTACAGGCGTTTGTCCAGTTCTATGCTCGGCTCATGGCCACTATGGAGGCGGTGTCTGTCACTGTGAGGATGGCTGGAAGGGTGCTGAATGCGATATACCCGTTGGGGAGTGCGAGGTACCCAATTGCTCCAGCCATGGACGTTGCATTGAGGGTGAATGCCACTGTGAAAGAGGCTGGAAGGGACCCTACTGCGATCAACGTAAGTGTCAAGCCAAACCGGGCCATGTGTCCAAACCTTCTGTCTGTCTGTTTGTCTCTCTGTCTGTCTCTGTGTGAATGTGTGTGTGTGTGTGTGTGTGAGTGTCGTTTTACTGCTGACTTGGCATAAAAATGCTAAAATTATTTATTTGCCTTGTTTGCAATTTCGGGCTGTTTTCCTCGGTCCCAACTCAGACTCCAGACTCCTGACTCCACACTCAGGCAGGGCATGTTGACACTGTTCCCGATAAGGCACTATGGTTATACGAATCGAGGTTATAACGGGGTGCGAAGGGACGCCTGAGGGGCGTGTCATGGTGACGCCAAAATATTTCAGTTATTATGCCACCCCATCGTTTAGTTTCTTCTCTCCTTCCCCCTACTCTCTCTCTCTCTTTCTCTCTTTCTCTGTGTGTGCTTTCTGTTCAAGCTTTAAATTGAGGCAAATAAACCACCCAAAAAAGAGAATCATAAAAAAAACAGAAAACATAGAATACTTTTGTGTGCTTTAACTGCGAATTGAAGAACTTTCCAAAGATATTCCCTAATTGATAGCAGGGTTGCCACTTAATGGCAGAATATTACCATAACGGTTGTCAACTCTGGAGAATTAAGTACCTTTAAACTCTAAAAAGTAATTCAAGCATAGTTAAATATATATTTAGACAAAAAAAAACTAAGCTTCCAAAAGAACAAAAACAAATTCCATTTAACATGGTATATTTTTGTATAAATAGCTAATTTTTATTAAGATTATTCAGATAAAGTACTAATTAAATAGGTTTTAGTTCTAAAGAGTAATTATAGCTACATTAAATATATGTATAGAAAAAATGTCACTATAAATAAATGAGCCTAGAAATTTTCAAGTGAAAAGACTGCTCGCCTGGCAAATACTCTTTAACATGACTGTATACTTGAAAAATGGCATCTAGTTACATTTTATGATAGTAATAAAAATCAGTTCTCGAGTATATAAATATTTAAGTGTTCAGTGTGTTTTCATAGACATGACGATCATTTAGTTCAGCTTAAAGATATCTACGCTTGATATTGAATCAAATATGATAAAAATACAGCATATCCCCAATACCCTTTAGAGCTATTTTCAGCTGGTTACAGGGTATACAAATTGCAAAAATATATGCAACACACACTCCGCTTTGCTTAATGCTTTACATGTGATTCCTTCCACGTTTGTATGTGTGTGTGTGTGTGTGTGCTGGACACTTGGCATACACAAGAAGCGACCAACAAACAGAACAAACAACAACAAAGAACTCGAAACGTTGTGCAAACATAAAACGTATAAAATCGAATTTATATGTCGAAAGCATATTTCTCATACAAAACGCTCAACGCAAGCCCACAAAGCGGGTGGCGAGAGAGAGAGAGAGAGAGGAAAAAATGAAGAAGAGTAGGAGAAGGGGAAAGAGCAGATGAAGAGGGATACAGAAGTAGCACAAGACCCGAAAAAAAAGTCGAGAAGAATAGCATAGCATACCGCACGGCGCATGAATAACAACAGAGAAATTGAGCGAGCGAGAGAGAGAAGTAAAGAGAAGATACGAACAGTGGTAGAAGAGGAAGCAAAGTAAAAGAGGTAGCACAACAAGCTGAAGAAGAGGAAGCAGAAGAAGCAGCAGCACAAAAAATTGCAACAACTGCGCAAAATTACCAAGTTGAACTAAACTGGAATTTCATTTTAATGACCACTTTCGTACGTGTCTAACATACTAATCATGTCATGTGTGTGTGTGTATGAGCTGAGGGTATGTGTGTGTGTGTGCATGTGTGTATATTCTATGTATGTTCGACCTGACCCCGAATATGGAGCCCTGGAACCTGCTGGCGGCATGTATCGCCATCGGTTCGTGACGGGCTTTTGTTTTGCCAAGGCTGTAATGCCACGCCCCCAACCACTGTCCCCCTCTGTATATGCCACTGCCACGCCCACTCACAGCTACTGTACTTGTTTTTTCAGACTCTGTACCCAAAAAGATCAAAGGGTTTATTAAGTTTGCTGAAAATAAAGTATGCATATTCCATATAGATCTCAGAGACTACAAGTTGTAGAGACACCAAACTTAACATGTAGATTCCTCGATATTCTAATTTTTGAGAGAATACAGAACAAATACAGGGTCTCTTATAAGTCGGACCATCTCGACTGTAGCCATGCCTGTTAGTTTTCTTTTGTAATATGTATGTATGACTAACAAACATTTTGTATACATCTTTCTCTTCCCGTTCCCAAATCCAACAACTTACTCTTCACATCATATATCATCGACTGGACGGGCAGATGATTGCCTTGATCCTTTGTGCTCGGGACATGGGACCTGTGTGGCAGGTCAATGTTATTGCAAGGCCGGGTGGCAGGGTGAGGATTGTGGCACCATTGATCAGCAGGTATATCAATGCCTCCCTGGTTGTTCCGAGCATGGCACCTACGACTTGGAAACTGGACAATGCGTTTGTGAGCGACACTGGACGGGACCAGATTGTTCTCAAGGTAAGTGCAACACATATCGTATGTATGTTATGTATACAACAATTGTACTGTGAACTTTTAACCCTTCACCGTTCACCCTCTCACCTCTCACCTTCACCACCCGTCACACAGAAAACAATTGCATGTGTGAGTTATTTGTATATTGTTTGCGAGTGTTGGTGTATTGTTTATTTGTTGTTTCGTTGTTTTGTTGTTTTGTTGTGTGTCCGGTGTCGTTTCGCACAACAAGCTGCTTACAAATGATTCTTTCGTTCGAGCATTGAATTCAAATCAGATGCCAATTGTAGACAGAGAAAGAAAGAAAGTCAGAGAGATTGAGAAAGGAAAGGAAGGAAGGGTGGAGTAACAAATGTAGCAACAATTTAAATCACAATTCAAAGTGCAACTCAACTGAAAAGATTAAATAGTTTCTCTTTGTCTCAAATAATCCTTATTATACTCAACTAATTGACCAATTAATAGAGCTAAGGAATATATATATATATAAAATAATAACAATAATAAAACATTGAAATTATAAAAACGAAACGAAATAATCACAAAAAATACAGTCTAAAATAGCAGAAAAATCAAAGTAAGGTTAAATAAAAGTTAATAAGAGCAAAAGAACAAATGGAAAAATTATAAAAAAAAGAGAGTATAGAAAGAAATAGTAACAATAGAAATATAAATGAAAATGCATAAAGTAAGGCAAGGAAGAACAAAAGAAAATATTAAAAACTATGCTAAGACAATTTAATAAATTTAATTATAAATATTAAACTAATAGATATAACAGTTAATAGAAATAAATAGAAAGAATAGAAAGATTAATGGAAATTAATAAAGTAAGGCAAGGAAGAACAAATAAAAGAAAATATTAAAAACTATGCTAAGACAATTTAATAAATTTAATTATAAATATTAAACTAATAGATATAACAGTTTTCGAGTGAATCCTATTATTACAAACCAAAAACACACAAGAAATAAATTATAAATAGTATATCTAGAAGAAAAAAGTGTATCCTATAGGAAAACTACATACATAAGCAAAGGCCCAGAAAGTGGTCTGAAATTCAGTTGAAACCAATATAAATAAATGGTTTACAGTTTTCTAAAAATTACAAACACCTCAGCTTCAACATTTATTTGAGTATTGATCTAGAAAGACTAATGAAATAATTTAGACGTAGCATAAACACTCTATCTTCGACACTTTCTCAGTTATATCGCTATAATTTGTAGATTATTCAATTCGACGTCAATTGCGCCGAGTGAAATACTCGTTAAAGATAGCGAGTACCTGGTCTCAATCAAATCAGCAGTTTGTCAGGGTTTTATGAGCGGCTCGAATACAAATATACTTATAATTCCCCGTACCCCATTTTTCCATCTGAGAGGCTGTAAAATGTGTGGATGCAAGAGAGGGGGAGAGGAAAGGTCATAAACTCAGGTTGTGGCAACTAATGCAGTTATTACATAAGGCATAAGGCAAACATACATACATACATACATATATGTATATGTATATGCGTAATGATGTTTTATCGCATGGACCGAATCCAAATTAGATGATGCCCATAAAGTCGAGCCTTCAATTAGGCCAAAGGCAAAAGCCAAAAACAAATTTGCCGATTATCAAACAACAACAAAGAGCAACAAACAAACAAAACAACAACAACAA
This sequence comes from Drosophila testacea, assembly GCA_035043265.1. NCBI lineage: Eukaryota > Metazoa > Arthropoda > Insecta > Diptera > Drosophilidae > Drosophila > Drosophila testacea. The sequence goes on along the minus strand of JAWNND010000314.1, from coordinate 3,595,859 downwards.
CAACAACAGCAACAGCTAAAAGAACGACATCAAAAACTGTACCTGGTCCATAATCATTTCGAGGGCGTTGGAGTCCAATAAAACATGCAGCTTACGAGTCGCAACTGTTGAGGAACAATAGATGGAAGGAGTATAAGGAGTATGCGAGGAGGATGGGAAGAGGCACCACAGGTTGAGAGGTGAAGTAGCGGGGGGCGGGCCAAAGGGCAAAGAGCAAAAGGACTCGGCACACTGTGAGCACGCACGCCTAATTTCCTTAACTTTTTAGCACCGACAGGCGGCAACTCCAGTGAATCTGCCTCCTCTCCTGCCTCCCATTTTGGTATCCTCTGGTCCCCTCTCGTTCTGTTCTCCTCCTCCTCCTGCGTCAAAGAGAGGGTGGGGAGGGGAACGTAATGAAGCAGAGCTTCATAAAAATTCATTATTTATTTAATACGCAGCTCGCAGTTCGCTTGTCCCGTACAAAAAGCAAATAAAATAAATTTACGCCTGCGACGCACAGAACAAAAGTCAAAGCCAACAACATGGGGCACATTTGCCACAACCAAGGGAAAGAGGAAGGGGGGGGGGGGGGTAACAGTGGCAAGGAAGTGCGATAGGGGAGGGGACGGGGTCGGGGGCTACTGCTGCTGCCACGTAAATGTTACATTTATAATGTTGTTTTTATGGTTCACTCGGTGGGGCAACATTTTACAGCTAAAGCCAAAGAGAGAGACAGAGAGAGTGAGAAAAAGAGCGAAAATAAACAGCGAGTGTAAGCAACGAGTAGCGAGAACAGTGCTGCCAACTATATAGGCAAGAAAATCTGAACAAGACGATCTGAAGGATCTGATAAGAACAAAGAGGATTATAAGGGAATAAATATTATTAAATTATTCCTAAATTATTTGTATATGTCTTATGTTATTCAAAGAGTTTGAGTTAACTAAAATAAGCATTCAACATTTAAAAAGAGGACCAAATTTTATACAATAATATTATACACAATTTTTTTTATTAATGAAAGCATTATTCTAGATTAATTCTTCAATCATCCATTATCCATTTTTGATTATTATTTTAGGTATTTTTCATATTTCATTTGATCATATGTTTTTTCGTATTTGCTTAATTTGGAATATCATAAAAAGTACAGATTACACGGAATAAAGAGTATTTGACATTTGAGCCAGTGGAAATTGTTTTAAAAAGTACAGATCTAACTGGAAAATGGCTGCATTGGCAGCACTGATTCACTTGCTTTAGGGAACCAAACAGGACTTTAATGAATTTAAATGCACATATGTATGAATATAATAACCATGGCATGGTCCACATGCCGTAAACCAATTCACACAAACCTCCTTCTTTATGTAATGCCATTTCATTTTATTTATTCATATTGTATTTTCACTTCTCTTCTCTACTCTTCTGTTTTCTTTTCATCTTATAGCCGTCTGTAGCTTGGACTGTGGTCGCAATGGAGTCTGCGAGTCTGGCAAATGCCGTTGTAATACCGGATGGACTGGCAATCTCTGCGATCAGTTACCCTGTGATTCACGATGCTCAGAGCATGGTCAGTGCAAGAATGGAACCTGCGTTTGCTCCCAGGGCTGGAATGGGCGACATTGCACCCTACGTAAGTCTTAACCAACTTAATATCCTAACTTAACCTCATACTTGATTGTACATATTTAGTTTTGATTAGATTAGAGTCCAAGCCAATGTAATCTGACTTGAAGTGTGTATAACTTTGTCATACGGAATCCCATTTTGATCAAGATTTAATCTATAAATTATAAATAGTTGGTTTGCTTTCAAAATAGTTTGTTTTCTCTCAAAATTTGTGGATATATTGATATTTATTGATGCCTCCCCTTGTTATCTTTTATAGTTTATATTGTCAACTATTTATCTCTTCTTTTGATATAAAGAAAACAGTGAGTTAAATTTGAAACCAGCTCAATCAGTACAATGAAAATGGTTCAGCTTTATTTCATACACTACACTTGAGTTTATTTGGTATCTGTTGTGATATGCTTAAACTTTGGCAAACTAGTTACACAATTTTGCTGCATAGAAATTGGTTCAAGTGTGGTTCAAAAGTGGTTCAGAAGCAACGAAAAGTTTGCAAGTTATAACGATGCAATTTTTTTGTAGCAATAGAGTTGCAAATGTTGAGATGTGCTCAGCATATTGCCTTGACCTCAACGTGAATGGCAATTGCAGCTGTGGTTGCTTGTTGCTGTGGCAGTTGTAGGTTGCATGTTGCAGGTTGCTGGTTGCTGGTTGCTGGTTGCAGGTTGCAGGTTGCAGGTTGTCGGTTTCTGGTTGCAGGTTGACCATTTACAACTGACGCGCAATCGATTAGCGTTGCGCCAATTTCGAGAAGCGAGCAACCGCAGCTGACACTCACATCGAGTAGCAGCAACAACAATTGTGGCAACACCAACAGCAATAATACCAACAACAACAACAACAACAACATTGTCGTGATATGTTGCAAGGCGGCAAGCCAAATTAAAAACATTGCAGCCAGTGATGTAAAATCAAATAGAGCAACAATTTAAGCAATGAATAAAATATGTATAATTAAATATATAAATAAAATAAAAATATATTAAAAATACATTAAACATAAATAAACATAAAAACATAATAATAAAAGTAATAATGCTAACAAGAATTATGTGCAAGTATCAGACAGATTCATTTTTAGAACAAAGTTAATTTTAATTTAGGCTCTATTCACATGTTGTTTAAACTTAAATGCAAGTTAAAAACAAGTTTCAAAGTATTTAGCACTTTAATTAACAAGTTTTATCTTATCATAAATATTATAATACGTAAGAATATTGGAAAGCGAATATGAATGTGCTAAGAAAATATCTCACGCTGTTTAAACAGTCGAAATTTGGTCCGAATTGTTAAATAAAATTGAATTTATTTTAAATAAATTTTAAAGCTACAACAAATCGATGTTTGAACAAAAATCGAATGATATCCATCGATACATCGAAAAATCAAATGAATGCAAACATCGATACATTTTTTTGACATCACCAGTTGCAGTTGTGCTATCTGCTATCTGGTATCTGCCCCGACAGCGCAAATATTTCAAACAACAACAACACAAATGTTGCAAGTTTACATTGTTGTTGTCATGCCATTTTTTTAATTTTTTTTTGCTGTTTTTTTTATCAATATTTTTGCTTTTGCCAAAAGTATTTTGTACATGTTTACGCCATTTGGTCGAGAATTGCAGTGTCCTGAGTGCGAGTGGGAGTCAAGAGACGTGGCAGGAATAGGGGCAGTTGAGGCAACCCTCTTTTTACCCCTTACCCTCATGCCGTTTCTGAGCTTGACAGTTTTGCCGCCGCCATGACTTAACCAACAGCTGAAAACACTTTTTTTTTCCTCTCTTTTTGCCTGGCTTTACTTTTGCCAACTGTCAATTGAAGTGCAAGCAGCGAATTGGGTATTGATTGAAGAAGATAAGAGTGAGAGAGAGAGGAGAGTGAAGGAGAGAGAAGAGAGCTGGAGGGAAGTGTGTGTGTGTGTGTGGCAAGTGGCAGCTTTGTGTAGCTGGCAGCAGTGCAGCATGATAAGTAGCTATCGATTGACAGTGATTAAAACTTTAAAAACAAACAGTCATGTTGCAAAAACATACAGAAAACTGTGGGAGACAGAAAGACAGAGACAGGGATAGAGAGTGAGAGAGAGAGAAGATCCAGTAGTTAAGGCAACAGACGAGAGAACCCAATTGTAAAAGACCCTGTGCTCATTTTGATAAAAACACTGCACAAGCTTTTCATACGTTTTAACGGCAGTATTCTATTCTTGTTTTTTGAATAACTCTCGATTTTATTATCCGATTGTTAGAATTATCTCTGTTAGAACTTTGCCAACAATAATAATTATAAAATAAAAATAATTAAACAAAATAAAAAATATACAACGCTGTCATAAATAGATAAAAATCAATTAACTAGTTTAAAAAAAACTAAATGAGAACAAACTAAAACTATTTATACGAAATAATTAGTACTCTTGGTACTATTATGATATATTTAAAATACATTTTAACTGCTTGCATAATTTAATTCCTTTAAGTAATTAGTGCATTAATTGATGCTTTAATTGGTAATTAAAATAAGTAATAAAATAATATAAATTGATCAAGATGTTGACTCAGACAAACGAACTAAGGAATATAGTAAATACTTTATGAGGTCTACTACGCGCCTTATTAAAGTTGTAGACTCTTTATACTTTGAAAGTACAGGGTCTAAAAGAGAGTGGACCCCCTGTTGTTGGCGGCTCAGGCATGCATGTAATGGCATTACACATAGTCAGAGAGCCATGCCTCAAAGGAAGGAGACCCTTGTCTGCGTATGTTGACTGCCTGCCACTGTATGTGTGTATATGTGTGTGTGTGTGTGTGTGTGTGTGTGTGTATTACATTTCGTTGACGTGTGCAAAACCAATAAAACTTCCGACGTCATTTCACTCAGGCCCAAACCGAAAGACACTTACCAACCTATGGCAGTACAAACTGTTCTCCTGCACCTTTCCTCTGCCCTTACCTCGGTCCCTCCTCTTGCCACACCCCTTGCTGCCACCGTTGAGGACCCTGTCTAAGCCCGTGTCGAACGGCAGACGCCATTCCCAGTGGGAAGTTGCTCTGACAACATACGGCCAAAAACGTTTTGAATCGATTCAAGTGTTGCAGCAACGTTGGGGATGGGCATGGGCATGGGCATGGGAAAGGGAAAGGGGGAGTGAGAGTGGGCGAAGAGGGGGAGAGTGGTAGCTTAGACGTGCGAGTCACGCTTGCACAAGCACAAAGTGCCACCCAATATCCTGCCACACACACACTCACACACTCAAACACACACATTAACTAATACATGCATGTGTTTGGGATGTATTTTTAGAAAGTACTTAACGACTTTGCAGCGACTTGCCACATGTCCCTATCTCGCTCTCTGCTCTCTCTCTCTCTCTCTCCCTCTCTATCGCGCCTTATACACATATATATGGTTCTCTTTTTTGCGCGACACACACAATGCGGTAAAGTTTATTGAATTTGAGCCGAGATTTGTAACAAATTACACGACTGCAATCCTCAAGTGTAGATACATTTTTATGTCTCTCAATTTCATTTTCCCCTCCACTCCTTGCCCCTCTCTGCCCTGTGTCCTCTCTTTATACTCCTCACTATCTTACTCTGCCGTGGAGGTGACATCTAATGCTAAGAATACCAAAATAGTCGTTGACTTTTATGCCGCACTTACTTTTAGTTATGCTGTTTCCATTTTTTTCCTTTTTCTTTTTCTTATTATTATTTTTTTTTTATTAAAAGTTGGCGCCGAAATTTTTTACTATCTGTCCAAAATATTTAGCTAAAGATGTGTAGTAAAAAATAAAGGAAATATGACAAGAAACATCTGCAAATCACAGTCGACACAATCTAGGCAAATTTCTTGGTTAAAAAGCTTAGTTACTTAAGATTCGTCGCGGCTGTCGTGTAAAACTTTTAGTGAAATGTCCACATACTATATTTTATCTAAGGTTATGTTCAGTTGCGTTGACCAAGTTTCATCTGAGTTGTAGCACAAACAGCTGAGTTACTTGAGGTTAGTCGTGGTTGTCATGTAAGAATTTCAGTCAAATGTCTACTTGGATATATCTTTAGATTATCAAGTTATATTGAGCAAATTTCAGCTGAATTGTACATAAAGGAAGTGAGTTACTTGGGGTTAGTTACATTAGGCTAGTTATAGTTGTCAAAGAGAGAATCTATACTTATTAAAATGTATGCAAATTATCGTTATTTAAAGTATGTCTGACCAAGTTATAGCCTGCTTATAAGTCGGAGTGCTGAGTTCCCTCAGTTGTATATTTAAAGTCAAGGTGTGAAACTTGAAGTGATTCTAAACAAGAATCTATCAAATCTGTGCTCTCTACAGAGTTTTAGCTGAAAAGCAAGTTAAACAGCAAAGTTATTCGTACTTCCCATAAATCTAGTGTATACTATGAAAGTCACAGTGGATTTGCGAGTTGCCAAGAAACTATGCAACTTTTGACAGATTTCTGTGTTGTGCCCCCCAAAGAAACTTAGCATAATACCAACACATAATCACACACACACACACATACACACACACACATAGAAATGCACACACTCAAGTTTTCTTGTGAATTTGTTTGTGTAAAAGCAGCGTCAGCAGACATCGTTCAAATATTGGCAGCAACACTTGACGTTATTGCCAATATGTGTAGCATACAGAGAGAAAGATTTAAGAGGGATACACTTGGAGAGAGAGAGTGAAAGAGAGAGAGAGAGAGAGAGTTGGAGTATGCATGTGTGTGAGAGTCGTAAACAGGAAGGCAGTTACGACAAGGAAGTCATTTTATGCGCCGCAAACTTTTTAACATACCGGAAGTTGAGTTAGCGTCGAGGTTACCCATTTTGCAAATGACACATGTCAAGTGACATTAACTTTGCGTCAAATGCTCAAATGCTGCCATGTCATTGTTGTTGTTGTTGTTGCTGTTGTTGTTGTTGCTGTCGTGGAACAAACAAATAAACCCCAAACCCTAACAACAACAGAAAAGAAAGAAAAAAACCCTACATAAACCCAACCCAATCCAAACATTCAGCTGAAAAGCAACAAACAGAGAAACATCAACGGTGGCATCTATCGTTACGTTTCGTTGGCTTTTTATGTTTACTGTTTTGTAGATTTCTCCACATTTCGTTTATGATGTTGTGGATGTGCGTGCGAAGGGCACTTTGATATTTCTCCTTTCCCCTCTTTTCCCCCCTTACTTAACCACTTTTGTCCCTGGACTCACTTGAGCAAGCGCTACTTGAAGAAGAAGAGCAAACATTAACATTATTTTTATATTAATGCTCTCTCTCGCTGGAATATTGTATAATAAAAAAACATAACAACGAGAACATACTCAAAACTGGCTAACTACTCGTTGGTACTACAAAATCTTCTTCTTGTTCCACACAGTTTCCACTTTCACCGCATTTATTTGTATATAGTACATGCTAGGTGATCGGTTGACAGATACTGCATAATTTGACTTGGAACATAACAACGAGAGTATACTCAAAACTGGCTAACTACTCGTTGGTACCACAAAATCTTCTTCTTGTTCCACACAGTTTCCACTTTCATAATTTGACTTGGATCAACAGATTTCATTTCAAACTTGCATAACTTTGTCGAACCAAATCTAACCCAATTTTCGTTCGGAATGTCATTTAATTCATGAGTAAATCCATGGGATATATATATTTCTTTATTACCCGATCTCACTTCTATATTGTTTGTCCTTTCTTCTTCCACAGCTGGCTGCGAGAATGGCTGCTCACGTCATGGTCAGTGTACCCTGGAGAATGGCGAATATCGTTGCGATTGTATTGAAGGCTGGGCTGGAAGTGACTGTTCGATAGCTTTGGAAATGAATTGCAAGGACAACATTGATAACGATGGTGGTAAGTAGAAGAAGATTCTTCAAAGTGTTTGACATTAACATAAATACGATCTATGAAAACCGAAAATACATTGTTAAAAACAATATAAAATAAAATTCAAACAACAATCCAAATAAAACCAAAATCCAGATGGCATGACGGACTGTTCAGATAGCGAATGTTGCTCTCATCCCGCCTGTTCCGAGCATATAATGTGCCTCTCATCCAACGATCCCGTTGAGGTCCTGTTACGTAAGCAACCGCCATCGGTAACAGCCTCCTTCTATCAGAGGGTCAAGTTCCTCATTGAGGAGAATTCGGTGCAATCGTATGCTCATATGGATGAGTACAGCGAAAAGTAAGTACAGCGTCAAGTTTTTATCTAGTTTGTAATATCGAAAATTTATTAGATCAATGGGAGATCAATCCCAATTCCCTTCAGTTGCGATTGTACTACATAATACTATACTACTGTATATATGATGTATAATCTCTTAGTGCGCAGTTTAGGTCCAAAGTGAAGGGGCAAATAAACTAATGGATGAGGCTTTTTCATTGAGCAATTGTTTTAGTTATCGAATCTCGATTAAACGAATAACGAATCTCATTAGTTCAATTTTATGTTACACTTTTGAACGATTTATCAATTTTATAATATGGAACATTTTTTAAGTTAAGTTTTGAGTTCAACAGTCAGTCGATAAGAAGGTGTATGAAGCGTATATAGTTAACTGTAAATTCATATATTAAACCTTATATACATACTATATATATATATATATACCGAATATACATCGAACTTTAACTGCACTACAGAGAGATGATACAGATCGAATACCTCTCTCTCTCTTTGAATCCGTTGCCTAATCTTACGTTTTGTGGTACTGCATCAACGAAGAGAAAAAGCTCAAATTTTCTATCAAATGATTTTTCATTTCTTTATGTTCAAGTTGATTATTTCTTATCATATACATATATATGTATATACATTATATACCTATATATCATATATATATATATAAACTTAGATAAATAGTCTTTCAGTTTGTTTCTTTGTTTTTTGCTTTACCAAAAGTTGTTTAAAACCTCTAAATGAAAATTGTTATTGAAACTTGTTTATATATGTTTTCAAACTTCAACTGAACACATTCAACTAGTCTCAACAAATCAAATTAAATTCTATGCAAAAAAAAAAAAAATGCCAAAAAAAAACAATCAATGAAAATAAAAAAAAAATCAAATACCCGCAATCACATTCCCACAATCCCGTACGCCTCTCTCCCCTCAATGAGTCTATCATTTATGCGTTGGACGTGCTACAAACTAACCTCAAAATATATATATATTAAAAGATCTCTTGAAGAAAACAGAAAAAACAAACAAAATGTTGAATTTAACGTTTCCGTTTACGTTCCTCTCGTGTTCCATTCAGTTTAATCTCAGTTCTATATATGTATTTACTATTTTTTCTTCCTTCTTCTTCTTCGTCTTCTTCTTATTTACAATCCTTTCTTACTTTTTGGCCTAACCTAAACCAAATAAGATTATCTGAAAATCAAATCTTATAACTTATTAACTGTCGCTTAACGCGCAACGAAAATTTTCTCTTAGTTTGAGCTTTTTCTTTTCTTGCCTGCCTCAAAAAAAAAAAAAACAAACTAAAAATTTAAAAAAAATTAAGGGTACTAAAAAGAATACTTTGCGCAAATAAAATTTTCCGTCAATTTCAAGTTTTACGTTTCTTTATTCGTATAGCTTCTTCATTTCTCGATTTCGGTTCAAGCTTCATTTCTCATTCTCGAACTCTACGTTTTGTCTATAATAATGTGATCAAATAAAAACTGTTTCAAAAATCCAAAGCGAAAATAATGATAGCACTTCATTGAGTATGTGTGTTGTCTAGTGTTTTACCTCCTTGTGTTCGTCTAACCCTAAAAAAAATATATTACTATGAAATACTAAAAAAAAAAACAACAAAAAAACAAAACAGAAAAATATATAAAAAGATACCCTAGTCTTAAAAGAGTGTACCAAAAATAATAACAAAGAGCAGATTCTTTGTTGTGTATACAAAAAAGAATTTATTATTATGTAATTAGGTGTCAGTTTCCCAAAAACCCCACGTACAGACATCTGAAAGAAAAAAAAACTAAACTTAAACAATGAAAGTTTTTTAAGTTCAAACTTGAGTTTTGTTGCATTTTCATTTGGTCGTCAATTTTGAGTGTAATTGTGGAAAAAAAAACTATTAACATAACCTCACAATGCACTCTACATTTATTTCGTTGTTTTTTTGAAAAAAAAAAGAAAATATTATATACTTACTCGAAGAATTGAGTAAAATTTAACTCTAATTTGCTTGGGTTCAGTTCGTATAGTATTTTCTCAGACTTTATTTTTGTTTTGTTGTTTGTTGTTTTTTCTATCTATGAATATAAAAACATATTCGAAACCAAATCTATGAAGAAATGTAGTCGAAAGTGTACTTTTTTGTTGTTGTTTTTGATTTGTGAGTTTTGATTTTACTATTTGTTTTATGAGAAGAAAATCAACGATAAGAATACTTAAGCAAAGCAAACCTTATCAATCTAAAACCAAAACGAAAGAAATACAAGGACTTAAAACTATTTTCGAATTTTCCATAAGAACAAAATAAAAAAAAATAAAATTAAAAAAGAGATGAACAAGAAAAAGAAATTTGACTTGTGTGTTTCTTCGACTATTATTTAATTAACTAAGTATATTTCAATTTCAATTTTCTTTCTTGAGTTTTACGTAAATGATTTATTGTAAATGTGTGTGTCTAAAGCGAATTGTTTTTGTTACAAGTATTGATTATGATTTGTAAGTAAATGCTACATATGTATATATACTAAACTAATATATATATGTATATATACATATATGAGATCTGATCCGAAGTTTCATTTAACAACAACATTTAACCAACTAACCATACTAAAAAGAAACCGAAACCGAAATGATACAATGCGATTGATATAAACCCTAATCAAATGATGCCTGACGCCTGCTAAGATGTATCCCAAAAGTATCATCGTAAAATCGAAAGAATAATACCAATTATACCAACTACTGAATTAAGTGTGTTTGTCAAATGTGTTTTATGATTTCATTTATCAAGTGGCGTTTAATGTATTTCTTCATTTCCATTATAAAACTGCTTCAGTTTCAAGCTAAGAACGTATTTTAGGTATGCCTCATAATCAAAAAATAGAAAAAATCAAAACAAAAAAAGAATATATTACCGAAAAAAAAAATACAAAACCAAAAAAAAAGAAATGAAAATAACAATTTTAACTTGATGAAAATTCGTTAACGAAAAGCATTTTTGTCTTTTAATTTCTTTTTTATTGTCCTGTCAATTAATTGTGTACTGTCCTACTCTGTTGCTGTGGCTCGATACCTTCATGTTGTGTGCTAAACCAAAATCCAAACAATCAAATCGAATTTCAACACTAATCAAATGCATTCCCAATGCAAAACTACAAAAAAAAAATTAAAAAAAAAATCCAAATAAAAAAAACTACGTATCAACTCGTGAACTTGTAGTCTCTTCTGGAGCTCGTTCACACCTTGGTAAGTCGAAAAAAAACACAAAAAAAATACTTGAAAGGAAACAAACACAGGCGTATAAATGGTACTAAAAAAAAAAAACAAAAAATAATCAAATACCATTGTCATATTTTTGGCCTAGGCCTCATATAGTCGCAATTTTGAATTCTCTTTTCATTTTCTACTTTTTCTACCGATTCATCCAATTGCATCAATTTTCAGTTACTTTTTAATCATATTGTATTCCATACTAAAAAGCATAATGCATCGAAAGTTTCACTACACATTTTATTACATAGTATTTTCCATTTCCATTCATTAAACCGAAATTTCCAGTTCGCTGAACAAATTACAGCAGAAAGTGCAACAACAAAGAGTTAATTCTAGTACAAATGCCAAAATAATGTATTTTAAATACATCAATTTGATTAATGAACACTACTCGCCACTAGATGGCGCCTCTCACCTGTACCATATGTTGCACTTGACCTGCTGTAATTGCCTCTCATGAACCCTTCACAGCCTCCAGCTCCAATTCCAACAAACCTCTCTCGCATTAAACAGGATTTTTTTGTTCGTTTTATATAAAACATCCTTTTGTTTTCAAGTTTTTAATTTACACTTGAAAAACCCAAAAGTCAACAACTCATTCATGTAAATAATATAAACCAACATATTAAATGTGACAAAAAAGAGACAGAAGAAGAACAAAATTTGTTTTCACACATTTACACAATTTTCATTCCATCCATTTATGTTATTTTCATAACCAAAAGAAAAAATAGAAAATACATACATACCTTAAATAGCAAGTAAACATTTTTTAGGGCCATGCAAATATTGCTATGAAAAAAAGAGAAAAGAAAATTTCAATAAAATAAACAGAGATCTGCAATTGCAAAAATAATAATAATCAAGTATATAAGTATTTGTATGTGTTATGTGTACGTGTCTATGTGTATTTAGTTGATTATTTATTTATTAATTTTCCCCCTTTTTCTGATTAACAAATATTAACACGCATACTAAACCAATCCAAACAACAACAACAACAATTACAACAACAGTAACAGTAACAACTACAACTACAACAGCAACAACACATACATATATGTACAAGAGAATAATATTATTCGATTTACTATATTTATCATTTCATTTCAATTAAATTGTCATTTTATTTTCGGCATGAAACGAATTATGATTATCATTGATTTCCACTTGATTCATTTTCAATTCTTTTCTGATTTCATAATCAAATTCCAGTCTTTCTCCAAATCTAAAACTATCTTTATCTCACTCTTTCTCTCTCTCATACACACACACACACTCCCAATCTCGCTCTCTCACCCTCTCTCTCTCTCTCTCTCGTTACTCGTTACCACAACAACAAAAAAGGTCACCTAAAAACTAAGCAAATTTCTTTCTCATTCACCAAATCCAATTACGTTCAGTTATCTTAAGTTCACATTATTTTTACTCATCATCGTACCAAGTATTTCCCATTTTAACTCTCTCTCTCTCTCTATATATCTTACTCTACCTATCTGTCTATTTTGTATTTTTTTCATTTAACCTTTGATTTCATCAATGCTTTTTACAATAAATCGAAAAAAATACTCATCTGAATCAATAGATACGCTTTTTGGTTGTCATCAAATTTGTAATCTATTTTTTTTTTCTATTGATTCTCTTTTAACTAATTTAAGAGTACAACATAAAAGTCAGTGAGCAAGTTGAGACTTGCACACAACAACATTAACAACAACAAAAACAGCAATAAAATATATTTAGGCTTTCAGTATATTGAGTATTTATTAAATACCAAAGCAGTTGTTATCTCTTTTTGTATCTCTAACCGTAACTCAAGAAGGAAAATACCAAAAAAAAAAAAAGAAAAAGAAAAAAACGATAATCTAATAAAGTTAAATATATATATAAAAATTATATATATATCTATATATATATCCTTATATGTTGAATCCCACCACAAAAGACAAAAAGAAATAGAAATAAAAAAAAATATGAAAAGAAAAAACAAAAACCCTAAAAATCCCTCCCAACGTTTTCCCAAGTGTCCTAATTGTCTGCGTCTAAGTCATTTGTTTATATGTTTTCCAAATACAACAACAAACCAAAAAAAAAGATAAAAATAAAATAAAAATAAACACGTATCACACACACAAACACCCATCCATACACACACACACACACACACACACACACTAATGCTCTATTAAAGTGCCCTGTAAAAGGTGCAAAACAGAAATAAACAAACAAAAAAATAATAATAAAAAATTCAAGAAAAATTTTACAACAATTCAGAATGCAAATTTTTTCCACAATATTTTTCAATTTTTTGTTATATTTTTGTTTAATAATAATTAAGTGAAGATACACAGCCGCTCAACTGAATAGGTTCAAGATTAAACAAAAGAGAGAGTTTTTATTGAAACCATGTTCTATATTTGAATTTTAATCGTCTAAACTTAATAAAAAAAGGTTCTTCATTCCAAATAGGCTAGCTGATTGAACAGTTACATTCTTTTTATATAGTTTTACATCCATTTTTGAACATGTAACTATTCAGTTGAAGGGCAGTGTAGACTATATATTTTTTTCTATTGCTTTTTTCTTTACTGTATCTCATTTTTAATTATGTACAAAATGTGATATTTTTCACGGTGCTGAGGTAATTGATATCTTGAATAGTTTGTCGAAACAATCGATAAAATGCTTATTTATAACTGTTTGCCCTCCATTAATGAACCCAAGTAATTAACTAAATTCTGAACTCAATAAATATTTAATAATCAGACTAAAATGGAAATGTGTAAAAAGGTGTGAGTGAATAGTAAAGTTAACTGAACTTAAGGTTAACATATTTTGCCCCACTGTGTCTATGAAAGCTAACTCCGATCTGCATAAAAGGTCGAACTATTCAGTTTGCTTAATATGTCTGCAATATATCTAAGTACATCTTGTCTATACTTAATACCAATTTATGATCTTTCAATCGTTTCTCATATAAAGTAACAATAACTGAAAAACAATATATATACCTATATTGAAGAAATAACAGTTCAAACTATAGAAGAATTTGGTGTAAGCTTTGATTAGATTAAATTTTTTGCTCCTTGTGAGAGCTGAGCTTATAGTAAATCTATAGTTGTTGAAATAGGAATCTATAATAATACCATCTATAGAAGAATTTAGTACAAGTTACAATTTATGAAATGTATATACAGATAGGGTTTTGATTATAATTAGCTCTCTCGACCCTTGTAAATTCCTATATCTGTATTTAAGACATGTCTATAATTCTTTATTGCAGCTAACTATGTGATTTCTTACAGCTTTTGTTTGTTGCATTTTATCCGTAGAATATTGTTTAGCCGTTTACTTATTTTAAGTACTATCTAGTTAGCTATAGAGAGATGTTGACAGCATAACCATAATCTATATATAGTTATTATTATTATATGTATATGTTATTATATACATACAGCTTGACACTGACACCACAACGCAATTATATGGAAAGTCAGTGCATGAAGAAAGATAGAGAGTGAGAGACAGAAGAGGAGAGGAGGGAGAAGAGAAGACAAGTTGGAAAATGTCATGGAAACTGGGTGACATTGTTATCGTTGTTGCTTGCCGATAAAATGAAATCCAAGTAAATGCGATACGGGCGTGTCTTTGGTTAGAGAGGACATTGTGATGGTGGGTCTTGAATCCCACAACTTGGTTATAGCTTATAGCGTATAGAAAAGAAAATGATGTGGAAGAAGAAGAGGACTATACAGTATAGAGTATAGAGTATATATATATATCTAGGGTTTCGTTGAGATGCCCCACGAATGTCGCCTTGTCAACGTCTTTTTGGCTTTTGTCTGTTTTTACCTCGTTTGCCTTTTGTGCTGCCTCAAGTGGCACGGTTATATGGAGCACTGCCCCAGCGAATGGGGCAAGTGAAATCTAAAAGGGAGAGACAGAGAGAGAGCGTGAGAGGGGTGCAAGGGGTAGAGAAACAGGAGAGGAGGGGCGTAGCTAAGGAACAATGCTCGTTGGTGGAAAAGTTTTTGCTACTTGCAACGGGCCAAATGCAAAAATTGTTAACAATAGAAATAAAGGAGACGAAGCAGACGCACAAAAAACAAAACAAAACCAAACAACAACAAAAAAAATGCCGAAGAAACGGAGTGAGCAACAACAACAATAACAATAGAAAGAAACAACAACAACAGCAATAATAAAGGCTGACTAAAAATTAAACAATAAACAATGGCGGGGCGACTATAGATTACTTCCTGTTTTTGGCTTCCATTTTGGGTTGACTTTTTCCCTGACAACGTCGACAACGACAACAAGGACAACGATGAGCCTGCCTTTGGGTTCTTGGGTCTCTCTGTCTCTCTCTCTCTCTCTCTCGCTGTCTCTTATTGTTGAAAGTTGGCAAGAAGAAGTTGAAGCAGCAGAAACCATAAGGAAACGCCTGCCTTGTCCTTGGCAAACGGCGGCGCCATTTCTATCCTTTCTTTCCCTTTGTCATTCCTTTCCTTTGCTCTCCTTCCTTAATTCTCATCCTGCTTTTGGCCCTCTTTCTTGGCGGTTTAGCTGTGTGGTTAGTTACCCGCTAAGTGGTTTTTGCCACAGCCAACATCAGCTAATGTACATTCTCTGATTCAGATTCTCATATTTGTAGAGCTTCTCACAGTTGTAGACCGTGTACTTAAAGGGCAGACAGGGTCGATTAAGCTTATCAGTTTAACAATGTGCGTTATCAAGTTTGATTTGAAATTTCGCCACGCTCCTTTACGCCCCTGAAATAAATTCAATACTTTGGATCTGTCCTAAATATTTTATCTCGATCGGAAGATAAACTCAGAAGGAATTCAATAGGCTACAGGGTTTTTTTCAGTCGATTTCACTCGACTCTAGTTTTTTATCGTCATTGTCTTTGGCACTCGGCACTTGTCCTTTTGTTTTCAGTTAAACTGATTAACTAGTCTCGTTCTCCTCAGACAAGTTATCATCAGACAAATGGAGAGAGACATTGAGAGAAGGGGAGAAAGATAGAAAGCAGGCAAATCTGTTGACAGTTGCTGGTTAAAGTCTGGCACAAGAGGAAGTAGAAGAAGAAGTCACTAAATAGCTTGCAAACTCCGTCAAAAAGTCAGCAACAGACTTTGAATTTACTTGACTTTTATAATTCGCTCTAGCTGTACTTTCTTTTAACCTCTGCTGGTTGGCTTATAGTCAGATTAATCCTGAAAAGAAGACTACTTCAAAGGACTTACGACTTGAGCTGCAGCTGAGAGACATTTCTAGAGGGTTTTCGTAGAGAGATTATCATATTTGTCAAGTATTCTCAGGTGATGTTTATACAAGTTCTTTTTACTTGTAAGTGACAGGCTGAAGAACCAACTTAACCTCAACTCAATTCTCGTAGCTCTTATGGCTAGAAACCAACTTTAAGCTGAATTTTCTTGCAGACTAAAGAAGTCTGAATGAAATGCATAACAAGAGTTCGTTCTCTTTCTAAAATAGGTTCTCAAACTAACCTAGCAGTTCTGAAACTTGTTGAATCTTTTAGACTAGACTATTTCTATACTTTTTATGCCCATTTAATATCCTTGATTTTTCACAATTCATAGTCTATTAACATATATTCTGTGTTGATTCTCAACCCGACCCTCAACTAATTCTACGTGCTTCTTCTTTATACATTTACTAGGCAATTTTTACCTTTGATTCCACATTTTAGCCCCTTCCAGTGGGGATATCAAAAAATCACGTCTTATTGCACGATAATTATGTCTTAGCTGTGTTTTGTGAAAATTTCAGCTCGATATCTTAAGCCGTTTCGCCTACAGCGTGACGACTCAGTAAATCAGGACAAAGGGTTTTATGTATATAGATTTGTATATTCTTCGATCATTAACTCTTTGAAATATCGGAGCGATCACTGCTCTTCGTTCTACACTATCCGTATTTTCTCCAAATCTTCTCTTTTTTCAATTCTACGCATTTCCCATGCAGTTTACTCGTTGCTATGACACTTTTATCACCTTTTACACCCCTTTGTCTCTCAGTAGCTGAAGGCTACAAAATGCGAAACAGTTGAGAATATATGACTGTAGGATTTATGTGTGCTCCACATACGCCGATATCAGTTATGTGTGTATGTATGTATGTGTGTATGTACGTATTTGTAACAGAATGTTGCACGTATTGTATATAAATTAAAAAACTTGCCACTCCGAATGTTTTCATAGTCATTGTCACCGTCCATTGTTGTTATCAATGTGACCAAGCCACACAGAAGGACAGCGAGACTTTAGCTCTTGGCCTCTCTATCTTTCTCCGTTTCTTTCTTTCTCTCTCTCTCTCTCTGACTCTCTCTGCCCCTTTTCTCTCACTTTCTATCTTGGTTGTTGTTAATGTCAGGAATCGCCAGTGAAGAAAAAAGCACAGAAATTACAGCGTACAAGTTGCACATAAACCAAAATTAATACCCGTATAACTTACACACACACACACAGGCAAAGAGAAAGAGAGAGACAGGGGGTGAGCGAAAGAGATAGCAATAGAGTGAGCCTTTAAATAGCCTTGCCTCGACCTGACACTGACTGCAACTGTTGTGGGCAAAAAGGGGTGTAAGAGACGACGTAGGCACCTCATAGAAATGGCAACAAACTCGGAAAAAAGTTCAGTTCAGAAAAAAGCTGTAGGAAAAGCCAAAAGAGAAATTCGCGGAATTTTCTGCTGCAGTCGCAGTAAAAAGCGAAGTGAACGAAAACGCAGCCAGTGAAAAAATGTCGACGTACCAAAAAAAAAAATAAATTTTAAAAAAGGAAATACATTGGCCAAAAGGCAAGGTACGAGAAGAGAGGAGAAGAGAGAAGACAGTGGAAGAGCAAACTGTAAGCGAAAAAGGGAAAGGAGAAAGGGAAAAGATGAAAGGAGGATAACTGCCGCTTTTTCCAAGGGTGTGTGTGTGTGTGTGTGTATGTTTCTCTATAGTTATGGCCTCTGTGGTTGCAGTGTGTATAGGTGAGCCTACTGCATGTGTATGTGTATGTGCTTGTGTATGTGTATGAGTGCTTGTTGTGTGCACTCAATATAATTTAATATTTTTCGATAGCAACAGCAGCTGAAAGTAATTACTTTTATGTGAGATTAGATATATTTATGTGTGTAGAGCGTAGCTTATGACCATAAGCCAAAGCCTCGGTCCCACTTTCTCCACTGAGACAACTCCGTCGGGATCCTTTCCACAACTCTCATCGACGACGCACAAGCAGCATGGGTGCTAATTCGATATGTGGCCTTTTTGGCGAAAGAAGAAGCAGAGAAGAAAAGGGAAGAGTGAAGTAAAAGTGAAGAAAAGAAAATAAGACAAGCTAAATAAAGAAACTGACAAGAAGAAGCAGTGAAGAGAGAGAAGTAGAGAAGAAAAGGCGATAGCAATGGGAAAAGCAAAAGAAAGCACAGAGAGAAACAGTTGGAAGAAAGACTAAAGATGGAATCAGTTAGAGAAGCAAGCTGAAGAAACAGGATTAGATTAAGCAGCAGGAAGAATCAATAAAACTACTGTTAAAGCGATCAACTTGGCCCTGTTTTATTACTTTCTTTCTCTTCAATATTTCTATCTGTTCATACTCTTTCTTTGTCTCTTGCTCAATATTTCTCTCATAGTCACTTATTCTCTATACTCTTTACATAGTAACGCTCGAAGTGATGAGCTTTTTAAAACAGCTCTCTCTCTCTCTCTCTCTCTGTCTGTCTCTCTCTCTCTCTCTCTTTCTCTCTCTAAGGCTCCCTCAACTCTTTCATTCAACGCTCAGTTAAGCTCACTTTAAAGATTTCAGCCGTGAAAAGCTTACATTTGAAAGTCTTATTGTAATCTTTGAATTGATCAGTTGAAGTGTCTGGGAAGCTTAAAACTAAACCAACACTTGTCATCATCATCATCTTTCACTATGTCCAGCATTCAAATGAGCATTTTGAGTGTTCCAATGGTGTGTAGAAGAGGGGCTAAAAGAGGGGCAGCCACTCCCCCATTTCCAACAAATTTCCCCTGCTTTACATTGCAACTCAATATAACATGTGTAATCTTCTTATGGGCAAACAAAATGACATCTTTGCTGGCAGCTGGCAAGCAATCGAATCTGTCAAAACCACCCAACCACCCAACCACCCCCCTTATCAACTAACCCCCTCTCGAACCATGCACCACCCCTCGAACCACTTGACTCAATTTGTTTTGTGTGCGTCAAATTGGACAGCCAAATTGTGGCATAGTCAGGTGGCAATGCCTTAATCTGAGAAAGCAGCCAAAGCAGCAACATCATGAGGCAAGAATTAGTGATGAGCACAAAGTATCGAAACATCGATATATCGATTATCCCGGATTTAAAAAATAACAAAACATACCATTTGAGAGAGGTCTTATTAGTTTGAAATTCATTTCGATCCTCGAGCTCGTTGATTTATTATTTTAATGTATTCTTGCAAATCGATTGATTTCAGTAAAAAAAAACTAGTCTCTCAATAAGCAAAACCTTTATAAAAAATCAGCTAATAAAACAGATTAATCGTCTCTTTCTTGACCTGGGATTCAGTTTCTCTAAAAGACATTTTAGTCGGCAGGAGCCATTTTAATAATAATGTGAAAAGATGTTGAAACATTGCTGTATCGATTTCGATTTCGGTAGAAAATCAAAAATACCATTCCTTTCTAGTTTGTCAATTAACAGTATTATTTGTTATTCCCAATATTTTCAAATATTGAATATTTTCCGAAATATCCGCTTCATAAATTCGATTAATCCACGTTCTGCTTTGGACTTGCACCACTAGCAAAGATCTCCATCCTCTTCTCTCACTCTCTTTCTTGCTCGCTCTCTCTCTTTCTCTCTGTGGAAGGCAATGAATGTCTCGTTTTAAGTATGACGGCAGCTAAACCAGAGTTCCCCCTTGGCCCCTCTTTCCTCTTCTGCTGTCCCTTTATCAAGGACTTGTCCTGCTTACTTTGTGCTCCACCTAAAGTGACGACACATGCTGTGTGTGTGTGTGTGAGAGAGTGTGTGTGTGTGTGGCATTTACATATCGTCTCGTATCTTGGACTTATGCCAGTCTTCCAATCTAACAGTTACCTCTCCTTCAACACTCCCTCCCCCTCTTTTGGCACCTTTCGCACTGTCGTTGCAGCTTTTATGCAAATTTACAAAGTGCAAATTACACGCTACTAAAGGTTTTTCTTTAGCTCTCTGGCGCCCCCTATCGGACGCTAGTGTATGTGTGTGTGTGTGTTGGTAAATGGCAAACTTAAAAATTCTATTCAAAGTTTTCTATGCTCGTTGCATGCCCCATTCCCTACCCGTCTCCTTGCCTCATCAACCATTTGCTATTTATTTATTATGTGTGTGTTTTTTCCCTTCTCTCTTCTTTACACTTCTCTTGCTTTTTTTGCCCATCGTCCTCGCACAATGGGATGAAAGAATCTCAGTCTTCGCCTGTGGCGCTTTGGGAGGTGAATGCCTTTATTCACCTTCAATAGTGGAATGATATCGAATGTCTTTTATCGAATGCAGTGAGTTGAATGCATTTCAAAGCCAAGCATTTGCTTACTTCATTAACGATAATCACCTTGGAGTCATTTCAAAGTATCATTCTAATGGTTAATCGATAACAAAAGCTATCGATTGTTGCCAAGTTAAATAATGCACAATTGCACAACAGTAAGTTATCGATAATAGAGATTTAAGTTGGATAGCTCAATTGAAAAACAAAAAGACGATTTTTAAAGAGTGTATTTATCTACGAATAGATATTGAAGCTAGAAAGCTATACGATGTATAAATTGATAACAAATTAAAATCTATCCTTAAAAGAACTAAACTATTAATTTGTTCCTTAAACAAATATTATATAAAAATTACATAGTCCGTGAGATTTGATCCGATAGCTTAAAAAATTTCAGCCTCGTAGCTCTTTCTATTTTGGCTCTACGATTCAGAGTCAGTTAGGACAAAGAGTTTTATATCTATACAGAAACATTAATTGGTGTTTTGCATTGAATCCATTTAAATGTTTGTTTTTAATAGCTTCGAAAATAGTTTATAGTAATTCAATTTAGTTGATATATAAATTAACATCCAAATCAATGGAAATTTTTTTTATCTCTCTCGTTTTCTCTATATTACTCCACTGTGCCAAGCCTGTTTTTGGGCCTGTCTCTTAAATATTTTCTATACATAACTTTTTTGTTTATCCTTTTGAGAATGATGTGAAAATGGGCGAAAGTGCAGCAAGCATTTCATAAAGCGAGAAAGAGAGACCCCCCCTCCACCACTCTTCTTTTTTCCATCGTTTAAAGCCAGCAGCCTAACCGCTGCAGCAACCCCCTTGGTTCCCCCTTTTTCATCGACGCCCCTGTTGCAAATGCTGAGGCTGAAAAGACTCACAAGCTAACGGTACATAAAGCACATTAATCGTGGTTACAAAAGCGTAAAAGAAAAGTGTGGCGTACCGTTTGCTGCCTCCCCACTTGCCTCCCCTCTCCCTATTCTCACTCTTCTCCTTCTTCTTGCCAAACTCTCTACTTCTTCTTCCTTTCTCGCTGTCGCCATTCTGCGTTGCTCCTACGTAGAAAAATGTTTCAAAAATTGTTTCAGGCTAAATGAACATAAAGCGAAAGGAATATTCCCCTCTTCTTCTTAGCCTCTCACTCTCAGATCCCTACGCCCATGGCCTGCAGCTTCGCCTTTGTTTCTAACCAAGCAGTGGCGTATTTGGAGAGGGGATGAAGTCTGGGGTGTACAGACAGCGTCTTTCAGCTGCTCATCGCAATGTTCTAAAAATAAAGCCAAATTAAAATAATATACTTTTATCCGACCCTGTACTTAAAAAGTACAACGAGTCTATTAAGTTTGTCTAGTGTGACAGACCCCTTAAAGTATATTTATTCTTCTATCCGTCGTCCGTTTGTCTGTATGAAACAAATCGGATCTTTTACTTGAACTCAAGATCGGACTTTCATTTCGCTTTAAGCAATTATTTAGAATCGAAATTTTAGATTATCGGGGCTAATTTCAGAATATTGTACTTAAATAATAGATTTAAGACTTTTTTGCATATTTTTTAAGACTAAGTCATTGACATTTGATCCACAAATAGTCTTAATTAAGCAATTATATTAAAAATATGTAGCTTGGTAAGTATCTGTCTATACATTTTAAACAGGGCCTATACTTATGTTTAAATTTAGGCGTTAGAAATTACAAAATCGAATATGTATTTTATTGATAAAGCTTTGATTTTTGGCATATATTATATTTAATATACTTCAAACGAATTCCGAATATTTTTGTAAGGTGATTTTAAATAATGTAAAGTTCTTTTGTTTTGCCTTTGTTTAACTTGGATTTTATTTCAACAGAAGCAGAAATAAGTACAGGGTCTGTCACAGTCGTGTTCTCTGGAATTTCCCACTTGTTTTCTTTATTTGTTGTGTGTAAGGTGTGTGTGTGTGTGTGTGTGTGTGTGTTTGTGTATGTGTGCATGCCCTTTTGTAGTATGTGCAAAAGTCAACTAAGTCCTGCTCAATTTTTATGATGAGACGACGACGATGAGGTTGCTGCCTCTGCCACAGCCTCTGCTGCTGTTGCCACTTTGTGTGTCGCGGTAAGCCAAACGCCAGCAGCAGTTGCAACAACAAAAACAAAGGCCAGACAGCCAAGAAGAGTCGGTGGAAAACGGGGAGTGGTGAGGGGTAAGGGGAGCAGAAGAAGCTGCCTCTTGGGCGCTTTATGAATGGCCGCAAAGCAGACGCCGCTGCTACTGCCACGCCCCTCGTCCCACGCCCACGCCCACGCTCTACAAACTTGGCAAAGAAAAGAAATTAAATGCACTTCCTTTATGCGCGAACTCAGCTCATATTTTTGAGGCGCCAGCAGGCAACGTGTCTCCTCTTTCTCCCTAAATCTCCATCTCTCTCTCTCTCTCTCACCATCTCTTTTTGTTGAGCTTAGCACACAATGCGCTAATAATGAAAGTGCACTTTTGACACAAAAGGTGGCAGTGTGGCGACAATGCCTGTCTCTCTCTCTCCCTCCCACTCTCCTCTCTCTCTCTCTTTACTCTCCTCTCATGAGTATCTTCAACCTGCCCCCGTCTACAGTTAAGAGCAGCATCTTGACTGGTTTATTGCTCATTCGCTGCAACGGCGATTAGTCCAGAGAGATGAAAGTAGACAAAGCAGGGGAGAAAATCAGTGTGAATGGGGTGGAGAGAGTAATTTGGGGGGATGACCTCGGACGAGATTAGAAATTTTGTGGCATTGCTTTCACTTCATTGTTGTAGCTGAAGTCGAAGACAGTGACAACGACAACGACAACGTCAACGACAACGACAACGGGAACGTCACAAGGCCAATGGCAATCACATTCTGTTGGCAATAGCTGAGATTACTTTTCCCAGCTTTTCCTTTGGCCTTTTCACCAAATGACGTCATAATTTTGAGTGTCCTGCACTGACATTTAATCGAAGCTGACGCTGAATGCGAGAGCTAAAGAAAGGGGCAGAAATATAAAGAAAGAAGCAAAGAGACGATGGGAGAAGAAGATACAAATCTAGCTTACTACACACCTTCATTGTTATCAATTCCATCTTATTATAATAATATTTACAATCAAGAACAAAGTACTACATTTCTAAATGAATTAAACAAATTAACTTTCAGTATATTATAAATATTATAGAAATAATGTGAATACTTTGTGCAACTACTTATAAGAAATTATTACACAACAAATCTGTCGCAAATATCAGCCTCATAGCTCTTACAGTTCCGACTGTGCGATGCTCAGTGAGTGAAAACATATTATATATATACAATAGATATATACATATAATATATAGATTTATATATTTTTGTATATATTTATACTTGAACTGGGAAACAAATAAATAGCTTAAATAAAATTAAATAAAGTAAACAAATCCTTCAAGTGTGTTTACCTAAACATTTGAGTTTATCAACTTGCTTACTCTTTTACTCTCTCTCTGTCTCTCTCTCTCTCTGAATCAATCTCTCCTCGTCTCTTCCCTTGTCTATCCCTTTGGCTCTATCTGCTTAGAAAATCAAAGCAAACTCAAAAGTGCTTCAACAAATTTGCCAGCTTCAAAAGCCAAAGACGTTTGGCTAACGCGGCGTATGAGTAATTTACTTGAATGTGGCAAAGGTCAAGAAAGATACAATAACAACAAGAGCTAACGGCAAAAAGAAGCAGCCAAAAAAAGGTTACCTCTGTGCCCAAGGGAGGCGTGGCAGAGGGGGTGGGGGGCGTAAGGTCGTCGTCTGCAGTAAAACTAAATCAAATAAATAATAAATGAAACGAAACGAATCAAATGCGAAATAAAAATCAATGGCACTCACCACTTCAATGAATTGGAATATACACATACACACACACATACAACACACACACAAAACACACACACATATGTGTACTTGCCACACACACTCGCCACACATGCAATTTGCTTTTCGGTTTGATTTCAAATAAAATTGTGCTTCATTGAATCGAATTGAAGCGGCAAAAATGAAACGAGATGAGGTACAGCTCTCACACACACACACACACACACACACATGCAGTTCACATACACACACGCACACACACACATGGATAGATTGTACAAATAAGCGGAAGCTACATTTGAAGAAAGACGCCGCTTGCCTCGGCATTTGCTTAATTGCATTTAGAAGTCAGTGCAAGTAGAAGAACAGAAAAAGATGGAGAAGAAGAAGAAGAAGAAGAAGAAGAAGCAATAACTGCTGCACCGTCAAGTGGTGCCTCAACACACACACACACACACTTAAAGTGAGTGCATAACTGACCCAAATATTGTATATTATGTGTTTATGTGCACATCCTAAGTAAATGTAGAAAGAGCTAAAAGAGGAGAATAATAAGTAGAAAAAGAGAAGAAGAAGAGAAGAGAGAATATGTAGGAGTAGCGATTTTTAGTGTTGTGCGTATGTGTGTGTGTATGAGTGTGTGTGTGTGTGTGTGTGTGTGTCTCGCTGGGCGGTTGAGAAATTGCAACACTTGAAAAGTTGAAAACGTTGCTGAGAACTTTTCGCAAAAGTTCGAAGAGGCAACATCAGAGGCTGTACAGCATGCCCCATGCTCCATGCCTCACCATGATGATGACGTTACTCTGTTTTCTCTGTTCCCTCTGCTCCTACTCCCCTGTCCCCTTGCCTCATCAACCAATTCACAGTCCAGCAATAATTAGTGCAAACAATTGCGCCATTTGAAACTCGACTTGGAGAGCGCCACACTGCAGCATTTTGTTTCAAGGTTTCTTCCTGCCTGCCACATAGAGTCAGAGAGTTGCCACCCTCACCAAAATAAACAAAAAAATGCACTAAGCTACAGTGGAGCAAGCTCGACAGTAGGAGACCCAGTACTTTTTGAGTGCAAAGCGTTCACTAAATTGCATTTCAATTTTGCGTACCATTCAACAGATGGCGCCACTTCATTAACATAGAGGTCGCTGGCGTCTCTTCTTCTTCCTTTTGCCCGTAACATTGTTAGTTGAATTACTTCCGCGTTTATAATTCGATTGGAATGAAATTTGGTGGACTAGTTTGGACTATAGTCTTTATTATATGTACCAAAAATAAAGGCGCTAGCACTAAAGGGGCTCTTGTAATTCGACTTCGAAGTTTTGTATTTCAATTTCCGGGGGCGGAGGTGGGCGTGGCAAAAATCTAAAGCAAACTTGATCAATGCAAGATATAGATGAACCTACATGCCAAATTTGGTGTCTCTAGCTCTTATAGTCTCTGAGATCTAGGAACTCAAAAAAGTGACAGACGGACAGACGGACAGACAGACGGACATCGCTATATCGACTCGGCTGTTGATGCTGATCGAGAATATATATACTTTATGGGGTCTGCCACGCCTCCTTCTGCCTGTTACGCACATTTGCACAAACGTAATAGACCCATTTGTACTTTTTAAAGTACTGGGTCTAAAAATCCAAGACAACCCCAACCAGCAAAAACATAAAGCATATTTTACTTTTTGGCCTCTAAATTGGCAAACTGGCAAAAACCGGATATCGGTTCTTGGTTTTCGATTCTTTCCTCCCTGATTTATTTTTTCTGTGTTGCTGCCTCATTGAATTGAAACATGGTTGCTGTTGTTGTTATTGTTGTTTTTGCTACTATTTGTGCTGCCAGGGTTGTCATAGTTTCGCAACTGCTCATTAAAATGAATAACGTTGTATTTTCGCTTTTCTATTTCTATTTCCATTCATGAGTTCTTTTCTGACTCGTGTTTGGTATTAGGTTTTACGGGTCGGACCAGAAGTTACCTTTTGATTTATTCCATGCAGGAAAATGGAAAATAATTTTATAGGATTTGCAGAGACTCTCAATGACCATGACTTAAATATTGATGGAAGTTATTGTATAGATTGGCAGAGAAAATGCCAACGGGCAAATGCGAGCTTTTTAAATACTTAAAAAAAAGTAGAATCTCTGTTATAAAATAGAGTCCGATTTTCTAACCGAAATCAATAGAAGTACTATTTAGAAATAAATATATATACCAGCTATACTAAATTTTAAGGGCGAGTCGGCGGCCTGTATAAGAAACCCTTGAGGATATATTTAGAAATAGATCCACAATAAAGGGAAGAAAAAAAACAATTAAAAATTCTAAACTATCGGTCGATAAAAATAACTGAATTTACGTTTCAGCTGTGAAAAACTATCACATTTTCCGAGGAAATTTGACGCAAAGTCAATTATTTTATGTTTTTCTTGTACAATTTTCGTTATTACTCGTCTGATTTAAATATTTTATGCCTTTCAAAAGGTATGTGATTATAATGCTTATTATTATCATTACTTATGATATTAATTTAATCGATTATTTGGCAAATTCAAGAACTTGGCGTTTTTAATCGTTTATCGATATAGATTATCAACGAATCGTATAAACATATATCTTTAAGTGTTTTCTTACATAATTCTCATAGTTGTTAAATATTTTGCATGCATTTTTAAACATTTTTCAAGCATTTCTTAGAGATCTGTTTGCTGAGCGCAGCGATAGGTAAAATTATTCAAATATTGTCGATTCTATATGGAATTAAGCTATGCTATCGCTCAGCTCAGTAATCGAAAAAATCCTGCACAGTTTCAATAGAATTAAATGTACAAATATCTTACCCCGTAGTTGATTTTTGAACCGCAGTTCAATGAGTTTATATTCCACTTCCTGTTCCTGAGACAAAATGTCAATACTTCAAACAATTTTGATAGAAATGTTGATGTATTTTCGTTTTCCTCTTCAAGGCTCAAGGCTCCAGGCTCAAGACTCAAGACTCAAGTAGAGCCTCAATCTGACAGTTAATCCGCAGTTTCTTTTGGCCTTTGGCTATAAATTTAATCGATTCCCTCCGCCTCCCATTGCTGTGTGTCAAATGCCTTTTTGCACCTGTCCAAAGAAACGAAGAGAAAATGTGAAATGTGACAAAACAAGCTAAGCACTTGAGCATTTAGCTTGATTTTTACTTTGTAGCTAACACAAATACACACAGACACACACACACGCACACACAACACACACATGGACATAGAGACAGACGGACAGAGACTGTGAAAATATAAATAAGATTGAATACATTTATTTGCCAAGCTGTTTTCAATAATTGAATTATCCAAGCAAAAACATTTTCACAACAAATTAAAAACTCAACAATGTAAACACACTCACACGCACACACACACTCACACCACACACACACACGCACACACACACTGTTAGACAGACAGAAAGTCATTTTATGAACATCCATCATCCACATTTCGCTCACTCTTCAAACTTTGCGTATATATATATAAAATAAAATATTTATGAATATTTTTCTCCTCAATTCTCAATTTACTGCATACGTTTTTCCTTATTATTGTTATTATTATCTCTCTATCTCTCTCTCTCTCTAACTCCATTAGAGCAACCATACAACAACAAAAACAAATACAACAAATACCGATAAACAATTTGCAAATTCGTTAACTTTTTATCGACATTAGTTTTAAATTACCAAAAAAAAAACAAAATAAAAAAAATTCAAAAAATTCTCTATATATATATTTAAATACATTTACAACTCGATGTTTTTACCAATTTGATTTTATAATTTTAAGAAACAAACAAAAATTAAAAGAATGAAATATCAACAGAAAGATACAACATTAATAATTAAGAAATCAATTTGAAACACGTAACTAACAATTGAATTTTCTCTTTTACAAAAAAAAAAACCCCTCCAACAATTTCTCCATTTCCAATCTGCTGCGTGATTTATTGTGATATTTGGAACAACCCTTTCTATGCGAATGCGTTTATTGGAATTTAACAGTCGTGTTTCGGTAATGCGTGGACAGGTGATAACTCCCCAGGGTCTGGGAATTGTTGGCATTCGTGTCTCTGTGGATCGTGACTCACGCTTTGGATTCACCCTAACACGACAGGGTGGCTGGTAAGTACAAGACAAAACCCTTTCATTACCATATAGAAGTTTGATTTATAGAAATCCAAGTTCTTTTATGTATACAAATAAGTGGGTAGTTATTTTATTGAAACAATAAAGGAAGTGAATAAAAAATATAAGCTTTAAAAGTTAAATAAAACTTCTACAAAATCGCCATCGAACTACTCTGAATTCATATAGATTATAATCTTAAAAATTACTTAAGTTATCTCAATCGATAGGTTTTCTTAAAGGGCAGCTTAAATCTATAAACTTGTAATCCAACTCAGCGTATACGTAACAACTTTCATCTTTAACAGTTTTAATTAATTATAGTAATATTACTATATAAAAGATAGTAGTTTTGAGTAATTACCAAAAATGCAATCTTACCTCGACAAAGAATTTCTTCAAAAGTATGAGTTATTTTTCATAATTTGTTAGCCAGTTGGCACTAGACTGGCTCATGTCTCACTCTCTCACTCTCTGACTGTCTGACGTTTTTTTGGCCAACTGCTTGGGCTTTCTCTTGATTACATTTTGTTAATAGAATTTTGTTGGGCACTGGCCAAGTGCGCAGCCAGATAAAATAAGTTATCACTTTTTAATTAAATCTTTTACTTTGATGTGACCCCCAGAAAATGGAACCTACGACCAGACGGACAGACGAACAGACGGACAAAAAAATAAAAGGGTAGGGATAGACAGAGCTCTGCACTAAATGTGGTTTTACCCTAAACATTGAATTTTGTTTTTGTCTTAACTAAATTTTACTTTGCGTGTTTTGTCAAGTTAAAACAAGTCACAACTTGCAGCTGGCAACTGACAACTGACAACTAACAACTCAACTCAACCCAACCCGAACCCAAGAAAAACCACATGAAAAGACTTTGTTAATAGCTAACCAAATTACAGGGTATATACAATCAAACAGTTTGAGTTTAATACTTACTAAAAAGTATTCAAAAGCACATTTAAGGTTTCGTACAGATTAATGTGCATTATTAAAAAGGGCTCAATTTGTACTTTCTTTGAGTTGAATTCAATAATATTTAAGATAACATTAAAGTTTCTAATGGCTTAAGCTAATCAAAATAAATATTCCTATTTTTAGTAGCTTTAACTAACATCATATCTGTGATCAGCGTACTAGACACAAAAGCCAAGCAAAAATATATATAATATTTTGCCAGCACATTTGAATTGTCATTCGTTACGCTTCGCTACGCATTTCGGAATTTTACTTGATAATTTCAAATCAAAAACACACACACACATAACAAAAAGAAGGAAAAGAGGGAAAATAGAAAATGGAAATGTAGATAAAAAGTGACAAAGGATGAGGCAAAAAATAAGAGTGGGGAGAGAGAGAGAGGGCGGAGAGTGGGAGCATGAATCCAATTCAATTCAATCCAATATATCTAATATAAATATTTTTGCAGTTGTTTTTGGTAAAAAGGATTTCCGTTGTTCACAGAGCTAAAAGCAGCAGCAGCAGCAGCAGGAGCAGCATCATTATTATTGTTGTTTTGACATTTTCTTTTTGCCTAGCAGAGTGTATAAGTATTTGTGTGTGTGCGTGTGTGTGTGTGTGTGTGCGTGTATGCGTGTGTGCTGGCCAATTTAAATAAACATTTCGCACCCGCTTTTGCCTTTGCTGCTGCTGCTGCTGATTTTATTATGTCCAACAACAACACACAAATAAAATCTGTGCAACAGACAGACACACAAACTAACTGTCTGATGATTATTTGTGTTTACTTTACACACACAAACACACACACACACACACTCACACACACAGAGAGAGAAAGAGAAACACAGCCAGACAGCCCGAGCTCGTCGTTTGTTTTGTTCAGTAACAAAAAATATAGCATACTTATGTGGGCTGCTGTTGTTAGAGGATGTCTGCATGTAGAAGTGAGAGTGACTGTGTGTGGAATGATTACGTTTTTACCTACTGTGCCATAATTTCTCATTAGCCCAGTGGCCGTTAAATGCCGCTAACGTTGACCATTTTTCACAATTGTTGCTTTTTCTCTTTTTTTGCCTGTTGTTAGATGTTTCTTTCCACTGTCAGTTTTGCTTTTTGCAATCAACAACAACGTAAACAATTATAAAAACACAACTGTCTGTGTATGTAAGCCCAAGAAAACATAAAATCACAAACATGTCCTGATTTGCTCTCTCTCTCTCCCTATCTCTCTCTCTCTCTGTCTCTCTCTCGCTTCTTAGTGACTCTCTGATTCGGCAACAGCCCAAGCCAGGCATCATCAGGGCATAAATTTTTCAGTTTTTTATTTATTTTTATTATGACTACTTTGTTGCTGTTGTTGTTGTTTTGTTACATCTCCCTTCCTGTCTTTCTCTCTGTCTCCTTCAGCAGTATTTTAAAGTTTTCTTTTGTGCTTTTTATTTATTTTTGCCTTGTCTTCAGCTACATTCTTACTTTTAGCTGCGCAATAATTTCTGTTTATGTTCACATTATTTTTAGCTCAATATACGGAGTATACATGGCAACTACATGGGGGTTACATGATGTGTGAAGCGGGGGTATGTGGGGGGTTTGTGTTGGGCTTATGCAGCTGCAGCACAGTGCTCTATAAAATTAAATGTGCAGCCTTCAAAGCCTTAACACACAGTGAGCAATGAAAATATTGCATCATTGCATGCTATAAACTAAATGCTTTTCCCCTTTCCTCATTTCCTTATTTCCCCATTTCCCATTTCCCATTTCCCCATTTGTATTCCCTTTGTATCCGATAAGGTTATAACTTAACTATGCAATGGCAGAAGATATCAGAGCGGTCTTGAGAAATACAGTGGTAAAAGTGAAGAGAGAAATTGTGAGGAAAGAGAAGTGAGAGTAGTTAGAGAATAAAAAGAAGCTAAGATTTAAAAACTAAATCCAGCGAAACGAAGTGAAAAGTAAAGGTAGAAATACGAAGAGAAGAGAGATGGAAAGAAAAGGGAGTAAAGTGAAAAATCAAGAAAATAAAATTAGCAGAAAATTTAGTAAAATGGTAGAAAAAAGTGAGAAATAAATTTAAATTATGAGTGAATAAAGTCAGAGAATTGATGAAACAAGAAAAATTAAACCAGCAATGTGGGAAGTAAACTAAGAGAAATGATGGGAGAATGGAGAAGCATTATGAATTACATTGAGAAGCAAAAGAGAAGTTTATTGAAAGATTTTAAATACAGAGAGGATCATATTAATAGAGAAACAATGTAAGTGAAAATATTAAAAGCAGTTTATACATCAATACAATTTATAGTCCTGTCAAAAATCATTTCCCTTTGGCTGATGCGCAAGAATACTTCTGCATCTCACTGTGCAAACCTGCAGTCAGCTTCTCGTCTGGCCAATATTTCTGTTGTTACGTTAAGCCATTAAACAACCACATATGTGTACTCATATATGTACAATGTACATACATATGTCCTTAGGTATGTTACCATATTTTTCGTCGCCACTGTTGCTTGTTGTTGTTGTCGCTGTTTCTCTTAATGTTCTCGCGAGTTTGTTTTTATGGCTTTGTATTTATAATGTTTATTTCAATTCTATGTCCTTATTAAGCTTTCCCCTCCTACCCTTTCCCACTGTTGTTGTGTTGTTATTATGGCTATTTTTAGTAGCTTTTCATAACGTTTACCCTGTAATACGCCTAAAGGGTATATAACTCTTTAAACTGTTTGCAACAGGCAATCTTTTGATACGGCTTTAGTTCTCGACATAAAAAAGAAATAATAAAAACTAGATAAAGAAGCTGAGGTGAGAAGTAAGAAAAAGAACGAGTTTTGTAGGGTGTAAGGGTAAGGAAAAGAGAACTATAGAGCGAGGGAGAGAGTGATATAGATGTAAAGTATTAAAAACAAGTACTAAAGGTGATTAAATTGATCACATTGTTTTATTCTTTACTTCTTTTCTTTGACTTTTACCTGCGTTTCTTTCTCTCTCTTTGTCTGGGCTCTTCTTGCTGCTTTTTCTCTGCTCTCCACTCTGCACTTCACTCTGCTCTCCTCACGACTCTTCTCTCGGCTTTTCTCTGTACTTTCATCTCTGTTCTAATCTCTTCACTTCCCTTTTATATATTATCTCACATATTCGCTGTAAAGGACAACACAGCGTATCTTGAAGTCGCGTCGATTCTATACTTTCAAAATTGTTATTTGTTGTTGTCATTCTTGCTACTGTTGTTGTTTTTGTTGTTGTTGTTGTCGTTGTTCTTTTAGCTCAGGGTATTTTCGGTTTCTGTATTATTTATTTCTTTTCATTCTTTTTTTTTGGCTTTACTCCATTTGCTGTCCTGTTGCTTGTAACAATTGTTGTTGTCCTTTGACATGCATTGTTGATTGTCGTTGTCGTTTTTGTTGTTGTTGTTGTGATTATTATTAGAGTTTTTGTTGTGGTTGCTACAATTGTTGTTGGTGTAGTAATAAAGGTAATAAAAGTCATTATATTGTGCAGCAGGGCATTATTGTCGTTGGTTGTATTCTGAGACCCGGTACTTAAAATGGACAAAGGGTCTATTAAGCTTATCAAAAGAGCAGAACAGGAACAATGAGACCCCATTGAGTATATATATATTCTTGATTATTGCCAACAAGTTGATATAGTTATGTCTGTCTCTGTGAACACCTTAATCTCAAAGCCTTTAAGAGCTACATTCTAAGTAGATAAAGTTTCAGGACTCCTGACAACTTCATCACGATCGGATAATAAAATTGAAAGTTTTTCAAATATAAGGAAGGCGGAGACAAATGACACTACAAAGCCTGTGCTTGTTCGTAAATTACAGGGACTCTTACAGTCGGGCTCTCTTGATTGTATCATTTCATAATAATATTATATTGCAACGTATTATTATTTGTGTGTATTTCTTGACATTACTACTATGTATTACGCCTTTCACTTCATATTCCCTGACTATCTGTCTTTCTCTGTTGCTTTCCCTCTCTCTGTCTATCGCCTCCACTCTATCTATCTCTTTCTATGTCATATAATTGTGTGTCTCTGTGGTCCGCATACCTTATAAATCCAACAACAATTACTATAACAAATAACAACAATGACGAGAAAATGAAAAACAAGTTTTTGAAGCGTGACAACATTTAAATTAAATTAGCAAAAATTGTAACAAATTCTGTCAAGTTTTTTTGTCCCCCTCCATTTGCTGTGTATTTATTGCAATGTTTTTAAATGTTTGTTGTATGTTAATATACGCAAAAAATAAAAGGATTTTCTTTTGTTTATTGCAAAATTAAATGTAATTATTTGTTCATTTAATTATTTTACCACAATGACAATAATAGCAATTGCCTACCGAGCTGCCACGCCCCCTGACACGCCCACACAATTATATTGGGTTGTGGGTGGGGGGGGGGTTGTCGTGTAATGAAATCGATATTCCAGCAATTTCACATCTAAATTGCTTGGGCAGGTGTTGAATGCAGTTTCAATTGCGGCAATTTGTGGCATGTACATGTGCTCTCTCTCTCTCTCTCTCTCTCTCTCTCTCTCTCTTCTTTTTCTTTCTCTGTCTCCTCCTCTCACTCTCTCTCTCTCTCTGCTCTTGTGCGCAGACAAACACAATTAAAAATCACATTAATTAAATATTTCCAAAGCAAAAGTTTTGCCATTTCTTAAGCTTTCTGCGCGACTTGACTTTGCCTTTTTCAAGCTAGACAATTCTTGTTGTTCTCCCTTTGTTTTTCCCATTCCCATTCCCATTCCCAGTCCCTCACTGCCATTCCTCTTTCTCTCTTACCATTTTTCCTTTTCGGTTTTCCATCTGTTCTTGGCCAGCAAAAGTTTTTCGCAACTTTTCTTACGCCAATGCGAAAAATGCTCGCAATAATGAAGGCGGCCCTCGCCAATCGCCATCATTATATTTAATGCGGCTAACGCATGACCCAGAGGCGTCGACAAAGGGAGGGCAACTGGGGGAAAGAGAAATAGAGAGAGAGTGAGAGAAGAAAAGAGGGGTTAAGGTCTTAACTTATGCTCTAGCAATTGTTTGTTATTCTCATTCTCGTTCTTGTTGTTGTTTTGGGCAAATCCTAAAGTTTTTCAATTTCAACAAACAATTGAGGTATTATCTTCTCAGGGCCAGCAATAGAGAGCTTGTGGAGCAGAGGAGTAGCAAAGCATGGGGGGGAGCGGGGGGATGTTAAATGACGGGCTGCATAATTCTCAGTTCGTGCGTCAGACACAGACGTGAAGGCAAGAAGGAGTTGAAGAGAGAGAGTGGGGAAAGTTGGGAAGGGAGGGAGTTTCCCCAGAAGTTCATTAAAATATTAATTTGCATGTTTTGTGCCGTGAAATTTGCTGCACAACTTTTTCTACTAATGTCGAGGTGTATGTGTGTGTGTGTGTGGGTGAGTGTGGGTGAGTGTATGTATTAGTGCTGAGGGTGTGTGTGCCAAGTAATTGTGTGTGTTAGGGTTGAACACTTGTATTTGTTGTGACACAACAATTAGATTACAGTAAACAGTATTTACTTACATATTTCCCATAATATTTTGTTAGGTGAATAATTGAAAATAATATTCTTAAATCGTGATCAATTTAAAAATAGTTAAATTAAGCAATAAAAATATATTGTCTTAGAAGAGTTTTATTGTAATTTCTGGTTCCTTAGTCCAATGTTATTCTAATGTAATTTTAATGAAATACGTATCTATTAATTGTAGATTTTTTTTTAAGAATATTTCAGATATTTAAATATAAGCTCTTCTCTAATTTCTTTTCTCTTTTCATTGCATTCAACAGGTTTGATGTGCTTGTGAATGGCGGAGGTGCAGTTACCCTACAATTCCAGCGTTCACCCTTCCGTCCACTCACTCGCACCGTCTTTGTACCCTGGAATCGCATTGTGGTGTTGCCTCCGGTGCAAATGCAACTGAGCGATGATGATGAAACCACCAGTCGTAATATCAAGTAAGTATACTCTATATTTTACACTCTAGATAAACTTGCAGTTAAGAAAACTAAATTTCTAATTTATCTGGACCTTAAAGAAAGATAGTGAGAGTAAAAGTTCAAAATTAAGGCATAAAAATAAATTAAATAAACCTTTTAATCGGAAATCTTTAAATGAAAATACATAAACTACACTGACAAAAATTACTTGATTTACTTCTCTTAGGGTGGCACCATTAAATCCGGCCTTGACATTCCTCAACTCGATACATTATCATACGGCCGATGAGGCGAATGATGCGAGCAAAATTTGTATGGATCATGATCATGAGAAGCTCAAGCCCCAATTGATAAGCACATGGATGCCCAATGGAGTGGGTGCGATGCCCGGAAAGCGGGTTATCTTTGCCGAGACACAGGTGAGTTTACAGTTTTCATTTTTTTTTTAACTTCCGACGTTTTATTTGCCTGAATCCTATTTCATCTTTCATTTCTATTTCTATTTCTATTTTTATTTACCTGTTCTCCCCATCTACTTCAACTTTTACCTAGCATTTTATACTTTATTGCTGGCTCATCCTCTCTCTCTCTCTCTCTCTCTCCTGCACTCTCACTGCTTATTTCGCTGTCTCTTTCTAATGCCACTCCTAATTAGCGGTCCTGGCAGCAGCTGGACCCTGCGTAGTTTTAATTAATTTAAAGTTCGCCTTAATGACATTATAACTTTGCATCTAACACGACGCCCAGGCAGGCACAAGCACATACATTAATTCTCCACAGAGAGACAGAGAAGGAGAGTGAGTCAGAGAGAGAGAGAGAGAGAGTGAGTGAGAGTGAGAGAGAGCATTACATTTAATTGCTGCATTCGACCCGTGCCAGCTGTGCTTCAAGTCAACCACAAGGCTTAATAACCAACTCACTTAGTGGCAGCGACAATTGTAATGCTCATTCTCATTCTTAACCCATTCCAACTCTCTCTCACTATCTCTCTCTCTCCTCCTTCTCTCTCTCTCTGAATTTTCAGCTCATTTTGTAAATTTTCCAACTTTTTACCTCTTTTCTTTGAGTTATGCGTCTTTGTTGCAACCACATCTTAATATTTATACTTTCCTTTGTAAACTTTCTTTATGCCTTTTAGTTTCTTTAACTTCCTCTTTGACTTTTTTATTGTAGTCTTTGTTTTGTGTGAGAATGAGACGAAATTCTGTCACTTGTTTTAATAGCTTTCTCTGCTTGTTGCTTCCGATTAATATTTTTAATTTTGGAATGCACAATTTTGTAGATTCTGCATCCAGTTTTTCTCAACTCTATTTCTCTTCCATCCCATTTTTGTTTAATTAGTAAATTCTACTTTCCTTTTATTTCAAATATGTATATAATCCATCATCTTTCGGTATTTTTTCAATATTCTTCTAAATTAGTCGCTGATTCTTTTGCATTCCTGTTTTTACCAACACAAGTGTCCTAGTCTTTAGCTAATCTACTTTATTCTCCTCTCTTAGTTTGCTTTGCTATTCATTCCTTTATTTTTTCAATCAAGAGATATTCTATCCTTATTCTTTATACTAAATAAAGGCTTTCCTTCCCTAAGGGTTCCCTCATATTCCCCTTAATCATAACCAAATTCTTTCTTACTCAGGGGATATCCATTGAATCCATCCTTCTTAATGTTTTAAGAGTTAAATTCAATTTTTTTAAACAATCTTCCTCTTTGTTCTTCCTATAAAACAGATCGTTCAGGAGTCCATACAAATTCCCGGCTCGGATTTGCATCTCACATATCAATCATCGCAGGCTTCGGGCTATTTGAGCATTGTTCGGATGCGTTTGACATCAGAGACAATACCAAAGACCTTGACCCATGTCCATGTGGGCGTTGAAATCGAAGGTGCACTCCATGTGAAGACCTACGAAGCTGATCCGAATCTCATTCACACATTCGCCTGGAATAAACGTAACGTTTACAGACAGAAGGTTTATGGGGTGACTATCGCAAGGATTTCCGTGGGTTATCAGCACAACACGTGCCAGACTCCAGTTTGGATAACGCAGACAGCCAAGTTGCAGGGTTACGATGTGGATATTTCGGATATTGGTGGATGGGGTCTTGACATTCATCATCATTACAATTTCCATGAGGGAATTCTACAGAAAGGAGATGGCAGTACACTACATATGAAGGAATATCCTCGCACTGTTAAGGTTGTTATGGGAACGGGACTACAAAGGCCTCTGAATTGTCCAGATTATTGCAATGGTGTTGCCAAGGATGCCAAGCTATTGACACCGATTGCTTTGGCAACTGGACCCGATGGTAGTCTCTATGTGGGTGACTTTAATCTTGTGCGAAGGATAACACCTGATGGAAAGGTGTTTACCATTCTCCAATTGAGCGCTACCCAAGTTTCCTATCAATATTATCTAGCTGTCTCGCCGGCTGATGGCCATTTGTACATATCGGATCCGGAACGTCATCAAATCCTACGACTCTTGCGTCTTGAGAAGGTCAAGGATCCGAGTATTAATAGCGAGCCAGTTGTGGGCAGTGGTCAACGTTGTATTCCTGGCGATGAGGGAAATTGTGGAGATGGTGGAGCTGCTCTTCAGGCACGTCTCTCCCATCCCAAGGGTCTGGCCATTGCCGCCGATCGTACAATGTATATTGCGGATGGAACCAACATTCGTGCTGTCGATCCCAAGGGCATTATTCACACTCTCATTGGACATCATGGACATCACAATCATTGGAGTCCAGCTCCATGTTCTGGTACACTTATGGCCAACCAAGCTCAACTACAATGGCCCACGGGCTTGGCATTAAGTCCACTCGATGGATCTCTTCATTTCATTGATGATCGTCTCGTTTTGCGTCTGACATCCGATATGAAGATTCGTGTTGTGGCTGGAACTCCATTGCATTGCAGTAATAATGGTCAGGATAGTCGTGTGAATAAGACGGCAACAGATAACGTATTGGGTACTGTTTTGGCCATGGCCTTTTCGCCCTTTGGAGATCTCTATATTGCGGACAGCGATTCAAGGCGTATCAATTCTATACGAGTTGTTGACACAGCTGGAAATATGCGTTACTTTGCCGGCAAACAGGAAGGAACTGGGTAAGCACTCTCTCTCTCTCTCTATCTCTTTCTATCAGTGTAATCTAGGGATGGGTACGTCCAAATGTCCTTATAGTTGAATGACTTTAGAGATGAGAACATTTTGCGGAATATCGCATTGAATAAATGTGATATAAATGTGTGCTTAAATGGGATTTATTTGTATCATATCACCATATCAATAGCCATCCCTAGCTTGACCCTTTGACCCACTGATGCATTGCCTTCACCTCTTCCTCCTCTTTATCCTTTTCCTCCCGGGTCAACATAAAGGGTTGGAGGTTAGATTTGTAACTTGTTTATGCGCATATTTGACCCAATTATCAAGGGGTATGGGATGCTAACATTGATATTTGCATTTTGGCAAACGATAGTAGCACAGTTACTGCTTTTTGGGTGGTGCGGTGGTCCAGTTGGCCAGTGGTTCAGTGGTGCAGCATAAATAATAAAAATTCAGCTGCTGTTGCACAAAATGTTCGCAAATGCACTAAAAGTCGGGCTATAAATGAAACTGCAACTAGGCACAGCTCACAGGCAGAGACAGCTATATAGAAATATATGTATATATTTATATACACATGTGTGTTTGTGTGTGTGTGTGTGTGTGTAGATTTTAGAGGGGGAATCTCAATCGATATGTCGCACTGAGAGTTTACTTTATTTGACTTGATTAAAACGCTTTCTAAAGCATCCAAAACGTTGACCAAAAAATTAATTGGAATTTCGAACATTTTCGAGATTTCCCCATTGGCTATATACATATGTATATGTGTGCATGGGTTTGTGTCTGTGTGTGCGTGTGTGTATGTGTGTGTTGGCCACATTGGCACTCGGGCTATTTGCACAATGTGCTGTTGTTGTTGTTGAGGCAGATTTGCAGTTTGTAGAACAATAAACAGTGTTGGCAAGTACATGAAAATGCCAATGACAGGAAACAACACAATTTGAGTGTAGAATAAAGTTAAAGTTAGGTATGGAATAGGGCAGTATTCTTTACAAGAAGAAAGTATTTAATATTCCAGATGCCTGCCAGCAATAAGCTAAATAAAAACCTAAACTTTATTCTTCAAACTTGCATAACTTTGACAAATCAAACCCTATTTTAGTGCGGAATGTAATTTTAGTCATGATTTCAGCTATTGATTGATTTTACATTTAAAAATACATAGTTAGTTTGCAAAATTTAAACTTTTATTATTTGCTAAAATAAAATAAACAAATTTTAGATATTGAGTTTAAATTTTTAATCAACTCCTGGTGGTCAAATTTGTTTATGAGATTTCTTTAAAGTAGTTTCTGGGGTATTTCATATTTTTTAAACATTAAACATTAGTTAGCATTCGAACTATGAATGAAGCCTTTTCTTTCTCTTTCGCGCTCTCACTCTCTCCTCAGCCTCTATCCCTCTCACTCTCTCTCTCTTGTGAATTGTGAGAAACAAAAAAAATGTTGCCAACTAAAGCAATTAATTTGGTTCGCCGCTTGTCTGAGACTGCCCCAAGCGAGTAGCGAAAGAGATAGATAGATGTGGGAGACACGCACACACACACACACACACACACACACACACATTGGCACAACAAATATGCAACTTTATGCAGTGGCAGTTTATTTAATCTAATAGAATTTCTATGGAGCGCGTAGTTTGATGAACTAAACTGATGAGTTGCGTTTCAAAGGGTACAACTAGTGAGTAGGGTTAATCCGGGGAGCTGGGGTTAAAGGTTGGGAATGGCGCAGGTGCTGCCAAACTGTGAAGCAGTTTTATTCCCTTTTCTCCTTCCTTTTTTTGTGTGTGTGTACTGCAAAGGGGGCGTGGCAGACGCGGCAGACGTGGCAAAGTAATTAGCAGACACCGCAAAACGGCGCGCCAACGACAGAAACTATAAATCAACCTTTTTATAGAGGAAATCCAAAGGGGAAAAGGGAGTGAGTTTACGGGGGTAAAGGAGTAAATATTGGGAGTATAAGGGAGTATGGACTGAAAATGTGGGTTGCATTGGTTTAAGGGGCGTGGCCGTTGGCGATAAGCAAGCAAACGAAGGACTCTGCACTTTACTTTCCGAATGTTTATCGAACAAACAATGTCATCATAAATACGCGTCCAGGGCCAAACCCCTCCTTCCTTCCTTCCTTCCTTCCCCTCATACACCACCCTTTGCTCGTCTTCTCTCCTCCCTTGCCTTGTCTCCTTTCCGGCTAGGGCACTTTGGGAAGTCATAGCAAAGTTGTAGGAGTCCGAAGGCGTGGTCCGCGACATGTAAACGATGCCTGTGCCATAGATAACGACAACTAGTAGGAAGGACCACAGTCAAAGGAAAACTCAACTGTTAAAGACCCTGTAGATATGCACTTTGAATTTTGTTCGTCATAAAGCCAGTGGTATCTTTTTCTTTCTGTGCATACGATTGTTTGTTGAAAACTTTCGATCATGAAAGAACAGATCAATTTTGTAATTTGTAATTACAATTTACTAGTGCTCTTATAACTAGTTTCTAAGATCTATGTGGGTGTTCATATAGATGGATAGAAAAACAGGGAATCAAAAACATTTTGATTTGCCTGTTAACACACTTATCTTATTTAATAAACTGAAGGGACTTTTAGGTACTTGTTGAAGTACAGGGTCTAACAACTGACAACACTGATGGGTTGAGTTGGTGGTTTAACGCTCTAAGCATTTCCTGTTGCATTACTAACGCTCTCAATTCGTTCTCTTCCCTTTCTCCACACTCTCTCTCTCTCTCTCTCTCTCTGTCTCTATTGGATTCACAGTACACAAACCTGCGATTGTGCGATTGGAAATGGCAGCAATGGCTCCGCTGCAAGTGGTTTAACTGTGGGCAATGGTGGTGCTTACTCAACGACCGTGAATCCGACACGCAATAATGGCGGCACCACGCCAACGACACCATCTGGCGGAAACGGAAATAATGGCAGCTCAGCCAATGCCAATGGCATCAACCTAGGCATCATCAGCAGCAGCGGTGCCTGTGTCTGTGGAGGTAGCTCCACACTCAGTGGTGCTGGCCTCGGTGGTGGTGTTGGCTCTAACTCGGGAACACTAGCTGGCATTGTCGGTGGCGGCAGTTTAATGTCCACCGGACCCACAACCACCACAACGGTCCTGCTAGGAGCCAAGACAACAGCTGGCGCCGCCGGATCGAACCTCAACTCTGGCGCCACCCTCAACGACGATGGAACTTTAAGCAATGCAGAAACTCTACTCTCCTCCAATGCCCGCTTCCAGGCCATCTCAGCCATTGCTGTGGCCCAGGATGGAGTTATCAATGTGGCCGATCAAGGTAAGTCTAAACAACAACTTATGTTTAACCCTCAATCTATAGGGAAAGCATATTGAATACGTTGGGGAGTATTAGAGAACATAGACTTAACAAAAATAGAGGAATTAAGTGAGAAGCTATGGAAAAAGTGATGAAAAAAGTGATGAGAGATATAAAGAAAGAAGCTAAGGAGAAGCGATGGGACAACTAAAAGAAGTGATCAAATAGGAGAAAAGTAAATTAAAGTGATGGAAAAAGTGATGACAGAAATGTAGAGATGATAGAAGGAAAAACCGAAGAGAGAAGCAATGGAAGAATTGATGGAGAAATTGATGGGAGAACTGGAGAAGTAAAAGAACATTAACAGAGGTGAAAGAAAAAGTCCATAAAAAAGTGCATTTGAGTGGAGAAAGGCAACAAAAAATGAAGAAAAGATCTGAGATTTCAATTTGGATAAAAAAGAGAGAAGTAAAGAAGTGTGAAGAGAGAAAAAGTGTGGAAGCAACGAAGGAAAAAGCGAGGATATAAATAAAAGTAGAAATGATAAGAAAATAGTACCAAGTGCAAATAGATTGGAAGAAAGGGCAAAGGAGAAGTTAAGTGAAAGGCAAAACCAGAAATAAAGTGATAAATGAAATGAGAAGCGAAAAGAGAAACGATGGAATTAGTGAAGTGAGATGCAAAGTAAAACAAAACTGAAGCTAACGAAGAAAACAAACTGAAGCCTGAGAGAGAAAGATCAGCTATTAAAGTATAGTACAAAAGGAGAAGCAAGAGAAGCAACACAGCAAGCTATTAAAGAAGTTTAAAGGCAAGTGTAAAGACGAAGCGAGAAGCAAAAGAAGAAGTTAGAAAGCAATACAAGAAACGGGAAGTTAGTGAAATGCGAGTGAAAGCTGCAATTGCGCTATGAGAAATGTTCAACTTTCATTAATTGATTATGGAACTAATTATAAGTTCTTGTAGCTCGAAACTTGTGATTACAGTTGTTTGACCTTCATCCTGTCTCCCTGTCTCCTCTAAAGGAGAATTCTTGCTCCCTGCCAGCTTGGTTGACGCTATTAATGAGCTTTTTGTCATTGCCCTAATTCTTATCGCCTGCCAACTATTGATGGTCTCTCTTTCTCTGGGTCTCTCCCACGCTCTCTCTATCTCTCTCTGTCTTTTTTCCCATTGAGTTTGTCATTTTGTTTCGCTTGTAATTAACGCAACAATTTTTCACACACACCTACACACACTCACACTCCTACACACACACATGTATTGGCACTTAAGCTGTAAGCTTTTAATGAAGCTTATTTACGTTTTGCTGGAATCTCCCTGCTTTCTCTCTTTCTCACTCTATTTTGTATCTATCCCTCTCTGCAATCCTAACTTATCCTCCTCTACCCTTTAACCATTGTTAAATGTCTTGTCTACACACACACACACACACACACACACACAAACATACACACACACAGACAGCATGCGTTTGATTAATGTATGCTCATAGAGCACAGAGTAGCCACAAATTTGTAGAAGAGAGGAGAAAGGGAAGTGTCAAGGAAGTAGGGTAGGATAGGCATGGAAAAGGTGTCGGGTTAGCGGGCTTAGTTTTCCCCCGCCCAAAATACGCACTATGGAAAAAAAGTTCAATATCCTGGCATATATTAAATCTTTTGATTCTTAAGTCTTTTGCAGAGACTCTAAGAACATAAATTTTGAATATGAAATTTTTTGTTAAACATCTTTTTTTTATTATTAGCTCTTTTATATTTTGATAAGTATTTTTTATAGTAATAATTGAAAGAACTATTAATTTTTTTTGTAAAATAAAAATGGAAAATAAAATGGCTTTGTTCAATATTTAGAATATTATACAAAATGGTTATTTTCGTTCTTAATTACTTTGAACTCATAGATATTATTTCGAATTCCTGGTATTTGATCTTAAAAATCGGAATACTCAAGTTGCATTTAAGAGTATTCAGATAGTATTTGGATAAAATG
Source organism: Drosophila testacea (assembly GCA_035043265.1). NCBI lineage: Eukaryota > Metazoa > Arthropoda > Insecta > Diptera > Drosophilidae > Drosophila > Drosophila testacea. The sequence goes on along the minus strand of JAWNND010000314.1, from coordinate 3,551,927 downwards.
AAGAGCTTTTATCAAAGTTTTAGAGGCGTGGTTCCATTTAAATATAATCAGCACATGTTCAAAATATGACTTTAGTCATCTAAATAATCAATCAACATTTCAAGTCTCAGCGATTTGCAATGGGCAAACAGTGGCTCAAAAGACTCGGACAGCTCACGTCGTTATATTTCACTATTTGCTCCTCACCAACAACAACAACAACAACAATAATAATTTTAATATTGCAAATGTTGTTTTGTATGTTGTTGTTTCTCATTGACTGAGCCAAAATATTGCACTTTTTCCCAGAGTGAAGCGGGCATTACTTTCGTCAATTTCGTGTCATGTTGGTAATAAGATTGATTTTCACTTTTTCGCTTTTTCCATACCCCCCAGCCCTCCCCCTCCAATTTTCTTTCTCCCCTCGCAGACAAGTGTTTCCTCTACCTCTAACCCACTATTTCTGGTGGCTCTCTTGCTGCCTCTTCTCTCTCTTCTCGACTGCCGCTTTCCTTTTTATCAAGGCAATCACTCACACGTGGCCAAGTACGTCGTCATCATCTCAGGGTGTGGGGGGAGGAGAGTGGCAAGCAGGTGAGGGGTAAAGAGGGAGACAGACGAAGCAGGACTAAAACTTGATTAATTATAGCCATTGATTTGCTTTCCACGGCTTCTTCTTTCTACTGCTGCCACTTCATTGACGTTGTCCGTCGTCCTGCCTTTCATTAATTTGTGTTGCGTAGCAACAACCCCCCCACCCCCCTTCCTACAACCCCCTATACATACCCCTGCTTTCTTTTTCTACTCCCCTCTCCAAAAGAAAGCTGCAACATCGTTAACGTCGCCTTCGTCGTCGTCTGGGCCATTGTCGAAATTTATTAATTACATTTTTGGTCTTATCAAATTACGTTTTGCTAATGCACTCAAATTTATACCTTGCCACGCCTCCCGCAACTCCCTTTTCCGTTCTCCTTCTCTCTCTCTCTCTCTCTCTCCCTCTCTCCCTCTCTCCCTCTCTTTGCTCACCTTTCTGCTCTTCCTTTTAGTTGTTGTTTTTGAGCTTTTACTTTTGGCTCTTTGCTTTGCCTGTTGAAGAACTTTGGCTCCATTATTTATTGGCGGCCATTTTGTATTATTTTTTAGAATATATATATATGTGTGTGTGTGTGTGTGTGGGTGTGTGTGCAACGTCCTAATTTGTCCTGGTTCGAATTGTGACGGAAATTGGTTTCGCTTTTTACTTGACTCTCAACCCCTGCCTCTGCTCGCTCTCTTTCTCCCACTCTATTTCTCTCTCTTTCTGCCCACTTGCCACTTCAGCAGCCGCTTCATGTTTTAGCCATAATGGCCAATTACAACCAACAACAAGAACAACAACAAGAACCACAGGCTGTGACAACTGTTTCAATTTTTCGTTGTTGCGGCTGTTGCAATTATTGTTGTTGCTGTTGTTGTCCTATTATTATTGTTGTTATTATTATTATTATTATTGTTACATTTTGTGTTTTGCAATATGTCGCAAATTTAACTTCCGTTTTTCTTCCTGCTCGCATTTAACAATTTTTCCTCCTCTTTTCTATTGAAAAATCAGGCCAAAAATAACATAGAGAGAGAAATACGATCTAAATTTGCCAAAAGGAAATGTAGCATTTTCCCCCAATTGCACGTGCGTATTTGTGTGTGTGTTTGTGTGTGTGCATGTGTGTGTGTGTGTGTATATTGCCTTTTGCCAATTTGTTTTCAGTTATTGCCCTTTCTTTATAAGAAAAGATGACAAATTTCTATCAGTTTTCTGTAAAGCAGAGGAAACAAGCTTTCTTCCGTCTTTTCCTCATTTTCTCTGCTTTTCCATTTTCCCTCACTATATTTGCTATTTTTTAGACTTGACAATTTGAGTATTTGCTCTGCCTATGAATGTGTATTCGTTTGAAAATGAATGTATTCATTATATCAGCTGTGACAAATTTGAAATTATTGAAAAGATTACAAGATATTTTTAAATGTTCTTCCATTTTTGATATAATTTCAACTAACCATAATTTTAACTATGAAAGTAAAATAGAAAAAGACTACAATAGAAAGAATGAAGAAGGAAAGGGAAAAGTAATTCTTCAGTAATGACAAAAGCAAACTAACAATAACTAGTTGATGAAAAATTCGATAAAGAGACTGCAAGAAAAGAAGAGAAATGTCAAAAAACGGAAAGAAATAATTTGATAGAAGAAGACTTAAGTAGAAAGAATGTAGAATAGAATGTAGAAACCAATGGGAAATATCAGATAAAGATACTGCAATATAAATGAGAAGAAATAATTCAAGTAAAGTATCAAGACACGAAAAGTTAACAATGGCTAAAAACATATAGACTAAGAGTTAAGGGAATAGATAAAACTTAAGACAGCGAAAGCAATTGCGATTTGAATGACAATGTCCAACACTTTGGTGACCCCACATCTTTTATCTGTCATTTCACAACACTACAACAAATGAGGCTTAAAATCCGCGAAACTGAACGATAAACGAGCAACCAACCGATAGACCGATAGACCTATAAAAAGAACCCACCGAATATCAATACAATGTGAGCGTATGGGCGTGTGCCATAAAAACACACACAATGGATTGAAGAAAGAGAAGAGAGATGGTAAGAGAGGAAGAGAGTAGGAGTAGAATGTAGGGTAAAGGCGACACAATGGCAACAACCCCTTTTTAGAGAAGCGTCGAGCACAAACAAGTTGTTCACTTTATGGGGTCATTACCATTACATTACATTACATTATACCACACACAGAGTTAAGAGGGAAGAGGAGAGAAGAGTGGGACAGGGAGAGGCGGCGGAGGCGGGGCACGCCCTCGCCAACCTTTGGCATTGCATTGAAATTCGCTCAATTCTTGGCGCTCTGCCAATGTCCTCTGTTTTTCCCACTGTCCTCCTCCACAAAGTAGCCGACTTTCAGGATGTTCAGAAAACGGAACGAAAGAAATTTCTTTCCAAAATGAGACCCCATAATGGGTACTCTCTCTCTCTCTCCATTCTCCCTATCTCTTGCCCTCTCTCTATGTCACCCTCTGGGGTAAATGAACTGTAACGCAATCAAATCAACACTGAGAGACAACCACAACAGCAATCAGCAAACAATCTATTAAATATTATATTATAATATACAGTTGGTCAAGAAAGTGTTTTTACTAAACGGAAATTACGCATAAAACAAAATATACTTTAATGGCTTTTTATTTTGTTTAAACAAGTTAGAGATAAGTAAATAATGAGATACAATGGATTTAATTATTTTTCAAAATAGAAAACAAATATGTTCTCATGTTCAATTTGTCAAAACACTTACTTGACTAACTGTGTACGTATATTTGTATGACTGTGTGTGTGTGTGTGAGTGCCACACTAATATTCAAATTGTAAATTGTGAATTGTGAATGAGTGCATGAATGAATGCTCGTAATTGCAAACTGTGATTGAAGCAAATTGCGTACAGTTACTGCCAGCAGTAATGCTGCCAACAACAAGTAACTAGAGATGAGCCCGAGTTTCAACTTGAATTTTCAATGGAGAAATAAAGTGAAAACCATTTGAGTTGCAATACGACTTGACTACAGTGAATTTTACTATAAATTAACTATTATCTTTAATAACTTATATGTCTCTTACCCTGCCTTGATAAGGAATCTATCTTTTTCTCTTAATCTCTTATCTCCCTTATATGTATGTATTTATTTATTTATCTCAAAATAAAGTGTATGAATTTCTCTCACTTTCTACATGGAAAGTATTATGGGATCTTTCTCTACAAAGAATCTGTCGCTTTTTCTCTCCATATTTTCCTATATATACTTCTCTTGATGGCGGATGTTTTTATGATCCAATACTTTATGGGAAATCTATTGTCATCCTTGTGCATCTCTATTTATTCTCCTCTCTTTCTCCCTCCTTATCTTATAGGAAACTTTGTAATGTTCTTTCTATACTAAATTGTATACTCTTTGTGTAAATCGTCTTTAAAAAAGTTTCTATCGATATTTTCAAGTCAGGCAAAAAAAAAATGAAATTGTCCAACACTAAGTTTGCTTTCATCCTTTTTTTTTTTAAATATGTTGTTGTTTTCGCACAGCATCAAGTTTTATATTCCTAAACTAATTCTCCCCTTCTCTCTATTTGTCTGTCTAACTGTCTCCATCTCTGTCCGACTGTCTGCTTCTCCATCTCCCTCTCCCTCTCTCTCTATCTATCTCTATCTGAATGTCTGAGTGTCTGTCATCTGTTGTCGTCAGTGTTTGCCATGCAAAGCTGGCAAGCAAGCAAATTTATGCAAATCCAAAGCGATTTTCCAACACTAACTAAAATGAAACGCAACGGCAACAACAACAATAATAATGGACAACAGCTAACAAATTGCACAAAAATACTTAAGGCACATACATACACACACACACACACAGACATACACACACTCGCACAACAACTAACAACACTTTTGTTTTTGGTGCTGTGATTTTAAAACTTGAAACGTTTTATGAGCAGGCGACAACAACAAAATAAACCGAAGGAGAAAAGGACGGGAGATGAGGACAACGAGAAGAAGGAGGAGGAAAAGAGAAGGGGTGAAGAAAGAAGAGATTGGGTTAAAGGTAGATAAATGAGAGGTACACCCCAGTAGAAAGACGGTGTAATAAAAACAAACAACTGCCAAGAAGAAGTTGGCATTTAGCTTCAGCAAATGCAGTTTGAGAAAGAAGAGAGAGAGAGAGAGAGAGAGAGAGAGTGGGGAGAATTGAGGTAGACAGAGACAGAGAGAGAAAGTGGTCCAAGACAAAAATAGTGTGAGAAAGTTAGAAACGTGGCTAAGAGAAGTAAAAAGAATACTTCTAACCAATTTAATGACCCTTTTTTTAGGTATTTGCACAAACTCAATACCCTATATACATACATAAGTAAAATAATAATTGGGGTATATTTACTAAATAAAGGGAGCACAGAGACAGCAAGAATGTTTGTAAAGATTTAAGTACATAATAATTAAGTGCATGCCAGCTTTAACTAACTTTTCATATCATCTTTAATTATATTTAATTCTTGTAGTTCAATGTAGTGATTAGTTTAATAAAATATGAGTAATCCCTATACTTCTAAGACTCGGAATAGAAATAAATAGAGAATAAATATAGAGTATAAGAAGAAGGCTTATGAAAATCTACAAATGCGCTGAATAAATACAGGAATTAAGTATACGTATAGTAAAACACCAAAAATAGTTTGACAAACGACAAAAGTAAACCATCTCTTTAGTGATTTTTTATGAATACAGGGTATATTTGAGTTGAATATGATCTCTGGAAAGTGTTAAATTCTAAAGAAAAGTGCCCCATTGACCTTAAACGAGTTTCTCTCGGACTGACAGCTCTTATAGAAATTGTAGCATACTTTTCGGATGAGTTGCATAAGCAAACATTTCATAAGTTAACCTCACTCTTTAAGCTATCTCTGAATTTTATGAGATTGAGGAGCTTTATAAATTATCTACATATGTACAAAAGACTTAATTTTATAATATTAAACAATATAATTTCAAAAATAAGAAATCTCAAACTAAACTTACTTTGATCTCTCTTTTATTATAGGTTCCCTCCATGTGCTTGCCTTGGAGCATTATCTACCATCCCACGATGAGAACGGCGAATTCCACATACCCTTCCCGCCATCCAGTGAGATCTATGTGTTCAATCGTTATGGCCAACATGTGGCCACAAAAGATCTGACATCGGGAAAGACACGTTATTCATTCCTATACTCAAAGAACACGAGTTTCGGACGTTTATCGACAGTGACGGATGCGTCGGGTAATAAAATACAGTTCCTAAGGGATTACAGCAATGTGGTTAGCTCCATTGAGAATACACAGGATCACAAGTCAGAGATCCAGATCAATGGCATTGGCATAATGACAAAACTGAGCGAGAAGGGACGTCAGGAGATTGAATTGGATTATGATAGCAATACGGGTCTGTTGAACTCACGCTCATCTGGGGGAGAAACGTACATCTATCAATATGATGAGTTTGGACGTGTGACTGGCATGATTCTGCCCAGTGGTGAGATCGTTAGAATCACCTCACAGCTGGCGGATAACAAGGGACTTACCGTTTATGTTCATGCCTCTGTCGAGTCACTTTTCTCCCGGGAACGTGTCACGGGCAATGGAATCGGCGGAACTGGAGATGCCAATGAACTTTTGGTCCTGGGCGGTGTCCGTTCCACATTCCTAAAGCGTGGACGAGCCCATGCCGATGCCGAGCTGAAGGCAAATAATACCCTGGTTATTCATGGAGCCAATGGAGTTGTTGTCGAGGCATCTGCAGTTGCCAGACATCCATTACTAGAGGCCGCACTGCCCGTTGAGGCCGAAATGTTAGCCATGTGGTCACATCAAAGCGTTACCATGGGAGATGGATTAACGAATTCCATGTATTCCGTCTATAATCTGGTTGGTGACGTGCGTAATCCTCAACAGACCTTGAATCGTGAGATTTGGGTAAATCAATCCCGTGTAATTGGCGTTGAGTTTGATCAATTTACAAATCGGGAGACCTTCTACGATGCTCAACGTACACGGATTTTGATTGTGGCCTATGATCAATCGGGTCTACCCAAATCCTATTATCCGGAGAATGGTTACCCTGTAAATATCACCTACGATCGCTTCAATCGTGTCGAGGGCTGGGCCTGGGGACCTGCCGAACTCAAGTATAGCTACGACCGTCATGGTCTACTCTCGGAAATAACCTCACAACAGGATGGCATCATTTCCTTTGTCTATAACGATTGGAATCTTGTCTCCGAAATCGGTTTGGCCAGTCAACGAAAGTTTGTACTACAATACGATGATGCTGGTGGATTAAGACATGTGGTGTTGCCATCGGGAACCCGTCACAGTTTCAGCATGCAGACCTCTATCGGTTTTATACGTTGCACCTACACGCCACCTGGCAGCACTCGTGCGTACCTGCAACACTACAGTCATGCCGGTGCATTACTCCAAACGATTCTACCAGGAGATGGCGCCAGGATCGTGTATCGTTACAATGCAGCTGGACAATTGACAGAGGTTGTACATGGCGACGGAAGGAGTGAATTTACATATAATGACGCTACCGGAATGCCCAGCACTGTATCGCATGCGGAACGTGAACTGGAATATCGCTGGGACTTTGAATACTCTGCAGGTTTGTTGACCGAGGAGCGTATCGATTATGTAGCCAAAACAGGGTTGAGTAATGCCAAGTTTAGCTATGAATACGACAGTCAGTTGAGGGTCGTGGCTCTACAGGGTCGCATTGGGGGCCAGAGTTTGCCCAGTCAGGCCTATGCCTACGATAGACGCACCGGACAACCCAGTCTCATCGGACAATTTAAGTTCACACGTCCGGCCTTGAATCAAACCCAATTGCATGATGGTACTGCCGGATTTACAAGAACTGTGGATGGTCGCTTCCAAACCCAACGCATGGCATTGACCATACATCGACTGGAGGTGTTCCGCATGGAGTTCTCCTATGGTGTCCATGGACGTATCTCCCAAACCAGAACTTACACCCGCAACATGGCAGTAAATAGTTATACGAATGTGAAGAACTATACCTGGGATTGTGATGGTCAACTGGTGGGTGTTGAGGCTCAGGAACCGTGGGGTTTCCGCTACGATGACAATGGAAATCTATTATCGTTGACCTATCGGGGTAACACCATCCCAATGGAGTATAATGCTCAGGATCGCATTGTCAAGTTTGGTGAGGGACAATACAAGTACGATGCTCGTGGACTTGTGGCTCAAAATGCTAGGGAGGAAAGGTTCCATTATAATACACAGGGTCTTCTGGTGCGTGCCTCGAAACGAGGGCGCTTCGATGTACGGTATTACTACGATCATTTGAAACGTTTGACCACGAGAAAGGATAACTTTGGAAATGTCACACAATTCTTCTATACGAATCAGCAGCGACCCTATGAAGTTTCTCAAATCTATTCTCCGAGGGATGGCAAACTGATGTCGTTGACGTACGATGATGTGGGTCATCTGATTTATGCCCAAGTCTATCGCCATAAGTATTATGTGGCCACGGATCAGAGTGGTACTCCTCTAATGCTTTTCAATCAGTATGGTGAGGGTATTCGGGAGATTATGCGTTCACCATTTGGTCACATTGTTTACGATTCCAATCCATATCTTTATCTGCCAATTGATTTTTGTGGTGGCATCTTGGATCAGGTGACAACACTTGTTCATATGGGCGATGGACGTGTCTATGATCCATTGATTGGTCAATGGATGTCGCCAGATTGGCAAAGGGTTGCGGAAAGGATTATAACTCCAACACGACTCCATTTGTATCGCTTCAATGGCAACGATCCCATCAATGTGGGTCAGGAGCGACATTATCCCGCTGATTTCGCCAGCTGGATGAAAACTCTTGGCTATAATGTGGGTAACTTGATGCCACAACTGGCGAGAGATTTGTGGCAACCACCAGCATTGTGGGGTCGTCCACCCACAAATCCAATTGCATTAAATATGCGACGTCCCTTCGATAATATACCCACCATGGCGGTGGAGAGTGGTTTCCTCGCCCATCTCAATGTGCGTCGCATGTCGGACTTTGAACAGCTTTCAGCACCACCACGTTCGGCACTAAAATGTGATGTGATGGATCCATCGCCCCGAAGCATTGGCTCGGATACGGAACCACCGTTTGGCAAGGGAATTGTGGTTTCTCGGACAGCCGATGGTCAAGCGATTGTATCGAGTGTTCCTGCTGCTAACGCCATCTATCGGGATGTCTATACGAGTGTCTTTAATCGATCGAAACTTTTGCCATTCACATTTGTGGTGCACAATGCCCAACAGGATTCATTCTTCTTTGTCAAAGAGGATGCATGGCGGGCAAGTGAGGATCGACAGCAATTGAAGCGTCTCCAGGGACAGGTGAACACTACGTTTCATGAGATTACACGTGAATCAACGACCAGTACTGGTACTTCAACTGCTGGTGCTGCAACTGGCGGTGCTGCTAGTGCCTCAACTGGTAATTATCTGGATGTTAAAATCCATGGAGCACATGCGATCATCAATTTACGATATGGCACCACCGTTGCCAAGGAGCAACAAAGATTGATGCATCATGCCAAATTGACGGCGGTGCGAAAAGCCTGGCATCGGGAGAAGGAGGCATTGCGAAGTGGTTTAACCACCGCATTGGAATGGACCCAACAGGAGTCCGATGAGATTGTCAAACAGAGCTATGCCAATAACTATGAGGGTGAGTACATCCATGATGTTGCCCTCTATCCGGAACTCGCCGAGGATCCCTACAACATTAAGTTTGTGAAGAAGAAGGGAGCCACCGGTGGTGCAGCGGGTGTTCCCAATGCCCGACGCAGACGACGTAGTCTCAGTTGGTCAAATGATGATCCGGACTCGACGGCGGATGCGGACACAGAAGCCGTCGCCTGTTAGCTTCTAGTATAAATCATAATGGCAAGAAAAAAACCCCACTAAATATACATATAATAAACTAGTATATACATAATTAAAATATTTATAAATTATCAAATAATTACCGAGTATTATAGCCCCCTCCCCCGCAGAAACAGAGACAGAAACTGAAAGAGAAGAGAAAAAGAATAAAATGCAGCTGGTAATATATAGAAAGTGAAAGTGAGAGGGAGGTGCAAAAAGAAAAACTGTACTAAATACTAAATAGGGCCTACCACAAGTAAATGTTAATCGAACTCATTTTTAAGTCAAGCTAAACATGTTTTTTTTTTTTATTAATTGTTAGAAACTAGATGCGACAGAGCAAATGCATATATATAAAGATACATGTAATAATAATAATTATATTATTATTATTATTATAATATTATAGATTAGAGCGAATGATAAGAGGAAAGGAAGACCGGAGAAAAAACGAATGCTTCATCAAGTCATACACATATGTGTCAAACTCTCTATATATATATATATTTATGTATGTGTGTGGGGTGTGTGTGTGTGTGTAATGAATCTACATACATATATGTATGCTCTATAGATCGTTAGTTGTACGCTAGTTATAGAACCATCGATCAAACCCCCAAAAAATAGCTAAACTTAAGCCCAAAATGAAAACTCTAGATGTGAGTATATAACTATTTACACAAATATATGTATGTATTATATATATGCATACTTAATATATATATAATCTACACACACACACACATACACATGAAGGGAAAGTAGCAGAAAAAGCATGTGAAAGTAAAGCCAACTTCGGGTGGTCGAAGTTTCAAATATCCTTGCAGTTTGCAATCATTAATATATTATATAGCAACTACCAGATGTCCTTCGATTGTCCGATTGTTATAATATATACAGGTATACTATATTCTGCAGGGGTATCCAAAGTAGAGAAATAAAAGCCACAAATTTTTTTGTTTTTTTTGTTGTTGATGATGATTAATCGTGGTACTCGAGCTTTTTGAGACTGGCATAGTTTTAAACAAATCACAAAAAAATATTCACATTCACACACAGACACACCAGACTTGAAGAATATATATATATAATATATAAAGCCACGTATGTGTATGACCCAACTATGATAATTGTACTGTAAATATAAAGATATAAAGAAATAATATAAAATGAAGCATAGTTTTTGGGGCCGTCGAGCTGTGGTTGTAGCTTATTATTGCCAAGTTTAGACCAACAGACCGAGAAAACGAGAAAGAGAGAGAGAGAGAGAGAAGGATAGAGATAGTGGGAGAAAGCTAGATATACATACATGCTCATGCTATATAGCCAACTTTATATGAACAAAACAAAAGCATATTATTAAACATTAATGGAGAAAAGCAACAAAACAACAAATGAAAAGAAATGAAAACTAATTAAATATGCGCCATAAATGTAACTGTAACTGTAACGTAACCGTAAACTGTAAACACTTGTAACTGTTAACTGTAAACCGTAAACCGTAAAGCGTAAAACAATGCCGCATATTCAATGGGCCAAGGCTAAATTGTTTAAACAAATTAATAGGCACATTACGACTTTTGCAATTTACGCGGCAATTTCGCTGTAAATTTGTGTGAAATTGCTGCGAAAGTGGCGAATGGAATGGTAAAAAAACAAGATAAACAAGAAAACAACAACAACAATAGCAACATGCAACATAAATCTTTAGCTCCTAACGATAAAATTAAATGCATTTTTTCTTCGACTTTTAACTTAATTAATTTATTGCTTTCTAAGGGAGGGAAACAATTTTCAATATATTTAAATATATAAATAGGTATTTTTTTTCTTGCATAAATTTAAGCTAATTATTATGATTATTAATTATACATTAAATTAAATTAAATTAACGTATAATTCTATTATTAAATTGTAAAATGTTTTGTTATTATTTGTAAGATTTATTTGCGCTTTTTTGGATAAACAAATAAACGCAAATTGCATTATACAAATAAATAAACGAGCAAAATAAATAAAAAATCAATAAATGAATTAAATTACAAAAACACAAACAACCAAACAAGAACAACAATTATGACAGTATTACAAGGAGAAGACGTAGAAACTTTTTACAGCAAATTCAATTCGTCGAATTGAGTTTATTCACGAATGATTCGTTTGTGATTCACAAACACAATTCACACTCACATGCAGCTGATTCATTTTCCGTCCAATTGCATGCTCACACACACACACACACACAAACACACACTTGAGTTTCGATTAGTTTCTCAATTTTTGCAATTGTTTGAATTGAAATTATAATTTAATAAATTGGTGCTTATCGAATTTATTGCATAAACAAAACTATTTAAGCTTAGAATAATATTGAAAAATACCAGATTTTTCTCTCATTTTTTTTTTATTGTGGGGTTATTTAGCGCTTAAGTGATAAATAAAATAAAATGATATAATTATAAAGATTTGGCCCACAAATTGCTGAATTAGTTGCAAGAAAAGAAAAAGAAAATCAAATTTTTAAATGAATGTGGCCAAAAGATAAAAAAAAACAAACCAAAAAACAAAAAAAACAGAAAGAAAAGGTGAGCGAATGCAAGGCAATTGGCGGTAAACGATAACGATAACATAAGCGGTAACGATAACGATAATGATAACGATAACTCTTTTTGTTTTTAGTTTGTAATGAACATAGAACTTGGCAAACACCGCACCCGACCTAAGCAACTGCTAGTTAGCTAAGTATATATGTATATGTATATGTATTTGTACAAGTATGTATGTACTTATCACGTGTATGTGTTTGGGGGTCGTGTGTGTGTGCCACACATACATACACACATACTACAGCAACATTGCATACATAAGCGTTATATCAAAAGCTTTCTGCTTTCTATGTGGGGCGTGCGGGGGGCATAAAATACACCTAAAACAAAAAAACAAACAAAAACAAAAACAAAAAATACAAGATAGAGAAGAAGATAAGCAAAAAATAACATAATTAAAATAATAGTTTATAGTTAATGGCTTGGCCAGTGGACAGCCCCACTGTTAGATTTTTGTGTAAATACTTCTTAAGGCTAAAACTGAACGGTAAACTAGTGTTGTATAACGCAAACATATATATAGCACCATATAATTGTATTATCATATTTTTTTGTGTGGCTTTTCTCGTCGCTCGCGCCTAAAATACTTAAATGTAAAAAAAAAAACAAAACAGAAAAACAGAAAAATACCAAATAGAGCTACATATATATGCATAATAAATACAATAATAAAAAAAATAAAACTATGATATAATATGCAACCAATTGGTATTTGAATGGTATATACTTAGTATTTATACAAATATATATATAAACGTGTGTGTACTGTATTTTTTTTTTAAACTTTCTCATTTTCTTTTGTTAATTGGCAAACGAAGGAAAATACCAACCAATTTGACAAAAAAAAAACAAAAGGAAAAACACAAACAAAGAGCAGGAGTCAGTTACCTATTAGAATTTGGCAAGCATTAAAATAACAAAAAAATATGAACAAAAAAGAACAAAAACTCGAAAATAAATTGCTTCAAAAGCAACAAAATACTAAGAAAATTACTGCGAAGAAAAAAGGAACTCACTAAAAAGCCAAAAGGAAAAACAAAATGAGAAAATGCAAAAAAATGGCACACGATAAAAACAAAAATAAAATTACTTAGAGCAAAGCATTAAATGGCTTAAAGAAGAAGATGAAGATGAAGAAGAAGAAGACGGAGAAGCAGTAGCAAAAGATATGTATATGTATATAAAATGGTATTTTAGTATATTTATGTTAGATGCGCCGTCAAATAAAAAGGCAAAGTCAAGCAACAAAGTGAAACAAAAAAAAAAGAAAAACAAAATGATGAAAAAATACTTAGCAAATAAAAAACAGGGAAACAATTGAGATAAATTAACATTTAAACAATTAAACTCAAACACACACACACATTCACACACAGTCACACACAGTCACACCCACATTTACAGACAGACAGAGACAGATAGCTATTCTCACAGCGATAAAAACTACAACAGAAGAAAGCAGAAGGAAAAACAAAATTTAGCAACAACATGAATTTATGAGATATAATAAATAATACTAAATAAAATACCAAATAAAGTAAAGTAAAATAAAAAGCCAGACGAATGCGACAGTTATTATTATTGAAAATAAAAAATGGTGAAGAGGCAGAACAAATTATATTTATTAGACAAAAAAAAAGAACGAACAAGAAACCACACAAAAAAACAAAAAAAAACTTAAAGTTTGTAGAATATCAACTATGTATTTCACAACAAAAATAGTAAATAAACATAAAAAGCAAAACCAAAAAAAAACAAAAAAATACTGTAGGACAAATTCTACTAAAAGTAATGAAAGAAAAACAAAAGATTTTTTTGTAAACCTAGAGAAAAAAGAATAAACAAAATAAACCTTCGTAAACCCAATGAAAGCTGAAATGCGAAGCAAAGCGAGGAAAGCAAGAAAAATGAGATGAAGAACAAACAATTCACAAAATAATCGACAGATAATACTGCTAAATGTGTGTGTTTTGGCATAGTCAGATCAGATCGTAAAACCTAAGCATATATATATCTATATATATGTATGTATGTGTACATGTATTCGATCGATAAATGAACAATTATACATGGCATTATATTACAGCAAGCGGACATAATAATAATAATAATAATAATAATAACGATTATCTATGTATATGTAATAATTAATAAACATATTTTAAGCGTATTAAGTTGAATTATACAAAATATAAAAATAAACCACACACACTTCTGAGGATATCAAGGGTCTAAGAATAAATAAAAACTAATGAATTAATTAAAAATAAAAATAAATAAATAAATGAATATAAAGCTAAATGTCAAGCAAAATCGTGTGTTTTCATTTCGGTATTTTCAGTATTTTCAGATTAGCTAAAACTATCGTCACGACTATCGTTAATTCTAGCTAACTGATCATCGCACTGCCAAAGTGGTAGGAGCTATGAGACTTTCAACATTTATGCACTATATTTTCCATAGTAAGAATATCAGTAGAAGGCTTAGCGAAGACTTATGTAGTTACGAATTTCTTTCAGTGCATGCTGTCTGCAGTTACATTTTTGAGTGAAATATGATGTTGTTGGTGTTGTGAATGTTAAATATTCAAATTTATACAAAGCATCTTCAGTTCAGCACAGTTGTTTTTTCCCTGTACGTTTGCCAACTACAAACTATGTGTCAACAGAGCGCCTCAAAATTTAGCCGTGACAGGTGGGAGGGTGAGGGAGAGGGACGATTCCAGGTAAAGGCTGAGCCGACTGACAGCGACAGCTGAAGAAAACTGCTGTAAAGTTCTCCCCTCGACCTGACCATGGCCAGTAGAGAGGCTGCCAGGCTGCTGCATTATTTATCATGAAGCGTTGAGCACTCGCCAAAACTGAAAACTGTAGGGTTGTTCTAACAGTACCCCCCTTGACACCCTGACACCCTGAAACCCCCCTTTAGCACCGTACTCAAGCTAAGCTGTAAAATGTGACTGAAGATGCGACTCAACAGCGGGTCGAGGCTGTTCGCTCTGCTTTGCATTTGAATTAAAGCGGCAGGCATCAGTCTCAACATCATCACGATTATCATTGCAATCTTCATAAGGATTTGCATCATGTTTATCATCATCATTCTGATGACTTCGCGAGTTAGGGTTGTTTTGCCTTACTTTGCTTTTGTATTAATGCGGTGGGCATAAGTCTAAATATTATGTGGATTGTAATTACTTAATTAATTAAGATTTGCATTATTTATTTTTATTATTTGCATCGTTTGAAAACACTTGGTTGATTGAGGCTGTTTTGTTTTGGTTTAAATTTAAATTATAGCGCCAGACATCAGTTTCAACATCATTACGATTATCATTACTATATTTATTATGATTTTCATCACAATATTCGTCTCGATGGGTTGTAGTTGATCTACTCTGCTATGCATTTGAAATACAGCTCGGCGCATCAATCTCAACATCATTTATATAAATGATAATTTACATCATTATTCCCATCATCATTATGATGACTTGTCTAGTTTTGTTTAAGTGCCAGCCCAGCAGCCCCGACAACGTTTACATTTTTTGACAGCAGCCGCAAAGCAGGCGAAAGCCCAACAAGCAGGTGGAGGAACCACCGCAATCAACACAACCACCGCAACCAAAGTAAAAACCACCAACCCACTAAACCATGCGTGGAATATGTTAAAAATGCAGTTCTCCACATTTCCTGCTCCTCTTGTTGTTGCATGTAATTCTAAGTATGCACATACACTTGACATTCCAGAGCTGTCATTTCGTTTGGGCGCCTGTGCAAATATTTATGAGCAGCACTGTAGTACTACAGTAACGTCCCCACGTTGAGTAAGGACTTTTCCTTCCCCTGTCTCTCTGTCTCATCTGTAATGAGCACTGACTGCATTATCAATGCGCAAAGCAGACTTTTAAAGAGTAACACACACACACACACACACACACACACACACACACACACACACACACACACACACACACACACACACACACACACACACACACACACACACACACACACACACACACTCTCTCTCTTTCGCACACTCACACACGCAGAAAGGCAGTGAGTGTGGCATACAGTGGGCGCTAATGGGCAGCGGACAGTGAGCAAGACTCGTCGCGTAATCAGCTTACGTAAATGTGCGTGGATGCGGTCAAATGTAGTGGAGGATTTACGTAAAAAGGATTTCCATGCCAAAAGTCCCCTTCCCAAAAGAAAAAGAAAGCTGCTCTTCCTCTCTATCTCTCTCTCTCGCTCTCTCTCTTGGCGAGGTGCTGCCATGAAACTTAAATAAGGCAAAAGCCGCAGTCACCAAACGGTAAGTCAACCTGCTAAGTAAGTCAAGTCAAGTGACGCCCACAAACTGGCGTAAGGAGGGCGTGGTCGACTCCGCCTCCCCTCACCAGACAGGACAAGAGCAAGGGAAAAACGAACTTATTCTTAGACAAAGTAGCCGCAGCTGAAAGACAAATGTTGAAAGAATCCTTGTGTGGTCAATCGATAGTCCTTTGAGCATTTACCTACTTTTTTCTCATATTAAACTAAGCCTATGTCCATGACAGAAAGACACATTTAGAAAAGGACATTTCACTCACTTGCTTTGATTGCAGCCTTCAAGGATATATCCGAGGACATTTATACATGGATTCGAATTCAAATATGTTTTGGAAATTGCTAAAATTTAATATAACTTGAAAGCATTCTGTTGTCTTTAGACCCACTCGATAAGTTGTTGTCCTGTGAGTTATTTCGATATAAATATTTTACAATAGTACTTGCAGTTCTACTCGATAAGTTCTTGTCCTGTAAGTCCCTTCGTTATATATTACAATAGTACTTGCAGTTCTACTTACCTACTAATAGGATTTTTACATCGCCGCATCATTGTCGTAGGTGCGAAAAAATGATCCGAGGCGTTTGCACTGAAGCCGCATCTTTTATCGCATCATTTATCAGCTGTTTGCCTGCCAATGTCACAAATTTTTCGCTGAAATAGAGACAATACTTAGTTATAATTTGTTAAATGCTGTACATGGTGCAATTATTAATTGATTTGCTCTTTCCAAAATGCTTTTAAGATTTTGAATTTTGTCTTTTGTGTTTCTATTTGAAATTATTAGTTAGTTATTATTATTACTATTGCTTATCGATATTCGATAAAAAAAAGATGTTTGCTGTCGATACCCCGAAAATAAAAATAGACAGAATACGGCAACCCTTGCCAAAGATGCGCCGTATCATTGTTTTCTACTATTTATATGTTTCTTATATGCGTCATTGCCGCATATCTCATTTAACGGAAAAATCCAATGATGCGGACTGTGTAAAAAGGGTATAATGTCACGTTTGTATGTTTAAAATAGCCAGATTTGAAAATATAAATAAGAAGCAATGCGAAGAAGAGAAGAATATAAATAAACATATAGTTAGTAAATGCTAAAAACAATCTAAACTTATATACACTCAAAATGCACAGGAGATTAGCGCTTTAAGGGATTTTTTAACACCAAAACAAAACTAGGCTGGACATAGTTAAATTAGCAACAGTGATGGTAGTGGGGACAAAACTATCGCTAAGGAACTATCGGTTAAGTATTATGTAACATGGAACATCGGCAAAGCGAGTAAACTATTTGTCAAAATGTGCTTGATGCGACAATGAAACATCAAAAAGATGCGAAAGTCAACATGACAAAGTCAAAGGGACAAAGGGACACAGAGGGGGACTTCGAGGGAGAGAGATAGAGAGAGAGAAAGAGAAGGGGCACATTATTAACTAGTCGACAAATTTGCTGTAGAATGAACTGTCTGAAGGCGCAACAAAGACGCTCGCCGATGGGCGTGACGCATGAGGCATGTGGCAAGAGAGGCGGAGTGGTTGAGGGAGGGGGGCTTGGAATGGGATTTTGATGTGGCTCATGCAGCTCAGGGCAAACTTTTGCATATTTGTTAAATACTTTAATTAATAATTTAGAGAGATAGCAGGCAAACAAACAGAAAGCAGGCCGAGAGACTCGAGACTGAGACTCGAGGTGGAATGAGAAAAAGGTGGAGGCGGTTAAGGGAGGTAGCAGCAGAAAGTTGAGCAAACAACTAACAAAAGATCAAGGATTATGCGTGCCCACAGCTCATGTAAGAGCCCCGCTCCCAGCTCCCGTGTCTCCTTCGCCTCATTCTCAAACAGGATGTGTGCGTTGATGTGGTCGCTCTTCTGTCCTAGCTAGCAAGAGGACACGGCACAGAGCTCGGCACTCGGCACTCGGTGCACGGCTTTTGTGCTAAAAAGAAAACAAAGAAGATTAGACTAAGCGCTGAAGGAGGAGAAACGGAGGAGACAAAGAAAAGGGAGAAGGGGAGCGTGAAATGCTCATAAGGCAACTTGATGAGTTTAATTATTTGAATGCTTGAGCTCACATACACACACACGAACAGACACATACACATAGGTACACACACGCACACACATATGAAATGGAGGTGGGCCAAGGGCGCGCTATTTCAACAAAAGGCAGCTGCTTTTGTCACATGCTGCCCTTCACCGACCCCCGGCTACGCCCATAGCAAAGAGCTTGCGATGGAGAAAGAGGGAGAGTGTATGTGTGTGTGTGTGTGTGTGATGGAGATAGCAGGAAGAGAGAGGCCCACATGATTCTGCACTGAAAATATAAAGCACTACCATCTTCAATTAAGAACATTAATCCTAAATATTTTGTTTTTGCTAAAACTAAGTTTATTAATCTCAGCAAACTTAGAAACTTCAATTAAGAATACGATTTTTAAAAACACTTGCCCATGTAAAACTAAAAATAGTCATTTAATTTTAATTTTTAAGAAACAAATATATCAAATGTAAGAACACAAATATTAAAAAATTAAGCAAATATATATAAACATAAGTTTACAAAATAAATCAATTTTTAACTTTTTAGGCGAGAAGAAGGTAAAATTGGTATTAAAATATAAAGAGAGCTCAATAAGAGTAATTCTTGAATTTGTGGTCTGGAAAATATAAGACTTTCCTATATTCTTCATAAGAGTTTGGTTTTATTTTAAGTTTTCGTCGAATCAAGATGTTTTCTCTATTTATGTTATTATTGTCTTTAAAGTAGAGTAGAAATATCCTACTCTTTAGGATAATGGATAGTAGAGTAGAAATATCCTACTCTTTAGGATTATTTAGGATATTTCTACTCTACTATCCTATAGTAGGATAGTAGGATAGTAGAGTAGAAATATCCTACTCTTTAGGATATTAGGATATATATATATCCTAAAGAGTAGGATATTTCTACTCTACTATCTATACTACTCTTTAGGATATTAGGATATATCCTAAAGAGTAGGATATTTCTACTCTACTATCCTATAGTAGGATAGTAGGATAGTAGAGTAGAAATATCCTACTCTTTAGGATAGTAGGATATATCCTAAAGAGTAGGATATTTCTCTATTTCTCTTTTATTTCTCTTTAGGATAGTAGGATATATCCTAAAGAGTAGGATATTTCTACTCTACTTTAAAGAGCTTTAGGTTTCCGATGCATTCATAATTAATCTTAACTTTAGACCCATATTTTTAACAGTGTGTGTATATGTCAAGAAACGTCCTTCCTGCCTCCTGCCTCCTCATCCTTCTTTTCTCCTTCCTTTTTCCGTCAGATGGCATGCAAGTGCATATGAGTGTGTCTCTGTGTGTGTAGTATGGTTAACACTCACAATCTTTTCGCTATCCGCTGCATTATCTTTGTGTCAGACTATGCCCGGTATGAGCGTATGGAATGTTTTTGAGCCAAGCTCACAACTTGCCTAAGTTTTAGAATTGGAAGCGTAAAGGGAAGTGATGGTGGAAGGGGCAGAGGCAGGGGCAGGGAGTGTGTCATACAAAGGCTTGGTCACCAGTTGCAAAGTTCAGCGATGTTGCCACCAATGCGGGTGGTGGCAAAATGCATTCAACGCTGTAAAATAACTCATAACTCGAGGCAAATGAGAAATAAAGAATGAACAAAGGAACGCGAATTGCAGCTCATCAAGACACCAAACCAAAAGTTGAGAATTATGAAGATTTATTTAAGAAAGGGTAGAACTCGGCTTAATGAGGGAACACAATTAATCTACCTGATATAGAACCTTTAATACCAAAGAATTTTCAAATTGGCAAGCTCATCTTTTGAAGGCATCTTAAAGTTCAACTTAAAGAAAATGATCAGAGATCGTAGATAGCAGAAAAGGTATATATATATCATAAGTACTGTATTTAATTATAGATAATACCAAAAAATTTTCAAATTGGCAAGCTCATCTTTTGAAGGCATCATAAAGTTCAACTTAAAGAAAATGATGCGAGATCGTAGATAGCAGATGGATATATATATCATAACTGCAGTATTTAAATAAAGATAGTACTATCTACAAAAATTTACTAAAAGATTGATAAAGAGTTTCATTAAGTTAATTAAATATTTATAACAGACAGAAACATGATCAAAACAGACATTAATCAGCATCAATAATTATTCTTTTTAATCAAGTCATGTCTCTGCTTAAGAACAGACAGGTTAGTAATTAGTTAATTATCCAAAAATCTAAATTTATTTGAAAGATATTTCATAATAGTTAAATTAAAAAGTTTATAATTTTCAAAATATTGTTTATTCTCAATAAAAAATAAATTAGTTCATAATAATTGTAGTTAAATTCAAAAATGTACAAATACAAGAGAAAAGGGGCATCGTAGGAAGACGCAATAAACAAAAGCTAAATATTAAAATATAAATTTCAATAATGCTTAAAAAAGCGTAGTTGTAAATTGAAAACTTAAAAGTTAATACTAGTATATGGTTATACAACAAACTGAATGCTTTTGTGGTCATTCTTTAGTATTTGATTTAATTTATTTGCATTTTGTTGAAAAGGCTTTTGAAATTGATGTCAATCGAAGGCAACTTGAATTGTTGCATGCAACTGGAGATGTTGTATGCCAAATTGGCCACAGGAATGACCTCTTTGATGTCATTACCTTTGCATACACACACACACACACACACACACAAACAGCAGACTCTAGACACACACTCTACACACACACTTGATAAAGTCAGACAATAGAAATTGTCCTGCGGTGATGAAATGTGGCATGGCCTGGCCAAATGGAAATGGAGCTGCAACTGCAGCAATGCCAGCAGGTGGCATATCAAGAGTAGAAGAGAGAGAGAGAGAGAGAGAGAGAGGTGGAAGAGAGATAGGGGAAGATATAGGGGGAGTTGACTGTAGGGAACTTCACTTAATGTCAACTTAATTGCATTGTTTCAGCCACAAATTACAAAACGAGTTTTGCACAAGGTAACAAAACGTCGTCAGCTTCACGTGGCACCAACTCTCGACTGCTGTTGCCACAGTTGCAACTGCTGCTGCTGTTGCTGCCACCAACTCTGCACAACAATAACAGCTAAATGTGTATGTATGTATGTGTAAAAAGAATCAATTGTGTGTGACCAAATTAAGTTCACTGACTCTCACACACACACACACACACACAGAGAGAAACCATTGTCAAGTGGAAGCCAAACGGGGATTCATTTGAATTGAGTGGCGCCACCAATGGACCAAGGCAGAAGGCAGAAGTAGACTCAATACCAGACAGAGATCCGAATCCGTATCCGAATCCCTATTCCCCATCTCTCTCTCTCTCCCGTCTCTCTCCCGCTCTTGCCCCATTGTTGCATGCCAGGTGTTAGCTGCCTCATCCTCCGTTTGGGCAAAAACTAAATTGAAAACAGTGCGGAGAGGAACATCACTCTGAATGCATTCCCGAATGCTTCAACCGCTGAACAGTCAAATGACGGCGGCCATTGGGAAAAATCTCCCTTTTTCTCCACTACCTTTCTCCCCATTCCCTCTCTCAATCCACACTTCTATCTGCATCTCAGTCTTTGTCAATTTTGTTATGGCAAAGTGTGTGTGACCATGTTCGCATCATTGAGAAATTTGCTGCTGCTTTTCAGCAACGATAGGCGGAAAAAAAATGGTTTTCAAATTCTTTAAAGTGTTGATATACTTGAGTTTTGGCAATCTCAAAAGTTACTGTTAAAAGGCTCAAAAAGCGAATTAAATTCAATGCAAAACAAATGAAATATTTATGAAACTATTATAATAATATACACAGAGAGAAATAATCAAGTATTTCGTACTTAAAACTCAACAATTCGAACTTGATATCGAACCAAGTACGGAATTACTATATTCGAGGACGACGCACTTATTTCAAGTTCGATTTTCAAGTACGATATTTAAGTATGTAGTCTTAATTTAAGTTCACTTTATACTGTCATCAGCAGTTGCTTTGTTTTGTTGGACAGGCCAGTTTCAGTCAGAGGAAAATACACATAATTATCATTTACTATGAGTATGGGCCTTCTGTCATGTTGTGCTCTAACAAATTAGATCATTCACATCACTACACTTAATGTTAATTTGAAGAATTAATATTTAAATGACTACTTACCATAGTCAATTCCCGCACTTTTCACAATCTTCGTGAAAACACATAAACAAATTGCAAAACTAAAAACAAAAGATAGAAGTGTGTTTAACATCCCGCCCAGACATCTAGAAAAGAAACTTGGCCCGTTGAAGGTGACTTTGATGTTTATCCCACCCTCAATCACTGTGCTCCGGTTTGTGTAGTGTACGCGCAAGCTGTACTAGCTCCGGCCTCATCCCTTTTGACATACATGCCTTGAATCTGCAGGATTGGCAACAGTTTCTTGTATATTGGTTGATGTTGCAATTGCCGTTCACTTGGCACTGGTATTCAAGTCCTTTTCGAATCGTTCTTTTAAAGAAGGCCTTGCAGCCTTCGCATGTGTACACTCCGTAATGCTTTCCTGTAGTCTTATCGCCACAGATGCCGCAGACATACATATTTGGGACTGTCCAGACTAGAATTTTGAATTATGTGTATTTTGTATAATTATATGTATAATGAATATTTGTGTCTGTATATGTTTGGATTGTGACAAGATTGTGAATAAAGCAGTACGTATTGACACTCAAAGCTAGGGCTGCTGATATTTTGATATAATAACGAAATATCGATGAATAATAAATATAATAAATGCTACAGTATTGCTTCCTTTATATTATCGTGCTAGTCACATAGAGTTTCAGTACATTTCTAGGATATATAGTTATATATAATATATTATAAACACTGACATAATGAGAGTGAAGAGAGTAAGATGTGAGATCTGCAAGCAGTCGTTGCCGGGATCTCATTGCTAACACAACACGTACAATACACACACAAACAAACATTGTTTAACAAACATTATAATAATATTAATAAATAATAATTCTAAAAACAACGTCGTCTCTGCGTCGTGCGTGTTAAACATTACTGCGGAATATCAGGGACTACATTTATATTAGTCAAACATTTATATTTTTAATTACTTGAATTTATTCATGTTGTTGTAAGTATGTTGTTAAATAAGAAATACAACAGTGTTGTCAACATCTTGGACATATTGGACAGGCAATTGGCTTGACTAACCGGATGGACATTTTAATGGATAACTATAGTTATTCAACAAAATACTGCTATTTTTATTGACATTTTATTTAAAACTTTATCTAAAGTAAAGTTTAATTGTTAAGAAATTGTTTTGCCAGTAAATTTTGTAATGACTACCTTTCCTTATTTTGAATCTGAAATTAATTCACTTTCTTGGCCAAACTACAATACATACATACTTTCTATTTTTATACCCTTGCGAGGGTATTATAATTTTGTCACGAAGTTTGTAACGCATTGAAGAAGGCGTGTCAGACCCCATAAAGTATATATATTCTTGATCAGGGCGACGAGCTGAGTCGATATAGCCATGTCCGTCTGTCTGTCTGTCTGTTTCTATGAAAACTAGTCTCTCAGTTTTAAAGCTATCTTGATGAAACTTGGTACACGTCCGTCTTTTTGCTGCACGCAGTACATATGTCATATAGCTGCCATAGGAACGATCGGTTGGAAACAAACATTTAGTATGAAAAACTTTTTGTTTCTCAAGATATCTCAACCAAATATACACATTATGTGTTTGATTAAGTTTTAAACAGGCTGACCAAATTTGGTGTAAATCGGGCAACTATATCATATAGCTGCTATAGGAACGATCGGTTGAAAATAAACCTTTTACAAATTTTGTAAAAAATCTGACGGCTTACGCAGGGCACTGCAAGGGTATCCAAACTTTGGCGCGCCAAAGTTAGCTTGCGCTATATTTTATTTCAAAAGAGTTTTCAATGCTTAAAGGTTTCAAATGAAAATAGCAAGTCTTGAAAAGTAAATGGAAATTATTCGCAATTTTTAATCACAAAATTTTAAGATTTCTAACAAATCATCTATTAGATTGCCTAGATAATAGAATCTAGCTATGAGAAACCTTGCCGATCTCAATAACATATCCAGTCTGCACATACATATTGCACATACGAATCTCCGGGTCCTCGCCGGGTAATGGAATATAACACTCCGTGCATAAAAGATCGTTTTCCGATGGTAAAGAATTCCACTACAACATGTACACAGATGTATAAGTCGAGTTTATCTGCAGATTACTATTTGATACTTACAGTATTATCCATATTGATGCGTTTTCAATTTGCAGATTAACAACTACTCTATCAGAGAGATGGCAACTATTGTTAGTGCTAACAAAGCTCTATCTATCACTCCAAATGCAACTCTGTTTTTCCAATAAGTCATGGGTGTGTTTCTATTAATAGTGAATTTCCACTTGTTAGAATTTTTCGGTTGCTCAAGGGCTAACGCAAGAAATACGAAAAGTGTTTCCATTGCGTTTGCCGCATCCATAGTCAGCTGATTGCATCGGTACTTACGCTGCCAGTAGCAACATAAATATAAGCCAGTGATGTTAATAGTAAATTTGCACTAGTTGGGATTAATATTATTTTATTTCAAGTTAATGAATATTTTTTGACTTGACAACTATTTGAGAAATAAACTGTTTATACCATGATTTAAATAGATGCTCTTCATGAAATCCAGCTGAATAAATTCGCTTGACTAAACACTTATTAACTATTTTAAGTCGCTTTAAAGCGTAGTATAAACGCTTAACTTAAATGAAAAACACAATTGTGAGATTCAGGCAAAGATGCAAATAATTCAATGGACATACAATAATTATAAAATAATATCAATAAGGAAAACAATGTGAATAATTAAACAACTGTTAAAAATTATTTATTTTATAGAAAAATCAAACCTATTTTTAGTTAAAGTTGTATTTTGTGGGATGCTTAGTGTTAATAACAACACACTCATGACTTATCGGAAAACAGAGTTGTAGTAGAAGTGATAGAAAATAGCGTTGTAACACTGGTAATAGTTGTCATCCCACTGACAACAGTTGTCATCTCAACGTGAAAGTTATTTGGCAATATTTTCAATAATTTAATCTGCAAATTGATAACGCATCAATATGAGTATTCCTGTGAGTATCAAATAGTAATCTGCAGATAAACTCGACTTTTACATCTGTGTACATATTGTAGGGCAATACTTCACCATCCAAAAACTTTCTTTTATGCACAAAGTGTCAAACGTCATTTCCACCTGAGGTATTTGAGGGCCAGTTCCCGGAGTTCCGTATGTGTTTGGATTGCAAACTGAAGAATCTATACGAGAATGGGCCAAAACGGGCAAATACCGGGACTCAATTTGATTTGCGACTGGATAGGGTAGCCCAGACGGTAGAGGATCTCGAAGCCGAAGTGGAAGCCTTTAAGAAAACCCATTGCAAGGACAAAGATGATACTAAAATCGATCGTCTAGTTGGTTTGTTAAAAAAATGCAAGTTAATTCAGATGGATCTTCAGACGGGTACTACCAATAAGACGAAGAAGTAGCCAGACCTTTTTTTTTTATTTATCCCAATATAATCTGTATTGAAATGTGATTACAACTGAACAAATTGTGTGATTAAAAATTGCGAATAACTTCCAGTTACCTTTGAAGACTTGCTGTTTTTATTTGAATCTTTTTGGGCAACCCAATTATCAATCTCGAAGTACAGTATAGTTAATTAACTGATGCTTTCCTTGGACTCCTCCGAGTCCCACACACATTCACACACACGGGAAGCTTTTTCGCATCCTGTTGAACAAAAAATTAGAGAGGAAAAAAGAAAAAGAACGCACCACAACATGAATAAACGTCCCACTCAAGTGCAGATTTACGGAAATTAATTTTGAAGCATGTTCTCTTAACTTTAATGAGATTTACGTGTATCTGTGAGATATGTGTGTGTACATATGTACATGTATGTGTATGTGTGTGTGTGTATGTGTGTGCCTCAATTTTGTGGCTTTGGTGGGTTAAGCGGCTTATGATGTTGCCAAGTGACAAAAGAGCAAACTACCGAATGCTATAAAGCATAATTAGTTACATGCAACAGTCATGCCATGCCACGCCCATCAGCCCATTAGCCCATTACCGCACATTGCTCCCTCTCCCTCTCACTCTCACTTTTGCACTCCTCTTCCCTTTTTTTTGTCAATAAACTAAAACTATTTGAAAACTAAATGGATAACAAAGCAGGACGTAACCCAATTATTACCGATTATCCAATCCATTTTGTTGTTATTTGAAAAATACTTGGAAGTATTTAAAATATTAAGGAAGCTTAAACATTTAAAATTGAAGAGAATCAAATAAAAATAAAAAAAATAATTAAAAAAATAACTATGCATTGATATGCCAAGGAATTTCATTAATAATTTTCAAGCCACTTTAACTAAATAATAAATACTATAATACATTAAAAATATATTTGCATAAGTTATTAATATTTATAATAAAACAACAGCCGATTTAACTCCCAATTCCCACACTTGACTGGATGAATTTTAAAAAATTGTTAAATTAAATATGTAATTGCCGATTGAGTTGTACATATGTACATACATTAACTAAATATTGTTGCCTTCTCTAGAAAATCTTATTGAGTTTCCTGATAATGATTTGTTAACATTCTAACTAAGCAAGTTCATTTGAACATAAGTTATTGCAACTAATCGAGTTTTGTCTTTTTTTTAAATAACTTTTCTCTCTAATGTTGGAATTTTATCAAATCCCACCTTTCATTATGTTACAGTTTTTCTGATAAATAAATAAATGAATGAACTGAAGATAATATGTCTTATAATAAAATAATATAATCAAGTTATAATTTCTATCAATCTCTCATTATTTCAACCAAAATGTTATTTTAGATATGTGACATATTTTTCTCTTTGAAATTTTTATAATCTCCTTATATATGATATTCTTCTTCTTTCTAATATGTCTTACTAAAGCTTTTGTCCAAGAGTTTCTGCCCACAAAAGGAGCAAGTAAAGCGTTTTGTTCGTTCAGTTCCGGGCATAAAGTCGAAAGTAAAAAGGAAACTGTAAACTATAAACTGAAAAAACAAGAAAAGAAAATTCAATTTAAAGTGATGGGAGGATGCAGCAGTTTAAAGGGGTGAACAGAGAGAGTGAGCGAGGAGGGAGGGTGGGATGCAACCTGCCTAGTGAGGGAGTGAAAAGAAAAAGTGAATTAGTGGGCAACAACTAAAAACTAAAACTAAAACTAAAAACTCAGCAAGATTAATAGGAACACGTAAAATGTAATTATTTTCCTGTACTTGTGCTATTTGTGCCTGAACAAGGAGACGAAAGAAGGCGGCAAGGGGGCGTGGCAGGGCGGGTGAGTTGAAGGAAGAAGCGGAGAGATGAGACGAGACGAAATAGGGACAACTACACACACACACACACTTGACATGACAACTTGGAGCATTTTTCCAACAAATGTTGCTGAAGCAGCAGAGAGGACTTTTCACACACACACACACACACACACATAGACAAAGTAGCTGCTGGCGTTCCATGTGTGTGTGTGTGTGTGTGTGTGTGTGTAAGTTGTTTCGCCCCAAGTAGTTTTCTTGTGTAATTATAATTGCATAATTTATTTATAATATGATTTTCATGCTGTTTCCCTCATATACCCCCACACACACACATACATATGTATGTGTGAGTGTTTGCGTTGCAAGCCGTGAGAGGCATGCCACACTGTACAGTGCTCAGTTGAAGTTGAGTTGAGTTTATGTATCAGCAAATGCATCGGCAACGCCAATTTTCGGGCGGGAAAACTCAGACTTAGGCCGAAGCAACCATTTCCCATTTCCCATTTCGACTTCTATGCCACACACCATCCTCTCTCTCCCCACCCCCTTCCCCACCCATCCTTCTTTGCCACAACCTGTGTTACCCCCAAAAGTGGCACTTCACTAAATGTTGCCACAGGAGCTGACTTGGCCAACAAGCCAGGCAGCCAAATTGCATTTGGCCAGAAGTGAATACAACGCCTGACAAGAGACAGAGAGCGAAACAGTAAGACTGTTAGAGAGAAGGGGGTAGAAAGTGAAAGAGAGAGATAGAGAGAGAAAGAGAGGGAGAGTACGTGCAAGTGCTTCAGGTTCATTATATTTGGGCATATAAATTTCACTTGGCCACAAACCGAAATCGGAGTCAAATGGCTCCGGAGGCATTTGGCTGTATAATATGCCACGTGCACACACACCCACTCACACACACACCTATGACACACACACTCATCTAAGTATAAACAAAAGGTGGACACTGAAACAGGCAACTGACTGTTGGAAAATGAAGCTTTGACTGTAGTTGCAACTGTAGCCACTTCTCATTATGCCACATGCCACTTGACACTTTTTCTACTCTTTTTTTGGGTATAAAATTTTGTTTTTCTTACCAAATATGCAGTTAATACTGCCTTTCAAACTGAAAACGACAATTGGAGTAAATGATTTGCTTAAAAACAATGATATTTAAAGCAAATCAAAATCAAAGCAGTTTCAGGAATGAGACTGCTACTTGAAGTTGAGAAATGATTTGTGACTTGACAACTATTTGAGTAAAACCCTGTTTATACCATGATTTAAATAGATGCTGAATAAATTCGCTTGACTAAACACTTATTAACTATCTTAAGTCGCTTTAAAGCGTAGTATAAACGCTTAACTTAAATGAAAAACACAATTGTGAGATGCAAGGGAAGATGCAAATAATTCAATGGACATACAATAATTATAAAATATAATCAATAAGGAAAACAATGTGGATAATTAAGCAACTGTTTAATATTAATTATTAAGCCGACTTAAGTTGCCGTATAAACGTGGTTAGTGTTAATAGCAACACACTCACGACTCGTGAGTCACGACATATCGGAAAAACAGAGTTGTAGTAGAAGTGATAGAAAATAGCGTTGTAACACTGGTAATAGTTGTCATCCCACTGACAGAGTAGTTGTCATCTCAACGTGAAAGTTATTTGGCAATATTTTCAATAATTTAATCTGCAAATTGATAACGCATCAATATGAGTATTCCTGTGAGTATCAAATAGTAATCTGCAGATAAACTCGACTTATACATCTGTGTACTTATTGCAGGCCCCTTCTTCACGGTCGAGATACTTTCTTTCATGCACGGAGTGTCAAACATTATTTCCACATGAGCTATTTGAGGGCCAGTACCCGGAGTTTCGTATGTGTTTGGATTGCAAACTGAAGAATCCAGAGATCATAGGTTATTTGTTTGAATACGAATATGGGCCAAAATGGGCAAATACCTGGATTCCCTTTGATGAGCGCATGAACAAGTTAGCCAAGAAGGTAGAGCGTCTCGAAGCCGAAGTGGAAGACTATAAGAAAACCTATTGCAAGGACAAAGATGATACTGAAATCAATCGTCTAGATGGTTTGTTGGCAACCTGCAAGGATATTCAGATGAATCTTCAGACCAGTAATTCCAAGGAGAAGAAGAAGTAGCCAGCCCTTAATTTATCCCAATATAAACTATATTGAAATGTGATAACAACTGAACAAACTTTGTGATAAGAAATTGCGAATTATTTCAATTTTACTTTATAAGACTTGCTATTTTTATTGAAACTGACTGTTGGAAAATGAAGATTGGACTGTAGTTGCAACTGTAGCTACTTCTCATCATGCCACATGCCACTTGACACTTTTTCTTCTTCATTTTATTGGTTTATAATTTTGTTTTTCTTACCAAATATGCAGTTGGATCTGCATTTCAAACTGAAAACGACAATTGGAGTAAATGAAATGTGCTAAACAAAGTGCTTGACAAATGCGGTATAAATGCTGGAAAATCAACATAAAACTAGTAGTCGAGAATCCGTCTGTAGGCTTTGGGTATATATAGAGGAGCCTACGTACCAAGTACGTAGCTTAAAGTCTTAAGTCCCCCAGATCAAAGTTTCTTTTAACTAGACAGACTTTATAAGGTCTGCTAACTCTCCCTTTTGCAGGCTAATGATAATGCTTAAAGGAAAACTAAAGACAACTTTTACTTGAACATTTTCGATCTTTTATAGTTTCTTTCTAATTTATATATTTCTAACTTACTTTATTATTTATATTTTCAACTTTCATAATTTCTTTCTATTTATAAGAAAATACTTTTTTGAAAGGTAATTATGATGCTATAATATTATATTTTTGTTTATTTTTTTATATAATTTTAATTTTAAAGCAATGTCTTAGCTATCAAGGGAAAATTTTCGTCTAAAATTAAAGAAAAACATTGGAAAACATTCAACTTATTTTTCTAGTCTTAAAATACAAATTTTAGCAAATTGTTTTCAATAAGTGGACATTTTTGTAACTAGCAAGACTAATTTAAAATTAATTATTTTAAATTATTAAATAATTAATATTAAATTAAAGGAAGTAAATTTTTGGTGTCTAAGATTTAGGACACTTCATTTGAAGATAATCGAAGGAAGAACATTTAAAGGTTGCCGGTAAAAGTTTAGAACCGCTATTTCCACATTTAGAAAAAGAAATTTCCACTTTTAGATTTATTTCTGGCCAGTCATGAAATGAAAACCAACCAAAAAAAACATAGCAAAACAAAAAATAAAGCAAAGCTTATACAATTGTTTAGCTTTAATTAGCCTGAGAAATGTTTCTTTTAAAAGGAAATAAATGTTAAATATTGACTTTAATTGCGGTTAATATGCGGTCAACTGCAGAACAAGAAGATCCCCAGCAAACAGAAAAAAGAGAAGAGAAGTGGAGAGAAGAGGGAAGGAAAGGGAAGTGAAAAGTTGAAAGGTATTCCCGATACATGACGAGGTGCCTCGAGCGAAAGGGTAGACAACAAGCCAAATGCGAGAAGGGCCAGAGAAATTGGGGGAAACATTTTGTTGTCAATGAGTGAAAAGCGTGGAAAACGTGGTGCCAAGGGGAGGAAAATGGTGGAGGGTTGGGGGGTGGGGGGGGTGGGAAATCCCTGCCACCAGCGCATTATTTGTTTGCATATGCATTGACGTATTTGCCGAAGCCAGCGAAGCGTGTGATTAAATTTAAAATATTTAAGCATATTTTACGCGTTGACTAAAAAACAGGCATTGACCAAGTGGCGGCTGACGATGATGCTGCCCCCTCCCCACCCCCCTGCCTGTCGCCTGCCACATGCCACATGCCACATGCCCCTTGCCCACTGATGACTGCCGCAGAGCGCTACAATGAAAATAATAACAATAAAAAATTAACTGCAAGCGCAAAAAAATGGCGCGCAAATTAAAAAGAAAACCGAAAAACACCAAAAACGAAAAGAAAATAAAAATAAAAGAGGAGAGAAGAGAAGAGATGAGAGAGAAAAAATAAAACAACAGCGACAACAACAACAACAAATACAAATGCAATAAAAATGCACCATATGAAAATGTAAAAATGCATGAAACAAATAAGATGAGCTCTGGGTAGGCTCGACTAGCAGATACCCAGTACCATTTTACAATACTTATGTACATATACAATAATGCATATGCACTTTATGCTTTTTATTTGACCTTAAAGAGTCGAACGGACTGTTGGGATTTCAAAAAGATTTTAAATAAACTTCAACCAAATTATTTGAAAGGCTTATATTAAATTTTGACGCTCTAACAATTCTAATGTTTGAGTTCACATGTGCAGGAAAAAGTGTTGTTCACTTTTAGAGAATTTACAATATTTTTTATTTTTAAATTTAAAATCAAATTTAAAAACTCTAACTTCTTAAATGTGTGAGCTCGCAGAGATATAGATAAAAGAGTGGCTTGATAGGGATCGCACCAAAATTCGAAGAAAAACTGAATAAATTTATGATGAGAATATTTACTTAAAAGTCAGATTTATCTACTAGCTGATGTTACTCACTCCACTTTAAAATCAGCTTATAATTACAGGGTATATCAAACTGAAAAATATATAACGAATAAAAAAAAATAAAACGCGCGCGTGTGGAGCAAAAAATGTAAGCAAACGGCGCTGAAAATGCGCAATTGTTTACGACCAGCGGATCGGCGAGCGGAGAAAGGGCTAAGAGGGGGCGAAAAGAGAAAGAGAGAGAGAGAAAGAGAGGGTGATAGGCTGCGTAGTGATGCCCGCAGGCATCTGTATCTGAGTGGAGAGAGCAGGAGGCAAAGGTTTGTCTTGTTGTCTGCTAGGCATGTGGAAAATCAGCGTCAGCGAAGCGAGAGATGCGAGAGAATCAACTGAGAGACAGAGAGCGAGAGAGAGAGAGAGAGAATAAGGGAAAGGGAGAAAGGGAGAAGTTGTGCGGGAGGGAACACACAATATGTTTCCAATGTAGCACATTTAATATTAACTTTTCGAATTTATTTTTATTTCCGCTTGGCGCAAATACATTTGCTGCATGCATATGTAACTGTATGTGTATGTGTGTGTGTTTGTGTGTGTGTGTATGTGTGTGTGTTTGTGTGTATGTGTGTGCCACATTCATTTCGCTTCATTTCTTGCTTTCTTGCAGGAAATTACAGCATGTAATTTGCATTCAGTTGTAAAGTGAAATGGAATAATTTCACGTTGGTCCCAATGTGTGGAGGCTGCTCTTTTTTTCTCCTTTTCCGCCTTTTCCTCTACTTTTCCAACTCACACTTTTCCCTCTCTCTGTGTGTGTGTCTGTGTGTGTGTGGTCGATATCTGTATGTGTGTGTATTAATTTCTCAATCATTCAATCATGCATTCTCACAGGCATACGCTTTGCTTCTCTTTCTTCTCTCTTTGCTTCACTTCTCCACTTAACTCTGCCCACTTTCCGAGTGTGTGTAAAAATTTGACATGCTTTTAACCGGCGACGACACAAGTGAGTGCCTGTTTCCTCTCTCTCTCTCTCTGTCTCTCTCTCTCTCTGTCGCTCACTCTGCCTCTTCATTTCAGAGTGTGTGTGCAAAAACGCGGAAGTTGACACTTTCATGTCTAATGGAGGGGCTCGGGAAAAGCGGAAACAGCAGCAGCAACCGTGCCACAAGAGTCCTCAACAACAGCCCGAAAACCCCGAGCCCCAACCCCAACCCCAAAAACTGAACCTGAACCTGAACCTAACCCAACTCAAATCAACCCAACCCACTTCTCCTACTCCTGCTCCAAGCCACTCTTCGTCTCTTCCCTCTCTCTCTCTCTCTCTCACACGAAGTCAATAGCTTTGTGGGTCGCTTGGGAAAATTTGAATAGCACTCAATGGGTATGTCATCATTTTTTTCCCATTTCTTCTTCTTATGCTCGAAACTCTTCAAAAAGAATCGGATAATATAAATTTTAAATCATTTCAAACACATGATGAATCACTTGCTGTACAAATAACTTAAGATTGAGTCCGTAAATCCCATTAAACATAAGTATGTTTCATACCTCAGAGCATTAATCGAACAAATTTAATAGATCTTATATATCCTAATACCCTGTAATCAGCTCAAGCTGGGCAAAATTGTATCTTTCGAAATTCGAAATAAATAAAACATGGTTTACAAATTAACATATGTAATTACAGGGTTTTTTAGACGATAAGTAAAGACAAGAACGAGATTATTAGAGTACTAATTTCACATACAAATAGTACAGTCAACAGCAAAGGAAGATGCAGAGGATCTTTAAGTGCAGGGTATACTCTAAAAGGGTATACACTATTACTTGTTTCCCTATAACTTAAATCGAAGAAAAGTCTAGGATATATTCTAGCAATTAAATACTAACGAACATTTTAGCACAATGATGTACAGGGTATCATCGAGTCTGCGTGATTCAAATACCCTGTTAACAGTTTAAGATTATCCCAAATCGATTCATCACTCATTTTAAATATGCTTATACAATAGAATTGAAGGTCTAATGATTGCTAAACCCTCTCAACGAGTGTTTACTGTACATGTACAAGTCCCTTCAAAATTGTTTACACTCTTTATCAATATTTAGACAACATTTGATTAAAAGTCCACATTTTGAGATTGCAACTCTTAAGTTAAGTTATGACTTTAATGCTGAACTTCTTTAAAAATTACATCTTTTTCTTGCTCACAGACTTTTTATATGCCCAAGAGCCTTTCAAAAGTTGGTCAACTGTACCTCTCTATAGTGCGGATAGGGGGATTGGGGAGAGGGAAGAGAGAAGAGGGAAAAGAGAAGACGATGAAGGTTTTGCTTGAAAGAAAAAGTAAAGTAAAGTTTTGGTTTCTTTTAAAGCGATAGAAAAAACCACACACACACTCTTTCTCTCTCTGTCTATCTAGTCTGTGGGTGTATGTGTGTGTGTTTATCTGAGTGTGGTATGTGTGTGTATCTGTGTGTGTGTGTGTGTGTGTGTGGCAAAGCCATTTGTAGAAAGAAATCAAATTAAGTGCCTCGGGCAGCCATTTGTAGCATACGCTATATCAAATTATGCCCGCACACAAACGTAGAATGTAGAATACAGGACGATAGGTGAAATGGAGGAGGAGAGTGTGGTGAATTTTGAGG
Source organism: Drosophila testacea (assembly GCA_035043265.1). Lineage (NCBI taxonomy): Eukaryota > Metazoa > Arthropoda > Insecta > Diptera > Drosophilidae > Drosophila > Drosophila testacea. The sequence continues at coordinate 3,516,908 of JAWNND010000314.1, read as the reverse complement.
ATGGCGGGTAGTGGCTGGTGGCTGGTGGCTCGTGGCTGGTGGGTGGTGTGTTAGTCAGGTGAATTCTTTCGGGTTTGCCGTTAAATGGCAGCAGCTATGGAATTGAATGCTCTTGCGCATTTTTGCAGTTTAAATTTTTAATTGAAATTACAAATTGATGTCAGCGACGCTGACCGAATATGAATACGTACATGTGTATGAAAAGAATTTAAAAAACTATGTATGTATATGGGAGACACAAAGACACAGAGAGAGAGGAAGGAAGGGTGGGATTCGGGAAAGGGAGGGGGTAGGGAGGAAGTTAAGAGAAATACAAACAAACTACAACAAAGTGAAACGAGGCGAGTGTCGAATGTCGAATGTCCAGACTGCACAATCTGGCAACGCTGAGCCTGGCAAAGGAAATTGGCATGGGCACTGGGAATAAGATCAGCAGCAATTGCCAGCACCAGGGTTTTAATTTTTATACCCAGCACATATAGTGCATACGGGTATATTCAATTGGTGGCAATGAAATGAATAAATGGAAATCGAAAATGACAAGAAGAAGAAGGAAAGGAAGGACATCTTTGATCTCACATAACATATTCTTGATCATGAGAGCTAAAAGTTTCACATTTGCAAATCAAACTGCATTTTTAACAATTCAAAAACAATACTTTCAATTGAAAACATTTCAAATATGCATAATTAAACTAAGTGAAACTCATATTTAAATTTATCAAAGATTAATAAATTACATTTGAAATTATAGATCATTAATTATTTTGTTAATGTGACAAATTAATGGCAGCTAAAAATATGTATGTCCTTAAATCTTAACAGAAACTCTAGAGAATCTCATGCCGGCTATAAACAGAAGCGTAAATAAATAATTGTATTATATTAATTATTACTATAAAGAAGATAGAGTCAAAGGTAGCTGTAACGGGTATCTTACAGTCGAGCACTCTCATTTGTTGCTTTCTTACTGGATGTTGCCGTTGCTGTTGTTGTTGTTGAGGTCAGCATTGCATTTAATACGGCAACATCGAAGTTGGGGCTCTTTCATTATTAACATCGACAGCTGCAGTTGCAGTCGCGACGCCATATTGACAGTTATTAAAGCGAATGAATGACTGAACGAAAGAATGAATGAATAAATGAATGAGTGAATAAATGCATATGACAAATTAGGTTGGTCCCAAAAAAATAAAAATTAAAAAGAAACCAAACCAAACCAAAAGTAAAGGATAAATGCACTGGAAAAAGGATTAAGAATTGTAAGTAAACACTCATGGAGAACCAGAAACGATTACATGATGAATGATATTCCAGTATAAGGATGACCCTAATAATCACAAACATAATTGAATAGACAAATTGAAGAATTCATTTTGTAAGTAGATGATGAACCTTTAAACATAATGATTGAACATACATAGAGAAGTACAAAAGTCTATATAATGAACAATATTCTACAAGTATGAAACTTATAATCATAAATGATTTCTGAAATTAAAATTTAAGGATGAACTTTGCAAGTTTATATTAAAAATTTACAAATAATGGGACAAATTACTATAAGAATACATCTTTTGGAATACATGGGTAAACCAACTAAGGTGCTCTAAAAATATTAGATATTATCTATAGTATAATCAAAGAAATCAGGACATTTTTAATAGAAAGTAAATATCTTAACCATAGTCTAATCTAAAGCTTACTTTAAGACTTTAAATCGGTTTCTCAGTAAAGATGCCAAGATAACTATAACTGAGACTCAGGCTTAGTTTAAAGTCAGTATAATTTGTACCGAGTCGCGATATTTAAGAGAAGTATCCACTTGTGGCACAGGTACAGTTGTGATTGTGTATAATAAGTTGTTGTAAGAATGTTATATGTGTGGGTATTTCAATTTTGACGTTGATTCGTGTCGGTTTACTCTGTGGTCATTGCTGCAAAATGTTTTGCTTAACACCTTCACGTGATTCCGGCATTTATTAAATTGCTTTGTACTTTGTTGCCATTTCCGTTGGCGTTGCACGAGACGCAAAACATGCGACGTGACGAATGATGGCCAAGAGCCGGAGGTGCGACGTGCGTGTGGCAAGAGGCAAGTGGCAAGCAGGTGAGAGATACATAGGAAACAGAAGGCAGCGAGGCAGGAGACACAAGGTGGTTTTGCACAATAATGAGGCATATTTACAAATGCATCTCCATCTCTCTGTGCTCATCTTCCTAACGTTGCAAGCAAATTTGTATTTTAAATTATGCGCATCTCTTGCCGTGTTGCCACAAACGTAGGCAAGTGTGATGGAGGGACGAAGGTAGAGAGCTAGGAAGGGGAATGATGTGAGAGCAGTGGGGACTTCTTCATGTTATTCTTCTTCTTCTTCTTCCTGGGAGACAGTCTCCGTCTCGTTTTAAAATGCGACGCATGACTTTCATTTCACGTTGTTTACTTCGCATGCGGCCGCGTGATTTTCGTTTACGGACAACGTCGGCAAAATGGAGTGTGGTACAGTGGTACCTTGTTGCCGTGGTGTGTGATGTGTTTTTGGTAGTCCGGGTGGTACAGTGGTGCGGTGGTGCGGTGGTGCAACCAGGTTTTAAGTCTGCAGGCCGCGGCACGACGCGGCACGTGTCAACAGTTGGAAATGGGTTTTTAAGGTGCCGCAACGTATGCTACTGTTTCTTGGCATCAACTTTTGTTTCAATTACCGTTACCTGTTACTCCCCCTCTTACTCATTCCTCTCCTTCTTCTTCTTCTCTCTTTCTTCCTCCCGCTCTCTCTCTCTCTCTCTTTGCGTATCCCTGTCTCACTTTTGGAGTGTGTCGCAAAGCGCGTGCTGGTCGTGACCTCCTGGCCAAGAAACTTTGCTGACACATTTTTATGACTCAAGCGTGTTCATAATACGCTTTAGTACGTGTCCAGTAATGCACAACGTACATCACTGCTTAACCATAATTGCTTATTGGCAACTATGGTCATGCACATTACATTAATGTATGAACACTAGTACTAGCCACTTGTTTAATTTTTTATGACTACCTTACCTTAACTTGAATCTGAAATCAATTCACTTTCTTGGCCAAACTACTATACATACTTTAAATTTTTTATTTCAAAGTCTCACAAATAAACTCATTATGAATGCCCAAAAGAGTTTTCACTGCTTAAAAGTGTCAAATGAAAATAGCAAGTCTTGAAAAGTAAACGGAAATTATTCGCAATTTTTAATCACAAAATTTGTTCAGTTGTAATCACATTTCAATATAATTTGTATTGCAATAGATCAAGGGCTGGTTACTTTTTCTTCTTATTGGTAGTTCCGGTCCTTTAAGCTTTCTTACGCATCAGCTAGTATTTTACGGTTTACCTCAGCGAGTCTAGCTTTGAGAGCCCTTACCGATCTCAATAACTTATTCCGTTTGCACATATAGCACAAAAGTTTCTCCGGGCTCTGGCCCTCAAATACATCCGGTAGAAATGGCATATGACACTTCGTGCATGAAAGATCGTTTTCCGATGGTGAAGAATTGCACTACAATATGTACACAGATGCATAAGTCGAGTTTATCTGCAGATTAGTTTTTGATACTTACAGTATTATCCATATCGATGCGTTTTCAATTTGCAGATTAACAACTACTCTATCAGAGAGATGGCAACTATTGTTAGTGCTAACAGCGCTCTTTCTATCACTCCAAATGCAACTCTGTTTTTCCGATAAGTCATGAGTGTGCTGTTATTAATAGTGAATTTCCACTTGTTGGAATTTTTCGGTTGCGTAAGGGCTAACGCAAGAAATACGAAAAGTGTTTCCATTGCGTTTGCCGCATCCATAGTCAGCTGATTGCATCGGTACTTACGCTGCCAGTAGCAACATAAATATAAGCCAGTGATGTTTGAACAAAGTCTGAAGAATGCACATCTTTCTTCAGTTTCCATGTCAAAAAGCATATGGCTAATACAAAAAACTAAAATATTTCATTATAATTTTGATAAACGTACTATTAGGTCATTTCGTTCTGAATAAGTTCAAATGAACGGGTCATCGAAATGAACGAATTAACTTATTCAGTATTTCATTAACTATATTGTTTTTTTTGTTCAATTGGTCGATTGTTAGTCAATGAATTTTTTTCCTTATTCAGCTCTAAAGTCGCTTAACAGTTTCATTGAAATTATTTGATTTAATTAATTTGTTAAGGTTTAACTAAGAATCTATCGATATCGATATATCAATTTGGTTTTAACACCTTTATGCTGAAAATTGAGAGACCGTTCAATTTAAAAATTTTGCCTCGATCTTACAATTTGAGTTTGTACTATACGGTTTATTTTGGGTGGGTGCATGTATGTGTGTGTGTTGTGTTGCAACTGCATGTACATACATACAAACAAAAACTGGCAGCGGTTGTATGTAGATGTGCATTCTGCCTTCAGACTTTGTTGAAACATCACAGGCTTATATTTATGTTGCTACCTAAAGTAGCCATGCAATCAGCTGACTATGGATGCGGCAAACGCAATAGCAACACTTTTCATAAAAATCCAAACTGGTGTTAGTTCAGTATTAATAGCAACACACGACCTATCGGAAAAACAGAGTTGCATTTGGAGTGATGGATAGAGCGTTGTTAACACTGACAGAGTAGTTGTCATCTCAACGTGCAAGTCAATTGTCATCATTTTCAATAATTTAATCTGCAAATTGGAAACGCATCGATATGGGACATATTGTGAGTATCAAATAGTAATCTGCAGATAAACTCGACTTATACATTTGTGTACATATTGTAGGGCTCTTCTTCACGGTGCCCTTACTTTCTTTTATGCACGGAGTGTCATTTAGTATTTCTACCTGTGGTAGTTGAGGGCCATGAACCGGAGCTTCGTCTTTGCTATAGTTGCAGGGTGTCTAGGTTAACCCGGCAGATGGAGATTCTGGTAGCTAGACTCGAAGCTGACAATGAACGCCTAAGAGAAGCGATAGCAGACCGCAAGAAAATTCAGATGAATCTTGAGACCGGCAATACCACGAAGAAGAAGTAGCCAGCCCTTGAATTATCCCAATATAAACAGCATTGAAATGTGATTATAACTGAAGAAATTTTGTGATTAGAAATTGCGAATAATTTCCATTTACCTTTTAAGACTTGCTGTTTTTATTTGAAACTTTTAAGCAATTAAATTGTGGCTGCAAACCGGTTCGCGAAGCGAACCTTTATCTTACTTTATGGTTCTAGCCACCGAACTGAACCTCCCCAACAATTTTGTAGGTTTGCAGCCTTTATTACAGTAAAACTCTCTTTGGCGCAAACAGTCAACTTCAGGAGACATTTCTCCGCTCAAGGGGAGTGACGGCTCAATAGAGGCAAACTTGATCTGAAAACCCTACCAATGTCATGGAAAAAGTGTCCGCCTATTAGAGTTTTCAGTATATATGTATATTAAGAACGCTTTAAGGCGTTTCTCCTGACTGTGTTTCAATAAATACATACATATGCTTGTAGTAAGTGCAAAGGATATGTGAATTACAAGACAATATTATAAAATGTGTTTAATGCAAATGCTATCAAGGATCGACATTCGGTTATCCAGGTTGGTAGTTGTGGACTTTGCAACAGAGACAACAATAATCGTGATATAAATAACAATAATTGTAATAGTTAAATGTGAAGTGTTGTGTGTGTGTGTGTGTGTGTGTGTGTTTGGCAATGAATAAATCAAAGTTGTGCTGCCTGAACTAAGTGCACTCGGAGTGCCATTAATAATGCCCGTTGGCCATTGGCATTTTGTTGCAAGGAGAGGTCTCGAACCGGGTCAGTGCATAACCCGGTTACTCACTCACCCAATCCCAATCCCTATCCCTATCCCTATCCCTATTCCTATCATTCAACCTCTTTTCCTCTGTATCCTCCCCACTGTATGTTAACTGACCCACTCTGCCCGCATCTATGTATCTTCTGGTTGTCTGTTGCTGACGCATGCATATTGCATGTGGCCTAATGCCGGGGCGATTAAAGCCAAGTTGCAAGTATGCAACTTGCAACATGCTGCTGCAAGTCCATGTCATGCATTTTTCAAAAGCGACTCTCGTTCTCTCTCTCTAGCTCGTGTTGCACCCAGACAGACATTAATATTAAACAATAAATACCAACAAGTAGCAAGTGACAACAGAGAGGTCGAGAACAAACAGGGGACGGTGACGGGGAGTGTGGGTGCTGAGGGAAAGGGGAGAGGAGTTGTCCCCCCTCCAAGTGGTCGTTGGCATAAATGCATCGTCAATTAATGTAAATTAAAGGCAAAACCGAATTCCATTTCCGTTTTAACAAGACACTTAATTACATAAGTGAGTGGACACATACACAAATACACACATATTCCCCTCTGAGGGAATGCCATCGGATTAGGGGTGGGGTAAGCAAAAGGAGAGAGGGGATATACATACATATATACTTGCTAGCAACTATGTTTAGAATTTACTTAACGAGATGACGACTAGAAGTGCCTGAGTTATAGAGCATTATAGACATTATAGACACATCTCTAGTTGGCATTCATGCATATTACTCATACGCCATGTGTGGCACACACACACACACACACACATACATACATATATATAGAGCACTTAACCAGGCGTTCAGACGTATAAACAGCCCAAGCTTCAACTACAGCTACAGCTTTGGCTTTGTCAGGTATTTGCATTTGCATTTTGCATTTGCGAGTTTCGTAATTAAGTTTCAAGTGCAATTCGAGTTTATCGGCTGCTGCCATTCCATATTGCAGCTATCTCTCTCTCTCTTTCGCTCTCTCTATCTCGCTCTCTCTCTTTCTAAATGAAACTCTATCGTTAGCTCTGTGTGTGCGTAATCCAACCAATTTGGCAAGCTCAACTTGTAATACTCATGAAATCATCCAATTCTATTTATATCCTGTATGCTTTATGCTCACCTATGAAAGGTATGATTGAAATGATAATAATAATCTATTCCATAAATATTAAATATTATACTATGTATAAAATACAAATTCTATAATCTTTTAATCTGCATAGGAAAGTTTAATTTGCTTTTTCTCATTCGTTTAGGTCATACAAATTTGACCCCCCAAGCATTACCTTGACCCCAACATATCCAAAAATTGTCCCTTATGTCATAACAATAACACAACTACAATAGAACACATTCTAAGATACTGCCCCACATTATCTGATATTAGAGCTGTATTATATATAGTGTATATTGCATAAACAAATGTCGACAACATAAATACAATTTTGGAATTCCTTAAAAAAAAACCTAACTGTACAACATAGTTTAAGAAAACAAAAACTTGTAAATACATCGATCGTATTTCATATATAAGAAAATACATAAATATATAATTTAGACAATAAGATAAAAATTAATATTTTGTAAAACCTTATACCTGGCTGATGGCCACAGTTGCTATTGCTATTAAGCCACATTTACCTTATTGTTTGTAACTTTAAACTAAGTTTATATAAATAAATAAATTTGCTTTGTCTATTTAATTTCATGCTTAGCTCTTAAGCTAAATAGAAACGTCGTAACTCTTATTTATATCTTAAATTAGTTTATGCAATATTTCATATCACTTGAAATGGTTATACAGGGTATTTGCTAGTCGTATTGCATATAAGAAAAGCCAAATGCATCTGCTTGTTTTATAGCTGCAACAACAAGCAACGAGTTAAACTAAAGGTGAATCCTTCAAATGCATTTTATTGTGGCATACAATTTTGATGCTTGCCACAAAATACAATATAGTAGTTGCCAATTGTTCTTGTTGTTTTTGATGTTCTTGTTGTTGTTGTGGATTGGGAAATAGCAAAGAATGAAAATGGATCAGAGGTTTTCCAAGTGCCAATAGACAGAAATTTAAATTAGTTGGTAATTGGGCAACAATACAACTTTGGGGCCGCAACTCAAATAAGAGTCTCTGCATCTAAAATAATATTCAAATATGTGAACAACTGAAATTTAAAATGGAAACTTTTCCATTTTCCTCACATTTCAGCAGCTGTACAAAAAATGGTTCCAATTATGAGAAATGATTATGATTTATATGCATTTTTTACCCCATTGCAGTTATGACAATTTATGAGTTAACAATACGATTATTACATGCAATATCTCTTTATTTTCTTGCTCTCTCTCTCTCTGTCTGTGTGTTCCTTTCTCCTCTCTCTCTCTCTTTTTACTATGCTTGTAGCATAGTCACAAACCCGAAACAACAGAATTTATAGCAAGCCCTTTATGGCTGACTCAAAACAGAGTCCAAAGAGAGCAACAGTTTCCCAAATGTTGTATTTACAGGGAAACTTTAAACGAAATTGAAGAAGAAGATCGAAAATCTCTTCGAAATTCGAACTCGTGAAATTTTAAAAACATAATTCTTATATTAATATTAAAGATAAGGTTATTGTTGTTATAACTTTATTGTTTCCAAGACTATTTCCTATTCATCCTAAACTAAAATCCAGGAATATTTTAAGTCTCACTTTCAAGCTAAAACAAAAATAACAATAATGAAAACTATTCTCAAATTTCACTGCCAAATGAAGACAAAATGATTTACTATTATTTAAATGTGAATCTTAAAATAAAAAATACAAATTTTCAAAGATTTCTCTTCAGCTCCATTAAACATACCTTGATTTAATTTGTCTCGTGTTTTGAACTGTTTTCCCAAATATTTTCTTTTAATACTAAATGTTTCTTTCCAAATATTCCTAGCATGATCGATTTGTTAGAGAACGGCTCGACTCTGAGATACCCTGCGGCTTAAAATGAAATGAAGTTTTATTGTGATTTTTGAAATCGTAAAAAACCAATAGAATACAGTGAAAATTTATTTTAAGCCACTCGGAATACAAAGTCTATTTTACAGTCACAAAATGAGGCAACATGCAACATGCAACATGGGGCAAGTAGCATGCAATGACGATAAAGCTGACTAAAACTTGGCCACAAAATGCAAATTCCGCGAATTCGTTTAAACGATTTTGATTACTTAAAACGCAACAGAAATAACAAAAACAATTGCAATAAAAGTAATAATAAACAAAAAAATAAGAAAAGAAAAGAGAGGTAGACAGGGAGCGAGAGGGAGAGAGAGAGAGAGAGGAGAGAGGGGGAAAAGAAATGCAAATAAATAAGGTTTTTTTATATTTCCGGCAACGTTGCATTCAACAACTTCCCCCGCTCCACCTTTTCGAGGCCCTTAATAATGATGATAATGATGATGTTGTTGATGATGGCGATGATGGTTCTATTCTTGATTATTATTATTTTTATTATTATTATTATTATTTTGGCTCTAGCGTTTTTCTTTGTCTTTCGTCTGCGGCAGCAACTTGGCGACGCAACGCAACGCGACTCGACTCGACGCGGCGTTGCATTTGCAATGGAAATGCCTCTCGTCGACGTTGCATGCGAAATGCATTTTAAATGCGACTTTTCCAAATGCAACCCCCACATTTTCCCCCTTTTCCGACCCACACCTCCCCTCTTTAAAAGTCGTTGACAATTTGGCGACGGCGATGAAAATAAATAAATAGGCAAAGCCCAAAAACGCTCTCTTGTCCAACCCAAAAACACCCAACAACAGGACTATTCCTATTACTTCTGTCAACCATCCCTTACTCCATACCCTACTCCCTTCTCCATTCATTTCATTCCCCTTATCCCTTCTGGCTTTCACAACCTTCATGCAAGCCAAAAGCATGCAAATATTTAGATTAATGCAAGACTTTTGCAACAAAATACGCGGCGCGCATATTGCCAAACAAATTTTTATTTATGCCATGGTTTATGGGAGGAGGGCTTGGAATAGAGTGACGAGGGGGTGGGTGGAGGGAGGAGGGAGGAGAAGGGTCTTTTGGACTGGGGTATTGCAGCTGTCTGGCTAAGTCACTTGTCAGTCGCAACACCAACGACGCTGACAAAAAATTCGTTCCTATTTTCTTTTTTTGCTTTTTCGCTTTTTTCGGTTGCAACTTTTTGAAGTTCTTGAAGCGAGCATTTTGGACTATGTGATCAAGTTGAGAGATTTCTTCGGAATTATACAGTCAAGCTGCGTTTAGACGAACGTTTTTAATTTGAATATCTCAAACCTAATTTTATAAAATTTCTCAATTTTGTTATTTAACTTTCACAGGATGTACAAATTATTTACCAATTCAAAGGCTTTCTATTTTAGAATTTTTTATTTTCTCAACTTTAAAATGAAGAACTTGGTTCTAAATTTAAGAACAATAGGTCTTATTTCTCTCACAAAACTAAGAAATGAGTCAGGAATACAATTTCCAAATCGTTTGTAACGTGACAAAAATAAGACAACTCCATTCTTCGATTGCCTTGTTACTGATTTTGTAGACCTGTTTTTCTATTTTCTCAACGTCATTGAAAATGGTAGAGATCAAATTCTCTGGACTCTTTTTAAATTTCAAAAACTAAAACCAAACGCAAATTATTAAAAATAATAGCAACTTCTTTTGATTAAAATCGGAGAAACTTAACGTTTTTGAATGATGACATTACAAATAGTATAGATTCTGGAGAATATATCATTCGTTGTTTTAAAATTAAAGACTCATTCCGAGACCCGCTCCTAAAATGCTCTCGAACTCAAAGAACTCGTAAGAAGAATGAATTAGGCTTTCAATTTAAAGAATGTTCGAGTATTTCGAGGTTTTTAAATCGAATCGGATCTCTTGAGTTTGCTTCAAAACTGGATTCAGATTGTGCTCTGGAATTGGGAAAAGTGTGTGGAATGCCGAATGGTGAGTGGCGTGTGGAGAGTGGAGAGTTGAGAGTGGCGAGTAGTGGAGAGTAACGCGTGTGGCAAGTGGCATGTGGTGGGAGTGGAAGTGGAAGTGGAGGCAGCTTCATCATAGTTGCAAAACGGTTGCCGTAGCTTTTTGGCCGCACAACGTCTATATGTCAAATTAATTGATGACCAATTTGCGTTTTCAATTAAAAGCAGCGCACACTTTTTGCCCAGATACGATTTCATTTTTGTGTCTCGCACAGTTTTTTTTCCCCTCTATTTTTCCGTGCCGTGTTTTTGTCTCGTTTTTCGGTATTTTTTCTTTGTGTGTGTTGTTGTTGTTGTTGTTATTGTTGTTGTTGAAGTTGTTGAAGTTGTCGTTGTTGCTGTCGCCATCGTTTTCAGCACGGAAATTGCCCCTTTTGGCAAAAGCGATGAAGTGCAGCCGCAGACGTTGCCCGCGTTGTGTCATCCTCCTCCATTTCCTCCTCTTGCCTACTCCTCTTGCCTACTCCAGTTGCCTGGAGGAGTCGGTTGGTTCCATTGAATTGCGTTATAATGCAAAAAGCTCTTTGCCTTGCCCAACTACGCGATCCACATCCACATCTCCATCTCCATCACCATTCACATTCACATTCACATCCACATCTCCATTCCCATCATTTGGGACTATCGTTGAATGTGTTTCTGATTCCGATTTCGTTTCCCCACCATATACATATGTGTGTGACTGATGTGGGCGTGGTTACGCCCCCAATGCGCTCTCAATGGCCAAAGCTTAACAGCGTTTCTTTAATTAAGTTGCACAATTTGTAGCCAGTTGTCGGGACATAATAGACTTTTTGGGTCTACGACATCCTCAATGACAGTTTCGATACAATCCTATCAAGAGTCCTCATTCATTCCCTCAACTCTACACCTCTGCAGAGCTCTGGTTTATCCAGTTAAATACGTATTCGTACCGTCTTTAAAGTCACAGCCAACTTATTAAACCAACACTTTTGCATGCATCAAAACAAATGCTTTTTCTGCCCATATTTCAATTGATATCTCTTTCATATTTCATTTAATGCTCACAATCCATATTTAGTTATTGCAAATATCACAAATTATAGTTATAATCTGTAAATTAGAGCTTAAATCTGAAATTGTTATTAATGACATGAATGTTTATTACAGTTGAAAGTATCGCAACAAAAAGTTGTATTATATTAATCTGCAAAATGTTTATTGCAGTAGATTATATTACATATATATTTTACTAAAGTCTGCATAAATAGGATTACTTTGAATAGAATGAAGAATAATATTTGAAATGTAATAAGTAAATATGTAAATTTGGGAAAATTGTAGATTTAAAATAACTTTCAACGTTGCCAATTCGATTGCACATGAAAATATATGTATATTATACATGTACATATACATATATACATACAGTCCAAGCATAACCTCACTTCCAATAAAACTAATCGAAATGCTTAAATAAACATAGATTCAACTAAAAGCAAATTGCTTAAGGAAGGCCAAAACTAAAGATTAAACCGAAAAACTAGTCCATTAGTCGAGAGAGCCCGACTGTAAGACACCCTGTATGAATGAATACCCCGTTGTATCATCCTGTTATTTTCTTATTACTATGTTAAATATCTTCCGAGGTTATTATCCGATTGTGATGGAATATTAAGGACTATGGTATATAACAAAGGGAGCCTCAAAATAGATCTGCTTAGGATACATATCGAGTTTTGAGATCTTGCTGTTCATAATGACAGACAGACATGGCTATGGAAGATATAATTTCTGGGTTCTGTCCAGCCTGCATCTATCTGTTTTATCTTTGACAAACTTAATACACCCTTTGTACGTTTTAAGGACAGGGTCTAAAAAAGGAAAAGAAAGGTGGTCATCTGGCAAATGGAACGAGAAATGGGATTAAAGCAATTCGATGAGAAAAATTATTGATGGTTTGAGAAGGAAAAACGGAGTTGGTTGAGCAAAAAAAAAAGGACCTGCGTCATCTTCATTAGGCGGCAGGCAACCTGACAACGCGACAGATTTGTGGGAGGCTGGGAGGATGAGAGGATGGGTGGAGACTGTCGATGGGTGTGTAAATGTGTGTACACTGTACAGGACTCTAATGCTGTTAGATACGAGTAAGAGAATATGGGCATGTTAAGGACATCGCCAAATGAAGTGACAAGCAACTTAACGCATTTAAATTAATTAAAAATGTGCTTAAGATGTTTTCGACTTGCGAACTGGCGACGATGGCAACAAAAGGCTTCCTCAGTCCTCTCAGTCTCTGTCTGTCCCTGACAACGGTAGACTCTAACAACAAGAATAGACGAGAAGAACAAGCACAAGAAGAAGAGTAAGACGAATAAGAATAAGAATAAGAACAAGAACAAGATGTAGAAGTAGCTTTGCTTACGCCTGCCTTGCAGCTGGCAGCTGTAATTAGACAATTCACTCGCCACTCGCAGCTTGCCACACGCCTCTCTCACACGCCTCTCTCTCTCTCTTGCCACTTGCCACTCGCCATCTGCCACTTGCCACTTGCCACTTGCCACTCACGGTCCCTGTGCGGGCGCCTTTTGCCTTGACTGGATTTGGGCATTGCCTGTTTTGGGTTTTAGTTGCGCATCAAAAAAAGCCCAAATAAAAAACAAGTCAAAGCATTTTAGTCTTAAATTCCCGACTACAAGATACCTTAGACTTCTTATACTTAACATTTGAGTCATGATTTCATCCATTGATTGATTCTTAAGTCTTGATTTTTCATTTTTAGTCAACTTCTGGTGACAAATCAGTAAAAGAGAATACTTTAAGTTTGATACTGAAATGTTTTATTGCTTTGTAAAATTTCATGCCAAAAATGACAACAAATTTGAGTTGTTAAATGGGCATATCCTAAAAGGAGCTTCCTTACTTACTTATTAAAATCTCAAATTGACAATAAATCTGATTATATTTTGTATTTCATTTGGAGTCCTTTAGGCTCGGCGAAGACTCCTTCACCTTCTGGCTGTGACATGTTTTACGAATTTTTACAGGGTATTAACATGATTATTTCTATTTTTTGTTGACGGCACAGATTGAAGCCGCGCCGCATTGGCGGTAAAGTTTGCAACAGCGCCAGGGAACTTTGTCTTGGGGAGCATGGACTCTACACAAGTCCAAAGTTTCCAGTTCCACATTTGCCCCGTTGTCACTTTAGAGAGAACAAGAGATAGTGAAAGAGAAAGAGAAACAGCGACTGCAAAAGTGTTTTAGCCTTGCCTTTGCCTTCTTGGCGCATCGACTTTTAAGTAGTTGTGCGACACACACACACACCTAGCATGGAACTATAGAGAGGAGGGAAATATGTAGAGGATGAGTTCGCTTTTAGTTGAAGGGGGAAGGGAAATGAAGGGGTCTTGTAGTCGGGGCTAAAAGTCGCTCACTCGTAGGCGTTAATGAAAATGCTTGTAATTAGTTTTGTTTGTTGGCAACGATGCAGCAATGCAGCGGAAACGGAAGTGCGCCAAATAATGCCAACTTGCGCTTTTGCATGCATCGAACTAATTGATTTGCCGGTGCTACAAACCCCCCCACCACCCCCGTTTACTATACCTTTCATTTCCCAACGACTTTCGAGAGCTCTTCTCAGTCTCTCACTCTCTCCTCTCTCTCTCTCTTTTCTGCTCTTCTCGTCCACGCTGCTTTCGAGTGCTTCCGACGTAATGAATTTACTTCAAATGCACTCATCGCTCATAGCTGCAGTGCTCAGTGAAACAATGAGTGAGTGCCTAGAAATTTCAACGCAACGCAAAAGATCAACTTGGAATTCAAAATCTTCAGTATATTAAAGATAGATAGATATATATTAAAGAGATCGCAATGAACGGTTGTGAATTCTGAATATTTGTATAAGCAAAAACTAAGAAATTCAGTTAAGAAAAAATAAAGAACTAGTTTATTAACATTTGGCTAAAGGTTCTTTTAAGATTATTCTACATCTTATTTTTAGCAAAAAAAAGATAACAAATATTTATTAAAATACTTATTTACACACACAAACACACACAGAAGCAATTGTAAGATCTTTTACTGATTGCAATCTTCTAGGAGAATCTTTTTTGACTCTTTTCAATGATTAAAATAAGATTAGTCTCCTGTGTGACTAAAAAAAAGAGTCTAAAATGACTTATACGTATGTTTAAAATAACATTAACAATAACAAAATATACATCAATATCAATTGAATCATTTAACTGACCAAAATGTGATACATGTGACTTCCAAATGTGTCATTTGTGATTCAAATATGACTCGTAAACGATTCCCAAATGACCCTCAGCTAGCAATATATACTCACAAATAAGACTCTAAACTGAGTCTAAACTGATCAAAAAACATAGTCATAAAAGACTCTGCCAAAGGAGTCTTAAAAGACTCTGTCCAAGGACTCTGAAAAGACTCTGCCAAAGGAGTCTTTGCTAGGGTACCTTTTTTCACAGAAAACTATCATATAAGACTCTTAAATGAGCTCATATACGATCATTTTGTTCAGTGAAAAGAGTCTTTTAAGACTCTAATGTGATAGCAAATGCTTGCTGGGTGTATATCTAAATGTGTACATATGTATATTAAATAATGGAACATAACTCCTGCCCGATGAGCTGTGTTTTGTATGTGTGTGGGTGAGCAGAGCAGGTGTTTATAGTTTTAGAGAGGCGAGCAGGAAGCAAAGAGTACCGAGTACCGAGTAACAAACAGAGAGCAACGAGAGAGAGAGAAGATCGAATAAACGCGGACATGCATTAAATAAAACTCAATTTCATTGGCATTGATTAAAATGCAAAAGCAAAATAGAACAAAAAGATAAACAGTTGTCGTCGTCGTCAACGTATACGTATACGTGATATTGTTAATGATGCTGACTGACACTGACGGGGTGCAAATTGTGAAATCATCAGCTTAACAGCTGCCCTTGCCCTTGTGCCCGCTGCTGCTGCTGCTTGCTGTTCATACACCGAAAGAAAGAAACCTTCTTATGTTTAGGTTGAGACTTGACTTGATCTTAGCTTGCATTTATTGGTTAAATTGAAATTGGTGAAAGATCTGTTAAGGCCGTGATTGCGGTCCGTCTCAGCCTTAGTCTGTTGACATTGAAGCCTGCATTAGATCATGGGTAAATGACTCAATCAATCGCATTGACACCGAATTCGGCAATTCGCTTAGAGAATGCAACATGAAGTCGCCAAAGGCTTGAAACTTTTCAAAGCCCTGTGCTGTTTGAGTACTTGATGCTAAAGTTTGCACTCCAGTTTCTGTTGTTTCTTTTGTTATTGTTGGTTCTGTTACTTCTATTGCTTCCATTGCTTCTATTGAAGTTGGGTCATCCTGTCCTGCCTCGAGACCATTGCAATGTGCATTCCCATTGAAATTATCGATGTCATTTCCATCCTCATAGTTAGCCTCAGTCGCAGCCATAGCCTCAGCATTCAATTTAACTCTTTTAGCACGTTTTTTAGAGCGTTCGAGCTTGCCTAAAAATCGAAATTTCTTGTAGAGTGGCCAATGTGGATTGCTCTCTCCACGTTTCTTGCGTTTCTTGATTGTTTGATATTTCTCGTGTAAAGATAATATGAGTTGATGTACGATGTCAACATCAATGCCCATAGCATTTGATATTTCCAACCACTGCTGTTGGACGTACATTTCATCATTGTAGTGTTCATTGTCTTGGTCATAGAGCGCCCTACGGCATTTGAATTGTCGTATCAGACTTTCATCCAATTCTTCACCGATGGTACCACAATCCAACAGCGAAAATGTTCTTGCCATGATGTCGATGTCTATTAGCTTTTTCTGCTGCTGTTTTAAATACATTACCAGAATATATTTGTAACAAATATAACAGATTCAAATAGAAAAATATTTGCTTTACTCACAAAATTCTTCCAAATCAAATTTTTCCAAAAATTCTTCCAAATGACAAAATAGATTGTGAAACTATGAACTATGAGAGTGCAATTAAAAAGGCTACTTAGCTTGACAATTTGAACTAGTGCTGTAAATTAGTGATGTGAATTTGGTATGCAACTTCAATGTCGATGCTCATCGATGTTTTCTAAATGAGAAATCGATGTTGTGTAACCAGGGAATGAAACCGGAACCGGAACCGAAATAAATTGTTTTTCAAGAACCAAAAACGAAAGGTTCGTACCGGTCCCTCGTATCATTCCTCGTATTCTGAATAAAAAGCGAGATGAAGATGTTTTTGATGAGCTCTGAACTGGAAGAAGTTTGAAGAATATCGAACGCTCGTTTTTCAATGCATGGGCATTTCCTATCTCAATTTGAAAATCCTAGTTCCAAGTTTCCTCATATTTTTGCCTTAATTTTGATATTCCGAGTATTATTTGTCAAAAATTGTATACTCAACTATTAAATTAAACAAATGATAAAGTCAATTCATTTAAAAGCAAATGTTTGAAAACTTCTTAGCATATTTGTCTATTCAGTTATTAAGACGCTTTGTTTTTAATATTTTAGAATTCATACACTTTTTATAAAATGCTACGTATTTTAAAAACCAACTTGCTTTTGCGTAAACAGTATAAAAGAAGTTGTACGACTGCTGCATCATATATTTCAATACCAGAACCTCAAATTTCTCCGGAGATACACTACACTGGATTGTTTATCAACAATGAGTGGCAGAAGAGCAAGTCGGGACAAACCTTTGAGAGCATTAACCCCACCACGGAGCAGGTTATTGCTGAGGTGCAATTGGCGGATAAGGAGGATGTTGACATTGCCGTAAACGCGGCTCGTCAAGCATTCAAATCGGGTTCTCCTTGGCGTCGCATGGATGCTTCGGATCGTGGTCGTTTGTTATATCGTCTGGCCGATCTTATAGAACGTGATCAGGTTTATTTGGCCAGCCTGGAGACTTTAGACAATGGCAAGCCATACAGTATGTCCTATAATGTAGATTTGCCGCTGTCTATTAAGAATCTACGTTACTTTGCCGGCTGGGCGGATAAAACACACGGCAAAACGATTCCCATGGATGGTAAATTCTTCACTTACACACGTCATGAACCAGTGGGTGTGTGCGGCCAGATTATACCCTGGAACTTTCCCATTTTAATGATGGCCTGGAAACTGGGTCCAGCCTTGGCCACTGGCAATACAATTGTTTTGAAACCAGCCGAACAGACCAGCCTAACGGCCTTGTACATTGCTCAACTGATAAAGGAAGCTGAATTTCCCGAGGGTGTTGTTAATGTACTGCCGGGTGAGGGTGAAACAGGCGCACTGTTGGCCAATCACCAGGATGTGGATAAGATCGCCTTTACGGGATCCACAGAGGTTGGCAAATTAATTCAATTGGCATCAGCAAATACGAATTTAAAGCGTGTTACCCTCGAATTGGGAGGAAAATCACCTAATATTATTTTGGCCGATGCTGATATGGATTATGCCGTGGAGACAGCACATTTTGGACTCTTCTTTAACATGGGTCAATGCTGTTGTGCCGGATCACGTACCTTTGTGGAGGACAAGATCTATGATGAGTTTGTCGAGCGCAGTGCGGAGCGTGCTAAGAAACGAGTCGTTGGTAATCCCTTTGAGCTGAACACCGAACAGGGTCCCCAGGTCAATCAGGAGCAGATGGAGAAGATACTGTGCCTCATCGAGTCGGGTAAGGAAGAAGGCGCCAAGCTTGTTGCTGGTGGAAATCGTTTTCAGGATCTACCCGGATACTTTGTTGAGCCGACGGTGTTTGCCAACGTCCAGGATAACATGACAATTTCTCGCGAAGAGATTTTCGGTCCCGTTCAACAATTGATTCGTTTTAAACAACTCGACGAGGTCATCGAGCGTGCCAACAACTCGAATTACGGCCTGGCTGCTGGTATCTTTACCAAAGATCTTGACAAGGCCAACTATCTGGTGAATGGACTTCGTGCAGGCACTGTTTGGGTTAACACCTATAATGTTCTAGCTGCTCAGGCTCCATTCGGTGGCTACAAGATGTCCGGCCATGGACGTGAGAATGGCGAATACGCGCTCACCAACTACACAGAGGTTAAAAGTGTCATCATTAAGGTACCGCAAGAGAATTCCTAAATAGAAGAAGTTGTTTCTATCTAAATTCCTTGACAGCGTCATTTGTTCTGAAATTTTTCTCTTTTCTTACAAATGTTTATGCTATGTATACATAATTTGTATCAATATTGGGCATAATACGTTTTTCCCTTTTCAATCTCTTTTAGTTTCCAATTCCTTTATGTAGTCGTGTTCTTAAACGTTGCAAGTGTTGAGAAATGTTAACTCTTCATTCAGTTATCTAGTTTTACAATCCATTTTGTTTTCTTTAGATGTTCTTTGCATTTATTCCACTCCTCTTTGATGTGATATTCTTAACCGTCGCATGTGATGCCTTTTGCCCATGTTTAAAACGATAATAGAGTTAAAGATGTAATCTGTCTTACATATTTACCGTTGATTTCTCTTTCTTTCTTGAGCTCTGCTTTCCTTTTATCTTCTTAAACGTCGCACTCATAGCATTGCTCTGTTTAAAAGTGACAATAAACTTAAAGCTTGTACACATTTCAACTGCAGTTAAACTGTCTCTTAAGTTGTTGCATTTTTCTTTACTATTTGTGAAAGAGTTCGTTCTAAAGAGGTTGCCTTGTGGTCACGTCAGGTGGCGTCTTTTCACTTTCAAACCAGCTTAATTGCCCCAAATTTAATTTCCGCTTTAAGTTTGTCACACATACACACACACACGCATATACACATACATAGTAGGCATAAATATGCAACGAAAACAATGACTACAAAATGGGTGGTGCGGTGGTATACGGAAGTGCCATGGTGGGTCATGTTGCCGGTGGGTCTGGGTCACTTTTTCCTGGCAGCAACAACAGCAGCAGCAGTAGCAGCAGGAACAGGAACAATTCATCATCTATATGACAAGCAGTCGAAAGCAATCGTTTTGTCATCTTCTTCTCTGTTGCTAAATTGAATATGCCCAACCACCCAACCACCCAACCACCCACTTGCACCACTCAAAGCCACCCAGTCATACAGCCATTCATACAGTTAAGAGTAGAGTGACAGGGATGGATAGAGACATTTCGAATGAAATGAATGAATGAGCACACACATATGCATTGTAAATGTCTGTATGTATGTAGGTATGCGTGTGTGTGTGTAGGTATGTGTGTGTGTGTGGGTATGTGTGTGTGTATCTTCACATATGCATATCTGTCGCCGCATTCCAAAATAACACAAAGAGACGCATAGACGCACGTTCGTTTTTGAAGCCCAGGAAGGAAGGAAGCTTTACAGACTGATAGATGCTAAAGATGTGCATGGATGGGGAGGAAAAGGGAATAACAACTACATACACACACGCACACACCCGCACACACACGCACACACATACATACATACGTGCTGTAGCAGACACGCATACAAAGTAGGCAACGAGTTGACTTTAAAAAGCCTTTCGAGGCCTACGCTTCAAGTTCTATATGTATAACTACAGTTCGGGTGAATAAAATAGTACCATAAGAATAAAAAGTAATAATTTGGTGAAATAAACGTTTCTGCAAACATTTCTTGCACAACCATAAAAAACAAAGAGTATACTTCCTACTGTTCCTTTGAAGACCAATTATCGTATTTGTTTTTATGATAAGTATATTTGCTAGGTAACAAAAACATCACTTAAATTACAAAATTACCAGCGTATAAGAGTAATAAGAGTATAGTTGAGTCGTTGATATGTAGTTACAAAATCCTTTTCTACCAAAGAAAACGATTTCTTGATTGAAATATATATTTTTTCTTACCGGAGCTATACACATTTATATCTCACTAACTCTATCTACATATATCTCTGTATATGCCTCTCTCTTTCAGTCCCCATCCCTTTCTTGTGTGTGACAATAGATCATCAAATTCATTACATTACATTTCATATGTCTCATTTGTGAATTCGAAGTCAAGGTTTGGGGTCAAAGAGGGTTCAATGTGCGTGACCATTGCATTCATCAAAATAAGCCAAATTCAAGCAACAATAATTTAGCCAAGCAACGTATACACACACACACACACACACGCATTTGGCTTCTTTTGTGGTAACTGATGCTTCATCATCAACAGAGGCAACCACCAGAAGTTCAACTCTCGTTCAATATAAGAACCTTTGGCTTTATCAGCAGCAGCAGCAGCAACAGAAGCATCCCCTCCTCCTGCCACGCCCCTTAGAGTGCAGCCTACAATCCAGAGCTCAAGTCACACACAACACACTCACACACACACCCACACACATCGCCAGACTTGACCATGGCCAGAAATTTGCGTTGAATCGAGTTTGCCGCGTTGTCTAGACAAAAGAGTGTGTGGGTGTGCGTGTGTTTATTGGGATATGTGTGTGTGTGAAAATATTCGAGGCAATAAGTTCCTTAAAAAAAATTCTAAAATAATTTTATATACGCAAATAAATCAAATCTAAATGGCGAATTAAGCTAGAGAACAAAACCATGAGAAATGAGTGGGCGTGACGGCCAGACCTAGCAGACACCCTGTAAACAGCATTTAAATAAAGGATTGTGCAGCTGACTATACTCAGATATTTGCAGCACATTTAAAACGATATTTAAGTATTTTCTTTTAAAGAAAATAAAGGTTTGCAAAACCAAGTACATTAATTTCTTGAGTTGAAATTCATTTAATAATGAAATTACAGGGTGTAAATGGCTATTTTGATAGTCTTAGCCAAATTCTTCATTTAAACTTGTAATTTCATTATTCCATAAGCAGTTCGAACTAATAAGGGTGTATCGTCTTCGAATTAATAAAATTAAATTTTTACAATAAATTGTTTTTCGTATTTATCGTTTTTTGCAGAGAACGAAACTAGAATTATTTTCAAACGATTTTCAGATATGTATACAAGTACATATAATTTATTTTAATTCTAAGTATGCTAGATACCTACAAAAACAAGAAGACTTTCATAATATACAGTATTCTGATCCAGTTTGTTTCAATTTATATGCCAAATGCAATAGAGAGAAGTAAGTGTACAAAGTTTTATCAAGATAACTTTCTAACTTACAGACTATCTGAGATTTAGACGAATGGAATAAATATATATAATATATCAAAATTATAAAACATTTACCACTTATAATGTAGGTATCATTTAATTTGCAAATGCATAACAAACTGGTTGTGAATAAAAATAAGAGTGTTTGCATACACGAAATTATACCGATATTTTAATTCATATTTTGAAAGTATTTCCATTAAGTATTTATTGTTTAATTGATATGTTAACTATACTTCAGTATAAACATGCATGAAATAACTATATAACCATGTTGTAACCTTTAATGCATTTCTTCAAAGTTTTCCTAATAAATATTTATGTGAAAACACATATCATTATTTATAGCTGTCACATTGGCACCCACAATTATTCATTTGAATCAATTGCCGGTTTAATCACACTCGTAATCACACTCAGCTAAATAAACACATAACTGTACTTAGTCAAGGCAAATCCTGAGCTTGTTTTGGGCTTTAAAGTTTTATCGAAGACAAAATGTTAAGAGCATCATCAATAATAATTTGTGGGATAAACAAAGTCGAAAAGCAGATAAGCTTAAGGATTATATAATCGACTCGTATTTCGTGCGTTGCCTGCAGGTGAAATGAATTAGCTGGAAAATCCTGGGAAACAACCACCAAGCAAACGCTGAACCACAATGAAAGTCCTCAATCCACATTATCAAAACCCTTCCACAGGCGATTTCTCATATTTTTTTTGTTTCTTTCTTCTGGTTCTTGGGCGTGACGCTGTTAAGTGGTCTGTTCTAATGGTGTGTGTGTGTGTGTGTGTGGGGGGGGGAGGGGGTTAAATTATGAAAATTAAAGACAAAACCACCTAGGGTTAAGGGCAACCAATCGCCAACTCCATTGCAATCGAAGTTCAACCAACAATGGAGCAAATTATGCGCGAAAAGTACCAGAGACCAGACTGGTTCAGAGGCTGGACGAGGTCCTGCTGCCAGACACCACTCAGGTGGTGGCTCCTGGTCCTGTTGGCTATGGCCATAAAAAACGCACAAGAATGAAACAAAAGAAGACCAGCAAAAATATTTAAAAAGAAGGAGAAGATGGTGATTGGAAGAAGAGAAGAGAAGAGAACTTTTGCCAATACGCGTTGTGGCTCAACGGATAAATTATGCCGACGCACTCGAGTGCTTATTGTGACTACGATTTTGCCTACTCCTTACCTCTCTCTCCCTTCAGTCTTCCCTTCCCTTTGCATGCTCTTGTCCTTGCCCTTGGCAACAGCCCCATCCACATTCCCATCCCCATCCCCATCCCCATCCTCATCATCCTACCATCCACCACTTGTCTGCTAACGCTTTTTTATGCGCCCCTCAATGCCGTCAATACAAGTTGGCCGCCGTTTTGTTTGCCATATTCAAAGTCATAAATCATAAAACTGCTCGAGGATATTTTATCATAATCACATCAGGAAGCGAAGCGTCCTTCAATGCAAAGAGAGAGTGAACGAGAGAGAGAAAGAGAGTGAGAGAAGAAAGAGACCGGTGGGGGAAAATCTGCGACTCGATTTCGATTTTGTTCAATAGAAAAATGACATTATCCATATTTTTGGCGTTAAGTGTTAGCTCTTGTTGCCCTCGTTGCTCTTGTTGTTGCTGTTGTTGTTGTTGTTGATGTCCATGTTGCTGTTGCTGTTACTGCTGTTGTTGTTCTTGGCATCCTTGTTGTTGTAGCTTTTAATTTGTGTTCGCTTTCGTTTTGCTTTCTGCATTTGACAAGTGACTTTGTTATGAGCCTGAGAGACGGTATGAGAAAGTTGCCTGCATAATTTAAGCGACTTTCACATACTTTCACACACACTCACTCACACACTCACTCACACACTCACATATGCCTGCCAAATTGCATATGAAAGTCAATAAATAATTTTTCGCATAACCATTTGGCAGACACATCACAACAAACTGAACAAATCACTCGACCTCGAGCTCATTAGGCATTCAGGCAGGCGTTTTAATATATATGAGAAATGCGTGGCTAACCAGCCACGCCCCCCTGCCCCACCTATCTATCTACTCCCACCAATCGCACACACACTCACACACAGTGTAAGGGCACGCCTACTGTGAGCTATTAGAGCAGAAAGAAAGACGGAAAGTTTATTGAGTGCTTTTTAATGGAATGAAGGAAAAACATTGCCAATTGTGAAGCTGTTGATAATTTTGAAGAAGTATCTTACTGTCAACCTTTCAATCTAGTTAAACTTCTCGATAAGAACAAGTGGAATGTCTTATCTTCAATTTAGTTGCATCACGGTGATAATATACAGGATAAAATATTAACCCTCTTCGTGCATTACTATTAAATCGAAAGTTGAGTGAGGAAAGTTCTAAAACAGGAAGTATAAGAATTAGAAAATGTAAAATTAATTTGAAAAATTCCTTCTATCTGACTCCTTGCATGATTTCTAAGAATAGAATATAGTCATGGAACTAAGCTAATTGCATTAAACAACAAACTATACTTGAATCCTAACAATAGCACATATCTCTACGACCCAGGCATAGAGGTTAAAGAAGCTAATATCCTGACTGAGACTGAATGAGACAGATACCGGAAATTTCCATTATAATTACTACAAGGGGGAGAGGGTTGGCAGATCAAGCACAGAAAAAGGATATGGCATTGACAACACATCCTGTTTACCAGTGCAATGGCATTACAATGGGTCATGCAAAAATTGACAAAAGGCTAAACCACATCCTGGAGTAAAAAATAGAAGAGAGATATACCAATTGGGAAGAGGGAAGAAAGAGGGACAGAAATTGCTGCTAATGCTCTCGTTGCCAACATATGTTTCGGCCAAATGTTGTCATAAATTTTGAGGCACCATGACGACGACGACAACAAGGACGAGCACTGAGACAAAAAAAAACTAAGGATGAGGATGAGCCGCTGACGATGACGACGACGACGACGACGACGACGATGCTGCAGACAAAGTGCAAAGAAACAATGTACAGTGCCAAACAGCAGCAACATCAAAACAAAGGAAATGAGTGCGGTTGTCTGGCAGGACCAGAAGCAGGACTAGCACTAGGACTAGGACTAAGGCTCAGGACGGCACAAGACGAGAGCCAAGGACCAAGGACCAAGGACCAAGTTGACTCGACTCGACTGGGTCTGGGTAAAGTTGGCAAATGATCTGGCAGAAATCAGGACCGCTTAAGAGTACCAGAGTACCAAATGGAAGGCACAACTACTGACAACCAACCAGGACCTCTTTTCTCCCCCATTTCGACTCTCCACTCTCTCTCATCCTTCACCTCTCTTACACGTAGTTCTAACTAAACCCTGCTTGGCTGGCATGCAAAGCGATTAGAGTCGGAGGCCGACATACAGCAGACGGGAGCAATCAGGCAAAGTGCCTGCTGCTGTTGTCCAGTGTGTTGGTCACGTTGCACCTGCCACACAGAGGGGTAGACGAGAGAAAGAGAGATAGAAATAGATAAAGGCAGGAGTTAGTGAGAGCGAAAGAGAGGGAAACTACACACATACAGCTAAAATAATTGCATAATTTGCATATTATTTTCTGCTAAACATGCAAAAAGCGCCGCGCAACGTGTGTGCAACATGCATTCGAATGTGCCACACACACACACACACACACGGGTGTATCTGTGTGTGTACATTAAGTGCAAAGTGTAAATAACCAACTCAGCATAAATCGTGATTACAACATTTTGTGTGCGGATATTTGCGGGCTTGGTTTTGTGGTTTTAATTTAATTAATATTTTTTTGTTGTTTCAACCTCAGCCTCTGTCCCCTCTCTCTTTAGTTTTGCCACCACCTCTTCCTTTTTTTTTTAATTGTCTTGCCTTTTTGCTGCAACAATTTTCAATACTTAAGGCGCTTTTAACGGTTTGAGTTTCCTTTCTCTTGGGTCAACACTTTTGTCAATTAGTCAAACAGTTTGAATGCAGCTGCTAATGAGCTGATAATTGAAATGTACACACATTTGCATATGCTTTGAATTGTAGACAAACAATTTATAAATGCATTCAAAGTTCATTTACAAAACTTTAAGGTTCAACTTTGAAATTCACTATGCAAATATTAAATGCTTCAAATCTTCTTCTATACTTTCGCACAGTCTACTTTATAGCGTTCATCATCTTCCAGATTTGTTAGTACATCATCTGCTTAGATATTAATATTAGTTTTTGGGTTAGTATAACAATAGGACATTAACAAATAGACGCTCACCCTTCGTACTTTAATATATGTAGTACATAGAAGTTATTGTTTTCCAATTAAGTTGTAATAACTCGACTGTCCATTCCATTGGTAAGATTCATGTTAAAGCTGTCCTTTTGAACATTTCCCTTTGATCAATAGGAGCCTCCGTACTTTAATATATTTATTTTGATCAGTAAAAGAAGCTTGTACTTCTTTCCATAAGCTATGTTATATGCCACAAGCTTATACTTCGGTCAACATAAGACCAGGCTGTTGGCTTTGAGAATCCATTGATTGTTAGAAGTTGACATTAGCTAGAATCATATGAAAGTTTCATTAGTAATAATAATAATATTAAGATGCAGCAGATACAGCTGAGACACCGCAACCTGCTAGCAAGAGATCTTCTCCCTGCCTTTAAGGAGACTTAAACGGCACTGTTTTGCCAACACAATTGAACGACAACAAGTCTGCCCTACGATTAATATCCTCATACATACAAAAAAAAAAAAATTAATATGATTATACATAAATAAGTAGACGCTGCTCACCCTTTTATACACTTCCTGTTGATCAAAAAACAACAATCCATTAAAATTGTTATAAGTCAAGTCTCCATTCCATGGTCTAGATTTTTGTCAAAGCTGGCATTAATCTAATATTAACATTGGTATCAAAAATAGCTTTGATAGGTAGACGCTAGTTCTTCTGTAGATTTCCCCTTCATCAATAGGGGTCCTCGAACTTCAATGTAGTGACTTCTGTACATTTTCTGTTGATCAGTAGAAGAAGCTAGAACTTCTTTCCATATGCTATGGGCATTCATTAAGGCAAATGACCACGCCGTTGGCAATTAGAATCCGTTGGATGTTAAAAGTCGAGACTTTATGACATTAGCTAGAATCATGTGATAGTTTTTATTAGCTTGATCATTAAAATAACACTAATAATTAATATTAAAATGAGTATCAAAAGTAACATAAATAAATAAGACGCTGCTCACCCTTTTATAGATATGCATATTTCCCGTTGATCAAAAACAACAACAACAACAATCCATTGAAGTTGTCGAGTCGAGTCTCCTTTCCGTTGGACAGGTTCATGTAAATGTGCTGCCGTTGATTAAGATTGTTGTACAGTTATGTCTCTTTATAAAGGTCACTTCGTAGCAGCTCACACTTAAGGTACAGACAAATTCCAATTGTTTTTCAATATTAAAAAGATCAACACTAAACAAGCGCAAATGAAGAGCTAGCGATAGCAAATCAATTCAATTATTGCTATCGATATAATATCGCAACAAATCCTATATGATACATCGATAGTATCGCAACGAAACACGAGATCGATAGTCCAAAGTGTAATATTGCACAGCACTAAACGATTTAAATTGAGCTAATAACTTATTTTTAACTAATTTGTGATAGTACTGCACGTAAGTTACTAGATAACTATAAAATAGTGAACAATTTGGCGCAGTGTAATCGCTGCATAGTTAATGCATGCATATTTAGCTTAGCTGAACGCTATAAAATGTGTGTTTACTTTTTGACGCAAAAGTACCCCCCTCCCATCACACACATACCACTCCACGATTTGCGTTTCTAACATTTGGTTGTTGTTGTTGCTTTTGCAACGGCTTTTTATTTGGTCTTCATTGGCGGTGGCTACAATGCGGTTATGTAATATAGTGCAAATATTGCGTAACACTTGGATAAATAAATTTTAGCTATGCAACCAGTGTGTGTGTCTGTGTGTCTATGTGTCCATGTGTGTATGTTAGAAAATGCAAACGTGCAAAATCGCATTAAATGAGCATTAGCGCATTGTTGATTTTGTGCAGCCGCCCTTTGGCCACGCCCCCTCATCGTTCTATCGCCCTCCCACCACAAATCCCCAATGGGGCCTAACTTCGTGCGCAGAAAATTGAAGCCTGCGGCGCCATTTGCAATTTCAATTTTCAAAATTTCAAATTTTTTCACTCTTGTCGTTGTTGTTGTTGCTGCTTCTTCGCGTTGTTGTTGTTGTTGTTGTTGTTTTGGGCGCTTTTGCTTTGATCTTCAAGCTGAGTGACCGCGCTGCGGGTCAAAGTTCATTCTCGACATTGGTTCGCAC
This sequence comes from Drosophila testacea, assembly GCA_035043265.1. NCBI lineage: Eukaryota > Metazoa > Arthropoda > Insecta > Diptera > Drosophilidae > Drosophila > Drosophila testacea. The sequence continues at coordinate 3,488,672 of JAWNND010000314.1, read as the reverse complement.
GGGGGCACTTCAATAAATTAATTTAAAGTTTAATTAAAAATTGGTCTTTATTTTCAATTAGTACATGGCTTTCTCACTGCCTCCCTTACCACCTATCAGGCCCCTCTCTCACTCTCTCTCTCTCTCTCTCTCTCTTTCTCTCACTTCCTGCCTCGCTGTCTTCCTATTTGGTTCGCACTTAAAGTGCCCGCCTCTTCGCCCGCTTCTTCTTAATTAATTAAGCAAATTAAATTTATGCATGGGCCAACAACAAGAGCCAGTAGAAGAGTCTACAGTCGAGTGAGCCAAACTGTAAGAGACCCTGTGTAAATAACATATACGCAGAAACACATAAATAACTATCATTTAAAACTTATTTAGCAGCACTAAATTTTTTCAATGCTAGTGAAATAAGATTATCATTAGGACTACTTTTTCCAATGCTCATGAATCCACAAATTCAATTAACATAACATACTATATTTTTTCAAATGCCAAAATTCAGGACTTTAACGTACTTCTTATATTTTTCTATTTCGATTTGTAGGTGCGAACGGAGGATTAGATACAGAGGAGTGTACGTAATAAGTTTCATGCCTGTAGCTCTTATAGTCTTTAAGTTTTAAATATTTACGAAGAAGGACATGTTCAAGAATATGTTTCATTTGTGTTACCATAACAGACCCTTTGTACGTTTAAAGTATAGGGTCTAAAAACGTAAGAAGCATGGCACAATAATTATCAATAAAGCTGCCGTTTCTACCTTTTTTCCCAGCAGCCATGGGGTCAGGAAAGGAGCAGCAGCTGGAGCTGGAAAAGGAGAAGCACAACAATGGCTATTAACTTACATTACCCAACAAGTGCGAGGGAACTGCAGACAAAGTGAGCATGGTGCGAAGGAGGTGGAGAAGGCAAAGACGATGGAGAGGAAGTGGCATTGGGGCCACTCACGTAAAAGAAACATTAACGCGCCATCTCTGGTGACCCCGCACCTGACCCTGCCCCATGCCCCATGCCCCTGTCCACTGTTTCCTCCTTGGGTCGCTGCAAAACGCCGCACGCTCGCTTGCTCCCAAAGCTTGTTAGCCTTCAGTCCAAGGAGCTGGCATTGAGCACGTGACCTGAACCAGAACCAGAACCAGGAGTAGCTCCTTCTGCTCCTGCTGCTGCTGTGGCGCCTACTCACAACGTGTCGCCATGTCGACTTGCATGCAAAGTGCTCAATGCCAGAGCATCAGGGTTTCACTTCTCTGCCAAAGCCAAAAAGGCGAAAAAGGTGGAGATCTCGACCTGAAGCTGTAGCTGAAACTGGAGGTGAACTGAGATGACTCTCACTCTCTCTCTTGTCTCGGGGGTCCATTCTTTGTGCCTGTTTTGGCTCTTACATAGCGTCCTTCAAGTTGGTTAGAGCTGACACTGGCCCTGGTCATAAGGGTCACATGCGTTACTTGCACGCAGAGGTGTTGTCGAAAGGGATGTGAAGGAAAAGAGTTAAGGAACATCTCTTTATCGTTACAACAGCAGACACAGGTGGGTCCTTACATCATTTTATCAATATCTTAAGCGTTATTTAAACCAAGTCTAAATAAAACGTTATTTAACCTAACCTTGCAAACCCGGTTTGGCTTAAGCCTTTAAGCCCAACCCCAAATATAATATTGCAATCATAATCTTAAAGAAGATTATTTAATAAGTAAACATTGTTTTAAATAAACTATTAAATAAGTTTTCTTTATTTTTGCAGGGCTTTGAATAATATGAAATCTTCTCTGGGGACCTTCTAACGATTTCAATTGAAACAAGAAGCTTTTCGTCTATTATACAACTGTAGCTTTTCTGTTTTCCCAAAATCGGTATGTCTTCTATTTTATACATTACTTTGTGTTCCTTACGAATTGTTTTCTCGATCATTATTACATTCTTGTGGTATTATTTTGCACTCCCCTGTCTTTCTTATCAATTCAACACGCTTTAATAGTTTCATGAATTGTTCTATGTATTTCGACTTCTTCCGAATTCGATTTTCGTTTTTTTACTCGTTCTTCAGTCTTGCTCATCTTGAACTTGAGCAATCTACAGTCTACAGTAGTTTTTTCCAAACTGCCAGTCATTATATTTTCTGTTATGTCAAGTGACTAATTGGGAATCAGTATCCCTTTCAGGGCACGCCTCAAATTGCAGTAAGAGTTCTCTCCTCTAGTTGGCAGGTTGCATGCATCAACGTGCAGCCAAAACTGAACTTTGGTCTTTCCATGTCCATTAAAGTGTCTCAGGTAACTGTGAAGGATGCCATCGCATGTGGCATATAGAAAAGAGGTGCGAAGAAGAGGCGGGATAACTGAAGTTGCCCCTGCAACAAAAGGGGGCAACAAACACAGTCGAGCGGGACAACTTAATTTCCGCCTAGATTTCAATATTTAATAATAACAACAACAACAGCAGCAGCAGTTGTTCTTGCTGCTCTTGCAATGAATTTTAAAATATTCATAAACGAAAGCAACAAGAGTTTTTCAGTTGTGTATGTGTATGTATATGTGTGTGTGCTGGGGGTATGTGTGTGTGTAGGTGTGATAAGTGTCCTGGGAGGTCGAAAGGTTTTGCATTCTGATGCACTAATTGCAGCCACGCCCAGCAACAACAGCGAGAACAACACGCAAAGTGGGTGAAATCAATGGCAACAACAACGAGTACTAGTAGAAAAGGCTTTAGTCGAGAGAGCTCAACTGCAAAAGACCCTGTAGCTATTCTCATCAACTTTCTTTGGCCTCAGTCTGCTTAGAATTGTCGCATTAAGTAAATATAATTTATGATAAATCTGTCAAGCTTTCTTTATTCGATTTTACACAAACTTAATAGACTCTTTGTAGTTTTCAAGTACAAGGTCTAACAACAAAAGCAAGTTCGCTGGGAAAAGGTCGCTTCGTTGGTTGCTGCTGTTTCTATTCCTGCTGTTGCTGTTGCTGTCAGTTGTAATAAACGTCCAAGTCGCACCTAAAGTATCCTCCCCCCGCTTCGACCACTTTCCGCATTCCTACATCCGCTTAACAACTGGCAGCAGCAATTAGAAAATGTTACCAACTTAGAAATGCGTGGCGCCTGACTAAATGGACGTTAATGGCCATCTGCTGGCAACCAACTAATAGCACCAGCAGCAGCAATAACAGCAACAACAACAACAATACGTGCAGCAACAACAACATCGACAATAATAAAATTATCGCTATGGTTGCCGCCCCATCCCGATTTCCTTCCATCATGACAGACCTTTTTAGAATTGCTCATACGCCCAGGTGGACCAAATACATAACATAGAGATAGCAAACAAGGCAAGGGGAAAGGTGGAAAGGTGGCGTGGAGAGACAAGTCAGTTGAAAAAGGGAGAATGGAGGACAGCTAGTCACATTAAAATTAAATTGCAAATTAAACATCAAAGTAGTTCATGGGCAAAATAGTGAAATGAGTTCATAATCGGATTTGACGACTTGTGAAATGGTTTTAAATGACGTCCCAAACGATCGGACAGCCACAAGGGCGTGGCAGGCGGGTGGAAGGGCATTCAACAAGGGGGCGTGGTAGGAATGATTATGGGAGCATAAGCTTCTAATGAATTCCCATACATACAAAGAAACTAAGAAGCTATTGTCTTTTCAAATACAAAACAATCAATAGATCATATTTTCGTATGTATTTACGAATTTAGTATTTAAGTATGTCAATTTAGTTTTAGTTTTAGATTAGAAATTTAAAATAAACTTATATATTTTATGTTTAGCCAAAATGCAAATTTCATCAATGTTTTAAACAATTTTCAATTGATTTACATTCTTATAACACTTATTTTAAGTTAAACTTTCAGAATTTGAGCAGGAAAAGGATAAGCTTATTTTCAAATAGGTCCATTTCGAAAAGGCTGATTTCATCATTCAGTTATATTACTGAATCATATTTGAATCGGCTTAAAATAAAATAAAACTATTAATGACTGACCTTAAAGGGTGTATTTAGGTTGTTGTAAGTTATTAATTGCATCAGATTTAAATATATATCTTCGGTATAGTATCGAACCCTCCTTTCATTCTGTACACATTCTGATCCGAAAATCCGTTTTGTCAATTGTATTTCAAAGTCTAAAATTAATTCACATCTAACTTCGATCATATTCTACTTAAACTACTTTTTGGGATTTTTGGGATTCAGAGCATTCCAAAATCATTTGCTTTTCCCAATTTGTCCGATAAGTTTATGGAGTTTTTGTCACAGTGTAGGCGCACTTTGCATTTGTATTTCGCACTTCAATGACTTTGTTGAGTCGACGAGACCACAAAGTGGATGTGGAGCGGTAGGCGTAGTAGGGAAATGGGAGGGGGTTGGGAAGGGAAATGACGGAATGACACCTTCGCTTGGTGATGAACATTTTATTGTTGTTGATGTTGTCCCAGGCTGCGATTGCAATTTTATTGCTGTTGTTGTCGTTGTTGTCACCGCCAACAAACATTAAAAACAGACAAGGCATTGAACACTGTGCAACAAACAAATTCTTCAAAAATCAATGAGAGTATAAACTAGGAATGTTCTAGTTGAGAGGACACGACTACAAGATACTCTGGGTCCAGCCATAACACATATTCACACATATGATAAACACACTTCAATCTCAATACATTGTGTCGTTTGTGCTACTTCTTCTTCCTTTGTGAATCTGTTTCTGAAATAACTTCTGTATTTCTTATGCGATCTTTAAAACATTTTGTAAGGTTGATTCAAATCATAAATTAGTATATAGGTTCTAGGTTTGTAGAACATGCGTAGAAATGCTATTTTTACAGTTGCGTGGCAGTATTTAAAATTTGGCTTCTTTAAGCCTCCACTGTTATTTCGTGATTTCCATTTAAAAGATCTTGTTTGTTTACTTACTCTATACAATAAACAAATGAACATATTCAATTGAAAAAATAATTGAAATTAATTCAATACATTTGACATTCCAATGAATCTCAACAATTTGTCTGACATTTAAAAGTATTTCTAGCTTGATTTCAGAAGCACCGACAATTGGGTTTTGGACTAAGAGAGTATGCAGGTTATCAGAGATTTGAAATGTTTTCCTCCAACTGTTACATAAATTTGCATAAACCTATGGTACTCATTTTTGGCACTTTTTGATAGGTATAGCTAGAGCAACAAACACTTGGCGTTTGGCTTCGCTGATGTTGTCAGCTTTTCGGTGGCTGCAGCGGTCACAGCCGCAAGTCTTTCCATCTCTCTCTCTCTCTCTCTCGCTCTCTCTTGCTCTGATTCTCTGTCTCTCTGTTAGACGGACTATGGCAACTGTTGGCTGCGGCCTGTTCCAGCGGTTGACTGACGCGTATGCGTTATTAAATCTGCATATGTGTGTGTGTGTGTATGTGTGTGGTGTGTATGAATGTATGTATGCTATGTCTATGTCTCTATGCGTGCGCTGACAGCAATTTGCGTATCAATATGGGCACATAATGCTTCGAAAATGATTTCAAAAATTTGCATTTAAATTAAAAATTATATTTGCAACACAAACAGACGTTCCACAGGGCACACAACAAGTGCGGAGAGGGAAATGGTGAGGGAGAGGGAGGGGAGGGGACCAACAAGGGACATAGACATTTTTGTCTGTAGTGCGACGACGTCAAAAAATGCAAATTTTGCAAATTTTAGCTAAAAATTTAGCCATTAGTTGTTTCAACGTGCGTTGCGCATACGCAACGTATGCCTGCCCCATTTCCCATTTCCATTTCCCTTCTACACCTGCCTCTTGTCAGACCCAAAAGCTCTCTCTCTTTGTCTCTGTCCCTCTTTGTCCAATGGCCTAAAATGCTATAGTGTACATCACACACACCATAGTTGTGTTGTGCATATGTCAGCTGGTGTGTAGCAAATTCAGCTCCCTCCTTTCAGCGCCTGGCACCGCCACCGCCTTCACTTGCTGTCTGTCACACAGCTGCGGCTTTCATAGCTTCTGTTTTTGATTAGGCAACCGGCAACAGCAGTGGCAGCAACAGCAGCAGTGGCAGCAACATTCGTGTTGCATTGCTGACGCGCAACAACAACAACAATAACAAGAGCAGGTCACAAACTCTAGCTGCGTGATCTTGCAACATGCATCTATATCAATTCACTCTTTTCGCTGAACTGTTTATTAGCTGCTTCTTCCAAATGCCAGCCCAACCAGCTGTATACCCTGTAAATGAAACAAAGTATCAGGGATCGTAATGTTTATAAGATTTAAAAAATCAAAGTTATAGAATAAAAGTTAGACCGTAATTTATAAAAATTGATATTAAATCCAAATACCCCTTACCGATATTTCCGTCATTGATACTACTATTTGCATCATTTCGACTACTATTTCTATATTTTCCACTACAATTTCCATTAATTTTATTAATATTTTCATCATTTCTACTACTAGTAATACTTTTACTACTATTATACAAGCTTTCCACTATTTCTACTACTAATCAGTTACAATTTTATTACTAATTCAACTAATACTTATACCACCATTTCCATTGATATTTCTACTAGTATTTACTATCCATTATCTACTACTATTTCTGTTGCCTCTTGTAGGGTATTAATTAGTCGTTCATACAACTTGCCAGCCAGTTTAATTGTTCGAATTTAATTTTGAAAATTTGTTAGACCAAATGACACTTTACTTGAACGAGACGAAGCTCCCAGTTGGACTTGGACTGCGGCTATTCGTTTGTCATTGTCTATTGTGGCTTCACCTGCCCCCCTCCCCGCCTTTTACCGCTCTTCTCTTCTCACTCTATTTTCGCTATAGAGTTGACTGTTTGTTCAGCGTGCTTGTCCGACTGTCCGAATGTCGTCTGCGGCTGTAAATGAAGTTGTGTTTTAATTAAAATTCCAGACTTTATTTCTGTAATTATATTAACTCGCTGTTCGAATTCGCTCGCTGAGAGGCTGAAACTCGAACTTGGCAGTGAGTGGGAGAATGGGAGAGTGTGAGAGAGATAGAGGAGCTCGGAACTCGATCGATCTATGTGGTGGAGGGTACAACGTGCAACGTTTTGTGGCAGCGGCAACAATAAGGAAAAGATAAAACCATTAACGGTAAAGTGAAGAAATGTGGAAAACGTGGCAAAGGCATGCGGCAACTGTGACGCCCAACAGGACACCCAGCTTCATATCCAGCTGCTCTGCCCACTCTCTCTTTCTCTCTGTATCTCTCACTCACTCTCGCTCTCTTGTCCTTTGTCCATCGCATCCTGCTGTGTCCTCATTGGCATTGGCATCTTCGTGTGCAGCTTCTGCTGTTGTCCTGCCGCCTGCAAATGGTGTTAAAATTAATTTAATTGAATGTGAAATGAAATTTGTTTTGACACACACCAACATACACACACAAACACAAACACACACATACACTAGAGTCAATTGTACATGGAGAACTCGCCAGGATTGCTGTGAATTCCTTGGCTGCCTTTGAATGCCGTTCTTATTGTTTCCCTATCGCAAGCATCGTCGAAACAATTCACAGCCTCATTGCAAAGTCCTTTTCCCATTTCTCCCTTCTCTTTTCTACCTCCTCCACTCCACTCCCCCACCCACCTTGGGGTTGCATTTTGAAGTGGAAGATTCCTTCCTGTGAGAATGTGTGGAGAATACTTTAGATACTATCTTCAGCCTCAATTGTTAATCGTCGTGTTGGCCTAATGAACATCCCTTTAAAGAGCTTCAATTGCATATAGTTTCAAAATTGCTTGACGCACCAATGACTTCAGTCTTCTAATCGAATATTATTGATAACCCTTTGCAGATAAAAACTATTTACATAATTAAGCATACGACAGAGTTGTCAGCTGAACTTGCTTCGGGAATTGTTTTCACTTACATATGTTTTTAAATTAGCTAAAGTTTCCATAGATTGCTAATATTAATGTAGATCAAGTTTGTTGGTGAAATTATTTATACACTTGTCTAAGCTTCTTGGTTCTCATTTAAATGATATTAAAAGCTCTTTTATTATTTGAATTAAATTTTTATTCATTTTAGTAGTTGTAGAATCTATCATGATATTTCTATTAATATCTTGATATCGTTTTAAGTAATTCATTTTCAATCCGTCACCCTTATGTCTGTCGTGTGACTGACAACTTGTTTTTTTCCTTCTGTTCGGTTCTTTCTTTTTTATTTAAACATTTCGTAGTACTTGTATTTTAATTTTAACCGGCTTTATGTTAATTGAAAACCAATTCGCTGGCAAATAACAAAAAATAATAAAAAACGAATTGAAAAATGCGACGAATCAATGCGTCCTTCCAATTGTCTCCCTCCAATATTGAGAGTCCAGAATAAACAGACTCTGGACATTTGAAATTGATAGATAAACAAATTGTATGTACGATATATGTATAGGGCTTATAGATATACTATACATATTGTTTTTGTTTTTGTTATTGACTTTGGCGTTTTCAATTAAATCACGTAATTGATTAACATTGAAGCGTGTATAAAAATTGCAATTTTTATTTACTTTTATGATTGCCATGCGGCAATTCTCGTTCCCATTCTCTTTTCTCTCTCCCTTTTCTCTTTAGGAGTGTGTGTAAGTGGAGTCGTGGCTTGATCTGTGAACTGTATTAAATTGAACTGTATTTGATTGAAGTTTTTTCTCGCAGCAGATCATAAAAGTTTATTAATAAATATGCAACACATTGAAGCAGACAGTTTCTGATTTAAATCATATCCTTAATTAACATATTACCGTAAATATAAGTCAAATTAATAGACCTTTTAGCAACTGCAATAATAGTTTTTTCTTATATGAACATAAACTCTAGGTAAGTTAATTTTTTGTACTTTGAAGTGCAATACCAATACCCTACCAATACCCTACCAATACCCTACCAATACCCTACCAATACCCTACCAATACCCTACCAATACCCTACCAATACCCTACCAATACCCTACCAATACCCTACTAATACTACTAATACTAATACCCTACCAATACCCTACCAATACCCTACCAATACCCTACCAATACCCTACCAATACCCTACCAATACCCTACCAATACCCTACCAATACCCTACCAATACCCTACCAATACCCTACCAATACCCTACCAATACCCTACCAATACCCTACCAATACCCTACCAATACCCTACCAATACCCTACCAATACCCTACCAATACCCTACTAATACCCTACCAATACCCTACCAATACCCTACCAATACCCTACCAATACCCTACCAATACCCTACCAATACCCTACCAATACCCTACCAATACTCTACCAATACCCTACTATTACTACTAATACTAACACCCTACTCAATACCCTACCAATACCCTACCAATACCCTACCAATACCCTACCAATACCCTACCAATACCCTACCAATACCCTACCAATACCCTACCAATACCCTACCAATACCCTACCAATACCCTACCAATACCCTACCAATACCCTACCAATACCCTACCAATACCCTACCAATACTAATACCCTACCAATACCCTACCAATACCCTACCAATACCCTACCAATACCCTACCAATACCCTACCAATACCCTACCAATACCCTACCAATACCCTACCAATACCCTACCAATACCCTACCAATACCCTACCAATACCCTACCAATACCCTACCAATACCCTACCAATACCCTACCAATACCCTACCAATACCCTACCAATACCCTACCAATACCCTACCAATACCCTACCAATACCCTACCAATACCCTACCAATACCCTACCAATACCCTACCAATACCCTACCAATACTCTACCAATACCCTACTATTACTACTAATACTAACACCCTACTCAATACCCTACCAATACCCTACCAATACCCTACCAATACCCTACCAATACCCTACCAATACCCTACCAATACCCTACCAATACCCTACCAATACCCTACCAATACCCTACCAATACCCTACCAATACCCTACCAATACCCTACCAATACCCTACCAATACCCTACCAATACCCTACCAATACCCTACCAATACCCTACCAATACCCTACCAATACCCTACCAATACCCTACCAATACCCTACCAATACCCTACCAATACCCTACCAATACCCTACCAATACTCTACCAATACCCTACCAATACCCTACCAATACCCTACCAATACCCTACCAATACCCTACCAATACTCTACCAATACCCTACTATTACTACTAATACTAACACCCTACTCATACCCTACCAATACCCTACCAATACCCTACCAATACCCTACTAATACCCTACCAATACCCTACCAATACCCTACCAATACCCTACCAATACTCTACCAATACCCTACCAATACCCTACCAATACCCTACCAATACCCCACCAATACCCTACCAATAACCTACCAATACCCTACCAATACCCTACCAATACCCTACCAATACCCTACTAATACCCTACCAATACCCTACCAATACCCTACCAATACCCTACCAATACCCTACCAATACCCTACCAATACCCTACCAATACCCTACCAATACCCTACCAATACTCTACCAATACCCTACTATTACTACTAATACTAACACCCTACTCAATACCCTACCAATACCCTACTAATACCCTACCAATACCCTACCAATACCCTACCAATACCCTACCAACACCCTACCAATACCCTACTAATACCCTACTAATACCCTACCAATACCCTACCAATACCCTACCAATACCCTACCAACACCCTACCAATACCCTACCAATACCCTACCAATACCCTACCAATATCCTACTAATACCCTACTAATACCCTACCAATACCTTACAAATTGCCTACTAATACCCTACCAATACCCTACCCAAAATCGAAAACACTGGGCAATAAATTAGATATACAATCTAGAGATGCTAGAGAACCATTAAGTAAAACAAAGAAGCTGAATATTGAACCATCTACATCATCTAACGGAAAGCTAAAGTCTAAAACATATTAAAACATAAAGAGCAGCTCGGAACCGAAAGACGAGAAGAAGAAGAAGTAAATACAGTGATCAAAAGCTCGAAGCTGAAAAATAAGAAAGAGATAAGGAACGGAATTATAGATAAAATCAGATATGTCTGGCTCCTGAAATTAATTAATTTAGAGAACCCAATAAAGGTGAAAACTGATTGAGTTAGAGAGAAAACTCTTGTTTAAATTTAGGAATGTCAATGGATGCTCAGTAAATGTTGTCATTTGCACTCAACCTCAACACATTCTTTGAATTTCCCCGGGGGTTAAACAAATGTACAAACATACAATTCTTTTGCGAAATTCCCTTTGCGACCTACCACCTATCGGAGAACATGGTGTATGTCGCCCTCCCTCCTGTCGCTGTGGGATTGTTGACACACACACACACACAGACTATATGTATGTTTGTTCATTTGAATGTCGAGTCATGTTAAATAACCACAGGACATTGGTCGCCGACTAAAATTACACATACTTGGAGGCACTTTGTAACTGTCAGAGTCAAACGAACCGAAGTCAAATTCAAACGCGAAAAAATATGCTCGCTCATTAATATCAATTTATGAGCTGAGACACGAAATTAGTCTGTGACAAGTTTCGCCTCAGGATGTCGACTCTTCAAGCACATACTGATAAACTGGGTGAGAGGGGAGAGAAGAGAAAGAGATGGGACATATATATATACGCATGTGTGGCTGTTTTATTTTGGGGGGCTTTTGGGTGCTTTGTCTGGGGTTTTGTTGCGTTGCGTTAATTAATTCCAAAAGTATATTGCGTGTCCTGCCAAAAGGACAAATATGCGCAAACGAACTCATGTCATTTGTGTCCTGTTGTGCGGGTGCCCTGCTCCTGTATTCCTGTTGTCATTAGCAGTGACTTGGAGGCGTGTATATTCTCAAAATTATGAAAAATTTCAGTTGTGCTAACTGACAACACTCGGATATTCGTCAAAGTCAGTTGTTTTTTTTAGAAATCTTCTCTTTACGGCTCATCTTTGAGTCATATTAAAGGTGGCTGCATTTCTGGAATACCTCCGTGATATTGGCCAAATTGAGGTTGACACAAATATATTTGCCTTTCCAAACAAGTGAATACATTTTGATTATTTTCAGATTTAGTTCTTTATTTATTCTTGCACATATTTCAGTTTTTCTTTTCTTTTATGAATTAAATATTAATATTTATCTTGAATTAGACGTAAAAACGTTCTTTTGTATTTTTCGCAAACTATAATCCAAATAAATATTAATTAAATGTTTTGCTTATAACTTAAATAATTGACAGAAATGTTGAATAGTAAACCTAAATTTAGTTCCAATTAAATGGAATTAAGAAATAAAACCAAGTGTAATTTATAGAGTTGAACAATTTATACAATATTTTCATATTTGTTTTAATTTTAATTTACAATTCGAGTCACAATACAATTTGATTTTGTCCATTGAAAAAGCACTTGCAATTTATTTATTTAGATGTTTTTTTATAGAATTTTAAAGACTAGCCAAAACTTGGAGTTCTTGCATGTGTGTCTTTAACCTTAAAGAGATTTAGTTTTGTTTTTGAATTTGAAAATTGGGCGGGTGGCAAAATTTTTACATACACATTGAACATTGATGCGGGCATTTGGATTTAAATTACATATATATTTAAATAGTTTCGACAACAGATGCTCATAAAGTTCTTTCACGTTTAACAAAATATTATCGTATTATCGTTGATACATACAATACATACATATACTCGTAATTACAATTTGCGCCTAATCAATTTTCTTTAATGTTGTGCTATATGTAAGAATCTGTATACATATATATATATTACCTAGATGTATGTATACGTATAATATATATATATTTAGTTATACTCATATTTATGCCATATAATTCAGTAATATACTCAGGATTTCTTCATTCGTTTGAAAGGGGGATAGTCTTTTCGTAGATTCAATGTGACTAACTAATTTCAGTTTAGACTACATAAGTTAAGTGACTACAACTATTCAGAATCTTAGCCTATTCATTATGTACACCTCTAGCTACATTCTAAATTCTCAAGGGATACACATTTGTATTATTTGTTTTGAAGTAATTGTTTAAACTAGTTTCTTGATGAATTCAGAAGCATAGCTCATTATTTTCACTGAAGTATTTTGCGCACATGGTATCTCAATTATAAGTATCTATATATATGTTAAGTATGTGGCTCAGAATATTACTGATTCTTGGTACAGACATGTTAGCTATAACAATCCGCATTGCTCTGGTTACACTCATTTCTCTATACTGCTTGCAGATTTCTTGGTACAAGTAAACTAACCATAAGTATAAATGCTTTATCCTTTGTGGCTTACAGATAACTTTAAGTCGGTTCAACATCTATAAATATCTTACATCTTAGATAACTCTCTATGATCTCTCTGCCATTCGTGGAAGTCTTATAAATTTTGTTCGTTTCGCTTCATGCAAATCCTGTTGGAAGTTATTCCGAAAAGCTAGGCGAAAGCACGGGTAAACGCTATGCTGGGCAGCTTAACTAAGTACTATAATACAATATGGGATTACAGTTCGATTTGGGAGTGGGTGAGGGGGGAGGTGTTATCTAGACAATGGTGGTGCGTTCGGCACCTGATGTCGTGCACGTACTGCTCCCCCCAATACATACGATCTGACATTTGATGTCATCTTTGGCTAACTCTCAGGAGCTCACCGTCTCATAGTTACCTGCACCGCCGACGACTCCAATCAGTGAGCTGCCCACGCTGAGCAGCGGCGATTGCGTTCCCCCATGCTACCCAATGTGCTGTAGGCGGTCTGTGCCCGTGGCGAAGTAAGCAGGGATTGGGCAGCTCCAATGGTTATGTTGCCGCTGGTCACCGAGCTCGTCATCGCAGCCGAAATTCCGCCCGAGTGAAGACTTCCCGGATGCGGCAACGTGTTGCAAGTGAGGCTGCCTCCAATGCTGCTGCTGTTGGTCTGCAAGGAGCCATTGGATTGCCCATTCAGGAGCGGCATCGTGCATGTGGTAGTCGAGCCGTAGGGGGAGGTGGGAGATGTGCGTGTCTCGTAGGCAGGCAGATAGGTAGTGGCTCCGCCGCTGGGACCACTGCTGCCTCTTCCCGGGATCCTTGTATATATGTTTGGTGGCGTTCGTGTGGACAACAGTGGCGGTGGAGCGGTATAAACCGGTCGTTGAGCAGCTGGCGCCCTCTGTGGCGTGTTGTACAAACTAAATGCGGGATTGGTCGTCAGCGACAGTTCACCATACTGCAAAAAAAAGGGAATAAAGAACAAAATAAAATTTAGGGGATTTGGTACTTTGGTAAAAACAGCTCATAAATAATTAAAATTCAAAGTGGAAACTTTTATTTATTCATTTTTGTTGCATATTTAAAAGCTGATAACAAGTTTTTTTTGCATATGTGGTTAAAAGTTGCGAAACAGCAAAATCAACTTTAAATCCTAATGAGCTTGTTAGCAGCCGACAAGGACAACAGAGATGGAGGTACCGCAACATAAACTAAAAACCAAACAAAAGTGAATTTAACTTTACTTGGCCAACTCAAGTCAAAAAACATTTTCAGCTCATCAAAATTTAATGTTGGCCCAATTGTGAACAAGGACAACGACGGGATGATGGAAACTCGAAGTACATAAATGTATCTTAAAATAACCACATAATAATATTAGACTAGACCATTATTATAACCAATATAATTACACAGATATAATCAAATGCCTATTCTAATCCCTAAATCAATTTGACGGACTGTCAGTAATAATGACTTCTGTGATGAGGAGCTAAGTTTTATCACGTGAGGCAGATATTTTTCATAAGGAAAAAGTAAAAGTTAAATTTTAGAATTCATCAAGAGTGAGTCTCAAAGTTGAGATTTTATCATATTTCAATCAAAATGCCATTAGCAGTTCCCGTCAAATGCTTTTGTCTCAAGTGTGAAATATGCAAATAAATCTCAACAAAATTGATCCTGACTTTGCCCAAAGGTCTTATGATATTTATTTTGAGAAGCAGGTCAGTCCTGTCAGTATCCTAAATTAGACTTTGTATTTCATTAAGAACTTTTAGTCAAAGTCTATGTTGATTTGCTATTTTTAAACAAATCTTTTAGATTCAAGCAAAATTCAATAAAAATCCTTAAAAGCATGCAACATGTTGGCATCTCGCAAATGAGTTGCCTTAAGTATGCAACAGTTTGGCAATTATTATTATTTTTTTTAAATAAATTTATTTATTTAATTGACCTTTATTGTAGTTAATTAGTGAAATATACAATTCAGTAGCACTTTTACATATTAACATTTTTAAATTAAAATTTTAAAGACAGAATTCTGTTTCTCAAATAAAGATTCAACAGTTCAAATTAGAATTGATTTAGAGTTGTTATGTGCCTCTAATTTGTGGCAACATCTAGCAATGCCAGCGGCAACTTACATTCATTATTTATCTGAAGCGACTCACCTGTTTTCCAAATGTGGGCGATAGCGAAGGGGGCGGAGGCGATGCGGTGTTAATGCGTGTGGGAGGCGTATAGAGAATGCGTTGTGATTCCATATTGAGGCGGTCGAAAGCCTTCTCCTCCAGATGGAACTCATCCTCACTGTTAGCCTCCTGCGGCACAACATCCGGGTTTTTGTCCTCCAAACTGGAATGGCTGCCCATGTTACGTGAAAGCGGCTCAGCACTTCCCTTGTCTGCCTCCGTCGTTGTGGCATCCCCATTCACATGGCGGCGACTCCGTTTGCTGCGGAATTTAATAAAGATCACCACGCAGATGGCGACCAAAAAGAGTGTTGCAATCACGCCAACTAGCGCACCCAACAGCGGCGTCAATTGCACCAGCACCGCGGTCGAGGAAGCTGCAACAAACAGAAGGGATACACAATGGCAAGTTAGCAAAAGCATCCGAATGAAAGAGGATTGCAACCTGGTGAGAAATTGAATACCAGCCAACGGACATCATGTGTCCAGATTGTGGCTTAAACCCATTGTTTCTCCATTGTCTCTTACCTGTGCGTAGCAGGGGAGCGGAGAGTGTTCGTCCCCGGACTCGATAGGCCATCTTGCTGGCTCCCTGGGCATTCACTGCTGTCACACGTATGTTGAACGCCGAGTCACTTGGCAGACGCTTCACTGTAAATTCCGCATACTTATATGAGGCATTATAGAGTATTTGGCGGGTGAGCTCGTCGTAAACCTGAGCATGGAAATGCTGTGGAATGCCCCCATCGTATCCGGGAATGCATTGAATCTGCAGCGAGTTGGCTGTTGCATTGTACGCCGTACAGTTTTTCACTGGCTCCGGAAGGTCTGCAATGCGGATAATAAATGGGAAGAAATCAATAAATTGTGCAACAATTAGAATTTAAGCAAAGTATTACAAGTTTAGGTAATTATAACTTTTAAAACTGGTGTACAATTCGAAGACGAAAGCTGGCTGATAATCTACTTGTTGTTATTTAACTTCATTAGTAACAAATGTCATTATTTTCAAACTCGTAATTGATTCTACATTTAAAATAATAATAATTTTGATTACATTAAAAACACTTTTTTATGTTAACTCAATCATTGTTAAGTAGAATCATATGGTTAAGTAAAGTTTTTGTCTATTTTCTGTCAATTTCTTCAACCCAAATGTTTTAAATCAGAAAGTTTATTAGACTTTGTATATATTTTGATTAGGAATATTTCAACTCTTTGTAATTAATTACAGAATTTCATTACACTTTATTCAGAAAGAGTATTTAATGTTAAAGTTTTCTTTAATTGGGTGTGGCTTGTGGCAAGACAGGGTACACATGTAGCATGTCTGATGCATTATTTACTGATTTTGCAGCTTCCATTGCATTATCCTTGTGGCATTTCAGGTCATGGACGTTGTGTGTTTTAATTTAACGCCAATATTCATTGGCGATAGGTAAATAAATGATGTGCCTTACAATTTATTGCATTTGATTATCAGATTATTGGCGACACAGATTGAAGTTGCATCAACAAAGTCACAATGACCAACAACAATGGCAACATGACCGTTGGTAAATGTGGCTTTTATTGCCAATGCTGCTGCTGCCAGGGACAATGTACAATGGAAGGACATTTGGACAAGGACAGTTAAACACGCAGACGGACAGAGTGCGGCAAACGACAAACAATTGGGACGCGTGAAATTGCCACATCGCCAAAGCAATATCGCAATGGTAAAATGTAAATATTGCGCACAGAGATGCACGCACCAAATGGCTGCCACTTGGCCGCGATACGTGCAACAATTATCTACTGGCCACTGAAGCGACGACCCCTTGCAACAAAATTGAGTAAACATGTTGCACGTCACCGAGTGTTGAAATGTTTACTCCACACCTTCCTCGATACGAAATTAATTAAAATAAATTTGTTGTTCTTTCAACTTTAGGCTAAGCGGACTTGGCACATGAGGTGTTGCACTCACCTGCTGGCTGGATGTGGTACCAACAAGGCTGGCTATGACCCATGGGACTGTTGGCCACACAGGAGATAGCTCCGAAGCTCTCGTAGCTTTCCACGTGGTAGCTGTAGACGTTGTTCAACGGGGGCGCTGATGTTGTCGAGGGCGTGGCAATAAGCTGACGATGATGTTGCTGTTTGTGCAATGCCGCGAGGCGTTTCCGTTCAGCCAACTGTCCACTGATGGTGGCACCGTTGTGATGGACACTCGGTTCACCGGGTTGAAGGTGCTGTGGTTGCTGTTTTCTTTGCGGCTGTTTGTTGTTCTCCACGTGATTCTTGTGCACCATGTTGGAGTAGACCATTTGTGGCTCCATATAATCCTGATAGTTGTCAAACTCTTGCTCCTCATGCTCCTGGTCATAGTCATCATCGAAGAGGACCGCTTCAGTCATGTCCACAACACTTGCCACACGCCCATGGCGACCATGCAACAGATGCTGGCTGCCATGTGTGTGCTTCCGTTTGCTGCGTTGATAATATCCGCCATTGCCGGAAGGCAGCTGTAGGGGCAACGTCACGGGAACAAGATGAACCGGCAACTCGATGAGACTCTCCAGTGAGTTGTTGAAGTGCCACTTGTAATTTAGATTATCAAGTGGATTGGCATCCACCTCACAGGTAATGTTGATTGTCTGCTTGAGTGCGGCCCGTATAATCGTCGAGTCCGACCTGCACACGGGTGGATCTATGGAGGAGAATGAGGGGAGAGCAAAGCAAAGGACACGAGTGGCGTATAAAGTCAAGTGCTTGGTCGAGTACTGGTCGCTGTCGGTCACTTACATTTGACATCGAGGTAAACCTCATTGCTAGACACGCTGCCTTGCAGATTGGTGGCTCGGCAAAAGTATTGGCCATGTGACGACTTTGAGATACCCTGCAGTACCAATGTTTGGTTGGAGATGATGATACCACGCGAGGAGTGCAACTGTTTATCCTGCGGGTTGGCAGAGGGAAAAACGTTTACGATATTTAAATTATGATATTCAATTTACGATATTCGTTCTAAAATATTATCGAAGAGAAACTAACATTGTGATACCATTCCACTCGGGTTATAGCGGGATTTGCACGCACTTCACACTCAAGATAAACATCGGAGCCCTTGAGCAGGTTGTTTGGATCAAGAGGAGCCCCTAAATTCAGGTTAACAATGGGTGCATCTGCAAAGAAAATACACTTTCTACAGTCTGTTCGGTTTATTTTGCGAGTCTCAACTTACGCGTCACATTGAGCACACGGGAATCTTTAAGGTACAGGCCCGTATTGCCATTGCCTAGTGTAGTCATCACCGTAGTATCGCCCTCATGCAGCTGCTGTGATGTAATACCCGAGTTGAGGGCAATGGAACACACTACTTGACGTTCATTGTCCTCCGGCACGGGTATGAGCATTAGCTCGGATATGGTCGTATTACCATCCGACGCAGTCTACGGTCAGGGTGAAAAATAATGTTGTAGGTGGATCGCGGAATGAGACATATTGCTAACTTACCGACTGAGTGGCACCCTTTAATATTTGACCTGCTTTAGACCAGATAATATGTGGTGGTGGACGTGCTCCGATTGCTGTGCAGGTTACATGGGTTCGGGTGCCGGCAACCACGGCGTGATTTAGGCCTTGAAGCAGCAAACTCAGTGGTGGCACTGTTAGGGAAAAAGAAAATTGTTTAAGAGTTGAGTTTAACAAAAGATAAACGATTTTCAGTTTATATAAGGTCTTAATCTCTTTCGAAAATAATTGTTTTACGATATTCAATATGCGCTATCTTTAATCTTTATAGCGAACATTTTCATGACATGAGCTATGAAAATTATCGACGCGCAAATTCCCTTATCCGTTCTTGTTTATCCTCGAAGCCACTTTACAACCGGCGCATAACGACATACATTTTCATACATTATTGCACTGGTCTCGCTCATGGGAGCCACAACGCGATTAGCATATTCGCAAAGTAGAGCAGTCCCCATTTTCAGATGTTTTCGATGTCATAAATGCATAAACATCGGACTGTACGGGTATTAGGGCGCTCCGCAATGACAAAAACTTTAATTACATTAATTTGCATGTAAAAGCCGGCACTTTAACAGTGACCACACCCACTCCCGTAACAACCTTGAACTCTTGACATTTCACATTTGGTTCTACGTTAAACCATAAACAAGATTACAAACACACAACTGACTGCAATATCGTTGGACTTTTTTTTGGGCATAATTTTTGAGCGAGACATGAATACGATATTAAAAAGATGATTGCCTCCACTTACGGTTCATGTCCAGGATAACTTTTTTGGTTAGAGCAGGAACAACATGGCCATTGGTGGCTTGGCAGGTGTACATCTGAAAAGAAGAGAGAGAAGAACAAAACACATATTTGATTTATGCACATTACGATAATTAGCCTTCCATTAATAAGAACAATATGCGATAAAATATTGGCGATAATGAGAGAATGTCTCGAAGATGATAAATCAACTGGTCCAAAAGGTGAACATTTAATTTTAATTGCCTAAAATGCTCGTCGAACACGCACCACAGGCCAGGCCATGCCAGTCCAGTCCAGGCCAGGCCAACAACCACCAATACCACCTTAGCCCACCTCAACCCACCGAAATGTTAATCAATTATGTTTCGTTCCATAGGAAAACGCAGGCTCGCGCTGTATTAATATCATAAATTCTGTAGCTAACTTGTTGTAGCTTGTTGTTGTTGGTAATACGATACTTTCTGGCCATATACGTTTCCAATTGGGACATTTTATTGAGGCACGAATATTGTAACGATGTCTAATAAAAATATTTGCATAACTTGGGGAAAATTAAAACGGCCCGGCTTCCTCACTGGATTGTTCCTCCACCCCCCCCCTCTTCACTGTCCCGTCTGTCGCAGTCTGTCAAAGTGTCGTTTTTGGCTAGGAAATTGGGTCATAAATTTCCATCGGTTACACAACTCGCCAGGTGGGGTCGCAGTAGGTCATCGTTGTCCCTGATGTGTTTATTGCTAATGTACGCTGCATTTCTTGTTGTTTTCCTCCATTTAACGGAATGACTTTGTATATGAACTCGTCGAATATGGGAACTGTCTTGGTTGGAAAGACCTATTGAATTAGTTTTGTTTACTATTACTGCATCTAATATTTTTAGTTGAAAACAATAAAATTCCTTAACTTATGTATCAATAGATTAAACATAAAACAAGTTCATAGAGAATTGTTGAGGTGGATTACGCCATATGTTGTTTCTACACAGACTTTGAAAAGTAAACTTAAGTAATTTTGGTTACAAATCCATGGCCTCGAACATGATGTTCCGGACTTGTAGAATATTTGTCAAATGCATCTAGAAGCATCTTTGTTATGAAGCAATAATTTTGGGTTTTACGTCGCACAAGTTTCGAGTGATTTTAAGACGAGCATTAATTTAGTTTGCGTTCACAATGCTAGCCGAGCACAAAGCCCAACATTCACAATGGCCAACAATTTGTACAAGTGGCCCCCCTTTGAGGGGAATATTGGTCTGAACCGCTGGATTAGCGTTCTAACAATATTGTTCATTACAGCAAAAGCGAAATCGGCTTAGAATCAACAGAGAGCAACAAACAACTGGCAACCGACAACTGGAAACTGGCAGCTCCACATTGAATACGAGTAATTCCCCAATGCAGTCGTGGTTGCATTCATTTCCCAGGCACTTTGATTTCTATTAGCCATTGTGCGCCCATGGATGTGGATGTTGGATGTTGGATGGTGGATAGTGAATGGGGATAGTAGTTGGTGGATGGGGACTCGACCACACCGAGCGCTGTGCCATTAATAGGAGGCGCTGCTTTTGTGGCTAACCGAAATAAATGGCCAGCGGTGGTTATTGTGCTTGGCTTATACATTTCAAATAGACCAAAGCGGCCAACACGGCCAAAGCGTCTTTGTTGACTGCTCGTAAATAAGGCTTAAGCATTTTGGACGTCATCTCTCCACTTACCGTTAGCAGATCCTTGCGTTGAATATTCTTCAGTTGCAGAGCATTGCGCACTGAGCCATCGGGCAGCACCTGATAGGAGTCATCCACCAGGGCGTGTTCACGCCACCAGGAAACTCTAGGAGGTGGTATACCACCACTTGACAGACAAGTCAGATTGATACTATCCCCCTCCAGATATGGGCCAGCAGTCTGATCTCTTACTGCCGCTCCATGATTGTCCAATATGGTCAATTGGGTGGGTGGCACTGTGGTGGCGAAATCCAAAGGAGACAAATTAAGTATAAGGACTTCTTATTGAGAATCATTCTCTACTTACCCAAAACTGTCACATTAATGCGCCAATTGCGCGTTGGTGATTTATGGAAATCAACGCGACATTTGTAGAGCCCAGCATCTGAGGTCTGAATGTTCTTGATGCGTAAAGCTGGAGGATTTGTGTCATAGTAGAAGTGGGCCTTCTTGTTGAAGACGTTCTCATCGGCCCAGGGTATCGCCTGGTGTAGAGGTCGACCTCTGGCATCAAACCTAAAATAAATAAAAATAAAATATTCAATTTAATTATTGCCATGAGTTATTTGCATATTTCAATTGTTGATATCTTAAGTAGCTGAATTCAATTTATTAGCTTAACAAATTATTTACATTTAGCTTCATGTTTTATAGCAATAAATAACACGATGGGTGTCAAGTCAGAAAGATTTCAGACTGTCTTTATTTTAATCAGAAACTTGCATTTAAATGGACAATGAGTATTAAAATTAGCTGAAAGCTTAAAGATTTTGTATCTTAATCAAATCCCAAGCACGTTTCACTCCACTGATCATATAGAAATATCTATTAAAATCACAATTTCTCTGTTCGATGGCACACCCTGAAGATTAGTGGATATGGCAGACATGCAGTGAGAGGTCGTTTTATTGTCATCAATCGATTTTATTTGGCAGCAATTAAGTGACGAATTCATTAAAAGAAAAGAATATCTGGGGAAATGTGTGTCAAATCAGAAATTAAATGGGAATTAAAATCGCTGAAAATGCACAAAATCCAATCGCAATCACCCCGTAAAAATAGAATGTCTAATTAACTTTCCCCAGCAAAACAAAATCGAATGCAAACAATGAAAACGATCAAACAGTTTTTTATTTTATTGTTATTACCAAATGTTTTTTCTGTTTTTTTTTGTTTTTTTGTTTATGGCTGCCTCTATGCATTTTGACAAAATACCGCATTAAATGTCAACGCCCCAAAGTTACAACCAACGGCAGCAGCAACAACAACAAAAACAACAACCTCAAATCGTATATCGTAAATCGTGAATAGCCCAAAAGTGCATTTCAGAACTTTCGATTTTTGTAAAATTTCAGTTCTTTTATTTTTCAAACATTTTAAATGGTTACATTTAAATTGTTTGGCATCTGTGTCTCTTTCTCTTTCACATTTTCATTCTACTTTTTGTCTGGATTTCCCCGTGGCACATTAGTTTGGCTCTTTATGTGTGTGGCACTTAATTTGATGACACTTGTAAATTTTTAATTTGTTTTTTTGTTTTGTTCCTGAATTCGCGGTGCCCTTTTTGTGTTCAGTCACCCAATGTAGTTGTTGTTGGTTTCCTCCCCACTGCGAAATGTTGGCAACCAAAATAAATTTCGCTGTTTATGTTAATTCGTTGGCTCGGACTAAGTTTTTCATTTTATAGTTTGTTTCAATTAATTAATTGATCAATTTAGCTCTGGTTGCTTTTTATTGTTGTGTACTTTTTAAGCCGATTCCATTTACATTCTGCTTTTTATTTGTATTTTTTATTTCTCTTTATTTGCCAGCTGCATTACAGGTCTCTTCTGTCTGCCAACAGATAAGCTGCTTTAAATAGCCCAAAACCAGAGGCATTTAATTTTACATTTTACACCCACAACTTTTATTTTAAAAAAACTGAGCGTCCATTAAAAATGTTTGTTCTTTTGTTTTACAATATGTGTTTTGTAAAAACTAGAATATTTAAAAGTAAAGATATATTAGGTTGCAATTGTGCTTTGCTCTATATAAGGTCATTCTTTGGCCTGTCCAGTGTCAATTTAACCCCAGCTTTAACTGCATTATTTATGATCGCCTGATATCAAAGCATTCCCTTAGATTATCGCACATCTTGAATATATCAAAAGCTTATGCATATCAGCTTGAGTCTGAGATACCCTCATGATACTGGTGATTTATCACTGGGGAACATTTAAATGCACCCACGAGTCAACCAGACTCCAAAATCCCAAAAGAGACTGCAATGTGTGGCAGAAACAATATGAGGAGAGAAGTACGAGTAAGTGCCACATGATGGATGGTTATTTGTTAATGGATTTAAAGATAATTAAATTAGGTTCAGCAGGCAAATATGTGAGCTAGTCTCCCCGCCTCTCTCTCTAATTCATTTCCCTGCAATAGACTCAATACTTGGCCCTCAAGACGAAAATTTATAAGTGCAGGCAGCCCCAGGCAGTCAAAGGTCATTGATTGGACAGAGAACGCAGAGGGGGAGGGAGGGATGAAGGAAGGGGAGCAGTTGTACCTGGGCTCTGCCCGGGCAATTGGGCAACAAACTTCTCATGTAATTAATCTTCCGACCTCTTTGGCATATGGAAATTTCACTCGTGATGTAAAATCGTTCCAGAAAAACACCATGGAACAAGAACAACAACAACAAGAACAACAACAAGAACAACGGGAACAACGAAAATTTATGAAGTGTAGAAAAAGCAAATTAAAATTGATGGAAAACAATAAAAAATGCGGGCACGGGGCATGAGAGAAAAGCGCTTTATTTGGTAGCCCGACAGATCTGTTCTGTTCTGTTCTGTGTGCGAGGTGTGATGAGTTTTCGGTGGGCAGGGCCATAAACTTTATGCGGCCATAAAGGCAGCACTCGCTGTAACTGTAATTGCAGTCACCACAGCGGGTTCATACTGTAGTAGAATCAATTGAACCACACGAATGCACACACTCAACTTTGACACTTTGACTTGGGTATAATCGATTTCATTTCATTTCGTTTGGTGTCGGCTGAGGTACGGTTACATATGTATATGTACATACATATATATGGTTATATGATGTGAGTATGCTCCAAGGTTGCCAACGTATGTAAAATCAATTTATGGTCTAGTGCGCGTCACTCCATCAGCTCAAGTTCCTTTGAGTTGAGAGGGTAAAGCATCTCAAGCGTCTTTCAGATTCGCTAGTCGTATATATAATACATATGAACATGTATTTGCCACCCAACTGGTCTCCCACCCACCTGCTAACAGTTCGCATACCGCGTTACATATTTCTTTTTAAAACCATTTGGTTTCGAATCCAAAGAAACCCCGTCTCTCGTCTTCCGTCTCCCGTCTCCGGTCTCCCTTCTCCATTCCTTCCTGGCCTGCAAAGCAATATCAGGCCAACAGATGCACGTACTTGGCTGGCGCTCTTTATATACTCGTATGTGTGTGTAAGTAATGTTTATATCGTCAAATTCAACATAAATGCCTTACGTTAATAGAATTTATAATGAGCGCACCTAGTCGCGTGTGTCGCCATCTTCAGCTTTTCATAATTGGCTCCAGAGAGCTCTGGGAATCGAACCGAAAACGTTGACATATACCTGCAGTATTACCCGACTCCCCTGGGTAGATTGCTTGTTCAAATATTTTCTCATTTCTGATATTGTAAATATTAAAAAAAAAAAGGAAAAAAGTATCTGCCAAATTGTTTATTTAATTTTTTAGGGTGTCACTTTAATAGCAGCTTATTTGAGAGATTAGAATGCGTGTGTTGCCAATAAAATGATTTTAGGTGACAGCTTCTAGTGTGCTTTCGAACTAACTGTCTTCCTAATCAAGAGCTTCTTGCTTCTTTATATAATCCTTAATTAAGCATCTTATAACAAGAAAGTGCTAACTGTCTAGTTTAATGACTCTATAAAGCCTGTTTCTAATTTAACTTTTTACTTCAAAGCTTTAAATAAAATGTATTTTTTCATGTTACTTTAATGCTAAATATGTAAAAATTATCTTTTTGCATTTATCAGCCCAATGTGAAGTCAATTTTTCCAAATGAAGTTAGAACAGGTAAGGAAAAAGTAAATACACTTACAAAAATAATATAGAAACTGAATTAAAAATAGGAAAACTTTCTTACAAGACAGAGATTAATATGTATGCATAGATTTCTTTTGCTTTATATAAATTTGATGTATTATCTGTGTTAATACTTACGTATAGATGGGCTTTACATTTCCCTGACGATACCAGATGACCAGTTGAACCTTATCGGCGATCATGGTGCCTGGCATTAGATCACATGGCAGTGCTACCTCAGAACCAACGGCTGTCAGAACCTCTGATAGGGGACCTGAAAAAGAGAAACAATAGATGTGGTTGAGTTAATATATCAATTACATTATTTATAAATGGCATTGAGAACAAGGGAGTCAATGATTATATTAGGGCTGATTTGAATGGTTTGGCTGTTGTATCACTTGGGGTCGCATTTAATTGAAATATGTGAACTTTGACATTGTGCGTGAGGCTTCATTCCCGCTACACGCACACACACGCACACATTTGCGTGTGTATCTGTGTGTGTAAGTCGTACAATGCCATAACTATAAATTGACTGACAGCTTGATTTCCTTTGATGATAAGCTGGCGCTGAAAGGGTAAGCGACCGGACTGAGCTGGGACTTGGGATACAGATATAAGATATGGATAGAGTCGTCATCATCATCTATGCATCCATAGTAAGTATGTGACAGTGTCACAGCGAGCGTCGTGTGGCGCCTCTAAAGCTCGCGACGTGGTGTCGACATCGATGGCTTCTTCTGCTTCTTCTGCTTCTTCTTCTTCTATGGCGTCGTACTGTGCGTGCCGCCTGCTGTGGAGCTGCGGAGCTGTGGAACCGAATGAGCTGCTCAACTGGGCGGACAATTAGTCGTTGTTGCCCTCAGATCAGAGTGTGGGGGGAACTGAAACTGAAACAGGGACAGGGTGTAACTTTGCCCATTTGACAATTGAGGCAATGATGTTGTTGCTTTTGTAGTTTGCTGTTGTTGATTGGTATTTGGTATTATCAAAGCATTGTAATTATACAAATTATATTCTCCATATTTCTATTGCTACATAGGCGTGTCGTACGTGCCTATATGCCACAAACTATATAAGTATGTACATATGTATGTCTCCCCACTCTCCGACCTGAAATGCTTATCAAAATTTTTGGTGCCTCGACTGTGTAAACAGTTATATTGTTTGCTTTGCTTTTAAAAATATTAGTAAGCATTTATCTTTTAAGCAGATTATCAATATGGAATTCATCGTTGCTGCAATTTAATTAATTTAATGCAGTTTTAGATCACTCAATTGGCCTTATTATGAGAATTAGCCTGGTTGAACAATGTAAGCTGTAAACGGTTCAATAGAAATAGAGTCAATCCAACAATCGCAAGTTTATTTCCGTGCTCGATTAATTGATATTATAAGCTACAAAAGTAGAATGCTTTGCATATGAAATAGGGTAACAGACTAGGAACAAAGGGAGGGAAATCAATAGTAGGAGTTAGAATTATTATTAGCTAATGAAAATTTGTGTATGAAATGGAATGTTGTGGCACAAGAATCTATTGTGACTACGATGGGCATAATCTGATGGATTAAAGCTCAACCAGTTAATTGAAGGTATTTCAGAATATGATTTGGAGAGATAACATACAATAAGTCGATTAACTTACCAGTTGAAATTTAATTAATAATAATTGAAGCCTTTGTTCTGTCAGTTAAGTAGGAATTGGTAGGAGAACATATTTAACTAATCCCATACTGCAATGAGCTTTGCACTTACCAATCGATTTACCATCTGTTTCCCATTTATTCATAGCTACTCTAACAAATTGGAGCAGAAAATCCCATTTGAGGACCATGAGCAATGACCATGGCCATTAGTTATAGACAAGAAAGATGTGTCAAATCAGTATAACAAATCGTAGGCCCTTTCAGAAAAAATGTACAAAACGCACTTAGCCAAATGCTTCACAGGAGGGAGGCGCCAAATAATAAACGAGTATGACCGCATTTGAAATCAAAATGGGAATCGAACGAATGATTTAATTCATTGAGGGCAAATGCAATTTGTTTGGCTTTACAAATAGGCAAAATGGGGTCAACAGATCAAAGCAATTGAAATGGGTAACGGATGAAGACGAGTCCAACAAACTGAATGAGTTAAAGGGGCAATTACTAATTGCAATCGGACAACAAATGTTCACACACTCTGCATATGAATGAAAACGAATCGAATCGATTTAAATTCCTATTCAATGAGTGAAACTCGACAAAAAAAGATGCGAGCTTTTGCAACTGTCATTTGTCGGGGAGATCATTTGATCAATTTGACATTATGGCGTAGCGGAAATTGGAATAGAGGGGACTCTTCCTCCCTACAATTAGGAGATTTATTGTCACACGATCCGAATTTGACGCTTTGATTGAATGAATGACACTTTGACGCCAAAGTGCATTTCAATGTTCTGTAACATCGTAATGGGATCGTCTCTGATCTAAACTGCTTTGATCTGTTCCCATCCCGCCAACACCAACTCGACGGCCTAGTTTTATTAGCCAGCAATATTTTGACAAATTTGTTGGTCCCCGCCCTCGTCACTGACGGACATTTTGCTGCTAATGGTGCATGCAACAAATTTCTTGCATGATGTATTCTATAATTAAGCAGCAACATGATTCTCGATTCTCGTATCTCGATTCTCCTCATGCTATTTAAGATGTTGTGCCCCGATGTTCTCGCCTCATAATTGTGCCACTTAATGTGGGCGTCAACATGATGCGACCAAGTTGTTCTCGATTCTCTTCTGAAACATGAAAATATTGTACCATGAGGGAGCTCACAACACTTTCATACTGTTTTAAGGCCTCAGAGAAGCAATTTATGAACTTTGAACACCAAAATGCATGTCAATTGCAACGAATTCTTGGAATATTGAATGAGTTTATTAAAGGCGGGAATGTTTTGCCTATGGTTTATGTACTTATTTTTATTTATAACAACTTGAATTAGTTTCAACATATACAAGCTATGGCATAACTTTTTTCTTACTCTTTTCGTTATCCAACCCTTCTTCGTTTGATCTTGCCAAAACAATCAGAGCTAAGTGCAAGGCAATTATTCAGTCAATCAGTCATTCAGTCAATTTTCCCCCTTAAGCCATTTGTGCTATTATCCCAACTCGTAAACGAACATTTATTTATTTATTTTTCCAACAGTTTGAAATTGAAATGAAAATATTTTGACAATCGGTTGCATGTGGCGAGTTATGCTTTAACTCCACTGTACAACATGAGGTAATTATTTAGATCATTTGTTTTTTTCTCTTTAGGTGCCTCCCTTGGGGGCCCTTGGGCAGTGGGAAATGGAAAATGGGAAATGGGAAACTACACTGCCCTCGAGAGCTTTTCGTCGCATTCATAAATAAGTAACAACAACTTGGCGCCTCTCTTAAAACAAACAACGATCCAAACAGATCGACAAATAAATCAAACAAAATGTTTATGTTTTTTACATAAAGGAAATGAATGAGTTGGAATGGAAATGTTTTTTAGAAAGCTTCAATGTGAACTGAAAGCAGACATAAATAAAATTTAGTTTAACTTGAAAATGTTTAGAAGCAGAATTGAATATACCTATGGGCTTATATTCTACACATTCTGTAGGTTAAACTGTATTTTTGATACACAGCTTCGATATAATGAAAAGCACACAATATGTTAAGCTACTTTGCTAAAGGATATATCTCAAATTTGAGATAGTTAATGAATATAAAGCTTCTATGATGATGAGGTATTAACTACTATGATTAGATATGTCTAATCAATGTCTGTCATTAATCAATTTTTCTATTTTCTATCAATAAGTTATTTGTAATTCAAGCTAAGCCAAGACTTCAATTGTCTTTAAGCCACATGTCACCAGCAATAGCAACAACGACGACAATTGCTGGCGACAAATTGGCAATGACTCAAGCAAACGCCTTTTCTCCTTTCTCTCCCTCCGTTCAATAGGCGCCACTTGACATCAACAACAACAACAAGCAGCAACAACAGCGACAATGTCAGCAACAAAGGCAACAGTGTAGCGTAAATGTGTCTTTGATTTTTCCTTTATTTCTATATTTTGCAACAACAACAACAACAGCAACAACATTGGCAAAAGCAATCCTAAAAGTCAGAGCTCTGCACGTGACCAATGACAATTTGCGACTCGAGTTGCTGCCCATTTATGACCCGACTGGGTGACGTCCTTTTCCCCTCTCCTTCAGTCCCTTCCCGCACCAGTCTGTTGAGTGGATTTTTTATTTTATTTCGCTGTCGTTTATTTGACTTTGGGCCAAATGCTCAGCCCTCTACGCCACCTTGGTCTAGAGTCAAGAGGTTTACTCGTTGTCGTCGATTTGAGCTTTAATATTTCCTGGAGGTACATTTGTCGGGTTTTAGGGTCTGTTCCAACATCAAAGCGTTGGCGGAAGTTCAAATTGCTGTGGCAGCTCATTCACTTGTTGGCACATAGACTCCCCCTCTCGGGGGAGACCCCGATGGAATCATAATACGATTCCAATTGCTTATGGCCAAATGCGGTTCCATTGACAATCTCACCTAAATTAACTCCGAAATTAGCCAAGCGTTTTGATCGCCAGCCATTTGGTCAAGTCAAGGCATGCGAGTTTTGTGGATTTCCTGCAAATATCATAACTTACTTGACTTCCTTTTATTATATGTATGCCCACGACAAAGGAAGTTATAAAATATGGAAAATAAACGCTCGTGTGGAAATTTTTATTGGATTTTCATTAGGGAAATATTATGCACTAAAGTCAGCATAGATTTGATTTTGATTGTTTGTTATCGCCTTTTACGACACTGACGGAAATGAGGGAAGCAATAAATTTAGACAAATAATAGATAGATCATAAGTCAACTTGGGTCAGGTTTTAAACTTTTATTAGATCAATGTCTGGGCATGTCTGGGCCACATCACTCATCCGCAGGGTGCACTCGAGTACTCGTACTTGAATATTTATATAACCGTATATAATAATTTCATGTTTATATTATACATATTTATAACAAGCTGCCTGCATTTTAATCTATTTTTGAAAATCTTTGTGCACTCGATGCAGAGAAACTAATTTTATGATGGATTACCTGCCTCTACCCGTAACCGAACTCGGTTAGAGGTTCCACCGAGTTGCACTTATCGCATCCGCTTTGCCGTCCATCAAATGCAGTGCAGCGTGAGGCTCGCCACGCTTATCACACACACACACACACACACACACACACACACACACACTGCACACCTTCTCCTCCTCAGTGTTAATAGAAACCTCAAAGCGCGTTTTACTTTTGTTGACATTTCTAAAATGCAAACACGCAGAGACGATAGATAACCTGCTGCACGGACATGGATATGGACTCGGATATGGTCACACAAAGTCCCCGGACTCTGTCATTGGTTAGAGACATCACTCAAAGTGATTAGATCATAGCAATGGGCACGTCTAGGAATGGGAATATCAATGAAAAAGTCAAATGGATAGATAGTTGGATAGATAAGTAAAGCCGCTGTTCGGCGCGGGATCCATAGAAGTATGGGAGAGAGAATTATTATAGTATTCTTTTCGAAGTAGGAGTACGAGAATATATATGTGGGAGCTTCAATTAGTTCGATTTTATTGCCCAAAATGGGCATGAGAATGGTTATGCCAATGACTTGTTTCCCCTGTCACCCTCCTTTCCCTACCTTTACGTTATTGACACTAGAAATCGTGACTTTTTCATTATGAACGGGATTTACACGTGTTTATGGCAGCTCATAAAAGGGGTTTGCCCTTTCTCAGAGGAAGTTCAATGGGTCGCACTCGAGTCTACTACATATTAAGTATTCCCTGAGTTCAAGATGTTAGTTGAGTTCCCAGTTCCCAGTTCCCAGTTAGCTGTTAAGTAAGTCGCATATTTACGATATTGTTGCCACTGCCAGACAGGACACATTATCATCTTAACTGGAACAGTCTGAGTTTTGCAATTGTTGTTGGCGCTAAAAAGCAAAAGCTCTTGTAAATGTAAGTTTACTTTTGAAGTGCCATGACACCTTTTGACAAATAGTTGCAATAAAATGTTGTAAGTGCTCTGCGTGTTGTTTCTGCCTTGTGAAAGGTCTATCTTTAAGGTTGAAAATATGAAGGCATCTTTATTTTTATTTGGCCAACTCCCGCCCCTGAACTAATCGTTGGGCAACATGATATTCATGCCGCATCAAATTAGCTCTTCTAGCCACGTCGTTGGCAGGCACGGAGGCAGGCACAATACGAGCCAGAAAGAAGATATTATGCAAAATAATATATAATTTTGATAGCACCCAATTTTAGCCTGTCATAACAAATGTGCTGAAACAAGTCCTGAATATGTATGCCCTAAGCTCTCCTCTCCTCACTCTCTCATTCTCTCTCTCACTCTGTCCCCGCTCAAAGCACGCAAGAAAATTTCTGAAAAAAGAAAGGAAAATATCAAACTGGCTCACAACAACAACAGCAACAACAACAGCAGCAGGAGCAGCAGTAAAAGTGAGCCGACAAAAAATCGATATATGTAAAAAATGTTTGCATGACTTTAGCAAATTTAGCAAAGTTTTTTTGTGTTCTGTTTGGATCTTGCCTGTTCGTCCTGCCTGCTCGCTGGGTCTGGCCAAATAAAGCTTCTTTGATATGAAAAATATCTTTTAAATGCTATAAAGCAGCTGAGAAAGAGGGGAGTCAATGGTGTTGGCCTCTGTGAAGAGCGGCAGAAACAACACTCATAAAATTAATATGATATAATAAAGAAAAATTTGCAAGCTGCCAAAACCATAACGATTGATTCTGAATTATAGCCGCCAGCCAGGGCTACAGAGAAGGGAAGGGAAGTAGAGAGGGGAGGGGGGGCCAGCTCTCAAGGCCACTTTGCCGCAATATGTTTGTGGGGATCTAAGCGAAACCGATTCGAATAAATAACACGGTGCCACATAAAACCAAATATGTTGCACCAAAAGATGGAAAAAAAAAAGAAGATGAAAATCGAAAAAGATGGTTTGGTCTGGTTTTTGTTGGGTTGGGATCGTTGCGGACGTGGCCACAAGGAATTTCCAAAAGGGATTAGTGCGCCACTTGCTCAACCAAAGCATTGGCAGAGGCAGAGGGCAGAGCACAGCTGTAGGGGACGGGGGAGACGGGTACGTCAAATTAATCACGGCATTGTTCAGCGCTTTTCAAAATAATAAATACTTCAGCGCAACTATAAAATAAATTACTCAAAATCATTTCACATTTCACTATCGCAACAAAAGCAACCACACAGAATAGAATAGAATAGAATTGGATCGCTGGAATGGGCAGAGGTTCTGGGAGATCGCAGTGGAACTCAGTGGAACTGCGTGTTTGGACAGTTTTAACATTTGGTTTCAGTTTTCCCCCCAGATACGCTCACCACGCCCCTGGGCCTAGACCCATTCCCATTCCATTTTGTCGTCCGTTGTCATGCGTTTTGTGTGTCAACTTCAAATGAAATGAAATGTCTGGGGAATTTGTAGATCATTAATAACGTGGCACACAAAACAGCAAAAAGTATAAACGCATTGGGCCACTTAGGAGCCATGAATGGGCGTACGACTAAAGACAACAAAAACAACAACAATGACTACTCCGCCAGTTGCCAGTTGCCAGTTGTCAACGGCCCTCGAATACTACGAAGGGACCAACAAAAATACATAATACTCGTAAAAATGCCAGGGTGTAGCCCAGGGCGGCTGTAGCATAAAATTGGAATGGCAAAAATTAATCACAGCACAAGAGAGGAATGAATGAAAAATGCAATCACTGCTGGCTACAAGATACCTTTGAGTATATAAATATACGCAAATAGACTGTGCTTAAGTATGAGGCAACATGAGATCAGCTGTTTTCAGTTCCCTTGGGTAGTTTCCATTTACAGTGCAAGGGCGAGATTTAATTTTAGAGAAATGTGTACCATATAAATTGTAAAGAGATCAATCAAAGAGTCAGTGTAATTAAAACTTGAACTCAATCTTTACTCATTGTCAGTTTATTGTGTCATTTTAAAAAATATAGCTTTCATTAATTGATATTCAATTTCTATCGATTATCTATCAGCCACATAATTAATATCAATAATTTTTATTTTATTCAATTCTAATTAATTACTCTATTAAATGACAGATCTATATTTTCTTAAACTAAGTTGATGCTATCTAAACTATTTTTCAACCTTTTTAATTCTGTTTAATTAAGTAGTGCAACATAGAAACTCTTCTCCTCTGTAGATTTCCTATAACTCATGCAATGTATAATTTAAATCAATTCTCAATCAATTCAATCCTTACTCAATCGTATAACAATTCTTGATGAATCCGGAAAATTCTATACCCAATCATATTAGCTCCTGGGTACATTTCTTATTGAAATCGTGACGTATTTTTAGGATCTCCATGGCATGTTTAAGCCTCTGCGATTTATGTGGAATTGAAACTAAATTCATGTGCATATTTTTGTTAGGTTTTTCATTTCACTTTTCATGTTCCCCTTCCCATCCGCATTCACTATCAAACTGCCACAGCAATTTTCCATTTTCGTATTCGTATTCGCTTGTATCCATTATTATTTCGTTTTTGTTGCAGCTCGCGTTGCTTTTGTGTTTTGTTAGTTTCGTTTTAGACACTTTTTTTGTTTTTTGGCCACTTCCGCCCAAAATTTGGCTTTGTTTTTGTCTGCTGCCACGCTTTTTTAACGCTGCACTTGGGAATAGAAGCTAGAATAGGGAATGGGAACGGGAACGGGAATGGGATCGGGAATGGGTATGAAGAAGAGGAATGGGCCCCCAGCCAAAAAAAGAGACTACAGAAAAAAGGTGGCGGCTGGCGGGGTCCATAAAATATGGCATGTGCATCTTTTGCTTTGTTTGCGTTTAATTTGGAATGAGAAATGTCAAAAAGCTACAACAGAATTGAGTAAACAAACTATAAAAGCAGATTATGAGACTTATAAACATAAACTAAACGGCAGAGCATTTAAGTATTAAAAAATGAAGAAAAATGAAAACGAACAAGAAGATACTATTTAAAGAGTTATAATAAAGATAGAAGGAAAAATAAATTAAAAGAAGGTTGAGCTATAATCGCTGGTAACTTAATTAAGAAATGAAGCTTTGAAGCTTTGGACAGTTTAATAGTTTAACAGCTTTTAGTCGCTTTTTGAAATTTTGAAATATGCATCAAGTATTTTTTCGGTGCTCACTCATGAATATTCATCAGACCCAAACACTTGATGAACTCGTAAATTTTCCGACACTGCCTTTTAAATATGCATGAAAATCAAATTTGCCTTTTGCTGCACACAAGTTGTTATTTAAATATGTATATATACACATATATATATATATATATCTGTATATTTTATTGCCTCGCCGTCACTTTCATACACATATATTCAACTTGGGGGCCCACTTGATATGTGTTTTATTTTTTTATTTCTTTTGTTTTATATCAACTTAATTGTGGAGGTTTCTGCCTTTAGAGGAGGCAAATTGTTTGACTGAATGGCCTGCCTCTATCATCAATCGTGTCAAAATTTTGTAATTTGTAAATATCAAACTCATCGTATAGACGCATTTGTCTAAAAGTAGATATAGATGCTATTGACAAGATTGATGGATAGATAATACGACTGATAAATCTCCATTACGGCACACATCCTTTCCCAGTGACATCCGCTGAGAGTTAATTTGAAGACAGTGAGACAATGATTTGATTTTGGCCGTGTCATTGTCATCCTTAGGTGATTTAAGGATACGCCCAACCATCACTTAAATGGCAACCAGCTGCCAAGCAACTGCTAACCAACTGCTTCTTCATTTGTCATGACCCAATGACAAGGTACTCAGGAATCAATATAATGACAATTTAGCTATTTTCCCGCTAAATCTGGCCTTGGAAAATTCGCATATAGAGGAAAGTGTCTTGTGGATTATTAAATCAAATCATTAGATGAGATTCTAATAATAGTCAATTTTTAGCTATTTTAAAGCTAGCTTTTTGGGAGGTTCCCAACACTGACAGGGGTTGGCCTTAGTATCGCCCAAAAAGACAAACACGGCTCTGATTGTAAGTGTTTAGAAAAAAATGCAGGAGCCATAAAATAGTCGATTGATTGGCATCAATGATGGCATTTTAACCAAATCACAGACCCATTTACACCAGATACCTAATGCAGATGGGCTGACAACTCTAAGGCAAGGTTGAAGACAGATGCCAATAGGAGATACTCCAAAACTAAACCCGAAAAGCCGACGTGTCATCGTTAAACGGACCACCAAAGTCATAAAGTTTCATCTCCAATTGATTGAAGGTGTCTGTTGCCAATTGTTTTCATATAAAACTTGGACCATAAATTGATTTATAGTTTAGCCCAACTGACCATTGAAAACACTCAGCAATGATTCGGATAAAATTAACTCATTATTCATTAACATCAATTTGAACTTTAAATTGTTAAAGTTTTTCTGTGTTTTGGCTGATTAAATCAGAAAATATGATGTACAAAATTAGAATTAAAATTCTGTTTGTACAAACTGAGTTATTATAGAAGCTAATTAGATTATTAGAAATGAAAATGCTATTATTAAAATCAATAGATTTATTTTTAAATCAACTTAACATGCAAAGTGCCTCAGGACATACAGATAAATACATATGTAAGTACATATATATGTATGTACTACCCCACTCGACTAATATCGATTTCTTTAAGTAAGCAAAACAGACAATTTGTTTTTCATTCACTGTGTGTGCATTGAGTCAGCTCTGTAGCATGAATATGAGCATAAGAATCAGAATAGTAAAAGCATTTCAAGTGAAAATAAATAGTATGAAGGCAGTGGCAAGAACAACGGCCAAGAACAGGCAACAACATCAAAGGAAGCATACTCAGACTCACACACAAAAAATGTCTATAAGCAGGGAAAATCGCTTATGCAGGAAGCACTTTTCTTTGGAGCTCCTGCTGAGATTTTCCACGCAGCCACTGCTGCATGGATAAGAGCTCGAGCTCGGGCTCTTATCCTCTAACTCTGCAGGCTTCTTCTCCTCATGTGCTATGTGCTGTGTGAGAAACGTGATTTCAGCATAATTCTGTATATCAGCGCATAAATGGAGCATGCCAGTGACACACTCTCACTCACACAGGGATTCTAGAAACAAACACTCACATAGTCAGAGTCACGGCCACATGCCGCCAGGAGCTGCACTTTTCCAGTATTCTGCGGTTCTCTCAGTTCTCTTTTAGAGAATTCCCAGCACCCAGATATCGCTAGCGGGTCAAGTACATTGAAAACGAATGCCAAATTTGTTGAAAATTCTTGCACATATGTGAAAAGAACATGTAAAAAGGGCTTAAGCCATCCCAAAGTCCCACAGTTGCTTAAATGTTGAATGGGTGGGCTAAGAAGATAGTCATGTTATGTCATTTCACTTCAGCAGCTAGTCTTTTAACTAGAAAGTTATCGTGATTGTATTACGAATAATTCATTATTATATTTATTTAGTAAATCGTTTACTTTATATTTTGACAAACTTAAGACTCTTTTGTCTAAAAGTGCTTAAGCCATCCCAATATGCCTCAGTTGCTAAGTAGTTATTGAAATTTAGTCAAGTTATGTCAGTCTACTTCGATAGCTAGTCTTTCAACTATAAAGTTGACCTGTATATATTTTAATAGAATTATCATTTGGTACTTCGGTTACTTTATAAACAGCCCTCGCCCTCTGTTATGTTGAAGCGGCCATCGATCAGCTTTGGAAATCGAAAATCATCGAGTGCCAATTTACAATTTGCAAATCGAAAAGGCATCCGACGCCAATGCGCAATCCTCAATTGAGAGTCGAGAGTCCGCAGGCGGCACATGGTGAACAGGCACGCCGTCAAAGCCAGGATTCTGCCTTGACCGCATCAACACACACCCTCACACATCACGGCACACAAACACAAACACAAACACATCGATAGCTATAGGTGGTTGCCAAACATGAAACATGAAATTCGAGCGGTTTAAAATTGAGCCCATTGATTTTTGAGCTGAGCACGTCTACCCGCTATCCTTCCTCTCGGTTTTCCTCCTCTGCACCCCCGAT
This sequence comes from Drosophila testacea, assembly GCA_035043265.1. Lineage (NCBI taxonomy): Eukaryota > Metazoa > Arthropoda > Insecta > Diptera > Drosophilidae > Drosophila > Drosophila testacea. The sequence goes on along the minus strand of JAWNND010000314.1, from coordinate 3,450,932 downwards.
GTGTGAGGAGTCTGGCATTTTTGTGTATGTGTGTGTGTGTATTTGTTTTAAAATATTTCTGGCTTTTCTGCATTTTCATTCATGCCGCACAGCGTCAAAGGCCGCAGCAATCCATTCACATTCACATTCACATTCACAGTCCCATATCCCAATCGCATATCCATTCACAGGATGTTGTTGCGGGTGGGTAATTTTTCAAGTACTTGCTGCCATGTTCCAATGCTGTTTGCTTAGCTTCTGTTCTCCGAGAGCATCGAGTGCCACGGCTGAAAAGGGTCGGGATATCCTATGTGTGTTTTATGGTTTTTTCCCAATACATACATATGTATAGATTGGGAGCAGAAATCACAAGGATTAAAATGAGCAACATCCGCCAGGACTCTGTTTATTTGCCTTCGCGCTTAGCGCCGTCAAGGGTTTTGATTCCATCAGCAAGGATGCTCCTCAGCTGCGGCAACACCAACATTTTTACAAATTGTTGTACAAATATTTGGTATTCAAAGTTGTCTGCAAAAGGACAAGAAGACTCCTTCTGACCAACCAAAATAAAAATTCCCGCTACGCATTTATTGAATTAATGGATTATTTCAGTGTGAAAACATCTGCGCTCTCCACAAATTTTTTGTTTATTGTTGTTTTTTTGTTTTTCCTTCGGTCTTATTATTATTTATTCAAAACACTTTGACTCGTGGCATATTTATTTACTTCTTTTCCACTCTTGCCTTACTTTTGCAATATTTGGGAAATTGGTTTCTATGGACGCTCTAAAATTAAACTCTATTTTAATATATAAATGGAAATTTGTTTAAATGGAAATTTGTATTTTTATCCATTTTATTTCAAGAAAACTCCAATTAAAGCTAGAAGGCTCATTATTAAGCGTTGTCTATGACAATTTAATGAGGGTGTTGCTAAGAAAATAATCATTCATTTGCATTTTACCAAAGTTTAAAACCAAAGAGCTTTTAACTTATTTCTTTAATATTTAAGTTAAAATCAGTTTTACTTTTTTACTGACCCAATTACTTACATCCAATTTATTTCTGTTACTCTACAATTTTCATGTTTTCGCTTTCATACACATAAATGTTACCCCTTTGAACTAATTTTGGCAGCAATTGTTGAAACTAAAAATCTCGCCCAATAGTTCGTTGCATGTTCAAATTACATTACAAGTACGTTTAGCCAAAAAAAAAGGCCACAATCGCAACTGAAACTGTAGGCAAAGCACAAAAAACCATGTCAATTTTCTATTCCAATTGGCGAAATAAACGTGCAGAGGCAGCCAACAGTTGTAGGCCGGTTTTTATTTTTATTGGCCACATTCATTCCAATTGCGGCTACTCACACACAAAGCTGGAGTGGGCGTCTAAACACATGCCACAAATTGGCCAAAAGGAAAAATCGAGACGCCAGTTAAGTTTTTTTTTTTGTTTCGCATTAAAATGCACTTGTTAACAAGTAATTTGTCCGGGAATGGCAGATATTTGCTTATCGCAGTCATGAAATCAGTTTAGAGAAATAAAAAAGGTTGAATATTTGATTAGATAGCAACGCCATCGGGTTGTTTGTATTGTAGACTGTAGATTGTGGACTGTGGGTAGACTTTTGGGGCCCATATTGACCTCGAACCTGCAAAAAGGACAATGTATTTTTAAATTTAATGTTGCCTAAACTGACTGTCCTTTTGAATAGCTTGTTTGACTTTTTAACTGCTAATTGAAGCTGATACTTTTAGTTAAAAATGGATAGCAAACAATCTCGTATAATTATGCACTTTTATGGAATGAGGAGCTGAGTGCTCTGAAAATGCACTTAAAATTAAGATAATGACAACTTCATTTAACGTCATGAACAAGCTGCGCTCTTCCCACACATAAAGAAGGCACTTCATAAGCCTCAAATGGAAACACACAGAACTTAATCTTTATTAGAGCATATGACTGAAGAGCTAAAAAAAAATCTTATACACATTTGAGGGGAATGAAACTTGAGCTGAGACTGCTTATAACTTTAACACTTAAGCCGCTGTGAAGTCAACTTGAGCACTTGAAAATAATACTACAATATGGTTATGGTTCTTAAAAACAAAAAAAACAACAACGAAAAAAGTCAAGTCAAAATCCCCAGCGAGACCAAATCAATTTCAATCAAACAAATGCAACCGTCCGAAGAGAGGCTCAGGCATCAAAATCCACTCAAGTGAACCAATAAAAGAAAACATGGAACAAAAACCAAACGAATCGAACCCCGACAGGAAAAGTCAAAAATACTGAAAGCAGAGGGGTGCTGAGGGGTAAAAATGAGAATGAAACTGAGAATTGCGGGACTGAAAACGAAAACGAAAATGAAATGAAATTGAAATGAAATGCATGTTACAATATAATTGAGAATAATCAAATTTAAATCACATTTGGCTGACGCTGATCATAATAATCATGATGATGATGATGATGAGCTGAAGATGGCATCGATAACAGAATGAAAAATGCTGTCAATGGATCGAAGTTGAGGGTAAGGCTCGAGTAAGTGTCACAGTTTGTCACCAACAACATAAATCCAATTACACATGGCACAATTCGGTCTCGAGTTTGAGGGTGAAAATTCGACAAGCGATTTGTATGAAAATTTACAAATCGTCCCGTAATCGCATCCACATCCGGATCCGGATCCGTATCTACATCCCCCGGTCACAGTTGCAGTTGCCATCATCATCATCGAATTGCATTTCTATCCAAGCGCAACATTACGAGTACAAACCCGCAAAGTGCATTTCTATTTTCCAGTCCCTAGTAATTAACGGTGCAGTGTGTATTTGTGTGTATGTGTGTGTGTGAATGATTTTCGATGCCAGATGTTTGGCCTGAAAGGTTACGCCTCTGTTTCAAAATACACAAACGGAAAAGCCAACAAGCAGCCTGAAAAGCAACGCATAATCACAGTACGTGGTAATGAACCAAAGACAGTAACAGCAGTCTAGATCCAATCCTAAATTCCCAAAAAAGAACACATTGACATTTTCTCGAATTTCCATCGATTTCTGTAAATCCGAAATTAAACCATTTCTAGTTCATGACTGTTTAAGTCATGACTGAGATGAAAAGCTGAGCTACGTGTTTATTCCCTAATACCATATACTCTAAATTCGTATAGTTTATATATTTTGTAATCTATGGTTAAATTTTCCGAATTTTAGATTACAAGGGGCAATTTATTTAAGCATGTATCTTTGAGTTTTAAGGTTTGATTTTCTTCGTTTTTATATGACTTTTATAAAGAGAATATTTTATCTGCAGAGCATAACTTTTACTCCACAGTAGCAACAGGTCTTATCTCTTTTATATTGAGTTACCAACACCAACCAATCATGGTTTTGGAATATCAAAGAATACACAAAAACCTGGCTAACTGTTTTTCTCATTTCCCTTTTAACTTAACGATATTTTCAACTAAAGTTGCCGACTGAATAAAAACTGAATTTTCAACAAAATGTAGCAACCCCTGAATTGCCATTACCCACTAAAGTGTTAATGGCTAAATTACTTTTCATTCTTTTTATTTTTTGTTACATTCGTTGTTGTTTGTCTTTCCGCACAGTACGATTTGGTTTCATTTCAGTTTGAGTTTTGGGTTGACTCTGTAACCCTGCGTAATTTTCCCATTTCCATTTTCATTTCAAAACATTTCGCCTTGTGTTCTTGTGGTTACGCTGTTTATTTTTCAATTGAGGTTTTGACGCAATTCCGTCAATGACTCCGAATGTTTTATTTATGCTACAGTCAGTGTGCGATGTGTGTGTGTGATATATATATCATGTGTGTGCGGGTCGATACACTCAATGTAACCCTATCAGTTCTGGGTACAAATGTATGTATATGTATTTGATATAAGGGATCTAACACTCACCTTCATCAGCCGTCGCCGGGTGCTGCTCTCCCAGACTGCCAGGAACTCTTAGCGCCAGGATAAAGGCAGCCAAGGAGAACCACAGTAGTGGGAAGAAGTTATGCTCCTTGTTGTTATTGTTTCTGCTCCTTGTGCACATTGTGGCAATTGCGCACTGCGCCTTTTTACAGAAGGAGAGCTTGTTTCAGTTCAATCTGTGATTTCGACTCTTATTTGGCTGCCTTATATATTGACAGTCAGGTCGGGCCCTCACCTGGCCCCCTTTATGTGTGTTACGTGTGTATGTGTATATGGATGCGAGTTCAAACTTTTCGCTTTGCTTTTGTTAATTTAGCGTTTTTCATAAGTTTCTCATTGCGCCAGACAGCTTTTCCCAGTAACTCGCTAAACTTTTTCGAGTTTGTATTGTTCTCATCGTATTGAATAGCCTTGCATCACTCTTTCTCTCTCTCTCGCTCTGTCTTTCTCTGTCACTTTTGCTATCCTTTTTCAATCGTTGTGTTTTTGTGGTTTTTCGTCAATTCAATTCGATTTGATTTGCATTTGGTTTTTGCCACTGACGTGCGTCACTGTAAATAGAAAATAGAAAGCAAAACATTTTCACGTATTAGTTTTCATTTATGCATAGCGACAACAACAACAAAAACAACTACTGCAAAATATTGAATTGCAAATGAAATAAATCAAAGAATTCCTGAAAACTTTGTATTTAGATGCTTTTTCATGGCATGGAACACATTTTTGCTCTTTTCATTAGTAAAATTATTAAACATTGCGATAGCGATTTGTCTTTCAGAATTTTAGATGCTTTTGTTTTGCGAAATTTAATTCATCTGTGAGATACTGTATATCAATCAGATATAGTTTTCAAATTGTCATGACAAAGCATCAAAAGGTTTGCATAATTTTACAGAAAATGATAGAAAGTCGTACAATGTGACTAAAAGTCTTAAATACCATAAATTTTACAGGACAGGAGTTTAAATAAAAATTGTTGGTACTAATTTAGATTTTTCTGAAACTTTCAGCTGTAAGGCAAAATCGTTATTAATGTTAAACCAACAAAGCCTGTTAAAGAGTTAAAACAACAATTTGACACGCACATAGCCAGAGAATTTATGAAAATGCCTTTAGCCAAGTACAACAAGAATAATAAGAGCAACAGCAGCGAACGAGAAAATGGAAAAGCTTCTGGAAAAATGACTCATTTGGAATGCATGACCCCTGCCGAACTAATGTAATCATTTTGATGGCAACTATTTAAATATTAAAAATGCCCGAAAGCGCTCAGAGTGCTCGACAGGCACAGCATGGGAGCAATATATTTTTGATAGATTACAGTACCAGACCAGAGTCCCGCTTGGAACTGGCGAATGGCCAAGTTGATGGTCAACGTCGAGGGCCGAGTAAATAATAAATAAATAAATAAATATTTATTTTAATATTAAACAAGAAGGGAACATTTTTGTCAACCTTTCAACATGACAATACAAATTGACCTCAATTTTTTATAACAAATACTGGAGTCGACAGAAAAGGGAGCGAATTTAACCAAAAATAAATGCACAAAGTAAGCACAACAAAAACACACAAACACACACACACACACCACTTTGAGTTGGGGGCTGTCATTCACAGTGAATGTCTCGTAGTGTGTGTGGCCAGGTGAAATATTGCTTAATATGAAGTAAATACAAAGATTTAAGTAGCAATCAGGCTCCAACGAGCTACTACTTCTTCCTCCTGATAAACTTTCCCCTCAACATGCTCTAGTTTATTTCTTCTATTCTGCTTGAAGCAATTTCCCAAGATTTTCTCTATTTACGGGACTTACCCTCTCACACTTAGGCACAAACACACACCCGTACTCTTAATCATACACATACATTTCCATTGACACTCTAACAGGCGAACAGAACAAACGTGAAGGTTTCAATGAGACCAGGACCGCTTAAGGGTAAAAACAGGCCCATTAAAAATTAACATATGTATATTTTTTGATTTGCTACCATTAACAACACAACACTAACACAATAACACAACGTTAACAGGAAACTTGAATTTAGTTCTTCAATTTAACATTATCCAAGCAATCAATCGGTATCGCTTTCTGATGTATCTGATCCATCTGTTCCTTCATCACTATCCACAATAACAATACAGGGTTTTTCAATCTTTTTCATATAATATGAAAATCTTCTACGACAACAGGGACAACGATGATCGTAAGGTACATATTTACAAAATTTCTCCATGCATTTCGAGCAAAATGAATGATTGCAATTTAGGATCACCTCGTCTATCTTTGGCGATAGACAAAAGACGCACTCATCAACTTCTTCGTTCATTTGCTCCATTATATAGCTTGGGAATCTCAACAATTTTAATATTTTCGTTATTATAATTTCAACGGATTTACAATAGTAAATGCTTCGAAGGCAACTTTGATCGGATTCATTTATAATTTTATAAAAAATAGTAAGGTTTTCGATGTGGCCTTTTGCCAAAGTACCCCTCAAGCTGCTCCTGTCTAACTTAGCCTCGCACTGTGTCTAAGGTGAGCTACAATTTTCGTAACAGCATGAGCAGGAGCGGAGCAGGAGTATGGGAAAAGGAACTACCGAGTGGCAACTGGCAACTGGCTACAATGCATGAGTTGCCATTCATAATATTAGCGCGTCGAGGCGATGACGACGATGGCAACCAGGACGAGACAGAGTGTAATACAAACAAAGGCTCGAGCCATGTGCAAGGACGTTGTTGTGGGCTCGACAACGAATTGGTAAATAGAGGCAACAGAGGTAACAGAGGCAGAGGCAGAGAATGAGACTGAGACTTAGGCAGTGGCAGTGGCAGGAAAGAGTGCCACAAACTACACGTGTACGCAAAGCAATCAACAAGCAGGATACGAGTCGAATGAGTAACATAAATAATAAAAACGAGAGTCGCAGCCAGCACCTACCATGCCCCTCAATCTACCACTCACAATATTCGCATGAATGATGTTTGAATGGTAAATGTGTGAGTGTCAGACAGACGCAAGGATAACTTGCTAGGAAGGCGTACAACTGACAGGACGCTGCTTATTTATGCTCTGCCTATTGGCGCCACTTGAGACCCAAGACCTCAGACCTGGAAGAAACATACCTCATTCTCATTTGAATATAGCTCAAATAGAAAATATTTATGTATTATGCAAAGCGAAATGCGTAGTATCCATAGAATTGGCGATGGAGCTAGAGAAGAGATGAAGACATTGCCAAATAATAGAAACCTGTTGGCTGAAAATCTAATTTTCATGCACGAACCGGAGTTCCATACGTATTCCTACGATTCCCAACGAGCCTAGTACGTGTAAATATACTCAAATTTACCGATAAGGGTGCAGGCACACTGCCTACATCCACGTAGATCTAGGAACATTACTCAGTGGCATGGTGAAGGAAACGAAGAGTCGAACCAGCACATGGGTATTTAATTTGGGTTTATGCCTCCGTTCCCTCTGTCAAGATTATGTGAGTCTGGTAAGTGCAGATGTTAAATGTACGAGCAAAGTTGCTCCCTTTCTTATGTACATACATTTGTATCCGCAGTCGACCGGATAGATGGCCAATTGTTTATGAGCCTATTGTCGAATTGGGCTACGTGTATTTGGAATAACTGTGTAAAGCGTAAGACAAGATTTGTATTGGCCAAAGTGATTGCTACTAGAAAATCCCAAAGGACTTTTGAAACACTTTTTCTTGCTTCTTTGCGCAGAGCATGCTTTAATTCACGATTGGGGAAATTTATGTAAGCTTAAAGCCCTTTAAGTTTTTCAATGCTTTTCCCCTCACATTGCCAAACATTCGCGGAAGTTCCCCATGCCAAGACAATTTACATAAGTGATTTTCTTCAGAGTCTGAGTTGAATGATGTTTGCTAGGTGGGTTCCAGCTCGCTTCCCATGATCTCTACATTCCCGGAGATTGAGGTAAACTGCGTCAAAACAGGACAACTTGATGCCAACAAATTTATGAACAGAATCTGCACATGCAAAGTAAATTACGAGACAGGTCTTACTTCCAACAGAGAGGCTGGATAACGTCACATTGACAGCTTCTAGTTCTTATTTGACTGGGATGGATGGTAGGGACATGGAGAAGGGGGTGACGACATGGTGCCAACACTGTTGTTGCAGTAAGTGAAATTAATTAAAAAGGACGCATGGCGTTAGTCAAGGATTGTTGGTAGTCTGTGGCAGACAGCAGGACACCACGACAGACTGGCAAGCACACAATGAATGGGCAAAAAGATGTCAACACTTTGTTCAAGATGATGACGTCGTCCTCGTCCTCCTCGTCCTCCTCGTTCTCCTCGTTCTCCTCCTCATTCTCATCCTCATCATCGTCTCATCCGTGTCGTTGTTGTACTGTCCATTGTTTGCTGTCATTGTTTCATATTGCTCTTCTCATCGTCAGCGGCGACAACGTCGTCCTTCTGCTGCTGTTTATGAAGTGCCAGGATATCTGCACGTCGCCTGAGAACGGGGCTCATTGTTAATAATAGAATCTTACTTCTATTTTTGCTCGTTTCGCGTTGCAAACTCACAGCAACAGAAACAGCAACAATAAGCACTTATTCTTTATTTTGTTTCCACTTGAGTCTGCAGGGAATTTCCTTTGAAAGAGGTTACTTTGCTCTTTCAGTTTCAGTTTCAGCTTCAGCTTCATCTTCAGCTACAGTTTCAGTTTCAACGTCTTTTTATTTCATTTCACGTAACTTCTGTTTTGCCACTTGAAATATTTTCTTTCCAGCCTTTTATAAATTAATATTCCTTGTTTCTTTTTTTGAGTAACGGGTTCAAGTGTTTAGCGGTTTTTTTTTTTTGCTTTTTTGAATCGAGAGGGAGTCGACTTGACATTTAAATAATTGAATTTAATATTTAATGCCACGATTTTGTAAAGTATCTGTATTTGTCAAGCTCTCATTTCTTTTCCTCTTTCTTTAATATTTATAAATTAATACTCATATATAAATTAGTCTGGCACAAAATTGAAATTTCATAGAACTTTGTGCTTTGTCCGCAGTTTACACCACATCAAATCATGTTTAAATTCTGCGGTTGAGATAATTAATTAAATTTGTTCAAGGATCTTTACTCTGGCTTCTTGCTTGGCTAAGCAAACATTTTGCCTAATGAATTTCTGACAAAAGATACAAATTTAAAACTTTTCCAGCAACTTTTCAACCACTTGAATTAGATACAAAAATGCCTTAACTAAAAGCCACACAAATCAAAAGAAGAAAAGAATTTCGAAATGATTTTAAAACGTTCTAACAGATATTCGTGTCCTGGCGTTGTCATGTGGTCCTGTGTCCTCTTTCTCCTGTGGTACACCACAAAAATTTGTTGCACGAAAATGCACAAAAACTTTAATAGTGCATAAACAAAAATTTGTTTCACATGTTGCTATTGTATATTTAGCAAAATGAAAGGCAAATAAATTCAAATTGTATAAAATGTGCAGTGTGAAAATATTTGCGATGAAAAATGCAATGGCAAACAAAACAATTCGCAGAATTTGTACAGTTTTCCATACAAAAACATTTACGTATAAATTTATACATTATTATTTCAGTATATATATTTTTTTAATTAAAAGTAAAAAGCCAATGCGGCGTGTCCATGAGCCCTGTGGGGGTATCCCGACAGGATGCGGGCCCTATAGGCGCCAAAGGAACAACTGATGCAGGAATCACAATGCAGAGGGTTGACTTTTGACACCCTGCTATAGGTATAAATTACAAGCAACTCAATTGCTTGGAGAGGTCTTTAAGCTCTGCAGAAATGTGTTTTAGAAATTAATATTGATACACTTTAGTTTATAAGGAGACTAAGCAGTCAATCTAATATACTTGTATTATCTTCAATTGATTATTTGGAGTAGCAGACTCTTTTTAGCTCTTACAATACAGGGTATACTGAATAACAGCAGATGGAAATCATAAAAAATGCATACAAGTACAATATGTATAAATAGGTGTAACGAATATTGTTTATTCCTTTAAATGGATTCGAACCCATGATGCCCATGTTCCGAAATGTTGTATTTCTCTCTTTCTTTCTCTATCTCTCTCTCTCTCTCTCTTTCTCATACATATAGCTTATTTTCCCCTTTACCTCTATCTTTCGACTGTCACTTTGTGTAAAAAAAAGAACAACGTGATTTTTGTTGTTGTCAGTGAAGAAAAAGAGAGCAGCCGCTGCGAAACTCATGGGGATTTTCAGAGGAAAATGCCGTGTAACGAGCCAAAAGGTGCGCCAGACACATCACACACGACACACACACACACACACACACACACACACACACACACACACTCACCTACACCCAGAGCTAACCACACACACGCTCACATGAACTCTAGGGATCCTTTGCGTATTTAAAATGTATTACAAAATGCTTGGAAAATTATTTTCAAATGTGCCGCTAGAGAATTTATGGGGCTGGTTGCAGCCAGCAGTTAACAGAGACGCCGGGCTGTCAAGAAGATAAGGGGGTGGAAGGGATTAGGTTTCAGACATTGGTTAAAACATGTTTTATTGGCTCACTCGCGTGTTTTTTATAAATTTATTTTCTAGGGTTGCAAATACTAAGAAAATATTACTGACTAAAAGAAAAGTGTAACTGTAAGAGAGGGTATCAAAAACGTGGTAAATGTAAAAACATTGAGAGAGAGAGAGAGAGAGAGAGAGAGAGAGAGAGAGAGAGAGAGAGTGAGAGGGTGAAAAGCTATACGACAAAGGACTTTGTCTGGCTGCCTTATACTTCGCGGTTTTCATGGCCTACGCACGTGCCACAAGCAGCCAGCGATAATTGTGAGTGTGTGTGAAGGTAAGAGTATGTGCAGGTATGGGTGTGTGCATTAATTGACGGTTTATATAGCGATTCTATTACATTTATTTTGAGGGGAACAGGATCTCACAATCAGCTACTCATAGTGCCAAGTGGGCGTCTCGACTGACTGTCAATTAATTGGCTGCCGCGTGAAATTAATTGGATTTTTACGCACTTTATCTGTGTTTTAATTACTGCGTGTACGAGAAGAGTGTTAGGTACTGTACGACTTACAGTCACAGCGAAAGGTTTTCTTCCACAGGCAATAAAATTTATTTAATCACTTTTAGTTAAGTTATCGATTTTATTTAAGAAAATGGACAGCAACACGTGAAGTATATCTATGTTTTATTAACTGTGTGTAAGTAAATAGTGTTAGGCACTGTACGGATATGACAGTTTAAAGTCACAGCAAAAGGTTTTCTCCTCAATTGACAATCTTTTGTTTGTGCAGACGAGCATTTAGTTAAGCTATCGATTTTATTCAAGTAAATGGACATCGGCAGCAACACGTGAACAGTGTCTAGGGACCATTAACTGTTATCTACCCCACTCCCCAATTACTGCACCACCTTCTGAAATGTACTTTGAATTATGATGCGTATGCCATGTTATAACCACCACAAGAACAACAACCACCATAATACCTGTAAGTAACACACACATAAACAACCACAGACCACTTTGGGCGCAGCGTCGTCGTCGTCGTCGTCGGCACTTTGGACATTACGGAAAAGTTCCCTAGCTCACCGTCCAGACACACACACGCACAACCCTAAAGCTGACGCCAGCCAAGCCCCGGACTCTCACTAATGGAGATTAACTTTAACCCACATCGGCGACAACAAGTAGCAATGCTTCGGAACTCGAAAACAGTTGACTGACAATGCTAGAAAATACCCTTTAGTAATAAGATTAAAACAAAATGGAAAACAATTGATTATTTTTGGAAAAAAACAATCCAACTAATTGATAACTCAGGTCCTTTTGAGACGTATATATTTATAATTTTAAAAGAAGACATCAAGATTTTTAAGACTGAGTTTGAGAATACTTTTGTTTCTCTGTGTAGAAGAATGAACTTAAATTTTCATTTACTAAATACCTCTAAAAAATGCTTGCAGTTAACAGTTACACATTATACCCAACCATGACATTGTTAAAGGGTATGTACTCGTGTGTACAGTTTATATTGCGTTTTTGTGTCTCCGGCTACAAAGCTTACATTGACATATGCACAGAAAAACACGTAACAACATCACGCAGGCTAAAGTTGAGGCTGAGACTGAGAATCTCATGGAGGTGCAGGATCCAGAGAAAAAGGGGGGAGATGTTGGGTCACGCACAGCGCGCAAATTTTTCATCGTTAACAGCCATAAAGAAGGCAAAAACCGACGAAGCTGGCAACTGGTTAGCCAGGAACTGAGGACAGCCAAGTAGAGTGGTCAAAATCCGAAGAGAAGGGGGTTGGGACGAAGCGACAGACCACAGCTAATGCAAAAACAAACATAGCAACCAAACAAATTTTGCACAATGCATACAGAAGGCGAAGAGGATAAACGGTGTGGAATAGGAAGGCAGAAGAGATGTGGTGCAAGATGGCCCAAAGGAAGAGGTAGAATGAGAGGAGGAGGGACAAAAAGAGGCAGTGGCTGCTAATAACAAAACAAGCGAAGCTGACAACAACAATAGTTGCAACAACAACAACAGTTGCAATAGCACATGTTTACTGTTTTTATTTCGCATTATTACCACCATCCCCACTCCCACTCCCACCCTCCACTGTTAAACCACTTCTTCCCTTTGTCGGCATCTGCTTTGGGGGCTTTTGGCTTTGGGGCTGTTGTCGCTTTTACACTTTGCCATCGAAAGTACACAGCGCCAATTATTAAAGGCGGTTCGACAACAACGAAAAAATGTAGCTTTACAATTAATTTGTTATAACTGCGCGAACGTTCATGGCGTTGTCACAGTGGAACAAAGACAATTTAAAGGCGTTCAATTAATAGAAGCAATCAATATTGCTTAAATTCATATACAATTGTTTCGTTGAAGATATAAATTGTAATTGATTCTAATTTTTTGATTGACAATGAAGATTTAAATATTTATAACATTTTATTGTTTTTAATAATACTCATTTTAACATTTGGCTTAAACGAACGTTCATGTAATAAAGTATTTCAAGTAATAAAGTATTTCATGTAAATATTATTGCAATTGTTAAATTCATTTACAAATGTTTTTGTTAAAGATATTAATACGGACTGATTCTGATCGTTAGATCAAGGCTTAGTATAATATAATTTGTTTAATTTTAATATTATTCTTTAAAAGATCTGTACTAAATAAATGCTTTTAAATATCTGTCAAAAGCACTGCAGAATAGCACACAGAATACTTTCAGTCAATATTATTCTTATATTGTTTCGAATGAAAAATTCAGAAATAAAATAATTTTTAAATTTATTTTAAAGTCAATTACCGTGAATTTAATGTAACTATTTATAAATTCTATACAAAGAATGAAACCATACGCTTAATTGAAATTTCAGCATACAATTCATTACATAAAAGTATTTACATTTTTGTGTCTTTAATACAAACAATTTTCATACTTTTTATTAAAGAGTTTCAATATATTTTTGGACACACTGTGCGTTTGCTGATGCGTCACAATATTCCACAGTGGCCTGTTCTTGTTCTGCATTTATAATATTGGTTATGCATACACTAATACACACACACACAAACACAATACTACACACATGTGTTGAGTGTGGCGCCAACTTCATGTGCATGCCACCTAGCTGGAATCCCTCGTCGGCATGCTCCTGTTCCCTTTACCCCATTCTAAGGGGCCATTTGCAATCCCTTTAGGTGGCGTCTAACACAGTGAGGGTGGTGCAGAAGGAAGGAAGGGGACTAGGCGTGAATTATGACCTATTGAAACCTCAAACAAGTCGCACCACAAAATACAAAGCACCACACACAGACGTCCATTACAACACCTACGCGCCCTAACTCATTCCATCATGCCCTCGGTTGTGCAACATACGAGTCATATATGAACATACATACACTCCTTTCTTTCTTTCGTTTTATATTTATTCATTATTTTTTTCTCTCTCTCTCTTTCTATGGGTCTCCGGACTCCGTTCTTTTAGCAATTTTTACTTTATGACTTTATTTTGTCCTCGTTTTATGCATTTTTTATGCTCCGTGTCGCGGTTTTCTCACTTTGTTGGTCGACAAATCCACTGCCAGTTCCCAGTTCCCAGATCCCAGTTGCCAGTTGTTCTTCCCGATCCCAATCCCTATGCTCAACTCCCCGCACCCTTTGCCATACCCTTTTGAACCAAAAGTACTACCACCCGCCCTGTGTCTGTTGTTGCACTTAGTTTTTATTTTGTTGTTGTTGTTGTTGTTGTTGTTTGTTGTCGACAGAGTTTTATTATTTATGCATTATTTAGTCGAAACGACAATTATAGGTTGTTAGGAAGTTTTATGAGCCCAGGATAATGTGAGACATGTGTGAGACATAAGTTAAGTCAAGGCTCCCCAAGGATGAATATCCACATTGACAGAGGTGCGGCCCTTTAACCCTTTTGTAAGTTTACTTTCACCCTCAGTCTGTCATAAATATATATATCTATGCATACTACATTAAGTATATCAATAAAGTGATAATAGAGAATACCAACTGGATGGGAAGAAAAGGATATTTATAGAGAAACTAGCTGAGTTTATCGGCCCCTACTTATGTTTTTTAAACCTCTACTAAATCTTTTCACTTTAAGGGCTGTAATATAAAAAATGCAGCCTTCTTGTCACATTTTTAAAGGACCATAAAAAAAGATTTATAAAAGATTCACATTTATAGTTGCTAAAATAAAATAAATGTATATTTAGTTATCTATTCATTAATTAAGTACGAATCCTTATAAAGTAACAACAGAAGAAAGGGTAAATCCCTATCTAAAATTATTTTAAATAGATATCAATCAAAGCAGTTATAAACGAAATTAACTTTATGGCAATTAAGAATTTATGACTGGATCCACAAGCACGTCCATAAACCCCTAACAGTTTCAGCTTACACATTAAAATAAAACTAGTTCGTACCAAGATAAAAATCAGGAAAAAATACTATAGAAATTACAATAATAATAATGCAACAAAATAATTGTGAAGTAAACATAAAGTTGGATAAATTTAACGCAATTTGGCTTGCGATAATTAAATTAATTTCCCAGCCCAGGCAAGGAAGAAGCTACAGATGGGAAAGGGGGAGAGTAAGGAGGACAGAAAATTTATTGGAAAAAGGAGCGAAAAGAGAATATGTAATGAAACGAAATGGGGGAAAACACGCGCCGCACTGTGCATTAAAGGAGAACTGAATTATGTACAATAATAAAAAGTTATGACTGTAAAATTTTTTAATTGTACATTTGGGAGAATTTCTTTCTCTTTCTGTTTCTGTTTCTGTCTTTGTTTTTGTTTATTTAATTTTAAATTCGTGTGCACACTTGTGAACGCTATTTTTGTTTTCTTTTTTGGCTCGTTTTGGTTTTTTATTAGCTACATTTTCCGGGCAGGCGACACTGAAACAACTTCATCGACATTTTTCCATTCAAAAATTTGTCGCAAGACAATGACAAAGTTTATTTTGGTTTTTGCGGTGCTCGAAAGTGAAACAAAAGTTAAACACTTGGGCAACAAAAGCAACAACAACAAACAGCTGCTTTTAACAACCTTGTTGTTATTGTTATATTTGTTGTTGTTGTTTGTGTGTTGTTGCTTTTGTTTTCGACTGGGCAAACATCGTCAGGCGGTTTTTTGTTTATGCGAAAAATGAGCGATTAATGGCCGTTAGGCAAATGCTTTCCACTGGCTTTTCCTCAATTTGTTTATGTGTGCGTGAGTGTATGCATTTTATGTTTACTCTTGTTTTTTCTTCTGCCTGAATAAGGAAATTGAATTTATTAGCAGACATTTCGTGGGCTTTTGTTGCCCTTAAAGAGCTTTTGGGCTAAATTATGAATTTGGGTTAAATTCGGCTCAGTTGAGACAATAAATCATATTAAACATTATAATACATATAACAAGTATATCTGAGCTACCACAGATAATTGGATTGGATTATAATCAAAGTAATTAACATTCAATTTAACTATCTCTGTTGCTTTGCATTTAATTTATTGTTTCTACTAAGTGACTGACTAATTGACAGTCTTTCAATTAGAGCCTGTTTTGACGTAGCTCCAATTTATGATAGGAAAACTAAAATGTGGTTCTGGCAAATGCCAGTTTTCAGATTAAATTCCAGATTTCATCCATTTAATTAATAGTACATCGAAAAGTTTTAATGTACAGCTTAACGCTGTGTGGTCGAAACTTTATTTACTTAATGTTGTGTATGTTTAATTCCATTTGTAAAATCTGCATTACGGGTAAAAGTAATATTTGAACAAAGAAACAACATTCAAACAAATAACCCATTATCCCTTAATTAAATATAAAATAAACACATAAAAAAAAGGTGTTTTTTATACTGCATAATTCCAACAACTGTAATCCTCTGCACTCGTTAGGAATAACATTTACTGGCAGCTGCAACAAATTTGAAATAAAAGTTCTTAAACTGAAGTTATGCATATGATGTCCCCATTTAGACTTTTGGCTAATTTGCTTCCGACTTCTCTATGCATTTGTGTTCTTTTCCTACTTCCTTTTTTTTTTGATGGGTTTATTTTAATCTCGCCAAGTAAATTTACAAATTAATTAAAATAACAAACAAAACGGCGACAAAAAGGACAAGCAACAGTCGCTGAGTGGCGCATGGAGTTTGGATCAGGGGGTCAGAGGTCCGAAATCTCGGCATAAAAAAATGCGACAAAAAGTAAAAACAACCGCAAAGCAACAGAGCAACACAACAACAACAGCAAACACAAATCACACACACACACACATACATACACAAAAACAAAATTAAGGCACTAAAACAGCAACAACAACAACAACAACAAGAACAATGTCAAATGTCACTGAGTAGTTGAAAAGGCAATTTTCACAAGCGCCTGTCGCAGGCACAACACGAAATAGGAGCCGCTAGCCAGGACCATGAGCAGGACGAGGACCAGTAAATGAAGGGACACCGCAACAATAGCAACAACAACCAAAACAACAACAACAACAACATGGAATAACAACCACAGCAAGGACAACGACAAAGCGTCAGACCGCCAACCACCGACGGCAAATGTAAAAAGTCAAAAATTCTAAGGGAATGAGAATTGGAATGAGGGATAGGGGATTGTGGGCCTGAGGGGAATTGGCATGGAAAAGCGCGCCACGGAAAAGCGCGTAGAACGCACAGAAATAATAATAATAAATGTAGGCAGTGGGTGGCAGGTGGTGCCTTTGGGTGGTTCTCTTTTGGGGTGGTGGGTGGTGGGTGCTCGTTTCGACGGTTTCAGTGAGCACAGTAAATTATAAATTAACGCTGCAGGCGACGCGAGGTCAACGTCGACTTCGCAACGACCTGTGTCCCCTTGCCCCGCCATTTTCACAAAGTCCCTCTGCGTCCTCTAACCCAGCTTTGTGGTTTTTTTTTTTGTTGGCTTTTGTGTTTGGTTCTTGGCTCACACACGCAATTGTAAGTATGTGTGTGTGATGTCCTTTTCACGTGCGAACCAAAAACGCGGCACGCGTCAAACTGACCGCAACATAAAAAGCGAACAACGACTGAGAGAGAGAAGCAGCCAAGTGGTTCAACAATTGGTGGCATGGAGCCAAAGCTTGTGGCAAACACTGAACTGGAGTGAGGTGTCTGAGGAATGAGGAAAGGACAATTCTAGAATTAATTTTCGACGGAGCGAGCTGAAGTGGAACACACAAATTGAAAATAAGATGTGAGCTAAGCTAAGCAGCGCTTACAGCGATAGAAATTAACTTGTTTAGCAAAGATTTATAAACAATTTTAAATGTTAATTAGATGCCTCGAAAGTTGTTAGCCAAATTCGAAGGAGCAAGGAAGCAAATAGCTGGGCTAGGAACTTGCTTGCAAATTAGGTAATTTACGAAATTTAAAATAGACCCAAATTTTAAGTATTTAAATTAAACTGTTTCTTTCAGTAAACTAACCTCTGAAACTTCTTATAAATTTATTCCTATTACAGATACAAAATTAAGTATGGTATTTTTAATTTATTCTTAAAAAAGGAATTTTTACAGAAACTAGATTTGAATATTTCAACAAATTATGCATTACTCATAAACTCATGAAGAAATGAAAAGCTCTAGAGATTTATAACAGCCTATGTAGTGAGAGTTCACTGTACCTGCTTAATTACAACTAATGTTCAAAATGGACAACATATTTGTTAAGCAAATCCCACTGCACGCTTCAAGTGGGAATTGGAAGGAAGTTTTCGCGTTGCAAGGAGGGTGGGGGTGACATGGTTGCACTTGTCGGGGTATGTTTTGGGGCATGGGCAACATCGGCTGTCGGGAATGGTTGCAGGCTGACTTACAATACGCATGATAAATATGCGGGAAACATGCACTCTGGAAGGGGCAGGCAGACCCGGCACGACATAAAGGATAGCCCACACCCACCCATCCCCAAACAAACAAACACACATACACGCAGAGACTAACTCATTCTCATTTTGGGGGTCAGTTTCGACACGCGTGCACAATTAAAAATTTCATTGACTCGAAACATGGACACGGACGGACATCCGTCTGCGGGTTCTGCAAATGAAGGGGGCGTTGATGGGTTGCGGGGACGGGGGCGAGGGCGGGGTCGGGCATAAATTAATGCTTAATTAGTATTGTACAACTTGATGGGCATTCATAATATTAATTTATTTTCAACATATGCAAATTACTTTGTTATTTAATCCTTGTTTTAATCCGCTGTCCAAGGAACCGTATCCTTTGCTCCTTCTCCTTATCTATTGTTGTGTTGTGTCCCACTCACTGAGAGCTAATTTAATATTTCAGAAATTTTTTACACTTTTGCACACAGTTACACTCTTGCACACACCGACACACACACACACACGCACAATTCTTTTGTGTGTGGGACAGCTGCAGTGTCCATAATCTGCATTTAATTTAACGGCACAAAAAAGGACACTCGCCACAGCTTCAATGTGCTTGCTTTGTTCTCGTTAAGATTTTGGCTTTAAATTCCTTTAAATTCTTCCTCTCTTTTCAGTGTTGTTGTTTTAGGGCCTCAGGTGCTTTTTTTAAGCGGCGACCCGTCAAAATCAGAGCTCGAAAAAAGACCGAGAGAACGAAACGATCGAAGGAGAAAAACACCAACTGACAACTGGATGAGGTGTTGGTCAGGCAGGGGAAGCACGCGTAACTCCCGACTGGTCAACTGGTTGCCGTTTTGGATCTTTTAATAGCTTTACTGGGCAGACGATTATTATTATTATGACGACGACGACGACGAACGTACGAACGAACGAACGCGAATCGTTTATTGAAAGTTGCGCCAGCCGCTACAACTACCACAACGTTTGAAACTCTCGGCAACACTGACTCGAAAATTACCGCACGAAGTCAAACGAATGTTAAATAACATCCCAATGTTTATGGTATGCTATGTGGATTGTGGGTGGATCGCATGCGCTGCTGTCACATAACATTGTGAGAGCGCCCCTGATTCAAATGCACACTGTTAACGGTCAAGGAAGTTTTGGTAGTTCTACTTTTGAGCTGGAGTTACTTAATACAAGCTATTAATGTATATTGAACATTATCATGTGAGTCACTAGAACTGACATCTTCATCATCACATTTACTCCCTCCCTTACTCAAAGTCCTCTATTACTCACTAATTGACTGCTAATAGTTTGTAATGTAAACTAATAACTCGTATGTACTTTATTTGCATAAACGTTGATTGATACGATGTCTATTTACAAGAAAGTACTTTGTGGGACATGACCATACACATGTACATTATACCCCAATACATCTGTAATCATGTAAGTATTGATGAGTGGATGGATGGAGTTTACATTAAGCGAATGACATACATTTCTGACATGTGTTCCACTGCATGAATAGCATTATGTTATTTCTCTCGTGCTAACACTCTCGCTCAGTCACTGTTGTATTCTCGCGTGCTCTCACTGTTAACATTGTACTCAATGATTGTGGATCTTAATGTTAGCATTTATGTTGCGGCTCTCGGGGATATTTTTCAAATAGTTTGCATGAAGAATATTACAACTCTTATGTTTTAGAATGAAGAATTGGGCACGTTTTAATTAATAATATTTACTTTAAAAATGTTTAAGGGGCTCTTAAAAGGGGCTCTTAACATTGTTCAATTACTATGAATATTTAGGAGTAACATGGTCCACACTGAGTTTGAGACAACCGTGCTGTTAATCATTTATTAAGAATGCTACGTTCCACAATTCGGAGTAATGTTATGTTAACAAAGATTACTTTATGTTTTACTGACCTACACAATAAAAAGAAGCTTTGTCTTTTAAATATAATTTAGAGAGTTGTTATTTAAAATTAACAATAATTTAATTTCAGAAGACCCCTTTTTTAAAAATATAGTTGTAGAATTTAAAGGTAGAAATTTACTTTATATACAAAAAATCCCACAAAAATTTCAATTGAAATTTTAAATCAAAGAAGTGAAAATATGTCAATTACGGGTTATTTATGTATAATCCAACTGAGAATTTCTTTTTAATTTTTTGCTTACAAACAAATATTCTGAATAAAATGCAGGTAACAAAAAAACCGTTGAAGTTATCGAACATTTAAATCACCGAAAGGCACACAGGAGTCCGATTATTTTGATTTTTATCAGGAATATAAGCGATTAAATCAGAAAATGCGCAACAGAACTCGAGATTCAGCTTTGTTTAGTTTTGTTTTTGGGCGATGAATGCAATTTGAATAGCATCAAGGATAAAAGCAGAAAATGCATTTGGATCTGCCTTTTAAAGTATCAGAATACGCCTTCAGAAACAACAACAACGACAACAACAACAACAGAAATCAACAATAAAGGCAGAAAAAATAACAGCGATTTTAATACCAATTAGGATACTTTTTCAGTCTTAACTCGTGGTACGGCAAATGAAATGCGAATGGAGCGATAAGTGGATGACAAACAAGGGAGGGACGGAAAGAGGGGAAGAAAGCAGCAGCAGCAACAACAACAAAAACAAAAACAACAAATGCAGTGCCCAACTAAAGAAATGGAACCTGTTCGCTTGGGCACGCGGCAGGTACGAGAGCATAACAGAAAAAAACAACAACAAATATACTGGGCAGAGGTGGAAAAAATGTAAAACTAAATAAAGCAAGACAGAAGCCGAAGTGAGAGAGGGAGAGGATGATGAAGAGGGAGAGGCAAACGGGGCTGTAAAGATTAAAATCAGAATGACAGTAAACAGCAGCAGCGAAATGAAGAGCGAAAGAAAATAATGCAAATTCAGATGGGTATCAAAAGTTGAAGTTGTGATAGGTACGAGAGAGGGGGCAGAGGGCAATGGACAGGCGGACAGAGAGAGATAGACAGACAAACGGCAGGACAAATGAATGGGCATGGACAAAATGGATGGGAGATAGAGGATGACTATGAAGCATTCATCTAGAGGCAACAATACGCGCGTTACACGGCACAAAACTTCAGGGCTAAACCCTGCCCCTTATTCCTACTACAAGTACATATATATATCCAAGTACCCAGAAGAGAACAAAACAGAACAGAACAGTTCTCAGGTTATTGACCCATTTGGTGTGCAGTCGACAGCAGTCAGGCATTCAGCATAGATGATAGCCAGCAAGTGGTCCCAGCCTGACGTGGCCATAATGAAAAGATGCAACTGCCACAAAGGATAAACTTGTCAGTCATCATGGCAGTGACGAGCTTCAAGGAAAAGGAACACCCATCACTTCCAGCTTCTTCTACGATTCTAGATAAGATTGTATTCAATAACAACAATATCTTTCTTTCAGTGTAACATCTTTTTACTCAAGTCGGAAATTTAGTTAGGATTACGATTGCCAGTTTGGCCAAAAGTCGAGCTGCTTCAATTGCTTTTACATTGCATTTAGCACTTTTATTGTTGCTTTTGTTGTTGCTTCATAGATTATACATTCCCAGTCACTTAGATGAACTGGCTGGTCCCTTTCCTCCCCCTTCCAACTGCCTGTCATTTGCATAGTCCGACCAAAGTCTTCGTTTTAACCTCAACTCTGCTTGTTTCTGTTTTTATTTCGGTTTCCTTCTGTCTGATTTCTAATTTCAGTTGAAAACTCTTTAAAAGGTTGTCCCGTCCGTCGGTGAAATATCAAAGAAAACACAACAAATTAGAAAATGTTGTCTTCCTTTAGTTATTACAGCTTTAAAATGCTTTCAACATGTTACCTAATGTCCTGTTCCAGCTCAGCTACCTAAACTGTGTCCACACAGCACAGACAAGACCGAGTTTTTCACATAATCTGCATTATATTTTCATTGTCTTTCCAGTCTGTCCAGTGTTTTTGTTGTTGTCGCACCTGTTACACTTTCTGTTTCGAGAGCCTTTTGTCTTTGAAGGCCCTCGAAACTGGCCTGGCGCTTCGATTTTATAGCCCTCATTAAATGCGCTTCGCTCACAGGTATTTTCGCGTCTGAAAATTCATTCAGTTTAGCATTTTAATTTTATTGCTTTTTCCCGTAGGGTATATAAAATGGGTTCTACAGACAACAAGCGGTACGGAGAATATAGTAAGTAAGCAATTTAGTTTAACTTGTTATTTTTCATTTCATTGGAGCAACCTCACTTTTGTATTCGTGATGGAATGTCATTTGAAAGTTTAAGGAAAGGATAACTAAGTCAGACACTAGATGAAAGAGAAATAGTAGTTTTCAAATCAAACCTTTTAAGACTTTTCTTAATATAATGAAGTATAGGAGTAAATCAGTCATCAGTTTTACGAAAGAATAAGTCATAATTAAACAGACACTAAGTATTTGGAAAATTTCAAACGTAAATGTTAGTTTTAAAGAAAATTCCTGTTAAAGTTTATGTAATTAAGTAAAGGAATAAATCTGTCTTTTAGCTAAAAGTTAGTCTATTTTAAAGCGTTATTTCGTCCCCAACCGATAGCTTGGGTAAACTCTATTCATGCACAAATTGAGCATCAATTTGGGTGGCATTTAAACAAATTTTACAGTTGTGCGCCTATTTCACATTTATTATATTCCTGGCAAACAGTTCAAAGCAAACGTAAAAGCCAAACAAAAGTGCCGGCGTGCCGTTTAATGAATTTTTATTTGGAAAGAGCCGTAGAGAACCGTAGATGCCGAAGTCCTGTGATACTTCCCGTCCCTCTCTTAACCCTGCATGGAGGTCATAAAAAGGGTTCACAGACGATTTGCTCGAATTAATTGCGCTGCCATTAACGAAGCGAGTCAGAGACAGGAACGTCACTTGACAAAGCCCGTACCTCCCCTACCACCCTCTATGGCTCTTCCAAATTTCCCCTTGACGAACATTTTCGCCGAAATTACGAGTATTTGCGTGTAATTTGTTTTCGCCTTTGTTCGCTCTGCCTGGCCGATGAAAAAAGAGAAGACGAAATTATAAAACATTTTTTTGTTTATTTACTTATTTTTACTTCTATATGTGTGTGTATCTGCAGTATTTGTTTTATTTGATTTCATTTTTATTTTTATTTGTATTTAGGGAGTCTGCAGGAAATGCAAATTGAATCGGGGTTAGCAATCGTGAATCTATAGCAACAGGTTTCCATTAATTGAATATGTTTTTTCTCTCTCTGTGTTTTTTACTGTTTTTTTTGTTGAATTTCCGTTTTGTGCAAACTTTTGAGAGGGCTCCCAATCAATTGGTGAGTTTATTTGTTATTATCAAAATATTTACCCTTTTGGGGTATAAACATCACAAAAGCATTTTTAATAGGCTTAATGAAGAAAGTTGATTGGATTGCTGAGAAAAAAGGTCACAAAGTGTTTCGCTATACAACCAGAAATTAGAGAGAATGCCAAAGTTCACTGGCGGATTGTATCAGTTTCCATAAAATCTTTAGCTTTGCGTAAACTCATCTCGTGTTTTCTTTCTGTTTTTATGGATTCTGTCTAATATTTCTTCATTAAGCCTATACAAATTGATCAGATATTGCGTATCTTTAGCTGCGCATCAGATAAATTTGTTGATCATTAGAACAAACAAATTTTTGATGATTTCTTAATTTGTTTATTCAGGCAACTAAAAGATACATTTAGTTAAACGTAGATACATATCTCAAGCAGTTAAAATGAATACCTTGTTGTGGGTGCTTTCAAAGTATCATTAATAGGCAGTTAACAGTGGAGTCAAATAGTTTTGAGATAGAAAAATGAATCGCAAATGATATTTGGATCAAAAGCAACAAAAGCTACTTCAAATGATCAAATAAAGTGGTTGTATATTGTATCCCTAGCTCTAGGTAGCTGCCTTTAATGGGTATCATCAAGATTACGCCCTCGAAATCAAGTTCATCCTGTAACCCATAATTATCTACTACATCATATTCAAATTCTCGCCCCCAGACAATAAACGGGTATAAGAATGAGAATGCAATTAAAGATGCGTAGAAGCAACTCGATCGACGAGTTCACTCAACTATTCGAGAGTCATGGATTTGATTTCTTAATTTCTTATCGCGTCGATTACCTAACATCCGACCTGGGCTTAAGTCATAAAAGCGGTGCGGGCGACAATCCACAAGACAAGAGCCCTAACCTAAGACACCAAATGGTCAGCAATCAAAAAGATACAAAGAGAGAGAGAGGGGTTCAACAGGAGAAGTGTGGGGAAGGTAGTGTTCCCCAATACAATCCAATCCAGTTAATCCCTGGCGTGGCAGCTGCAGCTCGTAAAAAACATCGATGAAAGAGAACCCTTTTCTCAGGGACCGAAACAAAGCCAAACGATTTTTCCAGTTCCAACGCTTGGAATTGGAATTTTTATTGTATCCGCATCTTTATGGGCGTTTATTAATTACCCATCGAGGCATTGATTTTCAGAGGAGTCGGCAATGCTTTTATCAAGACACGAAGACATCTACCTGAAAGCCTCCCAAATGACAAATCCAAGGCGTTGAATTAATTTGTGTCCAGTGGAAGTTCACTCCATTTACGAGTACGTGTATCTCTCTCTCTTGGCGAGGCTCTCGATAAAGCGTTTAGCTTAAGTCGTCTCCACTGATAAATCGCAGCTTCTTGGCGGCGGTTGCATTTCATTATTGATGACGGCCTGTCCGGCAAATGACCAAAATAAAGATAAGACTCGGCCCAAAACAAGACCTGAGAAAATGCAACCGTTCGTCGAGATAAGCTTCCACAACCTCAAGCTCTGTTTGTGTCTGTGTCTGTATCTGTGTCTGTCTCGGTATCGGTCTCTGTTTTTCTGATTCTGTCTACACATTTTGGTATCAAGTTCGGAAATTGAAAAAGCATTAACATTGTGCTGTTTGGCCGTAATGAGCTGACTTTAGCCTTGAAGGTATTTCACAGCTTGTAAAGGTAGCCCAAGTTGCGATAGGTGTGAATATGGTGAGAAATGCCAGCGATAAGACTCAACTCTAAAATTTTAATTAAGCATCTGTGCGGGGTAGCAGCTTTTGAGGCTTTAAGGATTGCACGTTAAGTCGCTCACCTAATTGAATCAGCCTTAAAAAAGAGAAGAGGCGTGTCCTGGCATGCCCACCAAAGTAAGGGCAAAGTAAAAGAGCCTTAAACAGATGATATGACAACAACCCGTTAAAGCGAAATTAACAACTGTGACAGACAGGCCAATATCCTGGAGATGGAGAGAATACAATTAAAGAGTCAAAGCTTCGACTGTACATATATTAAACTTGAGTTTAATATATTTATCGGAACTTGACTTTCAGTTACAAGGCTTGTCAACTTTTGTGATATTTAAAGTAAAACTTCTTGCAGTTTTAAGGTATCTACAAGGTATCTATAAGTCGTGCCCCAGCTGCTTTTTCAACTTGTTTTGACAAAGCTGGGACTGAATTTATTATCACAGAATCAAAGGCAAGTCCTTAACTCAATTGAATATGCTATCTAGCGAGACTTAAGCTCCTTTTAAAATGAGTTGACCGACGAGAATGAAATTAAAACTCAGAGTATGAATATGGAATTCCTGCATTAGCAACATTATTCGTGAACCGATTATCAAATAATTTTCTGTGACAAATAAGTAGATAGATAGAAATATTTCTGTTAGGTTTCTTTATTATTGAAAGTCCCTGCGTTTGTATTTCTCAGGATCATAGAAGGACGTCATCACGATGCGTCCATTAAACTTGCGGCCACTCAAGGCATTGAGAGCCTTCTTGCAATCGTCGGCAGTCTCGAAACGGATGAAGACCTTGCCACAGCCGCTTGGAAGGGATTCACCTTTGGGACGTGGCATCTTAATACCATTCACTTGACCATATTTTGCGCATTCCAGTTTGATGTCGTTGCGTATGTCCACATACTCCTCATCGTCCATTAGATCTTCTGGCAGCACCATATTGAGCAAGCAAAGGATCTCAGTGGCCTTACTTGTAGTGATTTCAGAGGAAAACCCAGGCACCTGAGGCACTGGAATCTGTGTGGCAGACAGATTGCGTACTGCGACATTGGCCCGTTGCACGAGGAGCTTGCGATCCCCCAGCTGCATTCCATTGAGTCCGGCAATTGCCTGTTCCGTGATGGTGGGATCACGATACTGGCAAAAGGCGTAGCCTTTGTTATGGCCCGTCACAGTATCTTTGACCAGATTGAAGCCACGCAACTGGCCAAAGGGGACAAGCAGCTCCTGGACTTGCTCATCGTTCAGACAGATGGGAAGACAACCTATATAGATCTTGTGTGGTGAGTCCGGGACCACAGGAGAGACCATGGTCTCTGAAAGGGATCCGATTGCCGAGTCTGAATCTTGCATGGTAGAAACTGGGTGATAGTCATGGGGTCGTCGTATCTTTAGGTTTAGGCCGCGGTAATTAAGGCCATCAAAGCCGATGGCCTGGGTGGCCTCATTCATAGAGCGGAACTCAAGGAAGGCAAAGTTCTTCTCAAAATTAACTTGACAGGTGAGCACAGCTTTTCCATCATGCACTCCACCATTTAGTCGCTTGATTTGTTCATTGAAGAATGTCATCATTTCCTCCTCGGATGTATTAAATGGAATGTTTCCCACGTATACTCGACGTGCCTGTCGTGTCACCATCGCAATGGCCGCCGATTCCCCAGTTGGAGGCACATCTGGCAGAATTCTGGAGGCAATCTGGCCACTGGCCTGCATTGCCTTGTACTGCGATGGAGTGAGATGCTCATAACCCATCGGTGGTATATCCCAGGCTGAACTGCGTTCCTTGCGATGATACTTCTTAGAAGATTCATTATTGAACGAAGTTGAATGTACCGTACGGCGCTTGCCACGGCATCGTGATACATTCTTACGATTGTCAGAACGCGATTGATATTTCTCCCTGTTTTCACGACCCATAATTAAAATAAAACTTTGAACTACTTGGTGACAACGAGATAAAAGTAAATGCAAGTCAAAGTTTAGACCTGTTTTTTGACAGTTTATAAAATCGAGGCAAAGGCAACTATGATGAAATTTAAAATCAAATTGTCAAATTATTTTTCCGTTTCGTTTTCTCTCTGTTCACTTCATCAACATTCCTTAACAGTTCCGATTTACATATTCTCCATCATATATGTTGAAATGATAATTGGAAGGCCTCAATTAACTCGTCTATCATTAATCGAGAATTTAACATTCACTACGAATTAATATAATAAGCTCGCAGCTAAAAAAAAGAAATAAATAAAATGAGCTGCGGTGCAAACTCAACGATTTCATGCGAATAATGCCTATAATAATTTCTGTTAATATTGCTAATCAATTATAATTGATGGGGCCCCGCAGGGTGTACTAATAGGGAATGTTTTCAAATTCGATGAAGCTGCGTGTGTCGGGTAGAGAATTGAAGTCCCCTTGGGTCTTCGCCATGTGTGGTCCAAGCTAGAAACTGAAAAAAGGAGAAAAGAGGAGAGGAAAGGGGCTTCAGGCTTTCAGCATTCCAGGGAAACGACTTCATTTTGGTGGCGAACACAAAAAGAGTCTCAATTAATTCACAAAAGGCGACACAATCAAAATGTCAACTGACACGAAGATGTGCAGATGAGAAGCAGAAGGAGATGGAGATGAAAAAGATTGGTTGATCCTCCCACACACACACTCAGTCACACACACACACACATTCACTCACACAGAGAGCACGCAACAACAACAACTTTGTCGTGAATCAAAAAGGCATTCAATCGAAAAACTCAAACTGTGTGATAATTAATGTCCAGAGAATTGGGATCCCAAGGCGATTCAGGGTTTCTGACTCTGGGTTCTGTGTGGGGGTTCCACATAGAGGTTCAGGTGCCTCACTCTAAAGGATAATGATTGGGCCAGCAACCGTTTAATAGCCATTTGATAGCCAGACGCCGATCGTACAGATAGCCAAGATTTATAACCATTTCAAAGATTCCAATAATTCAATTCCAATTGGCACTTGTAAAGTGCGATGCCACAGACACAATCTCTGAGTTGTATTTTCATTAATGCTAAATTAAATACATTTCATCGCTGTCCAAAACCAATTAATTCCATTTCACCAAGTGTTTGTTTTTTTAGGTTTCATAAAAAGATTCAAGCAGAATCACAACCACAACCAGAACCAGTCCCGACCCCAGACCACATGACAAACGCAATTAATTTTAACATTTAAATTCAGGCAACGCTTCTGCAGACATTGACGATATGACGAAACCTCCCGAAAATCGAAAATCGTTCTCAACATTCTTTGATCGTTCGCCTCGATTTCGATGCTTTTGGTTCGTTATTATTGAAAGGCGATAAATTCATTTTGAACATCAATATATATATATTTTTTTTGGGTATATTTGATAGGACGCTATAAAATGCATAACAATGTGCTGAATGAAAATGGAAAATAAAACTCATTATAATGTATATAGCATATCAGATTGAATTGATTTCAGCGATATGAAGTGCTCAAATATGAAATTGACAAATTTGAATAGGGGAATTTAATTCTACTATAACAAAGCAAATAAATATGTATAAATAAATATGTATATATTTAAAGTAGTACACTGTTCGTAAAAAAATAAGAAGCTATTGAAGTACTCATAAGTAACCACACAGCTTATGTTAAAAATTAAAAGAAAATAAACTCTTTAATTACGTTTTAATTGAAGAATTCTTTGCTATTCAATCTTAAATTTCATAATCACATTAGATAGGTTCACATAGTTTATAAGATTATAGGATTCTTAGAAACTATTTGTACTCCATTAGGTGTTGTTCCCACACAGTTGGTTGGTTAGTCATTGGCAATCAGACCCCAACTCGACGTGTTCACATTTCTGGCTCTAATGATATTCGTTTTATTGGTCTTGACGATTCCCTTTCCGTTTAAGCCGCAAAATTGAATATTTGCAGCAGACATGGTCAATTTTGTTGATATTTATATTTGTATTTATATTGAAATGCTCATAAATAAATAGTTGTTTTTTAGTTGTGCTTTTACTCAAATTCGCAAAGGCAAACTATAAAATGATATGTAAAGTACTGACCACACACAGAGAGAGTTTTTGTTGGGAGTTTATCGGGACAACGGATTCGTTTCTGTTTAACCCAGGGGCAAATCAATAAAGAAAGGGTCAAACCCCGATACGTCACAATGAGTTGAAGCTTCGGTTTGCGGTTGGAGCGTTCCATGAAAATGGGACTCATTTTTTTGTCAAACATACATAACACATAGATGGATAAAAGTTTTAATGAACTGTTTGGTTGGTCAGTATGGTCGGTTAGTTTGTTGGTAAGTTGGTTGGTTAGCTGGTTGGTTGAATGGTTGGTGGATTATTGGGTTGTTCGGTTCGGTTGATGCGTGTTTCAATTGATTTGTGGCCGCAGGCGTGTGAACGTGATTTTATTATCAAATATTTTATGCTGTTAGTTTTAGTAAATTAAATAAATCAACAGAGCAAATAGAGCAAACGATGACAAGCAGCCACCGCCTAACTCCTCTCACTCCTTTGTAGTTGGTTTTGTTTATTGGTTTTTTTTTTGTTTTTTTTTGGTGAAATGTCAACAAGAATATTTCAATTTATATTCTGATGAATCAACAGAAAAACAATTCGCAATGACATTTTTTGTACTTTTGTTTCTCTTTTGTTTTCTCATTTGGGTTTTTCGGCTGCCCTTTGCTTCAGTTCTCTCGTAAATATCTTTCGAGTGCATCCGCAACTACTTCAGATTACAGATTTCAGCATAACAATTTATTTTGATATGTATTTTTATGCAATTTCTCGACAATTTGTCGTCACTGCTACCGAAAGCACCCACGAAAAGCAGTCTGCGCATCCTTCATTTCTTTTTGTGAGGAATTTGCATCATAAATTGTCAGCAATGTCATAAAAGATTTTCTTTTTCTCTTTTTGTTGTTGATTTTTTGCTTTTAAAATTTTGTTTGTTTTGTTTTTTTGCAGGCAACGTCATCATCATCATTGCTGTTGTTGCTGCAGTTGTCTTTTTATAATTTTTTATGTTTTGTATCCATACATATATTTTTTTGCAATTTGTACTGCAAAAAATTAAAACTAAAGCGCTTGCATTTCGCCAGTTTGCCAGGAAGAGAGATGAGAGAGGGAAAGCGAAAGCGAAGCCAAGAGAGAATTTCTAATGACGTTCCGGTCTCGGAAAGACGCCGAAATTATCTGCTTAGAGCTTTTGAACTTCTGACAGCGAAATGCGACAAAATGCTGTTAGAGCACTTGGTAATCCAATAACATCCAGAGACAGCATCTTCAAGTTGTATGTATGTATGTGTGTATGTGTGTCTTGTAGCTGCACACTGGTAATTGCATTTGTTAAGCTCGAAAGCTGCTTGCAGTTTTAACATAAGTGAGGTTATGTCGCGTTGTTTTCTGTGATGTTGCTTAAGCTTATTCAAGGGTGCCTATGATAAATCCCTCCCTTAATACTCTTGAAGATGTTAATTTAATACAACTTAGAATATCATAAGTTCATCACAGCTAAATGTTAATTAAGATTACTTCTAGTTAAATATTCAATCTTAATATATGTAACTGCTATTTAGACATTTTTAGATATTCCATACTAAATTTGTTATTCGAAAACTTGTTTCCTCGATTATAAACTTACTTCTTCTCCTATAGAACCTTAAAGTTGAAAAGCTAATTCTCCCATCCGTGCTTTTAATGGTGTCTGTAACACATCTGTATGCAATTTCATCCCCCCTTTTTCCACTTTTCCCTTTTAGATATCTACAACTGCAATAGAAAGCTCGACAGTCCCTTTGTGGTCTTTGTTGGGGTTTCATTTCTCTAACTGCATTTACAATATTTATTTGCTGTTTTGTTCTCCCCCGGAAAATTTAACCCTTGAACGCACTTCAGAAATTGAATTCTATGCATTGTTGCTGTGGCTGTCCGCCAGTTTTCCCCTCTTCCAAAAGTCTTTGCAGTTAAATTTATGTTTTTCCTTTAGCCATTATGGTCGAAATTGTTATAATTCAATAACAAGATTCCTTGGCTGGTCCCTTAACCGCACCCTCAACCTCACCCTCACCCTCACCATCACCCTCACCATCACCATCACCATCACCCACCGTATAGTCATCGTCATTGCTTTGTTCTGATTTCCTTTTCATAACCCTCCATCGTTTCCTGTCCTCCGATGTGAGGCAAACGCAGAATGCGTTAAAATCAATTCAGAATTTATGCGCTTTGGCTTGTAATTTATTTTATGAATGTTTAATAATCTGTGCACTGGGTAAATTTATGACAATTGCATGTTAATTGCCTGCTTGGCGCCGATATGTCAGTCAAACAGTCACTGGGGGGTGGAGGGTGATTGTCGCCCAAGGGCAAGTACCCAACTACGCCCATGGTTATCTAGTGGGCTATGTGCTGTCGCTGAGGGACGGTTGACAATGCGTCTCGTTTTGTTTACATTCAATTTCATAAGTGGCAATGGGGGAGCCTAGGGCGAAAAGTGAGGAGAACATGAGCAACTGTTGTCCATTGTTGACTCAGAGTTGAGCTGAGCTGAGCTTTAATGCGCCCTCCTCCAGCCTACTCCCTACGTGGGAATCGGAGGGCGACAACAGTTGACATGCTGAGCACATTATTAGACGCCCTTTCAAGTTTACGATATCGATTCAAGCTTGTTCAGGCATTTCAAAATAAATGGTTACCCAGGGCTTATAGCTTTGAGTGGCGTCTGGGAATTGTGTTCTTAAGTGAAAGCTGATTGTTAATGAGCACATATTGAGGGGCAATTACACTATAAAACATGAAAGGGAAACCACACTTAAAGTTCTCCTTAGAGTCAACACTGGGAACTAACAATATTACAATAGTATAAAGAAATTATTTAAGCTCCGATTTAAGAAGTCAATTACTATATATGTATGTAGTTTTCATAAAGAATGCTTTAAAATCTGTACTCTAAAATTTATGTATAAGAATTGACGATTTTCGAACTTTCACTCAGTTGCAGTCTGTTATGCAGAACCCTAAATCATCCATCACAATCTATACTCCAAGAAGTGTACATCAGCCTTGACTTTAGCTGGATTACGGCACAGTTTATAACCAAAACAGTCGGTCAGAGCTTGAAAATCGCAGCATAAATCGCAGTGACAACTCTGGTCTGTTCAGTTTCTCTTTTGCTTGTGTCTCGTGCTTTTGCTTTTGCTTCTGCTTCTGCTTTTGCCTGGCAGCTCTTCATCATCTTCAGTGACACTTGTTTGTCTAAACGCTGTCGCGTGGCGACCTTAAGGGACTGACAGAGACCCCAGTAGAGAGCCCTCTGTACGGCAGCCAGACCAGCGACCTCGTGATCTCCTCTTCAACTTTGCTGCAACAACAGCATAACCACAACAACAACCACAACAACAACAAGAACAACACATACGTTAACTTGAAACTTTAAGATGATTTATGAAACTCTACACATCATAAGCGAATGCGTTTATCATTTTTTACTCTCTTGCCGAAGCTGGAAAAATCTTGAAACTGGCGACGTTGACAAATGACAAAAAACTGCGTCGCGTCCATTTATGCTGCTCTTAGCTCCAGCTCTCGGCTCTCGTTTGGGAGCCTAGCTGCTCTTAATTTTATCCAGCACGCGCATCCGGCCAGTTTACTAGGCCACGGGGGTAAGCCGGACCAGAGTCGGAGTCGTAGTCGGAGTCGCAGTTAGAGTCGACCACAGTATTATCATTAAATATGCAATAGATTCGCTTTTTGCACGCTTCTCTGAAACTTTTGAAGCGTCAGAAGTCGCATAAATTATTCTGTTAACAACTTGTGTCAACATGATCATTAGCAACATATCCAGGCAAGAGCAACAACTACAAAGAACAACTCCTTGGAATTGTAATATGATGGCATTAAATGTAACTTTTCTATTTGCCAATGGGAATTGCTAAAACAAACATGTGTAAAACAATGCTTAGACATTTGCAATGTTAATGGAATACTTAATAAGCTTAAGTTGCAAACTGAATCCTCGCAGATAAACATATTATTGTATAAGTTAAGAGCTGGAACACTATTATTCTTAATTTTAATGCTCAATAAATCCACTCGCTTTTTATCTTAATCATCCAAATTCTACATTTTGGAGTAATTCATTTATTGAGTTCAATGAACTCTGGTCATAGACCCAATAGGTAATCTCTCATTTACAGAACATGGCTCTGTCGATGAGTTATTCGACTATTCATAGACCTACCACTAACAATTACAATTATGACTACGTTGAGGAGTTCCAATCGTCGTCAGGCACTGCGGAAGTCCTAACACATAAAGAACAACCACAACAAAGTATCTTTTCCAGTTATTTGCAGTTGTTGAAGTGGTTAAAGTGGTTGAAGTAGTCATCGTCTAAGCGCCTTTGCTAACATTTGTATACATATATACTCTTTTAAAAGTTATAATAACTAAATTAAGGAATATGTAAAGCTTCGCATTTATTATAAGAAAATATTTTTAATTGCAGATATGTATCTCGATCAAAAAATATACAAAATGTATTTCATTAAGTATCTGGTAAATAAATAGGGTACGGCAAAATACACTTTTCTATTTTATGGTTTTTATGTAATTTAATATATTTTTAAGTTCTTTTATGATTGTTGTCAAAAATCCTTGTCTTTTTAATTATGTTAGAATGATAAGTAATAAATCTAATAATCAAATAAATAAATAAGTATTGCGGATCTTCTCATGCAACTTAAGAAATATTTGATGTTCCACATAACTTCTGAAGATCTTTTAAAGTAGCACATATAGAAAGGAACTATTGCTGCAATCTTAAAGGGTATTTACGCTTCGTTAAGCCATTGAAACACTAAGTCTAGCCAAGCTTGTTTATGATTAGAATGCAACTGTGGAATAAATCAACTTAAAGTGCGCATGATTCATACAATTTTTATCGGGTTTATTTAATCGTGCATATTATAGGTACGCACTTCCTTGAAGAGTGAGCCGGAGTGAAAGGAAACCAATTGGGGGTATCCACAATGCGAACACAATACAATACAATACTATACTGAGCAATACAAACACAATGAAATGCGGGGAAAAAGTGATGATTTTTCAAGCGCCAAACAACGTACATGCAACGCCTAATTGGATTTGTTTCTTTTTTTTTCTTTTTTTTTTCCTTTTTTGCCGAGTGTCGAGTCGAGTGTGGACTGCGGAGTGGTCAGCATATGGAGGAGTAGGTTGTGGCACCAGCAGGAGGCGATACTAAACAATAAATGTGGCACGAATGTGCAGACACACAGAACCCATTCAATGGCTCTCCAGGTACTCACTGTATGCTTTGTTCCGTTTGTCGTCGTCGCTGCATAAAGTGAAATTGTGCGTAAAATTCGTTGGTCACGTTTCCACGTCTGTTGACAATTGTTTTTGCCCTGAATGAAGCATGCAACGTTTGCGCTGTTTGCAGCCATTAAACGCGTGTGCAGGTCTAGGTCCAGTCCCATTTCCAAGTCCAGGTCCAGTTGCAGGGTCCATATTGCACATCCTCATCCTCATCCTCATTCCAAATGTTTCGACTGCAGTTCGTGTCGTTTTCATCGCTCGAATAAGTGCTGCTAATCTTTTGTTTAGACCCGACATGTGGCAAAGACACAAAGACAGAGGGACACAGACATTCGGTGAGGTCCACTGTGAACGTCCCTCAATTAGGCACAACATTTTTGCTGTCCGAGTGTCAGTTTCGATCATATCGCTGAGCCAAATTGCACTGGCGACAGTTCCCGGACTGTAAGTCCATTGGACACACCTTTGTCTGTGTTATTATTGGCAGGGATTTGGACTCATTAGTCGCATTGAATGACGCATAAATGTTCGTTATTCTTTTCAGTGTTCTCAATGCAGGGTTTAACGAGCTGCTTGTGTTCGATTCTGTGGTTTCGGTTTCGACTTTTGACTGCAATGGCTAATCAATGAGTTGAAAGCGACATTTGACCAAGAGATGAATGAAAATGAGTGAGTGTATAAACGAACTATAAACTATCTATAGGAAAGTGAATCGATAGATGTTTCAAAGATTTCGAAAAATTCAGCCTCAATGTGGGGAAAATGTGCATCCGATCGCCTTAAATTCCATTCAGCGATGTGGAATGCCAATATACCAACCTACGGAAGCAACAGCATACTGTTTTTCCATAAAATCAGTAAACAGCAAGAGAGGAGAACTGAAGTGGGCCCAGTACTTAGTCAACAGCAAAGAAAAAAGGACTTAGTAAAGGTAAGTACATTGGTTGCTTGGTTGGTTTGTTCGCTTGGATGATTTGGAGGGGAAGAGAAAGAGGAGGGTGGCGGACAGTGGATTCGTGGAAGGCATAGTGGTGTAAAGGGTTTCACAAAACAGGAAAATATTGTAATACAAGTGAAATGCTTAACGGTACAAAGACAAAGGGCCAACACTGAAGTAAACGAGATTTATGAAATTGTTATTGAAGCTCCTGCAGGCTCCTTGGGCAAGGGAGGCCTAGGGTCTTAAACTGAGGTAATGGCAACTGAAGTACGCTTCAAGTTCCAGCAGGAAGAAACATTTGCAAAAATATAAGAAGAGCACTTGAGTCAAGAGTGCTCGACTTATAGATGTCCTATAACGAAATCATCTCGACTGTTGCTGCTCATGATGAAAATATGTAATATTTGACTAAAAAAAATGTTACATACATTTGCTCGTAGAGGTTCACACCCATTCCTTTCCTACGGCACAGGGTATTACTGTCCGAATGGGGTCGATTGGCTGGCGAATGTTAGATGCTCAAAGCTTATAAAGGCTTACGTTGCTTGGAAGCGCTACAACAACAATAACAATGATAAAAAGTTGAAACGAAGAGTATGCAAATTTAGAATTCAGCTTGAATTCGAGTTCAAAGAGTACAAAATAACTG
Organism: Drosophila testacea; assembly: GCA_035043265.1. Taxonomy (NCBI): domain Eukaryota; kingdom Metazoa; phylum Arthropoda; class Insecta; order Diptera; family Drosophilidae; genus Drosophila; species Drosophila testacea. Next base: position 3,414,571 of record JAWNND010000314.1, on the reverse strand, counting down.
CATGTACTTACGATGTGATACTATATTTATCAACTTTATACTTTTTCAACTAATCCTGTTGCTGGTCTTGAAATGCACAATTTATTTGTTCAGCTTTATTTCATTCGCTTTCTGACTCCAATATAGGTTTTTAACGATTTATTCTCCCTTTTTGCTTTACCCACTTTCTACTTTTCGCACATTTGTTTGCAATAAATGTGTTAAATCAGTTATTGTACTCAGCTTTGCTTACTCTCCAATGCCATCCCGATGACATGGTTATTTTGAAGCCTTTAGTTAATTTATTTGCTTTAAATAAAATTGGCAAATCTGCGGGTGAAATACCCTTTGATAGACTCTGACAAGAATGTAACAACTTATAAATGATCTACCAAAACTTGACTTTGACTTTGATAAACGGCATAAATTCGACAGAACTGATTCTAAATACAAAAATATAATTATTTAATTCATTCTAGATAGTGAAATTAGCTATTACTTTAAGGATCATTTGTTCTTTAAGCTGTTTTAAGATTCCATTATATTAAAGACTCTGAATAGTGTTTTTCGAATCCTAAATAATCTAACAAATAAGAAATAATTATTTTATAATAAAAGAATGTTATAATTAATCAATGAGAATTGGTTTTAACTACAAAAATATAATTATTTAATTCATTGTAGATAGTGAAATTAGCTACTTCTATAAGATCAGAAGTTGTCAGATTAAATTGTATCAAAGACTATGAATAGAGTTTTTCGAATCATAAATAAACAAACAAAGAAAACTTAATTACTTTATAACAGAAGGTTGTTATAATTACTCAATGGTTTAATATAGTATATATTTAATTTTACTACAAAGATCTGATCTTCTTAAAACATGTTATTATAATTATAAGATGTGTTTTTTACTACAGCTTTCTGTTACTTGCCATACGTTAAGCCCATCTGGAAGGTCCTTGACTTAAGCCGTCGCTCGGTTTCTGGTAAGTCCACCGAGACAGCAACCAGGCCAAACAGTCCCGAAGTGTCCACCCGTTAAACCCCCACAAGAAGAAAAATATTTGTATTTAATAAAGCCAGGGTAAGTGGAAACGTTGGGTCGCTTGACTTTGCATACGACTTGTGGAATTTAATGTATCCTACGGCAGGGGAACAACATCGAAAAGGTCCTTAACAACAACAACAGCAACAAGAAAAACAAGAACAAGTACAAGAACGAAAAATAAAAATAAAAAACTGAGCAAATGCAAAGCATAAAAAAATACAATAAAATTCGAACATGAAAAGCCTATTTAAAATGCTGACATACGAAATGCGAACGAGCGAATGAACTGAGCCGCTCAACACTTGAGGGCGCCACAGTGCAACAACGTGAACGAGAGAAAAAACAACAGGACAGGATGAGAAGGCGACTGAGCGAATTACCATAAAATAAAAAACAAAAGGCGCGATTCAAGCCAGGGCTACCAACAACACTGCCACCAAATATGTATATGCCGCTGCAACAGCTACCATCCCCCCACCTCATGGTATTTCTCCATCCCTCACACCCTGCAATGCGAATGCGAAAATATGAAAATTGAGTGAAAATATGTAAATGTAATGAAATATTGTTTTCGCTGGCGGTGCGCAAAGGACACAATAACAGGAGCGTCGAGACGACTTCGCACATGACGTCAAGGATTTACTTAGTTACTCAGGCCCCAAATGCCCACTTGGCACTTGCCAGGACCTCCTAAATTTATGCGTAACAAGTCGCTGCTCCATTTATCATCTCTCTCTCTCATTTCTCTCTCCGTTTCCCTATCTCTTCAAGACTGTGATTTACACTCTCGTTTTCGACGAGGAGCCCACAGTCACCGTATGTCGGACTGACTGTCGAACTGACGGATTGACAAACGGAGGCAAAGTATTGAAGCCGCTTTGCTGTTATTTAAATTATGAAAATTATTCAAACCACAAATGGAATCATCATCATCAGTTATAGCTCCCTTCCCCAACATCCGTAATACACGCACTTAACTATACTGAAGTGAAGCTGAAGGGATTTCGAACGAGCCGCAGTTACCTACAGACAGACAGACAGACAGACAAATAAGACAGACAGACATATGATTATATTGGGTGTCGGGTTGAGAGAGTTGGAATATCCGCAGCCAACTGGCAATAAAAGAAAAGCTCATTTATTTGAAAAATGTGAACAGATTTTATGACAGACATTGGAATTCAATAGAATGTTCATCTGTATGCATACATATGGTACATAATATATATTAAATTGGATTGAGAACTTTACAAGTCGACGTATTTGTTTTTTTAAGTAATAGTCCAATATCACAAAATGTACATGAGTACTAGCCTAGATCTAGTCCGTTTGCAACCAGTCAAATTCACATTGATTTTTACCTACATAGTTCTAGAACTATTGGTTTCTTACAGTAATTGCCTTATACGTAGTTATAAAACTAGTTGTTCAGATACTAGTTGCTAGTTATAGAACTATTTTGATTGATATTAATTGACAAAATCCCTACAGGATACACAGTTTGGCAGTTGCTTTCAAATTATTTTCATTGTGAAATTTCACCTAAACATAAATAAATCTTCTGCAGATAATTATACTATGTAGTCTGAGTTCTAAGCTCAATTTCATTCCAATTGATTTGACAGTAGCATTAGTATAGTATTGTACTTTCTAATTAAATAATCGCAATGGCAATTTACAAACAACCAAAGATATTCAATCTAAACTGCCGAGCTGTCAGATAACATGAAATGCACAAGTTATAACCACTTAAAATTGGAAAGCTCTCAAAATATGGTCAGATTGAGAGAGCAGAGAGCAGAGACTAGAAAAGCCCTGGTCAAATAAATGAAATGAGCGTTAGCCTCAATTCCAAATGTCATTAATAAATCCCATACGAGCTCCTTTACCGCTTGTATGTGTGTTTGTGCAAATGATAAACAAATGTCACAAAACAACAACATTGCCCAAAATGATTGTACATATGTATGTACATGAAAAATTGTCCAAGTATTTGTGTGACAGCAACTGGCAGCTGCAAATGTAGATACAAAGATACTAAGAGATACTCATAGGTAGATAGATGCACAGATATTTACTGCTAATGAGTTAATTCAATTAAGAAAACCACACATCAAGCCAGAGGGGAAGGGAGGGAAAGTCTAGCGTGATCCCGGCAGTATTTGACTTTGCGATTTGACAGTTTTCAATTAGTCAAAGTGTCATTAGGTCACGATGAAATGCTGTCCATGCTGACCAGGTAGAGAGTATACCCTATCTTGATGTTGACCATTACACACTGTGCAACTCTACGTGAGTTGTTTGCTAATGCAACGAATTGTGAATGCTGTGTAATTGATGAATTCCTTACAGTTGATTCCAATTATAAAGCAAGTGAACACTCAGAGGGGTATTTGAAGTGTTCTTCCCCAAACTTACTTCACTTCTTTTGGATAATTTGTCCAAATTCAATTAACCATCAACTGAAATTGTGAAATAAATAAAAGAACAATTGAATGAATTCGAAAAGTTGAGACTCTACTGTCCGGCCGTTGAGTTGTCAAGCAACACATTCGTAAATAATTAATAGTCCTGGGTCAACCCCTCGATGATCGGCTCCCTTGGCCGAGAATTGGTTAAGAAGGGCACTAAAAACGACATTGCTAATTTAATGAGTTTTCTACTCGCTCAACGTTTTGAGCTTTGGCCCCGAGCTAAAATAAACACTCGAGCGTTAATGTACGAGATATTTAATTTATACATACTTACATCAACATTTGAGTCGAAGCCTTAGCCGGAGTCTGTGTGAGTATGAGTGCTTTTATGGTTCGAGACCTGATGAGCCAGTGAGGTGGCAAGTGGCAAGTGGCAAGTGGCAAGGAGCAAATGCCAAAGGCGCCAATTTCTAAAGCGTTGTAATGTCCACGTTGCGAGCAGCGGCCAATAAAAATCAAATATGGGACGGTGGCAGGTGCAAGTCGAGAATGTGGCCCATCTGGTGTTCAGTTGAGTGGCAAGGCTTTGAATTAGAACCTGTCAGTTGTGTGTCTATGTGCCACCATCTGACGAGAAGGCCCCTGACAGTCCACAGCCAACAGCCAACAGGCAACATTCTACGTCCTACATTAGTCCAGGTAACGACAAGAACTTGGAAATGGGCAGCAATGTCTAGAGGCTACCATCTTGAAGCTTCCAACTCCCAGGCCCTTGGCACGTGGCGATAAAGAAGACATTCATGGCACTTTGTTCGAACATTAAGTGGATTTAATGTAAAGTTTATGTTTTCCTTAGGTTACGTGGTCGATTTCCGTTTTATTACCTTAATTAAAAGATTGGCTCGGTACTCTCGGTTACATTGGCAACGTTAGTATAATCAACGATATTTATGGCTATTTGAAATATTTATTTGGTTTCTTACCATTTTAATGTCGACCTCTAAAGACACACACTTTTATGACCACCTTCGAAAATGTGCACAAAAAATTAAATTCGCATAAATTGAACTGTTTTAACGGCCCTGCCAGACATACAACATGATCAACTCTACATATAAAGGCACAGATCATCATTTAAATTTTTAAAAAGAGTAAACAGTATAGGTGTATTTTGAAAAGATATTATTTTGATAGTGTTATCAGCAACAGATATGGATTACCTAACAAGGCATATAAAAATGAAATCCATATTAGTATCTGATAATATTACCGAATCAAAACAAATTTTGACACCTCAATCTAACAGCTGGTGGTTGGGTGGGTGTTTATTGCCTGTTGCCACGCATTGTTGTGCATTTTGGGATTGATGTAAAGTTCCGTCTTATGGAGAGATCAGCCATAAATACGGCCATAAATCGACCACGCAATTTGCACACCTTATACTCTCAAATACATCATCAACTGCTAATGTTGATGCTGCAGCAGATTGTTCAGGCTTATCGTGGAGATAAAAAAAAAGACAACAGACACTTTCATTTTTCACAGCGATGTCTCCTAAGGCCAGGTTAATCGGTTGAATTAGCCGACAAAGCGCAGAGAGCATAAAACGACTTAACTCTGATTTTCAGAATTCCAATTGTGAGTGAGTTGGCTTACATACATACTAGGGACTGCTGGGAACTAAGCTGATATCATAAAGTTGAACAAATAAAAGCAGATAATACAACACCAACGATTCCACAAAGAATGGGTCATCATTTACTGACCAAACTTGCCTTTCAGATGGTCAAACTAAGCTCAGTGAAATAATAACGATCATAAGATCATTTGAAGCTAAGCATAAATTTCACATCAAATTCAGAGGATTATCAATAAGCAATACAATGAAATCTTTACCTGGAGGATTATCAATTTAAACTGCTGCAATAAAAGTCAACCGATTTTATTTCAAATAAAATTTAAAATCTTATCTCCAACTAGAACTCTCACAAACTCTTAAGCAGAATTTCTATTTGAAAGATGAGTAATAAGATATGAGTACGTATGGATGTGCGTATACTTGAAATGTTTTCATTGGACAGAATATTTATTTATATTTCTCATATGACGAAATTACTCAAAGCTTCTGCACTTTTCACTAAGCGTACGTTTGTAAATTTAAATAAATAACCAAATAAAAGGTAAACAAAATATTTTCTTTGTGAGCAGCTTTTTTCTCTCCTTCTATATTTCTTCACAAATCCACTTGCAGCTACAAAATGTATTGTCGTTGTTGTCATTGCGGGTATAAAACGCATTTTACAACTTCTCTTGAGATCCGGCAGAGCGCTTGACAACCCACTTATGGACCAGCAACCAAGGTGAATGCAAACATGAGGTAGCTAACAACAAAGAGAGCAAAAACACATGACATTACAATGACGAAGCGAAGATACTCTTAAGAAAAAAGTTTATCTGAATATTCTTCAGTTGTTTTCATATAGTATTTGCAGATGGATTAGAAACCCTAATTAGCAAAGTTGAGTAATATTGTTTGAGTATTCGAATATTTGTAATTTTTAATCTAAAACTAAATTCAAAAAATTCATTGCTGAATAAGTTTCAAACTCCAATACTCATATTACATCGGAATATTATTATGTATATTTCCATAAAGCCTAGACCCAGAGAAGAGCTTTCAAAAATAAAACGCTGCGGGAAACAAAGTTACCAAAAGGCTTTTGGAAGCTGAAGAAGTCGTTCAAGTGCCGTAGGGTGTGGAGTAAGGTAGGAAAGGTAGTTGTTGAGGGGCGAAGGACGAGACTGCTACTGTTGCGACTTTAATGCAAACAAAAACGGTAAACTGGTAAGCGAGGGAGAGAGTGATGTACAGAGAGGCATAGAAGAAAGGGAGGCAGCAGTACAGCCCGCTATTTATATAGAGTGAGGCCTTTCACTTGGCAGTAGGTTCTCATTCCCCTATCGTCATCGTCATCATCATCATCGTCACTTAATTGCGTAGGTTGGTAGCCGTGGAGACGCAGTGCTTGAGCAGCTACTTCACTTTGGGCACTCAACGGGCCTCCGGCCAGAGCCCTATTTGCTCCAACGAGATGAGCACCGTAACCTTCCAAAAATCCTACCCCACTTTTCTCCATCCATCATCACTGTTCATCTTTGCTTCGCACACCTTTTTTGTGGCTGTGTGTGGCTGTGTGTGTGTGTGTGTGTATGTTTACATTTTTACTAATTTACAGCAATTTTCGTTGTACTTGAATACAAAATGCAACACTGCCACGCGCACTCACCCTTCACCTTCCCTTGTCCTCCCTTGGCCATCACTTCTCATACGCCCCGTGTGCTACTTTATGCGAGTGCGCGGGCATCAAGAAGACGCAAAATGTTTGTTGATGCACCTGCAGCGGGAGAGGCAGAAGCCCAAAAAATAACAAGATGATGCTCAACAGCAGTAAGACCAACAATAACAACTACTACAACAACAACAACAGCAGCAAAAGAAACAACAATAGTTACTACAAGAGTAACAACAACAATAACAGCCGCAGCATTAACAGCAAAATATTTAAATGAGGTTAAGTTAGTGTAACAACTATTTAGACACACTCTCTCCTCTGTTATACTCTCCTCTTCCTCTCTCTCTCTTTCTTTCATTGTGCCTTCCACCTCTGCTATTCCGTTTGCTCTCGTTAGTTACTTGTTCTTTTACTTTTTTCCTTGCAGTTTTTCCCGAGATTGCACAAAACTTCCAAATTTATGCAGCTGCTGTACTAGCAAGTGTGTGTTGGTGTGTGTGTGTGTGTGTGTGTTTATATGAGGGTTAAATTCTTCAGGCCAACGCTAATTGGGTCAAGCACTCCAACAGTTGACAAAGAAACCTGTTACACCTGCAAAAGTTCCTCTTAGTTAGACAAGAATTTATATAGTTTGTGTGTTTGTCTGTGTGCATGTGTGGGGGAGGAAAATAGTTTTGAGAGATACAATGGATAACTAAAGAAATATATATTAAAGTGGAGCATGGAAATAGAGACTTCTGATTGCAAAAGTTCAAGGCTATGACTTTAGTATTGTTCTATTAAATATGGAAACGAAAGGTGTCGTTTTTTACGCATTGAGCCGCTTTTTGTCTTTAATTTCTTAAGGTTTAATTAAATTTCATTGGCTTTTTTTATCACATCAATAAAGCTGACAATTTTTAGCCTTCGGCCGCATTTAAAATAAAATACAAATAAGAACGAGATAAAATCGACAGAAAATATAATATTTAATCGTTGCGAGCTCTTAAGCTCAATTGATAAAAATTCTGAAATAATTTATTTAATGGGCGAAATGAGGTAAAAGAAGTCACGGCCCAAAAAGAATGCAGAATGCCACTTAATCAAATTACAGAAAAAAATTTATATTCAATTTAAGTGATTGCATAATGACAGGAGCATCGCATCGTATCTGTTTGCAGGGAAATTCCATGTGTGACAGAGGAATGATATTTAATATTCTACATTGTACTACAAGTATTTACTTATATACACGTATACATATAATATATGTAGCTTCAAATTTTTTATGAAATTATCACCATAACAGACGGCCTGTCCAATCTACAAGTGTGAGTGTGGCAGTGCAAATATAATACAAAATAAATAAACAAGCATCACGAACAAGCACACACACACGCACACAGATACACACATAATAAATGCGTGGTTTTATTATTAATAACAAGTATCTGTATCTGCATTTGTATCTTTATACATTTGTATATGTATCTGTTTCTGCGGCAATATCATTTCTGGGTATCCGTATGTTTGTTTATTTAGTCGTGTTTCATACTTTCCCCGTCCCCGGAGCTCGTGCAAAGATAAAATGTCAAAGTCTCAAGCGAAATCAACAAGCACATATCCTGCGGATATTTTGCTCAACATTTTGTCAGTTCTCAGTGGCAATGTTGTCACTCAGTAACCCACCCATTCCCTCCCTTTTCCTCACTCACAAACTGATACATGCTCTGTGCTCATAATGTTGATGAAAACAAGTGAGACTCTGAATAATGAATTGCAATTAGCGCAATTACAACAGATTGTCACAAATACATAAAACGAGTATACAACTACCTGAATTATCTCCCCTCTCATCTGTCCACTTCTCCTCTTTCCAAAGTACCAAAGTTGTGATGCACGTGCATGCAATCATTTTATTTTAGCTAACGTTATAATTTGAATAATTCAACAACTGGACCCCTTCCAATTGTACAGCAGCTGACGACTAACTTAGCATATAACAATTTGGTTCTAGGCCACATCTGCTCAACACTCACACACACATATTCTAGCAACCCTAAAGCTAAACTCCAGCCCCAATCCCAATTCTCTCAATTCCAATCCCTTTTCAGAATATCCCCTTTCCCCATATGCGACATGAGACAATTCTGTAATGCACAGTGGGCAGTTGGGAGTCAGTTCGCTACGGTTTGGTTATGGTCTGGTCTGGTCTGGTCTAGAGTGGTCTAGGGTTTGGTCTGGTCTGGTCTGGTCGTCTCGTCTCCCTTTCATTGTTTATGAGCGTATCGAATTTTGGGGTTACTTGTGGTTCCACTGGGAACATAAATATTTATTCAGCGATAAAAGAATTTGGGTTATTTTCGTGGTATATAAATAGCACAATTTAACTTGGTTAACCTAAGCCAGTTCAAATGACGAAGGGACGGGGGAGGCCATCGAATATTTAAGTATAGAGTGCAAATGTCAAAGGAGCTATAAAATGGGGAGAAAGAGATATGTGCATGCTAACATTAGCCAAAAATTCCGAGATACGGATACGGATACGGATATTATACAAAGAGCTTGGGTGACTACAAAAAGGGTTACTGAACCTTGTTTAAACATAGCTAAGCAAACTATTTAATAATATTTGAAAGTAGATTAAATATCATCATTGAGGTATGAAGCACAAATGCATTTATAATTAAATTGCCATTACCATTCTCAGAATTAAGCAGTGATAAGGTCTGTCTTTATCATTCTTAGTATTGAAAAGAAACTATCTCTGTGGTTTTTGTATAAAAAAACTATCTATGCACATTTCATTCTTTTACGGAATTGAAATAGTAACTACCTCTAAATGTTTCTTAGATTTAAATTTAAACAAGTTTTACAATTCTATTGAATTGATACATTTAAATTTAATTTAATAGACAACTTCCTCTATGTCTTGGAATTAAAATGCAAGTCTTTCAATCAATTTTGATAGCTATTTCCAAAACTATTTTTCATATAAAATAATCCTAAATTCCACAGTGCGACAATTGACACTGGTTCGCTGTGAAATAGAGTGTAGAGTGTTGGAACTTGGCCTGCGGCATTTACCACAGTACAATGAAAATTACAGAGATGATGACTACAAAAACAACAAAGCAACCTATTAGCCACATAGGTGAGTACTTTCCCCCTCCCATACCTTCTTCCCCTTAGGTTAGTTGCATGACTGTTCGCCCGTCGTTTCTGCTCTTGTGTCAATATTGACGCAGACCATATCTTTTTATGACATATTTTTTGGCTACTGTCAGCTCTGGCAGTTGTCGGGTTTGTTTGCATCCTCGCTTACCCGTTTGAGAATTTTATTTTGGTTCTTTTGAAACAGTTTGATAGCGAGGGGAAGTGTGTACATACATATGTATGTATATTTATGCTTATGCCATATGTACATATGAGAATAAATATATTTATATGAGAGTGCAAGAGTCAGAATGGCAAGTGCACACGTGGCTGAAAAACAAATCCAAATCCCGTACTTGGCTGAACTTTGCTTTGGCTCTGCTTTGATGTCTCACTTATTGTATCTGGGTTACTGGGTAATGCAGTATGAATTTTGTGCCGAAAGAGCTCAGTTCAGCTTTGTAGAGCTTTATGGCTGATGAGGGGTACGGGGACCAACGTCAGTTCGATCACATTTGCATTATGGCCCCGTAAACAAGCAACTTGACAGGTTGTCTACATTTTTGGGTGGCACTTCTGGATGACAACTGATGGAGGCACACACGCTACACAAACTGCATTGAAAATGGTCAAGAAAATGAATTTTAAAGTAGAGACAACGAACATCGAATACTCTTAGAAATCAATGCTAATGATGGAGAAAAAATGTAAATTTTAATGGGTCCGAATATTGGAATAAACGCAAAATCAAATTGTAATCTTTATTTAAATCGGTGAATATGAAAGATTATTAAAACGGTATTCTTCAATCTCTCAGTCAATATAAAAAGTTATCGATTGGGAACTTTAAGCCAAAAATATGTTTATTTCACTGACAAAAGGATGATTGAAAATAAGCTGAATCTTTGGTCTGCCAGATGGTATACAAATCTACCTGTTGGGAATTACATTTTAGTCGGACAATTAATAAAAAATGCTATCTATTGGGAATTTGAAGATATCTTTGTTAAATAAGTATTTAATTAACTGAGTGCTGGCTCTAAAAATATTTAAACCAACGGCAGATGTAATTCATGCTACCCTTTAAAGAGTATAGTAGTAAAATTTGAAAATCTAATACCATAAATTAGACGATTCGCCCAGTTTCGAATGGACGGGTGCAATGTGCGTCTGGAAGTGATAGAGGAGTATGGCAAAAGGGGGGAAGAGGCGGGAACTTTATACTCATATCACACCCAGGCGACCAGGCGATTTTCTTGGAAGCACAAGAAGAGGTTTCACAGTGGACGAGTGTCAACTGTCATTGGCTGGACTTAAGTGGCCATAAAGTAGGCACATCACGTGGTTGTGTGCCACTGACAGTTGCAGGTGTTGGCCGCTAGGTGTCGCACTGACAGTTTGGCAGTCAATGCGCGCCCTGGAATTTTAAATGACTCAACGCCGTCTTGCGAATGGCAATCAAACGAAAAGGATCATTCCATGCGTGAGAGTATTCAATTACTGGCAATGAGACGAAGTCGGAATTAGAGTCGGAATCGGAGTTGTGCATTGAACCAAGGTTGCAACATGAGTGGCTTTGAGGAAACTTAGTTGAACTTGCTGCTTCCGCTTTGGGAATCTTTGCAAGTGGCGATCAATTTGCATGTACAAATTGAGCACCAGCCAAGACCTCCACCGCAGAAAGCTGACAACAACGACTGACAATTGAAACCCTAGAAGTTGGCAACCGTGAGCAATTCCTCAATTTGCGGTTGAACCAGCGATCACCTGACGATCCCCCCCCTCTCTCTGTCTCTATCTGTTAGTTATTTACTTTATTTGTCTCTGTCTTTGTCTTTTTCTCTTTCTTTTTGCCCCTCGACTCGCGTATCGCATTTCAATGACACGACCACATTCCGCGCTTTGCAGGGTTTCTAAAGATACATCTAGATTTCCACTTGGCATTGCTATTGCTGCACTCTTGTGGCACGCACTGTGCCCCAAATGATTTCTGTGGTCAACTTATTTAAGTGGGCGCCCCTTTTTTCGATCCGAGTCTTGTAATCTGATATGAGTTTAGCTTAAAACTCAATTAATTTGAGTCTGACTAACATTTGACATAATAAGCGTTTCCCTTTTAACGTTTCCGGCTCGTTGTTACATTGCCGACAAAGCAACAACAACAACAACAGCCTTAACAGCAACAACATCAATGCAGCACGTCGCACACGTTTCTATCTTGTCAATAAATCTCAATATCAAAATATGCAATATGACCACCCGTATGAACCAGACAATAGTTCACCAGATGGAAATAACTAAAAATGCAAATAACTGCACGAATGGCAAATGCGACGAGTTGAGTTCTGTATATGTATGTACGAGTGTGAATCTGTGTATCTTTGTATCTGTGAGATACGCGCATAAATCTACAATAGTGCCACGCCTCCCTCTCCATATTCCCGCATTGAAAGCCTAGTTGGATTCGTTTTGTTTTGTATTGTTTTGAAAATGTTTCGGGGCGGTTCTTTCATTAAACGCGGCGCATGCAAACAATGAACCGTGTTGACAGGTTTCGTTTTTCCAACTCTCGTTTGATTGATTTAACCTGAATCGACTGACAGGTACCAGAGCATTTTGGCATGCCCATGTCATGAGATACTCGTACGCTCCTACAAGATATACATAACTACACAGCATACTTAAGATATGGAAATACTCGTACTTATGCTAAACGCAGTCCAACAACCTGGGCGGGACAAACGATGGAAACTTCCATTTCAGAAACTCAAAACTGTCGATCACAGAATTAAAGTGCGACAATCAACTGTACAGAACTGTGGAGTTATGCAAAACCAACATTACACATATATGTACATATTCATATCGTATATCTATGATTTCAAAAGAATATTTGTACTTTGCATACCTGCTTTGTGTATCTTGGAATTTGCACAGGTGAATAAGGGAATAGAATTAAAAATAAATATGGTTACCCATTAAATATAGATAAAGATAGATAACAGATTAAACATTTCAATACCTTATATCTTATAAAAGTATCAATTAATAATATAAGTTTCTTAAGCAATATTGATTCTATTACTTTTTCTATCTATTCTTTTCAGTTCTCTACTTCGATAGTTATTAATAGAGCTCTTGTCAAGGTAGAAATCAGTGGCGATTTACCGCTATATTCTTTGTTTAATGTAAGAAAGACTTGATAAGCGTGCAGTTTTAAACAGTAGATGTGAATAATTATGTTGGACAGGCACCGCTACATGATGACGAGAGTTGGTAACAAAAGGCTAAAAGAAAGACATGTATTTCCTTTGGCCAAATGTCGAAGACAATTGACGACTGTCTATAGCTCGAAGCTGGACCCGACGCGAATCCCACTGCACTCCAACTGCACTTAAAATGAAACTCGACTTGAATCATAGATGCAGCTCATGCGAGACGAATGTCGGGATGGCATGAGTAGAGTGTGGGGAACGGGGAATAAAAGGTAAATTGATTGACAGTTGAATGATTTAATGAGCAACAAGATAAACGATGCCCGATGCTGCCAACCGCAGCGAAATGAATTACTTATTTTCATTCGAATTTCAATTTGAATCTCTTGAAAGCAGAGAAACAGGCACTCGCAAGTGTGCATAGTACTGTTCAAATAAGTATCTTTTAGTTGCTGTTGAATAGTTGTAACACGGCGGTCCATAAAAGATGCTTATCTTTGCATCTCTGAAACTGTGTCGGCCTTTTTTCTTGCCTCGTCATTTGATGACGTCGACATGGACGACCACGCATTTTGTGTCAACCAGTCAACGGTCTGGGAATTGATAAACTAATGTTAGCTCAAGTTGTTGTTGGAAAAAAAATATGTACAATCGAGTCTCCATAGTTGATCATTTCTTCGATGCCCATTTCCATAATATAAGCAATCTCTAACAGACCAGCTGTGAAATGTTAGTAGTACATTTACTGAAACTTGTAAGCCTTTGTAGGACTTTTCAAAAAATACAAGAAAACCTTTTCAAAATATTAGAAGCCACAAAAAATTTTAATTAAGCTTTTTATAACTGTAGAATATCTGGATCAAATTATAATCAAAATGACGTTCCCCATCAAAATCAGTTGCCTTAATATGTAGATACATATTTTTATATGAAGAATCAATTTATAGGACATAGGAGAAATAATTAAATGCTTATCTACTTACTGAATACAAAACTTGATTTGCATCGCATGGCGTACTACATATACGAACATTTCTCTTTGTGTGTAGTGTGAACTGAAAAGCTTCTCCTTAATTTTCCATTAAATTTCTTACACATAATTAAATTCGCCCCGCCATTTAAATATACATCTCCAAAAAGGCAACAATTGCATTCAAAGCTCTTTTATTTCTTTTTTTTTTCTTTTCTCTTTCTGTTGATGATTTTTATGTCATTTGCGTGTGAGCAAAGCCCCAGAAAAGAGGGGGACCACTTGTCGTTGTTCGGGACGTACCCACGCAACTCTCAGATACTCTCAGACACTCACGGAGTCGCAATCCGAATATAATTTATGTATCGGGCAAATAATTTTTAACGATCTTCAAGTTACATTTATCTAACAGCGGGAAGAATCTTATCTCTCCCTTTGTCACGCACTCTCTCTTTCTCTTGCTTTTCGTTGCCTTAACTCAGCCCTATTGAATTGTTTGTCAAAATTCTTTGTATTACAATATAATATATTTATAAATTTTAGATAATTGGAAAACTAAGCAAAACAAGACGAATTTTGGTTATACAAAATTGCAGAAAAGATGCAAAACACTTTCCACCTAGCGTCGAGATGCTAATAAGAGTCCTTAACAATGGCGCTCTGCGTAAGCTGGCCATGAGCAACTGCATCACTGTAGGAGCCTTTAGGAGTCGTCCCGTTGTAAGACCAAGAGAGTCTTCTCTGAACTGTAACTGCAACTGCAGGCAACTGCATGACAGTAAATGGCAAAGACAGAATACCCTTAATGAACAGAGACGTAAGATAATACCAAAGCTGGTGTATCTGCACAATCCATGGAAGTATCTCGTAACCAAATTCAATTTGTGGAGGCTCAAATGGCTATGGGACTATAGCTTCAGTGAGGCGGAGTTTGTCGAAGGCTCCAAGCAGGCGGCCATTGTGATGACGGACATCATTCGACAACAGAGTGCGGATAAGATTGGTGAATATACGACACCAGTGGGCTTTCAGCAGATCACCCGTGATATGCTGCTCTCCCGGAACGATTCACGGCTGCAGCTGGTGCGTTTCGAAAAGGAGCATCTCCGACGGGCGATACCCATGAAGGTGGCAACCCGACAAAACTTTGGCCGCAAATACGCGTTCATCGACATGTTGTTTGTTGGTCTGCGTAATACAAAGGACTTTGATTCGCCCAACGAACTAGCCGAATTTAATCAGGTCCTGCGACGCATGGATACCGAACTGAAGACTCCAATAGAAGTCATATCAGTACCCCATCGTATTGTTTTTGCCGAGATCTTTATACGATTTCGACGGGATTACACTGCCGAATGGCGGCGCAAGAAGGAAGCTACAAAAGATTCGCCGGATGACTCCAAACGTCATTATCTTCACTCGGCGGATCCTCAGTCAGATCAATCTTCGAATCTTTCACTGGAGACTGTCCTTTTGCGAATTAACGATCCTGGGTGGTCGATATCCTTCTACAAGATCCTAACTTTTGATGTGCTCAACTTTGATCCGCAGCCAAGATCATAGGTTTCCAAATTATTTGTCCAGAAAAACTCATTTTGCTTATTTTCACTTTGAATAAAATTTAAATTTATTATTTGTCTTTGCCTGTCCAATGGAAGCTTTAGGCTCTTGTATCTTTCAGATACACGATGCGGGCATCTTCAAATTTATTACCTTGAATTGCGCTCACACCTTAAATGTAACGTGGTTGTTATTATTGCCTTTGTTGTTGGAATTGTCACTATCTCATGGCAACAACAACAAATCTGAAGTGAGGTCTACACATATTTGTACCAAATGATGTTGTAATGAGCCACATTACACGATTCACTGTTGTTAGCCGTTACCATTGTCGTTTGGCTCTAATTAGTTTTCAAACATGGGCTTGCCATCGCCCTGTCCCAATCAATTTCAAACCGAAAACCTAAAGAAAGGAAAAAATCAACAACATTGTATAGTATTATACATCTCTTGTTCTCCATGTTTTACACATTTTTGCATAATAATTTGTACATGCTAAACAACTATACCATATTATAAAGGTTGTACCTGAATACCTGACATGTTACAAGCCATTCATTTCAATTGAAATTGATGAATAAATAGGTTCGATATATAACCAAAAATGAATTCAGTTGAATTATGAATATGGTAATCGTTGAAAAGAATTAAGAAATATTTGTTTAGGATAGGTTTAGGAAAGATTAAATGAAATTGTATGTACGCAATTTATTAAGAACTCTTAAATATAGTTTTTATAAATTAAGGCTTAATTTATGGTTCAATCTCATTCCAGGAACTCGCTTTGAATTAATTTTTTGCAATTTTTTGTTTAGCTTTATTTAAAAGCTGAAAGTGTGATTGACTTTGGTTATAAAAGCTATTTGCGTTAAATAAATAAAAGCAAATCGAAATCCGGGCAACTAATGGCAAAACAGCGTCAAACGAGAATGAAGAAAGAAATAACAACACGTCAAAAGGGAGAAATAATTTAAATAAGAAAACACAAACAGCTGTTGCAGTTCTGAGGATGGAAATGTGCCAGATTCACACACACACACACACACCCACACACAGAGAAATCCTTATACAATCACACACAGCTACAAGCAAAAGGGATAATCTCATTATAATGAAACGCAAGTTATGCACGCGCAGCCAACAGCCGCTAGATGGCGCCAGCAAGGCGTCAGTCAAGTGTCGCCCGCTCAGCTTAGAGAAGCAAATGAAGGGACTGGAGAACGGCAAACTTACAGCTGCTGCTGCTGCTGAGGCTGCTGCTACAGCTCCTGTTGCTGGGAAAGCTGCTGGACGGGGTGCTCGAGATTTGAATGGCTTGACAGCCGGATCTAGTCCTCTGCCATGGCATGAGCTGACATGCGAAACACGTTGGCGTAAAAAAAAGAATCCGTATTATTATAATTTATGTATATATTTTGCCTTGGCCGGACCATTCAATCTGTGGCGTGCACTTGGAATTTCTATCTCATTTCTAAGATAATGTACAGTGGGTCAATACAATCTGAGATGTGCTTAAAGTTTAAACTAAAACTGTTTAATTAATAAAATAAATGAGCACAATAAATGACATAAATGATATAAAAATATTTTGTCACTGGTAATTAAATTAACGATTAAATAAAATAAACTTTCAAAGTATTTCATAAACGATATTCCTACTATCACAATTTTTTGAATATTTTAAAAATTTATAAGATAATGTCTCAATTATTTGTATGCGTTGTTTTGAGCCAATGTACAACCCAGTATCCAGTGTCCACGTCTTACTTAGATGTTTAACTGGCAACTGAACCCCAACCATAAATAATACAAGCGGCTTAATTTCAAACTCATTTGCAAATATTTACACACAAATCGAGACCGTGGAACCCTTTCGCAGCGGATGAGGATCCCAAATCCAACGTGTAACAGGTGCACGAACCAACCGACGTAAAGTCGGGTTCAAAACTTTTTTCATAAATTCTTTTACTTTTCGAGATTAATTACAAGCCTTGCGTAATGAGCGGATTTCCGGAACGTTCTTTTCGTTTGCTTACCTTCCAGTTACTCCTTACCATCTACCTTCCAATCTTCACTTCTCTTACTCTCCACTTGTTCCTCTCTCTCTCTCTCGCTGCTCGTATATCTTGCGTTTAATAAAAATTGAATGAAATTTATGAATTATTTGCGCGCCACGCATAGAAATGTGGCCACCCACATTGGACACGAAAGGTGAAGTCTGCCTGCAATCGCTGCTGCTGCTGCTGTTGTTGTTATTGTTGTTGTTGTTGTTCTTGCTGGAATCTCGGCAATGTAGGCATCCGCCAATCGTTGATCTTCATTAGCGGTGCCGACGCAATCGCCGTCGACGTCGACGTCTCTATAGACATTGTTGGAGTCGCCTCTAAGTTGCTGCCGCCGCTCTAAAGCTTGAAATTTATGGCAACGCATTTGCGGGGCGCGCTTACGTACATAATACCATGGCCAACAGCAACACCAACAACAACAACAACAATAGCTATAACAAAGTCTGGCTAATAAAGCGTCGGCGTCATCGTCATCGTTCTTGGTCTTCTTGTTGGTGTGGTTGTTGTTGTTGTTGTTGTTGTTGTCATGGCTGTCCTTTATTAGTTCATTGCTTGGCTGCTTTGGCTCTTGCCGGTTTGTTGGCGCTCGTATCCATTTACACTTGGATATTTATCGTCGCGGTTGTCGCATCGACCTCCTGCTTTGCCACCAATGGAGTTGTCCCATAACTTTAGCCGTGAACAAGCTAAATACGCCATTTAACACAACATTTAAAATGCATATCGATCGTATATCAAAAGGTCGTTTCGTTTTCATTACATAATCTCAGCAAAGCAGCGCGTGTGTGAGTATCTGATAGATAGATGATGTCAAGATACTTGTGCGAGAACATGACAGCTATATTGAAAGTAATGTATAAGTTATCACAAGCCTCTGATAAAAATTTCTTCCTGCGTCTTGCCAATCAGCAAACAGAAATATATTTATTACTCCATTAAAGGAGAAAAGTAGGTCCTTTGATTATTGTATACCAAATACGTTTAAAAAATTGGAGAACAATTTCGAAAATGAATAACCAATGTATTGACGTTTAAAATTTATTTCAGTTTTAGTACAATATAATTATTATACTATAAGCCACTTTCGGCGTTTGTGCCAGTTTTAATACAATTATTCTATAAGTGGCAGCCTTAAATAAGCTACGCATGCGTGTTGTTGAGAGCGTTGCCACTATATGAAAATTAAGACTATCGATAGGAATGGAAGCATCCACTTAACAAATCCCAATTGAAAGTCATTTAATAAATCAATTCAACTTTAAGCAATAAAACAAAAGATTTTGTAAGAAAAAATTTAACTTTAGTAATTTTTTTAAGCTCTTATCCAATTGTAATGCCATTTGCAATCTCATTTCCAATTTCGAATAGCTTTTAAGCCGCTGTTTGGCATTTTGAATGTTCGACTGACCCTCATTTTGGACATCGTTCATAAAAACAAACGTCAACAGTTTTAGAGACAATATTTATGATATGCACTGTAGGAGTATTGAAGAACTGGCCGCCTTGCTAAATTGCCACTTGGCGCCAAAAAAACTGGGGTAAACTCTTGAACAGTTTGGTCCACCGCTGTCGCTGTCAGCACTAAAAGTATCTGCATAAATTTTATTTTCCAAAAAAAAAAGGAATCGAAAATTTTTGCCAGTAAATTTTTAATTTAAAACACATTTTATATGCAAAAACAGCAGAATACGCGTCGGAAGAAAGAGAGAGAGATGGGCAGAGGGAAACGGAAGAGGCCACAACAAAACTGAAACATAAATAAATCTGAAATTTTATGCACTCAAAAAAGCTCGAAGCAAAGGGACTACAAGAGCACGGAACTCTGACATTCGCCAAACCAAGTGGAACATACATAAAAGCTGTTTGCGACTTATAAAATGGGAAAAAAAAAATAAATAAACAAACTTTTGTTTTCCAAAAAAAAAAAGAGTTCTACCCAATCTGACTGCTATGGTTTTTATAGTTGTTGTTGTTGTTTTGTTGCTGTTGTGGCAACCCTGTTAAAGCTGCTTGTTGAACATGCAATTTCTTTAGGCTGCACTGCGTTCGATTGCTGCGGTTCGGCGGCAACAGCAGCTGCAACAACAGCGGCAAGGACAAAAGCCAACAATGGATTATTAGTGGCTCTTAAGCAAACACGGCTCGTTGTCGGTTATCGACTGCGGGGCGTGGCATCTGTGGGGGCGATAGAGGGGCGACTTATGGCACCGCACGAGCACAACAAATCTGCGAGTGTGTGGCAGCATGTGTGTGTGTGTTTGTGTGTGCATGAACCGTCGCCTGCTGCTGTCGTTTAATCTTGCCCTCCGTCTTCGTCGTCGTCATCGTCGCCGTCGTCGTTGGTCGCCGTTCCCTGTGCCGCATCCGCCACTGATTTATCGTTGAAATGTGGGCGTTTTTAATTAATTTCGCTGCGTTGCGCTTCCAACAGATTTTCGCTTGGTCCGCTCATAAAGCGTCGTAATAAAATACAAGAAGCACACAAAACAAAAAGCGCGGGTGTTCTAGTCGAGTGTGCTAACAATGAAATACCCTGTACCGATGGTTTCCTATACAAACTATGTAAAACATATACTGCTTGCAATTTTGACTGCTGGACCAAAACAAAATAACAAACATAATTCTTAATAAATTTAATTAACTTTATCATTAATATTGTATATTAAATTTTGTACATTTCTGTTATGTATGATTTTGTTCTGTTCTCACCGTTCCGCAGTGTCGCTTATTACTACTAACAAAATATTAATTATTATCGCTTATCACAAACTCACATCTCGATATGAAAATACCATCTCTATATTATTATATATATCTAAATTACTACGCAATTAAATGAATAAATTACATTAATTGTTAAAACAAAGAATTCCAATGCTTACAGGGTATCACAATAGGTACCACATCGGTTTTCAGTCTCATTCTGATTTACTTATAAATATCGCACTCGCAAATGAAGTTCAAGTGCCAGCTTTTAGAACAACCAAAGCGTACTCCAAGTAAACCACAAGAAATTGCGAATAGGGGTTGATTGCATTTTGAATAAGGGCAGATGAGGAGTACTTTATGGAATTGTGCATTGTGGTTCAAATTTCAAGTGTTTTTCTCAGGTGTGAAGTGCAATTTCAGTATGTATGACTGTTCAATAAGCAGAGAAAAATGAGACTTGAAGAAAACAAAGCTTTGCTTAAGTTCATAATTTAGCCAATATAAATTTACAATAAAAACTATAGTTTGATCAATTGAATCATACAGAAAAACCATTCCATAGCGAACAAGCTTGCGATATCAAATCTTGCAAAGGCTAAACAATTTTCAACCCATATTATTTTATTTTGCATTATACTTTGCATATTATTTGGTAATAATTTTACATAAAATATTCAAAACCACACTCGAGGGCACACACCCGAAAACATTCATATTTAAAGGAGTAATTTTATTTTTGGCTAATTTTGTTGGTGAATCCAAAAGTTTGTTCTCCTTCTTGTTTAGCTGCTTGGCAACTTTTGCAGCTTTTAATTCTAATTTTCACGCTGGCGCAATTTTGACGCTTTTGCTAATTTGCCTTCAACTTTCCACTTTGGATTTCCGGGAATTAAACCAGCAGTCGACTGTAACTTGACGATGATGATGATGATAATGATGATACATCTGCCAGTCGACTAAATATTTTGTCATTGCTTCCAAATGGAGATTCATTGCATTGCAAGTGATTCAAGTTTGAAAAAGGTTTGAAGAGTTTTTGAACTTTTAATTGAGTAACTAATGCATTGCAATTGATTTTGAAAACTTGTCATCATAATGTGGCATTGTGGAAAGTTCGTATGCCACAGGAATTGCTGCCAGGAGGGGGCAATGTGTTACCAAGGCTAGCCAAAATAAATAAATAATAAATAAATTCATTTAGCAACTGCGGTTAAATATTAAAATTGCTCGTTGGCTGCACAATTATGCGGAAGGAACTAATTAGGACTACAACCACAAAGAGGCCGCCCCATAGTCTCCCTTTACGTACAGAGCAATATTAAATTTCATTTTATTGCATGCTAAAGTTCATTACGAGCTGCAAATTCAAATTAAGCTATATAAACGAAGCAAAAACAAGTTGTTCTTTTGTTTTATAAAGAATATCGTGCAAGGCAAAACGGAGAAACATAAAACAAATTTTCGCAAATTAATAAAGGACCCAACTTAATATAAACTTCAATTATTATGCACTTTCTTAACAAATTGCTTAAACAATGGTTCAAATTTCAGTATTATAGTTTGTTTATTAAATTTCATTATTTGTTTTATTCAATTAAATAATTCGAATGCCAGCTTAAAAGGAGTAAAGGTGAATATAGATTTTTATTTTTCGACCCAGTACTTTGAAAAAGTACAAACGGGTCTATTAAGTTTGTGCAAAAAAAAATAAGCGTAACAGGCAGAAGGAGGCGTGGCAGACCCCATAAAGTATATATATTCTTGATCAGCATCAACAGCCGAGTCGATAAAGCCATGTCCGTCTGTCTGTCTGCCCCTTTTTTGAGTTCCTAGATCTGACTATAAACGCGGAAGCACATATAATATACACTATGTCCAAACCTGTCCAGAAAATTTTATTCTAATCGGATGATAAACACGGAAGTTATTCAACAAACAATGTTACGGGCAAAGGAAGAAGAAGAGACGCTACTTTGTGTTTCTTAACTTATCTTCGTAGTGGCGCCATCTATTGAATGGTACGCAACATTGAAGAGCAATCTATAGTGAACGCTTTGCACCAAAAGTACTGGGTCTCCTACTGTCGAGCTTGCTCCACTGTAGCTTACTGCATTTTTTTCTTTGGAATTAATTAATACATCTTCGCTCCCAAGAAGTAATATTCATTATAATGATACTCTTTATTTCAGCTAATGTTTAATTAAAATGGCTTAATTACATATAATATAATTGTTTAATTAAACAATAACTTTATCTTAATCAGTGATCTTGTTTAATTGGATTCTATATTTATCTTCAACTGCCGCTTATACGACAACGCTTAAAAAACAAAGGCGAATCATATCGGAACTTATTCTTTTACAAATTAAGGCCAAACATTTTAATTTCACCTCGTAGATTTAATTACTATTCTCCAATATAAACCTCTTTTGTCTTCATGAATATATAATATGAATAGATACTTATTCTATTATTATCAAAAAGTAGTAAGCTTACCAACGAATAAATAAGTAGCATCATTAACTTTCATTCATATTTATAAGCAGATCTTCTGATTAGTTTTACACACAACACACACACAAAAAAAAATAAAATAAAAAAACACACACACATAAAATTTAAATCACAAATTACACAGACTTTTTATTCTGCGCTTACACATAAAATAATAAAAAAAACACCAACACTACGCATCATGATTTAAATCAGGGGTGGGGGCCAAGACAAGTCGCTTATCAGACGAAGGGTTTATTGCTTGGCGATTTCTGCAAAAACAAATTACACTGACTTTTTTTCGATCGCTGCACTTGCAATTCGCGATGGCGGCGGCTTGTAACGGTGGTTGTTGCGGATGCTGAATAAATAAGTAGCAATAATAACTCGCATTCTTATATATAAGCATATGCTCTTATCAGTTTAATACTCAAACACACACAAAACAAAAGAAAAAAAAGAAAACACCAACACTACGCTTGCCGATTTCTGCAAAAACAAATTACACTGACTTTTTTTCGATCGCTGCACTTGCACCTCGCGATGGCGGAGGCTTGTAACGGTGGTTGTTGCGGATGCTGTTGCAGTGCTCACTTGTTGCATTTGGCCGCCCACCTCTCTATTAAACGGTATTTATTGATCACCTTTACTTAGACCGCGTACACGAACCGTAGGTTAATTTTTCGATCGTAATGAAATAAATATTAACGTTTATAATCCGACTTTGTAGAATAATTTATTGGGATCAACAGTTGACTCGCGCCTTAAAAAATCGCAGTTGCTAATATAATATCGACCAGCCACCACGTGTTATCGGTCAAGAATGTTTAAGTAATCGGGTAGTTTATAATCAGTTCAACTGTTTTCGCACGGATTTCTGCCCATTGTTTGTTTTGAAATTATTGAAAAATCCGTGCGAAAACAATTGAACTGATTATAATCTACCCGATTACTTTAGCATTCATGACCGATAATTCGTGGTGGCTGGTCGATAATATATTAGCAACTGCTATTTTTTCAAGGCGAAAATCTACTGTTGATCCCAATAAGTTATTCTACAGAATAGGATTATAAAAGTTAGATATTAATTTCATTACGATCGAAAAATTAACCAACGGTTCGGGTACGCGGTCCAAGTAAAGGTGTTCAATAAATACCGTTTAATGGAGGGGTGGGCGGCCAAATGCAACAAGTGAGCATCCGCAACAACCACCGTTACAAGCCGCCGCCATCGCGAGGTGCAAGTGCAGCGATCGAAAAAAAAATTCTGTGTAATTTGTTTTTGCAGAAATCGGCAAGCAATAAACCCTCCGTCTGAAGGGGACTTGTCTTGGCCACCCACCCTTGATTTAAATCTTGATGCGTAGTGTTGGTGTTTTTTTTATCTTTTTTTTTTTGTGTGTGTTTGTGTGTAAAGCCCAGCGATCAAAAAAAGTGTGTGTAATTTGTGATTTAAATCTTTATGCGTAGTGTTGGTGTTTTTTTATTTTATTTTTTTTTCTTTATGCGTAGCGTTGGTGTTTTTTTATTTTTATTTTTTTCTTTATGCGTAGCGTTGGTGTTTTTTTATTTTTATTTTTTTTTGTGTAAATTTGTGTGTAAAACTAATTAGAAGATCTGCTAAAAATATGAATGAGAGTTAATGCTGCTACTTATTTATTCGTTGGTAAGCTTACTACTTTTTGATAATAATAGAATAAGTATCTATTCATATTATATATTCTTGAAAAAAAAGAGGTTTTTATTGGAGAAAAATAATTAAATCTACGAAGTGAAATTAAAATGTTTGGTCTTAATTTGAAAAAGAATAAATTCCGATATGATTCGCGGCAATTGAAGATAAATATAAAATCCAATTAAACAAATCACTGATTAAAATAAAGTTGTTGTTCAATTAAACAATTACATATAATAATTAAACTATTTTAATTAAACATTAGCTGAAATAAAGTGTATCAATATAATGAATATTACTTCTTGGGGGCGAAGTTGTATTAATTAATTCTATGATATGATTTTTTGAAGTGTCCACAGTGAACTCCACTGTTTTAACTTTAAATATATCTATAGTTCCAATCAGCCGGTATATCATAACTTTTTCCGCCGGCTAGTTTTTACCATATCCCGCTTGTACAACACACAAAAGCTAAATTTAGTTATTTAAAATTAGGTTTTCTTGAAATGAATAGAATAAATGGACTTTTGGTAAACATATATTTAAGCAATCTACGTATACACCCAACCTCTTGTTTTTTGTTGCATTCATGTTATTGCAGCGTTACTGTTATGTGTAGACGTATTTTATTTGACACACAGATAACATACCCATATATGTATATGTAATCTTATTATGGGTACCCCTGTAACTACCCCTATCGTGTTTACCTACATAAGAAATAATTTTTTATTTCATTAAGTAATTCAAATAAATAAATTAAATATTGAACACATCAATGAAGAGTTCGTTTAGTAATTAAAAGTTCTTTGAAATACATGTAGAGCATTTATTTAGTTCAGAAAACTTGAATGTATCTCACTTAACTTCTTATCTATTCAATACCAGTTAACAGAGGCTTGAAATGAAATATTGCCAAGCATTACGAGAAACCATTATTCTCTTTTTGGTCTGTTTTACTGCTGTTGGTAACGCCTCCAATTTAACTATCAGGCGGTAGACTTTGAATTTGAATATATAGCATTTGAATGTCTTTGCATGGTGATGTCGAAGTATGTGTTTAAACTGTGAAAGCAATCTTCTTGTATGCTAATTAAAAGGCATAAATAATGCAATATTTGAACTTCAGCTGTCTGCAAACTTAATTGATTTACGAGTTTCAATAAAGGCGCGAGCGAGGCTCGTCATTTTCATTTTCCATTGCTTTACAGTCGGCAAACTTAAACAAACTAATTTCAGTCTAGGCAAGATCTACCCCCACCCCGGGGGCAATAAAGAATTTTTACGATTAAAACCAACGGCAGAATGGAACTGAGACTGCGACTGCGCCACAGGCCACGGAAGCCGCTTGACATTGATTGGAGGGATTGAAGTTGGTGTTGGAGTTGGTGTTGGGATGGTGTTAAAGTGTCCATGGCTGTGACGAAGCCAGAGTGTGTAGAGTATCCACGTCGAGTTCTTCAATTAGTGTAAACACAAATGGCAACACACAAACGATGACACTGCTCAGAGAGACACCAAGCGAAGCCAATTTTCATTCTCCTCATCTTCTCTCTCTTTTTCCAGTGTAGACACTTTAATATTTAACACGCCTGGGAGCAGACAGCGATGGCGACAATGGAGCTGGTAACGCCAACATATTCCACGAATATGTTTCGTGATCATAAAATTATAATTTATGAACAAAGTGAACGCGTGAAGAGCAAGCACCAAGGAGGCAAGCAATCCCAATGCCAGAGTCAGTGTCAGAGTCAGAGTCAGTACCAGGGCAGGGAGTTTAGGGCAGTCGCTGGGCACTTGGCTGGGCGAGCTTATCTGTTGCTGGCATCTAAGTGCACATACACTTACATATGGAGGAGATCCCAATGCAGATGGAGATGGAGATGCAGATGGAGTCGATACAAAGCAACAACGAACGCCGATGACAACGAACGCAGTTGATGGCGATTTGGAGCGACGCGCGCGTCAATTTTTGAAGTGGGACACAAGCAGCGGGAGCTGATAAGAGAAGGGAAGCGGTAGCGGGAGCGAGAGACTGGGAAACACTAAAGTGGAGACTAAGGGTGATGGTGTTGCTGTTGTTGTTGTTGTTATGGCTCTTGTTGGCTTTCCAGGAAAGACGCCTCCGGCGGCGGCAGCTCCAACAATATTTTCTTATTTATTTTGTCTCTCGCTTTGGTTTGGATGTGGATGTGGATGCGCTTGACATTGGGGGCAACTCGCAACTGGCAACTGGCAGCTCGCATGTTCTTTGTTGTTTGTTAGTTGTTGTTTTTGTTGTTGTTATTGTTGTTATTGTTGTGCCATCTGTGGTCCGTCGTGGCAGCCAACTAATTTGCGGTTTTGTTGCGAGCCAAGTCCAGCCGGCATTCAAACCGAGAGTGTCTGTAATTTCCTTTCCAGTTTCAGTTCAAGAGTCCTAAGTTCGAGACTCTTTGTTATTTTGCCACTTAACCAACTCGACACGCCCTCCAGCCCCCATTACCGCCCCCGCTCCACATCCTTCTCTTATGCCGATTGCCTCGGTTTAATAAGTTCTGTTTACTGTGCAACCTTTTGGGTCAGACCGGCAAGTCTCTCAAATTAAATTCCAAATTAGCCAACGGCAACTTCCAACTCTCTTCGGTTCGTCTAACTAACTCTGTTTGTTAGTTTTAGGCAAATTGCAGAAGCCTTTCAATCCGTCTAACCCTGCGTGCTTAATTAAATTCTTTTCAATTCTAGACATGAACCAATTTTCTGTCTTGGCCCAAACCAATGCTTTGCGTCTTCGTCTCGGCTTCTGGCCAAACTTGTCCGAGTTGGCCAAGTTTGACAATTAAATAGGTATTTATGCTGCATTATTAGATCCAACTTTCTGAATAAGCGGCACCCAATTTGATTACTTTCTATGAGATTGAAAGAATTAAGTTAAGGGATCTTTTTTTTATATCCTAAACGAAATTTTTATTGTCTTGAAAGAAATTAAGCTACACTTACTGTTTATACCCAGACTCTATGATGAAGTAAGTAATAAAAAATAATAATAATCTGTGAGGGTATCCAAAACATCAACATACCAAAGATAATTATATATTCTTAAAGAATGTAATGGGAAATATCGGTAATTATTTCAATATGCAGAGACATTTTTATGTACATACATATGCATGAAATAACTTCAGCCAATTGCTGGGACACATTTAAAATCCAGCATAATTATTTATTTTGTACAGCAACAAAAGTAACAAAGCGTTTGCTTGAATGTGTTATTGTCGCTTGCTAAATTTAATGAAATTCGACATGCAACATAAAGTAATTTATTTTTAATTAATTTATAAATGCAGCGACATCAAAAATGGAAGCCTGGCCAGAAAGCAAAACATTAAACAGACTCGCCAACAATAACAACAGCAGCAGCAACAAAAGCAACAACAACAACAACTACAAAGAGGACAAGACCGGCTTATCCCTTGTCAGGGCGTCGAAAATTAAGCCTCGGCAATTTGCATGATTTTATATGTATTTCTTTTTTTCATTTACATTTTATTTATACATATATATTTTATTTTATAAATGTTTCCATGCAACAAGCGGCACAAAGTGTCGCTGACAGGCGTGTCATCAGCACTTTGAGCTGACGCTGCCGTTGCAGTTGCAGATGCAGCAATGTAGCCCTCGTCACGCCCCTTTTTGGGTGGGCTACAAACAACTCGCAAAACACAGCAGCAATTTCATTAAAATTTACTGCACGCTGCAGAAAAAAAAATGGTTGCGGTCAATTAACGTCAACAGCGGCATCCCCTCCTCGGTTACACCACGGCACCACCCCTTCCAACCCTACCATAGTCATGCTGCTCATTAACAGCACGCTGACTTTACTGGCATTTTGTTTATTGTTGCTGCCGTGAATAAATAAATACATTTCATTGACATATGCTCAAATAAATAATAGAGCAATTTTTTAAATTATTGCTCCCAGACGCACAAGCTTGCGGTTGGTTAGTCGGTAAGAAGGGGGTACGAGGAGGCAGGACTGTCCGATTATCCTGGCCAGTGAATTATGACTGGGCTGTTAAGACATCCGGACGCGAATACGGATCCAGAGTCAGACTCAGACCTGTGCTCCGACCGCTGACCACAGCGGCATATAATAAACTGCTGAGGCGTTGTCCACAATTTTTAATTTTTATCCAACAATGGAGACTCACATATGACAATGAGAGTGGAATTCCAATAAAATGGGCTTCAACAGAAGAGTTACTATCAGCAAGTAATATGTATATAATACTCTAAAATAGAAGAGATCTGTTAACATTCGATTGTATTTGCCTTAACCTGGAGTTTCTCTTGTTAATCAAACCTGCCATTAAGTAATGTGAATATTGCACTTTCCAAGTTGTTATCTTTACATAATCAAAATACCATGTTATGCTTATCTCATACTGAGTTATTTCATTGCGCTTCCTTTAAACATTTATCAGTGCTGTATTTATTTCCGACCTGTTGCATTGGCCAAAAATGTAAAGCCACAAAACTTCCTCCTCTTCCTCTCATGGAGCGATAAGCAGCCACAGTTTGTGTACTTTGTGTACTGAGTGTTGACTTTTGTGCATAAATAAGCAAATATTTATGCAGTGACTTCTGCTGCAACGCCTGCCCCATGGAGGCACAGTCAAAATGTCAATGCCACGGCGATAACAGCACGAGACACGAATGCCAAAAACGAAATTCGAAAATCAAATATTCGCCATAAATAAGCGCAAGTCGAGAAGATGCCAGTTCCAAGAAGGAGTCACCTCTGTCTGTCTGTCCGCATCTGCCACTGGGAGACGATCAACAATGCAGCATTTTAATAATATTTCCCTTTCAATTTTTTTTTTACACCTCTTTCAAGCGACTGCGACTGGGTGCGAACTGAATGCCTCTCCCTGTGATATCTTATTTCGACCGAAACTGTTGCACTGCCACCTTTTGGCGGCTCGATTCCCAGATATATTTATGTGCATGTGCGGCACAGGTGTGACAACATGAAAATTTATCTGCGGCATCCACAATTCAGCCTGCAACCCGCCCCCTCCGGCAATCCCTTTATTCAAGCTGTGACTGCGGAAATCGCGGACGTCGCAGAATATATATGTATGAGAGTGCGAGCACAGATATTGAACTTGCGAGCTACGGTCCAGGTAAAAGCTGGATTTATTTGCCAACCATGGTGTGGTGGTAACCCTAATACGACGTAAACTTTGCAAATTTGTTGGCTTTAAACAAATAGTCGCATGTTGCACAGAATAACACCTGTGGCTGCAGCTTGTTGCACACACTGAAATAAATTGTATTATCAATAAGAACAGGTCGGACTTAATTTACACTTTTGACACCAAGCATTAATGCTCACTACAGTTATACACTCAGTTACACACTCAACACTCAAAAATAGTTAATGCTGTACCTAGGTACTTCAATTTAATTTATTGCACAATTAGTGAACAACTGTTTGTATAGTTAATTAATCAATCGGTATAGACCGCATTTGCAAGGTAGAATTGAAACATTAGGTTTGGATCCCGTAATTTCATTTCTTCGGCTACAACAAATTCAGGTAGCTTGCGGCCTCTGAACCTTACGGCAAAAACCAGCGCACTGTCATAGTAAAAGCCACTCAGAATTGCATTTGCTTTTAAATTACGACTAAATCCATTGTTGATCGTAACTACGGGTTTGTTCTGTTTTAGGATTAGATTCAAAGCCTTGGCGACTACAGCGCCAACGTTTTCTTCATTTTCACTTTTCAATGGAGTCTTGCGAGGACGCCCCTATGAACGAAAGCTTATTACAAAATGTCGCAGTTAATAAAATAATATGATAATATACTTACACGTGGACGTACACTCTCATTTCTTACATCAGTATTTGATACTGAAAGACTTGCTGAAAAAAAAGAGTTATTCGAAGTTCGAACCTAATCACAAATCCACATGTTACAAACTTACCCGGATTTGTTTTTCCACCAGGCTGCTGATAGAGCCTCCTATTAGGAACGCTGATCTGCAATATTTACAGTTTAGTAGGTAAATCGATCCTAAGCAACGTTTAGTATACTTACTTGTTTGGGAATCAGATTTTTTTTTGCCATATTGTTTTTTAGTGCGAGTGTCGACGCAACTTTGATTAAAAAAAATCGATTGTCAAATTTACAGTGTTCGAAAAGGTTGCTCCAAACTTTAGGGTTGTCTGTAAAATTCTTAAAAATCTTCTATCACGCGATAAACAGACCGAAATGTTTGACTTATGTTATTTTGCAGTGTTTAATGAGATTAAATGAAGTCTGTAAATTTTAGCTATAAAGTTTATATATTAGCTGTTTTTGATCATGTTGTACTTTCCAGTTTTGATCAATAATACAGAGCAGCATAAATTCTATAATCGAACATGAAAATGTTATCGCTTCTTATTAGACTTGTGTAAGCTCTTTTTCCCAATTGGATTCGCTACATCCATGTTTGGAGACACCGTGTTAACCAGCTACGATTTGCCGCCAAGATTCAAAATCAACAAATAGATTCATAATTTCGAAATCGGCTTATTTATAGGAAGCCATGAAAAAATATCAAATAATGTCAGTTCAGAATTCAGAAGTCAGTAGACAGTCTCACTGAAATCTGCTTTACTGAAATACTTTTTCTTTAATTTCGAAAAATGTCCCAGGAAAATCAAAAGAACCGAAAAGTGGATATGTCGAAAGCCTCTCGAGGCGTTTGGCTAGTGAAGGTGCCAAACTACGTGGCAAAGATGTGGGATAAATCTCCATCGGACATGCACGTCGCCACAATGCGTGTGGAGAATTCTTCGGATGGCATCGAGCCGCCCAAGGTAAAACTTTTACTAAGCGAGGAACTGGTTAATCTGGAACCAGATAAATTGATTGCCAGAGAGCACGAGATAAAACCATCGAAATCGTTACAAGGAGCACAGGTAACGGGTATTATTTCCACGGTCAATGATGAGAACCCGGCAATGGAGGGTTGGATAAGCCACAAAATGGAATGCCATCCCGTATGTAACTCTGAGTATTTCCAAATGAAACGGCAAGCCTTACGTGGCGAGAAGCCCCTTCGCAGTGCAGAGCCCCTCAATAATATTGTGAAGAACTTCAAGCCCGTGAACAGCCACATCCACAATGTAAATTATATCCTCTCTCGATATCAATGTTGATACTTATTGTCCTTTTATTTCTGTAGCGAGAAGAGGATAAACGCAGGAAAGAGGCTGGCTCAAAAATACTCGGCAAAGAGGCAATTATGGAATTGCTATTCCAGTCCTTTGAAAAGCATCAATACTATTCCTTGAAGGATCTGGCATTTATAACCAAACAGTCCATTTTTACATTAAAGACAGTACTGAAGGACATTGGCGACTACGGCAAGAATCCGGCACATAAGCAAATGTGGGAACTGAAGCAGGAATATCGTCACTATCAATCGCCGGGGTCTGGTAAACAACAACAGAAGCCTTAATAATCCAACATGATAGGTTATTAAAATAATTGCTATTGTGACACCGCAAAAAAAGATCTTTCCTTGGCAATTTCGTGTGTAAAAGTCAATTAGCGGCTTTGCAACAATGGAAAATCGAGATGCTGACAACATAATGCCACCCAGGTGCTGTCACTGAAGGATCGACCACACACGACGATGACCCAAGATGGTAACGAGGCTAATGAAAATGAAACCTGGTCACGCACATACAAAAAGTCTCAGTCTCTCTCTCTCGAGACTCGTGGGCAATATGAAACATTCAAATGCCACATATAAATTCATGTTAATCCACACAGCGGGTCGTCTCCAAGGCGCCAGTGGATTTTTGATCTTGACTATACCACTTTTCATTTCGTAGGAAAGTCTTTTCGTACCTCAGGCCGTCTGTTTCTGTCCCATGTCCAGAGCGATTAGTGCTTCATATACCAAACCCAAGGAATCGAGTTCCTTATGAGAGCATCCAATGTTGGGGCTGTTGATGGGCGCCAGCTTTTAATCATTATTAATTATATGCTGCCTTGGCGCATAAATCATTTGTGCTTACTCTGCATTTACCATTTACAATTTGCCATTTACCTGCACCGGGGACCAGAGATTGCGATAGTCATCTGGCCTGGCCAGGCCAGGATAGCACATTGCTTGGCCTGGTCAGGACGCATATTAAAGCTCTAGATAATCTATGTCTGTGACCACACAGAGCATTGAGAAATGTGGTTAATTATTTAAAGTCCGTCTAGCTGAGCATCAACAACTAATTTATTTCTGCTCCGAGTTGAACACATAATCTATAAAAATCAGTTTCATTTTAGAACTATAAATCGCTACGATCTATTTAAATTTGTCTTTCTTAAATAAGAAGCATAAGTCCAATTTGGTTATATTCCTATTACCGATGGCAATGGCATTCCGTGCTAGCATTTCGGCTTGTTCCAAATTCATGTCGTTCTTCCATTCCTTATTCAAGTAATTCAAAGCTATATCGGCACCTATGCCCAGGGCTGCAAACGAGACAGGTGTGTGGGCACCAAAAGATTTCATAGTAACCAGATGCATGCCAGAGGAATCCTGCCCGGCCAGCAGCAGTTCGGCATCCTCAACTTTCTCATACTTCTTGGATAGCAACTCTAGGGCTTGGTTTACCGTAGGTCCCTTGAAATCAGATATGTTTTGCGACATGTTTTCCAGTGTGGAAGCCGTATCCAACAATGCCTCATGATTATAGCCACTTTTGCTAGCGCAACAGCTGAAAGTATATTGTCTAATAGATTTTCGGCTAAAATACGTACTATAATCTTACAAGATGTGATCGTCCAGATAGTAAATAAGGTTACTTATCATGTTGATGGCCAGTACAACGCCCTCATCAAATTGTACACCCACCATGATGCCACTGGAAAAGCATTTAAGTAGAGATTGGATTAAGACAAGGTTCATTCTGGGAATGCTTTTTGTTGGCTTACCTCTGGTCATGGTTATGATACGATATATTGCTGGCATTGGCCATCTTAAAGATCTGTCAACGGTCAACCAAAATGATCTTTCAGCCTAATGAGCTGTAAATACATATACAAATACTTATGTTAATGAATTTGCCAGTTGAGAGCACAAGATGTAAGCGATATCATTGAAGTTTAGGTCTAATACGAATATTATGGCTTAGGTTTATGGGACTCGGCCACCAACTGGGCTGCAAAGTGTCAAGTCATCACTTGACTTGGTCTGGCACACCGTCTGACCCCCGTTTAAAGATATGCATGACCAGATTAGCGGGCGTGTCGACGCGAAAAAGTGTCAACCGCAGGCGCCGCTGGCTGACAGCCAAGTGGCCAGTGACATGGGCCCGTTTAGACCTAGTCTTGGGTCTTTGGGACCACACCGGTAGCTCACAGATGGCCGTTGGTTGACATTGTCTAGTTGTGCATCCAATATCATGATGATGTAAGCGATATTGACACGTCGAGGCTAAGCCGAACCGATGACAACGACAACGACCACGACACCTACACAGAGGGTCAGAGTCAGTGGACTCTCTGTTTGTTTATTTGTTGGATGCATGCAACTGGTTTCTCTGATTTTAGCCAACTTTATTACAAATTAAACGTTCGCTTTAAAAGACCATAAAAAATGGCAGCTGCAACTTGTCTTTGGTCTAAATATAAACGAAAACTGGTTCTTCCAAGACCAGAAGGACACATTGCGCAAAATCGTATGCAAATTTTCAATGGGCATCATTAATTAAACCCAACACGAGCTTACCGATGTGTTAATTAGCAAATCCAAAGGCCCAAAGCCACAACTTACGACGGACTAACCAAATGCGCTCCAAACTGCAACTTAATTGCTGATTCTTATCAAACAATTTTATTGCGCGTGCTTTTTTGTTGCAGCACGAAAGTTTATTTCATAGATCAGTGCTGTAAACGAGTTTGGAAAAAATCGCTACGTTTAATTAACAATACTTTTAAAAGATGATTGTTTATTGATTCTTAGTAAGCCCAATTGATTTATATAAAATGTAATATGTGCGGAAAACAAAGCTGCATCACTTGGAATAAATGCACAATTGACAACACTTAATAGTGATGTATAATAACCTGATGCTTATCGATATGTTCCAGGGCTGAGCAGATTACTTTCGCAAAACTTTTTACCATGACCTTATTGTATAGTTTTGTTGTTGTTTTTTTTTGTTTTGGCATTTGTAAATGTTCAACAGCAAGAAAAACACTTTAGTTGAACGATGACAGCAATTACCACACAATTTGCATGGCTTTTATGTTATTTTTACGTGCAAGTTGAAGATGTTGCTTTTGACAGTTCCTGCTTGACTCGCTGCTGGCTGATCCAACAATTTAGTTTCAACTCACATTTCATTAGCTCGTTATGGGGACCACCTACGGCTGACAGACAGTTGGGATCTTCGATGGACGACGCCCTCTCTTGTAAAGACAGACCCACAACGAAGCAATTAAGTTGAAAATCAGTTGCTAAAAGCATCGAAAACAATCAGACAACAAGAACCGGCCCAGTCCTCGGTCCATTTTTAAGTATTTACAAAAGCGCAAAAAGCGGCAAAAAGAAAAAAAGCCCAAGTCAAAGGTTCAACAACGAAAACACTCCAGGCACATCAAATGTCAATGATTTCGATGATGTTGAACTCAAACGAGGTCTGGTTATTGGCATACATATTTTGCACAAAGTAAGTATGTACTATTAATTTATTATATAATTTGTGAATCTACTATAATTTATTTTTTAAAATTTGTATTCTTTGTAGGTACATACTTATCCAATTAATTTCTTAATATTATTTATTTAAAATAATAATGTGGTCTGCAAATTCAATTAAAAATGTAAAGTTTTTTTAATGCTTCAATTACGAAATTCACTTTTCATGTTTGCGCTTTAATGTTTAAGCTTAATGGAACCCGACATCGACTTGGGCATCTGGTACTTTCCCAGACATTGATCCGCATCACCAACGGGAACAACAAAGGGAAATCGGCAAAACAAGAGCAGCAATTGGTTTATATCGAATGGAATCGCATCGCGCGTCATGTCGGATGATGTCGACTCGCTGATTTAACGCTGATTAATTGGAGCAAAATTATTATTACAACATGTTATTGGGGCTGTAGCTCTGCAGCCTCCCAAACACATTACTTTAATCGGATTGCCTTCATTGTCCGTTTCTGTATACCCTAGGAAATATTTAAGGGTGGTATAAGTACTGAAAATGATAAAAGTACAATGTTTGACCCCTAAATTCGTTGTGCATGGAATTGTTTAATTGAGAAATTTAAGTTTGCGATGCTTATCATTTGAAGTTTATTTTTTGAAACTTTAAGGTATCAGAACTTTATAAAAATTAAAGCGATATCAACACTTGAGCTTCACAAAACATTCACTTTTAAAATATTCGGATTTATATCTTAAAACTATTCTAAGATGTTTTACTACAAAAATTACGAATATGTCAAACCATACCTGCACAAAGACCTATACCTTGACATATACCATAACTACTTGTCGCTTTATCATGCACCTTGTTCCATTGTTAAAGAAGAATGTCTGTCTTTGAACATTCCTCTGACAAACCTTCTAATTGATTTTCAAAAGCCCTATTCATTTATTACGAAGATGTGCAAGCATTTAAGCTACAATTTTTATTTATTTCGCGGTATCGCAACCAAAAACAAATCCTTAAATTGCATAACATATCGCCCCGCCACGAGAATCATTTATCAAATTCAAATGAAAGGGGCAAGGACAAGGGGTGTTGCTATCGGACACCAAACAAAATACAAAGAATACTCGTAAAAAAAAAAGTACAAGAGTAACTCGAAACGCGAAACGGGGCAGTAAAGTGAATTCCCGTGGAGCGTTTAATCAAAATTTACCGGCGAACGCGTTGCTGACAATGAGAAATTGCAACAAATTCGCGCGCAACGAAACAACGCGATGGGAGTTGCCCCTCTAAGTGGAATGGCTAAGGGGAGAAAGGATGGATAGTTTGGTTAGTACAAAAACAAAGCGTTTTTCGGAGGCGCAGACAAAAGAAATGCAAACAACAAAACTGCGATCACGTACTTGCATCGGCATCGGCGTCAGAGCTCAACAGATTCCGAACTTCAGGTTCAGGTCCAGGTCCAGGTTGAGTTCCAAGCTCCATTCCCAATTGCAACAGCTCCCGCTGTTAACTGCTACTCGATTTCCATGAGGCTGGCTTCGACGTTGATTCGCTTGGATATTGTTTTTACCGACTTTTTGTGGCAGTTGTTTGCTGTAGTCGTTGCCGCGGATATGAAAAATGATGCCGCAACAATTTTAACAACCAAAAGCGCTCAGGGTCCAACTGGCTACCCACGCCCCCTTCACTCCGACTGCCCCCTGTTGTCTTTCTCGAGGCAAGTGAAGTGCAGTTCTCGTCCTCGCACTCGAAGTTGATTGATGGGCCATAGCATTCAGCATTGGGAAAATGCACCTCACCCACAAATGTGGGCGGTGACTGCCACTGTATATGGAAATGGAAATGCACCACACGAAATGATCATCGAGTCGTGCAGCGGCTGGCATGAAATCAATCTGGCTAAACGGTAGCAAATGGGCGTGTACTCATACCCATTCATGTAGGCGTAAGAGCTCGGCTCCCCAGTCGTTATAGATAACGCAGTTTTGTATTTATATCGATCACTCTATCAGGTGGGCGACCAAGTTGCAAAAACCGCAGAAATGTTGAAGCCACAGGCCGATGAAGGCGGAAACAACATAAATTGAAAGTGAAGTGCAAGAAAAAGCTTAATAGTGAAATGCTCTTTCTACCATCTTTTATTTTTACAGTAGTTTCTCATAGAATTTAAGAAAAAAATACATGTTCGTTGGAAGGGAAATAGGTTAAAAAACAAATTATATAAATCGATGTCGAATTGACCGTTCCCCTTGGGTTGAAATTAGTGAACAACTGTTGATCAATTAGATTAAATAGTATTCATAAAAACATACATAGATTTTCGTACCTATGATATAAGAGATATTGATATAAATGTTTAATTTTTAAATGTAATTAAATAATAAGTTTCAAGGCATTATAAATAACTTTTTATCTAGTGAAATAATTTATAAGTTATTTCCTCTATTGTAGCACTAAGAAACAAATAAATAAATAAATATTCAAAACAAATTTATTCTTTATCTCATCCGCTTCAAGCTCAACTTGTTCTGAATCTGAATTCAATGAGAGCACAAATATTATCAATTGGTAGTTATTTCTTTTTATTTGTTATTCAATTGAATTTAATACTTTTAAGATTTCGCAAAGCAATTTATAGTTGCGCAACTATCTATTAGATTTAAACACATTGAAGGAGAATCAAATTGAGTGGGCAAATAAACTGTCGACCTACAGTTGGAGATAAGAGCGAAATATTTGCCAACATGCAAAGAGGTTCAAATTTCGCCACGTGGAGCCGCAAACGAAGCCGTCAATTCACCTTTGGAGTGGGCCCTGAGTCACAGTAGAAGGCGGCTAGTTGCAAGTAGGCCACAGATGGAAATTGGAAATATGCCAGTAAAATAAACAGTTATTGAGTTGACTTTTTGACACTTCCCGCTGCGATAGGCAAGTTGGTCAATAACAATGGGGTAGAGAAGTTGCCACAACAAACACCTGGCCAACTCTAGGTATGGTACACTTGGGGCACTATTAATTAAATTAAATTTCGATATAAATTCAAATGGGTGAAGCGTGCGCGATTACGAATTCTAATTGGAGTATGGGACAGCCAATTAGACGTAGTAGACCAACTGGCCCGCCCACTGTGTGTGTGTTTGCCAATGTCCATAAGTCATGCTGTATGTGTGTGTGTGTGTTTAAGCCCACTTGTAATTGTTTGTGGAAAGGTGTGCAAGGCTTACATAGCCTGCCTTTCGCTACCTT
The DNA here is from genome assembly GCA_035043265.1 of Drosophila testacea. Taxonomy (NCBI): domain Eukaryota; kingdom Metazoa; phylum Arthropoda; class Insecta; order Diptera; family Drosophilidae; genus Drosophila; species Drosophila testacea. The sequence continues at coordinate 3,376,058 of JAWNND010000314.1, read as the reverse complement.
GTGCCTGCCTAATTCTTTCACTGGGTTCACAACTCTTTCTTTTTTTTTTTGTTAGTGCCCTTCTCCTGGCAGTAGCATCAAATTTCATTAATCACGCAAATGCTTATCGTCGAGGCACCAGCACCAGTTGGAGTCTCCTTTCTAAGAGGCCTTCTGGGTCCAACAAGTAGTCGTTGTGGTAGTCGCAATCGTGGCCATAATTTGTCTGCCCTGGCCAAAAAGCCTTTCCAGCCAGCTAACTGTGTGAATGTGAAAATGCGCTTGCATGACCATCACCATCACCATGACCATCACTATCACCATCACCAGTATCATCCAGCTCATGTCCAGTCATTGCCTGGCTTCTCCAGGCCAAACGGGGGAGGAAAAAGACCACAGAGCTGGCAGCATGTGATTATGCCCATATGATGGCTATGTACGGTGTGATGGTTCAATTTCTCTGAGAGGTGTGTGTAAGTCCAGACTGTTGCCTATGCATTCTGTGAAAATTCAGATGATGTGTAGGCGGCTTAACTGATGAGTATATCTTGCATATTGCAGCTGCAGGCAATCTTTCAACTATACTATAAATAGACACAATACCAAAATAAGTCGGTTCTCTAAAGTTAAATTTGTTCCCTTTAAGTCTATGCCGATTTTCCATATCCGAACTTTCCACAAAACAAAACAATATCATTGAAATTTGTACAATTGTTCGGGTTGCCTAAGAAAATTAATAAAATTACCGCAAATGCATACTCCAAAAAATAGGACATACATATGTATACTAGTATCATCAACAATTTAATACATTTTCTTTGTAGCATTATAATTAAAGCATCCTTTCCGGTAATGATAATTTCTTGATATCAATTTAAGATCAAATCTTTCTTATTGCAATTTCAATCACTCTTCAGTTCTCAGTAAAAGCTAAACACGTTGATGCCACAAAATGATTTTGGAGCTTATTGGATTTGTGAGGCAAGAAACAAAAATAAACCCGTAGTACACAAGTTGAGGACATAGTTAACAGCGCACTTATCTAATTAAGATATCTGGCGGTGTCTTATCAGCTAAATATTAAAATAAATGCACCCCTGACAGTCGTAACTTATGTCCTGTTTAAGGCATCACAATGTCGCGCTATCTTTGGCCCATTTGGGTGCTCCTGTGACTCCTCTGGTCGTGCCATCAACGATGCAGACAGTCAACCTGCCAGCCAGGTTCGACACGGCCTTGTCCATGGTGCCTTGGCCTCAGTTCAGTCTATTAGCAAGGCAAATTTTTGTAACAAGAACAGGAAAGGTGGCACAAGGACTGGAACTCAAGTGAAGAGAATTTTGGTCAACAGCATCAGAGGCGACAACGATGCCAGAAAGTGTGCAATACAATCTTGAAACTTGAATAACGGAAATAAAAATTATGAGCACGAATATTTTAACGTTGGCCGATTTGCATAAGAAAACCGTTAAGAGGCCCGTCCTTGGCACTCAACAGTGGCCACAAGATGTAGTCGCCGCCATGGCCAAAAACAAAATTTGTTTTGGGCACGCGCACAATACTCTTCCCTTCCCTTCCCTTCCCTTTCCTTTCCTTCGCCATCCATCTCATCCTCTTTTCCTTTTTTCCCTATCCATAGCAGTCATGGAGTTTATTGTTGTTTGGCGTTGTAATTGATAAGTTAATTTACATTTTTATTGAATGGCCCTGGCAATTGTTGTAGGTGTCGTTGTGCGTCTTGTCATGAAGGTCAGGCATGTTTTGCATATTACTTTTGTCTTTAATCTAAAGCATTTGTGGTTTATGTTCCCAACAAATCGACTGTATACAATACAATAAGCAATTGCGTATACGCCCGATGGGATCACATTAACCTTAGTTGTCAATTTCCCTTCCCTATTCTCAATTAAATTATAATTTCCCTATCTGAAATGAACTAGCGATTTCACTATTTTCTATATATCCCTAGCTCACTTAACAAAAGTCTGCTGACTTTATTGCAAGGGTATTTAATTTTCGGCCCTCTGAAGATATATTTGCTTTTGCTATTCTTTTTTGACTGGGTCACTGTTAGCCCAAAGAATTGAGTGTGTCCATTTTATAAATGTACCAAAGCCCAGTCGTGTATGAAAAGTTAACGAAAATTGATGTTGCATGTTTCGCCAGGCAAAACAAAGCATAAATTTCTCAGTTACCAGTCGCCAGTTGCCAGTTGTAAGTTGCAAGTTGCCAGTAGCCAGTTGCATGTTACAGCGATTCGAATGCATTGCTCTTGATATCGAATGGTGCCCGTAGACGTATCCTTCCGCAGCTCCAGTTCCAGTTCCATCACCAGGTCTTTTCTGGGGGTACAACAAACGCGATGGTGCATAAATTTCAGCCAACGAATTCAATTTGCGTAACGCATGCTGCGATAGCCATGGCCATGGCAATGGCAATGGGAATGTGGAATTCTGGTTCCCAGAGAATTGCCGAATTTTACTTTTCAAGTTTTCTTTTTGCTTTGACTGGACAGAGGAAACAACAGGCGCAGGGCATCCGCAATGCGTTCACTTGACGTGACTTCCAAATGGAACTAAAGGAGCATTCGCAATATCAACTCCTCCCATTTTCCACATGCATCTCACGCAATCAGCGCCTAATCTGCATCCCATCACTGTCTGAGTCCGTTCTTGTTGTTGTTGTTTCTGTTGTTGTTGTGTTTTCTGTTGTTGTGGCATGCAAATTACCTCGTTGACTTGCGGTCACAGTGGGTGGCAGTCGAGGATCGTCCAACGGTGGCTAACCCGCCACATGTCACTGCCATTGTTGTTGCCATTTCTCATGTCTCTTCTGATTTCACTTGATGAATTGCAGTTTTTGGCTGGTAAATGGTATCGGGATAGACTTGGACTGAGACTGAGCCAGGAGGAATTTTTTTTTGTGCAGAAATACCCATATCACAGAGATAAAATAAAGATAGTTTAAGTTGATGAACTTGCAGATAAGTTATTCCATTGAATAGATTACGAGTTCAAAGTACTTGTTGTAAATAATAATCTACATAATTTTCTAGATAATAATATTATTATTCTATATATTCTTTTCTTTCTATACTACGTGGACGTTCCCAAAATACACAAAATTAAGATTGTTCAAGTAGTTGAACTTCCAGGTAAGTTGTATATCCTGTCTATTAAATAGGCTTAAAAAGTACTCATTTTAAACAAATTTCTTTATGAATATCCATGTATCGTATATCCATATATATGTATATATAGTATATCTATACCTTTTTTACTAATATTTTACTTAATCTATATATAATATTTTATTTTACTTAATCTGTACTATAATATAGAATCTATATGTATTTATATCAGTATTATTTTCTAGGCACTTAACGAACTTACAAAATGTCGAATAACTACAGAGTTAAATGTTTGGTCTCATGGCATTTCCAATTTAACGGCCTGTTTACACTAGCAACAAATACAACAGATAAACAAATACAAATATTATACAAATATTCAGTAAACTGAAATCGATTTGTGTGCGCGCCGGCAAAATTCATTGAAAGCATTTTTCAATTAAATGCAACATTTTTTTTCCTTTTATCAATTTAATGCTTAGCTGGCATTTTCAACGCAGTCGCTTTCGGCATCGGTATTGGCGTCGACGTCGACGTCGGCGTCGTCGTTGACGTCGCTGCTAGCATTGTGTATTATTAGTTTCGGTTCTTCTTCTTGTTCTTCTGGGTCGTCCCCTGTCAAAGTTGTTCTCTTTTGTATCCGTCTATCTATCTACCACTTATTGGCGTTACTTCCTGTGCTTTGGCAAGAGGTTATTGAAATTGTTTCGAACACTTTACGCCTTCCCTTGGGCGGGGCGTGGCCTCTGGCGTATTGTATATATATATATTTTATTGGCCTCGCGACTTTGTCACGTGTCAATATTGAGACTGGGCAGACAGTTTGCCAGCTGGAGGACATTCGCGGCAGCTCATTTAAATTTTAATTTGTATTGCGTTCTCAGCCCCATCGCCATCAACTTTCGGTTCCAAATCCATCTCCCCTTTCTACCTTCTTGGCCACTTTTTGGGGCAAAAGTTTCTTTAACTGGCAGCTGCGGAAACTTTTAAGGAATTCCCATTATATTTCAAAGCGTTGCCGGTTGACTTTTTGGCTGCTCCAATGAATATATTTGATGAGCATTGAGTGAATACCCTATTGATTGTGCCCATTCACACTCGGGTATTTAAGTAGTTAAACAATTAATAACAACACAGTATGGTAATTCGCAAGTAGTCTTAATCAGTTTTAAGCAAGACTAAAGTGTATAATCTAACTATTATAATAATTGTTTTCTATTCTCTGTATTATCTATATCTATATCTCAATCCGATGCAGGTACAATATAAGAGAAGTCGTATATTTTTCGTAGTTAAAGAACCTACACTATTTGCGGTATTGAAACAAGCTTAAAGCTTTAATTCATTGAATTGCAGTTAAAAGAATCGACCGCTTTAAAGTGTTGTGTCAATCTATAAAATGGAAAATTCAACCATGCACAGATTTCATGGAGATAACTAAAATCCGTACAAACGAGAGATGTTTTTATTTATGGTCTGACATTTTGGTTTGCCAACGAGAAGAACCCACACGCACACATACACACACACACACACATACACATGTGTTTACAATTGATGCAAATAAATAAAAATATACACAAAAAAAGAAGTATAAACGAACTCAAAAACATCTTTAATCGATTTATGAATTGTTCAGCATGTCAAGAGTGTAGGCGAGAGAACTGTGGAGTATTGTTGCGATTGATGCGTTCAACTGCCAACAATGAACCAATTTCATTAAAATCGCATAAATTCAAATAAATAACAATACAAGGAGCAGGAATAGACTGGGAACTGGGTGTAATATTGCTGCGAAAAAGATTGAAAGATCGGGTTGCATGCGGCCCCGACAAAGATTTAATAAAATGACACACAAAACCGAGCAGCACAAACATAAAAATCAATAAACAATAAAGTTGATTTATGCGTCAAAGTGTCAATTGGCAGCAGCAGCAACGGCAGCGGGAGCGGGAGCTGGAGCTGGAGAAGCGGCTGAATTCGTTGGACATCCATGGCGTATGCGTAATTGCATTTGGACGGTCGTCGGCCTGAAACGCGTTTAAGTGCTTCATTCAATATTCGAATGCTGCCCCGGCTTTCCAGCTACCCAGCTACCCAGTTGCCCTGCTGCTGACCATCTGCAGCAGCTGCATTGTGTTGGGCTCATCACAGTGACAGCCACACCCACAATCCTTCAATCTTCCCTTCTACCCCTTTGTCATTTATTCGAAATATTGCTGCCATTCAATTGCTGATTGAAAAATATGCTTTTGATTTTATTGTCGTTGACCGGCAACTGTTGCAGTTGTTGTTATTGATGCTGCAGCAGTTGATGCTGTCATTTAAATGTTGCTCCTCCTGCAGTTGCTATCGCTATTGCTCATGTTGTTGTTGTTCTTCATCAGCTTTGACGTACTGTAGGAGTAGTATTCAATAGAATTCATCCGATTGTGGACTGACTCCACAATTCATCTGTCAACCAAATCAATTTTCTGGCTTCAGCCATTTATCTTTGTTAGCGCTCGAATGACGCCGCCTTTGCTGCCACACGCTAGTTGCAAGTTGCCAGTTGAAAGTTGCCAGTTGTCAGTTAGTCACTGGTCAGTTACTGTTGCTGCTATTGTGGTGCGGTTATTGATTTGGAACAGTGGCTAATTGAGCGCAACTGTAACACGTCCATCTCGTCATGATTGCCTTTTAATTGGCTTTCAATGTTTTATGTTGCAACTGCAAACAAAACGAATTGCAACTGAAATGAATAGATTTAGAACTTAAATTTAAAGGGATAAGTATCTATATATGTATTTAAAATAAATCAACTCAAAGGTGTCAAGCATGTTAACGTTCTACTCTCACAGCTCGACAGTATTCCCCTTCGATAATTAATGTAAAACTCATTATTGATTATCGCTTACTTACATCTCTATATGGAAATGCGATTACCTGAAGAATATAAAAACGACTCTAGAATCGGTTTCATTTCTACTGGGTAATGAAAGATAGGCAAAGAAAGAAGCATTTTGGTTGGAAATAGAACGTTTAATATATGTATATACATATATGCAGAAATTTAAGCTGAAGATGCTTTAAATTACATATTATCAAAGGGTATTCAGAGTGTCCCCTCCGACCTTCGTTCGACACACGTTTCACCTGTCAAAGGACCTTGATAAAACAACACGTGTCACAACTTCTGAGCTGCATTACCCAGCGAATTCCCTTAAATCTGAAATCTGTTGAGCTAATATGACACACACGGTAATACGAGTGACTAACGGGACACCTGGCTACACTGTCCAACACATTGCAGTCTCAACCAACTGCCTTGAATGGTGTGCTTTTAATCTGCACGGCGACAGCATTAACTTTACAGTTGGGTGTGAAAACAGTTACGCTGGGAGAAATAATTTCAAATAGAACTGAATAAAACTTAATACAAAAAAAATATGAATACTAAAATAAATCATTTAAATTTCAAATTTAAATTATAACTTTAATTTGTAAACTTGCTATAAATCTTCTCATAAACTTATGAGAATTAATATTTTGTACGTAATAGACAAGTTAATAAATTTATAAATATAATAAATAATGAAAAATAAATAAATAAATCAGAATTTGTTCAGTGCATGAGAATGACATTGCAACCACAAGAGCAGGGGACACTATAACAGCTAATACCAATTGACAGCAGCTTAAAGCCCCGTCCCGATCTTTAGTTGTACATTCCAGGCAGGCAGGCTGGCAGGACATTTTATGAGCATATTTGGTGACCAAATGCTTGGAGAACTCTGCAGGACATGTCAGCGGTCATATGAGCGTCGGCTACTTAGGCAACAACCAAAAGTTTAACGTGACAGGCACAAAATGTTGCCCCTTGTCTCTCGTTTGCTTTGCTCAGTAATCTGCAAGCAATTTGACTTTGTATGCCCGACACACATGCGGACATGGTAACAGTAAGGATAACGGTCGAACTGTTGGACAGTTGGGCTGTCAGGATACGGGAGGAGCTGTGCAATGCTCTAAAATGGACTTCCATGCTCATTTATTCTGCACTTGCTAAACTTTCTGACCAACACTGGCACCTCAATAAAACAATTTAAAAGTCATCGTCGTCAACATTTGCTGCTTCGTCCTCCTCAGGCTGCTTCTCTGTCTATCTCCCTATATCTCTCTCCCAAGTGAGTTGTCAGTTTCTCCATTTATTTTGTTGCTCTATATGTGAGTTGCTGTTGGCTAGAACTGACTCTGGAATTGCCCCATACAGACACATGTGGGCAAGTAGACAGTGGACATTGATCACCTCAATCCCAACCACATACACCACTAAATTTGACTTTAAGTGCAGTCTCTGTTTAAGTTTTGCTTTAGGAACAACATCAGTCGAGTCGTCTCACGTTGTCCTTTAGGGGTTCTGTGTTGGGTTGAGATAGGGTTTCTGATTGCATTCTTCTTATAAATTGGGCAATCAAAAACTTTGAACAGGTAAATTGAAATGAGCTGATATGATTCAAAACTTTTCCTTTTTGCAGTTGCCGACTCGCAAGACGGCGTTTAAGAAATGACGTAATTTTGTGGAAATTTCAACAAAGTTGTATAGTTGATTTAAATGACTTTAATTGAGATTCCAACAAAATATATAGCTTGATATGTGATTTAATTTTCTACTAAATGTAACTTTATAATTTCCGAAAAGACACATTTTCACTGCATTTGTGAAGTCCGTGCTATTTTGTTCTGCTTTACAACTGGCTCTAAAATAATATCCCGTCCAGCTGCTTTTTAATACGTTGTAAAGTGCTTTTCTTAGAGATGCACCTGAAGAGGATTCGTGTGTCTGCAGGACCTGAAACAACTTCATAAAAATCCATTCGATGGTTAAAATTCTAATATCTAACTACATACTTTCCATCTTAACAATTAATTGTATTTTTATAAATGAACTTTGTGCCTGCACCTTGATGACAAAGTGAAAGAATCCTTTTTATAAGGTCGTGTCCTAGTCCATCTCTAACATGCAATTATACCGTGCAAAAAGTGCCAAGAATTTTAAGGCAAATGCATTTAAATTAATTATGTGCAACACTCACAGTAATTTGCATTTCAGGGATCGCCGTTTTTTTGGTCAACTCTTGCCATTTTTTGGCACATAAAACACATCATATGAGTACTCGTACTTATGTATGATGTTTTTTTATTTTGTGAAAGGGCCAAAGGATTCTCTGAGTTGCCGGGCCGGCATACTGTCTGGCTGGGCTCTCACTTCAAAGTTAATTATGTTGACATAGTCAGTTCCAGTTATTTCTTTCTTTCGCAGCCCTTTTATCAAACAGGCGGCCACGCCCACACAGCTGCCCATATACACAGCATGCATTAAGAATTCATGCCACACCCGTCGCTACAAAGACGCCCACGGGCCAGCAACAGCAACAGTCGATGAGTGGTTCACAGCAGGTGGGAAGGGGGAGGGGCGTCTAACCGGCCGGCTGCCAAGTTACTCAAATTAATTAAGTTTCGCCTTTGCCAACATTGCGCATACGCCCCATGCGCCAGCGCCCAGTTCCATCTGCCCATCAACCCATACTATGTATATCCCATACCATCCCAATCCTACTGTGCTCACTTTAGCTCCCAAAGGGGGGGCCTTTCAATTTTTTAAGTGACATTTGCCAGACTTCTCCTGGTGTTTAATATTTTCTAACCACACCGACATCCACAGTCACGCCCTCAACCCTGTAGTATTATATATAAGAAGCTAAAATTTAAAATTAATTGCTTTAGCGCAGTTTTAATTATTAAGAAACTATTGATGGAGCCGCAACCAAAAAATGGGGAAACTTTTTCATCTTAACTTTACAGTTTTCTCTTTAACAATGTTTACTTTCGTGCACACTTTAAGGTACAAAGAGTATTTTTCTATTTTCTAAACTTATTGAAAATATAAAAGACTTTAAACTTAAACAGTCTTTAGAACTATTTGTTATTAAAGTTTTAAAGCAGATCTCGATAAATAATAAGTAAAATAAATTAAAATAAAGTAAACATAACAAACTATAAAGTAAATACCAATTTAATTTAATTGAGTGTAATTGTCAACATATTAGAATATTGGATATGTTAAACAACAAATCGACATATTTTTAACGTTTTTAGATTAATACATAAATTTTCATTGATTTTGTTTGTGATGTATTTTTTAATTTTAGTATCCTTAGAGCAGTTTAGAATAAGTCAAATAAAGATATCTTAGCTGATACTAAGATACTTGTCTTGATATTCACTGCTTTTGTAGCTTTCAGCCTTTGTTGGTAGATAGGTGCACATTATTTTAGGGAGGAAGGGGATCATAACATTGACAATTACGCAAATTAGCCGCAACTTGGACATTGGTGAGTCAGTTAATTGAGCGTAGCTACCAGAATGGTAGCCTAACCATATAAGTGTGGCTATGTATGTATGTATGTATGATGATAGTGGCAATTATGGTAACTGTTGATACAGCAAGAAAGGGGGGACGGAGACGCTGGCAGACCACGGGTCAACTGCACGTGCGGCTGCTGTTGTTGTTGTTACTGTTACTGTAGCTACTGCAAATTCAATTTGGTTATGTGCAAAATTAGCAACAATTTTCTACAAATAAATAAGAGACCGCCACATGTGGCACCCATCGACAGCCGTTGCAGTTACAGCAACAGCAACAGCAACAAGAATAACAAATATGTTTGTGTTTGTTTGTTTGTTTGTGTGAATGCTGGGCAAGCTCTGGCTTGGGTCCATTTCCTTCTGAAGTTCAGGCAACATTTGTTAACGAATTTGTTTGCTTGTTGCACATTTCGAGCCGCCTGCTCGGTGCATTGTTCATTGTTGGCATTGTTGCAAATGACGTGACCACCGCCGTTGCCGTTGCTGTTGCCGCCGCTTCGGTTTGACACGCATGCCATACCCTTTATGTTACCCCCTTTTAAAAGTGGGTGGCTCGTGGTCAACTTTTGACTACGTGCCTCGTTGGCAATGCGACGCATTTAAAAAACAATCAATTTTAATTTCAATTTAAATTAGTTGCTGCTGTTGCATTTGCTATTGCTTTTGCTGGACAACTACAATGACACGTCCCTCCGCCCCCTCCCCTAGCCGCAGCCAACTTAACGCCGCTGCATTGACCATAAAATTATTTTTGCTCATTTGTGTTGTTGCCTGCTCTTTGTTGGTCATTGTTTCTGTTACCAGTTGTTCTTGTTGTTGTCGATGCTGTTGTTATTTCGGTGAATGCAATTTTACCATGGTAATTTCGTTTTTATTGTTGCTGTTTTTGGGTTTAATTGCATTTAATGCTAAACTCTGCCAATTGTTGTGAAAATCGCAATAAATTTTACTTAAAAATATTCCATGCATTTCAAATGCATTTCATGCCAAAACTTTACTCATCTCTCAACAATTCTATTATAAAGTATTTTTCTTTTTTTTTAATTTTAAATATTGTTTCACACATTGTTATAAATTATTATCAAATTAAAATTTTAGCAAAATTTTCACAGCTTTTACATTAATGTGAAAATAACCAATGAAAATGTTACGAATTTCATTTTGGATCAAAAGGTTAAATGAATTTAATGCCATTCTAATTTATTTTATTCTATTATATTTCTAATTAAGTTTGTTTGTTGATAATTGTTGATTGGGTAATGACCTATTCAATTAAATTTACAAAAACGTAACAGATAGAAAGTAATAAAAAATGTTTCGATTGAATTGAATTTCAAATACTAATTTAACTTTTTATTTTGAATCAACTTATTTGCAAGAAAACAAATCAACTTGACTATGTCGAACCACTAGTAGATTCACTTAACCCTTTTCGTCTGATAAAATTGGGTATGACCTTTGATACATTAACCATCTCAGATCCTGAGGCAACACCCAATTGTTTGGGCAAAGTGTATGTAGTATACAGACGCATATGTATAATTTAGTTTTGCCGGCCAAGAAAAATAACTAAAACTGATTTGTACTCTGGCAAATTGGGATTAAGTGTGCAGGTTTCGTTAACGGTTTTCCCCGTGGGGCTTAACCCAACCTAAATCAATCAAGCGAACATGCGAAGCAGTGTGCCAAAGAATGAGGATACGCAAGGATTCAGACACGCAAATCAGTCGCAGCCGCAGACCGGCGTATGGGATTACAGATACATTTGTATCTGAGTTGAGAGACAGTGTGTGTGTGTGTGCGTGTGTGTGTTTGTGTATTCGTTTGTTTGCCCGCTAGCACAATTCTACTTAACAGCAATTTAATGTAATTTACGTCTTAACCAGGAATTTAACATATGCGTTTAAACAAGCTGCAGATACTCGTGGCACTTGTATCCGGCAGATACATTGAATAACCAAAGGGTGGAGACTGTTGCCTCTGCCACAAAACATGTGTTCCTTTAAGTAGTGCCAAACAACATTGGGTCTCCAATGTTGGCTGGATAAATTATTGGGTGTGTTGCTGTGCAGATAGAATCCCAACTCGTACTTCTATACAAACGCAAAACACCATCACCAAGCCCAACACCAACAACAACAACAACATTTGCGTATCTGCGGTTGCGTGGTCTTAACTTGTAGCCGAATCAAAGCGTTTAATGGCGCTTTTAATCTTGTTAATCGGCCTTTTGCCTGGTTAGCTGAGATTTCAGATAGTTTCGACCGCTGCGATGTTGCTCTTGTTTATGTGTTGGGCGTTCCAGAGGCGTGTCCATTGAAATTGCTATGTTTAATTCAAATACTGTTGGGCTAGGGAGTCTACTATATAGTTAAATTATAATAAGCCCTGCAGGCTTAGTAGGCCAATTGTATAAATTTGTTGCATACTTTCGTGCGTGTTTAAACCAGTTTCGCGTTCTCTGCTCGCTTTAAAGCAAGTTAACCGGGAAGACTCTCGACATTTACTTGATCTAATGCTATGCCACATTCGCTTTGAAATTATTCTATCCTCTGCCACTTGGGATGGCCGTTTTGGCCGTCAAGGACGATTTTGACATGCTGTCATCCTTTGGCGCGTACACGGCACGAATGAATATTATTTCTTTATGCAAATTTTCTCAACTGCTGCCACTTGTTGTTGTGACTTGGCTGTCAAGTCCTCAACATGGAGCATTCACATCGTCCACGTCCACATTCTCCCGCAGCTCCACAGCTGTACAGCTCCACAGATGAAGCTTCCCCAGTTCTCAGTTTGCCCATTTGCGTGATATTTTGTTGAGCAAGACAAATGATTTCCATTTAATTTATTTTCGCTGCTTATTCTTAGACTGTAAGTGGCTGGCGAAAGGATTTAGCTGAATAAATTATAGGTTGAATTGTAATATCTCTGTTGGGGGAAAACTGCTAGGGAAATGCGAGTGCGGGTGAGGCCCTGACAAATGTTGAACTAGAAAATTTGGAGCTGCAAAATGGGCGATATGGCGAACTGAATTTATTGTTATTTTATGCTCAGTCTCAGGACGGAAAAATAACGATGCTGGATAATGTCTAAGAGGAACACAATGAATTCGAAAAGATCTTCAAATAATGTACAGATATAAATGAATAGTCAGACGGAGAGTGTAAAAAATGTGTTTATTATGTGTGATATTGATATGAAATTGAATACTCGTACTAGTATCTGTTAATGCTCTTCAATAACTTTAGCATGCGTTAGTTTGTCGACAATTACCCCAGAAACACCCATCTTATGTTCGTAATGAGCTTGCATGCGATTAATTTTCCACTTGAGCTGCTGATTTTCAGAGCAGAGAGACATCGTCAGGGAGTTAGTTCATAAATCATATGCATTGTCATTGCCAGCTTGCCAGATTGCCGACTTGCCAGCTAATCTTGACTGAGAATTAGGAGGTGGCAATCGCGCAGTCGCCTACTTAATATTTCCGCTCACATGCCGCTTCAATCCCCTGCTTCACAGCATCTCACTCGTATCGCAGGCTCACGTCAGATGTCACTAATCTAAATTTATGCAAATTGCCAACTGTCTGGCTGGCTCACATGCTGCATGCTGCATGCGGCATGTGGCATGTACTGGTACCCCGGCCACTGCAGGCATCCCCCATACACCAGCAACCACATCCACATTCAACTCCACATCCACTTCCAATGCAGATGCATTTTCAGATGAAGGCGACTTTGCAACAGTTGTAAAAATTGCAGCTAAATTCAAATTTGACATGAGGCAGGCGGCAGGCGGAGTCATAGTCAGAGTCAGAGTTGGAATCGGAATTGGAGCTGCAAGCTACAGTCAAAGCCGCGACTCGCGAATGTTTTGCTGGCATTTTCTTTTTTCTTTTCTATATATTTGTGTGTTATTTTTTGCCTCTGTGCTATGGTAGCTTTCAGCTTCCATTCATTTGGGATGCAGTGGTTGTATGGCAGTTGCCAGTTGCCAGTTGGTTGCCTTGCCAAGCTCTTATTAAATTAAAACGAAGGCGTTTAAGTGCGCCCCAAGCTGCAGCTCAATCTGATATGCAAAACATTTTTGAAATAACTCAGCCGTAAATACGTATTCGTAGTAGCAGCAGAGAACTCTCAGAACTCTCTCAGTTTAAGCCAAATTAATTGAAAAAGTTACACGCATCGCTGACTGAGACTCTGCTGAATCAGATTTCAGCTTGATTAGTTGGCCTGGCCAATATGGCAAACTGCGAAAACGCTTGTACGCTTGTGCTACTCTTGTGGCCAGCTGCCAAAGTCTTACAGTCTTTGGCTTCCACTAGCAGCTCCTTTCAGTTTCAATATCGCGCTTGGCACGCGATTCCATTAACAAGTCGGCGCCTTTTGTAATTGCCTGGTATTGCCTCAACATCTTGCTGTCCCACTCTTGCCACTCACCCCACTTTGTTTATAGAAGGCATCTAAAAAAACTAAATTCACTGACATCTACTTTCAACAAAACCAAATAATATTCATTAAAAAATCACTGCAAAATAAGAACATCTATAACTATTGCGGCCTCATTTCTTCAAAACAAGGATGTAAAAAGATCTGTGGTTTCTTGTTTGGATCATAATGTTCATGTCCGCGGGCCCAATCGTATCCAAGAGCATAGGCAAATATATGACCATCGGCATTGAAGCAACATTTAGTTATGGGCTGATCTTTGGTGTTGCTAACTAATAGGTTTTTACGAGATTGTGTATCCCAAAACATATACACGCCATCAGAGCCCGCTGTGACCAGCGTATTGTGAACCGGATGATGTTTAACATCGTTCACCGCATAGATGTTTACATATCCTGACGAGCACATGGATCGATGACATTTGAATGCGAATGCTGGCTTGAAGTCATCAAAATAACGTACGGCTGTTCGTCCCTCAATACCGCCGACAACGAAGCCAGCTGGGACTTCCTTGTCTCGAAAGAAGCTAATGCAACGCACCTGTTGCGTTAGATTGCACCCCAAACACCTGGAATCCATTGGCATTTTGTCCAGGGTATAAGTCATAATGCTGTTATTGGCACAGAGGACCGCAGCCATTGGATAAAGGACATCGGCAGCATAGCAACGATCGGGAAGATTTAGTTTAAGCATCGGTGTAGGACTTCTTGTATCCCAAAACTGACGATCAACGGTTAATCAAAGCTTTAATTTCTAATGGAGATTCCTTACCTTCACTGTCTTATCCCAAGAGCCGGTCATCAGGCAGGTATAGTTGGGTGCCCTGATCCAGTGACAAGTGCGAACGCCTGCATCATGAACTCCTATTTGGATCAATTGATTTGACTGCAAGTCCCATTGGTACACCTCACATCCACTGGAGCACAGATAGATTTTGCTACTGTCATTGCTCCAGCTCACATCCATTACCGGGGCACTGACATTGCAAGACATTATTGGAGTTGATACTCCATTCATTCCCACATTCCAAATGCGTACAGTATTATCCCAGCTGGCAGCACATAGAAAGTTTTCTGGAGCTGGACTAAACTCCAATGCTGATATGGAATCGCTCGGAGGCGAGCCCACTTCATAGTCCATTGAATGACAGCCTTGTGATGAAAGTGTTAATCTTCAAAGATATAATTTAATCTATAAATTTGCAAGAGTTTTGTGGGGATCGTAAATCAGGAGTCGCAAAAATAAAGGTTTCCGTATTTAGTCAAATTTTGTTTGTAATATTTTTGACTGAAATTTCAACACATACGAATAGTCTATTTTTGTTTTGTTTAGAAGTTCCAACAATAGAAGTTCCTTGCAATGTTTACTCAATTTCACGTCCCTTACCGGATTCCACACATTCAATTTGCAATCTCTCAACCTACTCTATAGACATTGTTTTTTTATTTCGCTGGAAATTGAAATTATGCAATGCTGGCTGGCTACAAGGTCGATTTTTGCATTGCAGGAATACAAAAGCTGCCAAAAAACAATTCCCCAGTCAATATGCGAGTGTTTCAATGAAATGAACAAAAGCAGTAACAAAAAGTATCTACAAGGTACAAAGACACACATACGTACATACATATACAGACTGGAAAGTGTGCAAATATTTTAACTAAAACACCAGCGAGTTACTTTTATCTGTTGTTGCAAATAAGAATGAGTATTTGTGGCACTCCCACTCCCCTGCCACGCCCCCTCGGGCCACCCACGCGGCTGCAAACATTGCCGCTGTTTTCAGTCAACATAATTTCACTACTTTTATGGACAAAGTAATGCCCGACTGAGCCATGGAGGGACTACATCCTACTTCCTACTTCCTGCATCCTACATCCAACATCCAACAGATTCAACTCCTGTCCTTCATCCTCTTCCCAGTTGCTCTGTAACGGTCCTTTTAACGCCACGTACAAGTTGAAAATTTAAACATTTCCTTTCATCTCACGCGTCTCGCGTGTGCAATATACTGAATGTGTTTTGTGCAGAGCCACGCCCACGAACCGCCCACATCCCGCGCCTGTCTGAAATTATTGGCCTCGCAGCATACTTTGAAATTTACTGAGTTTCACTTGTAATGCTTCGCTTTATTGAAATTAATTACAAACAAAGGATGTTGCTGGCAGCATGTGTATCTCTATCTGAGAATACCCCCTCTCAAGAACTCCCCACCATCCCCTTTATCACCTCATCATGTCTGTTGAGCTTCTTCTCGAATTAATGTTTTGCCATCGGCAACATTTGAATTCTAATTTCTGATGTTGCTCAAATACAACATCAAATACAATATATGTATGTACATGTACATACACACATACATAAATGTTCAAATGAAAGTACTCGTATGTGTAGTTCAAATCACATGTTAATGTTTTTTTTTGAGCTTGATTAATTTTTAATAGTGAGTAAAAAAAGACTTAATTTAAATTCAATTTAATAATTTCACGCTAAACTACATAAATTCATTTAACATTCATTGTTCAATCCTCAATTGTCGAGGGTTTAAAAAACGATTGCATAAATAAACGTTAAATTATTGTTTATGAGAAGCAGACAATCTAGTTTTATCTGAGTTCCACTTTCCCATATCATAAAAAATCAATTTGCATTTAATTATATAATGTTTTTAATTCAAGAATATTCAGAAAGTATTTTTAAGAAATTAAGGCTGAAATGGAATGTTGAATAAAATCTGTAAATATGTTTAATATCATGATACAAAAATAAATATTACAAGAACGCCAAGATTCATGAACCTAATTAAAGAATATTTTAATATTTTAGAAGTTGTTAATTTTTAATTATTACAGAAGTTCCTTTTAAAGTACATTTTAATTTTATTATTCACAAACAGTTATCGTAAATTTGCCGCTAGTCCGTAATTTTAATAGACAAAAAAAAGGACATCAAGTATAGTACGTACTACGTAACTAATTACAAATACTTTGCAAACAAATGAGCATACAAAAGGCAATTTTCCAATTGTGCAAACAATTTTACAAGATAAACAATAGCGTTTTAGGTTGAAGTGGGAATATTACATTTTAAGGAATAATTGCATAAGCACAAAGAAAATGCACTGCATGGAATAACTTTTAAGAAGACAAACATGATGTGAAAACGCCGAAAGCCGCCGACAAAAGTCAACATGACAGAATACAAAGAGAAGTTGTCGAAAATTGTTGAAAAAAATTGCTGTAAAAGAAATTCGCAAGGATGTTTGTGCATGTTTGCATACCAAATATGAAGATTACGTAGGCGCCAGTGGGCGTGTAAGCCAAAGAAATTAACAACAGCGAATGTTGCTTTCTTTCTTCGAGCAATTTCTTTAGGGAACATTTTAAGGCACATTCTCTAGCCAAATTGCCGCAACAATTAACAAAAGATACTTTTCAAGCAGCACTCAGACAAGCAGCTAGACAGCCACAGCGCGACTGCCACGCCCCCTTTTCAATGGATAAGCAGCAAATTTTATACAAATCTGATTTTGGCCCAGACAATATGAAAAACACAAAAAAAAAACGAGGTCTTTATATCCAAAATATTCTATCTTATTATGTCTAGCCATAAGCTCGACATGTGCTTGTCTGCCTGTTTGTCAGTGTGTGGGTGAGTGTGTAAGTGTGTGAGTGTTTGTGTGAATATGTGCTAATGAAATTTCAGGCTTTATGGCATTGAAAATTGTTTTTCCATGAGGAGACTGCCAAAAGTGCAGCCAAAGCCCAAATCAAACGATAACTAAAACTAGCATTCAATTCAATTTGCCGCTTCATCTTTCTGAGAGCAAATTTCCCAGCTACACCATGGGCTAGAGATGTGCTCGTGATCAGACTTAAAAGCTATTTCTAGAGTTCGTGTTACAAAATAATTATATTAAGGTACAATAAGTTGCTTTAAGCGATGATTCACGCGACTATCTCTAGCACAAACGGCTAATAGGACTTGGAGGACGATGGAGACTGGGCGGCTGCGGTTGAAATTAAAAAGGAATTTACCCAAATTGCTATTGAAGCCCGCGAAGAGAAAAGCGAAGAGAAATGAGAAGAGAAGCGTTTGTGAGGCTTTTGCTTCTGCGGTTTGGGCAAAGTGCCAGGCAAAGTGGAGGCAACAGTTGCAACTTGTGGGTAATTTGGGGGGGGTGCTTTTGGGGCGACAGTTTAATTGGGTTAGCAACGTCAACTATGGCCGTCGCCCCATCGTCGGATCATTGGCGCTGACGTGTCATGAGCCGATTTCAATGTGAGGACTCAACCGAAGTGAAGTTGAGAGCCGCCAATTCCAATTCGAATCCAACTCCCAAATTCCCCTCCTTCCACTTCCAATCGATTTTTCGGTGCACACCGTTCTCTCGATTATTTCGTAATTAAACGCAAATGCACTGCCACGCCTCCTTCCCTGGGGAAGTTTCTTTTTCGGCATCGCTCAAATGAAACGTAAAAGCGTGGGCGTGGCAAATGAACGTTGTTGTTTTTGACTGACCACCAAAGCAGTCCGAGTCTCGATTGTTGGCCATGTTTGCTGACTAATTAATGACACTTGAATGCTTGATTTCACTAGCTGGATGCCGCTATAAGCCTCGCAATTTCATTCCCGTTCACCATGGCCTTATCTATGGGTCAGTCAGAGTAACGGCCTTCATGTTTGCGTCGAGCTTAACGAATTTCACATTCACATGCTCATTCTACAAATGTTAATGACCTTGTTCAATTTGCACTTTTTTTTGTGCCTGCTGCACTAACTGTATTTGTTGGCCCATTTGGAATTCTACAAGCCAGTGTTGTTTACAGTTTGACGATCCAACTGTTTTCGGATTGAAATTGACGTGGGGTCAAACTGTTTAATTTCGATTAAGTAGAATTTGAAAAACGTGCATTTCTGGTAAGCACTGTGACTGTGACTGTACTAAATACATACAATACAATCTTAATACTACTTAGCTTCTATAGTTGTGTTTATATTCTATTTAAAAACGCATGTTTAGCAGTTCAAAGATCGTATATGTATTATACATACATATGTAAAGTATACATTGTATGCTATTGTTTATATACTATATTCTGAAGAATCTACACTGCGGATTACTTTAAGAAATATGAATTTCAAAATATTGTGTCGTTTCGAATTTGGTATTCATATTTCAATATAATTGCATATTATTTTTAACTACATAAAATATATAATCATTTTTTTAATCATTGATCAACAAATAAGCTTATTTTGGAAATTATAATCATTACAGTGCGTGCAAAACGTTCGCAAGGCTCTTAATGTTAATGGAGCATTCGCAAAACATTTCATTTATGCAAGTTGGTAAAATGTTCACACTTCTTAAGGGGCGTTAAATGCTATTATTTGTTGTTTTGGAAAATTTAACACCTATGTAACCAGTCATACACCCGCAGAGTTGCAACAGCAACTAATTGCTGGCAGTTGTAGGTGCAGGACACCGACCAGGACCACTACAGACACAGAAACAGACCCACACCGAGTCCCGGACCAGAATACAGCATCATAATTAATTCAAATTTAAAATTTCCTTTGGCGCATCGCACGCGCCATTTTACACTGTTGAAACAGTGGGGAGGTGGTCGAAGGGGCGTGTCGGTCAGGTGGCCATAATCATGCGCGGCTTTTAGCGTCTGCCACGCCCATATGTGCGAATGTGAGAGTATGTACATAGAGGCTGCTGCCTGCCAGCATAATAAACTGTTTAAATATTTAGTTGAAACGAGTTTTTAATGCTCATTTGCGCTTTTAGCAGCTGGCAACAACAAATGAAATATAGGGAAACGGAAAGGAATTCTCCATTTTTTGGGTGTTTGGGTCAGGACCCAAAAAGGCCAAAATTCCGTCATTGCCATGCACTCATTGTTGCTTTTGCTGTTGTTGTTGTTGTTGTTGTTGTTGTTGTTGTTGTCTTGGAGTCGTCTCGTGAAATAGCCCCTACATAATTACAGATTGCGATTTGAACATGGTTCGCCGAGTCAAGCAGCTGTTCCACGCTGGATCCTTCGCCGCTTATTAATTTTTAATTATGACAAAGACGAGAAGGCTTGACCTTTTTTAAGCAGCACTAAGCAGCATTTTGTCTTCGCCCTCAATCTGGGCTATATTCGTAATTCGGCTGATTCTGTTGAAGGTAATCAGCTCAGCTGGTTAGGCTGAAGTTTTTAAAGTGGACCTTGTCGTTAAATTTCAACAATTCATAACGAGTGAAGCAGTACATTTATGTCTCGCATATACATTTACCTTCTTTATTTCCAAAAGCAGCAAAAAGGATAGAGAAATCCTTATTTCAATTTTATCTCAGACTCCTTCATGTGTTTACTTTCCGATTGCCGAAGCAGAAAATGCAAACAACGCCAGCAAATCGTGAAATGAGACCAAATTTCTGAGTAATGTTCACTGAGGATTAATTCGTTGGCGTTGCGCAATTTTTAAAATTGCCTGTAATAGTCGAGGGATAAGAGGAGGTAAAAGGGGAGGAGTCAAAGGAGAAAAAATACTTGTCTAGTGCGTGTTTCTGATGCTTTGCTGTCATTTCACTGAGTGCTGTCTCATAACATGGATAAGGTGCGAAAACTGGCACACAGTGCAGCCTGCAGCCTACAGCCTTTCAGCTGGTTGTACGCAGTATACAGTGAAACTTGCCAAGTGAGTCCAGTCACAAATCTCAGCAATAAATTAAACGACGAAAATAAAGCTTTCTATAACCAGTTGTGAGATACCCTAAAAACTTAAGGATGCTTTGCTTTTTTTCTTAAACAAACTTGATCTGCATGTGAACTGTATGATAACTACATCAAATATGGCAAATATATATTGTTAACAATTGGTTAAACTTATAATACCCGTCAACGTTATATAAAAGACTATGCAGTATAGAGTATAAAGTTGAATGCCCGTTGGCAACAGAAAACTAATTACTTTTTAAAACCATTATGTATTATAAGACACTAAATTAAAGATATCTGTCCATAACAATATGCTAAGCAGTTGTTTCTGTTATCGTAGTGAAAAAATATCAGCGTTTTAAATAAATAAAGTTAATTTTGCAACTTCATGACGTATGAGCGATGCACAATTTCCTCCAACAGACAAGTTGTCTAAGGTGCTAAATCCTAGTTGAAAAAAAAAATAGCAGCAATATTTCAAGTGGTTGCTGGGCTCTACAAATGTGCCACTAAAAGTTGCACAAAACAGCCACCAATCAGTCAAGCAGTCAGTCAGTCAGTCTGTCAGTCAGTCAGTCAGTCATCGTGTTGGTTTACGGATGCGGATGCGGGAAACATATTCTGTCAGCTGCATCCCTTAGCTGAGCTTCTTCTAAACTATGTCAGGGTAAACGGCTGTGGAGGGAGGTGAAGAGTCGTCTGTTGCTGAAAACGCTTTTCGGTTTGCACAAAATGCAATTCACCAGCAAATGACGCGTTCCACTAACTGACAACCATTGTAGTTGTTTTAGCTGTAGCAGTTGTTGCTTTTAGCCATGGCCCTTACCATATTTTGGCTCTCTATCTGCTGGGTGCTCTGCCACATCCAACAGTTAAGCTGACAGCCGGCAAAACTAATTGAAACGCAGCTGAAGAATGATTTAGCCAAGCCGGCAGAGTCCGGAATTTATAGTTCCGAAAATGAAATTAGTTAAATGTAAATTTTATTTTTTATATTTAACAGTATAAAATTAAAAGTCAAGTTACTTTGAATTTTTTTTAAATCGTTTAATTTCATTCATTTGCCGATTACAAATAGTTAACTTAATTGAAAACAAAATATATTCATGTAAATAATTAAATTTCATAATTTTCTTGAGTAGAACACAAGTTAAATTCTTCAAAACTCAAAAAATAACTTTGATATGTGATTAGTTAAATTTCA
The DNA here is from genome assembly GCA_035043265.1 of Drosophila testacea. Classification (NCBI taxonomy): domain Eukaryota; kingdom Metazoa; phylum Arthropoda; class Insecta; order Diptera; family Drosophilidae; genus Drosophila; species Drosophila testacea. The sequence continues at coordinate 3,354,179 of JAWNND010000314.1, read as the reverse complement.
TAGTTTTCTTGAAATGTAACACAAATTTAAATTTTCAAAATTCAAATAATAACTTAATTATGTATGTGATTAGTTAAATTTCATAATTTTCCTGAGATGCTCTACGCGACTGTCAGATTTGTTGTTAACATCCGAGAATACCTCCCAAGAGATGGAGCCAGTATTTGTATCCTTTTGTTCAATGCATTTAATGACCCCACGATTTTCTGCCAGCAGCGTCAATCCGCAAGGATATTCAATGAAAACAATCAGTCCCAGCGACTTTGACACCTCAATGATGCGTTGCAAATAACGGTTGCAAATCCACTGCTGCAAAAATTAAATAATATAGAATAAGAGTATGAACATAAGTATAAAACATACCGGTGAAAGGGCATCTTGGGCATATAAGGTGTTCATAAAGAAGGCTTTTATATATTGTACTGTGACAAATTCGGCCAACTGTGCTGACAACATGTTAATCAGAATGAACAATAGAGAAAGCTTGCTTTACTTACCTTTTCCAATCGCCCTAAGAATAGCACCGACTGATTGCTAGATTTGGCTAATGCTAATTGGAAAGCCACTAAAAGTATATCCATGATGTTGTGATCGGCATGATGCCAAAAGAATGCGCTATGATCTCTGGTCAATTTGATGCTTGTTCGTACATTGCGCAAGTCCAGATCATCCACAGTCTACAAATGAGAGGTATATAATATAGATTTATTAATATTCCTTCTGTTCTATCCATTTCTATTCACTTCAAATAAGTAGTAGATAGATTTATATGGCATGTCTAAATAAATATTAATATTATTTCTGTAAACGTTCTATCCATTTCTATTAACTTCAATTGAAGAGCTAGTTTTTGCATCTATCTTAAATGTGACTGGAATTTAAAGGCATGCACTTACCACCTGGTCCAATGCAGTGTACCGATTCAGGCGTGGCACAAAGAACCAAACGGTGTACTCATTAATGGTGATGAATTCAAAAATCTGACGAACTTGCTCAAAAATGTTTAGCACAAAGCGAAGAGCGCCGAGTCGCATTGCCTCATTAGCAGCCAGGTAGTTTGTGGTCAGATGTTCCAAAAGCTCCTGATGCTCATAATCCGGATGATCAAAGAGCTTGGCAAATGTCTCAAATGGATTGCCATCTCTTCTGCAAAGTAACCAATATTAATACACAGTTTTACAAATAAAAAAGGTTCTGTGGAGATGTATTTACTTGAGTTTGCAGTAGCAATCAGCATCGACTTGAAGGATATTCAGCCAGTTGGTTGCACAGTTCGTATTGACAGTGTTCAATAGCTCGGTTGTATGTTGCGGCTTGGCAAAGAACATATCATGAAAGTCGGCAATGGAAAACTCTTCCCAAACTCCAGAATTAATCTGAATCATGACACGTTCAAGAAAGTGAACGTCGTCAAAGCGACGAACAGCAGTCACTTCATAGGTAATATAGCGTTCTCTACGTCGCCGTTTTTGTCGACGCTCATATCTCAACTGTGCCTGCCTTGAAGTGCTCGGTTCCATGTCCAAATCGCTTTCTGTGTTTGGATCGTATGTATTATTAATACTGCCAAAACGAGTCAACTTGAACGACATTTTCACACAGCCTTTGCCAACTTGCAACAGCGGCAAGCGGTGCAAGCTTGCTGCTGTGGCATACTCCATGTTGCATAGTAATTTCAGAGCCTGTCCGACTGGAGTAATTATTACGGATTGCGAAGACAAACCATTCGGCTTGGCCAGTTTAAAGAGCAATAGATGTACGTTATCCTCTTCTGGAAATGTAATTTGAACATTCTTGCAGCCCAAACAATCCTCAATGGTCAGCTGAAAAACGATGACAATATTATTTGTAATTAAAACATTTTTATTTGTAAATACCTCTGTTATGCGCAATAAAGTTTTTCCACTTTCCTTATCCATTCTCAACAATTTTGACTATAAATTAGCAGGCCTTAGCTTTTTCAAGAACGCTTTACATATGGACTGCGAGTTTTATTATAAACAGTGTTGGGAAACAGCTGGAGCTGAAGTTAATGCAGCCCTGGGATTCGTTGAAGCTGCAATGAACTTTATTCTGAACTAAACTTGACGCCGTATTAGACTATCAAGAATGTTTAATATTTCATATACTTTAATTAAGTAATAAACTTGTTTATTTAATTCATATTTAAAATACAATTCTTAAATAATTAGAGAACTCTATGCGAATTGTAAATTTCTCAGATCACTGATTCAAAACAGTCGTTCATTCAGTTCTCATGATCAAAATGGAACTAAATTAATGAGGAATTAATAATAAAGCCAGCAAGAAATGCTAAAATCAAAGTTGCCTGCTTTCCACAAGCACTGTCATTGTTTATAAAATATAAAAGGACCATTCCTGAAACTGATTTGCTGATAATTTGCTTCACAGCTGTTACATACAAATTGTGTAGTGTCCCTCAGAACAAATGTGGAACGTTTTACAGCACTAGTTGCTTAAACCAAATCAGCTCAGAGGCTGTTTATTTTTTGCTTTTGATTTAATTATCTGTTTTACCGTTCTTCGACAAGAAAATTACACACATTTGATGTATGTTTTTATTTAGCTTATTTTGCAATGTGTAGAATGTTGTAAGAATTTCGCATTTGGTGCTTTGAACCAAAATCAAATCAGCGTGGAAAACGGGTCGTTCCCGCAAGTGATTGTGATTTTAAGCAAATAAAAACCAAAGCAGTTGCAATAATCTCCCTAATAATGCGAGACAGTTTCAGAAAAGTGAAATTATGAACTTTCGATAAATAAAAGTACTGCAATTCGATAGACCGATTGTGGACAAATATCTTTATTCGCCGTCTTTCGCGTCAAAAGATCATTCGGCCGGAATGAATAAATTGTAGGAATGACCACGAATGACAACTTGTCGAAAGAGCCTAAAAGGGAGAGTACAACAAAATGTGAATCAAATAGGGAATTAAGATTATAAGAGCTGGCCGCAAGAAGTGAGCCATTAAATTGGAACAGACAAACATAGTACATAAAATTAGGATTGACGGCTTTCTAAGTGCCTTCAAAGTCCCCACAGTGTACTCTCTGTCCAACAATTAGTCCAATGTGGCATATTAAAATCGCTATAAAAATTGAGTTTTCCATATTGAGATGTTCAGAAGCTTGACGAACTTTTTAATTCACCCCCACCGCATTGACGGGTCGTAAAAATGCCAACAAAGTAATTCTTTTTCACAAGTAAAAGTCAAATTGCGATTTTCTTTTTATTTTATAGGCTGCTCCAAAGATTTTTGCTGCTTTTATGACCAAAATATCATAATGTTGTGTGGATTGGAACCGAGCCTGCAACTCAATTCAAGACTGAAGAAAATAATGTATGAATTTTAGCATTTCATGTTTTGCGTTTTATGCGCTTTTGAAATATTTAATGATGATTACATTTTAGCGCAACGCGTGTCACTTGATTTATGTCAGACTTTGACCATGACTATTTGAGTGTCGATCATTAGGGTTTAAAGATGGTCCAAGTAAGGACCGTATATTATATCCGTGGACCACACAGGCAGCTACTTTAACTAATTACAACAGCTTTATTTGTTGGCAATGCCAACGGCTTCAAGAAGTTTAAATAACTGCAATTCGATTTCCATTACCAGAACGTAATTCAATATGCCTTTAAAAACCGCACACAAGCAAATGTTGTTATCGTAAAATATTTACCTCCATTTCTCGCATCCCCAAATCACTTAAGCTTGTGGTAAAATCGTTCCGATGATGCCCAAAGAGCGCAGACAGTTGCAATAGAGCTGTGGCCACCTAATAAGCCAACTTTGGCTCCCCATTTACGTGGACGAGAATGAGAACGAGTACAAGTACGACTTGTACTATTCGCCAACTCGTAATGCTAAAGAAATTATGGCAATTTAACGGACGATCGCGATCCTCCAGACTCCAAAGTCTCACATCGCAATTAGATGGGCCTTCGGGGCATTCAGCATTGGAGTTGAGTTGAGCTCTGGTACCAGAGCGGTCGGTAGTCGTTGAGATTTTATCGCAAACATAAATTTCCTCAGATAAAAGCGCGAAAATGCTGCTCATGACTGGCTACATGTCCACACAAACATTTACACACACACACACACACATATACACAGAGAAAAGACTCTTTTTCCATTTGTTTGCCCCGCCTCCGCAGTCTTGATGTACCGCATAGTTTTCGATCATTGGTTAAAAGAAATTATAGCAATTTGCTTGTCAAATTGTTGCAGACCGAGGCAATAAATCGAGAGCTTTATGAGGCTGTGTGGTGCCGATCGCGATAGAGTTGTTTTAGAAATAAATTATCCCCAAGGCTCACTCAGCTGGAGATCCTCGTTGGCGGTTAGCGGTTGGAGGACTCCATCTCCATTTATTGCTCGTAAACTTGTAAATTGTGCAATTTCATTGGTGTGGCTTTTACTTAAGCCGATCATTTTTTTCCTCCACTTATTTAATGGTGCTATACCATTGAATAGTTCAGAGACGGATCAGTCGATGATAAATTAATTGAAATATGTATTGATATAATGATTTATAATATGGACCAGGTAGTTTTGCTTTTCGCATGGCTTCAAGATGACCACGAATCTGATAAGAAGATGATTACACTTAACCTAGTAAACGCTATGATCTTTACTACATATTTTCAGATACGTAAGAATGTATGTATAGTAGGGGTAGAATCTCTTCTGATAAAACCCTAAAAAATAATTGTACAACGATTCATTATTTACATATATCAACTGCAGCTATAACTTATTAGTACATATGTACAATCAATATTAGAAGCTAGTAACTTCAGACTCTGATTCACCCCAAATGTCTTAACTGTTCATACAATATACCTGGTAGACCTGTATATTCTTTCACTTAACCTAGGCAAGCATTTTTATTGTCTTTATGTTATGTATGGAGCTTGCACCTGACATGGTTTTTGTGTACAGCTCTGGAAGTGGAGCCATATGTACAAGGTACAGTTACCATTGGCCGTAATTCGAAATGTTTACGGTACATTTAATTTCATTTGGATTATTACAATATGCTTTAGGAGCTTGGCTGGGATATTTTTGGCTGTTGCCTTGGCTTTCTTATGCTCCATTTGCGGCGTTTCTCTCGGAACAATGAGCCATGAAGTGGGCGGCATTTGTAGTTGGCCGTGAATAACTTCTTCTCTTTCTGTCTATCGCTCCATCAGGTGCTAGATGCCGGCATACTCGTCTTTCATTGTTGTTGCCAAAATGTAATTGCGAATTTCAGACAAATGTGAAATTTGAATTTACAAGTTTAACTTTTCTTGTACCGAGTAAAATCATTTGTTTGGCTTGCTTACATAAATACATACACTCAGTACTTTGACTTCTCCTTTTGTATGCTGAGTGTGCAAGTTGCCAATTCTCGACTTAGTTCATTTGTTCCGTTTCAACGCTCTCACCAGAACGCACAAGGCATCAGGCATCTTTCTTCCTATAAACAAATGTACGTGTCGGTCTCCAGATTCCGTTCCTTGGATTTGGTTATCATATATACGGTACTTTCAATTTCAATAGCAACCGTTGCTATGTATCCGGCTTTTGTATTCTGTTTCATGTCTTTTTTTACTTGAGGAGAATTGAGTTGAATTGAAGCCATAGGTAGTCCAACACAAAGTATTTATATGTATGTATGTACATGCATTTTAGTCTGAATGTTTGTGAACAATTATTATAATCAATAAAAATAATGTTAACTCAACAGAAAATCATGCTATTGCAAAGTCTTCCGATGACAAATCGAATATTTTTATTATTTATTTATTCAGCATAATTTCCATGAATAAAAATATAAATAATACATTTTTATATTCACTGGTTTTATTATTGTCATCATATTGCATTTTGTGGGCATAAAAGAAAATCACACTTCAATCATATGTATCTTTATGCAAATAATTCAAAGTCAATATTCATATCAAATTCACGATCATTTGTGTGCAAGCTGAAACAGCTGAGTACGATAATGTGAAATTCCCTAAATACATCAACAAAAAAAGCTGACTGCTATACAAAATAAGCTTTTGTTCTGTTCAGCTGATCGAGCGATAAAAACAATATACATGTGAATATAAATCGATATGTGGTTTTATAGCCTGCAGATATTTTCTTGGAGATTGAATTTGTCAGTTCCAAGTAATCAGCGAATAGGAAGGGTGTTTGCAGTCCGTTTAATTCTTAAGCAAATATAAAAACCATTATAATATACGTGTGAAATTGAAAATATGGATGAACTAGCTTTATACGAACCTAGTGATTCAATGTTAAAAGCGTTCAAAGTTCAGTTTAATGACGAAAGTCTAATAGCAGCTGATTCAAATTTTGCCACATATTTGCAGACTCGGCAACTAAACAGTGACAATGTGTGTATGGTAATGAGATTGCTTCTCAGTATTGAGGACATATCAACAATGCATATTTTTGCTCAGCTTGAGGAGACTAATCGGGTGGCTCACGGCGATACAATTTTTACAATTATGATAACACAGACAAGGCAGAACCCCGAGGACGTACTGACAGCCGATATAGACGAACTGGTACTTGTACCTACAGCCAGTATGTTATCCTTTCCACGACCAAAACATATCATCTTGGATCAGCTGCCGCACATACATGAGACACTTAAAGATAGTGACAAAAAGTTACGACATGTTGGTCAGATTACAAAGGTAGAGCGCACCAGAGTTCACTTCAGATGCCCTTCGTATTATCGGTCGAAAAATTTGGAGAAAAGAAGTTCAAAGAGAAATTTAGAGAACAAAAATTCAAAGTAATTTTTCGTTCTAACCGTTTTCCGATTCGCTTAATGTATCAAGCACTCGATTTTCTAGAGGCGTCTGCTACGATTCGGAACTATTTATTTCCTTCACACAATAACAAGGATAAAATTCATCAGACATCTGAGTCCGACATGTCGGAACTTTTTCCGCTAATCAACGCTTCCATTGCAACGAATGCTGAACAGTTACAGGCTGTTAAGCAAATCTTTGCTGGCCCCAGTACTTTGGCGCCATACATTGTATTTGGACCACCTGGTGAGTAGCAGAGTAGCATTTGATATGCGTACTTACTAATTGAACCCGTTATAGGAACCGGAAAAACCACGGCAATTGTTGAGGCCATTCTACAACTTTATCTCCGGAATCATACTCATATCATTGTGACTGCAGGATCGAATTCAGCCTGCGACACGATTGCATTAAGAATATGTGAGTGCATTGAGCAAGATGCAAGATTCACCTATGATCGTCAATTGCCTAATGAAGTTTTATTGCGAGTGTTCTCGAGCTCCAGATCTGAAAAAGATTTTAAATTGGTGCATCCACTGGTATTGAGAAACTCTAATCACGAGCTCTTAATGAAAATTAAAACAGCAGGTCAAGAAAAAGAGAAATTGTTAAGGCAATTTATAGAAATGACAAAATCACTTCGCATTATTGTGGCCACATTGTGTAAAGTAGGCTGCATGCGAGAGCTTCTCAGTGAGACTGAGACAAAAGTCTCACATATATTCATTGATGAGGCGGCCGCATCCACAGAGCCGGAATCCCTGTTGGGGATCGTGGGCATCAAGGAGCTAAATTGTCATGTGATACTCTCCGGTGATCATAAACAGTTGGGTCCAGTTATCAAAAGCAAACGAGCATCTACATTGGGCCTAGGTCAGTCCCTTATGGGACGTCTGATGGACAGCGATTTATACAAAGTAGGCGACAGTGGTAACTATGATTCCACATTGCAGGCCCGTTTGCGTCGAAACTATAGATCTCACCCAAATATCGTGGGCCTGTTCAACAAGCTCTATTATAATAACGAGCTCATACCCCTTGCGCCACTGCAGAGGATAAACCAGGCCGCCAACTGGGACATGCTGCCCCATGCTGCACAGTTTCCCATATTATTTCAGGCTACATATGGAAATACACAACGTAAGCCGCTATCTTACAGCAGTTACAATGAACTGGAGGCACAGGTGCTTTGCTGGTACGTGTGGATTTTGCTCAAAAATGGACTGGGCAACGGCATAAAAGTGAACCAAGAGGATATTGGTGTCATCACACCATATTTGGCTCAGTGCGAGCTTCTTACCAAGATGCTCCGTCAACGGGGTCAGCCTGAGGTTAAGGTGGGAAGTGTCGAAAGTTTTCAAGGACGTGAGAAACAAATTATAATTGCATCGTTTGTTTGTTCCTTTACGAACACGGCTTTCCTCTCCGATCGTCGTCGACTGAATGTTCTACTGTCGCGACCCATGTCGCTTTTAATATTAATTGGTAATCCTCTCAGTCTCTGCCAATCTCCAGACCTCAAGTTCATTATTGATCAGTGCAAGTTTCACAAACATTTTTTAGACAAGAAAAAGGAAAACAAGAAAAAGGAAACAAAGAAAAAGGAAACAAAGAAAAATAAAAACGAGAAAAATGAAAACCAGAAAAAGGAAAACGAGAAAAATGAAAAACAGATAAAAGAAACGGAGAAAAATGAAAAGAAGAAAAATGAAACAAAGAAAAACGAAAATGAGAAAAAAGAAAACCAGAAAAAGGACAACAAGAAAAAGCAAAAGAAGAAGCACCAAGTAAAATCTAAGGCGATTGAAACTCAATTATCCAGTTTATCCTTGAATAAGACGACAGCTCCGGAATCGTCAAAGGATTAAATAAACAATTTTAAGAATGGAAATGGAAACTTAACTTTGGGTTTTTAAGCAACTTTTACAAATATTTTTTTTCAACACAGTTAAAAAAACAATTATTTTAGAATATGAGTATGAACTGTCACTCTTATTATAATTATTAAGTATCAGTATTTTTTGTATTTACAATATATTACATTATTTTTTTTTTAAATTATACAGTATGGAATTTAATGTAAAGAATAACCGAAATCAAATGAAATATCATATTATATTAAGATATAAGCTTTGCATTGATAATCATATACCTACATACTCTACTTCATTATAGTTGAATAATAATCAAACTGATTTACGAGAATCGACAAATGGCTATAATTTAAAAAACAATTTAAAAATCAAACACTTTACAAAGTTGCTGAGAAATTAAGTGAAATGAATCAATACGTTATTTAATTTGTAACATTTTTATTTTCATATTAATACATGTATATAACTGAAGTAATAAATACATGCATTTGAATATCATAGCTTATGATCCAAGGGTATTCAGCAGTCGCTGATTGTAGCTCTCCGATTTGTTCAGTGCCTTTTGCGCATTTGTTCGGCTTTGTGTTCGAGCTCCGTGGGGAGCTTTTGTGTTGGAGCGTCATACCGAAAAAGTTGCATTTCACGTATTGTTGGCTTTGGCTGCATTCACTTTGATTCTTCATATTTTCTTGCTGTTGTAATACTTCAGACCGAGGACCAAGGACCAAAGCCAAAGTGGTGCGTTCCGGTCTGCCGCATAAAACACTGCTACACACGCCCATAACCCATATACCATAGACCATAGACCACAGACCATGAGGCATGGAGCATGGGGCATGGCCCACTGCAACCCGCCCTCGTATGCACACATTCACAAATACAATTAGAGACTTGGTTTGTTGGCTCAACTTGTTTGCTTACATTCAACTTACTTCACTTCTGCTGCGATAGTTTCTTCCATTTTATGTGCCACTTGCCACTGCCTCACTCTCACCCTCACACACCCCAACCCCCGTCCCCGTCCCCACGTCACTCCATCAAAAGTTTTTGGCCAACTTTGTTCACGTCATTGTGTGAGCGCCTTAACTTAATTTTGTGGATTTCTATGCATTTCTCTTCGTGTTTATCTGCGTATCTGAGTGTGTGTGTGTGTGTGTGTGTGAAGTTTTGTGTTTGTTTAAATGTTGTATAATTCACTGATTTCTTGTGGCTTTTGTTGTATTTTTGTTGGTTGGCAAAGAGTATGACTGTTATATTGCATTTGGTTTCAAATCTGAGCTATTCTCGTTTTTGTGTACTAACAAAAATGCAGCTGAGAATTGTGTAATAATCCTTTAGACGAAATATGATTAAATGGAATAATTAAAGAGTTTTCTGAGCCTTAAGGCTGCATCTCAAAATTACTTTTTACGAGCAATTGTCTATTGTAAGGTAAGGGACCCACAGTTGCATTTCTTAAGCAGATGCTAATCCATATCGTTATTTTCAATTACGTTTCAAGGCTATAAAATAACAGAAATACTTAACTATAACCAAAAGAATTCGACGTTTGTCAAGAGAGAAAGAAAGAGATGGTCCACATGTACTGACAATTGTTGTATTCAAAATTTATTGGCAGTACTTATCAGATTCGCTCATAAATCTGGGTAAAAAACCCATTCAAAGCCAATTTCTCTTCACTAGTCCTGCGTTTCTGGTGAGGCATGGCCAAGGGTAGGGGGCTTGGGCGTGGGTGGCTGACAGGCAGTGAGACATTTATTTGCATGCCTCACTGTCCGACACTGGTCGCACAATCCACAAATTAACATGACATTTTTACAAGCCCAAACATGTGTACATATGAGCCTCCGGTCCGAGTTCGTGTGTCCGGGTCCAAGTCACAACTGCTCGAAATTAATAGCCAGTCAGGCAGTCAGGCAGAGCCAGTCGGCCAGCTGAATATTTAGCCTGTAACAACAAGAACAACTAGATATTGCCCTGAACATGGACAGTTATGGACACGGGCCAAAAAGTCAAACATTTGAACAGCATCTGCGGCTGGTGAATATTGAGATCGAAGCGAACAGGTTGCCGTTTTCTGCATGTGCCGTCTGACCATAAATTTAATTACTCGAAGCACACAAAATGAGCAAAACAAAAAGCCATTAGCTCAGGTGAAGTCAATTTCATTCCAACCCATCTCATTGTACATTCTTCCTACCCGAAATAAACCCATTCGAAATTCAACATTATTTTGCATGCCAGACATTCGATAATCTGGGCCAAGTGATGCTCACACACACACGAGTAATATTTTCAACAGTCCATAAAAGGCAAAAGCTGAGTAGAATCCACAAACACATACACACACAAACACATATATTTCCATATAGTACACCAAAATCATGACAAAACATTTGGCCAAACGAATTTTAACTTTTTGTATTTTGAAGCAAATATTCATGTATGGCAAGGACGATGACGCTAACGACGATGATGAAGTTATCAGCAAAAACAGGCAGAATGTTGGCACAGTTTCAAAAAAAAAACCCCCAGCCAACAAAAACAAAATTGAGAAAAAAAAGGAACTGAAATTAAGAGACAACAATCAAAAAATCACAGTGTGAATTCTAAACAACGGACAAGGCACTAGCCCTACCAAGCAGGAGCAGATTCAAAAAAGGACAACGCATCCTTTGACTATCCTCTGAGTCAGTAACAGCACTCTCTCAAAGCTGTAAATGCTTTGTGCAACATCGGGCGAGTGCAACCAACGACAAGTTAAATCCATGTTGACTTTCATGTTTGCCACAGAACTCGGAAATCATAATTTTTGCTGTTTAAGCACTTATTTCATTTCTGTCCTTGTTGACGGCATCAACTTGAGGCTTTTCAATATCAGTGTAGATTTATCTCAAAAATGTGACAAATATCAAATGAAAAAGCTGTCAGCTTTATTTGACTGGTAATTGTGGCTCGATGCTTTTCAATTTTGACCATATGAACTACATTAATAGCTTCCCTAACAATTTAGATAGTACATAAATTTAATTGGTATCTTAATTATGATTAACTACATGATCAGCTTCCCAACTTAATATCTATAATTGGAAAAAACATAGAGACAAAAGATATTTAAATTTTCAATTTGTCTTCCAAATAGTTTTCAAAGGAACAAAAATAATTTTTTAAAAATTATTTATGACTTTTTAAATAAAAATATTTTAAGACTCTTATTTGGAAAAAAGAAAGTCACTATACACTTTTATAATTCAAAAATTTAATATTATAGTCATCTCAAATATATGTGTTAATATTCAAAGTAGACTTTTAAAATCGCAACGAAACTTTTTGATAGATTATATTTTGTTATGCAAAAATACAGTTTTAAGGTTTCTGATTGTCTTATAATATACCTGTAAATCCACCTTTTAAAAAATCATACATGGTTTGCTTCCAACTAATTGAACAAGCACACATTTAAAGAAATTGCAAAATGATATTTTCGAGGTGGTTTCAGTAGTGCACCTGTCGCCAGCTGATGTTCCTTATACTATTGTTCCAGTTAGTTGTTGGTGGTGCCACAAGAATATGACATATGTTGATGCTGACATGAAGTAGTCCGCAAAATAATAAAATGATTCTAATAAATTTTGTGCTACGAAATATTCCAATGCACTTATTCTATGGGTTGCTGCCTTCAAGCGGAAATTGCACATTTTGCAGAAAGCATTGTGTGTGTTTGTGTGTGTGTGTTGACTGCATGTGGAGTATAAAAGGAATTAGGAATGCAATTTGAGGTTATGTTGGCAATGTGCGCCCAAGCAGATCGGTTGTAGGTCCCGGTAGTCGCCTCCGTATCCAAGCAACCGCATTTGTAATATGTGTGTGTCAGTTAGACAAACAGACAGTTGGTCTGGCAGTTGGACAGATGCAGACGCAGCAAGCGACTCACACCATGGATCTGGTATGGAACATTCAAATACCATAACTTAACCAGCCGTACTTGAACCTCTCAGCCTCATTGCCCCCCCACATGGTTTTATCCTTAGAATTGCCTAGATATTAATAGACACAATTTTGAGTATTGCTTCCGTCATGAATAAAATTTTCGTAGAGCAACGCATAACCACCACCAACAACAACAACAGCAACAACAACAACAACAACAACGACGTAGGGTTTTCAACTTTTGACAAGGCAACCTAACAGACACTTCTCCACGCCCCCAAAAAGAAACTCCCTTTGGGATGGAAGTGCACTCACATTGTCGTGTGCTTCAGTTTCCTTGGGTCTGTCTCTCTTTCCCTTTGTCCCTATTTCATTCTGATGCTTCCAAAGTTTTCAGATGTCCGTTCGTGGAGCATTCAACGTCCATTCAGCTGTCTGTTTTTGTGGGTTTTTTAATTTTAATGATGCCTCATCCACCCAACAACCGACCCTCTCCGTTGTCCCAGAACAAAAAATGTAAAATACTTGCGGGAGCTGCTTCTGCAAAATTCTCAACCAAAACAATTTTGGGCATGTGCATTTTATGTACGCATTGGGACCCGGTTTAGATGGAACTCTATGGAAAGTATTTGTGTGTGTTTAGTCGTGTGTATTTGTGGCAATGCCCGGGCTGCATCTGGATGGCAGTTTAAATGAGATTATTTTAGTTTTGGCATAGTTGAAATTTCTGCAAAATTTAGAAGCAACACAAGCAGCTCGTTTCGTAATTTGGAAACGGAAACCTTCTTCAACAGGAAAGTATATAACTATCTGTTGGTTTCCAAGACGGTTTCAAGTAGGAAAATGCTACAAATGTAAATATGCTAAACAAATTTATTTTTTTCTTAGCCTTCTTTATTCATAAAGCCACTCTTCGGAAATTGTCAGGCCACTGTTGGCGCCAACTTCTTTTAAAGGTGAAGCAACTGCAATTGAAACCTCTATAAAATGCGGCAAAAGAAAACTCGGTTGAATAAACAACTAAAAGATTTATAGATATCAAAATATAGAGTGTCACATAAAATATTCACACCTTTGCTGCCAGAATCTAACGACCAACAAAATGACTTACTTTTCGCCCGCACTGTGTCCCTATCCCCAGAAGAGTCTAGGTGTGGGTATAGGTATACCACAATCCATAGAGTGGACTCTCGTAACGCCAGCTGATGCCGTTAGCTCGATAAAGCCATTGTTTATATTCAATCCAAAGAGTTGGATTGCATTTTGGCCATAAGTTGGCAGCGTTTTTTATGCGTTCATCATGCGGTCAGCATAAATTTTTCATCGCTCGCTCTCTCATTCGATGGTTGGTTTGTTGGCTGCTGCTTTTGTCTGGTTGGCTCATTTTTTAGCCAAATGTCTTGATATCGGTCTCCGGCTAGTTGCAACATGTTGCCAATTTTGATGTCTGAATGCCATAAATCAAAGCGTTTAAAGCCAAATCCGCAGCCAAAGAGAAAACCCCACGCCAAATGCATTTGTGCCCGACAGCGAAAACTGAAAACTTTTACTTCCCCTCCTTCCTAAAAAGTTTTTAAACGACGATGTTAGCTGTTGTTGTTGTAGTTGTTGTGGTGTTTGTGGCTGTGGGTAACTGTAGAACTATACAAAGCTTTTGAGAAGACCCCTACAGCAGAATACAGAGTCTCATCGGGCTAGTTGGTCAAATATTCGCTGAATGTCTTAGAAGAACCATTTTCTTATATTTAACTATACTTGAATTATTAGAGTACAAAAGTATGCGACAAACATATCTATCATCAAGGTTATAGAAATAATCTAAAAGTCGTTCAAGGTAAAGATTGTGTTTTGTTTTAGAATGTACGAGAAACTCTAACAGAATTTTTAACAATCATTTTTAACAAACATATATCTATCAAGGTTATAGAAAGAATCTATAAAGTCATTTAGGATAGATATTATATTTACTTTAGAGTGTACGAGAAAGTCTTACAGAATTTTTAACAATTATGAACAATTCCGATATGTGTGTAGTTATAGACCAGATATATTTCAACTCAGCCAGCTTGCTGGAAGAGATGTAGCATTATATCTAACAAGGCACATATAGACATTTAGTAGACTTTTGAAAATGTTTTCGGATGCTCATATTAACGCCATTGCGGCACTTTTTTTCCTACAATGGGAGGATCGTATATTAAATATCGTTATAATTCTAAAAGATTGCATTGCTTACCATCATTGCTACTTCTTGAATACCTCGTATCGTGCATAGCGGGCGAGCTGAAAGCAGATATAGTTACATATAAGGAGACTTAGAGATATGGTTTAAGGATCCACTTACTTTAAGCCATTGCGAGCCTCCCTATAACCAATAGAATTACTGGCATAATCGTATTGGGATTTCATGCGAGGCTGTTGTTGCTGCTGTTGATGATGTTGCTGCTGTGGCATACTCTGCATATTGGGATAGTTTTGAGTATAGTTCCACATATTGTTGGGCATCATTTGGGATCCGTTGTTATTATAATTCATCCAGTTGGTGGCCCCTGCTGTAGATCCACCAGATAATCTTCCATTACCCTGCTGCTGCATTTGAGGCATTTGAGGCATTTGGGACATCTGATTGCTTGGATTCATTTGGTGCATGGAAGAAAGTGGTTGTAGATCGGGCACAACAACATTCATACCGCCTGCATCAATGCCACCCATAACTGGCATCATGGTCATGCTGCTCAGAGGTGTAACAGCTCCAGGAGGTAATTGGGACATTGTTGGCATCGAAACTGGCGACATGGTCATCTGGCCCTGTCCCTGTTGCATAGGTTGCATCATGCCCATCGGTTGTGGTTGCATTACATTCCCCTGCATCGGATAAGACGTTGGACCCATTTGACCCATTGTCGACATTGGCATCGGACTCATTTGTGGCATATTGCCCATGGGCAGCTGCATTTGATTCATATTCATGCCATTTCCTGGCATAGTCATCATTGGCATAGATGTGGCACGTTGTGACTGGCCAACAGACTGAGGCATGCCACCCATCTGCAAAAATATTGGTTACTCAAAGAACGCTCAATTGTTGATAGCGTTTACCTTATTGCTGCCATCTTCGGAATAGTCCGCTTCATAGGGCATCTGGAAATAGTTTGTATTCATCTTTAAAATTTCTAGGTATATCACTTGGAATTTGGAGTAAAATTAAAATTTTTTTTAAAAGATTTTTAGTACTTCGATCTGAACATGAGAAGAGAAACTAACTAAAAAATTAACTTGCTTGAAGCATATGAAACAGGTCTGTCAATAAGCAGAGCCTGCTGGGATAATAAATTTAATGCTGGACATGTTTATTATTAGATCTTATGGTCAACTCAATTAGATAGACAAAGCTTAGGTCAACCGTTGAAGAGCCTCATGTGTAACTTTATGTCCTATTTATTCTCTCTCTCTCTCTCTGTCACTCGTGACTTGACCCCAAGTGTCATATAGGTGCCATGTGGGAGGTTTCATGTGCCAGCTCTATCCATACCTATACCTATAGTTAGCCAACACAATTAATTTTACCTCCGCTTGTCATTTTATTGTTTATCTACATAAATACGAACACGAGACGAGAGAGCACCTCCCCACCTGCCACCTTCCACATGGTCGACCTTTGGCTTGGCGTGTCATTTATTCAGCAGGGACTGCAAAGCCGAGTCAGCCATCTAGGGTATAGGGAACGGGAACGGGATCGGGGGCAGTTGTCCTGGCTGTCTGGTTGTCGGATATCCTTGCTTGTACACTAGTCGTCCGTTGCCACACCATTTATGCCATTAAGTCATTAGCTTTGTTTAACAAATAACAAACTGTCAATGAGTTGATTAACGATGTTTTTCGCATGAACTGCAATTAGCTGTCGCTGTCTCAGTCGCAGTCGCTGCCCCCGTTGGTGTCCCTGTTGCTGCCACCGTTGCCACTGATAAATGGGTGTGATTTTCTACCAGTATTGCCAGTTGACTTGCTGCCTGCTTACTTTGTGGCTAACAAAATGAGAGCAACAGCCAGCCACTTGGCCATGTTAGCGATGAGGCGCGTTATTGATGCACACCAGGCTCCATCGTCATCGTCATCATCGTCGTCGTTGCTCGGCAATTATTGTATGTTGTGTGAAGAGTTGCTGTGTTGTGTGTGTGGCTGCCACAAGCCACAGTTAAAGACAGCAGCACTCATAGCACAGCTCGGATGGCAGCGTCAACGCAATTACTACCCGTTGACAAGTGTAATGTCAGTCAACGCCAACTCCTGTTGCTCCTTCTCCAGCTCATCCTCCTCCTCCTCCTCCTGTTTTCAGTTCCCAGTTCCTTTTCTAGTTCCTGCTATGCCTGCTGTGTCGACGTGACGCGCTTCATCACTCACTCGCTCATTCATATACACCCATTTCTCATGGCAACTAAACGAGACTCGGCTCATTTCGATATTTGCAATTTGTTCTCCATAAACATAGACAAAGACACAGGAGCGCATTAAGGTTAATTACGGGCCGCATTTCATGCAAGAAACATTTCTAAGGAATAAATAGATAGTAAAAAAAAGGTTTGTCACTTATCAGTGCAGTAATTACATAAATGTATGATCATAATAAAGTTCAGTAAAGAAAATCGGCAAATCATTTTATCAAAATTATTTCTGTGATGCAGCCCTGTTTGTGAAATATTTACACTGTAATTATTATGCAGAATATGCACTTGTTGTAACAACTTTAATTCACAATGTTGACATCATGGGCAAGGGGATCCAGTGTGCTATGGACAGTGGATTGGTTCATTTCGGAAGCCAAAAACATACAAATGCGTACATAAAATAAATTAGTTTCTGTGTCCCGCTAATTGCCTTAGCCCAAAGTTAATTATGGCCAAAATTTCAAATTTTCCAAAATTGGACTTGTCAAAAACATTTTGACATTTCCCACTAGGAAATTAGTTTAACAAACTTTTGCGTTTTCGTTTTTGTACTCTTATTTAAATTTGCATTTGTATTCGTGCTTTTTTTGTATTGGTCCTTTTTTCTATTACTTTATGAACTGTTTACTAGTTTTCACGATCATAATTACATGCATATTATGATGAGCTTTTGTGAGTCGAACATTAGACAGGAAATTGTATTCGTACAAAATGACATCAAATCCCATTCAAACTGATTAAAACAAATGGAACCACACATAATAAAGAGCGATGTTTATATGTATGTATGTATGTACCTGCGACATTTATAGTCAAATAATTGCATTAAAATTGTATATCTAATGGACACATGAGAATTACACACTCAATGCATTATATAATGGCATTTAACATGAATATGAATACTTTCATTTGAATATGAAATGCTAATAGGATTTAAAATTAGAACATATTTCCGAAAGCTCAAGGAATGTGCTCATAGATATATATAGGTCTTGATTGGAAATGATGCATATATAATGCAATAAATAAAATTTATTAAAATATATGATAACTTTACGTTGTTTTTGATGATTATTTATTTTTTACTTCGCCTTTATCTCCCATCGGATGATTTGTTTTAGGATCTGATACTGTGATATGTATGACCCAGAACCAGGTATATAAATAAAAGCACTGCAGGAGAAAAATCCCTCCCACTCTGTGCAATTCTTGTGTTGCATTGTGCTCTGAGATAATTTTACAATCGATTTACAAAGAGCAAAAGTAATGAGCTAAGGAAAGGGGCAGACGTAGCAACAACAAAACAAGGAAAATATGTACAAAATGCTATGCTAAATATAGATCTCAAACCATCGTATGCAATTTTATCCCATACCGAACTCATCTCGACAACCTATTAGTCATTATGCATGCATGCCAGGGCAAGGCAAGTCTTTGATTCAACACCTTAACTGAATTGAACAAAGGCGTCATTAATTAGAAATGCTAAAATGGTGAAAACTAATCTGCTAAAAGCTTGAGCTCTCGCCCTCCTGGAGGCTCATTTGTCTGCAAGGATCAACGGAGTGCTGGTAAGCTCTGAGCTCTGATGTGGATGGAGCAAAAAATAGAGAGGGAGTAATAATAGCAGGAGGGTGTGACATTGTTTGGCACCGGCTCACATGCGCTTAATGAACTCTGAAGCTGCTACCAGCTACAACAATGTTGCACAGGATAAAATGCGCCAGTTTCGACAACAGAAAAGAACAAAATGAAACTGAACTGAACTGAACCAAACTAAACTGAACTGAGGAAGAGCAATGAAATAAGGCGAACTTGAGCTCGACAAGCAAAAATCTGTGCAAATCACAACATTTTTGTTGGCCCAAAAATGAAGGCACTGAAAAGTGGGGCTTGAATTTGGATGAATGTGTGTGTGTGTGTGTGTGTGTGTGTGTGTGTGTGTGTGTGTGAAGTGAAGAGGAAGTGGAAGCTGAAATCGAATCCGGAATCCGGACATAAAGAGAAATACAGAGAGAGAGAGAGAGAGGAACCCTATTTGTAGTGGTGTTGCCATAAACTAAATTGTATCGGTATCCCAACCTCACTCTCTCTCTCTCTCTCTTCCTCTCTCTGTCTCTCTTTCCTTCGGTCATCCTCAGCAGTCAGCTCGTGATGCCGATGCATGACGCTTGGTTGAGTGCAAATTCAATTAACTTGTTACAACACAATCTCAGGATCAGCTTTAGCATCTCTGTAGATGAGTACGACGACGTCGACGTCGACTTTGACTGCAGCCAAAGCTGGCATTGCGATTGGGATTGGGATTGGCATTGGGATTCGGATTTGTTGCACTAAAAGCACAAGTAAAACTATAATCAAATCCTGGTCCATTTCCTTGGCCATAAGCAGCAACCGGAGGCGACTTTATGTCCCAGTCCCAGTCTAAATCTATATCCATATCCATGGCCAAACCCATGTCCTTCGTTGTTTCGTTCGCCAACTTTGTTTATTTTATTTAGAATTTTAATTCCAATGAAATTGGTTTGCGGTGCGCGGCAGAAAGTTACCGGAGCCAACATACGAGTATCGAGTATCGTATCGTCAGAAAATCCATGGCTACATTTGACTATTTGATTTAAGTTCTTGTAAATGCATTTTTCTTATTCAATTAATAAAAGATTTCAACGTCATGCATCCGATTGACACTGTCAGCAAATATTTTTACTTGCCATTTATCCGCACAGAAGCGAAAACAGAGCCCGTTGATATTGACATTGGATTAGAGACGGAGTCCGTCAGAGAAGATGGTCAGAGAAATTGCATTGCAAATTAAATAAATATTGTAGTTGGCGTAAATGGAATTATTAATTAACTGTCAATTAGTTTATGGCCAACAGGTCACAGAACGGCTTATAAGCCAAGCACATATCATACTTCATATTACCAAATGAATATGAAACGAATATACTCATACTCAGCATCAGATTAAGAACCTGCAAAGCAACTGAAATTGACACCGACTCAATAATATTTTAATAATTTTATTCACAAGCTAAAACGGGTTGAATACTGAACAACCAAAAGCTGCATTTGCTTTTATTGCCCGCATTTTCAAATAAAAATCTTACAAATTTCCTTTTTGATTCTTCTTTCTATATAATAATCACTGCAGCCCATTTATAATTCATGGCCTGGCCCAATTCTGAAAATACCCGCTGCCATTATGAATTCATTAGCACCTGCGGGCAAAGAAAAACCCAACCAAAAATTCATTTGCTCTAAATAAAAAAGGAAGCGAGCATTTGTTGACAGTAGTCGACTAAAAGATACCAAGTTTTTATACATATACACAAAATGTTAAGAGGAAAATATTGTAGGTACATTTAAACAATATCTATAAATTCAAATAGTAGTTGAAGTGTATCTACATCTAATTGGTTAGTTTTTGAATATAAGAGGAGTCTGGAGAATTGATTTTTAGAGTACCCTTTTTAGTCATTTCAAGGGTATTCAAAATAAGGTAAAAACAATGAGAAAATGCAGAGGCCAATGTCAATAGGTTTCAAATTAAATTTTTAAATGAAGACACGCCTACGTCTGGCTTTTGCTTTCGCATATTTAGGGACTTATTTTTTTGAACTTGAATAAAAAAACCCAAAGGCCTGCATTTAAATTAGTTGAAAAAAGTGAAAAGACATAAGAATCATGAAATAATTGGGTGTAAAAAGAACACTGAAACATCTCTTTAAAAAGTGTCTAAATTCGCCATCGCTTTTTGTAAATTTTCATTTGAATTTGCTTGAATTTTATTTGCATGCCTGTATTTTCTGTTACCAAGAATACCATGCCGGCCATGTGATCCATGCTACGTGCAACCAATTCAGCTATTTAAATCGCTGCCTCAATGCGATGCACGTTCGTCTGCAGTCTCAAATCGGCTGCATTTGCAATTAGATCGACTACTGGGATTGGTAACTGCAAAGTGGGATCTAGCAGCTGCAGTGGTACTCTGGATTGAAGGACTTGCAGTGATTTTGCGGTGTTAAACATCTAAACGTCGATGACAGCTGGAGACCCAGCAGGATGCCCAGGCTGAATAGAAAGAGAAGAGGAAGCGAAAAGGAGCAGAGAATGAACCAAGTGCCATTTTCAATACGTTCTTTTTTCTTCTTTTAGCCAAATGCGCGTTGGCAGCAAATCCTGCGACATTTTATGATGTCTGCCCGGCTGATGGGTCGCTCCTGTTTGCGACATCCTTGGTAATGTCACCTTTAAGGCATCGTCCAAATCAACGTCACGTAGCAAATACAACAAACCATAAACGATTCGCACGACTTGACGAATAGTTTTTGCTGACTGCTGCACAACTTGCTATAGTATTTCCTTTCCTCTCGGAATCCTACTCCGATATCCTTCTTTCAGACCCAATAGTATGTGTGCAACATCCTGTGCCCGCTTCCGAGCTTAGGTTCAACTACGTGCCAGTTCTTGTTACAAGTTCAAAGCAATCGATGGGTAAGCAAGGTCATGGGGGTCAGATTGTGTGGGTATCAGATGATGGTCAATTGACCTAGCCCCAGCCTAAATAAAAACCTGTTTGCATATCACATGTGAGATCTGTGATAACATAGTCATACAACTGATTTAAGGAAATACACATTTATATATACCCTGTATTACATCTTAGTGTTAATGTATGTCTGTCTACAAATGTATCATATCCAGGTTAAATATTCCATTTAATAGTTGATTATATTGAATAGCAAATTAACTCAAAGTGCTTAGAGTATTGTTATATGTTTAATACCCTATAGTCTGTTATGAAGTACATTAACCCAAAGTTGAAACCATATATTTAGAAACTACTTCACTTGTCTCAATTCCCAACTGCAGCTTGAACTAAATCTTGAAATGCCAAGCATTGGCATTAGGATTCCCAGCTGAGTTCAGAAACTAAAAGGACTTGCAGTATTTATACTCAATCTGAACTTTAAAGCAAAGTGTCTCAGACGAATTTGGGAGCCATAAAGTTAAAAGCTGAGAGCTGAGAGCTGAAGCAAAAGCCAAAGTTCGTCATTTGTCTGTTGATTGAAGCTAATGTCATTTCAGTATTAAGACTACGTGTCCAATTGTATGGACATCGAGCTATCCGTTTGACGACTTTCTGTCTAACTGAGCCTGCTTCTTCTTATTGTTGCACTTGCAGCTTTCTACAAGGCCCTCCCCCCGATTATGCCCCCATCTAAAGGCCGTGCAGAGCTCTCAGAGTGTATGTTTGTTGGTTTGTTTCACTTCAATCAGTTGTCGGTCGACTGCTTTCGTTAAGTGCCATCTTTGCATGTCTCTGCCCCCTATTTCCCCTTGTCCCCCTCTCTGACAGTCTGTCAATCTGTCTATCTGGCACTCGGCACTCGATACTCGGCGAAAACACGCATTGCACACCTCTGCACCTCTCCTGATGGTTCCTGGAAGAGCCAATGTACGGATAACGCTTGGGTCTGTCAATGGCATGATTTGGTCTTTTGATTACTTGATTACGTTTGCAATGCGTTTCCTCTGCAGACTTTGGGACCTCCATCTTCTCTGGTTCCTACCACTCGTCCTCTTCCGTTTCGCAATACGACGTCTCATCACTTGGCGGCATCGTCAATGATTTAAATGGAGGTCAAGCCAACTTCTCTGATTGACGCAGTACATCAAAGCGCCCTTTCGATTGCTATTCCCAGCCCCTTTTAGCCGCATCTGTGTGTCAATCTCTTGGCCAGAATGTAATTTGCACATTGATTACATGAACAAAATGAGTTGCGCTGCAATTTAATGCGTAAATGAAGTGTAACCGATCGTCAATTTGTTGATAGTTTTGCAGGCATTTGCAGCTGCGTTCAAGCCAAATAGAATGCTTTTAAATTGGGTCTATATATTTTACTGCTCATGTGTAGTTAACTAGTAGACATCACACGGCTTTTGACACATTCAGTAAACTATCAAACCTTAACAAGCAGTTAAATGAAATCCCTTAACGACGCTAGTTTCTAGACTTTGGAAACTTTCCTTTAACTCAATTACGAGTTACGAGAATGAGACGCTCATAACTTTTTCAACAATAAAATTATTTTCAAATGGAGTGTTAATTTAATCATTGTTTTGTTCCTAAATCTAGATATGAGTTATTTACCCAATTGGCTGTAAAAAGGTGGTACGATAGTGATTTGATTTTCAGCGTATTGATAAAGAGTTAACGATGAACTATTTATTCCCTTACTTAACTCCTGACTCTTTAACAAACCCATTGAGCTGCAGGGTATTATGGGTAGACATGTGTATATAAATCAATTCAGTAATTTTCAACACTTGCCTATTAAAAACATGAAATTGTTGTGCCTCTTTGTTGACTTTGTTGTTTGGCTTGGGGGCAGCGCCTTTCACTATCCAACATTATGGAAAAAAACCCCTCCTCGAGACACCTTTAGAGAGAGCCGCTTAATTGCCTGCTTCGTGTTGTTTATTCTTGGTATTTTAAAGAAAATAATTCATAAATTAATTTGAGCATGTTGGCACATACGAAAAGTACGCAAAATATATACAAGAAATATGTAAAAATGGTCGAGTTAACGTTGAAGCGTTTATGAAAAATCACCTCATAAATTTACAACAACGCGAACACAACAATTATTTTCATGCGCTGTTCCTGTGAACAGGGGCAAAGTAATTGCAAATGGTGACCGGGATGTGAATTGTACAACGGGAGGAGGCAAAATAATCAGGAACATGTCCAAGTCGATGTTGCTTACGTGACTCGCTTTAAAAATCAACATTTATTTACTCAACAATTTGGCAGCCTTTTTGTTAACAACTTATCAAAATTATGACAAAATTGCTTGCCAATGCCACACATTCAGAGTGGACCTCTGACGGGTTAAGGTTAACATATAAGTGCGAGGTTTAAACAAAAAGTAACCACTCTCTTTTTTAAGAGAGGAACTATAAGGGATCAGGTATCAAACTAAACAGCATCTTAAGAGAAATGTAATACTTGTTGATGGTTATTTGACCTGCTTAAAGTAAGTTAACATTTTTACCAATAAAGCCGTAACTTTTCGAACAGACCTCGTAAATTTAAGGCGTCTTTCGGCGTCGCCGTCGTTGTTGCTGCTGTTGATTGGCATTCAAGCACTTCATTACTGCAATTGCCCCATCGGAACTCGGAACTCGCTGCCTGTACCTTCTGCCCGTGGACTGAAAGCCGCGAATTGAAATTTCACGCAAGTTAAACGCAGTGGGAGCAGCAACAGGATGAGTTGCGGAGAGTGGTGCAGGGTGCCACATATGGGGATTGTAGTGCAATTTAAATGTCGGCCATCGCCAGGGTCCGGTTTGCGTCTGGGTGCGGACATGCTCCCGTTTGCATTGTTGACCACTGAGTGATGCAGCCACTAGTCCGCAGGTCTATTGAGACAGAGAGAGAGAGAGAGAGAGAGAGAAAGAGAGAGAGAGAGAGCGCAAGAGAGAAAGAGGGGAAAAAGAGGAAGAGAGTTCTGGCCAGCCCCCTTGTTTGGAACTTGGGCTGCTTCGCGTTTTCGCGCCGCGCAAGCCGATAATTTATTAAAGGCGATTATTATGGCCTGGTTCGAAGCCGCCTGTCTGGTTGGACTTGCGTGTTGCAGTAATTTACTGGCCTTTGTGGGGAAACGAGTTTGTCCGCGAACTAAGGACCAGGGGCCTAAGGGATCTGGGACTTGGGAACTGGGACCTCGGACGAGGGACTTGAGAGCTGGTTGCCTATCCTCTAGGGCCTGTTCGGGTGCCATGCGTGATGTTGTACTTGCGGTATTTACATATGAAATGTGTTAAATTGAGCTCTTTTTTAGCGCAAGTTTGTTTTAGCGAAACAAATTGCTGACCTCTCCCACTCCCCGCCTTCCCACCTACCCACCGGCAGACTAACATTGCCACAGACCCTCGCACTTTGCCACATTATGCTCGAATTATAGTTTCAACATTCCAGCAACTCAACTTGCCCCATAATCGGGCGCCGATTTGATTAAAAAATCGCACAATCATCGCGACGAACGAGGAGGCAGCAGCAACAGAAATAACAAGAAAAAAACGTGAGAGGAAAGAGAAGGAGGAGATGAAGGAGTAGAAGCTGGAGTGGGAATAAAGGAAGAGCTGTGGGTTCACAAAGGCCCCTCAAGAATGGAGACTCCTTCACTCACAGCTGGCAAAATCAACTAACTAATGAAAAATTTGCATATCCACATGCCCAAGTGTTTGGGGGCAAAGTTGAGCTGGGCTTTTGATTTTTGTGGGCGTGGCAGAGCCGTTCAAAGTGCATTCAACTGTGAATTTTTGCAGCACATTTGTTGCTTTGTATACGGTCTTTAGTTTTGTGTTTGTTAGTTGGCTTTTCGTTGAAAAGCGGCATGTGGAAATTTAATCGCCATTTATTTCACTTGTTAAAATGTTTTTGTTCAAGATCTGGGCCACAGACACAGGCAAATTGCAATTTAAATTGCAAATAATAATAAGTGATTGCTTAAATGTATATACATATAAACAATTTAATGTATGGCATTAAAAGGTTGTGTGTAAAATCTTTTGATAGATGATAATACACTAAAAGTTAAAGAAAAAGAAAT
Source organism: Drosophila testacea (assembly GCA_035043265.1). Taxonomy (NCBI): domain Eukaryota; kingdom Metazoa; phylum Arthropoda; class Insecta; order Diptera; family Drosophilidae; genus Drosophila; species Drosophila testacea. The sequence continues at coordinate 3,328,462 of JAWNND010000314.1, read as the reverse complement.
ATTTCATTCATTTATAGCCCTACTATGATTTATTTAAGAGTTGTCAATTCATTTCAAATTTTATTGTTCTTAGCAGCAACAATAAAGTTGAAAAGTCCACTCTGTGAAAATTGCGTAATTATAAAATCATCCTTTACTGGTTTTTGTGTATTGTTTTGTTGTGTTGTGTTCCTTTTGTATCCCTTAAGACAGTGGCGCTGGCATGTCAAGTCGCTTGTCAATTTCTGTTGATTTGGCCAATCCACCAATCCACAAATTTTGCTCATCTTGAGCACTTGGTTTTACGGCCCACAAAATTTCACGCAGCTTGGAAGCTCAGAGTTCCCAGCGGAACTGGCCAATTTGACAGGCGGCTGTGGGACGCACAAATTGAAGACATGTGCTGAATTTTATGGCTTTTAAATAACAAGCCATAAAAGCCCATCCTTGCGATCCTTGACGCAACGACAACAGCGCCATGGAGGAAAAGGAGTCAACAAACCGGAAATTGTCAAAGGAATCAAACTAAAAGAAAAACGAAAGTCAAAGTTAAAGCGAAAATGAAAATGAAAACATTTCGTTTGTGCGTTTTATTTAAAAATAGACAGAGATACAAGTTTTATGTGCATTCCTCGACGATGACCTCGCCGTTTTTTACGCATGTTTTTGTTTTGTTATTTTTTTTTTGGATGGATTGACTCTATATCAGAATTGTAGCAGGAATAAGTCAAGTGTCTGACAAAGTTGGGACCAAGTGGGTGGGCATGGCCATAATGAATGTAAATGTTCATGGCTTGTTGGTGACGCGTTGCGACGGCTTGTTGGTTAAAATTACAAGTGGCCAGGGAATTTGGTTCCGGGGCCTTCGTTAACTTGGCCACAGGGTCAGCGAGGCACTCGGCCAAGAATGAAGAATATGTAATGAAAACAAACGAAACGAAACGAAACGAGACGCAATGCAAAATGGGTTTTTATCTTTTTAAGTTTAAGGCAGTGGCTCTGAATGAAGTCCACATTGCAGAGCGACAGAACAAAGAGTAGACAAATAAATGCTATTTACACTCTACAAAAAACCGACCCTCTTTCTCCGAGAGATTGTTCCTCTCACACTCTCTCTCTCTATTTTTCTCCCACTCTCTTTCTGCAGCATCGAAATGAAACAGAGCAAATAAAAGGGCGACAACGAAACGAATTCCGATAGCCAAGTTAAATGCTTGCACTGATAATGACCAGAGCAGGTAGACAGAAAGGAGACGGTGGAGAAGTTAAACAAGTGAAAAGCCAGTGGCAGTAAAAGCATTTAGATTTCACTTAAAAAGAAACTAAAAATGCAAACGAATCCGATGGAATAATGGGGAAACCAGTCCTGAAATACGAAGGTGCAAACACAACAGCACCAGTAGCAGCAATTTGGCGTATTTCTCTTTCTATTTCCCTGAATCCCTGCTACTGTACAGTTGGTCTGGTTGTTGTGGGTTACTTGCCAATGAGGCTGCAAGTGGTTGTGGCTCTACACGATGCAAAAAGCGTGCCCCACAATTAGTACAGCTGAAAAGTGAGCTAGTCTGAAAGCCTGGCCAACTTGTTCAATTGTTGATGTACTGTGGCAATGCAAAAGGGGAATGACGGGCTAAGTACTACAATAAAAGTCTGTATTGTTGGTCAAAAAGTTGCACCTCAATTAAGTCAAAGTTTCGAAGAGAATGCAATATTAAAACTAGTCAAGTGGTAGGTGAGGAACTGGAAGTGAACCAGTTAAGAAAAAAGTTAAGTGTCTGATTTGATATCAATTGTGTAGCTGAATTTAAATTGGAGCTCTAGGCGTATGGGTAATGACTTTCAGATTTTATATAGCGAATTTCTTGTCAAGTAAAAAAGTTAAGTGACTGATTTAACATCAATTGTGTAGCTGAATTTTTAAGATAATTGGGTAGTACTAGGCGTATGGGTAACGAAATTGTTAACAATTCTATAACTTGTTGAGTTTATAAGTATTTCGAATTTTTTGTCTTTTAATATCATTTTAATAATATCATTTAATACCAATTGCGTAACTGAATTTAAAAATTGGGATTGGGGTACGAGGCGTATTAGTAATGAAATAGTAAGCAGTCCAAGAACTTACCGAGTTTTATATTTTAAGTTTAGGTGAATTTAAAGCAAATTGGAGTTGGAGTTCGAGGCGTATGGGTAATAGAACAATTCAATAAACTACAGAATTTGATTGCTTGTTATTCATAACAATATTTGAATGTTTTTCCATCTATCATAAGAAATGTATCTTAACCTATGGCATGGCTAAACCTTTGATTCAACATTCATCATACGCTCGCATTGTTTATCCAGCAATATAACCGATAATCTTTAGCTTTAAGCTCTGCATAAATCAGTAAGTGGATCCCGTTCGTCCATTCGCTGAATCAGTAAATACTATTTACATAGTTTTGTGTTGTTGCTTTTTTCTGTTGTTACTTCAAGGCGTATTTGTGGAAATGGGATGGAAGTGAAGGAAGAACGGAAGTGAAGTGAAGAAATGCAGGGCATAGTGTGACACAATCACTTGAGCCGGCTTAACGAGGCTTGTAATTGAATTATGCGATTTTATTGTGATTATTTCAGAGCTCGGGGCTTCGCAAACAGACAGATGATAGGGTATACAGGGTATACAAGGGATAGACACGACAGACAACAGCGGGGCTCGGATGAAGTTCGTGAAGTTGTCGCTCTGAGTAATGAGATACGTAAAAGTTATTTAAACTTTTAAATCCGCGTCGCTGCCTTTTACTTTCGCATTCGCTCATTTTGCTCCGGTCTCCGTCTCCGTCAGCTCCGGCAGCAGCTTCGGGTTGAACGCTCATGGCTTTGGTCGACTCCTAGTATGCTACACTTTTGAACAGCCACTTCCTAAACGCTCCGGAATGTCGGCTAGTTAAACGTTTGAAAAGTTTGCCGACTGAATCGCTGAAATGATTTGGAAAATTACAACAAAAATAACAACAAGCAGACGACTAGGACTACGAAAGAGACAAGGAAATACAAATGAGTCGACGTTCTCTCAGTTCCCCCCCCCCCCTCCTTCCACCAGTATTCATTCGTGCATATTCCACATACCAAGGCAAAGAAAGGGTTGATTGGCATTTCTCGCAGAGTAAGCAAAAGCCTTTTTTGCTTTGCTGTGTTTTTTTGGGCCAACACCTCCTGGGGACCGTGCACCGAGCACCGAGAACCGGGGACTGTCAGACATTGGCAAGTGTTTCAGTTTTTGTGGACTGATTGCAAGAGCAAGTACCAGTATGAGGACCAGTACGAGTACTAGCTGTCTGCTAGTCCTCTGTCTACTCTGTCTCTGGCCTTGTGGGTGTTTATTTGAACATGTTTTCTCTGAGCTTCCCAGCTTCTCTGGCCTGGTCTGGCTTGTGCCTGGTTGCCGAAAATTCATTTGTATTTGGAAATCCCCTTTTGATGAACTCAACGTTTTCGTGTTTGTCTGCACTTTTTTTGATGGAGGCCCCCTTCTTATCTACATCCCTGCCTCCCTGCTAACTCTTTCCCATGGTACCTTGGTTTAATGCGATTGCTAAAAATATTGTAGCATGTACTTTGACAGTAGCCGGAAAGCCGCTCTTGATTAGTTTGGTCTGCGCCAGGAACTCAACTTTAGACAAGAATTATATCTTATTTTGGAATCTGCACGTGTTCAGCCCATCTACACAGGGACGTAGTCCAAACGGGGATCCTTTAAAAAGTAGTCAGAAAATTATTAAAATTATAGTAGAAGAGCTTTCTCATTTTCTTTTGATGTCAGCCCCTTGGTAAGACTGCCTGATTGTGGGATAATAAATTATCATTGTAATGTAGATTTGTTTGAGCTGCCAGCCGAGCAGAGCACCTGTCAGACACTTGCTCCACCGCCCTTCCCTACCTCTCTTTCAATTATCGTTTTGCTTTGTGTTTCGACTGCTCTTGTAATGTCCATAATTGCAGCAAGGCTCTTGAAAAACTTTAATTGCTCTTCGGGTAGGTGTAGACAAAGGGTGGGCAGAGGGACAGAGGGACAGGGGATGACTGCCTGGCCGAAAACCGATTTGTTTGATTTATGGGCTGGCACTTGTAGGTGCTTGCTTTTGTGCGAATACTCACCCACTGCACTCGCTTCAGAACGTAGAACACTCACTTACTTATATAGTGGCGAAATTGAATCAATATAGCATGCATAAAAAGTTGGTGAAAATAAATTATTATATTTCGTTCCCCCCCTTTTCAGTTGCAATTAATGTCAGACACACAGAGGACAAGGACGACAGCGACGTGAAGGAATAAAAAACAATAAAAGCGAATTACATTAAAATTACACAATCAGCAAAAAGCAGAAGAAGGAAGGAACAGCAGCCGAGGCAGAAATGGAAACCTTGTTACTTTGAATGGGGAAACAAAAAGCGAAATGATTACTCAGTAAATGGATGAAGAAAAGAGGGAGTTGGAGAAAGGGGAGACTGGGGCAACAGGTTCTTGAACCAATTGAAAACGTTGTTAAACGAGTTTTAATTAGACAGCGAATGCTGCAACTACATCTGGACCTAAAGCAAACTCAAACTCAAACTCAGACTGAAACCCAGATCCCCCACAGACAAATTCGATATAATGGATATAGACAACTCGGCAGGCGATTCAAGGTAATTTCAAATCATGAGCAAAGCAGAAATGGCATACTAATTAGATGTGGCTGCTAAGCACTTTGAACGCGAATGATGCGCGAAAAAGTGTGAATGATGTATTAGTGGTAAAAAACACACCCCGCACCCCCTCTCACTCTTACTCTCCCTTTCCCCCACATCCGTTTCCACTCTGAGAGCGCATCAAAATCAAATCGGATATGCAGCAAAAGAAGTTCGCTTAATTACTTTCTTTGCGAATTAGCAGTGCGGAAATAACGAGGAAATTAAGATGGACATGGCAAAGAGAAGAGAGAAACTGGAAACTAGAAACTAGAAACTGGAGACAAAGGAGGAGACATAACGAAGGGACGTGCCAAAGCTTTTGATATGACGATTAAGTAACTATAAAGAAATTGGCACGTAATGAGCAAATGTTACAAATGGTATGAGTACAATTCCATTTAGCTAACTAATACTATGGGCTTATTATCTAAAATTGTCGTACGTTTTACAAAGCCAGAATAGAGTAGAGGATTTCAATAGGAGTACTCAGTGCATTAGTTCATTTTTTGAACGATTAAAATAACAATTTTGTTACATAAAAAAAAAAGGTTTGCTAAAAATAATATTTGTCATAGCAAAATTATTGTAAGCGCTTAAATAATAAAATACCTTAAAACTGTTAGGTAGAAAAATTCAATAGTAAACTTTAATTATATTGTTTCATATCATAAATCAATAAACAGTTTGTTTATAATATCATTTTTTTATAATATAATTATAATTTAGTCATGCAACAAATTTCCCAGTTTATCATGTGTTTCGTGTCGCTTAATTAAAGCAAATGAAGTAATTTTTGTTGAATAAATCAAGCTCCCAGAATGAATTCGATGAAGTCGTAAGCCATGTGACACGCAACCAGACACCTGGTTGACCAGATACTAAGCAGACTTCTTCCAGTTATCTCCTGTGGTGGGATCCTCTTGCCCACAGGCAATTGAGAATTGTCCACTGTTGAGATTGATTGAGCGTAACCTCGACGCATTTCTCATTGTCGAGTGAATTGCTTAAATTTCTTGGCCTTTTTCGCTGTGTTAAATTGTTGGCATTGCTCCACATGGAGCGCCTTCCTGTTACCAAATTCAAGCCAGCCACGTACATGTCGAAGCCAGCAGGCAGCCTCCATGCCTCATGCCCCTCTCGTTTGGTTAGGCCATCCATCTGGTGGGCTCTGTCTTTTGCGTGGATTTGCCAGCTGCTGGCGGTGACTTTTGAGCATTTCGGTGGCTTGTGGAGAGTGGAAGGTGGAGAGTGGACAGTCGACAGTGGACAGTGGACAGTACACTGTGGACAGTAGCTAGTAGACTGTGGTCAGTGGGTTCGTTTCACGTTGGTTGTCAGCTCGCTGACAGTGGAATTGATTTAATGCTTTTTTGTGCCCCATCCACAGGTGGAGTCAGAGACTCTCTTAATTGGCCCCACTTTGGCGGTGTTTATTCATGCGTTGTGGTTGTCCACTTTTTGCTGCCCAGAAACATTTTAATTATTGCCAGAGGCAGAGCCATCGTCATAGTCATTGCTATTACGAGCTAGTGATATCAACAATCGAATGGGAGGCAGTATCACAAAAAAAATGATAAGCGCATAATTGCCATCAATTAAGTTTGCCACTGAGGAGGATGATGCCGCAAAAAGTGGACACAAGAAACTGGACACCTTGAGTGCTCAATCGAAGATGTGGATGTCACTGAATCTCAACTTAATTGAGCTCATTTCTGTTTAACCAAGTAGACTAGTTTGTTAGCTGCAAACTATCATTAAAGCTGGCCATCCTAATTAAAGTTAATTTAGATAATTGACAACTTGGTTGTCGCTGTTTAGTTTGTCTAATGGCAAATCTCATAAATATGTAATACTATTGATTGAAATTAAAGCGAGTATATTAAATGCTTTTCTTGTGTGTTTCTTTAAATTCTGCATTTGAAATATATTGTATTGGAAAACCTAACCCTTTTGTATAGAAGTCTTATTTCGTTTGCATTTATTATTTTGAATAAATGTGTCAACTTTAAATTCTTCATTTAAAATATGGTATTTATTATCGAAATTTTATATTAAAGACTACTTTTGTTTTGAAGACTACTTATCTTAAATATTACATGTTATCGAAAACTGCAATATTAAATTACTTCTCTTATGTTTGCTACTAAAAGAGCAATTAAAATCTGAGATTGAAGTGCAATTGAAAAGTTAACGCTGCTCACTATAAAATCTGTAACAATTGTTTGATTCGAGTATTTTAAATTAAATGCAATCAAGCACTAGACGCCAAAAACCAGAGACTAAATCGCCGCTGGGAAACTGGTTGAGTGTGTTATTCAATCATGAAAGTTGTGGAGAGATTGGTTTGGTGTTCACTAAATTTGGGAATGTGACGCTTTTGCTTTTGTCTGTCATTTTCATGTTCATGCGTGTTTCGTTGCCAAAATGGAATTTGCAACTCTAGTGTATATATATTTTGTTTTTTATTGATTTTTGTTTTGGTTTTAAATTAAAACATTTATTTAAAAACAAGACAAGGGTCTGCAGAGCATACATATCTGAAATGCGAGGGCATTTCAATCAACATATCAAAAACTCTCAGCACAAAGTATTCCATGTAAATTGCGCTCGCTTGTGCCGAGTTTTTCCACACACACACACACACATACACGCACACACAGATTTTTCCCGATGCATTTAGCGCTCTTTGTGATTTATTTGGTTCTCGAAAATGCAATACAAGAAGAAACAACAACAATACGTTGCAATGACTGGCACATAAAATGGGTTTGTGCAGACCTTTTTTTTTGTTTTAATTAAAATTGAACTTTAATCGGAAATTGACAAACGCAGCTGAACTTTAATGGCCCCGGAGATGATGTCCAGAGCGTTTAAGTGATTTCATGTTTTTTGGGAAAGTGAAAAGAGCGGAACAAACATACAGGAGAAACAAGTAAGCCAGTGCCGGACCACAATTGGTTTTCCATCAAACAAATTGAAACACTCAGGGGTTGGACACGGCTTGGCTTTATCCGGACTCTTCTCCTCCGACTGCACTTAACTTAAAAACGTTTCATTTTATATGGTTTTACCCAACGCTGCCCCTTGGGGAAATTCATCTGGTCGACGTTGCGCTATAAAGTATGCAACTTCATTGATAACATTTATTTCAAATGCACTCAAAAACCACTCAATAGTATGAAATTTGTTGCAGTTTACCTGCACATAACACACAAATACACACCCACACCCACACCCACACTCACACACACACTTAGACAAGCACTCACTAGCTCACATACAGTTAAAGCCTCGTCTCTGGGGTCCAACGACGCGTGTTCATATTGCATTTCGCCCAACCCGGCAAATGAGCATACAGTTGAGAGTGTGTGCGTGTGTGTGTGTTTGTGTGAGTGTCGAGTGTTCACTGTACGTGTGTGTGTGTATGTGTTTCGTTTGTTTGTGTATTTGGTTTATATTAAAATAGTTCTTTATTATATTTCCCACATGCTTTGCATGTCTGCCCTCGTGTTTGTCCTTGTGTATATAACAATATATCTTGGTTTTCTGTTGCATAAATTTTATTGAAATGCGCACATTCATTTCCCGTTCAATATGTGTGTGCATAAAAGTTTATACATAAATATATCACTGGGGACTACAATGGACATTCGATTCCATCGATTTCGTTGCCTAATCACTCGACACACACATGGAGTCCCCCAAGCTGTTGACTTTCAATGGACACTTTCCATTTCCCTTGCCTACTTATAAGGGCCACCCAATTGTACTAACCCTAACCCTCAAACAATTAGATGAATATGTACCATTTAGGAACGCAAACAGCTTTAGTATTTAATTATATTAACCTGTGCCGCCTATATTGATTACATTCATTGAAATCATTGTCCGAATTGCATTGTTGTATTGCCAAATAATTGCAATTTGCATCACATTTAATACTCGTTGCGATTCCATTGTAAATCAGAGCTGCCACAACACGATTGTAATTCGAATGCAATTTATTTTTATTCAATTCACACCTTTAATGTTAAGTGAATTGCGAACTTGGAATGTCAATTAGCTTGAGAGAGAGAGTTAATTTAAAGATTCTTATGATGATTCGTTAAATTCAAATTGAACTCAATAATTAAACCCTATGTCCTTTGCAAATATTCTTGTCTCAGATATATTTTTGACCTTTATTATTTTACCATCTCATTTTATATGTTCTGTACATTTTATAGAAGATCGGAAAACAAGCACATAAATTATTTCAGTAACTTTAGAGCAAGGCAGTGCAAATTAGTAGGACCAAGAAGCGTGTTTGTTTATGAATATGTACTCTCCTGTTTTAGAACGTATTTCAGGCTCTGAGAAATACAAATATTAATCTGATTCCTCAGCAATTTCTTAAAGCGACCAACCAATATTAATCTGTTTTTGCTAATTAAATGACCCTCTGATATTCTCAAATATATGTATATGCATAAATATATATTTACAATAGGTCAACTCATACACGTGCATATTTATAAGTAGTATGTGTATGTACAATATGTCACTTGTGTTTGGTCTGCCTGCTGATGTGAATTTGGTCATGTTCGACATATAAACCTGTGTTCTAATATAAAAAATTTACATAATTTGAATATGTGAGTTGTGTGTGTGTGTGTGTGTGTGTGTGTCAGTGTTTGTGTTTGTGTGTTGAATAGTTAAAATATGGCCAGTTGGCTTGTTAGGGTCGATTTTTGCATAAATTAGTGACAGACAGAAAAGGACCAAGTATGGGAGGAAGAAGGGGTATCTACAAATTAGGTTACATCGTCAATGTTGTGGAAAATGAAATAAATAAACCAAAATGGTCAAGATACTGAGTGCATGGTTGTACATATGTTTAGCATGTCTATAAGAGTATGGTGTGTGTGTATGTTAAACACCATTTGCTTATTATAGTTAAAGGGATCTGACCTAAATTTTCAATGCAAGCAACTACGACACATGCAAAAGTGCAATTTCATTTAGCAACAAACGAATTAATAGCATAAGGCCAAAACAATGAGAGAGCCAACACAGATAACAAATTACTTGCCATGAATAATAATAAAGTGCAGTAACTAGTGTCCATGGACACGCCCACCCATCCAGGACAGAACCCGTAATGAATTTCAGATGACAATGACGACAACGATGACAATGTTGACAAGCCGATGAGCATAAAAGATGCGCACAGAGCTGAAACAACCAAATATACATATTTATACCAGTAGGTATATAAATTTATAAAATATGTTATAATGTTCTGGAATCCTGCATCACCCAACAAATTGTAAATCTTTTATTTGCATTTACACATAGCACTGGCATTGGCGAAATCAATTCGAAATTGAATGTGGGAACTGTGATTGTAAGCTATAAATTGCCTCGAAGAAGCTGAAACAATGAGCGAAATTTCATTACCGGACCATGGACGACGATTCATTGCGCCTGTGGATGGGTTTTGGAGCTCGCGGAGCGGGAAACTTGCTGCAATCTTGACGACAATTGAAATGGAAAAGAAAATGAATGAAATGTGCTCACGATGATGGGACGTCGACCCGGCCACCATTCAATTCTCTCTCGCCTGGTTACTTTGCCCAGCTATACTGCAATGCTGTCATCCTCATCCTTATCCTCATCGTCACTCGGCCTGTCGCTGTCACTGTCAACGCGACTGTCAAGTTGTCGTCCCGACATTTGCCGTTTCTCCCCTTTACTTCTTCTGCTTCCTCCTGCTTCTCCGGTTATTTGCATTAAAAATATTATTCATTGCAATCACAAGCATTTGCACAAAAATATCCTGCAATGTGCCCTTTTTTTAGGGACTGGGCGGAGAGATGACTCCGCTTTGTCTCGGACGGAATAAAGGGATAATGAAATAGTTGACACAATTTGACATTGCCAAAAAAAGAATTATCCAGGATATGACAAACGGCGAAGCGTTGAACGATGAGTTGCTAAATAAACGACAAGAACAAAGCAAAGTCAACAATTTGGGTTTATTAAAATTGATAGCTATACAAAAAAAAGAATAAGTAAAAACAAAAAACGAGATTAAGAAGTGCACTTAGCTGAGAAATATTTACTTTGTTTATTGAAGTTCTTAAATTTGCGATATTACCAAGTTATCAAACATTTTAATGATTTATAAACGGTGAAATGGAAATCATGTACTTTTCGGAAAGTAGTTTCTGATTATAGTACATTGGCCTATCAAAGTGCTTCAAATTGAGGGAAGGAAAACTGAGGAATTATATATCAGCTTAGTATTTGTAAACCCTTTATTTCCAGAGAATGTAAAGGGGACCCTTGTGTAAAATTTCAACAAAATCGATGACTAAAATCGTATAAGATTTGAAAAAGTTAAGCTAGTTTGAAATCTGTTAATCCTGGGGACTGGCAACTTTACAAGTCAAAGTTTTGTTCACTTTTTGGTACACATTTTTACAAAATAAAATGAAAGTCCTCAGAATCAAAATGTAATTCTATTTATAATTAGCTATTTATACAATTGAAAGTGCATTTTATCAGGGTGTGCAGTAATTGATAGCTGAGTCCTTATTTAAATGCAATTCGTGGCATATCAAAATGACTTTTGCAGCACAACAACAAAAACAAGGCAACTAATTGCCGAGAATTTCAACAGATATGCAGCTAATGTGCAGTTGCCGCCTCCAAAGTGGCAATAAATGGAAAACACACGACGTCAGCAGCAGAAGCAACAACAGCAACAGCAGCAACAACAACAACTACAATATCTGTGCTTTGAAGTTGCCTCTGCAACACTGCAACAACGAAGAGGTAAGGAGTCTGAGGCCAGGAGCTGATAAATTGGAAGTGCATCTGACACTGAAGTTGTCGGGGCTGCAGAAGATGTTGCTGCTGATGCTGTTGCTTGTAATGTTGCAGCAGTTGCTAATGTGGCCGTTGATGCTGTTGCTGCTGCTTCTGTTGTTGTTGTCGTTGTTGTTTTCGTTGTTGCTGTTGGTGAGGCGCGTGTCTTGGCCCGGTTGCCCTGGCGCTGCATTTGCATTTGTCGTTCTCATCGTCGCCGTCGCTGTCTCCGATGCCGTTTTCTTCGCCGCGACTCTGGCGGCTCTGTTAATGAAAATGCCAAACGAGGCATCGTCCGCAGTTTCCATAGTCATTTCCCATCTACCTCTCTTCGCCCCTTTCCCATGCCCCTTCCCACTAGCCGTTTCCCTCGACAGCTGCTGGTGGTGCTCGTACAAGCGCAACCGAACGTGTTACTTGACAGCAGCAGCAACATGAGCAACAATAACCCAAAATGTCAAAAGCTAAATGGCCCGACACTGGGATACCCTATAATTAGAGTATAAGAGGGTTGTAAGAGTTATAATTGCTAGTTTTTTTATCTTAGTACATAAATCAATGTTGTGGAAATATTCTACAGTAACAGGAAACTTAACTTTATTCCTATTTTAGTTTTACTTATTAGCCAACAACTTTTAAATATGTGTTTACAATTTATTACGTTTAATATAATATTTATGAGAAATAAGCTTGTCGAATTTTAAGATATACATATATCAAATAAAATTTAACTGGACATTATAAAAATGTCCTTTAGTACAAATCAAAAGTAACATACATTTTTAATATTTGGTAAAATAATATTATTTTTATAATTAAATAAAATACTTTACGTTTTCAATATAAAAAATAACTGAAATAGTTTATTACTTGAGTGAATATCAAAAATACGACTTGTTTTTTATTTTAATTAAAAAATATTACTTATTGCTTTTATAATTTTCTTTAGAAATATCTACGTTAGTTGATAAAGCTGAAAAGTTTTTTAACTTACATATGTGATTAAATAGTAATGATTTTTTTAATATACCCCTACAAATCAATTTGCTACAGGGTATGCGCGGCAATTGCAAGTTGCAACACACATGCAGCATCTCTGTCGTGTTGGCGCTGGTCTAAATGAAGATGCCGCCTTCCAGCTGCACATCATCCAAGCTGCCAACTCCCAGCTCAACAGTCACGCTCGCTTGTCAAACACTCTCGACTCCACTCTTCCACCCCTTACTGCTCATGCTCCTCCTCCTCCTACAGCTTCTACTCTGTTCGCTTGGCAAAATCCATTTGCATATTTGCATCCTTATGCCTGCCAGTTAACTGCCCCTGTGGCACTCTTCCCCTGTCCCCTATGCCATCAGCTAGATGCCACCTTCCACTTTTCCTGTTGCAAGCGGCGCGGCTTTTAACGACAAAGTGTGAAATTTCATTGAATTTGAGCTCGTTGACAAAAGTGGAATGGCAACTGCAACAACAACAGCAACAGCAACAACAACAACAACAGCAACAACATCAACAACAACAATGATAACAACAACAGCAATAATAGCAATGGTGCAGGTGTTGCACTTTGCATGTTGTTGTTGCTTTTGCAAATTAATTTAAATTATAGTTTTTGTTATCGTCGCATGCTTTTTAAGCGCATATTAGCCGACAGACAGAGGAGAGAGAGAAAGAGCAAAAACAGAGACAGCTATGTATAGTTGGAGAGCATTTTGGAGCATGGGGCAAGTGGCATGTGGCATGTGGCATGTGGCATGGTGAACATTTTTCTGTGGAAGCAGCTAATTTTGTGGAAAATGATAGCCGCAATTAATATGCCGTCAACGTCGTTGTCCTTGTGCATTATTATTTTATGCAAATTTGTTGCACGTTGAAAGTAGAGTGCATATACGAGACAACGGTTTCGAGTAGTCAGACAACTATGTATGTACCTCATAAAAGTGTCGGGGCGTCATCTGTAATTGTCAATGACGCCATTGATATGATGAAGTCTGGATGCAATTTATTAATTTCACACAGCAATTGTCTTACATTTTTACCGGAATTTATCCAATTCAAACTCATTTGACTCCGGAAAAAACTTGATTGGGAATTAGTCTTAAAGATATCGTTTACAAGAGAGATTCAAGTGTTGCAAAAATTATGATCTGTTTTGTAAGGTATTTAGATTTCACTGAAATATTTTATGCTTTATATTTTCCCATTAAGAAAATCCATTCATATTTCAAAAATAAGCACAACGACTTGGTCCGGAATATGTTGTTCATTTAATTACAAGAGATATTTAGATAAAGCCACGTGGCGAGCATGTTGGTGCCACATCAATGGATGAAACAATATCAACTTTTGCAAACTGGCTGCAATAACAACAATCACGATGTCCCAAAAGGAAACGGGGATGGGATGAATTCACAACAGCAGGACGAGCATCCTGCTGACAATATACGAGCAACTTTCGCTCGCTAACGAACTTTTTCTATAAATCAAAATAATAACTTCTAAGCTGGGAACGACTTCCACCAAATGGCGTACCATTTCGTATACTCGTACGTATACGTAATACGTTACGTATACGCAATGAAACGTACGTTCCGTTTGGTATTTGGTGCATTTTGTGTCTTTTTGGGTTGTCATCAGCAAATGTTGCACAGAGACAGAGACAGAGACGAAGACTAGAGACTATAGCCTGGCCGGAAAGACGCAACCACAAAAGATAGAAATGGAAGAGGGGGCGAGGAAGTTACTCCTAGCATGCGATAAATTTAATAAATTACAAACCAAATCCGCAAATTTGTAGAATTCCACAAAAATAAAAAGCAAGAGACGACGGCAAATGACTATGGGCTGAGCAACCAGGAAGAGGGCCATGACCCCTGCTAAGGCGCCAAATGGCAGTGGCAACATTTGCACGGCATTTTGGGAACATGTGAGACGCCAGCTGCTACACGTGTGTGCTGGGGGATTGGGGTTTTAGGAGTGAGAAGGCGACGTTTGCATTTTGTGGACAAAAGTTTAACTGTAAATTGCTTTTAATCTAATGAACATCGCTGAAGAGCCCGATGTAAAATAGAAAAGGTAGAAAAGGCCATGGAAAGAAGAGAGTTACAGCAAACGACCCTTGAAGTCAAGCTCATTTTTCCTCTGTGGTTTCATTAGAAAATTACTTAAGCTAAAAGCGCATGATGAGAGAAGTTATCCAGTGTTTGAGGTCAAGGCTTTCTGGGTAAATGGTTATATTTAAATCAGAAAAAAACCAGCTGATGATCACTCGAATTAGTGTGAATACTAAGTTTAAGCCACAGCTGGAATCTCTCGTTATCAGGCAAGTTAAAGGTACTTGATTTATTAAATAACTAGAATTTATTAGTTACCCAGAACTTTAATTTCGATTTCAGTTTCAATTAACGGGCAGCCTTCTCCATAGTCACAGCGGCTACTTGAGCCTGGACATTATCCTGGCGTAGCTTATCAATCCAAGCCTTACTGGTACAAGGCATATTTGGATGACTGTCATTATTTATTGACTCTTTGCAAAATATATCATGTAGATCGTTACAGTCCGTGTTGCAAATGTTCTTCCAGCCCTTGTCGTTGATGTGATAAAGTCGAACAATGCCACCTGAATAGGCATCTTTACTGGTGGCATGATAAATGGCTCGACGTGCCAAATCATACGCCTCCTCATCAGTCAGATCCCATCGATATCCTGTATCCAGGACACCCAGGGCATATGGAGAACCACTGCCCACTGAGAAGACACTACCATGGGATCGCATGCCCTCAGAGTCCACATAGATAAGTTTACAGCCTTCGTCATCACATCCGGCTAGCATCATTCCCATGGCAAGGCCCATGCCCTTGTACTCTGTAGATATGTTGCACATTATTCTTGCCGCAGCATCGACAGTTATTCTCTTCTTATAGCGCAGTTCATGCAACCGACACTCGCGTGTCAGGACACGATCCCAGTAGACACAGTCTGCAGCGCCTCCGGCCAAAGTGCCAAGCATATAATTAGTCAGCTCCACAACCTTCCTCATGCTTTGCGAGCCAATATATTGGCCGGAAGTAGCCCTCGAATCGGCACAAAGGATCACGCCTCCTTGGTACTTGAAACCTAAGGTCGTGGTGCCATGATCGAACTCCATTTGCACCTTGGACTGTTCCAGAATCTTGGGCAGATTTTCAACCGGCTGAGGGCGATGCTGAAAATGATTCATGGATCGTTAAATTGTTATTTAATTATTACATTTTCAAAGGGTGGAGCCATTAGACTGTAAGGGTTCCTAAAGTTGCTGGTGGCTATCTGAAGCTCTTGAAGATCCCATTCCTTTAGCAGAGCATCAAATCGCTTCATACAGGGCAATTTATTGAGACCGCATACTGCCTCTAAGGCCATACTAAAAGTTCTTTAACAAGAAATATTTTTAAAAATTTTGAATGTAATTTAAAATGTTTATTGAAGTTAAAGTCAAGTTTGTACAGTCATAAATCCCATTTACATGCCATGATGTTCTCCACATAATGAAGCTACTTTAGAGTCTGAGCCCAAATCTTACACTTGGCCTGGCGTCATCTTAGCCCCGCTCTTATTAAAACAGGTTGAACTAAGCTCCAATTAATTGCCAGGGCACTGCATCGAAGCGAAGGAGGACAAGGATGCAGAGGGAGCTGTTGGCCTGTCTGTTACCCTCTAATAAACTGGCAGCGGAAATTTTTAACAAGTTGCCGTTTGCCAGTTCTCCTGTTCTTGGCTGGTCTGGTCTGGTCTGGCCAGAGCTGTAATTAACGCACACACATACTCTTAGACTTACACAGACATAGAAAGAGGTAAGATGAACGAGGAGAAAAAGCATCGAAACTAAACAGAAACCCTTGCCTTGGCTTTCTCTCTTATTTCGCGTCTTTAATGCAACTCGCAGCTAAACTAGTTGAGATTTTGCATATCAGATTGCCGCTCCCAGCACCGGGTCGCCTTGTGATTTAATAATCAGCCAAACTGCCAACTAACAACTGCCAACTAACAACTACCAACTGCAGCTCCCTAACATCATCCTCATCCTCATTCTCATCTCCATCCAAATGAATAGCTTGCCTCTGTTGCATGCCCATTAAGAGGGCAAACGAACTGCGAACTGGAGGCGCGTGCAAAATGAAATGTGGCCAACGTTGCACACGCATCCCACTGCACACTGGACACTGAACTCTGGTCCAATGTTGCAGCTGCCAATTTGCATAAATTTAGATCAGTGACAACTGATGTCCGAATGCAGAACGACAATATTTTATAGTCAATCCCACTCCGATCCCAATGGAATTCCATGGGGCAAAAACGTAAACGTAGCAAACATTTCCAATTGCCGTTTAATTAGCAACTAATCCATTTGCTCTGGTTTCTCTGTTGTTGTTTTTTTTTTTAGTTTTTTGGTAATTTCAGTTGCCTCTTTGCATCTGCATCTCCATCTGTGTCTGCATCTGAGACTCGACAGGTGTTAAAGCCATTGGCAATCCAATTAAAATGTCATGTTTCTTCACGATGGCGCCGAAAATCTTCTGACTGCAATTTCAACTCCTGTGGGCGTAGTCTTGTCATTGGACCTGACTCTGCAGAGAGTTGATTAGCAGCTCATTAGAGCTTTGTTTAGTAAGAGCTAATCTACAGAGTCTAACATAGTCAGAGCAGAAAGTTAGTATATCACTGATTAAGAGACTGGCACTTTCTATAAAACCGTATATTTGATAAGTTCTATCCCAACAAAAAGTCAAAGCTGAAAGTTTAACTAACGTCCGATCAGCATCAAATGAATTTTTAAGGCTTTATAGAAAAAGTTTAACATGAATTATTCTAAATTCTTTTTGTAAAAGTATTAGCTGAGTAAAACAACAAGTAAAATCCATAAGTAAAAAGTGCGACTTAAAATGGTTTCATTTTATTTAATTTTATTGTATTTTTCTTGTACTTTGCTTTCAGTTTATTTTATTTACACTGCTGCTTAACATTATTGTTTCGAAATCTGGCAAATCCTTTGTTTTACTGCTTATTGTCAGCAAAAGTTTCCGTGAGCAACTTTTAAGCTTGCTTAAGGCAAAGGACGAGCAGAGAATGAACAGAACGATAGAGCAGGCAGATTTCTCCAACACTCTCTCTCTCTCTCTTGCTTTTTATCCATGTCGTGTGCGTCTCTCACACTCTCTCTGTGTATTTCCCCATTGACAGACAGACGCATCCAATTTGCAGTTCATCATCTGTCCCTATCCCTGTCACACGCAACTCACAGACGGCAGACACAAATTTTGACAGTGCGCCTAATTGAGCCGCAAACAGTTTTGACATTTGCGACCGCGCGCCGCATTTAATTTATTTTAATTGAAACGGCCACGCGAGCTAGCCAGCCTAATCCTCCAGCTGGACATGGATAGAGATAGAGGCAGAGACAGAGACAGAAGCAGAGAAAAAGACAGAGGCTGGCTAACTAAAAGGCTGAGGGACGTGAGACGAGGGTCGAGGGCATAGCTCAAAGTTGAAGCTGCAACTGAAACTGAAACAGAAACTTTTGCCAAGTTGCTTATTGGGTCAACTTTTGGCTGACAGCTTGTGATGCTCGGCCCAAGAGGAGTACAAAGCAGAAGAAGAGGAGGCGGAGGGAAGGAGGCCAAACCAAAAGGGAATCAGAGAAGCAAAGCGAAACTATTTTTACAGCCGACTCGCTAACAAAGTATCAAATTTTTACGACGATGCATTAAATTAAAAAGTTTTCGCCTGTTTTCCTTTTGCCGAATTCCCCTCTCCCTATTCCACATCATTGATACCCTAACCATTGGATAGGATAACTTTGACATGTAGTTTAGTTAAATCAAAACTGATTGTAGGTCATGGATTTGATTTATTATTTAACAGATAATTTCAGGGACTTTTCTTCAGATTCTATCTGACAATACTTTCGAATGTAGTGATTAAAAGGGTATGCAGGCTTTTGGGACACCCTGTTGAATGGCATTTTAGCCGCTTTTCCGGCAACATCGTCGGTTGCTTTTAACGACTTTGCATTGGTTTTCATTGCCAAAAGGCCGCTCCAGCTTTTTGCATGAGCCCCACACAAGAGTTTCAAGTCTCAGTCTCAGTCTCGTTTTGCTTTTATGGCTGACAACATATTCGCATTCCATTCATTGCATTCGAATCTCACATCCTTGGACTTTTGGCTAATTGTTGCGCTGTGGATTTTACGGCACTTTGAAAGCCGTTAATCCCCATTTTATGTACTTAATTAGTTTCCTGGCCCAATTTTATGACGCACTTTGAGCAACGTCTCGTAAATTTTGATGATCGATTTGCATCGATGCGCAAAGTTTGAAGTGCTCAGTGAAAAGATCCAAAGATAAAGCCGCTCGACCAAACTTACAAAATTTATTGCTCACACATCATACAATAGATCTTTCCGAGAGAAATTCCATTTTAATGGGTTCTTAATATCATCCTAAAGTCTTGTTAACTTTAGGAAGATAAAGGGCAAGGACCCTTTGGATCCATTGTAGTATCAATGCTGTAAAAGTACAAGAATCAGATGAGTGTATCAAATATTTTAAGTCAATTCCACATTTGTATTGGGTATATGGAAGTCTAAACAAATTGGATAAGCTTCCGGGAAATAATTTAACTTTGATTTTAAGTGTTTACTTTGCTTTGTTTGGTTAGCTAAGACAAGCTCTAAATTACTTATCCCTGGACTTACATGCAAACCATCTTTAGTACGACTACGGTACAATAATTGAAATCGACATTAAACAAAATTACTTAGCTCGTATGCAAATTTGAGGGCAATTGCGAAGCAATTAACCCAGATGATATAAGTTTGTAAACATGTCCTTGGGCAAGAGTTAGTGGGCGTGTCTCCTTCTGCCCCTCGTTTGGTATTGTTTGTCTCCAGTTAGCAAAGCTAAACTGGGACCAGACAGAGAGGGGAATTAAATTGTACATGTAATGCAGGCACAACTTAAAGAAGGGAAGAACAGAGACGAAAAGGGGAGTGAGAAATGGTTTTGCATTTACTAATACCTTCGATAATTGCACAATGCCAACTTGCATACGAATGAATGCTCCTATGCTTCCTTAATCCAGTGGGAGTTTATACGGCAGCTTCCATCGAGAACAGGTGAATCGATTAACTCCATGTTGCCACAATTAGAAGTCATTGTTGTTATATTATGTGTGTGAATGCAGTCACTCCAACAAATGACAATTGAACTCCATTGCTTCTGGCAGTTCGTGACTAAATTATGTTTTCAGAATTCCAAATCAAAATGTGAATATACATAATCTAAAACAATTATACACTTTTCGGCAAAACAATTCCAAAAGTAACATCGGCTGCGGTCCATTAAAAATAGTTGCCCTCCGAGTGTAGAGAAATAACATTTGGTTCAACGCCTTCTGTTTGAAAGAAAGTGTACAATATGCTAAAAATTCCAGTATCGACGATATCATCAAAAGTCTGAGATTGGTTTTAATAAACCGAATATAATACAAATAAATAAATTTTTTTAACTGCTACAAATTACATTGAGAGTAACATAGAACGTTGTCATAAATAACATGTTTTTTTCTTCAGTAGCTAAATTAAAATAATAATAAATCGAATATATGTAATACAAATAAATAAATGTTATATATCTTCTCCAAATTACATTAAGAGTAGAACGTTGTCATAAACAACATTTTTTTCCAGTAGCTAAATCCTTGTTGAATCAGAAGCCAACCTACACGCATTCCTGTGAAAAGTAGAAAAACTACGAGTAAGACGTCCCATAATCCTCACGATAATGAGCTTTGTGCTATGCACGAACGCCAGTGGCGCCAGCGGGACAGACAAGTAAACAGCAAAGTTGTGTAAAAGTCGACAGAAGAACAAAATAAAATGCAAAGTGCAAGATGTGTTGCTTTACATATACTTGGCATTCACCCTGCTGGTAACTTTGTTGTCCTGTTGATGAGCCAACATACTATAGAGTCGACATAGTTCATGAATTTCTAATGCCAAAGCACAGATAGGGTTCTTGGTAGTTGAGTGATGGCAACAGGACCTACAAGTGGACAACTGCATAAGGACATCTATGGACGATAAGTACTCGTGCTTGATGTTGACATTATGTTTATTTTAACTTTTCAACTGAATATATACTTACTATGCATTCTCAGCATTTCAGCAACCTTAAGCTATAAGTCCTTTTGCCTATCAAGTGGTAATATATCTCGTCGTTTCTTACATATCACCTGGTGCAAATTTTTTGTAAATTGGTGTTAGGAAATAGATAGCTAACGGTGGCTTGGGTGGTGGGTGGCTTGCACAGATCTATAGTGTGGCGCTTATCGGAGGACGTGCCACTGCAGCCTGTCGATAAGTTGAATTTAGTATGCCTGCAAGGAGAGGGAGGAGGATGGCAGGGCTTCGATAGGTCCTTTGGATCCGTTTGGTGCTTTGTTAGAGCTTTGCTTACATTCGACACTTTGTGGCTGCGGTTGTTTCCACATCTCCCATAGCTCCCACAACTCCAACTGGTGCTGCTGCTCCATTGCATTTGAATTTAAAGCATGCAATTTTATGCTTTTAATTTTACGCTTAATAAATTTTGTGGCTTTGCACACAGCAATTACCCCAGCTGGGAGCCAGTAGCTAAAAGAAGACGATACCCGCCCTTTATGCGCAAGTAATAATGAATTTAAGCAGCGTAACAACTTTAATGAGTACTGAAAGGCATTCAATGTCAGACTATAAACTTGGTATCTCTATGAGTTGAATGGCTTAAGATGTGTATCTTGAGGATGGCTTCAGAAGGATATTCAGCACTATCAAAGCTATATCAAAGCTCTTCCAAAGTATTCTGAAAAGTAACATTTCTGCAAGTGTTCAACTAAAGAAATGAAGTTTCTTAAAGTGAGTTTCGTCTGAACTGCAATCCACACGCTCTCATATCATGCATCATTCGCTGTCAAGTTTTTAAACTGAAAAGTACTTGGCCAAGGACGTGGTAGAAAAGAAGGAGTAGGAGGAGGACAACAAGTTGGGCGTGTCGAAAAACTTCAAATTGTTTTCGAAATTGCAATGTCACGCTATCCACACCGCCCACAACAAGGATACAAAAGAAGGATTCGCAACAGCTCGAAAGTTTTGGGGTGAAAAAAATACAAGCGATATCTATCGGTTTGACGAAGTTTCTATATCCCACGAAATTCAGTTCAGCTGCTTCGAAAATCAATTTGTCAAAGTAACTCTTTGGTAGTAAAATTCTTTACCTTCCTGGCATCCGCGATGGCATCAGCTTTTGCCAACACTATTAGATAGTTGGAGCACTTAGAGCCATAATTACATCATGCAACCTTAACAACAATTGCTGTGGCTTAAGGGGCGTATACTTCACATTCGATACGTGGCACAAACAAACATTTTGATGTGCGAGTTGTTGCAGTTGATTGGGAGGAGAAAGCGTGAAGACCAGTGGACCAGAAGGAGAGCTGCGTTAACGGCAACATTTGGTCATTTTAAGCAATGACAATTCTATTTTGCAACGAGATTCTCCTCTCGGACACTGACCGCTGTAATGGGCAACAAAACAAACGACGCCATTGACAGGATACTTGCTGCAGGACTCGGACTCGGACTCGGAGTTGGGTTCCGGAACCCGGGAGCATGCGTCTGCTGATGACAATGACTTTTTAAATTGTTTCATGAATGTGTCAGCTATGGTCAAAAAGTTTAGCAGCTGCCGGAAAATAAATGAGCGCTGGCAACTGCCAAGCGCAAGGCAGAAACGATAGAAGACCTAAAGACTTGCTACGAGCTGACCTACAGTTAACATCATGATGCTCATCATCATTATCGTTGCCATGCTACGACACTACTATGTGGCAAGAAGCATCAGGGGGGGATGGGATGGAATCAGACTTTATGACTTCATTTCACTCCCACACTCGAATGCGGTCGGCACGCAGCTCAAATTGCAGGTGTGGTCACCGCACCGCAGACAGCGATGTCAGCTGTGACTGCGGTGGAGGCAGGTCTGTCAGTTAACGTTGCAGCCAGAGATGTAACATCGACATCCCCATCGAGAGACACTATTAAATAGACATTCGTTGGCTTTCAAAGTGCCATTGAAGCGAAGCGTAAAGTGTTGTAGCAACTGCAAGTGAAAAACCTCCCTATGGTGATGCAATTCATACGCCCCATTGCACGGGTCTTGTGCTAATCATCATTAAGGTGTGCTATCCACATAAATAATTTTGACATCAGTTGCTTGTGCTCATGTATTTTTCATCTAAATCATTTCATGTTTTATTTTAAAGCCTAATCCTTTATTCATTTATAAAACATTACATTTTTGCAAGTTTGCTAACTTTTTCTTTTCCAGCATAGTATCTCTTCAACTTGCAATGCAATTTAATATTAAAACCAATAGGCCATTGTTTGCTTTGAATATGAAAGATAGTAAAGGACTTTAACTTTAAGTACACATAATCCCAAACGTTATTTACTTTAAGCCAAATAGCTATCCTTATGTTGCATAACATATTTATGGATTTTTAAATATATATGCACTTTATTTCTAGCACAATGCCATTTCTATTCTTTGCTTTTGCTGAAATTGCTAAAAATTACTTTCTTAAGAATTAAAAGGTAAATTCATTTGCACATGCATGAAACTCAATTCAATTTAAATTGATAAAGAAATTTGAATCTTAGAAGTAAACAATTTGCCTTGCAAATTTGGGCAAAATTCCATGCATGTCTGAGCAAATTCGAGGTGCGATTACATACGTAAATACACATACGTACATATGTTATAGAGAAATTGCTCAACACCTGTAAGTCTTTTACCTGTAAAAGAGGCTAAGAGACACAACGATAACACGGCTCAAATGAACACTATTTAAATACAGAAAGGTGTAAAGAAAAACTATTTAATTATTTCTTTAACTTGTCAATAAAATGCAGATTTAATACAAATATGATTAGCAAACATTTTAATAAAGGAACTTAAATAATTACTACTACCAGCCTAACAACATAACATAAAGCGCTTAAATTGATTTTGCAAATGACCCAATAAGTGTATAATAAAATAATATTGCTTGGGCTCAAAAGCAAAGTTGCAACAATCAAACTTTATAATTACATGCCACATTGATGTTGCTTCAGTTCTGGCCTGAATCACTTGCATATGGTAATATATGAAGAGTCCTCTTCAAGAAAAACTCACTTCTGCTTCACCCCCGTCCCCCCATAAAGTTCTTTAGCCGTCATGCAGATGCGTGTGCATAAAACTTTTGCAGCTCTTTGGGTAAGTATGAAAAATATTTAAAAGAAAAGTTTGACTGAAGTTGAAAAAAATAAACACTTGAAGAACAGCTGACGATGAGGACGAAAGTCGACCGAAGCAAGGACGCAGCATGGCTTCCAGGAGTAATTGTGAAACAAGAAATTCAAAATTGAATGCCATAAAGAAATACATATATATGTATGTACACAAGTGCATCTTTGCTTAGTTTATACCCTGCAGCTATCGAATATTATTTATTATTATTATTATTAAATGAAGAAAAGGACAGAATTTGGCATCTCGAATACAATAAGTAATGTTTACATATTAAATGATCAATAATATACTTATCAAAATATTTGCAGGATACCTTCTAGTCTGGCACTCCCAAAATGCAACGCGAGGCGTTTGAATATTATTTTTAATGAACGCTCGTACGACTAAAAAATTTATATGAACTGTGCCAACTTTGCATAATGAAAAATTACTTTCATTTTAATTGGGAGCGGCAACAAAGTAGAGGGGAAAGAGAGGAGGTGATAGAGCAAAAGAGAGAATAGGTGGAAAAGGAGTGCTAAAAGACGAAAAATTAAATTAAAAGCAATTTCGTGCATTTAAGCAAATAAAGAGCGACGGTCACGTGGGCGTCATACCGTGGCACACGCATATACACACTTATATACATGTTAGTACACACACCTGCACACCTGGCTGCACTTTGAGGTTATGTTGCAAAATGCATGCGGTTTTAAACACGTGCCGCGCAGAGGAGTTTCATTTTTTAATTAAGCTGTTTACATTTACTCGTAATATCCTGGCATCGTACCCCGCCGAGGTGCATAGTTGTTTGTTTTGCTTTGACCCAAGAAAACGCTGGCATCCCACTGACCTCGGCCCTCACCCGCTGGCGCCTTTGTGGGTCAAGTGAACAGCAAAGCCTTTTCACCTGTCGGCAGTACAATTAAAAATGTGCAAACAAGGATCTCACTTTTTCTTGACACTTTTCTAAGCGGTTCGTTCAAAGCGAATTCCAAAGAACTAAAGCAAAATACAGCTCAAATGACACGTGACCTTGTTGGTGCGGAAGGGGAAGAAGGGACTGGAAAGACCAATCATGGAAACACTCAATTCAAGCTACTTCATGAGTTTACATGATGATGAGACTTATTAAACAATTAAAATAATGATTGGATATAACATGCCTGCACTTCTGCATTTTCTCCATTGCGGCGTTCTTCGAGCATCATTTATAGCGAAGTTGTTAATGATAAAATGAAATGTATAGCCATTTAAAACTAGAGTCTTTGTCGTCGGAAAATTCTTTAAATAAATATAAAACATCTAATTAGGAAATTACTTAAAGTTCCCTTGTTTTAAAAATCACTGATTGAGCTTAAAATTGCTAATTATTATATTGAATTGTAAATTTGCACTTTTCAGGGATGTCACTTTTCATAGTGTGGATGAAACTTATCGATGTTATCGATAAGAATTGAATTTAATGAACCAGTAAACCGATTACCAATACAAAATAAAGTGCAATTACGAAACATTTTTAAATAAGCTCAGTTGGTAATTTTTACACAATTTGATTAATTCGCGGCTATTTGTTAACAACCAAATACCTAAATTAAGCGCTACAGCTGAAACTTTTACGCATTGCCCTTTGCAAAAAATGAGAAAAATTAATTAAATTGAGCAGCAAAGTCAATTAAATGCAACATTTTTGGTTAATTAAAGCCATTGAAATATTTATACGTGTGGCATAGACATGTAAAACGCCCTGTGCAACACCATATAATGCAATTAATTATATTTTTTCATCAGAGTTGTAACTTATACCCTGTAGCTATAAAAACACTTGATTGGGTATAATGCTGGAGACTAAAAGTACATCAATATTGCCAATTAAGTAGGGTAATTGCTTGTCGGTCACTTCTAACTGGATCAGGCTTATTCGTTACCAATTGGTCTCAGGTGAGATAGCATTTAAAATGAGATGGGCGCAGTGGAAAAACATGTTATTTAATTATACAGCAATAAAATATAGATGAAAATCGCTTTTCCACTTCAACTGACTCGCAGTGCGGCAAACACAGTTTGAAGATGAACAGGAAAAGCCAGATTCATTTGTTTCTGTAATTTCACAACATACCTATCCGACTTCTTGCACGTTTACGCCCAATTGACTTTTATGATGCTATTTGCCGAGAATTTCTTATTATTACAACATTACCATATGGAGGCTATTGTCGCTTTATTATCTCTTTTATAATAGTTGTGGCAAGCTCTTGATTTCCTCATAGGTAGTGTTCGTCTATGAATCAGACTGTTAAATATTGATCACAATTGTAAGGCAGGTTCATCTTTAATATTTTGAGAATTATGCGTCCCATTGAATTGTTTATACATCCATTCTTAGACCTAGGTTTGCGTAATTGACGCCATGTCAAAGCTTCACTTTGTAATGTGTGCCATGTGCATTGGCATAAAAACTTGATTAATGCCGCAATGCAACCGAGGCTGGGGTTGTGGCATCCACATACTATGCTCATGGACAAAGGCTCTTGGCCGAACAAATTCTACGCTTTGTAAGCAAATTAGTTGCAATCGCGTCTGGTGGGAAAAACAAAGGTCCACATCCTAACCAAATGCAAATGCTGGGTAACGTTGTTGGCAACAGCCTGGCTAATAGTAAATGTCGAGTTTCTGCCGAGGCAGACGTCACAGACATCAGAGACATCGATGCCGATTCAGTGGCCTTCAACAGAAGCGATGGCAGCCACATTAGCAGCTCTTGTGGTCATTACCGCTTTTTGTTATACCCTCAGCCTGGGCATGGTCGGTTGGGTTCCATGGACAACAAAAGACCGCCCGTGGTTTTTCAACCGCGCGTGCCTTGTGCGGTCTTTTGACGCGATTGCTGAACAATAAGAGCGCTTTTCAATTGTTGTTGTTGTTGTTGTTGTTGTTCTTGCTGGTGTTGCTGCTGGTGATGGTATAGCTGCTTGGCTAACAGGCGTTGCCAATGGCCCGTCACGTCTTGTCATATGCATTCAAGCTAAAACCAGCACACACACACTCATACAAATCCAATACTCTTCAATCTGTGCCAATTTTAGATTTTAGCAATGTCACATCTGGCTGAAAGCAACTTAAAGAAAATATAAGTAGTTACCATTGAGTTGACAAAGTTTTACAGTTCTTAAAACTAATGCAGATAAAACAAAGTAATATAAAAAATTACTTTAAATTTAAATTTTACAATTTTAAATTATTATTTGTAGTCTATAGTCAAACTTGTAGCGCTGTGATGATTCAAATAAATAAAAAATAAATAAACAAGAAAGTCATCTAATTGTGTCAACTGAGAGATATATTGAGTTAGAAGTTACCTACTTTAGTCAGTTGTATCATAAATAAGTACCCTTTTATATCCTTTTCATGGTTCCATATGCTGGCAACAACTATTTGCTGGCCATAAATGTTTACTGTCATATTTGAATCCTACACAATTTATCACATAAACGAAGAACAGTAAAAACAAACTCGAAATATCTGTCTGTTCATATAATAAATGTATACACACGTAAGCAGGAGGAGTTCATATGTATGTACATATGTACGAATGTATGTTCGAGTATAAACATAAATAAATGCATAAACTAACAAGAGCGATCAAATGCAGCATTGGCTCAAAACTAAAAGTCGCTACAAAAATGAAAATATTTTGCTAAAATAACAGCTGAAATGCCAAACAAATCCTCATGTAATCTCCCCCCGAGCGACACGACCATCAGAGAGCAGGAAAAGTATCGCAATAAAATATGTTAAGTAAATACGGAAAAGCTGATAGGCAGAATGACTGAAAGACTGAAAGAGCATGGGAAAATAAGAGAACAAGAGAGAGAGAGAGGGAAAAGCACAGACTAAACAATAAGCCAAAAAGTACGCTTGATTAAGTTTAACTTCCGGTTTGTTATAAATTGAGCATTTATGTGGGATTTGTTTGCGAAAACAGTTTCTACTTTGTTGGGCAAAACAAATGTTTGCCAAGCGAAAGCAACGTCGACGGCCCATCGAGTTGCCAAAACTCTGGCACATGTTCATATGGCCAGCCTCACATCTCCTACTTCCCCCCCACTACTACTACCGCCTCCCTAAGCAGCCTACTACTCAGTGTGAGCACGCTCGTGTGTCTATTTCCGGCGGAAGTGGTGAATAAAACATGAAACGAAATAAAATCACAAGGCAACAACAGTGCCAGCTGCCTGCTAAGTAAGTATATATACTATATGTACATAAGTAAGGGAGAGTGTAGGATCTAGGGGTTTGCGGATAGATGCTGAACACACTCAGTGGCCGAAAGTGAACTTCCGTTCGCCCTGTTGTCCGTTAGATTAGTTTTGCTCTTTGGACACTCAACGTAAAAATGTCGAAATTATTCCAAGAGGCCAATCGAAGTACCCAAAAATTAAATCACAAAATATGTTGACTGCAGATTTGTTATAAACTTTCGGATGTCCCCAGAGACAATTCGATATCGACACAGTTTACGTCTACAGTTGACAACCGGCAACTGAGTAAAACCAAATGATAAAAGGCATTTAATATCCGTAAATAAAATATTCAATTTCCCTATGACAAAACTAGGAAATATGTAGGCACTCCTAGTTTGAACTCGTACCTTCTGCAGTTGACCCCCAGATATGACTTAATTTGCATCTGCAGTCAGTTCTTGAAAAGCACTCACATTTTTCATTGCATTGACCACTTGATGATAACTCTCCTGACCTCAGTTCCCTTCTCTATCATATCAAACAACTTGCCCACTTCATCACCTTTGTGGGCTGCTCCATCAGCTTTTATCAGTTGCTCCCCAACTGAATAAATTCGAATATACTGCACTGTTGGAAAATGAAGTTAAAACGTAAATTAATTCATTTCAATGCAAAAGCATTTTTAAAATTTCATTTCGTGCACAAAGAGAAAATTAAAAATAATGTTCTAAAAAGGGTTGACTTGTAAATACCCCGACTTAAGTTACAATATGACAATATGATCCTACAGTTGAGCACTGGCTGTACTTTTCAGTTATTCCAAATGTTAACAAACGTTTTTCAATCGAGTCAAATATATCCTTTCTTCCTACCTCCAATAAGATGTTCTCCCACACATTTATTTCACCTGTAATTAAGTGTTTCCTCCAGACAAGTAAATTTTCTTAAGAGACCCTGCCTTTGTTAAAGCTAAGATATAATAATCTCAATGTGAGCTTACTTGGGCTTACATTGCACAAGATTTCCGTGCATGTAATCTTTATTGCTCGAGGCAAAAGCTTTTGGGTAAACTTAACAAACTGACAAGCAAAGCACTTGGATTTTGGTCAGAGCCAAAGAACCAAGAACTATTTATGTGTCAGAATAATCCTTGGTTGTTGCATTAATAGCAATTGCTGCATTAATTTAGCTTAGGGCCTAAATTGCATTTAATTTGGAAAGTGCAGGAGAGTAAGCTAATGGCCTTGTTAATCGCCTGAAACATTAACGATCTGGTTTTCCGCAAATTATTTTAAGGAAACCAGCACACTGTGTGCAAATCCAAACAAAAGCATCTCAGCAAACGAAATATCAATGTTGTTGGGCATTTATTTATTAATTTGGCTATTTGAATGCACTATTGTTAAATGGTTGATAAGAAATGAGCCTCTTTTCAAAGATATCGTGGATTGCGGCAACAGCAGGTCATATTACAGTGGAATGCCTTGCAACCACATGCAAAGCGAAAAGGATACATATGGGGACATGGCCGCTTATATGAATACGGATATGGTGACATCCTGCAGCAGTAGCAAGTTTTTTGATCAATTTTTTTAACAAAAGAAGTAGTAACTTTCTCTGGCGGACATTTCATCTCAGGCTTTGCCATCTCCCTAATCTCAATCTTTGGCTTCTCCTTAATATCTATCTTTGGGTTCTCGTTAATCTCAATCTTTGGCTTTTCCTCTATCTCAAGCTTCGGCTTCTCCTTCATCTCAAGCTCAATCTTTTTCTCCTCTATCTCAATCTTAGGCTTCTCCTCTATCTCAAGCTTTTCCTTCATCTCAATCTTTGGCTTCTCCTCTGTCTCTTCTTCGCCCGAAAAGGAATGAACTGTATACACAGATTTAATTGTTCCATCAAGATCATTGACAACTTCCTTGGTCTTATTTCGAGAATGAGTCCTTATTAGACGTGAATTTGAAGGAGTTTCCTTTTCTTCTTTATTATTGCCAAACGCTTGGTTATCATCTAAGTTTGAAGCTGAAGATGTATCATTTTTACTTGTAGCAGGTAGAACACTTTCTTTCATTTGGTTATCATCTGTTTTAGGCAAATGCGAAGCGTCTTCGTTTAAAACTGAAGAATTTTGATCATTTATAAAAGTATCATTCGTTAACTGATCTATCAGTGTACCCGAAATTGAATCTCCGCCAGTAACCTCCCACGTTTTACACGATGACGTTTGTGAGTTCGTTTACCTTCGTCCTTTTTGGAATCAGTACTCGTCCTTTTCGTTATAGGTGAATTTCTTCCAGAATCTTGAATTTCTTTCTTTGGTTCGTGTTTTGAATGTGTTATTGAGACAAGAGTCTCCATTTGCTCTTCACTGGACAGATATTTATCGCCTGGCATTTTAGAGTCCGATGATGACGTGCCTCCCCCATGTCCTCTATCAGTTTTGTTTGTGTTAGAATTCAGATTCTTAAGGATCACCGACCTCTGACTTTCCCATGACTTTGTACTTTGTCGCTTTAAAGAGTCGGAATCATTTGGTTTCACGGGCTTAGCTGATTTTTCTGATAATCTCGATTTAGTCACTACCCGATTGTTGATTTTGATTTTCTTATCACTATCATCTTTAGATGTTGACAATGAGTTCCTTTTCGGTAGTTTGTCCTTTTCGTTTCTTTGACTTGCATCACTTACAAATTTAGTAATCGATTCAGTTTTCCTAATTTCTGTATTGGTATTTCCTTCTTTTGTAAATTTGGTAATGGATTCCGTTTTTGTAACCTTGACTTCCTTTTCCCCAGTGGGCTTAGTTAGTTCCACCTCAACCGTCTCGCTCTCAAGAATATTATATTCACGTTTGTCTTCTGGGAATTGCGTTGTTTTATCTGTAGGATTTTTTTCGAAACGTTTTTCTTTAAACTGCAGCAGGTACAGCAGCATGGCTTAGGGATGAGTTTGGATATCGGAATTTGGGACAACGTGGCCACACCTTTCACAAACTTTAAACTGTAAATGCCAGCAAAACAATCTTTGTCCTCATTTAACTCCTTACGATTCGAGAATACAGAAGGTTTTTCAATACCAGGAGAGGGTTTGCCACATCCTTGGCTTTTGCACTTCGGACACGATTTCTTTAATTTTTGTAGCGACATTTTAACAGTTCACAAGTCACAAGCACAATTTTTTATATATGACTTTTTTCAACCATTTTAGTGGTTGGATTTTTAGAATGGAGACTTGGAATTTGATGCCCAACAAACATATTAATTTTTGAAAAATAAACATAAATTTGAAATTAAAATCTCAGCATTAGACTTAGTGAAACTTTCTATAATACGGAGTAGCCTTGGTTTATGAGACCTTTTCTTATAAAAATCAAGACAGCTTTTCTTCAATGTTGTGTGTAAAAAAAATTATCAGTGTGATTAAAATTGTATTGTGAATAACTGACTAATCAAGAATATTGAAATATTAAAAATTGCATATTTCCAAATTATGCGTATTAGTTTAATACAAAATGGGCCAGCTTGACTTTCAACATAAGTTGAACGAGTTCCAAAAGATTCTCGACGTTCCCAAATGGTACTTGGGATTATCGGACTACCAAGAGAGGGCTATCAAGGAATTGACCGATGATCTACGCGATGACTTCGAACAGGGCACAAGCTTCCGCGTTGAAAAAAGTTTATGTCGCTTGGGTTTAAGTCCATTAATAAGCAAAAAGAAGATTCAAACTATGGTGCAATTAAGTCGAGGAAACGACTTGGCATTCCTCTTCTTTATTCTCGAAGGATACTACATTAGTGAAAGAAAGGATGGCGAATATACGACCAATGAGAAGTTGTTAATGATTGCCATGGCCAAAATAGATTTGCTACCAACTCTCCGAGAATTGGATCGTATATTACCACCGCCTCAACTCAGTGCCTTGGATTTGAAACGTCAGCAACGTTCCGAGCTCCATCAGCAGAAGACAACCAAGCCCCAAGTGTTACCATCAAAGAGCTCTAACAAATCCAAGAAACTTCCGTATTTTCAACGGCAGCCACGACCCAAGGAAATTGTTGTTAACTACATGAGTAAACCGGCAAATCACATTGCCACCTTTCCATTCTGGCCCTTGGATCAGCCACCTCAATACGGCAGCCCCACTGAGCCACCGTGGTTCAGTGAGTACAATTTGAATCCGGTTGGCCGTCTGGTCAAGAGTACAGTGGGTGAAGCAGTCGACAAGTATTTCAATCATCTGAATCACATAAAACTTCTGGAGAACAAAGCAAGATTTAGCCGACGGGCTGCCTCGGCTTTGGAGAAGGCAAGACAATCTTTTTCAGATGAGCCTCTTATGTGCGCTTATCACAAGTTCATGGTGGGAGAGGCGCAGTTAGTCAAGGACGAACTGATTGTTATGGCAAGAGATCGGGTAATGGAATTACTGGATGTCACTTTGCCCTATCGTAAGCTGAGACAACGACGAATCCTCGCTCAGCTCGAGCATGATATTGATGTTTGTATGAAACGTTATGCTTTGAAAATGGATCACACATTGGTACATAGGATCTCCAAGTCCGACTGTGTTTTATGCCAGGAGAAGAGTGTTTCCATGCCCGTGCCAATGCCTCACGATAAAGAGGGTAGAGCATTAGTAGCCGAGTGTCTTAATTTAGCCAACATCGAAGCGGCTAACAAGTGTGTAGGCGTCCGACTTACTGGTGGAGGATTACGTCGTGAGCCCGTTAACTTTGATGGGGAAATAGCTCCATGTCAAAAATCACCCCAGATAAATCTAATGATTCCGGACCCCAAGGAACCCCAATGCCAATCTTCAAAAAAGAACCAACAGCGCATATCATTTTTATTAGATGATCGCAAGTTGAAGCAGCTTAAAAAAAATAGGAAAGATCCCACCGTCGAAGTTCGATTTCAGGGCAAGCAGACCAAGAAGACGTTTTTCAAAGCTCCCACAGATCACACGCCCTATGTATTCAAGTACAAACGCATCTTTAAATCAGGTCAAGACAAGCCCTATGATGTCAATAGGGTGATTGCCAAGGCCTTTGTAAAAGCCCTGAAGGAAGATGACACTCCCGATCCGCCATGTGCAAAAAAGTCCCCGGAAACATCCGAAGACGATGTCGATAAGCTGGCAATGGAGATCAGCGGGTGTCGACTAACAGGCAGTTGCTCTTCCACTGGCGATACGAGTGATCACAGTACTCACAGCCATGAGGATCGAAAGGCAGATATTATTGACGCTGTAGTCCGATGTGCAAAGGAGATCTGGATGAAGGGAGTCAATGTCAAAAGAGCTGAAATTGAACGTGCCGAAGCTGCTAAGGCTCAGAAGGCATCGATAGTATCCGATCTTAAATATGAAGCAGAAAAGTTTGATCCCGATGACTCAGAGCTGATGAATCGTATGCTGCAAGATGGCATGAAGGAGCTACAGAAAAACCAAAGATACGTGCTCGCCTCCTTGCCTAATGCCCACAAACTGCCCGTGCTGCAAGAGTGGATAAAGAGGCGTTATGGCAAGCAGTATACCGAAGAAGAGGTTCAAAAGAGTATTCAAGAGTCGGTCAAGATATTCGAAATGATTACCTTGTTGCAGGGACGTCCACCAGCTGCCGACTTGATGGGCATGGACCACTTACCCCTTGAGAAAGAGAACTACAACTACGCAAAAGCGGCAAAAGCTTTGGTAAGTAATCCAAAATCTATATAGGTCTAGGTAATGTTCATACTTATGGTATTTTTATTCAAAGGGTGATAAAGTGAGATCGACGTACTATCAAAAGCTCAACGACATCTACATGAATCACACAAGAGCCTGTTGGTATGCCATGGGCAACTATCTATGTCCTGGGGGACCACCAAGAAAGGTCTTCTACGCCTATATGTCCGCCAATACCCGGGATATTATGCGAAATCGTGTTTGGAATGGCGAGTTCAGGAACATTCGACAGTTTCGCGACAACTACAGGGAACTGCACAAAGGCAAATAAACTCCTTAAAAAATATTTTGTTTTGATTTAAAATAGTGTAAGTAAATAAACTGAAAGTGTAAATGAAAAATATTTCCTAACACATTTGAAATGTAATAAAAAATAAAAAAGGGGTATTTGGATTTCAAATATATAAATATGAAAACCAGTGATACATTAAAAATGGTTTAGAACAGTGTTTCTTAACTTTTTGAACTGTACCCACTAATAATTTAATTAAATAAAATAAACTAATTCTATATAATATGTTATATAATAGGCAAAGTTAGAGTTGTTTATAGTAATTTTCATACTTTAAGAATAAAGTTATATTTAAATTTAAATTAACAAACATTAAACATTAAAGTAACCAGTGAAAAAATGGTAAATTATTTATTCCCATAACGATTTAACATGCTATTTTAAATGGTATATAAACTCAATAATTTGAAGCGGAATTTTTAATTGTTGGAGTTGCTTGGACGAGAAACACGATCTCCGGTTATCCCCTTACTGGCCACAAAGGCAGAAATAGAACGCTTTGTGCTTATTTTGAGGCTGCTCGGATTAAACTCAAACTCGTTGCCGAACACAAAGTTCGTGCCCTCTAGTTGACGAATTATATGGATAACGTCGAGGAGCAATAAATCGTCCAATTGTTGCACCTTCATAAGCAATTCCAAATCTTCTTCGGCGGTCATCGGATCCTGTGCTATCCCCATGGAAGGCTTTATCTGCTGCTGTTGTGGAGCAAAACCGTAGTTCTCAAACTGAACATGTGAGCTATTGTTATTGTTGTTATAGTTATTGTCATCGTTGTCCTCGCTGTCCTCTCCGTCCTCGCTGTCTTCGCTAATCGTTTCCACATCATCCAACTCGGATGAGGAGTCTGACCACGCAGTCTCTTCATAGTGAGAGCATTGCAAGGGCACCTCCGCATACATATCTTCGAAAATTTTCTCCAATTTTTTGGCCATATCGTAGCACAGATGTCCAGGACTTGTATACAAATATGTGTTGAAGAATATGAGACGCACATCATTGGCGAAATCGACGGCATTCAAATAAAAGTTTGAATAGAGACGATGCTTGACAGTCGACAGATCCATGGGCTGCTTCACAATATTATAGTAATCGTCTAGGCCAAGATATTTGGGATCTATGGGATCGTAAAAAATCCAAGCCAAGCGTTTGTATCTCGTCGATAATAGTTCTCGCATAATTTCCTTGCAGGCCCTGATTTCCGGCGAAGACTTTCCCCGCTTAACGTTTGAAAACATGCTATATAGATCACAAGTTAAATACAATTTCTCTCTTTAATAATTACTCATTTGTTATTACCTTTTTATCAAAGTCAATTTCTAGTTGGGCTACAATTTGACACACTCGGCACTCCGTGTAGTGCTGGAATTATATAGATGAAATATCGATAGGGCTGTTGGTATAGAGAATATCGATAAGATTTTGAGCTTATCGATATTTTCTTATGGGTATTTTATTTCAATTTGATCTTTTACAATTTGACAAATGGCGACCATTAACTGACATAAATAATTAAAGGTATTTCCAATCATGTTGCGGGTGGCATGGTAAAGATATTGAATCTGGAGATTTTATAAACAGAAACAAGCCAACGGTTTGTGTGATTTGCCAATTCCTGTCCAGAAACGTGCTCTGCATTGGAATAGTTACGTCTGAATCTCATGAAAAGCTCAATGAAGACATAGGGCATCTGGGAGCTAGGATCCTCTAGTTGTAACTTAAGTTCTGGTTCCATTTCAATCATCATTGGAACCACTTGGCGTATGTCCTGTTTACGAAATCGAAGCAGCTCCACACAGGACTCGTGAGGAAAGTTTATCGTCTCATTGGCCATTTGATAATAAACATTTGAAGTTGAGAAGTGATCCATATTTTTCATATCGCGTATACGTAGATTGTCCGTCAATGAGACAGCCGCTTGCTTGGATTCTTCCAAGAAATCGTGCTCCTTAAAGTTAGGGTCCCATGTCCACCTTAGCTTCAACATTCGCATCTTACTCAGGTAATACTTAAATGGGTTATACCTATAGACAAGCTGCGGTGTAAACGCATTCTTCACCATCCTCACGTTGCACTCTTCATGTCCCTTGGGTGGTATTAGAAAATTCCTCTGATGATGACGTAAATAAAACTGTTCTCGAGCAGACAAAGCCTGCCTCATCGCTACTGTCCAATTGCGAAATAGTTTCACAGACATTTTTCTCCAATTCTTCTTTTAATTTGTGCACAATTTGGAAATTTTAAAATGTTGGTAAAAAGTCAGAGCTACTCTGATTGACTTAACAGAACAAGAAATAAGAATTGAATTAAGGAATATTTTTACATGTATTTGATTTACTTTTATATCTTGTCTTTTACCAAGAGCATCTAAATAAGATCTACATTTTTGCTAAAGAAATACTGACACATTCTGTACAAACTACAAAATTTTGACGGTACTCAAAATTTCTTTTCGTATTTTCAGTTCTCTGTCTTGAATTGCAGGTCATTCTTTTCGGGCTCAAGAAATTCATCAACAGCTGCCTCGACCATGCGACGAGTTGTTTTCTCGAGCTCATCCCAACGTTTGTTCTCCGGTTTTCCAACCATCTCGGCATAATATTTCATCTTAGGCTCAGTTCCGCTGGTGCGAAGTGTGATTACAAAACCATTCTTAAAGGTAAACGTAATCATCTGAATGCTTTTACAGACTGGAAGTACAGCCTTCTTATCTGGTGTGCTGCTATCATAGCCTGTAGTTAAATCCCGTATATGTTCAACCTCAAATTCACCATCTAGAATACTCTTTGGATAAGTGTTCTTCTGTTTATTGTTGAAATTGCGAAGTCGATTAAAGATATTTTGTATCAGGTTTGCATCATTACAAGTCACATAGGATGTAATGCTCGTATGGTAACCGTACTTCTCGTATATGTCTCGTAGTTTCTCCTGTAAGGACATGCACTTCTTGCCCCTTAAATAACATGCCATAGTACCCACATGGGCAGCAGCACTAATACCATCCTTATCAGGCACATTGGTGGACATCATGTAGCCAATGGACTCCTCGAATGCAAATAGGACTTTCTTTCCAGCATTCTGCTCATCGATCACCTTATTCCCGATCCACTTAAAGCCTGTCAACGTTTCGTGAAAAGTGAACCCTTCAATTTCCGCCATAGACTTTAATATCTTTGAGCTGACTGTGCTAGCAACCATTACGCACTTGGATATGTTTGGTTTTTCGGTATTTAACTTATAGATTTCCAATGCCCACCACCCGAGAAGAGCACCAAGTTCATTACCGGTAAATAGTTTATATTCCCTATTATCTCGAATCTCACCAATAGCTAGACGATCGGCGCCTGGATCGTTTGCCAAAATAATATCACTTTCTTTCAAAGTCGCAGTTTTTATGGACAACTTCAATACTGATTTGCCCTCTTCAGGGTTAGGATTCGGCGTAGTCGGAAAGTCTGGATCGGGTGTGACTTGCTCTTTTACAGGTATAACATCATCGATATTCAGTTTGGGAAATGCCATATCTATATATCTATAACCAATTCCATGCATGGCTGTATACGTAAAAGTTAGAGGACATTCGCAATTATTAATCAAAAGTTCACAAGGTATTTCCCGTTGCAGAGCTTCGAAATAAGCCGGGACAACGCTTTTGTACGGATCAGATAACAATTCATTGTCTTTCAGAATATTTGGATCCCAAGAAGACTTTTTTGGTTCCAAATTCTCAAGTATGGACTTAAGGATTCCATCTTCGTGAGGAGCCGTGACTTGGACCCCGTTTTTCCAATAAATCTTATATCCATTGTCCTGTTTGGGATTATGGGACGGAGTTACCATAACACCAGCTAGACAATTAAGTCTCAATATTGTAAATGGAACAAATGGAGTGGGAACAAAGCGCTGAAAAATAAAAACACGGAAATTGTTGTCTAAGAACACGGTGGCAGTTAACTCTGCAAAGCGTTTGCTGTTGTGACGAGCATCATATCCGATGACAATGCCTTGAGTGCACCACATCTTCTCATCCGGATATTGGGCTTTTAAATAGGCACAAAGTCCTTGAGCAGTCCTAAAAATCAAAAACAAGATAACTGTTCTCTTTGTTTCATAAACGAACTCACTTAGATAAAACTTACTGTACAACGACCAAATCATTCATTGCATTGAAACCAGCTCCCATCCTGGCACGTAATCCTGCAGTGCCGAACTTTAAGCGAGTACTGAGACAATCCCTTAGCCTAATTCATAGTTGAACGTTGGTGGTAGTTAAGGAGCCATTGTATTAAAGAAATTATTGTTTACTTATCCCAATCTTGTTGCTTGACTGTAGCTTTAATTTGACTCAAAGTCTTTGGATTGCGATCCCATTCCAACCACCTATTTATTTGGTCGTCTAGTCCTCGATCGCCTGAGCGACAATGAAGCTTTGCAGATGCAGCACATCCCTCCTTCAGACCCGGAAACTTATTGTTCCATGTTCTCATAAGTTTACTCAGAGGTGATCCCGGAACTGAAGAGTGAGGTATCTGCCCGGGGATCTCAGTCTGAAGACCTCCTTTCGGAACTGCTGACGAATTCCTCAAAAATCCACCAAAATTCGATGATACTTGGGCAGCAATGCGACCATTGAATATCGGAAGAATTAACACCATTTCAAAAATAAATCTATTGAAAACTAAAAATTTTAGGTTATAAAAATATAAAATTAATTTAACAACTATTTGACGTAACTGAAATGTCAGCTAATGATTGAATTAGAAAACTTTGCTGTATTTCAGAATATTGGTATATGTCCTTAAAGGTTGCTAATTAATTCTCCATCAAATGAAAATGAAAGCTGGATAGTCCCATTTGAAATCCTACCTATTCAGTTTCCTGAATAGAGGACCTACTGCCGACCTATTTTTTCAACATCAATAATAGAAAACTTTGAACCTTTACGTAAATATTAACATAATGTTTTTAAATGTCAGCTTTAAATATTTTATGATTTTTACACTAGAAGAATATTTTTAATTTTTTAATTTTTAAATGTGTGTTTTCATGATAAACTAAAAGATGTAAGCCCTTTGTGATCCAAATTATAGGGAAGAGGCATTTGATAATGTGTATTTACTAAATGCTATTTAGTCCTCTGGTTTACGTTGCAGGCCATTTTTCTCGGGTTCGTAAAATTCGTTGACAGCTGCCTCAACCATGCGACGAGTTGTTTTCTCGAGCTCATCCCAACGTTTGTCTTCCGGTTTCCCAACCATCTCTGCATAATATTTCATCTTAGGCTCAGTGCCGCTGGTGCGAAGTGTGATTACAAAACCATTCTTAAAGGTAAACGTAATCATCTGGATGCTTTCACTAACTGGAAGTACTGCCTTCTTATCTGGGGTACTGCTATCGTAGCCTGTTGTTAGATCACGCACGTTTTCAATTTCGAATTCACCGTCTAGAATACTCGTCGGATAAGTGTTCTCCTGACCATCGTCAAAGGTGCGAAGTCGATCAAAGATCTCTTTAATTAGTGCCTTATCGCGACAAATCACATACGATACTTTACTTGTATGGAAACCGTACTTTTCGTAAATATCTCGTAGTTTCTCCTGTAAGGACATGCACTTTTTGCAGCGTAAATAACATGCCATGGTTGCTACATGGGCGGCAGCGCTGATGCCATCCTTATCAAGAACATTAGTGGAGACCATGTACCCAATGGATTCCTCAAATGCAAACAGGACTTTCTTTCCAGCATTTTGCTCTTCGACAGCCTTGTTCGCAATCCACTTGAAGCCTGTCAAGGTTTCACGGAAGGTAAATCCCTCAATGTCTGCCATAGACTTTAATATTTTTGAGCTGACCGTGCTGGCAATCATAACGCAGTTGGATACGTCGGGACTTTCACTGTTCAACTTATAGTTCTCCAAAGCCCACCAGGCTAAAAGAGCGCCCAGTTCATTACCAGTAAACAGTTTATATTTCTTGTCATCTCCAACCTCGGCAATAGCCAGACGATCTGCGTCCGGATCGTTGGCCAAAATGACTGGAGTTTTCTTGGCTGTTGCGGTTTTAATGGAGAGCGCCATTGCTGTTTTACCCTCTTCTGGGTTGGGATTTGGTGTGGTTGTGAACTCTGGATCGGGTTCGACTTGTTCACACACAGGTATAACTGGCTTAAGGTTAATCTTGGAAATAGCCAACTTGATAAACGGATATCCAACGCCATGCATGGCCGTGTATGTAAAGCTTAATTGGCATTTGCTGTTCGCCTCGAGAAGTGTACAGGTCATCTCCCTCTTCAGGGCATCAAAATAAGCTGGAACCACGTCATTGTACGGATCGCATAGCAATTCATTGGCACAGAGTACTGTCTCATCCCAGGAATCTTCCTTTGGCTTTAAATTCTCCATAATTGACTGATTTATTGCTTCATCATGGGGTGGAATTATTTGGGCCCCGTTTGTCCAATAAACCTTTAACCCATTGTCCTGTTTGGGATTGTGGGATGCAGTAACCATGACACCGGCTAGACAATTAAGTCGTAATATTGTATATGAAACAAAGGGAGTTGGAATAAAACGCTGAAAGAGATACACTCGGAAATTGCTGCTCAAGAATACGATGGCAGTTAGCTCAGCAAATCGCTGACTGTTGTAGCGACCATCGAATCCAATGACAATGCCTCGTTCCGACCACATGGATTCTTCGGGATATTGTTCCATCAAATAGGCGCAGAGTCCTTGGGCGGCTCTAAAAATAAATTGCAAGGTGAGTTTCGTAAGTTCACTTTTCATTTTCTCAAATAACTCTTACTGTATAACGACCAATTCATTCATAGAATCGAAACCAGCTCGCATTACGCCCCGTAATCCTGATGTGCCAAATGTTATGCGTTTACAAAGGCGACTACGCAGCCTAAGAATATTAAATGAAATTTAAGTAATCTTCGTAATTGTAGAATATAATTAACTTACACATCCCATTGCTCATTCTTTACAGCTTCCATAATCTGAGCCAAC
The DNA here is from genome assembly GCA_035043265.1 of Drosophila testacea. Taxonomy (NCBI): domain Eukaryota; kingdom Metazoa; phylum Arthropoda; class Insecta; order Diptera; family Drosophilidae; genus Drosophila; species Drosophila testacea. The sequence goes on along the minus strand of JAWNND010000314.1, from coordinate 3,287,297 downwards.
GTGTCTCGATTATGATCCCATTTAATCCACTTCTTTATCTGCTCATCCAGCTCTTTTTCGCCGGAAAGCGGCATATTCCTGAGCTGGCATATCGCTTGTGGCGATGGATGACACATTTTGGACCGTTAAAGAATTTAGAAGCTATTGAAAAGAAATTTTTTAAATACTTTTTATTAATACCAAACAAAAATTTTGACAATACTTTCGACACACGAGCTGTGTGTGATTGATAAAGCTGCGATAGTGAAATTTATAAATAAATAACACGTTATTAAATAGGACTAACAGAATTCTGAATTGGTTTATCTATATATTTATACAACATCTCACCCTCGAGGGGAACTGATACTATTCAGTGCTGCTTCTTTTTCTTAAATACTTTATAAGTAAGTTTACAGAATAATATCTGACAATGAGTTTGTTATCACAGTGAGATTTGTTTTTAACTCTAATACTAGTTTCTTAATTATAAGACAGTTTAAATTTTAACGTGGTTTTCTAAAATCTGTTAATAAAATATCTGAAAGTAGGTAAAGAAAGTAAAAGAACTTTTGGTATTCCAAAACACAAATATATCTTTAATAATACTTTAACAAAAAGTTATCCTTCAGCCATCAGCACAAGGACAAAAAGACAAGAACACGCTGCTACGGGGCAACTAATCTAATAACATATGCAACAAACATATTTGCTAAATAGTTAATTATTCAAATGTCCAGGCAGAAAATTAACATAACGAACAAGCTAAAAGTCCTCACTAATTGTGCCTCATAATTAGAGACAAGTTAATTCCAGGAACAGGAAACGAAAAAAAGAGGAAGCTAAAAATGGAGACAGTATAAATACAGCTGGAACCAGATAAAACTAGTGATGGGAGAGTTTAAAGCAAGACTTGAGGGACTAAACTTTGTGGCAGATTGAATTAGTTAATCTAATTTTAGCACACATAATGTAAACAGTCCAGCTACTTATCGAAATGGGGAAGACTAAAGAGGGTCTGAAGAAGCGACCCAAATTTTGGAAAAAGACAACACTAATGTGAAAATATTGGGCAACAGGCGCCCAGAGCTGTCCTAACATTGGTCAACCGCTAATATCAACTGGTCAGCCAGAAGTGGCTAACGGGACAAAGAGTACAATCAGAGGGAAGCCGGAGGCAGTGGCACTCCAAGCACTCAACCTAACCACCCACTTATCCATTCATTCAGTCATCCTTCCCAGCGGTTTGCATAAATTTTCCTCCACAAATATTTCATTTGCATATTTTCGTTTGAGTTGTGTGTGTTGTTGTTGTTGTTGCTGTGTTATTTTTTACTGAACATTTCCCCGAGGCGACTGTGTGTGGTAAAGAAGTTGAAAATTTCGAAGATGTCAACACAAACATATACACACACACACACAAGGCAAATCTAATTCTCATATATGCATCGATTTCAATATGTCTAAAATGTTTTTATTTAATTTGCGACCATTTTATGCGCTTGTTGCCCGCTGGATTTAAAAAGGACACGACCCCATAATGGAACTTGCCTTTGGCAACACCAGTAGATATTTCATTATTTTAAGTATCTTTGATTATTCACTATTTCCATATGTCAACAAATCCATATTTAAGTTAACTTTTACAAATTCGTCTGCTTGATTGATGGAAATTCATTGAGTAAAAAAATAATACAAAATAAAAATAGACAGAGCTTAAACTGTGCATGTTGGTTAACAGCAATCGGGTTCTGTTAAAATATCCCCAAGTGCTCTGTTATCTTGCCATCCACACTTTTAACAGCATTGAGCGGCGCTCTGGGTAATTGCTCTCCCGCTCTTATTCGCACTCTCTGTAAACTTACGTACCACACAGTGCTCTTTCTGTTAAAGTTCCATTCCCAAGTAAATTTAACATAACAGAGGCTGTAATGCGATAACAGAAAGCCCATTTTTAAGTGGAATCCAAAAACGAATGACCAATATAAGAGAACTTGGCCCCGAATGGAACTAAAAAATCGAGACATGTTTTGAAAAAAGCGGATTAGTTTTGTTTAATTTCAAAATAGCTTATTTTGTTAAAAAAAATCAAAACATTTTCCAAAAAGCAAAAGTTTCCGTTGCCGGCTGTTATCGTAATTTTGCTGCCTTTGAGAAAAGCCAGATTTGGCTCTTTCTGTTATAGCTTTCTCTGTTAAGTTGGGTAGGCAGCCCCAACTTTAAGGTCCCATGTCTTTTTGGCAACACCTTTCAACTTCAGTCGTGAGCAAGACTCTGAGTAAGTTGGCTGCAAGTAGGGAACTGGAATGCAAACGGGGTCTAAACTCAATCATCAGGCCAAAAGACGACTCTGTTGATAATAAGTGACCCAGTTGGCGTTACTGTTCAAGCTATTGGCCTGACCTTTGACACGACGCATTTAATTGCAGCATTTATTAATGTGCCGAAGCGAATTAAAATACGACTTTGACTCCGACAGCCACATCAAGAAATCAGTTGCTGCCTCCGGTCTTTCAACTTGCTTGTTGAAGCAAAAGTTGCACGCTGCATGGATCGTTTCTTATTGGAAATTATGCATGCACAGGCAACTGACAATTAGAGCTGTCACAGCCCCCCTTTGGAATGCTTAAGTGGAGTGGGAATCAAAGTGCTGCAAGTGCTCCACTTGTCCAAGACCAAGACCAACTTGCAACGAGCAAGAAAATATGCCTCTTCGATTTTGTCTTTCCTTACATTTTGCTTTATTCATATCTGCATCTTTTAACATGATATTCCTCTTAATATTGCCGATTTATTGACAACAAGACTTACTCAATCCTGTTGGGACTGGGATTTGGCCAATAAACCAGTTTTCTTTTGCTTTCAGCAAATTGTCAATGATAGTAAAAGCCGTATGCATGCTTAGTATACTATGATGTATATTTAATCTCTTTGCGAGTCACTCTTTCTACCATTTTTTACTTCTTTAATTCCCTTGAAGGTTAATTAAATTAAATCCCTTTTGTCTGCATTGAGGCATTTAAGCTCAGTCTGGCAGTTGACAAAAGAAATTATACACCTGGCTAAGGGCAAGTGGTAAAGGGCTCAACGGGGGTGAACACTCAGCACCTTTTGCAAAAGGTAAACAAAAGTGTGAGATGTCGCTGCCAATATATAAAAAATATATGTATATCTATATCAGGCATAAAAAGCGGCTATATGAAAGAAAATCCAAGCAAAAAGCATCAATCCTCCAGCCAAGAATGAGTATGAGATATGTTCGAGAGTCTAACAGGCAGGACAGATGCAGACAGCAACAGACAGGACAGTTGGACAGGACTGACGGACAAACAGGCGGACAGACAGACAGACAGTCACATGTCAAACATTCTTTTGACACTTTGTCATAGCATCTCGCAGTGACACTTGTCAGCAGTCGGATTTCGCATTCGTATTCGCAATTCGCAATTCTCTCGCTTTTGACACTGGTGTCCTTCATACTCCAGCACTCCGCATACTCTCCACTTCACAGTTGATTTATAGTATGTACGAGTACTCCACAAACACACACACACACACACACACACACATACACATCTGCAATTCGCATTTACTTATGAATCTTTTTTTGCGAATTCAATTTTCCTAATAATATTTGTTACTCTGTACGTGGCATGTTCTACATTTGATTCTGTCTCACGATAAACTGGCAGCTTGTATTAAAATAGTTGAGATGGGATAAAAAGAACATGAGCTTCATTTTTATTTAAACGCTTATTACTAATAAATTACTATTTAGTCTTCCAAGAAATAAGCTTTAGTTAGCTCTTACTTGAGCTCCCAAATACAATTGCAAAGTGAAATTAAGTTAAAGCATTCAAAATCATCTATAAAATCGACATTCACATCCTTTTTTTATCATCGAAAGTAATATTTATTTGTAAATAAATAAATTACTATTGATTCATATCTATAGATGCTTTACTCAACCCAAATCTTACGCCGCTTTAACTACAATATGCCAAAAGCTAACCAATACATTTATACCCCAAAATAAAGTAAAAGCTCTTAGCATCATCTATAAATCTAAATTTACAGCCTTTTCTTACTATCGAAAGTAGTATTTATTTATATACACATATATAAATGGGCTTAATTAAACCACCTAAAAAAAAGGGTATAAGATGTGCTATCAACACGCAGATGGATAAATAAACCGCAATGGAAGTTGCAACAATTTTTGGGGCTAACACAATTAGCGCTTGAAGGCTGAGAGCCGTTTTCTAGTTAACTAGCATGCTGACGGCCATTTATCAGGGCATCTAATCTAATCCTTTTACTGGTCAAATAAATTAAAATGAAAAGCCTTTTTCGGCAGCCGCCGCAGCGTCCACTAAATTACGACCAAACATAATTAACCTGTAGTCTGTGGCAACAACGGCAACATCAGCTGCGACTTCGACTGCGACTGCGACTGCGGCAGAGACAACTCAACATTACATATACTTTTACTTTTATATACATATAGTGGGTATCTGTTGGCTGGGCACTTTATTAAGCCTTCGACCCTTGGAACGGAAGCTGAAATGAGCGCATCGAGGCTGTGAAAAAGAGACGAGCCTCCACTTTCGAGTAGGCGATGGTAAATTACAAAATGGCGCAAATTATAGCGCAACTGAGGACGAAATAAGGAGGCGTCGGAAGGGGAAAAAGGGGAAAAGGAAAAGGGAGGCGTCGCGTCGTGTTGCGGCGTTGGCCATTTCCGTTCGAAGGCATTTTTCCAAATGAAGTTTGCAAGTAATCATGAAAAAGGTAATTTAATAAAAGCAAAATCGAGAAACATAAAACTAATTTAAGGATCTGAAATTGCTTGTGAAAAGCTGGAAAGCTGAAAAGTCGAAGGATGCTGCCGAAAAATCGAGTTGAGAGTTGAAAAATGTCGACGCCTTTAGCTGGTTTTTAATCTTTTGAAGTTCAAGGTTAAATAAGGGACCTGAGTTCACTTTAAATTGAAATAAGCAGTAGTAGAAAGTAGGAGACTTACGAGAGAATCTACCAGGAGTATTATTAAAGTTGGAGTTGAATTCAGCCAGGCGTTATAATGTACTTCACATGGTCATAAGTGAGCAACTTAAAGAGCTCAGGAGATTCAATAAAGGCTAACAAAGCAAATGGATAAGCTGCTGTCCACTCGCTGCTGTCCACTCGTAAGTAAACTATTTATATATACGTATGTAATATATGTATGTTTGTATGAGATAGAAGCAGCTGAAGGAATAGAGGGGTATCAGTTGAGAAGGGGTTAAGTCCACACACGGCAGCACAAAACATGTCCAGCCATTTCACACAGCAACTATAAGCTGGTCAAGAGAAATGGAGCAACTTGCTGACACACTCACACACTCACACACACCACACATTTCCCCCACCAGCCGCACGTATGACAAAACAATTTGGGAAGCTTACTTATTCTATTTCTCTTGTTCTCTTTTTATATTTTTTGTGGTTGACTTCTTTGGCTGCCGTCCAACAAAAATATTTGCAACAAAATGTTACAAGGCCAAGAACTGCAGCAAATATTGCAAATGCTAAAGGACAACATGTTAAAGTTTAAGCAAATACATATGTATGTGCGTGTCGTCCTCTCAATGGCTGTGTGCTTGTGTGTGTGTGTGTGTGTGGATTTCCCAAAGTATCCTTTTTTCTTGTGTTGGCAGCCAGTGACCGACATTGGCTGCAATTTTATGCCAAGCTGATTTTCCAGCCAACTTGCGCCACATGCGAACCGAGTATTTAAGCAAACTTTTACGAGTCTATGCAACCTAGAAATATACATGTGTATGTGTGTGTATAATCGTATGTGTGTGCATGTCCTGTGCACATTTTCTGGATTCTTTTAAATCATTGAATGCCACTTTAATGCCATTTTACGAGATCACTCGTATTTTGGTCCCATTTTAAACTAAAGTCTCAGATGTTAAATAAAGTTGATTTCAGTAAATAAACTAACTTGTTGCTAAGCCTATATTTGAATTGCATTTTTTATTTTGACATTCCCAAGCTTTGACACTGCAATGTGCAAGCCACAGTACGCATACTTGATAAAAATAACACATACGCCACATTGAGCAAAAACTTTACTTTATTCTGATTTATTTTCTGTTTATTCTGATTTGAAGAAATATTATTTTAAGAAATATCCAAAAAATAATTAAGTTGTATGGTTTATTTTAGTTAAATCACTCTTCTCATCCTTCAAACTTTACTTTCGGTTGATGCACTACATGAAGTGAACTATAATAAATGTCGACATACAAATATGTGACTATTTTTAAACACACGCGATGACTGGCACATTTTCAAGGCAAACACACAGCACTAGGTTGGAGCCATGGCTAAAAGTAGAACCTCAGTAGCTAAAAGAATGACGAACAACAAAAATTAAAATCCATTTTAATTTCTATTATGCAAATTTTGTCAAGTGGCTTCGTCAACCATTCTACATGGAATGCCAGGCAATGTTGAAGCAAGAGCACATACACACACACAGAGAGAGAAAGAGAGAGATACCTGTACAGGTCGCAAGTGGTCTAGTCGGACTGGAGCTGTGGCTTGCTCTGAATGCATGCATAATAATGTCATTTAGATGGAGGCCTTTAGCTGGGAGTAAACCTCTGCTTTCCCTTCTCTCTGTTCCCCCTTTTACTATGTCTGGCTGAGTGGCTTTTTGAGTCTTGGTATCGTCTCGACAGAGAGTTGCATATGTCGTGGCCATGTCAACCGGCAGGATCCTGACCTAATTTTGGCCAGTTTTAACAACTTTATTTTATTTTACCCAAAAAATTGTTGCCAGCGCACTTGTTCATATTTTGCATAGTTAATTCAATTCGGTCAGCATTATATTTATGAGAATATTGCACAAAGCAAAGTCCCAAAGCAGCCCAATTTAAAGCAGAGTGACGGAGAAAGTGTAAGAGGGAAAAGGAGAGTGAGCAGCAGAGCAAAGTGGGTCAAAATGAGAAAAAATGCGGAGCATTTCTCGCGGGTGACAGGCACATAACGCAACAGAAGACAGAAGATTCACCATGTGGCAAGCACACCATGCCACATGCGAACATGTTAAATGGCGCCCTTGCCACGCCCATGCCCACTCCCACTCCCACGTTAGTGCCACAAGCGTAGCACGACGGTGTCAGCGGTGTCAGAGGCGGGACTTTGACATTTTTGGAGCAGTGTGCCGCAAGCGAATCGGAGGCCATGCTCGAGTTTAAGTTTCAGTTTGAGTTCATGCGGTGGCACCTCGCCTGAAAGGCAAATCATGTGCCGCGGCCTCAACCGACATGCAAATAGAATAAATGGAGCAACAGCGGCACAAAGGGAGCACATCGAGGCACTCAGAGGAGTAAGAAGTAGGAGCCAGAGTCAGAACCAGAGCCGGAGCCGTAGTCGGAGCAGCTGCGACATTGATTTCGCATTTGACATTCGCAGAGGCGCGAATCATTTTACGTATGTTGCCGGCGTTTGCCTCGAAATTCTGTTATAAAATTTTATGAGCGACGCCGGCGACGCGGTGTCAATTTTTATTGTTATTCCTTCGCCTCCTGCGCGGCATCATAAACTTGAAATCGATTAGTCAGGAGACAGGAGAAGCAGGCAAAGCCGTCAAAGCAGTCGAAGCATTCGAAGCAGAAGCTACCACGTTGCACGATACCAAACTCAAAAGCTCAAGTGACAAAGTTTTATTTTGATTTATGACCTGAAATCATGGAAACGCATAGAATTGAATCGTATCGCGAAGTGCCAAGAAATCAAAGTCATTCTTTCGCCCAAAGATAAAACCAACCTACCAAATAAATCACATAAATTAAACGCAGTCCAATGCAATTTTACTTTTCCAAAAGTTGCAAAAGTTCCGCACGAAGAGCCTGCACAGCCCGCAGATCCTGGCAGAGCTTGGACATCCTGCGACCAGATTGCTCAACATTTTATGAAGCGGCTAAAGTTTGTATTTTGCATACCACGCAATTGAGGGAATCAACGGGTCGTATGAACAACAGAATGTCTATCGACAACAGAATATGTCATGTCAAATCAAACTGCGTGGTATGTTATAGTCGACTACATCATTGAAGCACACTTCTTTATGTCTTTTATAGATCTGCTCAGCTTTTTATGCATTTAGTTTAATGGCATTTGATTTGGTTTCCGGATAAAAAGTATTTCGAATTGAACTTTCAAAATCTTAAGATAATTAGCCACAAATTATGGCGTTAAAGTATTCAGATGACAAATAAAATTGACAAAATGCTGCATTATGTTTCCTTTTCCAATTTTCTACACAGTTTTCCACACAGTTGCTGCTTTTCCTGAACAACCTGCAGGGACTCTACTCCTCATATGTTAATAGCCAACGCTATTTGCACGTAAATCGTTTGTAATTTACCCAAGTTAATAATAATAATAATAATACTGATTGCTGATGTAGAGTATATTCGAATGTTGAATACACTATAAATAAAGAATATATATTTACAACAAGTATTTCTGTTATTGTGGAGTTACACATAGTAATGGAATATTTATTTAATAGACACATGTCATTGCTTTTTGTATTGTACGTACGTCACCACAACTTGATGTTACTTTTCATTTACTCATTTTATGTATGCAGGGTATAATTATGGGCAGAGTGAGCATGTGTGTGTGTCTATGGAAATTGACTTCATGGAATCGTTTCGTCCTTCTCCTTCTAATTCAGTCTATGCTCATTGCTCCTGGACATTTGCCGTAAGTGCGCACAATTTTCTTATTGTTGAGAGTATTTTTTTTTTGTTGAGACCGTGTGTCTCTGCAGTCCATAACATGCGCAAATAACATAATTTTTGGTATTAAAATCAATTTTCATCGTTCCCCAGACACTGTCACTTGTGGAGCTAGGACTTTCTTCAGGACTTTCTCTTTCCTTTCCTGGCATTTGGGGGAGTGAATTCTATGGCAGCTCATTCCATTCTATTTGACATGAATTGGCCGCATTGTCGTCAAAATAATGCAAATAGTAATTTCTGGGATTGCCTTGTGTCCAGGCATCCAGTGAGTCTATGAAGTCAATGCTCCAACAGCATTTACAGATTTCTGTCTGACTGTCTGAGTCTGGTTAATGACAATGACACCATTTCCATTTATTTCTGCGGCATTTTCGCCCAACTCCATGTAGCCCAAATTGAAGACCAAATATGGCAATCATAAGGGACTCAATATAGATAGGGAGGGAATACTGGCTACTTTCTGTTGATGCATGACATCATTATGACTTTAATATTAAAGATGTCGGAAGTAAAAATACTCGTTCTTTTGATAAATTCATTTTGCAAAATCAATTCCTTAAAGGCTTACCGAAAGTGTCAAAGTGGTTGGGAAAGGGATCCGAAAGGGCTGAATGGAATGTAATATACATTACAAAATAATATAAATGGGAAATAAGTATAAGTATACCATGCGGCGTGGGCGCACAGTTGAGGGATTTGGTTTGTGGGCTGGGACTTGGCATTTTGGGGTTTGGGGCTGAGGGAACGTGTGAAAAATGAAAGGAAATGCCGCGACGCTGAGGCGGAAATGAAAAATGCACGAAAAAGAAAAACGGAAATGCTACCAACGGCGATAAGAATGCTTAACAGCACCAACAACAACATCCAAGCAACAATAACAACAACACTAACAAGTAGATGAAGTACGAGAAGTAAATAAACAAACAGAAAGAGAAACAACAACGATACTTCACAGTGAAAACGCATTAAAATTTTACAGTTGGTCGACATATGCAACATCTCATACATTTTTCTCCATTTATATAGTTCATGTAAAGAGTCAAGTACTCACATTTAATGATATTTGTACAAAATGATCAATAAAATTGAAATGAAGTCCTCAGTTGAACATGTCAAGCATATAATTGAAGAGACTACAAATCGCATGATTTGCGCTAATTGCAAAGCTGTAAACCTCTCCAAAGTTCAACTGCCCGAGGGCAAAAGATGGAGATGGAAGGAAAGTAAAGCCTATAAAAAATTGGAACGTGTTACGAGTATGTGCAGTGCATGGAACAGACAATGAAGAATGTGCTACTATAGTCCAGACAGCTGAGAATGGGTTCCAGACTCCGACTCAGACCCAGACCCAGACCCAAACCCATTCCCATTCCCATTCATATTTCATGGGCCCCGAAATTGCTGCGTGTTTGTTTGGCTTTTCACACCAACTTTTTAGCTGCCCATCGTCTGAGGGGTTGAGAGGCTTTAGGACCATAACAAAAGGATCGTCAGAGCAGCCCAATTGTCACGGGTACGTTCCAGAAATGAGTCATTAAGCAATAAACAAAGCACTTGCTCGAAAAGGGAGACCAGAAAAAATAAAGAAAACAGAGAACAGAGAACAGTAGAGTAAAGAAGGCAAAAAATTTGCACACGCGCTATCAATTTGTACCCAACAATGGGATCAGGACTCCTTTCGACTGCGGCGCGTGCCGGCAATCAAAAATAATAAACACCCCTAATTTTGAGTTATGCAAGAGGAAATTCATTGCCCTTTGTCCGTTTTTGGGGAAGTGTCCTTCGTTCCGGCTGTGTCTCATTAAAATCAACACCAACATCAACATGAGAACGCGTTGATGATATGCCAGACATCTCAGCCATCATTAATATTTGGAGCTTAGGCAAATGCAGCCGCATTTTCGCAACCCCGCATTCACCATCATTTTCCTGGCCACCCGCAGCGTTGCCTGCTGTCATGTATCCCCTCTTTACCTCTCTCTTCTTCTTACCAGCACAATTCCAGGATGACGTATTGTTTCATCCTGTGCGAGGCGACACACAGATTTGGATCTTTGCACCATTGTTTGAGAGCATCGAAATAATGCCGTTTCATGCATATGCATTTACGAATAGAATATGTGATATGCTTTCACAGAGTGTGTGTGTGTGTTGTGAATGTGTGTGTGTGTGTGGGGTGGCAATGATGACTGCCGTGAGCCCAGACAATCAAACTTGGTGTCACAGTGTGCCAGCGAATAAAATGCTCTGTTTAATATGCAAATGCATCACGTATTCGCTTATGCATTCTATCAGAAAGACTCCCACTACGATAATTTGGCAGTAGAGTAAAGACTTGCAACAACTAACTTTGGTTTCATTGACAGCATCAATGCTAGGCCTCCAGAAAGGTTTATTAAAGGAATCCGCTCTAAATTGTCTAATTTATAATTATGTTGGTTTGTTTAAAAATAATCATTTTGTTACTTGAGAAATTTAGCAGTAGAAAAATGTTGCTTTCGGCTTTTCAGCGCTAATTAGTTTTCTGACTCACTCCAAAATATACACTTCAATTCAATAAAAATATTGAATTTTTTAAATGTAGATAAATATCTAAATAAATTCTAAATAAAAAATCCAGAAGAGAAAGCAAAAAGCCGTACCTGTACTAAGGTCCTGATCATGAATATACTCATCTATATACTATATGGAGTCTGAGACGCCTCCTACAATGCATTACATATTTCGTGACAAGATTATAATACCCTTTAAAAGAGTATAAGAATTGAAAATAACAAAAAGCAAAAAGATAAATAAGAAATGATTGAGCAGCAACTTTTGATGGACAGATTGACAATAGATAGGTGGCAAAGAATCTTTTGAAATTGAAAGTTAACAAATGGAACTTCTGCCACAACGTCAAATAAAACATCACCGTTGTTACCTGGAGTGCCCCTCAAATTCATTTTTATTATTATTTTGTAACACTCGTATTTTGAGCAAGTATAAAAGCACTTATCTAGCTCTCTTGTTATTTAACTAGCTATTTACTTCGAACAACAACGAGGCAGCTGATGTCCTCTCAACTCATTTCACTTGTGGCTTTTGTGTTTTGTGTTTTTGTCGAAATGCTTTCGAGATCGAGTCTCGGAGTCTCGAAGTCTCAGAGTCTCGGAGTCTCGAGTTAACTTGGTCGCGTCCGTTCAAGCATTGCTCTATTGGTTTTTCCCTTCGATGCGTGCTAAAAGTGTTTTTCTTGTTGGAGTGTGGGAGGTTGGAGCAAGAATTGCACGGAACCTGCAGAAAACCTGAGTAAACACACCGAGAAGCAGCAACAACAACAACAACAAAAACAATAACAACACCAACAACAACAATGACAAGCACTTAAAAACTGGTGCTTTGAACTTGACTCTGTTGTTTTTGTTTCTGTTGCCCCATAGTGTGTCTGTGTGTGTGTGTGTGTTTTTGTTGCCAATGTTATTGCTACGCTGGGAGGCACTTTTCGCTAAAGTTGATGTTGTGAGGATTTGTTTGGCTTTATGTGTAGTTTCAAGGTCGTGCTCAGAGAAGCTTGCATCCCTTCAAACGGTATGCCTTTGAAGTGGTCAAGTAAATGGCTTGGGCTTTGCCAATCTATTGAAAACTGAAGATTGAATTTGCATTTCAATGAAACACAAACTGCGGGCCACATTTGACCTCAGCCATTGTATATGTATCTGTAAGCACATTATGCACAATGGTTTGTCTGTGAGAAAATACCATTATGATAATTACATTCAATTTGTAGTCGTATCGTAATCGATAAATTCTGAGGTAATACCCTCGTTACTTGGTAATTAAATCAATCAGTAGATACATATGAAATCAATACTACCAGAATTGTATACTCTTGTACTTGTATGAGACTTAACACCTAGCGTGTATTCACTGTACACAGACAAATTTATGCACTTTGAAGTGACGCTACATAAAAAGATTACAACTGCAATTGGGCAGAAGCTTTTAGCCATCTGCTGTCTCTTGACTGGTTTAATTTAAGGACTTGTACAAAAATGCTGCAACTACGAGTATAAAATATTTGCAATTTAATTAAACGAAATTAAACAATCTTGGCAGCATTTGTGCAAACATGTGTGGCAATTGTGCTTGTAATCTAAATTTGTAAGTTTCCCATCTAAGAACAAGGAGTTGGCCCCTAAGTCGCCGCAACTCCTTTAGACAATCTCTTTCTCCTGGCAGGTTTGGCCAGATGCAAGTTTTTAGATTCGTTTCTGTGGCAATTGCTGGGAACTTTCTGTAAATGTCTTTGCCTGGCGGCACCAGCACAAAGGACCAAGAGCCAAGGAATAGTTTCACGTCTTGCAAAATTCAAACAAAACTGGAAGGAAGCAATAAATGCAATGCAAACTTTTCTTTCTAATGACATTGATAAAGGGACGTACAAATAAAATGCAAAGAAGACTTAAAATCAAAATAAAAGTACGAATCGATTTATGTATAGGTATTCACTTATTTATTCATCGATTCATTCTTTTATTTATTTATGCAATAAGTAATAACATTGTAATGCAAAATATTTGCATTGCTGCATTACTTGAAAACTTTTTAATGAATTTATTTTCTTTGCAGCATTTCTCTTCCCTATTTACCGTCTGTTAAATTTACGGCGTAAGACAAGGAAAACATAAACATGCAACAAAATGTGAGTCAACGCAAACAAAGCAACTTGCTGAATTTACAGTTAAAGTTGAATCCAGGTGTGGCAATAATTGAAATTTACGCGATTTTAGCCAAGCTTCTTTCGATTCACTTATTAGGTCAGGACCCATAGGAAATACAATAAACTACTACACGTAACAGTCTACAGTCAGCAAAATGCCCCCTTAACCAATACGAATACATTGTCGACCCATCATGTCATATTCAATTAGAGCTAATTAGGCAATTTTCTAATGGTCATCAAGTCCGATATAGATATAGATAGACATACAGAGAAGCTCTACCCAAGTAGATTGTGTTCCAAGAGCCCATGAGGCACGCACAGAGAAATTCCATTTTAATACGTTATTACATAATTTGATCCCTATCGTTGCAGATGCTCAACGCATAATAATTAACATTGCACATTTGATTCTCTGGTAGAACCAGAAACTGCAAACTACGAGTACAAACTGCAGCCAAGTGGAGGCCAAACGTTCTGTTGGTAAATGCAGACCATTATAAAGGGCTTACTAGACATAAAACTTGGCCCTTATACATAATGGAAACGAAATTAATGAATGCCATTCAATTGTGAATGTTAATTGTTATGGTCGTAGAACTGACTTATTGAACAACGCGTATAATTTCACCATTAATAATTTTTAATTTGTAATAACAACATTTTCAATCAGTATACATATCATTTGATCGTATTTTAATTTATACCTTGTGGGTCACCACAGCTCTGCTTTCAGATTTCAATTTCAGACTACAGAATATTGTACATTGCATATTGTATAAAATAAATAAATGCATGTTCGAGTTTGTTGGAGTAGCTGTCGGTGGCTTTCTGTTTACAAACTGATAATTTGACACACAAATAATATTAAAATGTCACATTCACGTGTTGTCGTTCAATTAATTTATAATAAATAAATAAGTAAAAGTAGCGCTACACTCCAAAATATGAAACAGTCATAATTTTATGTGTCAATGTGTGTTAAAATCATTTACTCATCTGCCCACGCCCACGGTCGCATTTCTGACATCACATTTAATTAATTTAATATGCATTTTTTTAACAATATTAATATCGTTAATTTCGTGATTGAGCCAATTTTCATTTACACATAACAATTTCTGCCATAAGAATTAACGAATATATTGAGCGCATAGAATACGAAATACTCTTATAGATGGTTCCTATAGCGGGAATATATTATTGGGATATATAACTGCGTTTTCTAATAAATAGAAGATAAAACTACAAAAACATAAAGTGTTATTCCTACTAAAATTTATTTATATAATAAATGGCCCGCTCTTCAAGGGTATAAAAACATTATATATTATATATAAATGTATTGGACATAAAATAAATGACACTTTTATACCCTGTAAACATTAAGTTAATGTAATGTTAGACTAAAGTTCAGCACTTGTGGTTAAGTCCACACTCAAGTACTAATATTTTCATAGCATATTTATGTGGGCAATCAAGTTGTGAAAGTTTGTTAGCAAATAAATCGAAGGAAGTGAAATACCTCTCTGATTAAGAGCTGCGCTTCTTCAGTCAAGCTATTCAAATTAAATCATATGTCAATAAAGCAATTTGTTAATGCATTTTAAATTAATATGGTTGATTATCTCGTGTGCAAAAGCTCTCAAGGCTATTTGAAATATCATTGAAAGCTGCCCCAAATACTTTTCAATGGATTACCTAATTGTTTAACCATCATAAAGACTGAAAAGAATGCAATCTGACAATGAGGTTAACATTTGATTAATTTGACTAATTGGCAGGATATAAAAAGTAAAATAAAAAAAAAAGTACAACTATGAAAATGTCAGCTGACTGTTTTATCCATCCAAGAAGATGACAGGTCACATCATGGGGTAATGTCATGCCCAGGGCAGCACACAATGAACAAAGAAAGTTGTGGGTGAGGCTGTATATGAATGTGTTTATCAAATTGTGTGTATGTGTTTGTTTGATTGTGTTTGCGTTGGTGTCTGTGTCTGTGTCGTATCCCGTGTCAAGCAATTCACAAGTCAAAGGCACGGCATAGCAAGTTTCTGACAGGCCAAACAGCAGGATGCCATGGATTCCATTAAACTGAGGCGTTAACTTAGCGTTGTGCTTCGAAGGTCCTTCAGTCTCTTCACTCCCTTTAATTTCAATTCCAAGATTTCATCACCATTGGGTTAATTAATACGAAAGATGTTGAACATGAGATTTCAGCACCCTTCAACCCGACTCCAGACAAAGTACTCGTAGACAAGTCAACTCCTTTCGATTCTGAGAACCAAAACAAACACAGCCGCAACTTGTCAATTAGCTGACATGTCTTTTATGAGTATTCTACGAATACTTATATAAATTATAAGTACATATTAAAGATATTTCGTTAAAGCCCTAATGAAATTTCTTGAACGCTTTCTTATCCAAATTTGATTAACATTCCACATTTCGAGAGCAATCTCTAAAGGTTCCTTAAATTTCTTGAAGCTCTTCAATTCCTGCAACTTTTCATGAGAGATCCTGTCATTTTCGACCATAAGTAGAATCAGGCTCTTAATTTGCTTAGCATTCAGTTTGTCACTGCAATATAAAGTATACGTTCAGTTGATTCCCAGACAAGTTCACTCTTAAGACTTACTTGAGTATTGTGGCATGTTGCAAAATGTGGTTAGTTGTCTCCAGTGCAACATGTTTGCGGCGCATAGCCGATGTCACTGCCTCAACATAATAATTACTTGTGGTCGCCCCTGTTGACTGCAGCAGATAATCCAGAAACTGTTGCAGTTGTGTGAAATTGCGAGTACACCCAAGTCCAGATGCCCAGGCTGTTTGTTTTGACTCAAATGTCGAGTTTTGGAAACGTTGCATCATCAACTGAAACTGCATCTCATTGCCATGTTCAATGTTCGTACAGTAAACTATATCTTGAAAATCTACGGGCCCCTCATCATTATCCAGGTTATATCCCAACACCTGGCTAATGCAATTTTCCAGACCATAACGACAGGCCTCAGCATAGCCCAGGCGATACAAAACTATCTCTTGCATTGATAGAGTTGTTTTCTGCAGAGTTTCCAGTCTGGAGCAGCGCTCGTAAAGTGGAGCGACAAGTTTCTTCATGAAGGCCTGCAAAGGATAGAAGAATAATTAACAGATTCCACTCTTTAAAGTTTCCTCTTACCTTAAAAATGCGTGCCTGCATACCACGCAGTAGGTCACCGTGTCTGTTGAGCACTTCAAGGATTCTTTTCCAGGGTATATGATGATGTTCATTTGGCAGATACTCCAGTAAACTTAATGCAAGTTCATAACTCTGCATGTCTGTCCAGGCCAATGTCATGAGGTCGTCCATCAATTGAGCTCGATTTAACTCATGAATTTCTCCAAAGTTCTCGGTTGAATTGAGTGTGTGAATTATCAAACGCCAATTGCGATCATCGTAGTTCACACGATAGATAGTATTCACTTGAGGATTAAGTATGATCCACTCGTCGGCAGTCGGTTTATTGATCAGTTGTAGAGTCCGTTCACTCTTGGGACACTCCAGCCAAAACTGCGGTCGTGTTTCAGTAAAGTTTGCATGCTGTTGGTTGACAAAGGTGAGAGGAATCCACCAGCAACTGTCGGGATGATCTTGACTCTCGGCAAGCCAAAATCGAGTCTGATTAACACTGACACTGCCTGTTGTATAATTTCGCCTTACACTTACAAGCGGATAGCCCGATTGTAGTGTCCAGGAATCCATAATAGTGGAAAGACGAAGATCTTCATTCTTAGCACCCTTCACACTCAAAGCTTCCTGCATAGACTGCCAGAGATCAGACTGATCAACATTATTATAGGCATGTCTCTTTACATAGCTGCGTATACCTAAGAAGAAGACATCATCTCCTAGTAGCTTATGGAGCATGCGCACCGTCAGGGATCCCTTCTTATACACATACTCGGAGAACTGTTTTAAAATATCTTCAGAGCCCTGAACATTGCGTGAAATGGGAATGGTTGAGTTGATAGCATCCTGGCGAAAGAACATGGCCATATCGTTGGCAAAGTAACGCTCTCCAGTTCCCCAATCGGGCATCAGTGCATCCAGAGTTAGATAACCAAAGTAGGTGGAGGGACCCTCCTTTAACCAAAGATCATTCCACCATTTCATGGTCACTAAATTACCAAACCATTGATGTGCATATTCATGTCCCAGGGTTGATGCCTTACTCTCCTTACTTTCCAGCATCTCTATGCTATCGTTGTGCACAAATCTATTCTCCTTGAACGTGACAAGACCCCAATTTTCCATAGCAGAAAATTTATGTGTTGGCACCGCCAACTGATCGACTTTTCGCAGTGGAAAACTAAACTCCATCAGCTTTTCCAAATAACTCAGCGCCTTTGGTGCCAAATTCCCAAGAAAGTGTCCTTCAGCTACAACCTTGGGTTGCATCCAACTGGTAAATGTCACATTATGAGCAGTATCACTTGAAAGGGTGGCAACGCTGGTTAAATTGTGCACTGCGTAGGCCACGAGATAGGTTGAAGTGCGGAAAAGTGGTTCATGTTCGCACCAAATATAATTCTCAAGGTTATTACTGCAATGACATGTAGATTGAAGTCACTTTTGACAAAATAAGATAACTTAATATCACTTACTGATCTTCGCATTTCGCAATTGGTGTGCTAGTAAATCCTTTGTAGTTCTTGTGATAGCCCAAGGTAACCTTAAAGGTAGCCTTCAAATGGGGCTCATCGAAGCAGGGAAACGCTAGCCTCGCGAAAGTTGGTGAGAATTGAGTTACGGCCAAGTAACTGAAAGCAATAAAATATAAATTTTAAAAATAAAATAAATAGAAAATATATTATCGCATACTCACTGTGTTTGATTGGTTAGTGAATCATTGAAAGAGCTCCTATAATAACCAGTTTCATTGCGATTCAAGGGGCTTTTGAAGGGAATTGTCAGATTATACTGCTCAGTCTGCTGAAGATCCTCGCTTAGATGCAGAATGTAAAACTCCTTATCGTCATTAAACTCCGCTTTCACTATGGAATTGCTGCTTCTTTCAGAGGACAAGGTTATTTGGGTTGGATCTATGGTTAGATTTTTCGCATGCAGTGTAATATTCCTTGTCTGATCAAGCACTTGGAAATTGATTATCACTTGTCCTTCAAAATTCAGCTGATCACTTCCATTCAGATGGGTTAGTATTCTTAGATCATAATGTTGCGGCCTGTAGATGTCTGGCAAGCGATAGGGTTCATAGATAGACAGCACACCAATTGACAGTAGGAGTAGTAGAAACAGTCGAATGCCCTTCATGTCGAAATGGAACTAGAATAATGAAGCAGAGTTTCAATTTAAATCAATCACTTGTGTTCTCAGTTATATTTCGGCCCTTATCAATATTAGCATGTTTCAAGAAAAATGTTTATCAAGTTCATGTGCACGCATCTTTCTGGTTCAAGTCCAAGAAAACTCTACTGTTTAAAAAGATGTTCCGATACTTCGTTGATCCAGCAGAGAAGGCTAAGCTTCCATGGTCAACATAGACGTGGATTTCGATTGACTTTGCTGCAGTATCTCAGTAGTATTCGTTCCCGTTATTGCATGTGGAAGCTGCGTCGTCTACTGGGTCCAGACTTTGACGAGTTTGATTTTCTAATTGGGGCTCGGCAGGCAGCCACCTCAATAATCGAGGCAGTGCGTCAAGCGGATTGGAATCGTATACATAGCTGCTGCACCAATCAAGGCGCCTGTGCCATTTACAGTCTTTGCCAGAGTCAGAGAAACTTTCACTATTTGAAACTCTTGCGTTTCGAGAGTCAACATCTTTGTCAAGTGTCTTCCAAATCCGTTAGAAGGCAATGCGAAAATGGACGCACTTATATCAATGTGAACTTGGCTTTTGTGGGACTACGCAACATGCGCGACTTTGCCACATTCAGCGAACAGCAAGAGATGTTGCAACTATCGAGGCAAGTTCTGGAGCAGTCTCAGATTCCAGAGCTGCATTTGGCAATCCAACAGCGGATTGTGCTTAGTGAATTCCTATTGACACTGAGAAGAGATTCTGAATCACAGGAATGGCTTGTCGACTTTTACAAAGTGTTTGGATTCAAACTGGTCAATTATAGTCCAGTGACGTTGGAATATCGTGTCATTGAGTTTCTTAAACCCGTTTAACTCTTTGTCAACTCACAATGCTCTCTTTTTTTATTATTCAATTACGTGCTGGCTATTGCGATCGTGGCACACATCCAAATTTTCGAAATTAAGCAGGTACTCGACACTCTTAACGCTACCAAAAAGACACGTCTGCTTCCCAATCGAGTCAGAAGCTAACTGAGCACCGCATCAAGCAACCAGTACTTTTTATACCCTTGCAAAGAGTATTATAATTTATTCACGAAATGTGTAACGCATTGAAGAAGGCGTGGCAGACCCCAAAAAGTATACACATTCTTAATCAGGATGACGAGCTGAGTGGATATAGCCATAGCCGTCTGTCCGTCTGTTTTAAAACTCTTAAAGCTCGTATCTTCATGAAACTTGGTATAGGTCCGTGTTTTTGCAACAGACAGTACATATGTCAGAGACGGCTTGATCAGATCACTATATCATATAACTCTTAGATTATGTATTTAGAGTGTCTTACACATCCAAACAAATTTAGTCGAAAATCGGACTGCTATATCATAAAGTTGTCATCAGTTGAGTATCTACAAGGGTATGAAATCTTTGGGGCGTCAAAGATAGCTTTCGTTATCTTTATTGTTGAATTTCTTCAACGACAAGACAGCTTGAGGTCTTCTACCTGTCAAGAAGACTTGTTTTAAATGTAATGGACCTCATAAATTGTACAGAATGTAAGCTGAAATGTGTTTTACCTAATCAGATGTCTTTCCTAAGCCTAGTAATCAGCAACCTACTTGACAGATGGTTCATAATGAACTCCGTATTGATAGCGAATGGAAAATATGGTTCTTACTATCAATAGGTACACAGAAAAAATTCATTTAAAATTCGCGCTGAAACTTTTTGATTTAAATTTTGAATTTTATAAGCAATCATTCAGCATATACTATTTGTTAAGTTAAGACTATATGCGGATTAAATAGCACAGCTTTTATATAAGCATAAGATATTTGATTCATTTAAAAAAGAATAAAATGAAAGACCTTCATAAATTTTGTACTCTGTTTAACCCCGAGTTCACCGTATTTTTGATATTAATAGGATTGAAAGTTAAGTTTTCTAATTTGTCCTATAATTAGATGGTGTCACTTTTTAACTAATTCAGCATTCAAATTTTGTTCATTTGTAAAATATAAATTTATTTTAAAAACTGTAGAATAATTTTATACTTACCCCTGTTGTCATTAAGGAAATAGCTTATTCTCATCAATTCTACTTAAAAGCTGACATGTCATTCTTTTGCCCTTCAATTAGACCCTTTCAGAAGTTTTGGCACGCTCCTTACAGTCTCATTTGGCCAACAAGGCCAGAGCTAACAGTTGCAATTTCCCCTCTCTCTCACTCTCTCTCTCTGGCTTTCTCTCAACTCTCTGTGCCTCTTTTTCACGCACTTTACTTTTTTGCCATTCTGCAGTTTGCACTTTTGCCTGAGGGCTCTGGTGGAAAATAAACTATTCTCGTACGGAATCACGCCGTGTCGCTTTCGAAAGGCATATAAAAAATGGAGGGCTTAATTAAAAAGCAAAAATGTACTGCGATTTTCCGCTTTTTTAACGCCAACTGCAACAACACGTCGTGCCCTCCAAAGCAGTTCGTTTTTACATTTCAAAGCTGATCAACTAATGGAATACCCTTTTAACAGATGTGAGACATATAACAAATAACGTATAACGATTGGGACTTACTAATTACAAGTATCGATTCAAATATATTCATTCTATATTTCATATATTTTTATTACGATACGCCCCTTTGCATTGTCTACACGATTACGGGGTATTAAAGTAAAGAAAAGAATTGGACAACATTTACAAAAAGAGAACACTACTTAGTGGCGACATTTTATTTGCTGTTGTTCCTTTGCACAGACAACAGACATTTCAAATGTTCCTCGGCACAGGGCTCATATGTCTTTTTAGCCTTTCAGGACTTTTCCACAGAGGGCTCTGGTCTTTTTCTTAATCTTTCTTTTTTTTTTTAAGGAACTCATTTTTGTTAATTAAAGCTGCAGAGAAAAATGAGAAACTCTCAAGTGCTCATTAAAAGTAAAAAGTCACTGAACACAAGGGAAAATAATGATGTTTCCACTGGAGAATTGTGAACAAATGTGAGAACATTGTAAACAATATTCTAATAGATCTATTATAATCGTGTAATCCTTATATTTTAAACTATATCGTAATATTAAATAGGATTTAAATCGAACTCGATGAGGCAAAGAATTCAGTCAATAAAGAGGGTTTATTCTCACTTCATGGTGTAATTGTTATTCATCAGTATGCACACTAATCTATATGTAAGCGTATGTGCATATATATGTATATATGAACGTATGTGTTTTCATGACTGTGCGTTAAAACTATAAGGGCCAAATGGCGGAGATCCATCACAATTTACAGCGTAGACGGACCAAAGTTGGCAATAAAATTTAATTTATATCCTGAAAGTATTGCTCCTGTTTGTTGCTATTTTTCCGGTTTGTAGTTGTTTTTGTTGTTGTGTTAGCTCCGGCAAGGCAAACGCGTCCAAGTGTTTGCAAAACATTTAATTCCATTTTCGATTACTGTGAAAGGGGGACAACAGCTAAAAGGGTGGATAGGACTCACCACATGGGCCACAAGCCGGCATATTAATGCTACGGTTTTGTCCGAGCTGAGGTAGCAGGCAAAAATGCAATTGCAAATTCCCGACAAATGTGAAATTTGAATTGGCAAAACTACCTGCCAGACAGATGGACAGGGAAACAGGCCAAGAGTGAGGCGGAGGGATATACATTGAAACTAGCATCTGTAGAGGCTCGACTAGTGTCATTTGTAAGCGTTGTCCAACGTCCTCTCTAGGAGCATTTGTTTGGGTTAGGAAGCGAATACTCCTCGCCTCGCCTCGCCTTGCCTCTCTTCTCTTCTCTTCGCAGCTTCAGTTTCCACGTCGTGTGAATCAGGGCAATTGAAGTGCTTTAAAGTGCTCTATGGCTGGCACATAAATAAATGTTTGCACATTTACTTTACCTTCCCTGGCTTGAGTTGGAGGTTTGTTGCCTCTGGCTTCGATTCGTTTCGCTTCCTGTTCCCAGCACGTTCATAACTCAACTCTGTACTCTATGTTCAGGTTTTGCTGGATCCTTTATTTACTTGTAATTTGAAGCTCACTCTGCTGCAATCTCGATACATATCCACCTACAGCTCAAAAGGCAACTAGCCAACTAGATAGAACATGGATAGACCAGCTCTGCATTTCAATTCCCCGGAGAAACATTGCCATAACTTTCTACATTGTAATGGCAATACGATTGACCGAATCTGCCAAAACACATACTCACATATATCACATGGATTCGACGAGTATCTGAGTATCTCCAACATCACATGGTATCCAAACGTCAGACACTGTTGTTCCCATTCAGAAACTCAACTCAAACGGATGCAGAAATGCGATAACTCGTGGTTGTTGGCTCCCGATTAACTGCCATCAATGACAGAGCCAATTGCAATGATACCTCACGTTCTCAAAGCACACATGATTATGATTGGGGACACCCACAAATTGCATCCATGGAGATGCGAAAAAGTCACAAAAGTTCGGTGTTCCTAATTGGAATAGAAGTTATAGACGGATGCAAACATATTATGTACATTTACAGCTCTATTGTATTCCATTCCATTGTATAACTCCAATATGATCACTTATTTATTTTGTTAATAAGTGTGTTCCAGTCCACAATTCCTGATAACAGATAATGCTTTTTATTTCCTACGTTTCTTAACATAAGATTGCGTTGCTGTTTTCGATTACTTCCTGTTCCTTTTTGATAAGTTGTCAAATGTCTTTCAATTTGCATTCCCTAGAACTATAGAAGGTACAAATTAAGTTAGTACTTCAATGCAGGTACCTTCCGTAAGTTAAATTCCACTGTTCCTATTCTTCAAATCATATATAATATTACTCTGATCGCATTTGATGCTGTTCTTGAATCAAAGCAGCTCTAAAAAATTGTTGGGTACTTGATCGTCTTCTGTGTCGAAGTGCGAGTGGAAATTAGGAAGACCAGGAATGCGAAGAAAGGAAGAGGAAAATCATTTGCAGTTGACAATGCTTTTGCGCTCTCCATTCTCGGGCAGTTAGCAAAATGTCACGTAGCAAATGTGACAGCGTGGTCAACATAATGAATGGTTGCCACCCCGGAAAGGAGCAGCGAAAAGTGCAGTATGGCACAGGTGCATGTGTTCTTTCAATGTGTCTCTTTGTGTGTGTGGATGTGTGTGTGTCTGTTTGTGTGTATGTTGGAGCCTTTGTGCGACTATAACACATGCACTTTGGGAGTTCATGTCTCCGACATTGATTGCCTTGGCGGCGATTGCAATAACCTTAGCTCTTGTGAGGCCAAGCGCGCCCAAATGTCACGACATTACTGATACTAAAGGCAACGGCATTGGTAGCGACATACATACATAGGTTCTGGCAACGGCCCCAAAAATGTGTCCATGCACGTGACACTTGGGTTACAATTTGCAATTTGATTTTCTTCGTCGAGCGGCCGGCAACAAAGTTTCAGTTGTTGGCTGCATAAGTTCATAGATCCAATTGATTCCATCGTCGGCGTTTTGCTCCTGTGCACAGGCTGTGTAGGTGACAACTAGACCAGCTATAAGTATGTGTATGTGATTGAACGTGCTTTTATACTCTGTGCACATCAAATACAGGAGTGTAATAGCTTTGTGTTAATGTTTGCAACAGGTGGACGAAGGCCTAAATATATGAGTTACACTAAAACTTTAATTAGATTGACATTTACTTTACCTCTTTCAGTAATTAAAGTCGACTACAGTTTTTTTTAAGAAAATTATAAATTTCGATTTAAAATTAACTATTATAATAAGTTTTAAAACTAAAATGTTAAATGGTACAGACTATCTTACTGTCGAGCTCACTCCAATTTGTCTTCAATGCTTTTGCTGTCGTTGTCCTGTCTCTGCATTGGCGTCTTTACATTGTTACACTTGACCAAGTCGAATTGCAATTACACACCTGAATGTACCTCTCACCCTTTCACATTCCCCCGCTTTTCTCGCACATGACTTTTATGTGTTGCAATTGGCGAACAACGATTTGTGTTGGCTTTTCGTTGTTTGCCAATTTCACTTCTCTATCATAGCTCAACTCGCCCAGCATAGAAAAGCACGTCGAGTCCTTTAGCCAGCTTTATCGTAATAGACTATTTAATGAAAAGACTTGTTAGTTTCTTAGAGCTGCAGTTACTTAATTCCAAGTATACTTAGTTGTCAATATAGAGGGTTGATTGCCAAACGAGTGTTTGCACTTAAAGGACCGCAAAATACGCAAACATTTGATTAAACTGAATTGCTTGTAACCGGACATAGGCCAACGAGTTTTACCCAAACCGAAATGAGGTATTTTCCGATCCCACTAGAAGGTGGCAAAGACTGCTAAGTGAGAATACTACTCCACATCAAAGGACTTCCTTCCGACCATGCCACATAAGTGGATGTTCATGTAGTAAATAATTGTTAAATTCCGTATTAAATCCTTTATTAAATAACTACTCTGTTTACTGCACTTTACTTTTTCGGGCAAGCACAAATTGAAATTTTGATCTAAACAGAGTTAGTTTTGAAGTTTTTGCTTAAACATTCTAATGATTTAAAGTTTTTAATAATATAATTCGTTAATTCGTTAATTGTTTCCTTGTTCTTTTAGCGTTGTTTGCTTTTTTAAAGTTTATATTCCATAATGCCGTCAGATTTGTAAGTATTCCCAGTTGGTAATCAAATGATCCCATAGTTATTCTCATCAGGCTTTCATTGGTTGCCAAACGTGACTATACGAAGGTGGCAAGTGGAGGTTCCGTGGTCCATTGTCTGCTGAAACCCATGACTTTTGAAATGAAGGCAGGACAAGCATTAATAATTCGAATGCGTCAGGAATGTATGAGAGAGCTCCTCGAGCGTGAATTTGCCGAGCAGCAAATGGAGTTTAAGCGTTTGCATACTTATATATCTAAATTTAGATAAGATAGACATCTATTTAAAGTCTAAACTAAATTTGCATTAATAGCAGGCAACATTTTTGGGGAAAAGTTGTTGAAATTGTGCAACTGTTTCTCAAAAATGTTGTATATGTTTTTAGCTAAAGTGTGCAGCAATAAAAGTTGTTTTAATCTTATGTTTAAGAGCCCTTTAAAACAACGCTTATATTTACTTTATGCGGTCAACTGTCTGCAGTCAGTATAATAAATTGATTTTGTCAGCTTTGAGCTTTGTTTAGGGCTATTAATCTATTTTGTTGGCTCGAAAAGATGCCACGCCCCTTGCAGCCTTTGCTGTTTATTGTTTAATGAATGAATGAGAAATTTCAATGAAGGCGTTTCTTGTGCCGAAAATCCTTTGAGAGAAACGAGCCTTCTTGTTTTTGTTGTGCTTTCTTCCATTCCTTTTCTTTTTACCATGCAGTTGGCAAATTTGCTTTGTTTTTTGTCATCACACACAGACAATGGTGAATAACAAATACAAAATGATTATCATGGAATGGCTCAACGGTCTTTGTTTTTGTGCTATGGCTTGGTCCAATAAAAACTCCACTTGTAATATTAATTGAAAGCTAAAGATAAACTTTGGTAGGCGCGCTGTTTCTGCCACAATTCTGTTAAATTTTTTCTTTTTTTTTGGGTGGAGTCACTTCATCATCATTTGTCAATGTCCGCTCTGGCAGGCGGTTAACGAAGTGTGATTCCCCCCTTTTACCAACTCGCCATTTGCATGTTCAATAGGTAGATGAGATAAGGTTTAGATTGGACTGCACTTTCGTAGCCTGAATGCACTCAGATGCACTTCCGTTAACTTCTGAACGCCTCCATTTTGCTCGCTGGTGTTTCTCTTCGACTTTCCGCTCTTTTCGATGTGCAGTCAGCGATGTGCTAATCAAATTATAAATCGTTCCCCATCGGGGGGAAGTCGTTCAAAGCAGAGCCAAGCCAACAGGACACAAGGACACAAGGACACTGGGCGACCAAACTGACATTGTCATCATCAGCCTAGCGATGGAGATGCCATCATAATTCTCAGTCGATGGCGCACATAAAATGAGTTGTGCCTGCAATTTCTTTTTGCCTTCCCCTAATGCCATTATGGAAAACGCCATCAGATGGCGGCTGACATCGCATCTGGGTCGCGGGTCCATTTGCAATTGCTGCCCTTTTCCAGTTACTTATTTGTACTCTTTTTTTTTGTGTAATGTTTGTGCGTGTAATTGTACGAGGGTCGGAACTGGAGCTGGTCTATTGAGAGTCACACAGGTGTTGGAGCATGTGACCCACGAGGGGCACATTAAACAATCCATTCCTTTAATTAACAATTTGCATTTGCTATTTTTCATGCCGTCAGTATATGTGAGTGTGAGTGTAAGTGTGTGTGAGTGCGTGCGAGTGTAAGTGAAGTGCTTTTGTTTCATTTAATTGCTATTTGCATTTGCAACCGTTTTAAACCCCCATAAAGGGGTATGACAGACATGTAAGTGGCGTATTCGTTACAATACCACAAAAGAATATGTTTTTCTGCAAGGGGTATTTAATTTTCGTATTAGCAGAAAATGTAGAAGTACACTTGAAAGATATGTATAGAAAAACGTGAATAACAGTGTGAGAAAGCGATGTAATAAAAACATTTGATATAATGATAACTTAAAAACATTGCAAGTCAACTATTAATTTACCCTAAACTTACATGATTTGTTAAGTTTTGTAATATATTATTGCTTGTAAATACAATTTATTGGATCAAGATGTTTAAACTGTTGTTCATTTAATAGATTTCAAAAACAAAACAAAATACTATCTTGGTATCATCTTAAATATTTTATGGGGGTGTTGAACTTTAGTAGAAAATCTGCTAATGAAGCAATCTGTAAATGCGTCAGTTACTTGCAATGTATGTGCAAATAATAATCCAATATGGAATTTTTGTAATGCTGTCTTGCACTTGTAATTCATTTCTCTGAAAAAGTGAAAGCCATTAACACAAATCTTTTGGAATTTCCTTACAACCTCTCCGAACGTATTTGCCAAGTTTTTCAATTTCTCTCTCATCCTCTCAAACACTCTCTGTTCATCTGATTTGGCTTGGCATTCAGTCTGTGTTCCATTTAGCAAGGGAAAAACTGCAATCACCTTTGTGATTGTACTTTGCTTTTCAGCTTTATCGCAATTCCATTCAACAATTTTCGCTTTGTGCACTAAAAGTATTAAATTTCTTCAAATACTATTCTGAAATAATCCCAAGCACTTCCGTCTGAGCGGAATATTTCAACAACTGCAACCAGAGAGCGGTCGGCCTTTCACTGGGATTCCCCTTTTTATTTCTTTGGTCAGCTGTGTGATACAGTCACCCTCTTGCAACCAAGCCATCTAAGCCAACAAGGAATGCATTTAATGGTTTTGCAACCATTTCTTATCATTATCAAGGCAAGCGTTTAACTTTAAACGACTTTTGTACTATTGTGGTTCCTGGTGCATTTCGTTATTGTTGTTGTTACTGTTGCTATTGTTGTTGTTTCAAAGTGTCCCATCTACGTAGATCCAGAGCAACAACACCACTGGATTTTGTACTTTTAGCGCATTTCCGTCAACTGGTTCAGTACGAACAGACTTGCATGTGTACCTACATTTATTTTCCTGAAACAGAGTTATATTTGAAAAGTATAATGTATCATTAGTAACTTTGTACTGTATCAACAATTCATACGAACAAATTTTTAGCTGAATGTACATACATATGTATGTAACATTTATGTATGTTTTAGAACTTACATGTGTGTAGCTACATGTGATCCGTTTCTTTCTTCAAAATTGTACATTGTTCTATATAAAGAAACAAGAAATTGGTACTCTTGCTTTAAATCTTGTACTTTTTAAGTGGCATTCAGTATATGTATGTATGCATATACCTAATCGATACTTGAACACTTCTAAAAAGCGGTATTCATACGGAGCTCTACACATCATAACCACAGAAACATTTACACATATGAATTCAACATTATATACAAAAAAATATTCATATGCTTGTAAATATGTTTCCAGACGCACAATTGGCTTCGCACTGAAATAGAGATGATCACGTGATCCCAAGTTAAAAATACTATATGTACACTAAATTCAGCTTTTAATTGAACATATTTATAATAATTAATTCACGTAAAATGGACTGAAAAAGAAAATGAATTGAATAAATTGCTTACATATACATATTTAGAAAAAGGTACCCATGTAGTTTTTAAATATTCATGCCGCTTGAAAACGATAACATGTACCATACTTCCCAGGCAGCTCAAATCAATCGCTCATCTCTAAAATATCGGCAGCCCATGCAATCGCAAATACATACATATATGCATATGTTGGGAGCATACACACATGCGATTATATATCTACTTATACATACAACTAATTTGCTGAGTTTTGTTTTCCTCTACCTCATTCGAAGAGAGGCAGGCAAAGGCAACGGACGCCGCGATTGCAAGGAAGTGAAGCGATTTTGTGAACAAAGAAATTAGTATAAACATCTTCTGAAGTTCCATGGATTTTTATAATCCCGAGGATTAAATTTAGGTAAGTACTTAAAACGGTTTAACGTTCGCTAATTTAGATTGTCACGCTCATTAAGTAAAGTGTGTATGTGCATACATATTTACAGTTAGTCAAGTAATAATTTGTCCGAAATGACAAATTAAAAAGTTTGTTAATACTTCTTTTTATTAAAGTTAGATGGACCATAACCAACTATGTTAATATATTAAAATCACATATGTTATAGGAAAATAAAGTATATAATTTGTTTGTCAAAACAATTACTTGACAAACTGTACATACATGTACATAATACAGTTGAAACTAAACTCGCTGAACAAGTATAGAATTTCAACTAAAGCTGTTTATTTCTTAAAGGTAATCTAACTTGGAGGATCATTAAAGATGCGTCTCAAATTCAAAGCTGCAATGCAGCTGATAATCTTCATATCGGCCATGATTTCATTAAAGCCGTGTGGCGGCGCTATGTTTATTGATGATGCAATTGACATAATAAAATTAATTCAGGAAGTGAGCGAGGGTGTATTGACAGTGTGGCACCTGATTGATAACGCACCCATGGACCACAACAAACTACCCTTTATGTTGGAAAAGCACAGTCAAGTATTGGAGCGCTTGGAAGAGCTCAATGATCGAATTCAGCATACGGAGGAGCTACAAGCCGAATACTTTACGCTAACAATCGAAACGTTGAAACGTGAATTCCATGCTGAATCAATGCTGGCTCACAAGATGAGCGAAGTCAGCGATATGACAAAAATGATAAAGAAACGCTTCAGAGATATGATTGAATATCAAAAGTCCAGGGAACAACCCGAGTCATACACATTAATGGGATTTGCCGAATGGTGCGTGAAGCCGGGCTCAAACTCGTTAACCTATTTGATAGAAGTTTAGCACGATAACATTTTCGGAGAATCTGAGGATAATGGCATAAACTCGCTATTCTCACTGCTGGTGGCCAAATATGAGAAGGATGAGGATCAAATTTGTGTTGGAAATTTATCGCCGCAACAATTTGCCTATGATCTATACACGAAGATGACGCTGACAGAGATAAAGGCATATATTATGATGGAATTCTCATGGATGGCCCTGCGTGACTCTGGCAAGGGCAACTTCACCTTGGAGATGTCCCTAATGCGGAACAAATATCAACAACGCATTGAACATTCTAAAAAGGTTCTGACCAATGTCATGACCCGCACTGGACGGGTTTACTGGCGCTGTGATCCTAAGAGCTGGCAGTCCGAGTTGGGTGTGACTTACGACCAAGTTACTCGGCTGCTGCAGGGTTACGTGGAAAACGAGGTCAATCTAAACACAGACTCAAGTTGCTTTAAATCTTGCGAAGAATTCGTAGATGTGCGCACCGAAGGTTGCCTCGAGAACGAGCTCTGCAATAAACAGCCCAAATGCTCGGGACGTCTTCACAGCTGTCGATTCATTGATGCCCATATGACGATATGTCAGTCCAATAATGCTACAACAAACAATTTGCGACGTTACGATTACATTAAGTACGATGACGGTCGAGTTCTTGGCGACAATGACTCTAAATCGGAGAGGGTTTGCCCAACAGGCGAAGATCGAGCTGAATCCTGGTCCCGATGGCTCTTCTGGCGTTGCAACTACTGTTTCTGTCTGTGTGATGAGGATGGACCGCAGTCTGATCCCTATTTCAATTTACGCGATACAATCACGAACTTTACTGAAAATATGATCGTTACTGGAGCACGGTTCGTCAAGCAACAACGTGTCTTTCATCTGCAGCTGCAACAGGGAGAGCTGCTGCCAGGTGGCTTGATCAATCAATCGTCTCTGGCATGGATACCGTTGGAATCGTATGATGTAACTCACGTTGATATACGCAATGGTTACGACTATCATAAGCTCACCTACGATAGTCGTTCAATGGATCTGGACGAGATTTCTGTTGAGAATGACACACTTGTGGTTACTGGCGCCCGTTTTCGTGTCGTGGACAAACATCTTAACTCTGGAGGTGCGCTTTAGCACATTTAACTTCGCCACTGGTCGCCTAGTTCATCCGGAAGTTAATAGTTTTTGGCTGGGTAACGATAAGACGGCAGGACATCATGATAAGCCCCGCCAGAAGCTGATGCTAAACGATCCTCAAATATCTACAAAATCGCCGCTTAGTTCCTCGCCGTTGTCAAAGGACAATCAGTATATGGAATTTGAAAGCTCCAGCGTGGACAAGGACGCTGCACAGAGTACCGTGCCATTTATTGATATACAGGATGTTGTGCCCAATCCTGCTGTCCCACTCGCCGGTCTAGGCATATATCACAAAGGACGTAAAGGTTTTGGTGGCTACTTTGCTCCAAAGATTGTTACATACTACAACTTTTGGCAGAAACTTTTGGTTTCGCAAGGCGAAGGTCACGCATTTATAATAATTTGGACAATTCAATAATGTAAAAAGATATTTTCACACTTTCTGACTCAATTTAATAAACTTTGTAACTTTTGTCGTATGACGCATTATCCATTTTTAATGCTCTGCAGGAAATTAAAGTCAATATTAGTTTATCCATTTTTCAAGTATTTATCCCACAGTTAAAAATTGAAATACAATCTACAGATGGCACTTATAACAGCCGCTGCGATCGGGCAAAAGTCTAAACAAAAGAGAATGATAATAAACAAAATGTAAATATTTACTGACGGTGCATTTCACAGCTTCGAGATATCGAACATACTACATTGGCTATAGATTAACTAGCAGCTTTTAGTTCTTAGATAGTATAGTGCAGGGGTGTGCAAAGCTGCCCTACCCTGTGGTCATGAAATTCCCGGCCCCGTATCGCTGTACTCTTCTTCTGTCGAATTCTGATATTGCTGTCTCCCTTTTGCCTGTGCACAAAAATTCAGTCGCTACAGACTGCGAAGACTTGTGAGCGACAAGAAGAAGAAAACAGCAGCAGAAAAAGAAACAGACGAAAATTCTAATGGAAAACATTTTTACATAAAGAAGTTTGTATACCCTTATCCTTCAATTGTTTGTTTCCACAAAAGATTTGTTAAAGCGAAGATTTAATCAGTTTTAAACAAATGTCTCAAAACTATAGCTATTAGGTAATTATATGTTGTTTATTATATCAAAAACAAAAATATTTGTTTATTGTATAAAATTACATATTTACTTCATATAGTCGGAAATGTCGTGAAATACCCTTTCTATACGCAGAGTGGCGCGCGCTTGTCGAGCACAAAAGGCAATAGAAAAAGGATTAACGGAACCTATGCGTTGTAGTTTTTGTTTTTCGTTTTCGACGCGTGTCTTTCTGTGAAGAACTTATAGGCATTTTAGCATACCAGAAGTTGTTTTCTTTGTAGCCCACTGGATAGAGTACCCGACTCTGAAGCTGAGGTCCCGAGTTCGAATCCCACGTAAGTCTGGTTATTTATAAAATATTTGATGTTATAAATAAACAATGCGGATGTGTAAGTAATTTTCAAATTAAAAAAAGCCACATTATAAAGAAAATCTAACATAAAATAAAATTAAAAAATCTTAACAAATAATGCAAAAATTCTGTTTTTTTTTTAGTTTTTTGGAAGGGAAATTTTGAAGGGAAAGCTCCGGGAAATCCCCCCGGGAATTCCCGGGGAAAAATTTAAGGAATATCGCGGGGAAAGCTAGGGGTTTCCCTCCCCGAGGAGCGTCCTAGGAACTCCCCGTGTTAAATTCCCTGAGGATCTTCATACAAAATCCCGGGGCAATCCCCGAGGGGTCGGGAATACTCCCGGGGCTTTCCCCGCGATAAGCGCGGGGAGTCGAGCAACAGGGTATGGATGTGCACGCACCAACACAAACATAAAAAGTCGCACGCACACATGTAACGAACAGTTATTTTTATTTCAAATTTTCCCTCCAACAACAAGTTCTGGTTTATAATAGTTGGCAACGCGGATTTCACTCGATATTTGAAGCTGTGGCTATCGATAGCTCTGCATATCGCATTTCATAAACTAATTGCACGAGCTGAAAAGACAACGCCAAAACAAACTGCCAACATTTTCTAATTGCTTCCACAACAAAGAAAAAGCGTTACAACGGTTAAAATACTTGATTTTTAATCATATTGTAATGTCTGAAATGTAAATACACTCTTCAAAATCCAAATCATATACTTTAGAGTTGATTTTCAACTCATGTCATTAGCACGTAATTTCAAAGCTTGTTTGCCGGGTTGACATTAAGTTGAACGAGAGCACATGTTGAAGCCATTGTTACTGTGCCGAGGTTACCTTACACCGCATTTACCGCAGTTAATCTCAATTGGAAAACAATCATTCATCAACTCACAAGCAGCAACTTTTCGACGCACATTTTGCAAAATGGATGATAAAATTGCACTTGACAGAGCTAAAACCCTGGCAGCATCAGCGGCTGTTGATCAATGGGTCACCGAAGAGACAAAGGTGGTGGGTATTGGGAGTGGATCAACCGTTGTATTTGCCGTGGAGCGTCTTGCGGAGCGTGTATGGAAAGAGGGCGCTCTGGCGGACATGATTTGTGTGCCTTCATCTTACCAAGCGCGTAAACTTATTTTGGATCATAATCTAACATTGGGCGATTTGGATCGCAATCCCAAAATTGATGTTTACATTGATGGTGCCGACGAGGTCGACAGCCACATGGTGCTGATTAAAGGCGGCGGTGGTTGTCTGATGCAGGAAAAGATTGTCGCCTCTTGCGCAAAGACCATTATAATCATTGCGGACTATACGAAAAAGTCACTTCGGCTGGGAGAACAATGGTGCAACGGGATTCCCATTGAGGTGGCGCCCATGGCCCATGTACCAGTCAAGTTAAAGATTGAGGAGCTTTTTGGAGGAGAGGCCATGCTTCGCATAGCCCTAAAGAAGGCAGGACCTATTGTCACCGACAACGGCAACTTTTTACTGGACTGGAAATTCGTAGCCAAGCGTGAATACAACTGGGATGAGGTGAACCGAGCCATATCTATGATACCAGGTGTCCTAGAGACTGGATTATTTGTAGACATGGCATCAAAATGTTACTTTGGCATGGCTGATGGCACCGTCAAGGCGCAGAATAAATAAGATTCGACCGGAATTTCAAATGTTCATATTACCACTAGAATGTTTTTTATTATTACAAAATAAATAACTATACGATCGTTGTCCTTTAAAAGTAACAGTTCCAAATGATTGCTTATAACTTTGGCGTCTAAAACGATTTCTTGCTGCGTCCTGGCAGCAATGTCTCCTTAATGTAGTTGAATAGGGAAAGAAGTCCCAGTTTCTTGTTTCGCGAAAAGTAGTTGCTGACTACATCTGGATTATTGATCCCCAGACGTCGCTCATTGCTACCAATTGTGGTAGGCAGCACGTTGTCATTGGCATTAACGGACACAAACAATGCAAAGGGAACCATCCACATGCAGATTGTAAAGTAAGCGAGCACCTAAAAATTGTTTAAATGTTAAACTTTATGTAATTAATAAGTTTATACCAAATTCCAACCTGTGTAAAGGGCACGTAGACACTAGTGAAATACTGAAAAGCCAGAAGATGATTAATAACCAGCATGACCAAGGAACCAATAAATTGCACCGAGAGCAACCGGATGAATGGAAAATTATTCATTATACTGAAATGAAAGCCTTGCGCTGTCAAACCGCATAGCACAATGGTCCAGGAGAAGTCCTCGAAGAAAATTAACAACAGATAAACGAAAATCGTGAAGCTTATCATAAATAAAATAAATTTTCGTGTGGACGTTGTATATTCTTCCGCTAGTTCGGCTAAATAGTAAAGTCCGGCCACTGAAAAAATGCCAACGTTGAATTAGTTAAACCTTTTTATTGGAATTTGCTGGTCATTTACCTATAGACAGCGTAATGAAGATTATCTGTATGGCTAGCGAAATCCAACTAAGTATGAAGAGTAAACCCATAATTTAATTCCTAGTTAATACAGCGGTTTTTTATTAATAACAAAACAAAACAATGACTAATCTTAGTTGTAAGAGTAGACAGATTTTTATAGTGGCGGCGCTAGCAACACAATCCCTTAGTTGTAAAAGTAAACAACGTATGGTTTATTGGAGGCGCTGTAACAAATTGCAGCTGCGAAAATTTGTCCGAAGTTTTGAGTGTTTTTCGCCAGGCCAAAAGTTTTCTTATTTGAAAATGCGACACAAAATCAATTGATCTTTTAGAATCTTTCCGAATTTTCCAGAATTTCCTAGATTTTTTACACATTGTTTAAAGAAACTAGGCCGCCATTGGATCTACAAAAAAACGATTCCCCTTTATTTTCTCGAATTTATAATTTAATTGGTTTATCTAAATTAAAGCAGTTGTTTAATTGATTCAATTTACTTAGTTTTTTGATTTAAATTTGCGCTTCGACGTTAAAATCTAGTTCCAAAAGTAAACAATATGACACCTGAAGGCGCTAACAAACAAGATATGACGCCACCACCGTTTTGAAATCTGACAATTTTTTAGCACCAAAAAATCCCTCATGTTTCGCGCCAATTTTTCTCGCGACTCTCTCACTGTCAGTGTTGGCGATATTTGACACTCAAAAAAGGGACAGATTTTGCAGTGTAAAATCTTATTTGACTCTTAAAAACAGGATAGATTTGGCCGGAAAAGGCTAAATCGTTTTCACTTGAACGTAGAGTTGTCTCCCATTAATTCGTTTGCCAAAAAAGAGAAGCGCGTGGTGTTGGTTTATTTTAGCGAGCGGCATGAAATTTACACAGACTAATTAAATAATTTCTAAATAGTTGTACATTTAAGCAAGGGTCAGAGAGTGTGCTTAATCGAAACAGCGCGCACCACATCGAGCTAGTGTACAACGCTTGCCTCGTGGACCGCTTTAAGCATGTCGAATCCGAATGACAATGAAAATGCTGCGGAGCAGGAGGCGGATGATATTGAACTGCCAAATCCAGGAATAGAAAATGATGAAGCACTAGATAATGCTGTTTTTGCTGCTGCCTACCAGAGTGACGAGAGTCTTACAGATGCCTTGGATAACGCTGGCGAAGAAGAACTAGAAGTAGAAGCCGCTGCACAAAGCGATGAGAATTATGAAGATATAGATGCAGATGGTGAAGGGGAAGGTGACGGTGACGGAGACGGTGACGGCGAGGCTGCTGCTGAAGATGAGGATGATGACAATGCTGAGAACGCGGCCGACGCTGAGAATGCCAATACTGAAGATGATCCCGCCGCTGACAGACGTTCGGCCACCAAAAAAGAGCTCACCCAAATCATAGATAAATGGGAACAGGAGCAAACACAGAGTGGGTACGATCCAGTGCCCACGCTAAGAAGGTAAGCTAAAAAAGGCAACATAAGGCGTTACACATATCGTGACAAAATTATAATACCCTCTGCAAGGGTATAAGAAAGTATTCTTTAAATATGTTATTAATTGAGACATTAATTTGCAGTCTGGCTGAGATATTTGAACGCGAAAAGGATGCTTACATGCGCAAGGATCCCGATCCACTGGACTTAAGGCATCCCTACAGAACCGATCCGAGTTGCCAGTATGGACTATTGCTCAAGCTGCTCTTTCGCAAGGATCAGTTCATGGGCAAGGTAAGTTAATAGAAACTTTATATAATTTGACTCGATTATCTATACGAACATTATATTTATCCAGCTGCTCAACGAATATCTGCGGGAGAACTACTTTAGTCGTCAGAGCGTAAGTCGCAGCTCACTGGAGCTGAACATTATTGCCTGTCGACTTATACTCGTGGTAATGCCGGGTCTGGAGACAACGGCAGTATTTCAGACCGCTGAGGAGGACGGCATCATCAATCGCCTGTACAACTGGGCAGAGGATAGCATTGAACCGTTGCAGAGCTATGCAACAGGTCTATTGGCTGCTGCAATGGAGGTTAGCGATATTGCAATCAGTTGCCGGGATCAAAATATGCGATTGGTGCCCAAGATGATAAACCGTTTACACATGTTGCTTGCCTGCAGCTGTATGAGTAAAAACTCGACAGCTGAAGCGTCTAGTACCTCGCATAATAACTCTGCGGACAGTAGTTTCTCCCAGGGAATGCTCAGCTGGATGCCGTGTGGTGCTGCCTCTGCCCCACAGTCTCCGCAGCATAATGGAGTCAGCGGCAGTGCGTCAAACATGTCCATCTTGTTTGAAAACAGCCGGGATGCGTTTCCCGTGTCGCGTTATTACAAGCGCATGTATATCCCACTGCATCCGCCCACAGCAGACACCAGCCAGATGCTCATCATGCGCTTCCTAACCAGCCTTGGCGAGTATCAGGAGTTTTTGGGAATGGCCTTTGGCAACAATGTAATGATGCTTATCTTTGGTCACTTGGAAGAGCTGGACAGGCGAGATACTTGCCTGGCCTACGAGGTGCTGAAGTATCTTGCATCCTTGCTATGTCACAAGAAGTTTGCATTGGAGTTCATTTCAAATGGTGGTCTAGAGGTAAGTTGTAATGAAATTGTACAATGTAAATTTATATCTATTCGCGTCAAGCATGCCAAATGTATGTAGCAAACTTTCTATCAGTAAGAAAAGAATATATATTTATTTGTTAATCATTACAGCTACTGTTGAACGTTCCACGGCCAAGTCTAGCCACGACGGGTGTATCTATTGCCATTTACTATTTGGCGTACTGTGAGGACGCCATGGAGAGAATTTGCAGCATGCCGCGTCCCTTGATATCTAATCTGGTTCGCTATGCGCTGTGGATACTTGGTCGGTGTCATGACTCTTCCAAATGTCATGCCACCATGTTTTTCAGTTTGAGCTTTCAGTTTAAGGTCATACTAGATGAGTTTGATGCCCAAGATGGTCTGCGAAAGCTGTACAATGTTGTAAGTAGAAATCCTTAAGAAGTAAATTGTTTGTTTTTAATATTACACTTATTAATAATCTTTTTTAATTCACAGATTTCAGTGTTAAAAATTCTGGATCCCAGTCATAATGATAGCGACAATGCATCGGATATAAACGAGGATGTGGAGTGCGCTTCCCGCCAGATGGTTCGACATGTCTGCGTTGCGTTAAAGCGTTATATGGAAGCACATTTCTTCTACAAGTACAATAGCTTTTTATGCCAACACTATGCTACCTCCTCCTCGTCCTCGCACTATTTCAGTCAGCATCCGACAGTGGCAGCCAAACTTACCTTTGATCAGTTGCATGAACAGATTCGTACGCTCCAAGAGCATACGTCGGTGCGTGCACACTGGGAACCTGTGGATCAGCTGCTGAAACTAGGTGGCATTACAATGTTGCTACGGATAATTGCCTTTAGCTACGAATGGGTAAATAGTGGACGCTCGGAGACAGTGCGATCAGCATTGGATGTGCTCAGTGTATGCTGTGTGATACCACGTGTTTATCTGGTGCTCTGTGAGCGTCTACAAATGCTGGACAAAACGACAACATCGGGTATCTGTTCGATACTGGGAGCTGCTGCCGGTGAGATTACCGCTGATGCTGAGGTCTTAAAATCCGCTCTAGCGGTGCTCTGTCATTGTGTCTGCTCGCCAATTATTCGCAAGGACAGCGGTACCAGCCTTATTAAATTTACCAACTCATCGAGAAAGAACAAAGCGAATCAAAAATATGCTGAGGAACTTGTCGAGAAGGTGTGGGAATCTGTGTGCTCCAATAATGGTATTGTTGTGCTGTTGTCATTGATGCAAACCAAGGGCCCCATCACGGATGCTGACTGTATACGGGGCATGGCATGCCGGGCATTAGCCGGATTAGCGCGATCTGATCGTGTGCGTCAAATTGTTGGCAAGCTACCCTTGTTCGCCAGTGGTCAGCTACAGGCTCTCATGCGTGATCCCATATTGCAGGAGAAACGTGCCGAGCATGTCATCTTCCAGAAATACGCACTAGAGCTGCTCGAACGCATTTCGGGCAAGACAAAGCCACTTAATAATCCGCTCGATCCCTCGTTGACAAACATGCACAAGGCGAATGTTATTGCCCAGACACGTATCCAATACAACGAACAGCAATTGTATCAACTTATCTTCGAGCATCTGGAGAGCAAGGGTCTAGCGCAAACCGCACAGATGCTACAACGTGAGGTTGGGCTACCATTGCAGACCACCACGATACGGAACTTTCATCAGTCTCCCTTTGACTATAAGGGCTTTTCCGGAGTCAGTTCAATAACGCGTAGTCGACTGCGCAATCGCATGCAGGACGTAAATAATGCCATCATGACTAGTGGAGACCAAGGTCGCAGTCAAACAGAGGATTCGCCACACTGCAGCACCAGCGGCAGTGCCTTTAATTCATCTATGGGCGCATCTACTGCTGCCCTGGGCGTACCCAATTTTAGCCATCTTAGCGCACAGACGCCCATTAAGCTGCGAAAGACAGAACGTGCCCCATCCTCAATCAGTCGGTCACTTCAGAAACAAATCAGTTTGGGTAACGCCGAGTCTGGTTCGGTGGGATTACCAGATGACTTGGCTAACTCACCAGCCTTATATCCCAAGCGAGTGACACTCAACAGCATTGTGACAGAGTATCTGACGAATCAGCACTCGCTGTGCAACAACCCAGTGACGACATGCCCGCAGTTTGATCTTTATGAGCCACATAAATGCCCAGATCCGCGACCAAGTCGTTTACTTAGCTCCAACTACAATCTGACTTCCAGACACTTTCGCACTCAAGCTGGATTTAATACCGCACACTTTGATCGCCGACATGTGCATACACACTTTGCGCCCTGGCGAACAATACGTTCGGCGGACTACGATGATCTGGAGTTCACATGCTGTGACGTTGTGGGTAATTATCTCATTGTGGGCACCCACCAGGGTGAGACCAAAGTGTTCAACATGAACGATGGCGTCGAACAATTCGCCTCCATTTGCCACACGTATGGAGTGGATGCAATTCAAGCGAATCGTGCTGGGGATCTTGTGCTGACCACAAGTCTATGGCGTTTGCGAACAACAATTCTCTGGTCCATCAGCGATAATGAGTTCCGCTCCAAGTTGCGTCTACCCGAGGTTGGATATTGCGAATTCAGCCAGACTACGCAGGATCGTTTATTGGGAACACACAGCGATGTAAGTTGAATGCAATTGAACAGAAATTTATAATCCTCATCTTTCTGCTGTACAGTGTGCGGTTTTGTACGACATCAATACGGGTTCCAAGGTCTCGACGTTTACTCCCACCATACCTAATCAGTACACCAAGAATCGTGCAACGCTTTGCCGCACAGACGAACTGCTGTTGTCAGGTGAGTCATAAAGAAACCAATTTTATTTCAATTAAACTTGAATTTCAATTCAATTAATACTCAACTTTATTAGATGGTGTGCTTTGGGATGTGCGATCTGGCAAAGAGATTCACAAGTTCGATAAGTTCAATCAGTGCATATCGGGTGTGTTTCATCCCAACTGTCTGGAGGTGAGTGCATCTTAAATTTAAAAAGACACAAAAGTAATGTTTAATCAATTGTTTTTAATTATCTTGCAGATCATTGCCAACACTGAAGTATGGGATCTACGCACATTTCATCTGTTACAGACTGTCCCGGTGCTGGACCAAAGGAACTGTACATTCTCGCCCATGCATGTGATATATGGCGCCAGTTTGGGGGTCGATAGAGACCATGATGTGGAGACGACTACCTATGATACCAGCTTTAATGTTCTGGATGCTTACGACTATTCGAGCATTGCCACCATTGATGTGAAGCGCAACATCAACGATCTGAGCGTTAGTGCGAATGGCAGCCTGATTGCCGTTGTGGAGGATCATAGCGGTTACGATTCGAAGCAGGAGACCTATGTGAAGATTTATGCCGTTGGTGTTAAAAAGAGCGAGCGCTCAGAAGAGGTGCGTGCGGTTAAGGACCTGGCCGTCGATGAGGGCGTCGTTAGAAACAGCGCGAACGAGGAACCGCCACCGCCCGCCAATGCACCAATCGGTGCGCTTATTCGCGTCGTCGAAGAGGCCGATGAGGCACGCCCCCTTCCGCCAGCGGCAAACTTAGATTTGTTCGCTGACAATGCCTTTGTCGTTGACATTGCAAATGACATTGGTGTTGGCGTCGGTGTAGGCGCAGGCGTAGGTGTTGGTGGTGTTGGTGTTGACGACGGGAACGGCAACGGCAACGAGGCACGCGCCCGCCGTCCAAGCCGCCTAAGACCATTGTCACATGCCAATTCAAATCTAGCTCGCCAGCATGCTCCCAACAGCTCAATTGTTGGTGTGCGACGGCGAGCACGTACACTGGGCGGTGCCGGTGCGCCTATCGATCTCAGAGCAATCATGCGGCAGATGGATGATATTGAATTTAATATTATGTCTATGCTTGCAGGAAGATGATGAGGAGGTGCCCGAATCCAATGAGGAGGGCTCCGACACGGGATCGGATACGGGCTCCGAAAATGGTAAGTCTTTGTTATTAGTCAGCAACAATTTGAAAATCCATAATGCTCACAATTCCCCCATTGCGCAGCTTTTGCAATTGGTCCGAATTTCATGGGATTCCCGTTACGTAGCCACCGAAATCGCAACTTTATTGATATTGAGTCCACCAGCGATGACGATAACGATAGCGACTTGGATGATGCTGATGATGATGATGATGATGACGATATGGTTATGGTTTCTGATAACGATGTTTTTGACTTTGATGGCGATGGCAGCAGTGATGGTAATGGGAATGAAAATTCTTTAGCTCGTGTACGAATTCGTCTTGACTTTTCTTCGCCCTCAGATTGAAAGCCCCACTCCAGTCCTGTCAACTATCCTTCAATATCCTCCGATACATTGGCTCCAGCACTCAAGGTCCTTGTGTGCCAATCCTGATTATACCCCAAACTTATTTTCAGCACGTCGAGCACGAAACTTATCTCCATCCTCTCTACGCAACAGTAGCTCTTAAGTCACCTAGTTTTGTAAGCTGTTATCTAAAATTATAATTTATGTTCAAAAAGTTTGTACAAAAGAAAAGTTTAATTGTTAAAAACCATAAAAGTTAAAAAAAAGAAATCAGTGCTGCTAAAAAGCAATTGTATACAAAAGATATAAAAAAATTGTTGAACAATTTTAAAATGTACAGAGTGAACTAAAATTATATACTTTTCTATTAATATAAAACACAAAATGCAACAAGTGTCTGCACTTAAGTTTATACATACCTAACATCTTTACGTTATTTACAAGCTGGAATCACACTGAATTCAGTATATATCTCTCTATATGCACTGGTTTTCCGCGCTTCGTCATTATTCTGATCAAACATTGATATTACTAACAGAGCCAAAAACGTTTTCGCAGTGTTTGTGTGTTTAGCTTTTATCTTATCTCAAACTAAAGGCGGCGAGTTGGGAAATGACGCGCAGCTATGACCAGAGTGTTATATTTATTAATCAGTTCAGTTGATTTGGCTATTTGAATTGGTCGCGTTTACCTCATGCCCGTAATTTTTCAATCGAATCTCTCAAGTTTATCCTTCATTAACAGATAAATATGGTTATATGGCTTGGTTCGCTGTTTATCGTATTTTGCGGTCAAGTTGAATGTGTTTGATTGAGCGACGGACGAGTACCAAAATAGCTGCCTATTTCGAATTGCGAATTTCAGTTACGATTTGTCATCGGCAGCGCGCGTATCGTTGACGGAGAACTTCATTTGGAACTATTGGAAAAATGTATATTCCCAGCACGTTTGCGGCGATTATTTTATTGGGAGTACTTCTTCCCGTGAACTGCAAGGAGTTTGTCGAGCGCTCGGATTTCTGCATAGAAACAGAACCAACGCTCCTCATCGATATTGGTCGTCATGTGGTTATTCCCAGTGAGAAACAAATCAAATGCCTCATCACGGCCACAACATTGACGGCCAAGGAGAAGGTTGGTCAATTCAAGAATCTTTTTGTTGAGTGGATTAAAGTACATATTACGCTGACAGTGTGCAGCAAGATAATGTAAATTAGTTTGGATCACAATTATGCAGTACTAAAGTTCAAACTCCAGATATGATTAGTAGTAAATCATTACAATCTGCCAATGTTCTCCAAATGATTCGTTAGTGATTTGTTAAAATAAGTAGTTCTCTAATTGATTTATGTATATGTGAATTGTTTTTAAGTCTCTGGGGCGAATCGTCAATATTTTCCGCCTTATATGGCATTTGATCAATCAGCTTCCAGTTGAGGTTAATGTAATGTAGTATGGCAATCAATGGAAACGGGTTGCTTAGCACGAAATCCTTAAATGACAGCACCAAGGCTCTTGAGTTATAAACATATATAGTATGGAGTGATAAAAGTCTGTAAATCACGCTAAATTTTAAAATCAAGTGGCTCACACGCCATATACTCAATTGAATTAGGATGAGATAAAGAAAGCTTGGGAACTAGGAAAGTGTCTATAGCTATAGATAATGTAGTCTTGACTGATAAGGAAATTATTTATGCGAGTGTCAATTCAAGTATTTTTTTGCTGATTAAATTGTTTGGCTAATCTCAGGATAGTCTCATCGATACCATGTGCACGGACCACGGTTCCACGACAATGAAGAAGAGCATTCATCATTTCTTTAAACTGCACAATGGAGAGCTGAATGGACGAGGCGCCCAACAGGAGATTTGCAGTGAAAATGCAAGCACTATGCTGGCCTGGGTTCCCTATAATATCATGATCCAGAACTATGCAGCCGAATTAAATCCCAAAGAGCGTCTAAGCTATATTGCCAAGGCTACCAACTTGGAGCGCGAAAAGACCGAGCTGTGTCATTTTAGACACACGGATTTGGTCAATGGAGTTGTAGACAATCTATTCACTTGCGTTGTCATGATTTTCGAGGATAACTTTGTAAGTTGCTGCAGTTAAAGTAACACTGACCATCCTTTTTAATCGAATCTCTTTTGTAGTATGGCATTGAAGATAATATTAATGTGCTCGTGGAGCTGCAGCCATTGATGTATCAACTGCGAAATGTTACCTACTTGCCCTGGCGAAACGTGACCAACAGTTACAAAATGCATTTAGGGAATGGAGTTCTCAAGAATCCCAGTGGACAACGCAAGCCAATCTACGGAAGCCTTAACTATGCATACGTGGAGAAGATTCGTCTCAACACAAGCAGCATTTACAATCAGGGACATCTGGAGAAATTGCCTCTGTTACTCGAGCATCGTGGTTCTGTTCTGGAATTGGATGAGACTGGTGAGGGTGGGCTTGATGTCCACGAACAGGCTTACTTTGGACGTACAATGGATGCCAAAAGCGATGTGAAAGTTCAGATCATTGGACAGTGGGTTGATCAGCATCGTGAGTTCAGTGCCGACATCTATGAGTATTATGGCCATGGACTTGTACGTTTCAAGCAGGCAATAACAAATGCTAGGCTTACATTCGTACGCATTGATGGCACTGAGCCGGCATTTGAGTCTCCCGAGTCCAGTAATCTAGCTAAGGCATCCTTGTTCCGGGACATGGATGCAGCACCTGCCAGACTTAGTGTAAATGGCTCAACGAAGTTCGACGAATGGGAGGCGGAGGAAGAGGAATCCTCATTTTACCCCTGGTTTGTCATCAGTTGCTTGTTAATTGG
This sequence comes from Drosophila testacea, assembly GCA_035043265.1. NCBI lineage: Eukaryota > Metazoa > Arthropoda > Insecta > Diptera > Drosophilidae > Drosophila > Drosophila testacea. The sequence continues at coordinate 3,242,402 of JAWNND010000314.1, read as the reverse complement.
CATTGTCCTGGTAGTAGTTGTTTATGGTATTGTTCGGGTTTACAACAAAAAGAACAAGGAGAAACAAAAGTATGAATTGGCTAATACCAACAATGCGCAATCATGTGCTTAGAATATTAGCGATATGTTCATCCTTTATACTTTCTATTTTGAATTTCGATTTAATCAGTATGATAAATCAACGAAATAAACTACTTACTGTTTTTCTTTTTTAATTGATTTGAGTTTGTACTTCAAAACTTTCCAAATATTTTCATTCAATATTATCGAGCTGTCAGCCGTAATGACGTCTTTATTCATCATTTTCCTCGCTGCCAAATTAAAAATAAATGTAGACAAAACAGTGACCAAATTTTACGGACGACTTAAAGATCGCAAAATGTGCAAGGCATAGTAAAAATTGCTGAAGTGTGTGTGCTATGTAAAATTCTAAAGGTAAGAACCTACACTTTACAACAGGGGTGCGCAGCGCCTATGATATGGAACAGCATATTTTGGTAAATATAACGTTTTTACGGCAATTTCCAATTATATCCTTCTTTTCTGAATATTTTTCAAACGAAACGAAGCACTATTAAAAATGTTGAAAGACAGGGACGATTTACGTTTAGAAAATAGCTGTAAAGATTTAAGTAAAATTGCGCGCCAAAAAATGTCCCGAAATAATACCAAAAATATTTCCCGAAACGCCATCTCAAAAGAAGAATATCAAACACATTTTCCGAAACGCTATCTCATAGGAAATAACACCACTTATTCGTATATCAAATTGATTGAAATTGTTTTCATATGGTGCTAAGGAATAAAATCATGCATATATCTAGTTAAATAATTTGTGTTTTAGATTTGCTAATTTTCTGGTTTTAAGCAACTGGGTAGCACCAAAAATTGTTTTTATTTGAGCGAGTTAGCAGTCTGAACCCACGGTCACGCCACATACGCATATCTCACTCACACAAGCAGAGAAGACGGGGCGAAACAAAAAAGAGAGCTATATATGTGTGAGGCGAGTGTGTGGGTAATCGTCGTTTCAACTGCCTCGCGCATTCTGCAGTCGACAGAAGAAGACAAAAGCAGAAACAGCACTATTGCGGTTGCAGAGAAATTTCATTCATCGAATTTTTATTAATTTGGCACTGGTCGAAGTCTAGTTATTTCATTTACTTGCCAGAATAACCAACTGGTGCCCCATTTGTTTTTGTTTCGCATCGTTTCAAAACAAACTTGCGGTCGGTGATTAAAATGTGAAATTTTTGCGTTTTTCGTTTGGAAATTGTGTGACGCGGCCATTTTAAAGAGAATTTAATGTCGAATATCGTACAATAACGAAGAGAGCCCACACAAATTATATAAATTGGGTTTGGGTGAGTAAAAAAGTGAAGTGCATATTAAACACCTGGAAACAAAGTGCAATAATTATGAGAAAAATTATAGCTGTAGCTGCAGATTTAAATCCATAAACACGAAGTTCAAAATAAATTTGTTTCTTTTGCTGCGAAAGTTAGTTAAAATATGATTTTTCACTCGCACCAATACCAGGATGGCGCTAAATTGTGTATAACTAGTTGTCGTCGCTGTCGTGTCTTGTCGACAGTATATTTGTCTCGCTTGCTCTGGTAGCGACGAGTTGCCAGAGTGTTAGTGCAGAGTGCTGCCAGAATATTTGAAGCGCCAATTTCAAACGCTCTCTTATCAGCTAATTCTCATACTTGTGTACTTTTGTCTAAAGCAACAAGTGTTAAATATCTCACTGTTTATAGAAGGAAGCACGTCGTGAAGCTCCAGATATGATGGACCGCAAGAAGGTACTGGAATTGGACAAAATCTGTCGTGTATGCATTTCGGAACGCAAGGAAATGCGTCCGCTATTTAGTGAGAAGGTGCCAGAAATGCTCATGGATTGCACCAGCGTGCGTGTGGAACCCACTGAGGGTTGGCCCGATAAAATCTGTGTACAGTGCGTCCATGCGGTCAGTCGGAATCATGCATTCAAGACGCTCGTGGAGCGCAGTGACAAGGAATTGCGGGAGTATATCAAGACTCTGACGGTGCGTTTCGTCCAAGATGAGACGCTGACACCGCAGGAGCGCAAGCAACAGAAGCTGCTGCAGAAGCAACTCAAGCAGCAGCAGCAACTGGAAGAGCAGCAACTAAAGCTGGAGCAACAAATTCTGCAACAACAGCAGCAGCTAGAACAGCAACAACAACAACAGCAGCAGCAGCAACAGCAACAACAACAACAGCCACCTATTTTCCTGGTACAGCAGCCTCAACAACAGCAACAAAAGGTAAATAAATATTTTGTTTTATAATAGTAAAATAAAGTATAACTGAATTTTTAATTTAATTTACAGCCGCATCAAGCGAAGACCAAATTAAAGCCCCTCTTGCGTAAAGGCTCCTCCCGTCAGTCCAAAAAGCAGTTGGAGGCGGCACAATTGCTGCAAGAGCCTGCGCCACCGCCGCCACCTCCACCGCTGGTGACACAGCAGCAACAACAACAGATGCAACAAATACAGCTGCCCACACTGCAGCCCGCGCCCACACAGCTTCTGCCCACGACAACAGCACAGCAAATCCTCTTGCCTAATGGCCAGTTTATAACGACACAGATTGTGACGCCGCAGCTGGCTCAAATTATAAGTACTGGCCCGCAAAACCATGCAACGAATGCTGCAACAGCGCCACAACAGGCACAATTTCTGCCCCAACTGTTACAGGCTTCCAACGGCCAAACGTTGCAGATAGTACAGCAACCAAATGGCACACAGACGCTACAACTGGTCCAACTGGTTCCACAACGCCATTCCATGGCGCAGGTGACAACAACGAATAGTACGACGGACATGTGTACGGCGAGCAGTGGGGCTTCATTAGCGGATGCTGATGTGCAGCTGCTGGAGGATGGCGAAATGGATGATGAGGAGCTGGATGAAGTGTATGAGCAGCTGGATGGCAAGGGTCATACATTTGAGACAATTGTGCTGGATGATGATCAGCAGCAGGACTTTCTCAAAGAGCATCAGCAACATCATCAGGTGTTAATAGACGAGGATCTCACGCAGAGCGAAACCCATGAGCATGAGCAGGAGCAGGAGCAAGATGAATACTTTGACGAGCAGCTGCTGCATCATGAGGATGGTGTAAAGCACGAGGATGATGACGATGACAACTTCATTATTGAAGAGATTCAACTGGATGATGAGGATATGCTAGACGATGGGGATGCAGAAGTGGATGGAGATGCCATGACACCTGTGGATGACTGCGAGTATATAACGGATGATCAGGAGCATGGTGTCCTGGGTGGTGATGTGGATGATGAACTACACTATGCAATTATGGAACCCCACGATGGTGATGTCAGCGCCAGTGACATTGAGCAGGCCTTCATCGACGTCGATGCTCATCAGCAACAGTTACAGGAGCAGCAGCAGCAGCAGCAGCAACAGTCCGTAGAGCTGCACAGCATCTCGCTGGAGAATGCTGTGGTAGAGTTCAGTCAGGACACATTGGTGGCGCCTCCATTGCACGTGAGTAGTACGCCCAGTCCCACCCCCACTTCGGCAAAGCGTGCTCGTCGTGGCAACCAACACCAAGCGCATACCAATCTTGTGGAACAGCCCTGCAATCATCACCAGCACAGTCCACCCACAATAAGCAGTAAGCTGGCAGCGGCCAACTCACGTCAATTGGTGCAAACAGCTTCTGTGATTGCAGCAGCGGGTGCCGATGATAATTACGAGATTGATGCCAATCTGGTAACGGAATTTATAAGGCAACACACATCTCCGCTGGGCTCTGGACGCTACATTTGCCATTTGTGTAGCACCGAGTTTCGCCAGTTCAAGGGACTACAGAATCACATGCATTCCCATACAAACTGGATACGGGCCAATTGCAAGAAGCAGCCGCAGTGCGAGATCTGTTTAAAGAGCTTCAAGGGACCAGGCATGCTGCGCATGCACATGAAGACGCACGATGCGGAAACGAATACACCACTGTGCAATATCTGTAATCGCACGTTCAAGTCCAAAGCGATCCTCTATAGACATCGACAGACGCATCAGCAGCGTGCCTATTGCTGTGGCGTCGCCAATTGCCGCAAGAACTTCTCAAATGCGGCCAATCTGCGCTGGCACGTGGAACGCAAGCATCCGGAATGTGTTGAGCCATTCTACAAGTGTGGAGAATGCTCAACACTCTACGACAACATTGATAGCCTGCAACAGCATGTAGAGAATACGGATCATGGGAGCAATAGCAGTGATCAATTAATTGCAACCAGTTCAAGTGCTGCCTTCAGCGGTGCCGTCAGCATTGTGAGCAATGGCACGGACATTTCCAGCATGATTGCAGCTGCTCCAAACGCTCTTGGCGGCACGGGCGGTGCTCCTGGTGATACCCATGCCGTTGTCGTTGGTTCCTCCGGGGAAATGTATTTTGTGACGCAGGCGTAGCCAACGCAGTTTGCCGCTATCGGCAATTCCGAGTGCCTGCTCGGCATATAGATCCTATACAGATTTATACATACATACATCAATATATATGTAAATATATATATATATTTATTTGTGTGTATATGTGTATATATATTTTTGTACTAGCTTATATTTTAATAGTTTATAATTAGAACACATCCATTGCAATCCTAGTTATCTGTCATTGTAGCTTCGTTCGTAGTAGTTCCATCGCTCGTACTCTCGAATTTTGTACACGGCGAACAATGTATAATATTAATCGTAATAATAAACTAATTGCCGTTTAGACATAAGTTTTAGAATTAGGATTAGACAACAGCAAGCCAGCAGCCGCAATGCTTTAAATATGAAATACATGTATGTATGTAAGTTATTAATTAATATACATATATATGGCTATGGACCATGTGAAAGCTTATCATTGTGGCTAATACACCCAGCGACGTCTTTGTCGCTCGTTTATTTTTTGAATAACGGACTGGAATTTTTAGACTACATTTTTCGGCTTGGTTTTCATTGTTGGGCATTGATTAATACTAAAAAACTGTTTTTAATTGCAAATAAAATTAAATAACTACATTATAGATAAACACATTGTTTACCATTTTCTTACCATCCACTTTAAGCTGCTTTTCTGGGTTTCTTTTGTTGTTATTGCACATAATTACAGCTTGGACGGTAACAAATGAGCCAGAAAAAAAACCCGACAAAACAACAATTGATCAGAGAGAACGTCACCAATCAAGTCAAGGTCGTTTCACTCATCGATTCTCCCCAGAGACACGTGACAAACCGGCAATCGACCAAATATTATGCTGGGGATTACAATTAAACAGTTGCTTCTCTTTGTTCTCCACTGGCAAATATGTGGGATTGTGTTTGTGTGGTAAGAGCTTAGCTATCAACAAAATTGTAATGCTCATCTGTAGTAGGAAAGATTTTAATTGCTGGAACTCTTTTGTTTTCAAAATGATATTTATAGGCTCTTCGCATTAAATAAAACATTTAATTAGCCAAATCAACCGTAACCCTATCGAATAGAATTTACCACATTCTTTTCTGATTTGATATTACGACTGATTATGGAGATTCTTAATACCGAGTTTTTTATTTTTCACTATCATAATAATTAATAATTATAGTGCTCGTTGTAAATCCGATATCTCAAGTTTTGCTTCAATTTATTTGCTCCATCAGAGCGTAATTTAGATGTGGTTACAAAGTATGCATAATGGACTGTAATGGGATCCCTTTCAATGAGGCGTAGTTATGTATCTGTTAGCCAAGCCAGGGCAAAGAAAATACGCAGTTTAAACATCGAGCGGAACATCTGTGGAGTGGGTAAAGTTAACATTCTTAAATTTCTGTTTGTTTGGTTTAGCATTTGGAGTCCCCAATGCGTCACTCGCCCTAAGTGCGCAGCGTATGTATATAAAAATCGACGACCCTAAGGTATATTCTAGGCCATTTTACAGTTTCTACAACGCAATTGCATATTTTGTTAAATTTTAATGAAATAGCAAGAATTATTTGCAGTTCTACAGCCAGAAGTGACTTGAGTTATGGTTGGACAAACGCTTCATCATTTATTATGGTCTATAAATAATTATCAGATATGAATCTGAAGTGCACACTTTCATCTAAACTGGATTACTTGTGTCAATATTATTGTCCAATTTGATAATTATTATTAATTAGCAAAAAGTTTCAGCGTATCCATTAAACTATGTGAAATATTGACATCAGAAATCCCATCAATTTTTGATTATTAATGACGACAGCTTTTACCACGACATGGCGCCTATCTTGTTCCCCTAGACAGTGATTAGATAAGCAGCTCCTCCGATTCCATTTCACTTTTGCCACGATCTAACCATGGGGTAAATAATAAAACAATTCTAGCTAAGGTGCGTGACTTTGGGCTCCTTACGTGTACGAGTATGTCGGTAATCCCAGGTATTAAATAATTATAAGGTTGTGCATATATTATTATTTAGATACATACGAGTATGTGTGTTAAGTAGTTCCAAAAATCAATAATGCAAAAATGGTTAGAGAGCGAAGTCCTTTTCTAGGAATTTGGCGTGACTTTTACTTAACATTCACTTAAATACGATTATCTACATTACATATTTAATGGAAGGTAGCCTGGTTAGTTTTTTGGACCATCATTTAGAAATTGTGTGCTCATAAAATATCTTAAATGTTCGCCGCAACATAAACAAGCCAGACTGTTCTAGTCCGTATTCGTCGACCAACAGACACTGTTTACTTTGTATATTGACATCTAAATATACATAAAATGTACTATTTTTAATGGTTGTGTACCAATTATCTAAATATACTATATAGTTATTGTTCTCTTTGACTTATTAAGAACTATATAACATATATAGAACTTTTCATTTGCTTACTTATTGTTAACCCTTTTATAGGATACGGATACAAAAGTTTTTTACCCTAGCAACTCATAAATTTTTGATACGGTCATTTCCTTGAATTTATGCAGAATGGAATCTGGGGCGTCCTTGAACTTTAAGGCGCAGCCCACAGCCCCAACGTTCCTAACACAAAACCCATGAGTCTTTTGCCCTGGCAAAAATTGTGCGAGTGCTGTAAAATAAATATTTGAAATTCTAAATGCTTATAAATAAGCTAGCAAATGTTATACATACGTGTGCGCAATCTGTAATTGAATTAATAATGAGTGTGGTAATTTTCCGTTTTTACCGCACTTGGCAAATTATATCAAATTTAATTGATTTGACATGCCAGAAAATATAGTAAGTTTATATATGTACTTAGCAGAAAATTATTTCCCATTGATTTCGTTAGCTGCTTTGAAAAATTCTTTTGATATTTATTAAAATGTTTAAATGATAAACATGCTTCTTGAACATATAAACCTGCATACATAAATTGTTAAGAAATATAAGTATTTGAGTTGAATCGTGCTTCTTTCATGAATAATAAATAATACATTATTTCTTTTTGCTTTTTGAATTAATCATGCACGTCATCAGTATGGCGTCGCTGTTGTCTTATTAATCATCAGTTTTCCTATGGAAAATTATTAAAAGATTTATGCTCAAACTTGCTAAATTGTTATGAGTTTCAGTTTTAAGAATGGGCTTTTATACCCTAACAGGAGGTAACGCCTTGTAAAAGTTGTCAGACCCTGTCAAGGTATTCCAATTTCCAAGCGGAATATCTTGTTCATCATAAAGACCTCTTTCAACTGATTTAAATTTTCTTCAACTTAGAAAAAAAATAATTTCTTAAATATTTAATATCTGTTTAACATTTTACTCAACTTCATATGTCATAAAAAGTATACAACAAAACTTCAAATGACGTTTATTTTCTTGTAACAAATCATAAGTGAAAAGTTTAAACAATAATTAGCTTTTTAAACACTGTATAAACTACATATTTTGCATCACTATTTGCAGTTAATGTATCTTAATATATAATAATTAATATTGTTTCCTCAAAATCTACTTCCATAAATATTCTATCCTAATGTTAAATTAATTTAAAAACTGGGCTATTGAATCAATCATTTGTTTTTGTTTTGTGCGTAGTAGTTTCGTAAAAAAAAACTATATTCTATTGTCAGCTGACTAAGCAGCTTTTTGTTTATGTCATTTTAAAGATGAAAAAGCGAGCTTTTGCCGGAAGAAACCGAAAGCAAGTGTGAATGAAAATCTGTTTACAGTTCAGTTCAGTTCAGTTTGGATGAGTTTAGTTCATTTCAGTTAAGGACTAGATGCTTGCAGCGATGTATAGCTGTTGTTTTTGTTTCTGACAGGTGATTACGTATACGCACTATGCGGATGACTTGATGTAGGTTCTGGTTCGACGGCATTTCAAATGACTCGGGTCCCGCCCCTTTCTGAAAGCTTCTCTGTCTACATAGTTGCCATTGACGCAATTGAAAAGAAAAACAAACATATTCGTTGCGATTTTACGGTCCCCAAACTGCACAACATTAACAATAATTCGAGTACTTAGCTATGAGCAGTCGTATTAGTCTTCTATATATACAAAATGCAATACATATAGCTGTAGTATTTTGCAGGCACGTATATAGATTTTGTAACATCACGATTCTGCAATTCATACTATGATTTGCACTTTGTTTTTTTTTCTTTTCTCTGGCAATTAAGAACAAGGAATACCTTACAAGCTGAGAGGCATTTGAATTGTAAGAAGTCGTCGGGATATTTTGATGGTATAATACATAACATAGTCAGTCAATGTTGTAAATCAGCTACAAACTAATAATGTAGAGCATATCGTAGTCGACTACGTTTAAATTAAACTCTATCATTCATTTCTTGTATTTATTTATTTTTCTTATCGTTGGCATTAAATTAAACTTGATCTACATAAGCTTGAATACACTTAGACATTGTATGTGTCTATAGGTAAGTACATATGACATACAAATATTTATAGTATAATTCATATAATTATAGTCTGGCTGCAGATTTGGTAGCATTATTTTTAGTTTCTTCGTAAATGAAATCGTATTTGCGACGCAATATCGTTTCCGTTTGCCAAAAGAGCTTATAAAAAGGGAATTATATAAAATAGAAATAAATAAATACAAATAAAACATTACTTTTGGCCCCCTCATGCATGTGGGGTGTCTGCATGTGTACATGTATGTGCCCCGTGCATAATGTGGGACACACGACTAGCTGTCGTTGGCATCTGCTATTGACATTGACTCATTCGGTCATGAATTTCTTTTTTATTTCTCTTTTTACTCTCATGCCATGTGTGTGTGTAATGTAGTTCATCATTTACATATAATTGCAATTACAATTACAATTACATTAGATGGAAGCCTTTTATCAACTGTTGCCTACTTATTTGGGCTGGAGCTGTCCCTTCAGTGAAAGGGGGCGTGACGAATCAACAAAACATTTATCATATTTGTGCCTCATCTGTGCTGCCCTTGCCGGCAACTCATGCCGTGCCATGGATACATTTTTGGCACATTTCCAAGAATTTGCCAGAACGCCCACGGGTATGTGTGTGGTGTGTGGAGTGGGGGCAGCTTAGTTGGCAACAGCTGCTAATAAAGTTCGTTTGGCATGGTCAGTGTTTGCTCTTTTATAGTTTCGGCAAATCAAAATTCTAAACCAAAATCCATTGGGTGCCATTGCCAATGGGTTTTTCTCTTTTTTTTCGTTTTGTTTATTTCATTAAACACATTGTTCCTAACCGCGCCTCGTGCCGGCGCTTGTCATCACACTGCTCCCAGCTCCCAGCTCCTTTGGCGACCACTTGCCACAATGCCAAGGCGGCAAGGCGTCCAAGTGTCGTGGTTGTTCACGGCTTCAGCTCGTGGCCGATGAATTCCGGCAACGAGTGACGTTTCGGCCAAGACAATGAAGAGAAGACACCTTACAGACAGCTTAGTTTGTGGTCGAGTAATTTCTTGCTAAGTTACTTGAATTTTATACAATTCTTTCATGTCGTATTTTTGGCCACCTTTCTATGTTTAGAGCACTCAAAGTCATGGTCATTTTGGTCGCTCGACACGAAATCGAAATGTTTGGTATCATCATCTAGAGGTTCCTACGAGTATAGTATCTAATGTTGAAATGTCAACGCCTTATTACTTAATATCATACATATATATACTGTGGTATTCAATTAAAAGTATTTTAATATCATTTTAAATATTTCTCAAAAGCGTTGCCAACAATTTCGCAAGATATCTTCTAGTGTACAAAGTCCTAGGCATGGGAATTATATACTTATATTAAGAATATTTCGTGGAAGGCAAGATCGAGACTGTTTCTTTCTAACTACTAACATAAAATATAAATATTAAACTAGACTAAGAAAAAAGCTCTTAATGAAAACCAGGGACCTTAACTGGTATGAGAAATAGGTAAAAAATCACTTTTAATAGTTATTTTGAATTTTTTAATTTATCAGTCATATTTAAGAATTATTTAAAATTTTAAGTTGTAAAAATTAAAATAACAAATAGGTGTTAATATTGAATTTATAATCTATTCATCAAGAATAATAATTAATATTGATTTTTAATTTTTTAATAAAATTCTCTAAAGACTTTTATTATTGGAACAGTTTTAAATGTCTTCTAGAATATTTTCATTAATATTCAAGGTAGATTTCAAAATCGCCAGAGCTACCAATTAAATTTTCAAATAACAATAATTTAAATAATCAATATACAAATAAGACAACTGACAAAGCTAGAATAGAGAGTACTTCAATCACAATAAGTACAGGCTATAAACCAACCAAAAGATATTAAAATTACATTTTGAAAAAGTTTAAAATAATAATAATAATAGTAGTCTTAAGTGGAGGAAGAAAGACAAATTTTTATTTAAAAAATATACGATTAAATGCTTAAGAAATAAAGAAGAAAACATTGAGAGCATAATATTGCGAAGCATTAACGAGTAAGATTACCCACAATAAATCAGTTCCACAATAAGTTACTTAAATGAAAGCAGCTGATGTTATTTACTCAATTTACTTGCATTGTGAGTCACATTATTGGCTAAACAAATAGGTAAAACTTTATTGTTATTTTGCAAATTTCAATTGCTGTCGCAATTCGGCGTCTGTTTTCAATTAAACGAGCGACAAGCGCGTGTTTTCAATAAATTTCTGCCCCCGAATCCGTATACTTACCCCTTTAATACAGTTACAGATACAGATACAGATACATAGATAGATAGGCAGGCACTGAGTGGAACTGCAGCTGGTTTTGTCAAGTGGCAATGGAAATTGGAAATTCTAGTATTACTAAATGGAAAAGCAAATTAAAATGATTAGGAAAGGGAAGGGAAAACAAAACAATTGCCACTCTGCACGCATACGAGTTTGGTTTGTGGCAATGTCAATGTTGACAGAGCAGCGCTTCAATTTGCTAATGCCATCTCAATGCCACAACGTTATGGAGAGCGAGAGAGGGAGGGGAGAGAGATAGTCAGGTTGCGGCAACTACGTAACCTGCAACATAGCCTTGCAGTTATGTATCTTTTGCACTGATAATCGTGCTACATACAGGCTGCAAAGTCCAAGTCCTTGAAATGCACTGTTGCGAATATAGCCTGTTCCTTATGGGTATGTCCTTTTTTAGGCCAGTTCAGCTGGAACAAATGTCAAACATCTCCCTTCCGCTAATTCATCCGGTTTTATGAATTCCAATCTTAAAACTAGTCATATATAAAAAGTTATTGAATTATAATGTTTCCTAAAAGTCACTGATGAGGTGCCTAACATTATTCCAGTTGCCACACATCTAGCACATTCTGTTTGTCCCTGAGAAGCTATCATTAATCAGATCACACCACAGACAGTACTCTATATTAGGGCGAGCCCTTCTGTCTGTCAATGTTTGCATAAGTTTGTCGATTTCAAACTATTTATAAACTTAATCTATTTTGAATGTTTTGCACAATAAAGTCGTTTCAAAGATTGACATGATTTCACTAACTTGATCACCCACATACCCCACTCCACCCCCATAGGCCACAAATTTAAAATGACAGCTTCCCTTAACTCTGATGGCTGTCAGCTGAATTGGCCTGGCCGACTATATAGCTTTAGCGATGATGACTAATAAACGTCACATGTGATAGCCAAACAAGCGCAAATATGAATAAATAAGAGCGTGTTTGGCAAGTGTATTCGACTGAAAGATACCCTGTTTCAGGCCGTGACTCTCATATGAACTATTAATGTTGGTAAAGTTTAAAGAATCAGGAGAAAGTATTTTTTGTTCCGTATTCTTTTATATTTATACAGTTTCAGAAAGTTTTTAAACTTTTTATGCATATCAGTGAGTACAGGGTATAAAAGAAATGTAATGAGCGTGCAAAATGTGAGTGATTAAATATGCATATATCTGAATAAGTACATAAAATAAAATATATATATATATGTGTACATATTTTTGACTGACAAACACAATTTGCGAATAAACATAAATAAATATTGTGTTTAAGTAGGCAAATGACACTTGTAAAATAATTAAGAGACAGTGCAACAACAACAACGGCGCTATACCTAAATCACCACTATGACTCACATTAGTGCATCACGTGATTTTCCTGATGAATAATTAAAGATTTTAATTTAAGTGATTAAAACAGATACAATTAGAACTAGGGTTTTCCAAAGTGACGTAGATTGAAAACCAATTTGTGGTTTATTTAATTCGTATACACAATTTTCCAAGTTGCGATTAAAAAAATAATTACAGAATTGATTCTCGAAACACAAATAAACAACAGTAAGCTGTATATGAATGTGAGAGAGGTGGACATCAGAGTTGGCATCAAAATTGACTTGTTTGTCAACTAGTGTAAATTCACCATTTCTCCCTTTCGTGTCACGCTTTGTCTGTCATCACTAGGCACACTTTTGTGTGCTCAATTTGTAGCCCTGAGCTGCTTGTGAGAAGGTCCTTTAGTTTGCAGTGGCAGCCTCCATCCAAAGCCAAAGTCAATGTCAATGTCAAGGATGCAAATTCTGGTAACAATGAAACTTGAACAATTCAAACGGCGCCCACTTGGCTGCCCTGCCCAGGGTCAAAGAGCACCAGCAAGCGTCTCTCTGCGCTTCGGAACGAATAAATTATAATGCAGTTGGGGCACAGACACAATGGCCACAAAAAAGCACAAAGACAAAAAAACACTGTAATAAATAGCCTTGGGCCCCAAGTTTAAATGCTAAATGTGAAATGGAAGGCATACAAGCCCACTTCCTATATACTTATCAAGTGCATGGATTGCTTAACTATCTATTGATGCTGTGAACTTGCTTATCAGCACTTGGATAGAAAGCAAAGGCAAAGGTCGCTCTGCTCTATTTATGCGTATTTCTGAAATCTGCGTCATTTCACTCTCTCTTTCTTTTTATCAGCTACCCACGAGCCATTGTCTCGGCGTGGTAGGCTTCCTGTCGGTGTTATTTTAGTCTGTTTGATGTAAAAATATGAAATTGTTGCGTCACTTATTTAGCATAGCTTTTACCCTCTGACATTCCATGACAGGACAAACGTTTGCCCATCAATTTTATATCCGGAACGTGCCAAAAAACAAAAGCGGGTTCTTTTTAGCTCACGCGATTTTGTTATTATTTGTGGCGATATCACCGCATGGGCTCAAACACTTTCCATTTGCAATTGCATTTGTATCTGCAAGTGCTACGTTTGTATCTTTTTGTGGTGTGAACCTTTCTATATGCAAAAAGTTTAAGTTTTTGGCATAAAGTTTTTATAAAAAGGCGCAACAAATTGAAAGAGTGAATGTAGATAATATTAGAGTATTGGTGACAGATCTAGAGATATCGTTATTTAAATCGCCAATAACTCTCGATGATATTTATTTCCGCATTTTGTCTGACTCACGTTGCTTTCATTCTTTTTATGTGCTATACTATACAATTAAGTTTAACTTTACCAATTGTTTATCAATAATATTGCAATTTAATCTGAGGCAACACTTCGTTTTTAGTCAAAGCTAAAATATAAACAGTGGAATCTGCCCATTACTGATATGCCTTTTGGACGATCTCTGAGTGTATTGCCAATTTGTAGACTTTTGTAGATAGCCCATAGAGTGTGGAATTGAACATGGCGTAAGGTTGATAAGATGTGAACGATAAGAGGTGGCTCGCTAGTCAACAACAGCTGTTTATGTATGTATAGACCACAATTTAATTAGTTAGGTCCCCCCATACCATTCAGAAAGTCGACGCGGAAGCTTTGCAGGCGTGGACAGGGCATAGGAGGTGGTTTTTAGCCCCCGTTAGCTTCCGTTAGTAAATATTTGTTATGGAATTTTTATTGGACAAACAATTGGATAGGAAAAAACAATTTGCAAAGATTTTTACAATAAATATTTATGAGTCGTAAGCCTACAGTCTTTCTGGAATTCACATTAATAAGCTAATAATAAATTAATAAACTCTATTCTATTCTTTTTGCTTCAGTTACATAAATAAAAATGTTAATTGTTGACACGCGCAATTAGATTTCAAAATTTGCAATAAATTTGTTTTTTATTACATTTCGATTAGAGTTCAAAATGTTATTCCCATTAATCCCTTTGTAATCTCTAGCTGCATCTAAAAAATAAATCACTCGTGTTTTGGCCAATTGCCGTTAAAAAAAAGTCCACTGGCTACAAGCTTGCCAAATCCGCTTTTTTCCCGTCAAATCCGGCTGATTTTAAAGACCAACGGCCGGAAAACTTTGTGCATTGTGGGAAGCGAGGATTCTCAAATCTGTAATTTTTTTTTTAGACATTTTTACGCTTTTCTCTGAATATATTCAGCTGTTTTTTTTTAATGAAATTTGTAAGCGTTTTCTGAATTATTTCAGCTTTTTTTTTGCCTTCTGTTCCCGTTAAAAACAGCTTAAAACAGTTAAAAAGTTGGCAGCACTATAATTAAATGCAACTGCACTTGCTCTTAAGAGCAAGAGAGTCAAAGAGAGTAGCTGGTAATGTATCTGAGAATTGAGAGCGCAGCTGTTAGAAAAGTATCTGAGAGCGTGAACTGCTACGCTCGTTGCTGCTCACACGCACAGCTACACGGATGCGACCAAACAAGTGTTGCGTTGTTATATGGTTGACTCACTTACACTCACAGCTGGTGTATGGGTCGTTGGCATTACTGACTAGTCGATAGCGCTGGCAAGCAACTAAATTCTGCCTGCTAAAGCATCTGAAAAATATATTGCATTCAGTTTACTCTCTCAACTCGCTCGATACGGACGTCTCCAACATTTGGAATTGGAATTGGAATATAGTGATAAAGTGCAAGTCGCGCAAAATAAGCCTAAATCGCGCGTGTGAGAAAATCAAATTTAATTGAGAAGCTAAAATTGTATATGTACTAACATATATGTATGTACATAAATTCAAAGCAGAAGCCAAAGTGTAACTGTGTGGCCAGAGCGAGTGTATACGTGCGTGTGGCTGTGTGTGTAAATTTGTACAACACAGAAATTTTCACATACAAATTCGATGTGAAAAATTGAATTGAGAAATTTGTAGGCACATGCAAATGAATGAAAACTGATTTCAAACCTAATTAATATAATTGAAATACTTCAACAACTGAATAAGAGTCTCAAAAAGGTAAATTTGAAATTTGTCCAACAAGAAGCAAAAACGTTTAGAAAACTTTTTTTTCTGTTGCGTGCCCTTTGTAAATGTATTTGTGTGCGTGCACAATTGTGATTGTATTAGTGAACTTTATTTAATTTTTTGATGTGTGCTGTAAAAATAGCCAAGCAAAGAGCAAGCGACGATAAAAAAAATGGGCAGCAACGGCCACGCAAGAGCAGCCAAAAGAGTAACTGCCAGAGAGTGATTGTGGGAGACGAACCAAGAGAGTGAGAAATTGAGAGTGAGAGCGTAACAACGACTCGAAATATAAGCAGTGCTGACAACTTTTTATAAAACTAAATGGCTTTAAAAAAGCCAATATTTTTGAACAACAAGTATTTTATTTATTAAGAAAATGTTCACTATTCCATCTATTTATTGTAGAGCTTACCAATTTTATGTAGGTTCTTTTGCATTCTACTAACTCATAAATTGTAATAATAAAAATCGTCAGAGCTAGCTTTAAAATTGGCAACACTGATCTTCAGTTCAAGTGGTGTTGTTTTTTCCTATTTGTTTCTCTTTATTGTCGCCGCCGCTGCTGCTCCTTTGCTATTTGTCTTGATCTTTTGTTTTGAATAGGGTTATTTTTGTTGTTGTTGTTGTTGTTGTTTGTGTTGCTACGAGTACGTGTATTTTATCTGTTTTTCAACTGCTGTTTTTTTGTCGTCATCGTCATCGCCATCGTCATCGACATCGACTGTTGTGTTTTTTTATTTTTGTAGTCTCTGGCAAGTTCCGAGTAATTTTGCTGTCCCACAGCTGCTTTTTGTTTTGATATCAGAAATTTATAATCAATGCGAGCGTGTGTCTGCATTCAAGAGTGTGTGTGCTATTGTGTTTAAGTGTGTGTGTGAATAAATTATTAACACACTTCAAATCAGAAACTTGTTTCTGTTTTGCAGCTGCCGAAAGTCATGTAAATTCGGTGAATTTCAACAAATGTAGTTAAAAAACAAACATTCCATTAAATTTAATATTATTATGTGATCATCATAATTGTTATCTATCTATTTACCATATTTCTTTTCACTCCAAATTTATATAGAGTGTGCATGACTAATAACCGTTTTAATTGTGCGATTCCATTACTTATTGCAATCTCTTGTGTGTTTCGTTTCAAGTGTCTCGCTCTTTTATCACCATTCGCTACATATGGCTTTCTACATGACATACATACATATATGTATGTACATGTGTATGTTTGTATATACATATGTATTTATTATATGTGTTATTGTAGGCCTATACTGAAACTTTTGGCTTTAATTATTTATAAACATGCTATTGTTATTCGTTTTGTTTCGTTTAAGTTAATTTAATGATAAGATATAGTAATTCGTCATCAAAACAGAAAAACAAATTTCAATTATTCTCCCGCTTTTCTTAAAAAAACATTTCGAGCGCTGTACCCTCAGATTTATGTTATTTTTTGCGTGGTTTATATATTTCTTTGGCATACTTCAAGTAGAATTGTTTGAAAACTATATATTTTTGGTATCGGTATGCAGTAAATTCAAAATTCGCTTGTTGTTGCTTCTCTCTTATTTTGTTGTTGCCATGCTGAAATTACTTAGTTATTACCCTCTGCCTCTCAGCTTTCAATCTTACTTATCAGCTGCTGATAACAGCAGCTCTAGACAGGCCTTTTTTTTGCGGAATTTGATGTTCGAATTGCTCTAATTTAAAAATTTTCCTATTTACACGTAGAGTATATTTCAAATAAAAACAAATTTATGTTTCATATTAACTTCTGCTTTAATAAATAATAACAAAATGTGGAAAAATGAGGCAAGTCTTTGATTACTCGTATAACTCAATGGAGCGAGGCTTTGGGCATTGTAATAAATTGTTGGCATTGTGTTAAATGAATTTAATAAACATTTACTCAACAATTCACACAAATCTATTGTTGTTGCCTGTCGTTGGACTGTCAAATTCAACGGCCCCAATGCTTAAAGATACTCCAAGTGCCCCATAAACGTGCATAATGCGAAATATTATGATATACCCTAGTTAATATGATAGCAAGGTATACTAAACTCATTGCAATTGGCCAAAGTAATAGAGTTTAGTCGAGCAAACAGACACAATGGAAAGTATCTACAAAAGTGGAAAATTCTCATAGTTTCTAAAGAGAAATTGTTTTTATTTAATTATTGTTTTATTTAATATTGAGTACCAGTTATTACTGGTCTGGCAGACATTCATTTAAAATGAAATTTGCATTGCAGACCTATATTATCGTATATAGATATATTAAGTAGCTAGATACATATGTATCTTTGTTGTTGTGACTGACAGTCGCTCTTTTGCGTCTTGATCTGCTTTTGTGTTTTGTTCGCATTTGTTATTGATAAAAACGTTTTGTTTTGATTAAGAGCTTACACTCAAATATTGTTGAATATTTAATTAAACGCTTATTAAATTAAATTTTCTAAATGCTTTGCAGGCTCAGTTATGAGACTTTCCAGCTGTTCGAGTTGCAGTTGCTGTTTCGTTGTCTGACTTTCTGCCTTGATATCTGCTATGGTTTGACCCACTTTTAGGCCATATACACATACATATGTGTATACAACAAAAAACATACATATATACGTTTATATACACTGCTGTGCAGCATGGGAAGTGTTTTTGGCTTTGTTTACTTTCATTTTAATTGCCATCAAGTGTTGTGAATCCAAATTTGTTTGTGGCCCAGTTAAAGTGAGCCGAGAATTTGGTTAGCTCTGATAAGGATTGCCATTGTCTGTCTGTATGTAGTCTGAGATGGTCTGACTCAGCTGAATTATCTATCTGCGTCGCAATTGACACTTTCTCAGTCTGAAGTTCGAAGTGTTCAATAATCACTCGACATTTCATGAAATGACACTGATCAAATAGTTAAACAATTCCTCTAGCACCGATTATAGCCTTGAGTGTGTTCCGTGTTCCATCAGATGTTGTGTCGCATTTACTTGACATTTGCAATTGACGCGTTCGTTTCTTGCGCTATAAATATGGCAAAGAGTTACTTTAAGCTGAAAGTGTTTTAAAAATAAATTGCTTAAATATAAATACAAGTACATACTACGAATACATAGCTCATGGATTTGGACAGCAATAACAACAACAACAACAACGATAAGCGATGATCGTTGAGTTCATAAGCATTTTGGATCAGTTGCCAGATACGCGAACAATGCCCGAACGTTGACTGCTTCAAGTTAATGACACCTTGATTACGTACTTATCGAGAAGATCCCCCCGGGCCAATGACAACATATTTGTCATAAACAGTTGCCAAGTGATTCCCAGGAATCAATATAGTTAATTACCCAAGCAGTTATCTAGCCAATGTATCTATTGTTTTCACTGATAGCACAGATTAAAAGGCCCGCCGTCTGGCCTTTCGCTGCTGTCTAATGTAAATAGCTATAATAGGCACGTACCTGCCAGATAAAGATACAAACACAGCTCTAAAGATACGGATATAGATGTAGATTCAGATACATATACAATTGTTTTATGAGTTACAGCAGCAAATGGCAAATATATGCATTGGAATTCTGTTTGATATCTTTTTATGACGTCTGTTGCTGACTACTGTGTTGATTCTGTTCATTTGCATTTTTGCATTGGTCCGGGGAAGAGGGGCGTGTAAGTTGGGGCGTGTCATCACATTTGGAGCCAGACAAATGCGCAATTTACACATAGTGCGATTTTAGCAAGTCGCTTGTAATTTTGTCAAACGATAACTCAATTAACATTTGAACAATTGATAACTGTAGCTATCGCAATCAATGACCGCACTCTCGATCCCACGTGCAACATGGCTGACTGATCATGAGCACAAGCAATGGAATTCAATTAAGAATACGCTTCATTTAACGCTTCTAATATTTATGTACGAGTTTTATACTCGTTCCATGGTTCACAGATTGTTTTGATTGCGATGCAGATTGTTCTCTAAGTGGATCGTCAAATCTGACTACGCTTCAAATGTTTTATTATGCTTCATTGACTGTTATATTTGCATTAGTCTATTGAGTTCATCAGCTGATTATCTGTAGTTTAACTACATTTTAAAGGGTAGTTTAACAAGTTTTTACGTTTTCTTAAACCAACTTTTATTGTTTTTAAGTGTCAAAATGTATAATGAGAGATTTGTTTTAGAACTTGAATTTATTCAGTATGATTACATTACTTTTAAAATAAATAAAAGGGGTTATACTTAATAATTTTCTTGATATTATAAGCTAGCCAACATTTAGCTAGATTGTTTTCAAACGCAAGTGACTTTAAAGCCTTTTAAGCCTTCTGAAACACATCTGATACTTTGAGCTGGTTCTCTTGAGGATCATATGACATTGTTATATCATCAGTGATCACTCAATCTCTCACTCTCACACAATCAAAACCGGAACAAACTCGCTCATTGCAAGCATTCCGTGTTCCGATGAGGAAATGACATTGAACCCGTATGACATCTGAACGGAATGCATAAGTGCATGAGATCTCTCAGAGATCAGTGATTCAATCGCGTGCAATGTCAGCTCGATTCTCGAGGTGCGTGCATTGAGAATACTCGTATATAAGTATAATTCATAACCGGTTAGATCGATTATCGTTCGGGGATTTTCACATATTTAACCCAATTGTAATGCAATTCTCGTTTATCGTTTCAGATACAACTAGAATAACGAGCAACGGGAAAAACTGCAGCGGCCGCAGCAACAAGAACAACAACATTAATAACAAAAACAACAGCAGCAGCAGCAGCAGCAACAAACAACTTGTTAAACTGTTTCGTGCGGCAGGGAATGGTATATTTCTTGGGGGATTGGGGCATGGGAGATTCTGACTTGTCGTCATATCAGCAGCATGTTCCAAATATACAGCAGCAGCAACACATCCATGGACATCAACAACAGCAGCAGCAACAACCGCAGCAGCAGCAGCAGCAACAACAGCAGCAGCAACACCAACAGCAGCAGCAGCAATTGGTTACACAAATCTCAACTAGCCTAAACCTTTTGCAATCCCAATTGCAATTCGCCAGCAGTTCCAGCTTCCTTCATCAACAACAACAACAGCAGCAGCAGCAGCAACAACAACAACAGTCACCCCAGCATCATGTGGTTGGTCCTAGAAGCAGCAGCAGCGCCACCAGCAGCAGCAGCAGTCTGGTAACCGCTAATCTTCAGCAACTATCGGTGAGCAGCGGCGGCAATAACAACAGCAGTAGCTCTACGCCCACAAAGTCGCAACATCAACAGCAGCAGCAGCATCAACAGCAACAGCAGCATCCATGTTGGCTAAGACAATGCTCCGAATCGACTGTCAGTCAACAGACAGTTGCCGATAGTTGCGGAAAGGTGAAGGCATTACAGCACCCACAACAGCTCAGCAAGGATCTCGTGGACAATGAAGATGAGGTGGCACTTCATCCACTTTCCAACCAGGTGAGCTACATTTATACTACTTAGAAGTAATTGATGGAAAACAATCTACACTCGCAATAATATGACTTTGAATGAAAAGTAGTGATTAAATCTTTTAACATTAGATGTTATTCACATTTACAAAAAGTTGCAATAGCCCTTTAATTTTACCCATTTTTATTAGGCACAGGGTACGATTATATTTCGATTAATATAGTTCAATATATATATATAGTTCAAGTTCAAGATTGATTATTTAAATTGGTCTTTGACTTGGCAATTTCCTTTGATAACTCCTGTTGCAAGTCGCTAAAGTAAATGGCTAGGGCTTCCAAGGAATGCTTCATGATGAAGGTTTTAATCACAGCCCAGGTGGGCTTGATGAAATTAACATTGACGTAGACCATCATTTGGGTATTCTTATTGGGTGCATCTATGAGACAATAGTGCACTAATACGTTAAATACGTCCGCATAGGGAATACCCTCATTGATGCACTTTATGTCTATCGAATAGAGCTCACCGGGATTGCTGCACTTTCGCAAAATCTGTTCCTCTATAATTTTCGATGTTTTCGGACCAACATTGGCATGTAGGAATAATGTCATACTTACGAGGCGGACTTTCTGACCATCCCTGTTGGTTTTCCACTCGCCCACCTGAAGTTCTGTAGTTTGGCGTTTGGCTTGAAATTCCATAAAAAATTGCGAGTTGGTAAATAGCAGTTTGAACAACTCATCGATATGAATATCTAGCTTAGTTTGAAGAACTAAGCGACCTTCATGCAAAGAGTCACAAATTCTGGCACTTTTTCGACCAGGATTTCCCTCGTTATTGAAGAATTCGTGGCGGGAGATCGTGGAATTGGTTTTTGAAACTTTAAATGACTTTTGTTTCCTATTTTTGTGTGTGGATTTCTTCTTTCTTTTCCTTTCCATATCACTCCCTTCCTGGCTTTTGGAATCGGATGTTTTAGATTGGGAGCTAGTTTCTGAAGGCTCAACTGAACTTTTCGCAATCTTAGTTTTCCTTGACCGCCGAACACTAGTTTCGGACTCTTCCTTTATGATCTTATCTGGTTTGATACCAGTTGTTGAAACAGAAGGCTGGGCAACCGTTGGCCTTTGTACTGACTTCTTTCTATTACCAAATCCATGTTTTAGTTTATGGCGAATTGTGTTCATTGCAATAAAAATCGCGCTCAAACTAATTCCATTTTAGGATTTGTCGATGTATTTAAATATGAGAACTTATTTAAAATATGATTTCATTTAATTTTAAATTTTACGTCATTTTACAAAAGATTTAAAAAGAATGCTTGCTGAGAAACAACTGCAACTAAGTTGAAAGTAAGTTGGAAACTTTGTTATTTAAGCACTTATGAGTTTATGCAGTAATCTGAGTATTCGATACAAATATCCTTGTCTATTTATTGGCATTCCTCGCGCCTCTTTGGCAGACTGATATTCAATATGTTTTGTCGTATTTTGACTCTCCTATTTTTACTGGACTTAGTCAAGTGGTGACAAGCTTAAGCTCGTAAAGATTAACGTGTTTAATCAACACATAATGAGCAGCCTATCAAGACGTGGTGGCATGACGTAGATACGATAAGATATTGTAGGTTATGGCTATGGCCACACGACCGGACGAGCACTTGACTTGACTTTGGAAACTCGTAGAGTCTAGAGATACGCTCTATTGATTTATGACTCAAACTGACAAAAAAATATCTATCCTTGTTTACAGGTCGGAGGACACACACGCCTGTTGCTGCTCAACCAGTCGACGGTGATCAAGCCGCTGAATTTGCGGGAATTGGACTTTTATCAGAACATTCCGCAGGACATACAGAAGTTTGTGCCCAAGTACAAAGGTAAGATACCGACTATATTCTCTTATTAATCATTCAAAACGATTCTCGATTCTATCGAAGCGCTTCATTAGATATTTCGTTTCGAATTAACAGCTTGTTCTATCATACATTAAAAACGCCAAAAATAAAAATAAATAAAAAATAAAAAAAAAACAGCCAAAAGAAAAAAAATAAAAAAATGATATGAGAATATCCTTAAGAACGCGGTTTGCATTGCCATTTGTTATGAGTTCCGAAATCGCTGTCGCTGTATTTATTCTACTTTTGTTTTGTACTAACTTTTCGCATTTGTCCAAACTACCAAAAAAATACAAATAAAGACAAAATTGATCTACTCCTTTGTATCGTCCTTAGTTAAAGAAATACAGAAATGCATTTGAATATCTCATTTTTATTTTAAGTATTATATTCCTATATGTGATATCAGTAGATTGTAAGTTTTGAAATTGAAATGAAATGAAAACAAATAAAAACAGATTACAAAAAAAAAAATGAAGAGAAAAAAATAAGAAATGAAAAGAAAGAAAATATCGTAATCGTATCGTTAGGTAAATTCTAGCTTTAAATATTTGTAATACGAAAAGCAAAATAAAAATATTTTAGCTGCTATGCCCAATTATTGTCTGACTCGACGCCTGGAAGTAGTCCAAGCGCCTGGCCAAAAGTTCAACCTGCACACACAGAACCAATTTATCATAAGAACTTTTAGTTAGTAGCGAAGTGACAGCAATGGGTAAGTCGCAAACACATAACAAAATCAAAATCAAACAAAACAAACCAAAACCAAAACCAAAAAAAAAAAAATACAAAAAAACAACATCTTCTCCAGCAAAAAAGATTTATTCTTTATCATAATCCAATCCAATCCTTTGACAATGCATCGCCGTTGGAGATTGTAAAATTTTGAAGTCATCACAGCCATCACAGGCGCATGCTAAAATTTTACAATCTTTGGTTAGTTAATTTAAAGACGCACGCCCCTAGACAACAGGCAGTAACCTGGCCTGGATCTGGGGGCGTGCCCGTTGCCACTACATATCTACGCTCTATGCTCGTATTATCCAAAGGTTCGAAGTGCCGACTGACAGACAGACCCGCTCAAGATCTGCCGCTGAACCAAAATTGGGAGATGAAATGCAACGCAACGAAACGAAAAGAGTTGAGAATGAAAGCGTAAACTATAAAAAAACAAAACAACAAAAAATTATTTTAAAACAAAATACAAAATTGAATGCAATTTATTTTTAAATTTCTTGCTTAGAAAACAAAAACAAAACAAGAAATCGTGTTTATTTTATGTGTTTGTTCAGAACGCACATCGTGCTGCCCCCCGTTCAATACGTGTTGTTGTTGTCTTGTCATGTGTGTCATCGTCGTCGTCTCCCTAGGCCTTGCCGATCTAATCGGATCTGATCCGCTCTGCTCTTCTCAGCTCTGCTCTGCTCTGTCTGTCTCTGGAACTGAAAGTCTCCGAGACTCTCACAGTACGAAAGCCGATTAGAAATGCAAGCAAGCCAAAAAAGACAATGGCCTCAACGGGTTTGTATGAATAAAACACATACTATATTTAACTATTTTAAATACTATAATTTATTATTAAACTTTACTATATAATTTATACTATACATTAATTACAAACTACAGATACAATTACAATTACAATTACAATTACAATTACAATTACAATTACGATACTTAATTTTCAAACTAGCCTTAAGCTATTCAGTTTCTTATAAGTATACTTTTTATGGTTTTAAGATAGCTTTAGGTCACGAGCAAAAAACAATGGAAAATTATTGATAACATTAAATTACAGTAATTTTGCACTTGTTTCCCTAATTATCGGTTTCTTAGGTCTCAATTTGCACCCTGTTTAGGTCTAATAATCATAAGTCATTATCTACTATATGTATCCCATACTCTACTATGTTCATTGTCCTTCCGAATGTTATGATCATTGCATGCCTATTTCTAGGAATGTCCGACAATCATTTGGGGATCTTTAGAAATGTTCGTCTGTGTTGCGTATCCATTCATAACCATAAGCTTATTAATGTCTAACATTTTGTGTTTAAGTCAGCGAGTCTCTCTTTTACACATTGCGTAACCTTTAACCCACGGACCACAAGATTAATGTATCATTACGATACTAGACTACATACAATTATAATTCTAATCGTAAAATCACTGAGAAAGACGCATAAACCTTAGACTTATCGCCCGCCGGTCCCATTCTATTTCCAGGCGTTATGCAAGCGACCTCGATGGGCGGAATCAAGTTGGACAAACGTTACTCCCCAAGTTTCCGGGACGAGGCCGCTGCGGTTCCTGTCCGGAAGATGAGCGCCTCAAAGCGCAAGCGTGACGAAGTTCTAAGGTATGTAGAATAGTTCCAGAGACTTGTCCACAGACATCTAGTTGTTGCACAAACATTACTTTTGCAAAAAAAAGACAAGAAATAAAAAAAAAGAAAAGATTTGCACACATTTGTATATAGTATGTACATGTATGTGTAGATTCTTATTAAAATACTTGACTGGAGTATTCAGCGAAGCAAATGGAAATGAATTTTATTTTTGTTTTAGATTGTGCAATGCATACAAAAAACAAACACGCACTCGCCCCTCTCAAACATAACGGGTATTTGGGTATGCAAATTAAAATACAATAATATAGAATGAGTATTTTTTCTTGACAATTCAAATTTCAATTGGATAATCGCAGCATGATCTGTTCCACTGAATGCAGAATAAACAAAGTTTGTGTACTTTATATACAACTTGCAGTGAATACAAGAACGCAGATTACAAAATTTTTAAAACGAATTTAATCAGATTAAATTTTTAGCTACTTAGTTTTCAATGGAACAGAACATGTTTTTTTTTTAAACAAAATGGAAAGAAAAAAACAACAGAAACTTCCAGCTTATTTTGTTTTAGGTCACACTCATTTGTGCCATCTAAATGGGGTTTGCAGCATTTTAAATAAGTATGTCCGCTTGATTCCATATTAATCCCACACATCTCGCCTGGATTATTTGCAGAATGAAGGTGCATAAGAATGGAAATGCGGCCGATGTTATCAAGAGCATTTCGCAACTTGACAACTCCAATAAGCAATGTTAGTATCTGTGCCCTGGTTCGGGACCTGGACAGCAATCTATACTATAATCAATAAGATAACTTTCAGAACGTTTGGAATCTTTTTTGGGCTAATTGTTTATTTTGATTTCGCTTCGCAGACTTCCTGATGCTCGAGAATATTACGTCGCAGTTTCGTAATCCCTGCATTCTGGACCTAAAGATGGGCACTCGACAGCATGGCGACGATGCATCCGCAGAGAAGCGATCCAAGCAAATGGCCAAATGTGCAGCAAGCACCTCTGGATCCCTGGGTGTTCGTCTATGCGGCATGCAAACCTATCAGGCCGATTTGGAGCAGTATGCCAAGCGGGACAAGTACTGGGGTCGTGAGTTAAACGAATCTGGATTCAAGACCGCACTGCATGATTTCTTCTACAATGGCTTTCGTTTGCGCATTCGTGTCATACGCAAGATCCTGCAGCGATTGATGCAGTTGCGACGCGTCATCGAGAAACAATCCAGTTTCAGATTCTACTCCTGGTAAGCAATAGCATATATTCTGAGTAGTACCTTGCCTAACGTTCCTATGTACTCGACAGCTCCTTGCTTATTGTGTACGAGGGCTACGAAGAGAATCCTATGGCCCATCCGCCCTCCATGGATTTGGATGATTGGTTGGAAGCACCTAAATCGGCCACAGTGCAGCCAACGGGAGTGTTTGACTATCATCCAGAGAATAGCATAGATGAGGATGACATTGAGGACGATGAGGCGGGACACGAAGCGGGCGATGAACTGGAACCGCACGACACTGATGAGGATTTGCAGCTGGTGGCTGCTGTTGATAGCGGCAATGCATCGGCAACCAACAGCAGCGGAGCTGATGGATGTAACTACGATGCAGATGCATCCAATGACTCCAATTCACGCTTGAATTTGGCTACGCGTCGTCATCTGCACAAACGCGGATTTGCGGAGGCGGCGGCACGCGGAGTCAAGCAGACTGCCACTAGCTCCACAACCACCACTGACGAGGAGGAAGAGGAAGAGGAGGACGATGAGACCAACAAGTCTCAGCATTCGCATTTGTCTGTCATGCCACCACCACGCAGCTGCGGCGTATTGCCATCCAAATCAGCAGCGGGATGCAAAAGCAATGGCAGTAACGCAACACCTGCATTCATTCCAATTTCCGAAGAGACAGTATTTCTAGATCCAGAGCCAGCGTTGCCCAGCGTGACAACCTCATCGCCACATTCCGGTGACTCATGGATGAACTACAGCAGCAACAGCAGTGACGATTTCTCCGGTCTCTCAGAGCAGATCAAAGCCGTTGCCAGTGGCCGACAGACATGTAAGAAATAAAGATCAATTACACGTACTAGTACTTACCAATTCTATTTAAATCATTAATTAGGTAACAACAGTTCCGATGAAGGCAGCTCGGACTACGAGAACAGCATAATTGGACCCACGGAGGCCATGTTCAAGCGTTACAAGTCACAGCAGTCCTTCGATGCAACAGCAGCTAATACCAGTGGTTTGGAGGTAACTTCATCGCCCCACACAGCTGGCAATTCGAGTGTCTCCAACAGTGCCACCATCAAGTCAATTGTGTCGCCCGCCTCCTCTAGCGCCTCGTCGTTGAAGTCGATAAAGGGCGCCGTTAAGCGTCTGCGTTGCAAAGATGATGACGAACACTATGCGGCTCATGATGACTCCAGGGAAGCCAAGAAGTCAACGATAACATCCACACCCGTTTCAGCCGTCTCTTCGCCCTCAAAGACTCGTTCATCAGGGGCCGTGCAGCGCAGTTGTGAGAACATTTGCAACTCTCTGCTTTCTGGCATATTGCTGGACTCCCTGGAACGACGTGCCAGTGCCGAAAGTGACAACAACAACAGCCCCGAGCCAAAAGTTCAGCAACTGCTGCTCGTAACACAGCACTGCTCCACGGCTCCAAGTCTCTGGACATGTCAGCACCGCCCACAGATGATTCGGCATGCTTTGTGGATGTCCGTCTCATCGATTTTGCCCACACTGCGTTTGTGCCGCGCAACGGCAGCATGTTACCGACCCCAGCTGCTGCGCCCGTGCATCACGGACCAGATGGTGGCTTTCTCACCGGTCTCGACAGCCTCAATCGCCTGCTCAACGAGATATTGGCCGAAGAATCCGTCTAGGCGACAATCTCCTCTTTGCGCTCCACTAAAAGCTTCTAGCGAAGCCCACGCACAGGCCGCGAACGGGGACAACAAAATAAGTTTAAAGTACAATTTGATTTCAAAATACCTAAATTGTTGCAGCAACATGTGTTAAATTATGAAATTAATCTTTAGAAATTCGAAATGTGATTCAGCAAAACAAAAGAAAATACAAAAAAAAAACAACAAAATTAATTAACAGATAACCAGATAAACCACATTAACAAAAAAAAATGAATAATGGAAACATTTCTAAAGACCCAAAAGCTAAGTGCAAGGTAAAATCTACAGAGCTGACAATTATTCAATCGACTAATTAACTGATTTAATTGCATTTCAATGTGATTTTTTATCAAAAACCAAACAAAACAAAGCAAAAATCATTTAATATTTGTTTAAACAAGTTTCTTCCAAACGTAGTTTCAAGTTTAAAGATTTATTGATTGAGCTATTGATAATTGATAAATTGCTAATGCTTCTGCATTTCCAAGCTCTAATAATCGCTAATGAAAATTGAAAGATGAACGAAAAGTAATCAGAATGGAAATCAATTTTGTTCGCTGAGCGAAATGATGACTGCGCTGATTTTAGTTTGTGAGTATTGTTCATGAATATAAAAAGCAACTATATATGTATTGTATTTTAAATAATTAATGGGCATGCAAGTCATGCGTTTTTATACTTAGCTATTACAATACAATGCAAATGACAAAGCATCAAAGCGAAAGAACAGTATTTTGTTATATCTTTTTCTTTGCTTTTAATTGTTTCCTTCTAATTGTAGCAATCACACAAAATCTAAAGCAACTAACGTGTGAAGAGCAAGAAAAACGCTATTAACATAAATCCTAATAACGTATATGTATATTACTATTACTTATTGTATAATTAGAAAATTAAATGGAAAACAAAACAACATATATGAAAAAAACAAAAAAAAAAGGTAAATAAATAAACAATGTATATTTTCACTTAAGCACGTTTAATGATTACAAATGTTCTACTGATTGCAAAATAAATAAATTTAAAGTATAAATAAATACATCAAAATTAATAAAACCTCTTACATTATTTTGAAACTTCAAATTAACTCAAAGGCTAAGTAAATATAACCAGACTGCGAAACTTTTAAGTGGCTAACAAGTGGCATTGCATTGTGCTGCCAGATGGTTGTATTTTAATTTAGAGACTATCGATAGTGGGATAAAAACAATATATTTGTCTTATCGATAGCGCCATCAATTGTTTTGCAGCTCTACAAACTGTGAGGTATATTTATTATTTTTTAATTTCTTGACATTTTCCAATGGTTTTTAGTTAAATTTTGAACAAAATGGATAACCAAGCTCTTACTAAGTAGTTGCTATTGTGTTTGCTTTATTTAAACAGTGAGCAGTGCTTAAAAACTTAATCTATCTTATGTAATGTATCGGGCTAGGTTAACATACGATATATAAACATTTCAGTTGTTAAAATAATTTCAGAGCACGACCATTAATAATGGGTGGACATCACGCAGAACCCTACAAGGTACCACATCCTTCTATCTACAAAGTGGAAAATGTGCCGCAACTGTTGGAGGTAAAGGAATCACTTGCCCGACAGG
Source organism: Drosophila testacea (assembly GCA_035043265.1). Classification (NCBI taxonomy): domain Eukaryota; kingdom Metazoa; phylum Arthropoda; class Insecta; order Diptera; family Drosophilidae; genus Drosophila; species Drosophila testacea. The sequence continues at coordinate 3,212,549 of JAWNND010000314.1, read as the reverse complement.
GATTGCGTGATCCATGGCTAAGGTAAGTGGATGAGCTCTAGACCGAAGACTTCTATTCCATAACTAATATAAATGTTCTTGCAGGAATGAGGCCTGGCGCTACGAACCGAAGGCATTCGGCACACACGCATCCCGCTTCAGAACATTCATGTTCCGCGGCCTCGGCGTCGGCTTTTGTGCATTTTTGGTAACCATTGGTGCAGAGTATGCCCTTGGCATCGGTAAGGGCCAAGGTGGTCATGGACACGGCCACGGCGATGATCACGATGACAAGAAGCATCATTAGTGCGAGTTTTCAATTTAAGTGATTGTTTAGTTCAATAAAAAATGCAAATGTGAATGCGCTTCGAAATTTAATGATACGATACAATTTAATGGTTGATATATTTATTCGCAATACATGTTAAGACTTAAACTAAAACACGATTCCGATCAGTTGACGCGAGGCTTTAGCTCATCATAGCAGGAGCGCAGGAAGATCTGTGGTTTCTTTGCTGGATTGAAGTATTCATGACCCTTGGACCAGTCATAACCAACGGCGTAAGCGAATATCTGGCCATTGGCATTAAAACCACACTTTGTAATTGATTGATCCATGGCCTCACTGGATTTGAGCTTGGTGCGTGCATCTTTATCCCAAAAGCTGAATGTGCCGTCTGATCCAACTGTAACCAATGTGCCATGCACGGGATGGAATGCAATATCGTTTACTGCGTATATATCTTGAAAGCCCGAAGTTCCCGTCGAGCGATGACACTTGAATGTAAAGTTATCTTTGGGATTGACTGGGTTCACGTACTGTATGGCCACTCGACCTTCTATGCTTCCCAGCGCATAACCTGTCGGCGTCTTTTTCTTATCCTTGAATATCGATATGGCGCGATGCTGATATTTAAGCGGACTCTCCTGTCGCTTATACTCGGTAGGACTATTTTCGAGAGAATAAATAATTAGGCCACGTCCCGCAGTGCCTACCACGGCCATTGGGTAGTCGACATCTGCACAGTAGCAACGCTCGGGCAGATTAATGGCCATCATTGGATTTGGCGTGCGCGTGTCCCAAAACTTAAAAAAATTGAGTTTAACATAAGGACATACATATATAGTAAATTGTTTATTAAATAAATACCTTTAGCGTTTTGTCCCAGGAGCCAGTCATGAGGCACGTGTAGTTTGGTCCCTTTACCATATGACAGGTCTGGATCGGTCCATCATGGGCGGCAACTTGCATCACTTGATCGGAGGCGAGATCCCAAAGTTTTACCTGTTTGTCACAGGAGGCCATGAAGACCTTGGTTCCATCATCTGACCAACATACGTCAAGGACCGGTCCACCCATTGTTTTCATTGATTTTGGCACTGTTGCTCCATTTTGTTCAACCTCCCAACAACGCACGCTGTTGTCCCAGCTGCCGGCAATGAGGAAATTCTTCTGAACCTGCAATGTGCTTGGGCTAAACTCAAGCGCTGAGACGGAGTCGTCGGGCGGCGAGGCCACCTCGAAATCGTTCATACGATTCGTTGTGGTTTGTGCGGCCCCAAACATGACTTTATTTTTTAAATGTCGCAAAATGTTTGTATTTCTCTTAAGTAGAGTTTGTAGGGCTGCTGAAAGAAAATTTATATATCGATAGGTATTTATTGGTAGTGATATATATTTGCACGACTATTTTTTTCTTATGATAATATAGCTATCGATATTTTCTGACGATACTTGTAATCACTAGGCATTTTGGCGCGCAGTAATCTCTTGTTTGTCTGTATGTGAAAAACTCTGCAAATATTTGCAACCAAAATTGTCTAAAAACAGAAAAAAATCTAATTAAATAATTCAACCCTGAATTAGGATTAAAAAATTCAATCCCGAATAAGGAAATTGTAGCTGATGTCGAAAATGTTGCTACTGTGCAACAGAAACTGTTGCTGATGTCGAAAATGTTGCTACTGTGCAACAGAAATTGTTGCTGAAGTCAAAAATGTTGCTACAGTGCAACAGAAATTGTTTCTGATGTCAAAAATGTTGCTACTGTGCAACAGAAATTGTTGCTGATGTCGAAAATGTTGCTACTGTGCAACAGAAATTGTTGCTGAAGTCGAAAATGTTGCTACTGTGCAACAGACTCCTCTACGTGCCGAATGTTGACTTAAGCTTGAGTTTGAACTCGGTCAATTGTAAACAAACGCAATCCTCCAGCAGAAACGTGTCAAATTGGCTGCAAAAAGGTAGAGCTATAACAGATTAATATTCGACAATTTAATTTTATTCTTTGATTAAAAAAAGAAATTATAATAATTCAAAATGAAACCTTAATTTTATGTTAGATTCTCATAATCAATTTTATTTGGAACTGTGTTTTATCAATATATATTTATAAATCTATATTTATTTTACAGATTTTAGAGAGTTTACGACCTCGCTTGGAAATTGGGCGAACCGATCTCGAAAGAAACACAACTACTAAAGTATTATTTATTTTATATTACGCTGAAGCATATCAGCAAACTGTAAAACTAGGTAAAACTAGGGACAGAATTTTAAGAATAAAATAAGAATTTGAAATAATATATATATATATATAATCAGTAATCAGTAATCAGTATAATCTGTTTTTAGACAATATTTTTTGCAAATATTTGCAGAGTTTTTCACATACAGACAGACAAACAAGATATTATTGCGGATATATTCAGCAGCAGAGGGAGAGTGCTGCTCCATGATCCAAGATCGATTATTTCCCTAATGACAAAATTTCAAATTTAACGGTCGCAAGTTTATTTGACTCAAGAAAAAATATACATAAAGAACTTATATACTTACTTCAATGCATGTATAAGAAATATAGAGATTAATTGCTTCCTTAATGTCAATTAATAATTAAAAAAACAAATTTGATTTGATTTGGTTGTTTTGTTGTATTTATTTTTAGTTGACTGCAGCTAAAGGCAGTTGTACTGTACTTTTCGGTACTGTATTTAAACTTTTCCTTCACTTTTCCTCTTTTCCTTCTCGTATTTTCTTCGCTTTTCTAAACTTTGCATGCATAACCTAAATTTTTATAGGAAAAACTGGAAATTTGATCGAAATGTAATTAAATGGTTTATCTTATACATATTTAAGTACATGGGTATTCCGTACAGCTGCACTGAAAAATTATTTTAGGACTTTGACGACCAGATATTAAACATTACTCTTATCAGTCAATTGATTTTAACGCACAAAACATTATATCAATTGTTGTTGGTTAGTTGTTTTAAGTGAGTGCACTCGTAAATAAAATCCCCGAATATTAAAATGCGAGACTCGAATGTTTTTCTTTAGTAATAGCGATTTTAATCAGTAAACAGCATATCGACACAATCTTATACAATGGGTACTTTTTTGTAGTTTACAACAAAATGAGGTCAAGTCTCTCCAAGACTCTTCATTGTGAATAATACTTCAATTCTAGGAAACTGAAAAGCATACTCACTCATGCTGGGTCACTTGTGCATTCTTTAAGAGAAATACATATATGTATATTGGTATTTACCCACTTGGGGAAGAAGTAATTTTTTAAAAAGCACAATGGGGATTTTTTCTAACTTTGGGGTCATATATTGATTATGAACAATAGGTCATTGAGTATAAATATGTGTAAAAGCATTTGTTTAATAAGGAATTGCAGATTTCATTCATGGAATGATTTGCTTTAGATACCACATAAAGTACAATACTTATTAGTTCTTTGTGGATTTTGTAACTAATACTAAAAATACAGAAATTTAATATTAATATATTATCTACTTATGTATATGATGATGTGAACTTTCGCTCACTTATTAAGTGGCGCATAATACTTTTCAGTGCCTGATGACATAATGTTGAGCAGTCAGAAAGTATAGCTAATGACTATATAACAATAGGAACCATTCGTAACTGGACAGATGTAAGTATATCTGCATTTTTCTTAATCTAACAGGCAAGTTACTAAGCGTAGACTTTGGATTTGGGAGAGAGAGCTTAAATGCTCACATTAATCGCATTCTTGATCACAATATTTCCAGCTACTCCATTTACAATTGTTAGATTGTTATCAATTTCTACGCCCATTTTATGAGGCGTATTATCTGTTTGTGGTTTCTGCGCCCGGGTCCGCTTGCTAGATTTATGGCTATGCAGCTCCAGGGATTTGACGACCTTGAGCAGACCGTTGCAACCGGTGTAGTCGACATTCTGTTGCTGGGACCCACTGCCCAGGTAAATGCGTCCATCGTTGCCCGTGTACTTAAGGTGACCATCATTGTGCTGTATCTTCAGTCGATTTGTGTTGCCAATGATCTGCAGATTGCCTGTATTGTTAACAATACGCACTCGATTACCATTGCCAATTATGCGTAAGTTCCGGCAATTATTCTCGATACGATACTCCTTGCAATTTCCCACAAGATCTCTGCTGGCATACGTTGTATTGCTGGTTTCCGTTGCGGATCTCTTGGGGCTACTTGTTTTAGTTTTGTGCTTGGACTTGCATGTCTCACATTCCTCATCATCGTACGAATCGCTTGCCGAATCTGCCTCAATCACTCTCACGCCCATTGTATTTGTGTGTGTGTGTGTGTGTATCTGTGTGAATTTCAGTTTCTTTCCAATGCTAATCGCGCACAAAAATCACCGATCGCCAAATTCGTATTCCGCTTTAATCACTTCTCCGTATACTATGTATTTGTATTAGTTGCTTAACAGATGATACTCTCTGTTGGTTCATCTAATTGGGTGTGTGTTAGTGTGTATATCCAATTGTTTGTTTTTGTGAATGTTGTTTTTGCCAAAATTTTAGGCTAATGACGTTTCCACTGTTTGGGGGACTCCCGGCTGCGCTGTGCTTTTTTCCGTTTACGCGTTAATTGCTTTGGTGCTTTGCTTTATGTTGTTCTCCGGCCGATTGTTGGCTGTGCTATGAACGATATCGCCACCGAGTGTTCGGCTTTTATATCAGCCGGGACCTTCGACTGGTGCGACGGGGCTTTTTATTTCAATGTTTCGGTTTGCGATAGCAAAATAGAGACGACAATCATAATTCGCTCTCGCTTCAGTTGATTCGTAATCGTGTTTATCTCTGGGGAGACCTCTGATAAGTTGTCAGTATTGTCGCGTATTGTTTTGGACATGAATAATGTCATCAGCTGTTTTGGCTATCGAGTGAGTGTTCCAGGCAGATGAGTTAACAACATTCCAATTAAATGTGTAAAATACTTGGATTTAACTATTGTGTATCCAAATGGTATTCTAAAGAAATTTTTTTGAATGTTATCAATTTTTGGGGACTTTTAGGGGGTATTTTATAATTTTCGTTATCAGTGATAAGTACTTACGTGTTGATATTGACTTGTAGATTTCAAGTATCGGTTATAAATTTTACCATTGCGATTCAAATTACAACTATGCTTTCATAAGCGGTCATACCCTTTAATGGAGAGAAAACTTTCAGTTCATAATTCGGTTTACGGGCACTATGTAGTGTAGATTAAAATCGACTTGCCAGTGGTAAGAAAGTCTTTATTTAATGTTGATTTTCGAGAAAGGGGAAGCATATCGCCATTCATTAGTTGCCAAGCGTGATATTTCCACAAGCAGTTGCCAATCATTTCCTACTCGAATAAACCAGTTTGTTTATAAACAAAAATGTTTACACATCTCATACACGCATATCACACACACACACAGTTCCGCTCAATTTGCATATTCTTTTCTGCTTCAATTCTATTCTCAATCGCTCTGACAACTTCTTGACTCCAAAACACATTGTTGAAATAGTTATACTCCTTAACTCTAGAAGAAGAGTTGCTACATTACGAGATTGATTCGTGAAACAGTCCAGGGTTCAGTTTGACCCAAATTTTTCTACTGAATGTGAGATTCTAATATAAACACTGGAGTGTTTACTTCGTGGAGGTAAAGCACCGATCGGTCTAACGATCTTCACCCCTCTTTGCTTTGTAAACATTGCCCAGGTCATAAGAATTTAATTATTTGCACAGTTATTCAATCCAATTGCATTGATTCTCCTTAAGGGGGCGTGGTACCTCCTAAAGAGCTTATTTGGTGATACAGTTCCTGCTGTTGACATTTCATTATCTTTGCTGCAATATTATTAAATGATTTATTTACTTGTTCATCAATTTACAGTTAGGGGCTTTTTCTGAAGTTGTTATCTGGCGGCGGCAAAAACTAAACTCAAAAATCAAATTATTATATTCATACCTACATGTTAAAGCAGCTAATTGCACAATTTTCTAAATGATTATTAGCCATAATCGTATTGTATGTACATATTTGCTAGGCACGTGTAAAATAAAATCAGTTATGACAATCTGTTATCCTATCCTCGATGCAGGCAGTAACTATCTAATGCAATCAGCGACATGAAAGAACAAAAATCCCCCCACAGTTGATGAGAACACCTGTAAGTTATAAAATTTCAATCACAAATCGTTACTAGTTAGTTGCCTGGCAGTCGGCCACCGACTAACACCGGGGTTTGCTTGAAGCAATTCAAAGAAAAAAAATCACCAAAAACCAACTGGTTTTTTTTATCAGTCTGCTGTCAGAATTTTGCTTTGTTGTTCTATTTAGCAATGAAATATACCTAATATTTCTGTCGACGCATCGTTAAAAGCTACCCAAAACACCTGTTGTCAAAGATAGCCGATAACAGGCGTGCGAATCGGAGGCCAACATAGATACTACACATGATAGAGAAGAGTACGTGATATGAGATAAGAGTCTATAATATTTGTATGATCAAAAGAGCAGGAAGAAATTAGCTATATATTTTTACAAGTTAAAATACTTAGGGAAGCACATTTCGTATATCATTTTTATTCAAGACAAAAGGTATAAAGAAATAATACTAGTAAAGTTTCCAGTCCATGCGGAATGTCTGTTTGATCATTATTTGATTTTATATATCTTATATTCTGTTGACAAATTTAAGAAAGGATAATTTGTCAAATTATATAGAAAAATAGAATTGCTTTATTTAATCAACAACTTTTGAACTTTAACAATGTGACACTTTAAAAGTGATGTCATTACTTAACTTTAAGAAATGATCAAATACTTTAACGTAGACTACTGATTTAGAGTACATTTTATAGGTAAATTCTGTAGAAAAATAGATATTGCTTTATTTGATCAACAACTTTAAACTTTAACAATTTCACTCACACAACACTTGTTGGTCTTTAAAAAGCTTTAAAAAAGATTTATTTAAGTGCACCTACAATATGATATGGAACAAGAGTATTTAATCAAGGAGTTTTTCCTTTAGTTAATTAATCTAAACTGTCTTTGTATATACTTATTAAGTGTATATATATATATGTATATATGTAATTATATAATTGCACTGTTGAGTTATACAATGATTTGTTAGCTGACTGCTGATATACTGAGATTCGTTAGTTCCATTCGAAAATGATCACAAAATATGGTTTAAGTTGATGGAGCGATTGAAAAAGTTTCACTTTAAGACTGGGATATACATACATACGTATATGTATTGCATGATATGAGATTGATTGCTTTATGTGCACAAAGAAGGCGGCACCTTGATTCCCTTTATCTCTGGAATTCTTCTAGTTCGGCATTAAATAACTATAAAAGAAGCGGAAAAAAGCAAATCAAAATGAAAGCAAGCCATGATAAACTATTATTGCGATAAAACCAAGCACACTAACATTTGGCGCTGTGCTTGCCGCTCCATGTGTCATCTCGTGCAGCTCCTCATCGGTGTACGTCAGATTATTTGTTTCGATTTTATAATTAAAGGTCGCCGATACGGGCTTGTGGTCAGAGAGCGTATATTCCATGTATGACTGATAAGACAACTGCTTGGCACTCAGTGTAATGGCCGGATAACTGTTAACCTGCACGCGATGTAGAATGCGGTCACACCAGGCTGGTCGTCGTTTGAGGTTGTACTCATTGGTGCCCTCGTTGAACTTGAAAGTGGGCGCAAAGTCAGGAAGCATCTCCTCCATCAAACTAAACGCATTTCCCGTTTCCCGTAGCAAGACCAACTGATCCATCTTAAGCAGCTCTTCGTATTTGCCTTGTTCCACATCATTACGTATATCCCAAGCGGATTGGTCGCCCGACAAGCGGAAGTTGAGATCTCCAAACCAGAATACAAAGTCATGGTCAAAAATACGCCGATAGCTCTTTGAGTGGTACTTATGATTGTCAACAATTTGATGGTAATCTTCGATTCGCTCCTTAAGTTTCTCGTCATGTGCCGCCAAATGGGAGCAAACAAACACTGTTCCTGTACCATAAAGGCTAAGTCGTATGCTGACAGCGCCCTTGTTTCCCCAAAGGCCTCCAAGGCCCGTGCGTGTCTCCTCCGTTTCTATATTTTTCATGTGCGGTATATGCTTGTGCTGGGCAAACATTGTAATCAATATACCCTGCAGTTGCTCCGATTTGACCTTAACGTAAGCATAATCACTCAACGTACTGGCTAGTTTTAGCACCCAGGGATCGTCCTTAAATATGCTTGTCACCTGATTCGTATTCACCTCCTGCATGCCAATCACATAAATGTCAGGCAATTGGTTTTCCGGGCAGTTAGTGGTACCATTTAGTGCCAATAGAGATGTCAGTTCCAAATTTTTGGGGGAGTGAGTGCCCACATTCCACGTAAGCAGGAATATGCACAGATCGGCAATGACGGATGCCGACGCAGCCATTTTGTACTCTTTCTAATTAAAAATGAATAACACTGGTTAGACAACTAGATGCGTCAGATTTCATGGTGAACTGGTCATGAATTCACATGAACAAACTTACTGAGATTCCTTGTCACCGCATCCAGTAGAAACAAAGGGCATGTGTGATTAAAGCGTTTTTTACTGTTCTCTAATTAGATTAACGAACGTAATTATTTTTAGATCCGCCCAATGATGTTCCTTCCTTGGCTTGAATGATAATGTTCCCTATGCGTCTGCTACTGGCGCTGCTGTTGTTGTTAATCTCACACAACACCCACACTGACGCGTTTTGTCAGTTGCTGCGCAGTATGACCAGATATTTAATTTTGTCACATTTTAATTTTGAACAAACTTTTTTTGTTTAGCTAATTATGCAAAAATGTGATGTGATTTTTTAAAAGCCAGAAATTTGTCTAAATCATAAAAGACGAGCATATTCATGTTCTAGCATAATAATAAATAAATAAAATAAACATTTACATCTGCAGACCGCAGTGTTACCCTACAAATTAAATTATTTCTTTTTCTTTTAGCTGCCAGCTGATAGCGTTGCGACTAACTTGCGACTGTCTGGCAACTCCATGGTTTGTCAATGGTGAAATGTAATTGTCGAAGAAATTAGAAAACCGTAGTTTCTTTTAAGCTTTTCGAAGATGGTGCTCACATTGCTCCCAGGTATATTTCCAAATTGGATGCAAAAACTAAAAAATGGTGCTTACAGTTCACAAAATTTGCTGGTACGATGCTTGCATACGGTCATGACTGAAGGTATGTTTGTGTTTTCAAATCTCCTGTACAAATTGATTTGTATGTTTGTAATTATATTTTGTAGATGAGGCTGGTCAAACATTCGATATTGCTTTAAAAGCTGGTATTCTAGTACCAAAATCGAAAGGCAAGCAAACGCTGTTCAGATTCTCACATAAAGTCTGCAAGGAAAAGTTAGAGAAAGATCCATATTGCTTTGAGTGTCTTTTGCCCACAGTCGCTAAACCAGTACAGAAATGTCTCTTGTGTACGCGTTCCTTTCATGTGGATTGCCAACGTAAGAATCCCATGCATCCAATGTACTCGGTGCCCTCAGACAAGTGTCAACCACATCAATTTCCACCCAACGAATCTGATATTGAAGAGTCTTACGATGAGGATGAAGCACCAGCAGCAACAGCAGCCCCTTACGAGCTTGATTGCAATAGTAACATTAACATAAACTCACGAAATTCGTTCAAGCATGAGCCGGACAGCTCAGATGATGTGTATTTTGTTAGTGAGCAACCTGGACGTAAGCGCAGGCGTTGCAGTACGTATGTCAAAAATGAGGACGATCCAAACGAGGCTACCGATAATTTGAAACTATGCACACCGTGCCGCCTTCAAAAGTTCCCCGATCTATTGACTCCACCGCATGTTTCCGTGGACGAGCTTAACTGCCTGTTAAGCTACATGTGGGAGAAGCACCACAGCTGGCTCAAAACAGATGTGCGCAAGTTCATAAAGAAAAATTGGAGCGTGCGCGACGCGAATGCGGTTATAAACCTCTTTTTTGACAAAAACGACATACTCGGTGTTTCGGACATATCAAAAAGAATCCATTCGAAAAAATTTCAACACCTATCAGAGTTTTTAATTGATGTGCTCGTGTTGCAAGTCAACATTGGTATCTTTTTTGGCACCAAGTGTGAAGAGTACGATGCTACCAAGTGGTTGGTACGTGATATAACCCATGACATTCGAGAAATAAGTCGCTGCTCTGACTGCTATCGACATTCCACCGAGCCACACCGATCAAAATTTTGGTTTGCCAAGCCCTGTACTCAGCGACATGAGTTGGTCTTTGCCAAGCAACATGGTTTTCCCTACTGGCCAGCCAAGGTGAGCATACATTAAAACCTCTTCCTTTACATTGACAAATATTTTATTAATTCGATTCCTATTTTCTTTAATTTCCAGATTATTCGCGTAATGTCTAAGAAGAGCAATATCTTTGACGTGCGCTTCTTTGGTGGCGATCATTCCCGGGCTCAAGTACGTGATATTCGTCCAATAGATGACGACATTTCAAAACTAAAAATTAAAGCCACACCAGCGTACACCGCTGCGATGAAAGAATTGCAGTGTCATAAGCTGTTATTGCCTCAGCCCATGTCTTTATTTAGCTTTAATGCTGATCCTCGCGAGGCTGAAGCTGTTATTAACCAAAACCTGCCATTTTGCCAGGACCCGTCAGAAGTGAGCTCCTATAAGAAACGTTGTGTCACGCCCGCTTCGACCTATAAACGAAAGCGAGCAGCCACCACAGCAACTACTCCCAGCTTGCAAAAGCGTATCCAACCCAATCGTCGATGCTCGATGGTCCTGAGGTCAGAGACTCTGCAGGACACTATATCATTGGCAACTAGCGATACACCTTCGCCAACATTTGAAATGCAACGAACAGGACCAGGTTATCAAGAATTGATTCAGGAAAATGTCTCGTTAATTGAGCAACTCACTCGCAACAAGGAGGAGTTGGACAAGTTGAAGGAGGAGTTAAAGGCGGTTAAACGTCAGAATTGGTGCCAGCATTGTTTGAAGGAAGCCTCATTTCACTGCTGCTTCACTGCCTCTTACTGCAGCGATGCTTGCAAACGGCGTGATAAACGGCGTCATAAAGGAGATTGCGTCCTCAACGGAAAAACATAATTTTAATTTTTTATTAGATTCCTTGTTTAACAACATAGAAAAGTACATTGTAAACACATACATAATATGTATGTAAAAAATATGTGAATATGAATAACAATAAGTAATAAAATTTATATTTTCCCGAGTCGATTGGTTTATTTGTTTGCTAAAAGTTAAAATATGTTAGTTAAGTGGCAGCCGCTATATCTTAAACACTCGAGTTCTTTGGGTAAATAAGTCAGTGCGAGCTAATTAAACTCAAAATTGTAACACCAAAATTATTTATTCAAAATTTTAATTTGCAGCGGAGTTTTATAGACATCATTTTTAAAGAATCTGTGTTATGCAGTTCGTCTCTATTTATAAAAAACTGTGGTCATGCCTGTAATTAATTATACAAACTAACATTATTAATCTAAAAAGGTATGTATTTGAGCCACAAGTTTTATTTATTAATATTTTCCTATACATTTTGTTATGCTTGCAAATCTTGTGAGCAGCTTATCATTCCTTAGAACACAATCTAAAAGCGTTGCCAACAAGTGGCAACGCCAAATGGTCATGTATCAGTTGTTATTCAACCGCTAAACTTTACGGTTGATATTGGTGCGCGTCTCTTTCGTACCAAGTTGTAATCGCGTGTTTACGTTCTTACTGTCTCTGTATAAATAAACATGTATGTACGTACATATGTAAGTGAACTTCGCGCATAAATTAAAAGAAGCGTTGACATCGAAAAAGGTCAATACGCTACAACAACAAAACGTGCATTTATTTTCTATTGTGGAAAAATCAATTGCCGGATTGTCGTTACTTAAGTTGCTGAGAGTAACAAAGAACTACGAACAAATAACAAAATGACTCTAGGAACTTTTGATGTTTGGGATGCCTTAGTGCTGGCAAGCATTTTAATAATCTCAGCACTGATTGGCATATACTATCGATACACAGGTGGCAAACAGAAGACGACAAAAGAGTATCTTATGGCTGATCAGAGCATGACAACATTTCCGGTGTCCTTTAGCCTTATGGCTAGTTTTATGTCTGCCATCACACTGATGGGTGTCTCCAACGAATCATATCAGTTTGGCGCGTTGTTTGGAGTGATTAACATATCATATATACTGAGCACACCAATTGCTGCGTACATTTTTCTACCAGTGTTCTATCGAATGCGCACAACAAGTGTTTACGAGTACCTAGAACGTCGATTTGGTCATGCAACACGGCTTGCGGCATCCATAGCTTTCACTCTACAAATGATTCTGTACATGGGTATTGCTCTCTATGCTCCCGCATTGGCATTGGAAGCTGTTACCGGCATACCTAAAGGTACTGCTATACTGGTCCTGGGACTGGTGTGCACTTTCTACTCAACATTAGGAGGCCTCAAAGCTGTACTCATCACGGATGTCTTTCAATCGTTCCTCATGTTTGCTGCCATTTTTGCTGTAATTTTCGTGGCAGCCATTAAAGCTGGTGGATTGGGTCCCATTTGGGAGGTGGCCAAGGAGCAAGGACGTTTGGAATTTCTCGAATTTTCAGTGGATCCCACAGTACGTCATACTTGGTGGACTCTAATAATTGGGGGTATGGTTACTTATCTCTCCCTGTATGGCGTCAATCAGACGCAAGTGCAGCGACTCCTAAGCGTGCACAACTTGAAAAGTTCACAGTCAGCGTTATGGTGGAACCTGCCAATCCTAGGATTGCTCAGCTTTAGTACTATCTTCAGTGGCTTGGCCATGTTTTATTATTATCGCGACTGCGATCCTGTGCTTGATGGACGCATCAAATCAAGGGACCAGCTTATGCCGCTCTTTGCTGTCGATACAATGGGTAAGTTAAGATATAATTACGATTACCATAATTGTTAAAAATGTATATATTTGCAGGTCAATATCCTGGATTGTGTGGTCTCTTTGTTTCTGGCATTTTCTCGGCCAGCTTATCAACGATATCCTCTGCGGTCACCTCACTGTCGGCTGTCACACTGGAGGACTACGTAAAGCCCCTTTACAGAGTAATCTTTAAAAGTACTCTTATTGAGTCAAAGTCAACGCTACCCACCAAAATCATTGCCTGCATTTATGGATTGCTGTGCATTCTATTGGCCTTTGGCGCCGGCTCTTTGGGCGGTGTCTTACAAGCATCGTTGACGATTTTTGGAGTTGTTGGCGGTCCATTGCTTGGCATCTTTACGCTTGGCGTTTGCACTGTACGTACGAATCAACGAGGGGTTCTGCTTGGCTTCCTGCTGGGCTTATCTTTTTCTTTCTGGATTGGCTTTGGCGGTCCCAAGCCAGCTCCAATCCCGCTGCCTTTTAACACTTCAGGCTGTGAACATACAAATGTAACCCAGGTGGCAGAGGCACTACAAAATGTTATCGTGGAGGAACCGCACTACTTCTGGCTATATCGTTTGTCGTATCTCTGGTACTGTGTGTTGGGCTTCTTGGTCACCATATTTGTTGGTTACTGTGGCAGCATAACGCTGGCGCGCTTCAACTACGCTGACAACTCGCAGATCTACTTGGACAAGCACCAGAACCATCTAGACTACGATCTGTTTGCGCCCATACTCTCACGTCGCTGGCGACGACAGCAACAAAATCATCTCGATCAGACGTTCCATGACGAGTCGCTGGCAAAGTTAACTCAGTCAGTTGCACCATTGCAATAAGTCAAATCTAATTTATTTAAATTGTTAAATGAAGTAGCAAATGTAGTGAATAAGTTTGGCGACATACTCTCTGACCAGCCTTAGCCTAACCAGATATATGTAAGCAGTCGTACCTAATAACTGAATAACAATGTGACCTATTTGTATACCTGCGTGTAAATTATCAACTACTAAAGGCGCCAATGTCTTCCATTTTGCAAATGCATACAAACAATAACAAATATGGCGTATATATTTATCAGTCCTCTATTGAAGATGAAGTTCCTCAATACAAATTTTTGGGAAACTCTGGGATTAGACAATAATAAGCTTTAAAGATTGACAGCCACAATCTTTATTGTTTCACTTATTTTAAACTCAAACTATGCTTAAGTTCATATTGAACACGTTTTAGTATTTGTTGAGGATGATGTAATTATATTATAATATTATATTATACAAGTATAAATTTACTGTGAGCGATTTTATCAGCTTGTTGTTGTACATTATATAAGTAAAAAACATTTACAACTCACGTAATAATTATTTAATTATGTACATGTACTTACAATATTAAGCAACATTTGCTGAAACATTAAATATTGTTGCAGTTTCACATGTGAAATGTGTTTTTTTTTACTAATAGAAAATCAAATGACCATGAAATTAAACGCGCTCACCTACAGAATATACTATAAATAATCGTACAAATAATGATAAGCTAATTTTACGCAATCGCGTGTGTCGCTTTCCATTCGGAATTCGAAGGGAATGAATCAATTTGGCAATCGTATTTCATAACTATATTTCGAATGAATATCTTCCCCGTTCTATGTATCATATCGGGGGCCAAATTCCATTTAAACGATGAGCAAACAAATTGGTATAAATTGCATGGTCAAAGGCCAACTTAGAAATTGTTTTGTTCATTGTTTAACTACAAATATTTATATACATTTATTGAGCCAAGAATTAATTGAGCTTGTCTTCTAACTTTTGTTTGATATACAGACACACATACTCTCATAGAAGTGTACTTTTCTTCTCTTTCTTTGCCGGTTCAAAGTATCTAAAGGTTTTGTTCACATGAATATTTATAATGTGAAAGAAGAATTCGAAAGAGCCACGATAAGCGCGGATTATGTTGAAGACTTGTTTACTATTGCTGCCGTTTTAATTCTAAAAATAAAGAAAAATAGATACAAACAAGACCTCCCAAGCTTTCTTGGAAATAAGCACTCGATTCCAGAATTAAAGATTACAGCTTACATCGAAAGTGCCTTATTTTATGCTGAAGGCTTGTTTACTATTTTTCCTGTTTGATCCAAGAGAAAAATAATTATTAAAACACAGTAACATGAACTATTGGGCTCGCTTGGAATTTAGCACTCTTCGATTTCAGAATTCCAAATGGCCCAGTTATTTTATTTAATTTTTTTGAGTTTGAAAAACTTTAAAAGAGGGAAGGAATATTTTCCAGATTTGTCTGTTATTCAATCGTATTTATTGACTTCTAATTTCTTTTGTATTCGTGGGATGATATTTTGAAAAAGATAATTGTAAAACACACGAATGTAATTTAGTCTGCTCCACATTCAATTTATTTACTTATTCCACTTATTCGTCAAACACATTCACACCTATATGAGAATAAGTTAAACAATTTATCGGAAACTTTCACCCATGTAGGTGTAAATCGGACGAAAAGTTAGAAAAAATTTTCTCTTATAATCATTCCTTCGTTATTCTGGACAAAGTTCAAAAATATATCCTCCAGTGTTGTCTGACTTATGGTGTAACTCTTTATCTGTAGTGATAAACGATTATCTTCCATATATCTAAATATCTCCGACCATTTGAGATCTTTGTTGGGTATTGTGATGGTCACAAGACCACGATAATTGTATGTTTCTCTGTAGTTACAAGAAAAGCATCGATCAGTTTTCAATTTATACCGTTTCCTTTGACATACATACGTGACATAGCTTCCGGGAAAATCGATTTTAAACTTGTATTCCACATCCGATATTAAACTAAAATAATTGTATTCGGGGTTAGATGTGATATACACATTAAATAAACTGCTTCCGTATGTGATGCATTAATAGTTGTTCTTCTTGCCGTTCGACGTTTTGATACTAATTTACCTCTTCCTATAGATTGCTCTCTTTCATCTTGATTTGATTCTCTTGTGCTTGTTGTTTGCTTTTCAATCGTTTTCCTTCTTTTAATTTTAACTTGTACACCTTTTTCATTTGGTGATTGGTCTTCAAACTCACCAGTTGGAGCTAGTGTACTATCTCTTTGGTCTACATTTAATTAAGATTGGATTTGTTTATTTTAAAAAGTTATTATTTTAATATTTACTCTTGGTATCCACACTTAGGTTATCCGGAGTCTTGATGTACGACGGCGTACCACTGAAATGTATTTATTTATTAAGTGAAAGCAAGCCACAAATTTAAAGCAAAAAAGTATAAAAAAGTGTTAAAGACATTTAAAGAAAGACTAACCTTCTGATCTCATCCATTTCCTCTTTGGTGCCAATTTGAATTTTGATTGAAATGCCCCTATTAAAGCGAGTTTTCAGATGCTGCGGTGATCCAATACAGCAGAGCCTTCCCCTGACCATAATGGCCAGACAGGAGCAAAGGGACTCACAGTCGGACACACTATGCGTGGTGATCAGAAGGGACTTGCCATTGGAGCGCATTTGACTGAGCACCGTTGAGATCTGGTGCTTGTCACAGATGTCCACACCCGTAATGGGATCATCTAGGCAGATCAGGCATGGCGATAGCACTGCCATGGCAATGTTGAGTTTCCTTTTGGTACCGCTAGTATAATGAACAGTCATCTCATCGAGGTACTTGGTGAACACAAAATTCTCAGCTAGGTTCTCAATAATGCGGGGAATATAATCCTTTTTGATGCCCCTGATAAGACAGGCAAACTTCAGCATTTCTCGACCCGTCATAAAAGGCAATACCATGTCTTTTTGAGGACAATATCCCATTTGACTAAAGCATTTTCGCATTTGAGTCTTCATGCTGAATCCCTTAAGATAGACATTCCCTTGACTTATCCTTTTATTTCCAACGATCATGTCAACAGTACACGTCTTGCCAGCTCCACTGAGTCCCAATATACCGAAGCATTCATATCTGGATGAAAGCAAATATAAATATTTATATACATACATACATGCATATGTAATTGAGGATTTTGTTTACGGGTTGATCTTAAATGATACACAGTTGACTGGCACCGCGTCACGAAATCTTTTTGTAATCCTATTACAGACTAAACTGCAGTTCTTAAACTGATCTTTATCATTGACAATGCTATCGACTCGCATGCGTTCCTCCCACACATCATTGTCCTCGTTCAAATTGACCTCACTTTGACAAGGGACTTGTTTGTATCTGCGTAACAAGTTAAATAAAATTGTAATTACTGACAACTTGAAGGAAATGCAGCCAAACCAAACTTGATAACATATCCCAAAGATCGGAGATTGCTCACCAGCAGCACCAGAATGAAATAGACAGTTCCAGTAACTAACATATAGATCAACTCTTTCCAAGCAATCATCCTAGATGGTTCTGAAATGACATAACATTTGTTATTCTTCTCAGAAAATGCCATATGATTTTCCAAATACCTTGTTCAAAACACGGAGTATCACTATCTATTGGTGCCAATGACTCACAGATACTGATTTGTTTGCCGTACTTCAATGTAGCTAATGAAGCGGAGTACATGGCATAGTGCGGTAGTATCAACAATATGTTATGAACTATGTAAGAAATACTGAGATCCCGCTCCGTTATGTGTATAGCCACAAGAACTAAAATTATATATATAAAAAAAAATGTTGTTCACCAAAAAATGAATAAGCTATCGCAAATAGTAGGAAAAGATACAGATAGAGATACAAAAGAAATAATATCTGAATCTTATAAACCGATCTCTGTAAAATCAACATAAAAATAGTGCAGTTATTACCGTTAACGATGTTTAAGAACATCACGGAAGACATGCCAATATAGGGATCCTTGAAGACAAAAGATAACAGATAGATGATTGAAAGTGCAGCAAAAGCAAAAGCTAATAGGAAAATGAGCAACCAATAAAGCACTTCAGGTGGTGTAGCAAAAAGTGCGATTATCAGTGAGAGTGCCAGGAGTAGAAATATTAAATAGTCCCATATTAGATGCGACAGCCAATAGGTGTACAAACTGATGCCCGATAGGTGCTGCTGTTGTTTCATTTGAGATATTCTCTCCTGGATAGGTAGCATGATAAATATTGACATAGCAATGCTCAGATAGACCATGATTAATGTGGCATACTTCTTGTCATTCTGGTCATATTCATCCGCATAAGATGTCGCATACGAGTTGTTACGGGGCTTATTGATAATCTCGATCTCAACACTTGCCAGTTCATTACCAATGGCTTTATAGACTAGGTTGAGTGACAGTGGTTTTCCGTGCACCAATCGGGGATTATACCAGGCCGTGATGGAGTCCTTCATGAATGTAGCTCCAGCAACATAGGTTTTTTTAAAGCCTTCCTGCAGCAAATCAAGATTATTGATCAAGTAATTTTCGATACCATTTCGAATATTCAGCACTGTGGCTCCCGATCGCATGGCAACATTATCATATTCGTTTACAAACTCTTTGCTGTGATCTATAAGTACTGAATCTGTATCTTCATCTGGTCCGGTTTGTCTCCAATCCCGTACTACATACGGGCCCGGATACTTATTTAAGTTTGTAAACGAAGGTATGGTTAGTTCTCGATCCATGTCTATTAATTGCAACGCTAGAGTCAACGCTGCAATCACCAGCGGAAGTATAATAATGCCCAAAAAGGCTGTTAGATTGTGACGTGTGTAGAGCATCTTCTTTATAAGCATGCCATGCCATTCGTTCCAACATCTCTGTGTTTTGCTAGTCTCCTGCATGTCCTTCATCCAATCTGCGGTCAGAAATACATATGTATAAATTATATGGAAGTAATATAGTGTATATACCATTCGAGTTACTGGGCTCAACATCAACAGCATTCAATTGATGGAATTTATCAGCGCCAATCTTCAAGAAGGTTTCATCCATCGTTGGTGCATTGACTCCGAAACTGGCCAGATTTAGTTTATTCAGTTTATTCTCCAGTGCCCGAAACAGTCTCGAAAATTTTGATACATTCGCCGAGGGCAAGCGGTAGATAATATCATTGCCCACAATGCTCTCTAGCCGCACTTCCCGCATTTTGTGCTGGAGAAACATTGTGACTTCATCTACATTGCAATTTTCGAGCTGCACACAGACCTGCGATAAAGCGTAAACATAGTTTTTAAAATAGAAATAACCGTTTAGGTAAAAACTCACCAGCCGATAACCGGGTCCAAGATTATTTATCAAGAATTCTGATGTGCCGTAGCCGATGAGCTCGCCGTTAGAAATAATCCCGATGCGATCTCCCAACATTGCTGCGACATTGACGCTATAAGTATTTAGGAGGATGCAGCGTCCTTCCTTCTCCGTTCGCAGCAGATCCCAGACATCTCGACATGCAGATGGATCAAGGTAAGCGCTGGGCTCATCGCAAAGCACCACCTACATATGTAAGTTGTAATTGATAATCTCCCGTGAAGATAAATTAATTTAAAATTTGAATCTCACCTTGGTGCCAGCACAGAGGGCACAGCAAAGTGAAAGCTTGCGTCTCATATCAGTGGAGAGATTCTTGACCTTCACTTTCGCTTTGCTCCTTAGATTTATTTTATATAGGTAAGTGTAGGCCTCTTGTTCAGCATTCCAACGCGATAGGCCCTTCAGACGGCTATAAAAGTCGATATGCCAAAAAGCGCTTAGTTCTTCAAAAATATATTTGTCTGCGGACAAATGCAAAGATTTTTGCGAGCACTTTGTGGTGACACGACCATGTCATGGCCATTGATCAGAACCTGGCCGGAAGTGGGCGCATACAGACCGGCCAGCATCATAAATATTGATGTCTTTCCGGTTCCATTATGTCCGAGGAGCACAGTTATCTCATTCTCATAGAATTTAAGGGAGAAGTCCCTAACAGCCACCTTTTGTCCGAAAGCCTTGGTCAGATTCCGTATGTCGATAATTACTGTATTATGTTGCGTCACCTCCTCAAAAGCTTGTTTATTTCGGTTCCCGTAGTTGCTCGTCACTTCCTCTTCTTCATTTGGAACGACAACAGTTTGACGCAAGGGGCAATAGAATTTGCGAGTAAAGGGAAAGTACCACTTTTTGGGTGCACGAAATCCCCCGGGCCTCAACTGGTCCAAATACAAACAGAGCGGAATACAAAATAGGCTGGTTAATATCATTACGGTCAATACGTTTCCATAGCTTAGAGGGTCGTCTGGATGAACGGTACGATACATGTTATTCCATTGGGCTCCCACGCCGTACAACTCGAAACCAAGAATTTGGTGTAATATTAAGGACATAGCACTATTCAAACCGAGGCAAGCGAATAAATTTGTGGCAAAACCTAAATCCACCAAAATCATTACCGGCAGAGCGCTAACCAAGTTCAAAATGCATAATACAATCATGGCCAAAAATGAATTGGAAAAAATTGAGCAAATCACAAAGATGAAACTGACAAGGCTCAATATGTAAATGAACAATATGAATATCATAACAAATGCACTGCTGTTATGACACAGAAAGCATTTCATTAGTATCGCAATGATCATTGCAGGAATCATAAGCACTAAAAAGCTAACAATGAACCACGAAAGCCAATTTAATCCATTTGGTAATCCCATAATTTGCATCATGTCCCTTAAATATCTTTGCTTCTCCGCAACAATCATCTGTATTAAAAATATTTGTTAATACTCATTTCCTTGCAAGATAAAAAGCTACTGTTTTTTTGGGAGAACATTTTTTATAAGAAACAAATCTTCCTGCCAAGAGAATATTTCTTTAAAATTAATTCATTTTTGTTTTTGATTTATGACAGTCTTCTAGTAAGTGCGCGATACATACTTACACAAGTTGAATGTATGTATAGACTTTTAGAAAGCTTACCTGACAAATAATCAAAGAGGAACACACAAAAATGAGACACCAATCATTCATAATATCAATCAAAGGTTTTATAGTATCAACATAAATTGTTCGACCAGCAGCGGGAAACGAATTTATGTGAACTGTAGGAATTTGAGCCGATTCGTTTTCCCACCTTATTATTGCCTCGGATAGGCGCATTTGCAAGTATAGAAAGCCCTCGTCTCTATACATGTCCATCCGGTTATACCATCCTTTAAATAATCTTTTAGACCATTTAAGATCATTCTTCGATCGCGAATATAACGGAAAGCGTAATGCGACTTTCACTTTGGAAGGAAGTTTCATGATATTCCTAAAGTGATCTTCAAACTCAATGCCCACAAAGGCATCTTTCATTTTCAATGCTACATCCATATCAGATGCATAATAAAATGATTCAATTTTGGGCGGTGGGTGTTCGGGTCCAATAATGCTTTTAACGATTTCCTCAAGAACATGGTTGATTGGTGAATAAAATATTGAACTAAGGACGAATATAATAGACCCTGAAAGTTATCATTGCATACATACATACGTCACTTTGGGAGTGCTTGTATTCAATTCTGGATATCTAGTCTCGGGATAATCCGTTGGTCCCTTAGCACCAATAATGTGTGTAATTTGAAGTAGCAGAAAAATTAATATAGGACTCAGAATGATAATTACTGCATTAATTGGATTGGCAAGATGTATAGATTTATTCTTGCAAATCAATAACCACAGCTTGGTGCAGCTGTTGAGTGGTGATGAATGTATAAAATACGAAGACGACATTTCAATTTAGTTGTTTGTGTTAGACAAGTTTGAAATATAGAGCAAATGTCAAGCCCATTCCCAATCAGTAACCGGTCCCTCTATGATAAAAGGTAACACATTTTAACCATTAACTAGGTTCACTCTATAATTTGTGCAGCAGCTAAATGTGTACACAGTTTCACCATTCCAAGTGGCTATATACCAGGGATTCAAACCGAAACCGTTAACCGATTGAAACTATTAACCGTAACTGAAACTGTAACAAAAACAAACCTTTATTATACCGATTTATGTATAACGGTTCATTTCGATTCGGTTTGAATCTCTGTAATACACGCTTTGATTCTGCATTTCATGAGACACTTTCACACAAAAATATTTGTTTCCAGTTTTTGGATTTTTATGTATTTGTTTTATGTTGTTTTGGATTGATGTTAAAGTAGAATAATAAGCAATAACAGCTTCAGCCTGAAGACATAGACCATTCCAGCAGCCACTAGCTTACTTCTTCTTGGACACACCAACAGTGCGACCACGGCGACCAGTGGTCTTGGTGTGCTGGCCACGGACACGGAGGCCCCAGTAGTGACGCAGACCGCGATGAGAGCGGATCTTCTTCAAACGCTCCAAATCGTCACGGAGCTTTGAATCCAAATTGGAGGATGTCAACTGCGAGTATTTGCCATCAATGATATCCTTCTGTCTGTTAAGGAACCAGTTGGGCACTTTGTACTGCAGAGGGTTCGAGATGATGGTGACAACCTTGTCGACCTGTCAATATTAAGAATGTAAACAATGAAAATTGAGTCCATTTGATTAAGGCAAATGTAATGGGGAGATACTTACCTCCTCCTCAGTGCATTCACCAGCACGCTTGGTGAGATCCACATCGGCCTTCTTAAGCACAATGTTGGAGTAGCGACGACCCACACCCTTAATGGCGGTCATGGCAATGCCAACTTTGCGCTTGCCATCGATGTTCGTATTCATGATACGAAGAATGTGTTGGAACTTCTCGGGGATGACGAGCGACTGCAAAAGCAAACAATTGGTTAACAAAATCTGCTTTATTTGCTCAAAAACAAGATATAAACAACAAATGCCGAAATTGCATTTCCGCTAAAAATAGCAATACATTTTCGCAATTCATATAACATTTGAATGCAACATTTTGCATTCTCTGTGCACACACGGGCATGCATTTGGTTATTTGTGTTTGATCTGCCGGTTTTGTTGTTCGATTAACTAAATATTTGAAGATTTATATATGGACGCACCATTTTGCACTGTTTAGGCGACAAATATTCAGTCGAAAAAGAAAGCGGATGTGCTTCTTCTTGCTACTTTTGATATTGACATTTCGAAAAACAGTTCTGGACAACGTTCCAATAATTGAACACAGGGTTGTATTTGCTATAACAGCCCTGCTTTATTTTTCTAATTTAAATTTGATTATAAAATAGGGATAATCTTTAAATTTGATAAAATTAAGCGGAAATAATATGAAAAAAACCATTATATAAGAACATGGATCGCCACCTATGGTTTCTTTTTAAAAGTAGATTCCTATTAACAGAGTCTGGCAACAACGCTTCGCGGTTCCACTCATATTGTACCGTTTGATTTTTTTACATTCCAGTAAAAAATGAGCGCAGCTAAACATGTGAACGGTAAATAACAAACTTAATTTAAATGTAATTTTAACATATAATTATTTCAGCACTTGACTGTGTCGGCCAGGATGATATTGTGTCGTTGCGCATTATTTGTTCACAAGCTCGGAACTATCGGTACAACATAGAAGAGCTGGATATGTACGGTAATACGGCACTGCTTAAAGCTTGCTATATGGGAAGATTTGAGTGCGCTCGTATTTTGCTGAATTTTGGCGCCGATATTCATGCCATCAACTATTTTGGCCAAAATGCACTAACGCTAGCAACATATGCTGGTCATTTGCAGCTGGTTTTGGAATTGTTGCGCCACCGGACGTATCAGGACTTTAATTTATCTTCGCTAATACCAGCCATTTGCGTGGCGGCAATGCGACAGCACAAGTCTTTGGAGGATTACTTTAAAAGTCTCGATCCGAGAGGTGCCCAAGAATTACATACTGTGCATGGTAAGTTTATTGATATTTGTATTTGCAATATTAACTGAAAGTTTACTATTCACTAGGTCTAGGAGTAAATGATCTGCAACAGATGGTAAATTTAAAATCAAAAAGGAAACAACCCCAGCTTTTTCAAAAACAATATCAACATCAGTGATTTTAGATATAAGAAAGTTTAAGAATCTCTAAATATGTGTACTAATAATGTGTCTTTTGTAATAAAGTGTAATTCAATGAATAAATGACCTGCAACAGGAGGTAAATTCATAATTAAAAAGGAAAGAGACTACGCTTTTAAAAACAAACAAAAAAATAACATCAGTGATTTGTAGTTCCGTTCAGAAGTACATTAGTACATTAGTTCTCACTTAGTGTTCGCCTCAAATCAAAAAAAATACATATTAATACATAGCATTAAAAAAAATGGAAGTTTTAGAAATAAAATTACAAAATACATTTTTATTTAAACTTATTAGCAAGCTAAGAACATTTTGATCAATAAACTAACTTAAAGTCAGGGCTTGAAAGCCAAAATCGGACAATCACCAACACACCTGACAGCCCTGGTATCACAGACTCGAAAAATCCACTCGAATATGCAACAAAAATAAAAATCATTCAAATTTTGCATGGATTTTTTTTTTAGAATTTTCTCTAGTTTTCCTGAACTTTTCAGATTTGTTGGGACCTTTTTCTTTTGATCAATTGGGTTGCTCATGAGTGGATTGAGCCAAAAAGAGTTGTTCCCTAGACTGAACGAGGGCACTTTTTCTTACCTGTTGGGCAACGCCGAGTCTTTCCGCCAAATTGACAGCTGTTGTTCGCGCCAAAACGCCTAGTTTTGCCGCGGCAAGGGATTTATTCATCATATAAAAGTCGACGAAGCAACCACGCTGTAGCGACGCGCTTGTTAAATTTGCAAAAATTGCCTTTTTAAGAAACAATATAAGTTAAATAGTAATCATGTTTGAGGCACGTCTTGGCCAAGCTACCATTCTTAAGAAAATCCTGGATGCCATCAAAGATTTGCTAAATGAAGGCACCTTCGATTGCAGCGATTCGGGCATACAGGTATGTAAGATTAGTTATTGAGTCCTGGTGTTGAAAAATCTCAATGGGTTTTACATATTTATGTATGTTTGCAGCTCCAGGCCATGGACAACTCTCACGTGTCGCTGGTTTCCCTGACATTAAGGTCTGATGGCTTTGATAAATTCCGCTGTGATCGTAATCTTTCCATGGGCATGAATCTGGGGAGCATGGCAAAGATATTGAAGTGTGCCAACAACGAGGATAATGTGACGATGAAGGCACAGGATAATGCCGACACTGTAACCATTATGTTCGAATCGGCCAACCAGGAGAAGGTCTCGGATTATGAAATGAAGCTAATGAATCTCGACCAAGAGCATTTGGGCATTCCAGAAACGGACTATTCGTGTGTGGTGAGAATGCCAGCGATGGAATTCGCTCGCATCTGTCGTGATTTAGCCCAGTTCAGTGAATCGGTTGTCATTTGCTGCACTAAAGAAGGTGTCAAATTCTCCGCCAGCGGCGATGTGGGCACAGCTAATATTAAGTTGGCGCAAACTGGATCCGTTGACAAGGAGGAGGAGGCGGTCATCATTGACATGCAGGAGCCCGTCACGCTCACATTCGCATGTCGTTACCTTAATGCCTTCACCAAAGCCACGCCTCTATCTACACAAGTGCAGCTTTCCATGTGCGCCGATGTTCCTCTGGTAGTTGAATATGCCATCAAGGATCTGGGCCACATACGCTACTACCTGGCGCCAAAGATCGAAGATAACGAAACATAAACATGCCGTCAAATACCTGAATCGTATTCATTACTTATAATTCTATCACCCACGACATCCTAACTTTAAGATTTTACATTTCCTTGGTCAATAAATTAAACAAAACAAAAAAAAACAAAGTATTATTCGTTTAATGGCAATAACCATTTAATAACACATTAAAACTAAACAGAAATTCGAATTTTATATATTGTAGTTCTTAGGCTCACACAGTTTGGAGTTTTCACACAATGGTAAAGTATTTTATTCGGAATTTCGTCACTGGGAACTTTGCACGGTAAACCCAACTAAGACATCTCTAAAAGGGTATAAACTGTGTTTAAGTACTCTTTGATAATAGGCACCCAATTAAATGTTGAGAATAAATTATTCAGAGCTTAGTTTATAAATATATTATAGAGCGTGCTTACACGCTCTCAATACTTGAACGATTGGCTTGGTTAATGTAGAAGCTATAGCCTATTTATAATATACACATATTCATATATAGCTGCCATTACAAAACATATAAAGCTTAGCTGTGTTATTCGATTATAAAAGTGTATAAAAAACTATTCGAGATGCAAAAAAAGCAAGAAATGTGCCCAATTAACAACATGTTATTCTTGCATGTAACAAACGGTGTATAAATATTAATATCAATAGGTATATAGTTTCTATATAAGAATAAGTAAATATGTTTCTTAAGGCGCTGTCGATGTAGCAGAACACGCACTCGGACTGGAAGTCTCATCGTTGCCAACGATATCGTCATTATTGTCCGTGGTGGCCTGAAGCAATGCCTGCAATGATTTGATGCAGCGCTTAGAGCCTTCCATCGCCTCATTGGATAGCTAAATATAATTTTATTAGAATAATTGCAAAGCTCTTTGCTGGTTGCGATTCACATACCATAGTAAAGTTGAGAAAACCATGTGGTAATCCCTCAAGTATCTCCAAGCTTACTTGGCGTCGGAGTCGCTTTAACTTCTTGGCAAGCATAACGCAATCATCTAGGCAAGGGTCCATGTTCAGCGTCTATAAAAAACAATAAAATCATTAAACTAATACCTACATAGATGTCGGTTGTTTACTTACAAGTATTTTGGTCTCTGGCAGCTGTGAAAGCCACTCGTCACTTGCCCAATAGGGTGATAGAAACGGATCTTTGGGCACGTCAAATGCAAACTCTTCACTGGGGCTACGTGCAATTAGAGCATCCATATTGCGCACATCTTGTTGACCAGATGCAGTGGTGCCGTGTATCTCATAGGATTGCGTGCACCGATTGATTATATTGTTAACTGCCTCCTGTAGGCGACCCGGCAACGTGTCCATGGCAATCATCTCACGACCCGTTTCAACAAGTATGTTTTCCTCTGAGCTGCTCTTGGCGTGTCCATTCAATAGTGCCGATTTCTGGGCAGTCGCTGTGTTCTCTTCTGTGGCCTCCATGGTGGCGGTATCAATAAGATATTTGTCTAGAAAACTGTCAATATACGCAGCTGATGCGGCATCTTTGGGTTTTTCAGCTGAAATCTCAATCGGATAATGCTCAATGGGCTGCGAGTCATCTTCAAAGGACACGCAGGAACTGTTGTCGCTGCCGTCAGTGTTCGGCAAGTCAGTGCGTTCGACTGTTTGACTGTGATACGAAGCGCTGGCAAAGGTGTCGCTACTCTCGTCTTCTTCTCCTAAATCCGATTGATTTAGCGTTTCCAGTGGCGTTAAGGGACTCTTAGCAGTTGAGGTCCGCCGACTGGAATTAAGGCTAAGTGTTGGTTTTTCTACATCGACTGCAGATCCCTGAGCATTGCGTATGTGCTCCAACTCTTCGACGTGCTTAGCATTCTCCTGAAGCTTTTCATTTGACGGCGCTGCGTAGGCGCGAAGGCAACGCATCATGAAACCGAATGGTAACAGAGGATCCATCAGGCAAAGCAGACGCGCTGGACTGGGCACAAAGCTAACCAGAGTGGGGCAATAGGCCAGAAACAGTCCATCTGGAATCCGCACACCTTGTTCAATACACTTGAGAGCCAATCCAATGGAAAGATTCGCACCAGCCGAGTCACCAGCACATATTACACGCTCCGCTGTCGTGCCCAGAAGCTCGGCATTGTTTAGCAGCCAACAGTAAGCGTAGTATACTTCCTGCAGTGCACGAGGAAAAGGTGCCTCCGGCGCCAGACTGTAATCCACCGAAAGTATAGGCACATCTAGCGCTACAGCCCAATCGCGTAGATATAGCTCATGCGATTTTGAAGACTGTGCCACAAAGCCGCCTCCATGGCAGTGGAACAGGATGGATTTAGAAGGCGGTAAAGGTCTTCGCCAACCCCGATATCGACCCTCACCAAGCATTCCAGTGCGTCGCTTGGCACTAAGTAGACGTACTGAGACCGGAAGGCCAGGTCCCAGATGCGCACTGGGTACGGGTATGTCCACAAAGTGCAACTCCGTCTCCTCTACTCCGGTTGCTGTTGGTTGGTTACGCGCTGGTAAACGCATCGACTCGGCAGGCAGCTCAATTATTCGATTCACTTTGATTGCTGTACCCACAATGCTGGGCAGCTTGTGCATAAGCTCCGACTCAGCTAGGAACCAGAAAGATTTACAGAAATCAATTTTCGCATTCTGCGAAATGTTTACAATGCGTCTGGCTCGCAATTCCGGATTCATAAGATATTTGCCGCTTGACCAGAGGCTTCGTGTGGTCTTTAATAAGGCGCTACTGCCATTGTCCGCCTGGGAGTAGTACGTTTCCGAGTAGCTGGCCATGCCAATGCCGAGAAAGCGTAGTACACCACGTATGGAATCACCATACTGAAAGCCCAAGCAGCGTCCATAGAAACAATACTGATTAATGGTGTCGCCCAGCTCAAATAACTGCTCAGCAGTATGCCTTCCACTGGCAAACAGATCACCCGTCGTTGTTGACCATTGGCGAAGTATTAAGAGATACTGTAGACAGGTGCACAGAGAGCAAAGTAGCTGGGAACATGCCTCAACCTCCTTCATGTAGAATTTCTTTCGAAAGAAGAGTGTGGCCCTTGTGGCCAGCAACTGTTCGCATATACTGCGTCCATGTGAAATGCACGCGTTGGTCACGTAGATAAAACTCCGATAGCCATTTCCCGGCGTCTTGGCATCAAAATCATATTCGTGGGCAAATCCATCGATTTGCAGCACCAGCCGGTTGGCCAGCACTATGAAATCCTGCCATGCAATGTGTGCAGCATGCAAGCGTTGTCCATACTCAGTGTGATCCTTGGCAAAATAAGCGGCATGTTCTCGGCAATCCACGTATAGTTTGTGATAGGCAGGTTGCAATTCGGCGGGTATGGGTGTGATTGTTGTCGTTGTGCTTATGGGTGGGGTTGTGGTTGTTTCCGTTTGTGCAGCTGGCGCCACCTTTCCATTGACCTCATCTTTCGCCTGCGCCAATTTAAGATTGTCCTCGAAGTGTGCGTTTGCCTTTTGTGGGCGGCTATCAAGCGCTGGTGTTGCCGCTGCAATCATATCAGTGCTAAGGAGTGGGAAGAGACATGCAATAATTCTTGAGAAACACATGTTTAATTTTGATCAAAACTGAGAGACTTGATATCTTTTCTAATAAACTTAATAGACACTTTGTTATTATTTTGAGTACAGGGTCTAATTAATTATTTTCTATTTTGATTTCGTGTGTTGAATTGGTATTCACTTGGCCATTTACAAAAACTCAGCTAACCATGCTTAAATTGAGTTCAACTCAAGTGACAGCAGTTGTAAAACCTTTGCGAATATCCTCATTGGGGATTAACGGAAGTTTTATACATATGTATATATCTTCTCGCAAGCACTTTCACTTTTACAAAATAACTACAACGCAATACAAAGTTCAGAATCGTACCATTTACAATTTGTAATTTGGGGACTCTTGCATACGTATTTACATTCATCTCGAACTTACAACTGATTTGTCCGACGTGGTTGAATTATTTCATGATTTCCTTTAATTACTTTAGACGGTAAAGTAAGTCTAATTAAAAACAAATGCCTCCAAGTAAATGAATCGTCCAACTGAATGTAGTGTTGGGTAGCAGTGTTGCCATTTTAGCTATTTTAAAGCTAGCCCGAAGCCGATAAGCCACCTAAGTTTCTCATCGTCACGTCCCTGTCTTTATAAAAAACTGCAGTTTTAATGCTTAAAAAATTTATTACACAATGTACAAATTGAATAAAACAGTGTAACGCAGAATCATGAGTTTATTAATTGAAATTTAAATTGGCGCTCAGTCGACGATTTATTCGATAATCTACCTGTGCGATTACCTATCGAAGAGCAACGTTGTTTTCTCGCCATTGCATTTGCAGAGCAGATTCGCCGCAGTCGTGCACAACAACAACGTTTCGATACAAGTTAGCGGAAAAAGTGTTCTTTTTTTGGGGAAAAGACGTGTATATTTAAGACCAATATGACTTAATATGTATAAATAACACTCAAGACTAAGTAAAATAGTGTAACGCAATCATGAGTGTCAGCATTGTGCAGTTCTTTGGGGAACAGACGAGCAAATGTGGTTACTGCACGGGAATAGAATGCAGCAAATCTCATGGTAAGAACACAGCTGAAAACAACAGCAAAACTTAGGTGCAATTGTACTTTCAACACAATTCCTTCTCTTTATTATTGTTTGTATATGTGTGTGTGTGCATGATACAGGTATGCATGCATATCGTTTGGCCTGTGATGACTACCAAGAGTTGATCGATCGGGGTTGGCGGCGTTGCGGGAATTACTGCTATAAGCCGCAAAACGACATAACCTGCTGCCCCTGCTACACCATCAAGTGCGATGCACTGGAGTTCAAGCTGACTAAGTCCAACAAGCGAGTATTGAGGCGCATGAATAATTTTTTACGTGATGGCAAACGTCCGCCTCACGTTTGCGAGAACCCGCAGCGACAACAGGCTGGCGATGATGATGTTGGCATTGGTGTTAATGCAAGTGAACCTCAACCTCAGCTGCCTGATAAGAAGCCCTCTGTAATTGATGTGGAACACGTTGAGAACTTGGCGCAGTTACGTGCAGCGCAAGTGAAGACTGCAAACGCCTTGGAAACGAAGGCAGAAGTCCGTGATCAGTCAGCGTCCTCGCAAGCATCCAACAAATGTAAAGGTGAGACTTACTTGGCATATTAAATAATCTTTTAACTAAAGGTGTTTATATTTAACTGTAGTCTCCAACTCGAATCCACCGCGTAAGAAGGCCAAACAAATGCGCTTGGAGCGTAGGCAGGCCAAGCTAGGCACTTCCTCCCCGGAAAAGGTACAGACCAAATCAATGCCA
Source organism: Drosophila testacea (assembly GCA_035043265.1). Classification (NCBI taxonomy): domain Eukaryota; kingdom Metazoa; phylum Arthropoda; class Insecta; order Diptera; family Drosophilidae; genus Drosophila; species Drosophila testacea. The sequence continues at coordinate 3,181,363 of JAWNND010000314.1, read as the reverse complement.
AAGGAGAAAAGTCTAAAAGACTTTTTGTCTGCAGCGAGCGAGACTGATAAACACAAGTTAAAGGTGTGTATGCGATGATAACATTTGTTAAAAGTGCAACTGTCACTTGTGTAAGCAGACTTTGACTAAGATTAATTGCATTTACTAAATACCAATATTCGTATACAGCTCGAGATAAAAATTTTCCTTAACATTATGTAAACAATCGGAATAGTTAATTGGCGAGTTATCTGAACTAATAAATTAGCACATTCTTTTCTTATTTGCTTAATATTTTTAATATCTTGAGCTGGATATTGGTTAAAGATAAAAAAGGTGTCTAGTTTTCTACTGTAGTGCAAGTTGCAAAATTGCTGCCGTTTGCGGAAAGCAGCTAGTGTGTTCCCATTTATCAAAAAAATGTATGTAGTTTGTTATTGTCCTACTCTCTCCATGTGTCCAAGAGCCCCTCTATGTACACACATCGTATTTGTGCTATTTGTTGCAGATCGTTTTGGTCGCTGCCTCAGATATACAACGCAGTTGTACCGATGCAGTACTCACATTGTATCGCAAATATCAAATAGTCATACACAATGATAACCCCGCACGTCTAACACTAGCTAGTATGCAGCGCTTTTTGGTTAAATCACCCCTAAAGGTAACTATAAATGATGTCTGTTTTTTCTTATTAATTTTACCTTAGCTGAGTTTGGTGCACGTCCATGGAGACGAATTCAAGCGGACACTGCCGGAGAGCTATAAGCTTTATCAGAAGTATCAGATCGCCATACACAATGATCCGCCAAAACATGAGGAAGCTTACAAGGAACATCTGCAATTCTCGCCCATGAAGGTTGCTAATCGAAGTCATAATGTTTCAAAATACAATATAAATATTTTTCCCCTAATTATATCAATATCTAAATAACATCTTATGGTTGTCATTGCTTGCAGCACGAAAAAATAGAAGAGGCTCCAGATATGGGGTACGGGTCGTTTCATCAACAATACTGGCTGGATGATAAGTTGATTGCTGTCGGCGTCATTGACATATTACCCGGTTCGGTTAGTTCTGTCTACTTTTTCTACGATCCCGAATACAGTTTTCTCTCTCTGGGCACTTATGGCTCCTTAAGGTGAGTTGTCAATGAACTTTATCTTTAGATTCTTACCATTTGGATTTCTTTAATAGAGAAATTGACTTGGTGCAGACGATTGCTGAACGTGTGCCTGACTTAAAGTATTACTACATGGGCTTCTATATACACTCGTGTCCCAAGATGCGCTACAAAGGCAAGTTGTCTGCCTCCTATTTGCTGTGCCCAGAGACTTACGTTTGGTTGCCCCTAACCGATGGTAAATGACGACCAAATTCTTAATAAATTACTCTTAATATTAATTCTATTACTTTTATTCCGCCAGATATACGTAGTAAACTTGATGCGGAAAAGTATCAACGTCTCAATCCGGTTGCTACTGATAGGGATGTGAATGAGTTTTTGTATCAGCATTTAAATGATGTACAGCTTCTGCTGGATGCTAAAACCTGTATCACTTACCAGAGATTCATACAGGTAAACAAATTAATTCTTAAAATTAAATATAATCGTATTTGTAATTTGAATATTAAATCCTTTTGTATTCGGTACAGATGGTTGGTGGTTTTGGAGATCGCGACGCAATTCTTGAGTATTGCAAGCTTGTGGGTAAAGTCTGCGCCCACCGAATGGTCTACGTGACAATGTCATGAACTTGCATACTTTAAAAAACAACAACAACAACTTGAAATGACAGCTTAACTCATACATAACTCAATTCAGCTTAAAGCCTTAGCTAAGTAGTGCAAAATTGTGTCATTGAAATATAATTGTTTATTCTTTGTTGAGCCTAGCAAATTTGTAAGATCATGTTTTAAAAACTCAGTTTTAACAATAAATAAAATTAAAGTGTTGAACTAAATTATAATTGATAAAATACTATTATTTAACTAAATATTTAGCTTAACATGAAGCAACATTTGTATGTACTTAACTAAAAACATTTGTGATAAATATGATAGCACAAACGCCACGCAAATTAACAACTGTTATCACTAATCATCACTGCTTATCTACAACAGGCAGCTAAATGCATCAATAAAACTAATTATCTGTCACTCCCAGAAAAGCTGCTGCTCTTACGACTACGAGTATTGTTGTATATATGGCAAATCGTTTGCTAGGTGGATCATTTTGGGTTCGGTTTCTAGCACCTCAAAGAAGTTGTCTTTGCCTCTGACCCTGAGATAGCCTGCCAATTAGTTTGGTAATTTATCTTAACAAAAAGTCTGGTCTTATAATTCCGCACACAAATATTTTTGAATTTTTGTGAGCTTCCTTATTTTTATTAAGTGCGACAATCATTTTGAACGTTGCTAATTTTTGTTTAATTGCTTTAGCTTTATCTGGTCAGTAGAATACAGAAGATAAGATCTTTAGTCTGGTGAGAAGAACAATGGAAGTATATAATATCATATCTTTTATATAGTTTCAATTCTCAGCACAATATAGAAAATCACCCCAATATTTTAACGTTTCTGTGATATTTTTGTGAGCATTTGGCAAGTGCGTTAATTAAACCAAATATTTTACGTTCAAATGCTGGAATGACTTTTTGCACCACAGATGTTGTTAATTGGTTTTTTTGTACTTTGGTAAAATGGTGCTAATGAATGTAACCGGGTTGAGGGAGAAGTTGTAAATGAAGGCCTACGCATATAAAAGTTTGCTAGATTTAAGCAATTTATTTTATTGAAATGTTTGGTATTCTATTGGTACAGGGTATCTCTAGGCTAACAAACTTAGCGTGAGCTTTCTAAGATTATTAATACGCTTACTACTCGGTTAGAGTCAGTAGCAGAATTTTGCCAGTTTAAACATAGACATTAAAGAATAATTAAAACACGTGCGAATAACAAAGAAAGGAAAAAATTATAATAATTTTATGTTTATTTAATATGTTGCCAGCGTAATTGTTGTTGTTGCTATTAGTTTGATTATTGGCATTCGATTTAGCACGAATTTGTGAATTGTTATTCACATTTAAAAATTTCTCGGTGTGCAATAAATCGCACGCGATATTTGTTTGGACGCGCTATCAGAGCTGAGAGAGTAGTATACTTATAAAGCTGGGCAGAGCGGAGCGTCAATCTCGAAACCGCCAACAAGTCAACAACAATTTCAACAATTTTTAACCGTTTGTGTTTTTTGTTGCGCTGCGTTTTCGCTGCTCGAGGTTTTTGTCTGAGGTACATAAGGTAAGTTAAGTATATATGCCATTGGCAGTTGCCGATTTGGCTTCATTCGTTTCGCGGCATTCTCAGCTGTAGCTACAGTTCCCAATCCCGCTCCCGTTCACCCCTTCGCTCCCTCACAGCCGTACAGCCCCACAGCTTGAACGGGCAGCTCGGTTGTTAACAACGCGTATCTAAAATGTGAGTGTTTCAGTGTGTGTTTTGGCCAGGACTAAAGGCAAAATAGACAAAATATTGTTACTTCTCTGGATAAAACTTTTAAAACAATAATGTGAACATCGTACGATTGTGCAGTGCGGTAAACAGTTACAGAATTCGACAAGTGGAAAATATCATCAGATATTAATGAGAAAGGTTTACTCTAATATCCTTTACTTTGAGTGTCAAATCAAATCAAATCGAAACCAAATCCAGTAGAAACTTTCACGTGTTATAAACGCGTGTTTGAATTTTAAATTTTTGTTATTTGGGTTAAAATTATATTCCAGTTATAAATTCGCAACTGGTTTGGTTGTTAGTTTGCTTTTTAATGAGGCTCACAAAATTCTCTAAAAACTATAATGGAAAGATTCATTCAAATATGGCTGCGAGATTCGGGAAGAGATTGCAAATATTTAAATTATATAAATGCCAGAAAGGGTTGCCTTTATTTAATACGAGTGTTATATAATGTTAAATGAGAAGGAATAATTCCAGCAATACAGCAATGTAAATGTTTTTTGTTGTTTGTATTCTACTATTTATTTTTTCAATTTTTGACCTGTAATTTTTCGCATTGATTTTCGCATTAATTGGGCTGGTAATTATATGAATAAATATATACATTAATTATACTCAAATACAATTCTATAGTATTTTACATTTGTATAAATAATTTTTGTCCAAATAATAAGTTGTTATAGTGCATAGCAATAGGGTATCTTCTCGCCTAGCATTCTTGAGCACAGCCTTGTCACTTATTACAATAATTGCGGGGTTCTTCCTACTTATTCAATATGATTGATATTTAAATGTTAAATATAACGTGCAAAAATGCAATTTCTGTTAAAATTAGTGCAATTTTGGAATTCAAATCGGTCACTGAGAAACCTAAAAAAAAAAAACAATAGCAGATATTAAAAACAAGAGGAAAACAAAACAAATGACACAATAAAAGAGATAAATAACTGCTACTAACTGGTAGAGCGTATTACATATTTCAATTTCATGAGAGATACGGTTCATTGCCATTGAATTAGTTTGCAGAATTCAGCGGCAAAAGCTAAAACAAAGTAAAAATAAAAACAAAAACAAAGCGAGGCAAAAACGAAACAAACAAAACAGTCGGATAGCCATCCAAACTGACTGAAACCGAACTGTTTAAACGTTTTTCAAAAGTTAAACTAGAAAAAAGTGACAAAAAATAAACGTATGGGTATAGAGATAGATGCAAACTGCCAAACCATGTCAATTGTGAGCTCATGTCTTATGTAAATGCTTTAAGCATGCGTGCTATGGATATATAATATATATTTACATATATATACTTTCTTATATGTATCATCAGCATTGATACCTAACGGTGCTTTATGGCTCTCTTTGGGAGTTTCCCCATATCACACACTCTAATATTGTGATATCGTTGCCCCCCGGACTTTTTTCTTTCTCGATATTACCAGTCTTATTGTCAACTGGTAAATCAAATCATTATGGTTCCATAAACATTGCAACACGAGTCCAATTTTTGTATTTTACAGCCAACTAATTACCGATTAAGTTAACTATAATGAGAATCATTTACCATTTACCAGCTGCCTTTTTATCAGATGACCGTGTATTATGGCAAATATACTCGTAATCATATATTTTACAATTACGATTTCTTCTTTGCCCTCACTTTATTAGATCATAAATTTTTGAGTTGATTTTATAAAGCCAGCACAGGCAATGATGTTGATAAAAATCCACGCTCCCGATTAGAGACATATACGACAAATTAATTAGCAGCACTCTCGACCTAATTACACTTACTTATTTACTCGTACCTTCTCGTACCTATTCACTCACACTCCTCTTTTCATGTTGGTACATGGTAATTTCCGTATATTTTCGACTGAGAGAATTACACTTAGATACGGCTGTAACTATGGTTTCTCGGTTATAATTGTTTTGCTCGCTCTATCTTTAGTTCTGGTATTTGGTTAAGATTCTAGAGTAGCTAATGGATCCAGATAAAATGTGCAAATAACTGGGCTTAAACACTATGCAACGACATAGCTGTCTATTGTAACAAATGACTGATTTAACAAGTCGCAAATAATTGGGCTATAAAATTCCCAATAGAATGAACAATTCTACGTAGTATTTGTTATTGAAAATCCCAGCAACATAAACTAGTCTGACAAATGACATTAAGAACATGTAAATAAATGCAAATAAATTAATATAAAAAATCCCCAAAAGAAAAGACAATTTTAAGATCTCTGTTACTGCCAATTATGATAAATATTTTCCCAATCAAATTAACTAAATGAAAGAGATCTACTTATGTTTGTTATATATTTGATAATATTTAAATACAAGCACAACTTGAACTTGGAGAGTTTAATAGAGATACATAAGTATATGCAAAAAAGCTTTACACACTACGTGTTCATATTCATATTTATAGTATATAATATATTGCCCTTAGATTATCTAATTTTAGCCAGACTGCAAAGTGTTTTTTTAAGCTTTTAGAGTATCTTAAAACGAACATCAGCACGTAGAAGTCAAGTGCATTAATTAAGCTATCTTGTCTGAATATATTTAATTATACATATCTTTATTTTTGGCATAAGTATTTTTGGGATGTACTACATTTGATATCAGACTCAAAGGTTATTTTCGGTATTAGTTTTTGTTGTTTATTTCCTTTAAGCCAATAAAAATAAACGTTCAGTTCACGTTTCCTTGGCCATGGGTAATCTAAAATGGTATATCTTTAATGTCATATCTTTACTGGAATATCTTTAATGCGAAATCTATTTTTGGTGGCACACTCGTATCCTAATAAATGATTTTTTCGCAAATGCAAATCACGTATCGAGTGTTTATGTACTTAGATATATAATAGTGTCTATACATTTAACTACCGGTCGAGTTAAATACACCTATCAAATTACAAAGAGTTGTGGCAGCCACAGTTAATTTGTTTATTGAGCTGTTGTTGATTTTTTTTGTTGCTTTGCGAAGTGCAATAAGTTGATAACGGTGTATAATGGCGCTATAAACTTCAACCATATCTAGTTGACTATAACTTTCGATTTGTATTTTTGTTTTTTATTTTCATAATTAGTTTTACGTTATGTGTCTTGGGATTTCTTCCGTTCATTGAGAACTTTGGCAAAACCAAGACGATAACTTATCACTTGTTTATGACGCCTACTTAGAGTTATTTGTAGTGTGTAGGTGTGTGTTGTTGTTCTTGGAACTTGGTGCAATATCAATAGAGCTTAGCTAATTCAATTTGAATGATTTAAAGACATGCCACAATCTTAACAGTATTTAATTTCCCGTTACTAGAGGTCTATCGGTACACGGTCAATAGATCTCGTAAATTATTCAGAAGTATAGCTGAGATTTGTTTAAAATCGACACCACTTGAAAAGTTATGCAAGTTAAAACTTACTGCATTTTACCTACCGTCTATTACTAACTAGCTGATAAACTGCCTTAGTTAACCCTGTCAAGTAAATATATACGAGACTGCCGGCCATTGACGAATTGCATGTGCAATATTTTTGAATTGCTTTCGAACAGCTGTCCAAATTATATATGGAATCCAATATTTGAGTCCGACGTGCCAAGGGCGTAAAACACTCGTATTTAAATATTACAACTGTTCCATTCCCCTTCCGAGAGTAGACTGTTTAAACAAATGACTTTGATCTGGATAGTATATGAAAGTATTTTGATAATTTGCCTGGCGTGTTGCAATAGAATTACCTTATCAAAATATCTGACAACAATAATGACAGCCAATGATAGCTATAGTCGGTAGTATAAATCAAAACACTTTGAAAATACATGACTAGCTTTTGATATTCTCATTTGTCATGTTCATAACTCAATTAAGCTTAAATGCTCTCACACGTGCGTGGCCAAAAACCCATTCGAGACATGTTCACAAACTTGACAAGATGATAAATATAATTCACAAATCGCTTAACTTAGCTAAATTCGAGTGATAAATGCATTTAAAACGACACGTGTAACTTTAGTTAGCTTAACTACAATAGCTTAAAGCAAGAACGAATGCTATCATTTAGGGCCGATGGATAAATACTTTGACAGACTGTATTTAATATTATAAAAATTAAATGGATGTTACGAAATAAAAGTCTGGGTTTTTTAAAAAGAGTCCAGATCTAGTTCTAATTTAAAAATGTTGTTTGAGATTTTTAAATCTTTGATGATTCATAACAAATAATTTTTGCTTTTTTTTGCAACAGAAATAATAATTGAAAATTTGTAGCCATATGATTTAAACGTCAATTAGCGTCTCTAACTGGTTAAATTTATCACCAACACGTGAAACATTAATGAACCTAATGTGAATGGCCATTGAAGTACTCATACTTGTATAAAATCTGTCGTATATAGTATGCATGAACGTGTTTAAATGTTTAAAAAATTACAATTCAATTACGCGTGCAACTTTTATAAATTAGTAATAATTAGAAGTATAGCGAGAGCAATATATAATCTTACTTATATATAATTAAATTAAGAAGAAAAAGAAGCAACAGAAGGAGGCGAAGAATGTAATTATCAAATTCCCGATGCTTGAATCCTCTACCGGTAAACCTGAATCAAAGATCAGCTGACATAATAACGCAAGATAAAAAACAAAAACACCTCCGCATTCTCGCTTAACGGCGATGAATTAAACACTTATTAAAACTTTATAATATTTAAAATTGAGTGCAACTTCCCTTGGCGTATGCGTAATGTTGAAGTCTTTAACTTGTTTCCTGTTATCGTTTTTCAGTTAACATCAACGTGCGGCTCAATCACAATAACAACCTGCCAAAATGGCTGTTATGCCCTGCTGTAAGTACACAATAAATATTTTTTTAAATCAAAGTTGTAAGATAAATAAAATAAAAGTTGTCGACTTGAAGATATCCTTTGTTCAAATTTGCATAGTTGTACATAAATTAAAAACATACTCAATAGCTAAGTCAATTTAAATTTCTAAATATATAATGATAAATTCGATATCGTTCTTTCACATTATTTTTAAACATTTTTGCACTTTTATAATATAACTTTTTATGGATTTTCAAGAGGTATTAACCTCGAAATGTCTCATGTGAGTCGCACGACGAAAACCCCCGAAAAAATGAGATTGCCAAATATTGGAATTTACGCATGCGTCGTTCATTAGCGGATTGACAGGCCCCAAAACAAAAAAAAGATGAACTTGATAGTTTTTAGATCATCCGCTGTTCAACTATAAATAGACAGATATAATGAATAGTTAACGATCAACAATAACACTAGCAAATAATAATAAAAATCAATATTTATTATTATCCACAGTTTATGTGCCAAAGCGCGTGAATGTGGCCATAATGCTGTTCATGATTTGCTTGGTCAATTATATGATGCGAGTGAATCTGTCAATCAATATTATTGCAATGGTTCAGGAAAGAGACGAGAACGGAACATTGGTTGAAAAGCCTGATGTATGTATTTGAATTAGCCAGAGTTATTATAGTAATGATAATCTAATTTGAAGATATTCTTATTTGCATTTCCAGTATGGCACGCGCTACGAATGGTCACAACAGGATCAGGCATTACTGCTGGGTGGCTATTTCTACGGTTACATGATCACCTCGCTGCCAGGTGGCACATTGGCCGAGATGCTCGGAGGACGCAATGTGGCAGGTTATAGTTGCCTGGCTGGTGCGGTGTTGACTGCTTTGACGCCTCTTGCCGCTGCCTGGGATAAATATGCGGTCTTTACCATTAGATTTTTAATTGGTCTGGTGACTGGTGTGGTTTATCCATGCTGTCACAATTTAGTATCCAAGTGGTCGCCACCGGATGAGAAGGGCAAGTTTGTTGCCTCATTGATGGGCGGCACATTTGGCACTGTCATCACTTGGCCACTTTGCGGACTGATTATTGAGAGTCTGGGCTGGGTCTGGGCCTTTTATGTAGTGGCCATCATAGTGTTTGTTGTGGTCGGTTTATGGTTCTACCTGATAAGCGATACTCCGGCTCAGCATAGCACCATTAGCCTCAAAGAGCGTGAGTTTATTGAAAGCAGTCTTGGCACCACAGTGGCCAACAAGCCGGTAAGTCAGACATTTAACTGGATATACCTTCTAAGATATCGAATTAAAATCGATCTTTTATTTAGAAATGGCCTCCATACAGACAGCTTGTTGTCTCTATGCCCTTCTGGGCTCTGACAATGCTGCATTATGGCAGCATGTGGGGTCTGTTCTTCCTTTTGACCGCCACACCCAAGTTCTTGAGCGAAGTGCTGGGCTTTGATCTGTCCAAGGCTGGATTCCTGTCCAGTTTGCCACATATTGCCCGTCTATTGGCTGCTTTTGGCTTTGGTTCAATTGCCGATTGGATTCGTCGCAAGGGTTGGTGGACTATGACATTCACTCGAAAGCTTTTCTGCGTACCTTGTAAGTAAAGCAAATAAGCTATTGATAACTTTATGATATTCATTTATATGATCTCTTGGATAGCTCACGTCTTGCCAGGCGTAATGCTCGTCGTGTTGGCCTTCTTTGGTCGAGATCCATATTGGTGTGTGGCAATTATGACAATCTCATTGGGCTTTAACGGTGCTGCCACCTCCTCCAATTTGGCCAACTCGCAGGATCTGGCACCCAACTTTGCGGGTACCATGTATGGTATTATCAATTGCCTAGGCACGACGCCAGGATTCTTCTCACCATTAATTGTGGCCGCATTTACCGATAAATCGGCAAGTCTTATTAGTACCTACTATTATAATATGCATATTAATTGATATTATGTTTTTATAGAATACCATTGATGATTGGTTCTGGATATTCATAATTGGTGCAGCCGCTTATATATTGCCAGCCATATTTTTCTGGATCTTTGGCTCAGGAAAGATACAAAAATGGAATGAGGTCGAAACCACCGAACCAAAAGAGGATGTTGTCAACACAAAGTTGTAGTTTGTGTCTTGGCAATTTGCTGTGATGTTGTAGTAATAATGCCATATGTGTATAATTATGATATATTTTCGTTTGTATATATGTATTTGTATTTGTAATTGCACTTTCTGGTGCGAGTCCTATTAAAGTTAAAGCTGTCTATTTATTGTTGTAAATCAAGTCGTTTTTATAAGAATATTGCTCCCGTTTCGCTTCAAAGATTTGCTAATAAAGCCTTTTAGAAGGTATATTTAGAAAGATAAAACAACTCAGTCGACAATAGCTTTAGGTTTTTGGAGGGGAAAATACTTGAACTGGTTGCGGTGTCTGCAGACGTTAATTTTTGCGCATTCAAGCAAAAAACCCCAAATTGACACAACAATTAGTTATACGTTAATCAAAATGCAGAATGCAAACTTCGTGTTTCTTTTTTGCGTGTTGACAAATGACTTTAATAAATTAACATCAAGGCCTTGAGCCTATGAAGAAACCATGTCACGAGAGCTTTCTAAAAATACAAATCAAAAATTTGCGCAAATGTTGTTTTCACAATAATTTACACAAATAATTTGCGAGACCCTTACGTAATTACCCAAATATGTACAATCTTAATATGTCAAGTAAAAGTGCTACTTACTCTCGACTTAAGATAGTCTGTATTTTCCGTTAAATACACAATTTCATATAGGTTACCTTTATATGTATATCCATATATATCTAAATTCCAACTTACGTGTGTATTTTCTTCATCGAACAGTATAGAAATTTTGCACTTTCAGTGATTTTTTAATTAAATTATTGCCGCCAACATTGCACCAGCAAGTTCCCATTCTTCTGCTGCTGCGCAATCTTTAGTATCCCCCGCCGAAATATGTATGGGATACTCAAATCCACCTTCTCCTCGGTGTGATACTGATAATTATTGTGGAATGATTCCATTTTCTCTAAAATTTTCACTATTTTTCCTTCTGACTTGCAATTTTGTCAAAAATTCTGTTCTCCTTTCCGCGCCAATATGAAAAACAGTTATTTCAAAGGCGTCGTCCTCCTCCCACCACTTTCACCTTAGTTACAGGTGGCGCCTTGTAGTTCCCAAAGAGTGGCACTTTGTAGTTCCCAATGTAACCAAGCGGCGCTTTGTAGTTCCCAATGTTACCGGTGGCGGCGCTAACGAAAACAATCGTCCACTCAAATTTGAGTCTTAACTAAAATTTAGTTTTAACCAAGAAAACGAATTTTATTCAACTAAAATTTAAAATTCGAAATTAGACAAAATTATTTCGCTTCTTTTAAAATACAACCCGATTTTTTAGCTCCACTGTGGGCCAAGTTTCGTTCGTAGGCTTTTGCTAAGTGTGCGCTTTTCCCGGAAAGCTTAGAAAAATGCACAGAAAATTCATGTAAATTTTCAATCCGATCCGTTCGCACCACCGCTTTCGAGTGTAAAAATTTTTCGTCCATTCGTTTTTGAAATCCACTCGAAAGTGAAACTGAAAGTGGCGCCACCACCGATGCATCGATGTATCGATACATCGTCGATGTTGTCTCAGCTCTAATCTTCAACAATCCTACTGTTTTTGTTGTCCATTTTTGTAGTGAAAAGTTATAAAATAAACGCGTTAACGCGGCAGCGTGCACATTACTTTAAAAACTAGCACAATAAATACATTAAAATGACTGAAGTGGAAGCTGTACAAATTATTGCAGAATCATTGAAGCAACAGGTAAGCTAATTAGCTAGCTTCTCGGCTTTTGCGGCCTTTTACCTCTCTGTCTTTTATGATATGCAGTTTTTCACACAAACTGTGGGAAAGAAGAATGTGCAGTGCGTTTAACTGTAGATTTAACGGTGTCCGTGTTCCATTGCCAGCTTATCTACAAACTGTTGTTTGTTGTACAAAGTTCAAAAGTACTCTAAAGTGGCCAAGCATTAGTGTTGTTATTGCCTGCTATATTTTGTATGTGTAAATGTATGCGTTTTCCCTTGATTGTGGTATTTGATTCTGTTGTTGTTGTTGCCAACCGGTGGCTTTTAATAGCGATATAGAGATACGAACGAATCTTGATAGAACTACGGATCCAATGTTCCAAAGTTGTTGGAACACGACCTAATATGAATTAGGCAGTAAATCACACGAGTTTCGTGAGCTGATTAAAATCAATAAGCAGATTCACAGAGGCCCGTAAAATAGAGCCAATTGCACTTGCCCAATTGAACTTTAAACTATTTATATGAATCTTGTAACTTATTTGGCTGTTGTTATTATAAAAAGTTATCAATATGATAGGATACCATTTATTTAGTCTGTAAAAGTAACTAATTATATCATGTTATAGCTATTAAAATGACCCTTGTATCAACTGTTTAACTTTTCAAATGAATTCTTGGCCAATTGCACTTGCTCAACTGAACTTTAAACTATGTATTTAAATGTATTTTACAACTTATTTGGTTGCAGACGTTATAAAATTTTATCAATATGATAGGCCTATAATTATTTGAGACTGTTATACACACCAAAATGTTAAACTGTTATACTTATCAAAGTGACCCTTGTAGCACCTGATTAATCTTGCAAATGAATTCTTTGGATTTACAGGGTGTGGACTATGTCTTCGGCATCATTGGCATTCCCGTTATCGAGCTGTCCATGGCCTTTCAGGCCGCTGGATTAAAGTACATTGGAATGCGCAATGAGCAGGCTGCCTGCTATGCTGCTCAAGCCATTGGCTACTTGACGGGGAAGCCTGGCGTCTGTCTGGTTGTCTCTGGACCTGGCTTGCTCCATGTAACTGGTGTGTATAAGATATTCCAACGGGTTTCCTCAATATTTAACTAAAATTATAATTCCTAGGTGGCATGGCTAATGCTCAGGTTAACTGCTGGCCACTGATTGTTATTGGTGGTGCCACGAATCAGGATCACGAGGGAATTGGTGGCTTCCAGGAGTGTCCGCAGGTGGAACTTTCACGTCCATACTGCAAATATGCGGCTCGTCCACCGACTGCTGCACTAATTCCGTTGCACGTTGAAAAGGCCGTGCGTTATGCCACCTACGGTCGTCCCGGCGTGGCTTACTTGGACTTCCCTGGCAATATTCTTCAATCAAAGGCAACTGAGTCCCGTATCTACAAGGCATTGCCGCATCCTGCTCCACCATTGGCGTATCCACCACATGACGACGTCATTCGTGCTGCTCAGTTGTTGCGTCAGGCCAAGCGACCACTTGTGATCATCGGCAAGGGATCTGCATATGCTCATGCGGAGAACACACTTCGTCATTTTATTGAAAACACCAATCTACCCTTCCTGCCAACTCCCATGGGCAAGGGTGTGGTCTCCGATACGGCTGCTCAATGTGTTTCCTCTGCACGCACCTTGGCACTGCAAAAGGCCGATGTGGTGTTGCTTTTGGGCGCTCGTCTGAACTGGATTTTGCACTTTGGTCGCACTCCACGTTATGACAAGGATGTTAAGTTCATTCAGGTTGATATCTGTCCCGAGGAACTGCACAACTCCGTTGTGGCGTCCGTTGCCATTCAGGCGGACATACGCCCCTTTGCGGAGCAGCTTTTCGAGCAAATGAATGCCGTGAATTTCCGATTTGGCTACGAACAGGATTGGTGGAAGCAACTGGCAGCCAAATGTAAACAAAATCGTGATACAGTCCAGCAAATGTCATTGAATACATCAACGCCGCTGAACTACTATGCGGTCTTCCATCATCTGCGCGAACTATTGCCACGTGATACAATTATTGTTAGTGAGGGCGCCAATACCATGGACATTGGTCGCTCCATGCTTCTTAATGAGCAGCCGCGTCATCGTCTTGACGCTGGAACCTTTGGCACCATGGGAGTGGGTCCGGGCTTTGCCGTTGCCGCTGCGCTTTATTGCCGTGACTTTGCCCCCGGAAAGCGTGTGCTGTGCGTTGAAGGTGATAGTGCATTTGGTTTCTCTGGCATGGAAATTGAAACAATGGTACGCTATAAGCTGCCCATTACCATTGTCATTGTGAATAACAATGGCATTTACGGTGGATTTGATAAAGATACCTTCGAAGCCATACGCAGCGAGGGAGACTTAACGCAAATGTAAGACATTCGGAATTTAGCTTATCAGCTTAACTGTCAAATTAATCTTAATCTTATCATGTTTTTATTATAGCACCCCACCATCAGCTTTAGGCGTCCAGGTGCGCTACGAGGAGATGATGAAAATGTTCGGCATGAATGGCTATTTCTGTACCGAGATCGAACAACTTCAAGCAGCCGTGAAGGCGGCCAATCAACTGACGGATAAGCCTACCATTATCAATGTGGCAATTAGCCCTTCATCGGATCGCAAGCCACAATCATTCAACTGGCTCACAGAATCAAAACTTTAAGGCAAAACAACAACAAAGAAAGAAAGAAACCCACACATGTTTTTATAAGCAGCAACGTTTACAATTAGTTTTTAAGCACAAAGTTTCGCGCATTCCTAAAGATTTTCAAATGCATTTGCAACGATATTGTATATACACAACAAAAGATGCAATTTTTTATAAAAGCCAACGATTGTAGAATTTCAAATGATAATTATTAACTTTTGTTACTTGGTTGGTTATGTGTAAGTGATCCATATACTGCATAGATAAATAGGATACAAATCATGTTTATTCTATATACGTATATTTGGTAGCAGTTGGAAACTGAATCTGGAATCATTTATTTAGTTTACAGTTCTACAAGAAATCGAGGAATTGTCTTCAAGTTAAAGTAGTGCTTTGAACTAAAACCAAATCGGACCATGTTGCCTAATAGTTATCGCGCACCAGCTCCTCCTCAAGTCCCAAATTTTGTAGAAACCAATTGAAATCCACAAGACGTCCCTTGTGTAGAAAGGGTAGCTTGGGGCACAGCTCGAAGGCGATATTGAGGGGTGCAATGTCTGGCACCTGATCGGCACTCATGTTAAAGAATCCCAGCACATCGCGCACCTCAATCTCGCCTTGCGCATTCCGTTGCAGCACCTGTAGTATGTCCTCCACAAGCTCCAGGCTGAAGGGAAGTCTGCAGCCTCGCAACGTGGATCTCACCTGAGCCTCCGATATGTACGGTTTACACGTTGGATTAATGTGACTCAAGTGCTCGGTCAACTCCTCCACATTGTTCCACAAGGCTCGCTTCAGTTCAAGTTGAGCGGCGGCGCGCACATGATTCCGATCACAGCTTGGGGGAGGCATTTGCTCCGCCGAGAAGAATCGGCATACGGTGACAATTTCGTGATTCAACAGAGACTCCTTGGACAGAAAAGACAACAGCGTAGACTTGAACTTGTCGTAGCTAACGGTGGTGTTATCGCCCAGGTCAACATCCGGCTTGCAATGTAGCACAAATTGTTTGTACTGAGGACGCACTGCCTCGCGTATCTTGTTCATGATCGAGCGAATGTCAGCCACAGGAAACTAAGGAGGAAATAAACAAATTACAACGGACTTTATGGGAATATATTCCAAAGGTTCACTCACCTCGTTGGGATGTTGTTCCATGTAGAGCAGCGTGAACTCATCGGCCGAAATAATATGAAAAATGTGATCTTTCAGGTTGACCGTGGAACCGATATAGAAATTGCTGGCACGGAAATATTCCGGTCGTGCCGAGCTATACTTTTCCTGGCCAGGCAGCGGTACGCGTGCTCGCTTCAGGAACTCACCCCCTACAAATCCCGAATTGCGTCGCGCGACTTCGTAAATCTGAACCGTGTCATCGGCCAAGTAGTAACTAATAATAAAGCTGCGCTCACAGTTTTCCCGAATTACAGACATTAGCTTCGCTCCAAATCGGAGTATGCAACCATCATATTTGAACAGCTTCTTGAAGTCGGCCTGCGGTGGCTTGGGTTCCACTGTAATGCAATTACCCTCAGAGTCCTCATAGCTGCCCCAGCCATTGTAGGGCGGCAAGCGACGTACCTTACCCTGGTAGCAAGGACGCTCATCACTTCCTACCGGCAGAGGCTGAGGAGCAAAGTCCTGAATACCATACTAAAAAGGAAAATGAAAAAGAAATTAATAATACTTATAATGATATGTTTTCATTTCATTTCCTTTCACCTTCTCTCTGTAGTAGTGTTGGGTGAACTGATCACAGCCGGTCAGGATAACCTCTCGTCCAAAAACATTTATCACGGCGCCAATTTGCAGATCCTGATCCGTATAGTGTTGAACTTGCTTTTGTCCCGTATTTAAAGAATCAGTCACATAGCGAACATCACGCATATTGGAACCCAAAACATTTAGCAGAGTTACGGATGTTTGCTGACCCGGCAAAGTGAGACCCGTAAACTCCTTGGGTAATTTACCACGTTTCAAAAATGTGCTGGGTCCCTCACGTCCCGAATTCTTTGGGAACTTCTCCTTAATATCTATGGTATCATCAGCCAGATAGTAGCATACGTCCAACTTGCGTACATCTCCAAATTCCGATCGATCATTCCAATATCCCTGAAACTTAAGAACATGGCGATCAAACTCCAAAAACTGAGCAAATGAATGACGCTTGGGCAGAGCACTTGTATCCGGCTTCGGCGTCTGCTTTAGAGCGGATCTCTTCCGCATTTCTGTAGTGGGATCGCTGAGTATTAAAAAGAGAGTATAAATTCTGTTTTGGTTAAGTTAAGATATAAATTTCCTACTTGGGCTCCATCAGGGAGACGGGCACAGGAATTCCGGCCCGATTGAGAAACTGTCGTGTGAAGATGTCGCAGCCACTGATATGATAGACACGATCAAAGATCTGCACATTGGTATCCACATTGAGATCAAAAATGGAAATGAATTCACGATCGCCAGGCGGTGCCTTGGGAATGCGCTGACGATGCACAAGACAACCCTGCGGTATGCCAGAGTTCTCCACTTTGGGCTCAGTGATTTGCATGGTTCCATCCTCCAGATAAAAATAGATTTTCACCTTGCGCACCTGATAGGGCGCATGATAAATCTCCGTCAGCGGCTCCTTGAAGTAGGCATTGAAGCAAAGGACCTGCTTGTCATAGGCCAACCACGGCGGCAACTTGATGCTTATTTTTGGCGTCCACATTGCACTCATCTCTGTGGCCACGGGTGGACATTTTGGATCCACAAGCGGTCCATTGGGCTCCACCAACTCCGGTTCCCGTCTATCCGAGAGCATATGTATGCCTTGATAATGCATCAATGTCTGCCGTCGTGGATGTCGACGTTTGCTATACTACAAAACAGCGAAAGAAGGTGTTAATATCATCTTAATCGTGGACAAAATCAACTGGTTTCGCTTCGTTTACTCACGTCATAAAATTGCGCACCTGGCAAAAGTGGCATTCCTGGCAATCGCAGCATTCTAACGGACTTTTATCAAATTATTCAAATTGTTTACACCTCTAAATTTAGATTCAGTTTATGCGATATAAAATTTATGTTAAACTTTTGCTTTGCCAAAGAGTTTGCTTGAAATGTAGTTAACCTGAGTAATTCTTGAATTATTGAACTGTTTCGACATTTTCCCTGTTCGATAAATGGAACAAACAGCACTATGGCAATGCCAGAACTTGCCATGGTAGCAAAAGCAACTGGTAGACAGTGGGTGGGTGGGTGATGGGTGGTATCCAAGGAACTGGGGCTCCAAAAAGTGCATTCATTCATTTTACAATTGATGTGAATGGAATATGGGATATGAAACGATTATAGCTGATTTTTTATCTATGGTTTAAGAATTCTAAAAGAATTTAATTTGTGTGTACATATCTGTTAATGGAATGACATTTAGGCTTTCTTATTTTTCGGTAGAAATTATTTCCTAAAATATTTTAAATTTAAAATACCAATCCATAATTTCATTGCTAAATTTTGTCTCAGAAAAGATTGAACAGATCCTTTATATTAGATCATTATTAAATAAACTATTTTACCATACTTCTTTCTTTTATATTCCTCCCTTCCTCCATCTTCATTACATTATTATTTAAATGCAAATTGATTTAAATAAATTCTTTAGTTTAATTACATAATAAGTGCGTCAGAACAGGTCTGAATAAACTTTAATTTTCTTAAATCTTTAAATAATTGTACTTTCAAGTTGAGCTCAGCGTTGCTATTTTAATTCAATTATATCAAATAATTATATTTATAAAATATATCGTATATAATTTGTAACTCTATGAAATTCCATAATTAAAATTTATTTTATTGGTGTTTAATTTGAGCTCAAATCAAATTTCGACTAATTAATACGTGTAAACAGTAATTAGACATGAAATTAAGCCTATCCACCGCTCAAACACTGACACCTAAGCGCCACGAGACATACACATTTAGACATGGAGGGACAGAGCCAGTGCAGACAGAACGTAAATGTGTTAATTAAGAAATCATGGCAAAGTAGGAAACCCGCAGAAAGCACGTGCATTTTTCTCACACCTCTCACTCAGGTTTGTCATTAGACTGTGAACCCATAAAGCGCCGAGATCAATGCTAAGCCGATCGGAAGTTATTGGATCAGCATAAACGGTTAGCCGTTCAAGCTGACAGCACCAGAAGCGGAAAAATGAATTTAATGTAGGTTGTAAATCGGAATAGGAATTTAAATTAAAATATATTTATTATTATCGAATGTTGCAGTGGATTTCTCACATGTATGCTGCTGGCGCTGGATGCTGTGCATTCACTGAGTGCAAATTTAACCTCCTGGCGACATCATCGCCGACAGAAGCGCTTTCTCATCTTTCAAGATGGTGGCGTTGTAAAGGTATGTAAAACATAAAAATATTATATATTAAATACTTACTAATGGATTTTTATAGATGGTTACAGGTACCGCATTTCCAGTGGATTTTCAGGAGAAGAATGCATGGCGCCAGCTGGTCTGGCTGATGAATTATCATTATCAATTCCGTGAGCCCACAACACCCATTTACTGGTGGAAGCTGTGGAATGGACGTGATCTAAAGGGACCGCTCAAACTAACCAAAGAACAACAGCAGGTGCAACATGTTCAAGAGTTAGAGGTAGATGAGCCGCAGCAAATGCTGTATGAATTTGCTGAGGAATACATGAATCAACGTGGTCAACATGGCAGATCATGTCTGGAGCGGTTGATCTGTGAGAATGGTCAGGTCCATGAGCACAGTGGACTCTATGCCCAGTTGTTGCATAGACTATTAATGTAAGTATTTAAACAAAGATTTGCGAATTTATGGACTTTATAACCATGCTACATTGCACCCTTTAGACCCCATAAATCTCTGCCTGCACGCTATGTAGATGCTTACAGTATGGGCAAACATGGTGTCAATTGCCGAAGTGCCTATCCCGAGGCATCGCATTGTCTTCTGGATGATTATGTTCATGTTCATGAGCGTGGACTGACGCAGAGCTACGTTTAAACTAAACACACGGATTATTCGAGTGCATCCCCTGGAATTTAAAGGCGCCGGTTGCCAGTAGTTAATTGGGACACTTTAATGACCACTCTTCAACTTTAAGCAGTTAAACAACATTTATGAAACTAACACCTAATTAAACAATGCAAATTTTATATACAAACATCTACAAATATCGTCTTATCGGTCTAATATCTAATCATTATCATCGTCATTGTCATCGGAAATTTTCCAGTCCAGCTGATAGTATTTCTTTCCGTTGCTCGATAGCCATTGAAGAGCGCAATTCTGTGTGCAGAAGTTACAGGTGAAGAGTTGCTTTGAGGCGCTGCCGCGTCTAAGAATTGAAAGAAATAAATATTAATAACAATAAATAATCTTCGGTAGAAGGTATGATTAAAGATATTAATGAATATATGCTTTAGGATTGTCTAGGAATGTCTTAAATATGCTTAAAGCCACTTCTGATAAGGACAGCAAAGCTTAACACTTTTTCTTGTACAAATCTTAAATAGAAAAGTTACTAGTCATGGTGACTAGCGAACTGTCTAGTCGTGGGGACTAGGGAAGTTACTAGTCATGCGGTCTCATAGTAACTCGATTATTTGACCAAATTTAATTAGGTTGTGGTGACTACAAAATGAATGAAATAAGATTATCACAGAACAGCTAACAAACAAAAAAATCTCAATTTATATTATTTTATAGTCTACATACTAGTACTTCATAAGTAGACTTTACTAAACTTCTTGTAATTGTACTACATATGTATAGTAAAGTTGAAACTGAAACGGTTTAATTGCTTCAGTGGACTTACCGTTTGACAACCATAAAGTAGTACGTTGTATAGAGGCAACTGGAACAGTTTGTAGTCGTGCAACGGGCAATGGGTCCATTGTTGATATGTGA
This sequence comes from Drosophila testacea, assembly GCA_035043265.1. Taxonomy (NCBI): domain Eukaryota; kingdom Metazoa; phylum Arthropoda; class Insecta; order Diptera; family Drosophilidae; genus Drosophila; species Drosophila testacea. The sequence continues at coordinate 3,160,602 of JAWNND010000314.1, read as the reverse complement.
ACTCATGTATGGTTCGGGCAGAAGACGATGCAGTGCAGCATTCTCATAGACGGGCAAATGGCGATTAAGTGTTTGTATTGCATGCAAACAATCATCGTAGAGAGTGACCTGGTTCTCTGGTGAGGGAACGCGAAAGATTTTGCGTGTACCGACGGGTAGCAAAAGACGGTTGCGGGTCTCTAATTCACGCACCCAAAAGAGACCCTTCTTGGAGATGGAACTGTGTGAGTTGACAATTGTCAGAGAAAGTCGCAAATTGCAAATATATGAACAATTCTCTCTCTCTCTTTACTTACAGAGGCGTCACTTTCTGTCTGTTATCGTAGAAGTTCTGGTAGAAACGCTCATAGACCATGGGTATATAGTTGACGGAGGTGTTGTGAAAGATGCGCACATGGTTCATGAACTTGGAGAGTGCAGCCGGTAGATAAATAAGAGCACAGCCTGCAAGAGAAAGAAGATTGTATGCAGCTCTCCATACTCTTTCTCATTCTCCCTCTCTCTCTATACTCACGATCGGCGGAGAGAGACTGCAACATGGGTAAATTGGCGATGCGCTCGGGAAGATGCAACAGCGCCTCATTGTCGCTCACGTTGAGTTCGTTGAGACGCACGCATTCGCTGAGTTGCAGGGGAAGACGACGAAACTGATTTTTGGCAATGTTTAGTTGCTCTAAATTGCGCAAGCTGCTGAGCTCTAAGGAAGAGTTTGGGAATAATGAGTTCATTGCCAATGGAACTAGGTTATCGACTCACCTATGGGAAGTTCTGTTAGCTGATTGCCACTGACATTCAGCTGTTGCAGCTGCAGCAGCAGACCCAACGTTTTGGGCAAATCTTTTAGCTCATTGTTGGATACGTCAAGAAACTCCAGGTTTTCAAGCATATAAATATCTACGGGCAGTTCACTGAGATTGTTGCCAGCCAAATGAATGAACTTGAGGGTGGTTATGTTGAGCAGCCATTTGGGTATCACGGAGATATAGTTCTCTTTGAGATAGACTTCCTCAAGGTCCTCATAGAGAAACAAATCCATGGGTACATCTTTAAAGTTCAAATAGCTCCAGTGCAGTATGGTTTTATTCATATTGAGTCAAAGCCTCTTTTGTTACACAATTTTACAATTTCAAATAAGTTGATACGTATTTTGATTGTTGTTTGCGGTGTATGGTTTGTTGATATATTGTACTTATATTTAGCTAAATATATTTGATTTTCTTTTTACGCGGTCATGATCAATTTTTGGCATGCGACGCCTTCACTGTCACCCACTAAACTGGTCCCCCAAGCAGCAGCATCGGCATCGGCAGCAGCAACAGTTTGCTCTGGTCCAAAGACTTCTTTGACTAAATTTGTTTCAAAAAGATTTCGAAATTCTCGCGAGCACGCAAAATTCTCTGATATTTATTACTCTTAAGTATATTTAAAATTTAATTTATTTTTAAACCATTTTTATTTTATTTATTTGCATTTGCTCTGTCGCACGGGCGTATACGTAATATACCGCCTGAAAGTATGCAATTGCGGCAGAAAGCGGCAAAATCTAAAAGCTTTCGTGACACTGACATTGAATTTTGTTGGTTGGTTGCAGTACAGACAGATGCATTGATTTGGCTCTTGTTACCATTGTTGTTGTTGTCACTGTTGTTGTTGTTGTTGTTGCCACTTCAAGGTCACAAATCAAGCGGCAGCTTTCAACGAAGCTTTTAGCATTACAAGTTTAGCTCTGGGTTCGGCAAGTGAATTGTACTAAAAAGACAGTTAAAAGCTATGACTAACAAAAGCTCAGCCATGTTTTAAATCTCTCTTTCAAATAAGCTTTCGAAGAAAGTGACTGATAAATTTTTGGTTGCAAATTGCGGGTTTTCTTGTCTCTCACATATGTATTATAACAATCTTGAATATACATAACATATAATTTATAAATTCAAGTTAAGAAACTTGTTTAGTGAGATATAAGTAATTAAATCTACATGAAATTTAAATGTTTGCTTAATATTGTATGTAAAGAACCTTTCATACAAACAAATAATTAACGCTTAATAATTCTTAAATCACAAATAAATAAAACGCACTTTCTGACTTTGATATATGTAAATAAATTATTTATTTAGAGTAGTTTCTTGACCTATTATTTTCTTTGTCATTTCGATTTGTGTTTACCAATAGCCATGATGCCCATGATGCCCATGATAACCATAGTAATCGCCGTATGGTGAATAGTGATGATGATGATGATGGTAATAGGGCGACGGGGATCCGTAGTATGGTTCGCTGTAGTATGGCAAACCAACAGATATTGGCAGAGGAAGGCCCACGCTTATAACATGTGGTGCCGGCAGAGCTTCGAGTTGGCCCATGAGAAGGCTTAAAAGTGCGAAAATAACTGCTAAGACTTTCATACTCGAGCGAGTGTTGTGTATCAACTGAACAGCTATCAAAGTTAACACTTGTTTATATACTAGAATAAACGTGAAATTTCTCAAAAAATTAGCAACTATTTTTTTTATGTTTTTCCCCGCGACAAAATTAGTAAATTCAATAAATATTTGCTTTATTTGGCTTAGCATATTGTCAATAACTAATAAAGCTCTACACCCTTTATCACAAGTCTCAGTAATATCATAGATATGTCGTATATATATAATATAAAAATGGGCGTGATCTCACGCGCCCGACTTTACGTTCACCGTGAGTTGCTTAAAGTCCCGATCACTGAGTAGATTCCATTTGTAGCCCAAGATCTGAGAGATTTCACGTTCGACAGACTCGTAGGAGCGCGAATTACGCTTTAACCACAAATAGAACTCATTGCTCCACTCCGGATGCCGTGGCCAATCGCATCTCAAGATCACAGCAAAGCGTCTGACGTGCAAATGTTGCAAGTTCTTTGCGGTCCGGGCAATCAGCAACAGGGTCGATGTGGACACCTTTTCACGTATGATCTATGTTGGGATGAATTAATGATTAATAGATATATTAATGTAAGATTTCCTTGGAAGCTAACCAATGTGTCCAGGTTAAAGCACTGTCGACACATTAACAACAGCAGGCTGTCGATGCGACTGTGAAACGGCTTCGGACTGCTGAAACGAGGCAACAGCTCGTGTCCATAGACGGCCAGGGTATTCTTGTAGTGATCCACCATGCGGACCAACAATTCGGTGCGTATACGTGATTGTGGTGCCCAATACGTAATGCTATGTACTGGTGCCTCTGGCTGCATCACAACCTCACCATCTGCCATGTTCTCAAGTCGCAAATGAACTCGTAGCCTTGGATTGGTGACCTTTAGACTGCGCCAGGCCTTGACCCCACAAGCAGTTATAGTCAGGTGATTGGGGGTATAGCAGTTTTGCAGTAAATGTAAATGACGCAACTTTGTATCCGCCAGAAGAGAGAGGACATCATCGTCAATGTTCTGTGGCGATATGGTAAGTACCTGTCGAGGAACATTTAAAATATACTTATAGTTTGATTGTCTAATTCCAGCCAACTTACTCGTAAGTTCAGAAACAACCCGACATGCATGATGGGACAGTGCATTGTGGTCACATTCACTAGATTTAGGACACGCATTTTAGTGCAACAACTGCAGACAACTTCATCCAGCAAATGATTCGCCTCAAATCGTTCTAAAACAAAGTCGACTAGTTTGAGAGTGTGTAGATCGGTTAGACGTAGCATTAGCTCCTTGAGACCCTTTAACAGTTGTCCCCCGGTGCCGAAAAGCTTAATGCCTTCGGGATCATTGGGTTGCGACATATTGCAGGGAAAATGATAGACCAACGAACGTATGCGTTGACCCATGCCAATCAACTCGGACTGAGGATGATGCTCGAGACCCTATAAAAATATAGGTGATTTATTGTTGATTGGGTGTAATTGTAACTGAAACTCACCTTATCTATGCTCCACGACAGCAACGTCATAAACTGATAGATATTATTAAAGCTATGCCAGGGTCGAAATTCAATTCCTCTGAGGTGTTTACCGATTCGTGCTAGACAGTTTTGGGTTCGCATATGATCCAAACAGTATTGCCAACCCGAGTAGTAATTATACTTTGGACGCGTTAACGTTCGATCATCGACCACAAAGTTGTGCCACACTGTGGGCAAATAGAAGGCGCTATACCATTGCCGGCAAACCTAAAGATCAGTCGAAAGTTAATCAAAAATTCGAAGTTAAGAGAGGCGAGTACTTACCAGACTGGCATAGTAACGTTCCTTGGGTGAAAGATAGGCAAAGATATCCTCCAGTACAATATTGGGTAACTCGGACCATCTTGAATACACGCGCTGCGATTCATCTAGTTTTTCATTGGCATCATCATCATCCTCATCAATGTCTATATAGCATGCTGGGAGGGGAAAGTCAAGAAATTGATGTAGTATTTGTTTATTGACATTAAAGTCTGTGACTTTGTTTTACCTTTCTCATTCTCATCGATTTTCCAGCCTGCCTTATGCATGACCTCCAACTGGGTGCTACCTTTGCGCCCAGTATTGACTGTGGACATGTTTTGATTAGTTTTTCCTCTGACTTTGGGCACAAATTATTTACAACACAAGAGAAGAGCACACAATCACAAATTACTACTATATTCCACACTAATTTTGAAATTTTTGGCACAGCTTGCTGTTTAATTTTGTTTTTATTTTTGTTTCATTTTTTTTTCTTCTGCTTAGATGAGGTTTATTTTTATATAGTTGGTTCGGTCCGATCGCTCTCGACGTGGTGCGTCGCGTTGCGTCGCGTTTGGGAAACGACTGACAGTCTTCAAACAAATTCCTTCAATATTATGCTATTTTCGAAAATGGGAACGAAACAAACGAACATTTTCTATTCTTTAACGTTTCGTTAAGTTTCGAAATTGTTAAAAGCCGCGCGCTCATTCGTTCGAATTTTGCTCATTATTTATTCTGCTTAATATTCTTGATTGTTTCCGATTCTGATACTTTTGTATTTAGAAACACAAAACTGATGTGCTCTTGATGTTGTTGTTATAATTAGATGCCGGCATGGCATGAGCATAGGGCTCAATGTGGCATCAAACTGGGGCAACTTGTTGATGTTGCCACTGGCTGTTTCATTGAGGTGTTTATTATAAATAAACACTTTGCTCTCTCTGCAACACGCAATACGATCTAAGACTAATTGTTCACACCAGTTGAGTTTCAAGTAATGCCGATAACGTTCCTCTCATAGCACTGATAAAGCTCAGCTGGCCACATCATGATATGGGGGTGCGTATTTTCAGTGCTGAAATTAGAATTTTTGATATTAACAGTCAGACTATAGCGAGAAAATAAAAATTATAATGAAATAGCTTCAATAAAACTTTCACTAATAAACAGGTATTAAAGAAATGCATTTATCTAAACAGAAAACTATCAAGTTCTATGTTTTTCATTTCAGCTTGAAGGTTTTAACACTATATATATTAAAATTACAATGACTCAGCTCTTAAACATCCATTAAAAATTTCTTAAAAGAACTTTGTTGGTCAAAATAATTGCTGAGAGTAATATACGAAGTACAAGTACTTTGTACTCGGGTTAAGCAAAACCATTTGGTTTTGAATTTGTCCCGGAAATCACATATTTCTTGTTGTTATACTACCTAAAAAGTGTTGTTGTAGGGTATCAATTAATCTAGCTTTTCTCTGACAATGTAATGTTTTTACTTTAAGATACCAAAAAAAACAAAAATGCGTGAAAAATTGGACTTAACAATCCTTGCGGCTTCCTTTGACATTTGACACCACTTTGCACGGCCAGAGCAGTGTAATGCCATATACGATTTCCCATGTTGTTGCTGTTGTTATTATTGTCGTTGACGATGCCACCAACTGCTGTCCATTCTCCATTTGCCATTGTCCAATGTCCTGCGTTCAATGTCTGCATGCCATCACCATCAAGGAGCTTCACAAGGAAGCAACTACACACAGGCCATTGTCATTTCCGGCTCTGTACCAGGTACACTTAGCGGAAACAGCTGTTTATATTGTTGTTTGGCGTAGGCGAACAGTGGTGCAGAGGGGAATTGAGTGGGGACTGAAGGAAAAATGTGCAAAGGCATTTTGCAATTTTCTTTTGGATACCAGAAGTTGAGCAAAGTGACCAAAAGCGACTTTGGACCTGTTCCACATTTTTTTCTTGTACTTGTATTTGTAGTTGTGGTTGTAGTTGTGGCTGTAGTTGTTGTCTGTGTTTCTGTTGCTGTTGGCGTATAAAAATTTCCATTGAATACTTTTAGGATCAGCGCATATTTCGCGGCACAGCACTTAAAAATATGTTGAATATTTTATAAGTTGCGCGCAACGAGCTGAAACAATGTGCAATTCCCTTGTAATTAAAACAAATTTAAAAGCAGTTAACATACTCTAGATACACATGTGTGCATTACGCGGCTTACAAGTAATGTGTTTGTGTATGTGTATGTGTGTGTGTGTGTGTGTGTTTGAGCTGGCAGCACTTCCGCATTCGGTTTGAACACATCAAATATGACAGCAACCGTTTTCGCTGCCACAAAATTTGACTATGCAAATTTGAATGTCAACAAAAAACTTGCAGTTTAACCCAAAAACCTTATTTTGTGGCGTCGTTTGCCATTTGCCGCTTCTGGCAACAATTTCGTAACGTTTACCAAATGCTTTCGACTCCAGAGTTTGGCAGCACGAAGCGCATTGCGCCAAATTTATGCAATCTTTCCGTAAATGTGTGTGCATACTTATTAGAGATGTGTGCGTGATGTGCCAAACAAGATGTCAAAATAGCTGTAAATTGTTTTTAGTATAATTGAAGAAGTTTTTTTTGAATCTTAACATATAATCAGAATACATAACTTAGTTAAACAGTTTGTGTGAATTTTATTTCAGAATGAATTTCACTTGTTTTTATAATTTTCAGACGGTCTACAAATTTAGGTTGGTATACGCTTTAAACTGGACTTTTTAAAATAGAGTTAACAATAGAGAACTAGCTATTTTTTCTTTGAATCTTAACATTTTATCAGAATAGGATAGTTTCAGATGGTCCTCAAATTAATGTGGCATTCGTTTGAAACTGGTCTATTAAAGATAGAAATTATATTAGAGATTTAGTTGCTTTTTTATGTGGTATTATGGTATATGGAATTTACTTAAGATTTGTAGTTATTTATCTATAAATAATTATTTATAAATGAATTGAATTTATTTAGTAATGCTGTACATATGTTTATTATTTGAATTTTACATAAAAAGACAGCTCTTTTTAAAGTAATATATCCATGTGGAAATTGTTGCGATATTTCGTCAAACTTTCGTCACTGACATGCATATGCATATTTAGACTCTTATAAGTATGTGAGTAGTTGAGTGCGTGCGTGTGTGTGTGTGTGTACCGGCAGCTTAAAACTGTAAAACAGGAAGTTGCTCGTTGGCTTGGTTAGCCAAGCCCGGCCAAGTACTCGACGCTGTCTTCCTGGCTGCCAATTGTTGTGTTGTTGTAGATATTGTTGTTGTTGTTGCTGTTGTTTCGGTTGTTGTTATTGCTGTTGGCCTTGCTAAGGTGCATCGCGTTGGCAGCTGTTTTGGGCCATTGTTCAGCCGTCGGATGTTGCCAAGTTCTGGCATTTAATGTATAATTTTGCAGCATTTTAATTACTTGCCCTTCTCCTCTCTCTCACTTCTTTCCTAACACAGTTAACTCTGACATGAGGCTATGCAAATTGGTGGCTTATGGCAATGGTTAAGACGTCGCATGACTTTGATTTTAGTTCATATTCAAACTACACTTGTGTTGAACAGTTTAAATGCAAATCATTTTGCCAGTTGTTGTTTTGGCAAGTCATTTAATTTTCGATGTTGTTGTCTTTTTGTAGCATAAGTTATGGCGTCTTAGCCAAGCAGCTTAAGGGCCCTTAACAATTTAGAAGGAGTACTGAGCGGTTCTTTCGGTTGAGTAAATGTGATATATGCAGCTGAAATTAATGCAGTTTCAATGTTAAAGGTGTGTTCTGAAAATCGCTATTGTTTTATAAGATTTTATTATCAATATTCTATGTTCTATAATGTGTTTACGATATTAAGCTATACGTTCTATATTCTATATACTTCTCATCTTTTTAAATCTTCCTGCAATTGATTAACAAATAAATGAGCACGATTTCCGCCCGATGATTTTAGTTACAAGATGAAATTTGGAACACACATGCACACAATATTCAAATGCTCTGCTCAATATTATCTTTTTATACTCCATCTCTTCTGCTTAGTTTTACCAAAACTTTCTGACAGTTGGAACTGCCGGCTATGAATTTGAATGCACAGCTGTTACTTACCCAAAGTTCTTGTGTTGAGTGGATAACTTAAAATCCCTAAATTTTATATAAACTCCCATATGAGGCGAAATCTCAATCACAGCACAAACACACCCACAAAACCAACAAAAACTCAATTGCAATTGTTCTGACGTTGTCACTTCAGTGCCCAACCCTGGTGGGGTCAGTCGCCCACCCCTAGTAATTTGCCTTGACAATAGTCATGCATTTTAATTGAGCAGCAGCTGCGGTTCATCTAGCCCCCAGTTACACCCCTTAACCGCCCACTAAACGCAGCAAATTGTGACCATTAAAAAAATAGCACATAAAATAGAAACTTTTTACATTTTCCCGCTTTGTTTTTTTTTAAGGTATTATTTTTTGCTTTTTGTGGGGAATGACAGCAATTATTTGTAAAATATTTATATTACAATTGAATTGAAAAAGTTTCTGTGTGTGGCAGTTGTCCCGCAATAAAAAGCTGAGAAAAAAAAACATACAAGAGGAACAACTTTTTGGGACACTAATAAAATGAATGGAAATTAAAGCACTGCGAATATTTGTTGGCGTGTGCAAAACAATTAAGCTAAAATTGTTATTGCAATTTGAAAACAATTGTCAAATTATGCAAATGCCTCCTGATTGCCAAGTACTTTTCAACATCCCCTCGCAATCTTCTGAACTTCCCCTCTTGAAGAGAGAAGCTAACAAGGTAAACAACTCCACACTCCTCGACTGCTCAAAGATTTATGGCCACTGCTTGAGGCAAAATGCTCTTCCAACTGCTAGAAGATGCCGCAAAAAGTTGAAAGTGGCACGTTGTCAGCTGCAAGGCGATTGCAATTTGCATAAAAATTCATTGGTTATGCGGCAAGTTGACAACACGCAGCAGCCAACAGGCTGCCACACTAAGCTGGTTTGAGTGGATACTTGAATAATTTTTTCTGGTAAACGAGTTATTTCCTCGTTTCTGATAAGGACAAATCGAAGGTTCTTATTACTACTTTTCCAATTATGCAATTTTTACATTCAGCTAAGGGTGTTTACTACATTTTTAAATTGCTCTTGTAATAAAAAATTCTATTGCATACTTTTGCTGTTTCTAAAACAAAATCATAATACAGTTGCAATAATCTCTAGAGATTTTGAAGAGAAACTCGTTTGTAGGTGTATAGTATCATAGTACAGCATTCCTTATCAAAGATTTAATTTTATAAAACATATTTTCGAGATTACAAAAAACTGTACACAATAAAAATCCTAATTAAAGTTATACTTCATAAGTTAAACAGACTCATATAAAATATATATAAAACATTTATATTAAATTTAAATTTAATTGAGTCAATACAATACAATTTTAACAAATCTCTCAACCTTTTCATTGTTATTTTTGAAATCTTTGGCAACTGTTATTTTAATCGAACAACTGTTTTGGGCTGAAAGGGGTTTGTAGAACATACCATATACTACTTTGCTTATTGTTCACCAACAGTTTTCAATTATGAAACAGTAAAAAAGAGCCATCAAAACACTGTTAAAGGAGGAGAGCATTGGGGAAGGCGGAAGGTCAGGTGTTGTGGTTAGTGAGCCTGAAAAAAGTCAACTCTCAATAAAAGATGGCGCTAACCACAATCACAGAGTGCGCTACATCCGCATGCTGTCTCTCACTCTCTCTCCCATCTTTCTGTAGCTGCTGCTGTTACATTTCCGTTACATTAACAAAGCGCCATTGAACGGCACGAACAACATCAAACAAAGGCAACAACAATAGCAAAGAGTAACAACAAAAATGGCGCACACGCTGCGCTTTACAAGTAAAAACTAGTTTGGATTTTTGGGGACCCAAACAAGGACAACAACAAGCAGGACAAACAGGACAACGACAACAACGGTCATTATGTTATAGAGTCAGGAACAGGGCAGGGCAGGGCAGGGCAAGGGCATGGTAAAAGGGCATCCAGATGGCACAATATCGGCTCTATACGCTTCACCTCCCTCACTGTTGGCTGCGTGTGTATTTTTCGGTCAGTTTTGTAATTGAATCACGTTTTGTATTAAATAAACTTTTCAAATTATCGAAAAATTGACTTGCACTACAAACAACGCCTAGTTTCATTTACTGTGTGTGTGCGTGCCGTTCATATATAGCGCCCTCTCTCTCTCTCTTTCTCTATGTTTCTCTCTCTATCTGCGTGCGTTGCGTGTGGTGTGTCCATTAGCATAAAAAACGCAGTTTCGGCTTGATTTTTTTTTAGACTCTGTACATTTAAGAAGTACAAAGGGTCTCTCAAGTTTATTTTGTTGATCAGAATCTTCAGCCGAGTCAATTTAGCTATGTCTGCCTGTCTGTCTGTTTGTATAAGAGGGTGTTTTTTTACAGAGAAAGTATAGGTTCTCCAAGAGTCGAGCATGCTCCACTGTAGCCTTCAAGGAGTTCTTTTTAAATACTTTTCACGCAAAACACTTGACAACCTCATTAGTATTGAAATGCTGCTGCTCCCTTTTTCTACTCCGCTCCTCACGATAACTTTCTCGCTTTAACGCGCACGCTTATAAGTATGCAACACGTATTTGACTTGACGCCATTTTTGCAAGCGAGGTTTTTAAACAATTTTATTTTGCAATTTGAATACTTTTTGTTTGCGGCATAATTGAAGTAAAATGAGTTAACAAACAAACAAATGGATTAATTTTTGTGATCACGTGCAGCCGAGCCGAGGCAAAGTGCATATACTTGGTCATTTATCGGGCACAGCCTGATGTAGCACGTGCAACTCACAACAACCAACAACCAACAACAACCAACAAGCAACAACAACAATACAATTCATTGGCTGCATTCTTTTCATAACATATTTTGCATGCAATGCTGCGTGTCTGGCGAACTTGGCGCCATCGTTTTGCAGCCAAGTGAATGCATTGGAAACTGGGTGACCAATGGCCATTCACACACACAACACACAATCTCACAACACACACACACATAGAAGCAGACAACTTGTTTTCGCGCCATTTGCACGCGTCATGAATTTTTCATAAACATTTAAAGGGATTTCATTACAACATACATGCATACATATAAGAGAAATATATATGTTTATACATAGATATATGGAAATGCTTGAATGGATGTATATGTGTGTATGTATGTATGCAGAAACATTCAACAGCATTAATTTGTACTGCGCATATTTAAATTCTTTTGTTGTAATAGCCTTTATGCACTGTAAGTAAAAATAAAAAGCGTTTTATTAAAAACGGTAAACAATATTGGAATAAATAGTAGTTATATTACTAAAAATGATAAGCATTTAGTTAGTTTTTCTATAATATAAAATCATTTTTGATGATATTATACTCCTTGATCATTTCTGTTATGTTTGTTTAAATGTGCAAAAATGGGACCAGAATTAACAGAGTATTTTCAAGTCGCATAGTGCCATCTTCTCTCAGTCGATTTGCATACATACACAGGCTCGGAAGAGCATGTAAATTAAAAATTAAATTCTGTTCAGAACATGCATTTTGGCAGCTGTTGTGCGTTTACTTACAAGAGAAAATTGCGAGAGAGGTGAACGTGGGTTGTGGGATGTGGTCGTTGAGTTGGAACGGAACTCAGACAAGTTAAACTGACAGGACCTTCAATAAGCTCATTTTTAAGCCATTAAGTAATTAAGGTTAAGCAATTTGCCAGTTGTAAATGTGGGTGTAATTGCAATTGTAGGTCGCTGCCATTGATTCTACTTTATTTCAAGTCATATTTATGGTGTTTTTAAATAATATCATTTAAAAATGATAGCTGACATTAACACGAGTTAAATGACAATTTTTTTTAAAGCTCTGACAGTCGGAAGGCAAATGCAGGTAAAGCTATTGAAGAGTTCAGTTTTCAAAATAAAACAGAATTATTTTGCATTTTAAATTGTTTATTTTTGTTAGAAATAGTCACCCCTTTTTATTTTATATCCATATTAAATTTATACATATTTTAACAGCGCCTGACAATCTGTATGATCTTCTTATGACATGTATGAAATACCTCTTAATAGACGCCGCAGCATGAGGTATTCGTAATTTATTGTATGCATAAAGTCTCTAAGTCTCACCTTAAGCTTGGCTATAAAACTTCAATTAGATTTTGATGAGTGTCGCTCAGCTGGCAAATCTTTTTATCAGCCACAAAACAGGCAAACAAGTTGACAAAACTCCTTTTGCTGTATATCAGCTTTTAGTGGTTAATTACTCCCACGTGGCGTGACAAACATTTAACGACCTTTCGGCCTGGCCAACACACTTATTGCCAGAGTGAAATGCAAATAAAGATACAGATCGAGACGGGAAGAGAGAGAGTCGCATTCCCATTGCCATGGATTGTCACTTGAGCACTGAAACTGACGCCAATTTGCAGTTACGACTATACGCAACTTTTCATTAAAAATAATACCCAACATTCTCAAAGACAAACTACCCTCACCATCGTCAAATCTAACCTGGATACCACCCACAGGCAGCGAATTAAACAAAATTAGTGAGAGAGGAGTTGGAGAGAGGTTACATTAAACGGGTTTAGCAAATACGCACATCAAATTACTAGCATCACCAGCAAATCCCTTTCTTCCTTTTTGGTCACACTCGATGTCGACTCGACTCGACTCGACATTATTCATATTTTATAACCCTAACGGCTGCTGACTGCAACACAAAACGACCCCAGGACACAAAAATGATGAAAGTCGAGTTGGCAAGTACAACAATTATGGTTTCACTTTATTTGCTGTGTGCGTATGTATGTATTTGTGTATCTATGTGTTTGCACTAACGTTTAGCCTTAGACTGACTGGGGCATGAAAGCCGCTCTCCTGCTGACATTATAATACCTTTAGTTTTCATACCCTCACCAAACAGCATACAAATGAGTCCACACAAGGGGTTAGACCAGATTTCAATGGGGTTTTTATTTTCATAATAGATAAGGTTACATGTAAAAATTCTACCTTTATGTTTTTCAACATGTTAGTAGTCAGCAAATACTGTGGTGGATGTTTATATATGTATATATTTATTTCAGAAATTTACCTTAAAATCAGTTGAAAGTTTAAGCATGCAAAATACCAAACATTTTCAAGTCACGATCAGTTAGGAAACCTGCATAAGAAAGAGGAGTTTTTTCCTACAAAATAAGTAAGAAAACTAACTTAAACTCTAGAGAATAAGTAAACATTTATTAATACTGAGATCTTTAATTAAGTAGGGGTATATTTCAGTCGCACTTGCTTACTAACGTATGCAAATACAGTCACGCACAGAGGGAGATAGAGATATATGACGAGAGAGAGAGAGTAAGAGATAGAGAGAGAGAGAGAGAACTCGATACTCACGCAATGTGTGTACGACCTTTGCTCAACTGCAGCTGACATGCACATTCTTGCATATTTATGCAGTTTTAATTGTGTGTTTTTGTTTGTACGAGTTTGTGTGCTAATTATTGTCAGTTAGGTTTTAATTAGCGCTCCGCTTAGACTTAGGGGTAGGGGCACTGAAAATAATGGCAACGTTTGTATTTTTAATGATTTTGCTTTTGGTCTAATAATGACGTATAATTAATTGGCAGTCAACGCAAATACAAGATATTTGCCTACCTAATGTAATCATCTAATAATATCCAGATAAATGGGATCAAGAAAGTTGCAAAGCAGACAGCATGACTAGTCGTAGTACACTTTTATCATGAGGTACTTCATAATTTGTAATATTTTGTAGATTTGTAATCTAATTAATATATGATTAGGCAGAGAATAGTATATACTTTATAAAAAAGGTAAATTCCATCTCTTTCTCCTGTCAGGGAATATACAACTAAAATTGATAGTTGATGAAAGCATCTAACCAAAAATGCATTTGAATGAATGTTCGTAGATGGTACTTACTATACAAAGGTATTTATACTTTGAATTGAGCGAGACTATGGTAAATGTAATTGTAATATCCAATCTGTTTACATTTCTGCAAGCACTTTATGAGTTGCATTGTTGGTTTGGTTTTTCAATTTACAGACTCGGTATCATCATCAAAAACGCATATTCAAATGCAATACACAAAATGTAACAGAAAATGTTTTGAAAGATAGTCCAAATACACAGGGCGCAAAACGATAGGAACATATAGAGAGAGAGAGACAGAGAGAGAGAGAGAGAGAGAGACGGAGAGGAAAAGAGAGAGGGAAAGGGATTGTTGGAGCAAAGGGAAGTGGAAACGCCGAACGTTTATTTCATCGTCTAAATGGAGTTCGTATAGAGAAGAGGCGGAAAAATAGGAGAAGATGTGGCATTCTGGATGCCATTTGTTAAGTGCAAGTTCAATAGCATTAAGAGTGCAACACAAATAACCATAAATTCGGTAAAAGCTGCAAATTTTGCATATTTTCGGTAGCTGTCGTTTGCTCTTGCTCGATTGTAGAAATGAAGTGGGTGGAGTTTTTCTCACTGTGATTGGAAAATTCAACATAGACAAAAATATACATATGTATTCGTATATGTATCATATACATATATTGAATGTATATTTTGGCAAAAATGCTGGTTTTTAAATAGATTACGTATACGCTCTGTTGCTCGCTTTTTTTATTTGGTGTGTGATTTATTGAGGCGCCTCAATGTCCACGACAACGACTAACGCCAGGTCCAGCCAAAGAATTTGCCACTTCTTTAAGTTATTTTAATATTTACGCTCATGTAACATATGGCCAAATGTGAGAGGGGCGGAACAGGACCGGGATGGGCGTTACAATAAATTGCCAGGCCAACCACAATGATTTACTGCAGTAAGCAGCAGCCACCACAGGAGCAGCAACAGCAGCAACAGCAGCAGTAGCACTATGCCATATTACGTATACGCACCTTTGTATATGTGTGCATGTGTGTTTGTATTCGACATGTATTGCTATAATTCTATTTTCTACTCAAAACCACATTTATATTTATTACTTTAGCATAAATCTTGTCGCATTTTCGCATTTGTGTCGAATTTGTCGAGTTTACTAGACAGGAGAAAAAACCCAACCCACCCATCCGACACATTCAACACACTCCCCCAAAACTAGTCGTTTGCACGTCTACAGCTTTAGGTAAACAATAAACTGACCCCCGTCCAGTCAATGTGAGCTCAACAGCTCAAGAGCTGTACCTGATGTATACCATCTTATGTAGGGTGCGAAATATATGGTGTGTTTTTTCTATCGCACATGAAATGAACTGAACATAATTTGCCATCGTACAGTTGCATAAATTTTGTGCGCTACCTCCAATAAAAGCATCGTAGTTGTCAAATGCAAAAAAAGCAATTTGGAGAACCAGGTTCAGGTCAAATAGCTAGGTCAATAGCTCTCCTTAAAAGAAGCTATGTGAATTCAAGTCGCTATTTAAGGGCTCTTTAAGAACTAAACAATATGTTCGAGAAGGTAGACGATATAGCTAAATATAAGTGAATGAAAGGTAGAAAAGCTAGCTAAAAATGCCTATTCACAACGGAAGAGCATTTATGATAGTGTTGAATGTAAAGTCTCAGAGCTACAACACTTTTGACGCTCTTTTATATTGCTTACATATGTTTTTTTTTAAATCCAGTTCACTTTAAAAACTTAAAAGGATATGATCAAGATTGGCGTGAATTGGAGTGAATAATTAAAAATAAAAAACTAACAGAAAAATATAAATAATTAAGAAGAGAGGCAAAGAAAATGAGAAAAATTATTTCTGTAACTATAGACTTAAAATGTACAATGAATACGGAAACTTATTATCATAACATTTCAGAATTCTCAAAAACTCTAGGGTTAATCTAACGACACTTTATCTTAGCAATTGTATTAAGAACCCAAGTTCAATGAATTGCAGACCTGCTAAATTGTTCTAAATTAAAGTCGTTTAACTTTGTTTAGGCCAACTGACAATGGAAAATGTCAAAATGTTAGCCAGAGTTTGTGGGTTAAATGTCACAATAAGCAAAAACTATGCAAAAATGCAGAATTATGCCTGATGGGGGCCTGTCAAATATGCAAATTTCAATTGCAAACTTTGAAGCTTTCAAGGTTCAACAATGGATACGAGTTGTATGTATATGTATGTGTGTGAATGTATTTGTAATTGTTTGTTATTGGTTGTGGCTTGTGTTTTGTTGGATACTTGTGACATTGACATGCCGTAGAATGTGCAACAATTAGTGACCGTTAGGCAAACAATTGCATATAAATATTAGTTAAATAACAAGTATCTGTCCCCAAATCGTAACTCTGAAATCAATTAAGTTTTCTGCAACTCAGTTATAAAAATTGTCGACCCAAAGTTTGTGATGTGTCAACTAAAGTTGTGTGAATATTTGTGTGTTGCATAACCAACTGAGGATATGACAGTGTGTCATAAGAGAGAGGTAGTGAGGTGGATTCATATACGGTTCGTTGGCTGTGCTCAAAAATAACAAACTTATTGTTTTGATTTTGTCAATGACAGTATTTCAGAGCCTTTCTTGTGCACCCATGCAAAAGTAAAACACAACACACAGGCAAATAGAGCAAAATGGCAACTGGCAGCTGCCTCTGAACTCTACACAAATGTGGCTAAAATGTGCCCGAAAAGGCAACAAAAGCAACTATAGATCACGGTCTTCGGGTGTATGTGTGTGTGTTAACAGTGTGACCGCAAAAGAATCCCTACCAGTTTCTATTTTGCATTTTGAAAAATATTTTTTTACCAACTTATAAAAAGTTTTAGCTTTAATAGAATAAATTAGTCTGGATTTTTTTTACTGCTATTATTTTAATTAAAAAAGACAGTGTAACGTCCGAAACTATACAGGTTTGGTCTTTATTAACTGAAAATTTTTCTTCAAAGTCTTCATATAATATTCTTGATCTGTCGGAATACAAATCAAAATATTGCAAAATACCTTGGTAAAATAAATCGAAGCGGATTAATATTTTATACCAAATATAAATAACAACAAACAGGGAATATATGGGATTCTTATATTTACATATGTAGTTAGTACTTGTATAACTATAAATATTGTTACAAAAAAATTCAATTTTTATATAAAACTAGTTAAAAATCTAATAAAATGGTATCAATCTCATTTATATTTATACAAAATTTTGTCACTGACTGCTGAAATGGTAAGGACCTAGAGGCTAAAATGTTTATACAACACAGCTAAGATTTATTGATCATGCTTTGCTTGTTTTTTGACCTTTTCAAACAGGTAGTGTTTTTGTATATCTTATAAAAGTGAGGATACTATTCTTGGAGTATAAAAGAGACTTATAGAGCTTAATGATCCAAATATATACTTATTTTTGATAGATACTTTCCATATGACACTGTCATCTAGTTAAAGGGTAGCTAGACTTTACGACTAAATTAGGTGGTAGTAGTATTGATAAAATGTAGCTGAATTAATATTATTAAAGGGCTACCAAGAGCTTATGCTACTATTTTACACATATCCCAGATTCATTTTCATTCGGCAAACAATTTAAGACAACATAAAACAGTACACGGTGCTCAACACTTCAGCGCACACAAACTAATTTGATCAAACTCAATTTATGTGTGACAGTGTAGTGAATCACTTCACCAAGTGGCAGACTGAGTCCCGAACTGACTGGCTACTGATGCTGATGCCACTGTGACTGTGACTGACTGACTGACTTGGCAGACAGTATCTGGCAGTGAAATGACTCTGGGTATGTCGTACCTTTTGGCATTTGAGAGCTGTTTGGAATCGCGACAGCTGCTGTCGTATATTCCATCACTTTGTTATTAACTGCAATGCCCTTTTTATACAACTTTAAAGGGTATTACAATTGTGTTGAGAGACGTGTAACAAATACAAGGCATTCTTGTAGTTGTTGTTCTTAGTTTTATTTATGTATTACGCGTTTTAAGTTAATCTGTCCAATTGATTTAAAATTGGAATTTGGAACATAGCCGCTGAATTTATAGAATGGTATACAGCTCAATAACATTGCGGAAATGCAAAGAAAGATATTTTAGAAAATTAATTAATTAACTGCCATATTTATAGTGAAAAAGAGATTAAAGAGTAATCTAACTATTGGAAATTGAAAGTTGTTCCTTTCTACGTGAAAGGGTATTTAGGCTTCGGCAATGTTGGACTGTTGTCATCTTTATTTTTACCGCTGCTTGTCTTACAGCGCAAATATAATTCACTTTCAGTTGGGGAAAAAAATCTGTCACAGGTTTCACAACAGATGCGTACCTTGAGAGCAGGGAGAACTTTGTGTGTCTGTCTGTCTTTCTGGCTGTCTGTCTAATTTGAAGTTGAAGCCAGCTGATGGAACTGCACCTTTTGAGCGTCCGCAAACAAACTAATCTAATACCAATTTGCATTTGATTGCGATTTTGATTTGATTTGCAAAAAACCCTTAGCGAATGGATGGAGCGAACGCGTTACGCGTCGAAAGTTTTAACAACGCGATAAAAAAGAAAAAAATAAGGCTTGAAGGGGAAAAAGGATACAAAAAAGTAAGAATTGAATTTGAATTGGGGGTGTATAACTTTCTGTGGTCTTTTTGGCTTTAGTCTGTTTTATTGTGGGAGCCACAGAGCAACCAAAGGACTTCAACTTTCAGTTCGACAACGCGTTCCAAAGTTCTGGCCACAAAGTGCGGTTTTAGCCAGTGCCAGTGCCAATGCCAGATAAACTAAATCAAGTTGCAGTTGCAGCTGCAGCTGTATTGACCCCACATCCGCTTGCACACTCACATAATGGCACACTTTCCGTTTCCGTTAGACCGACAAAATGGCGCTGGTAACTTTCAGTAACGGCCACTCGATCAATAGACACCCCTTTCAATTTAACCCTTCTAACTAAAACACAATAATTTTAATTGCAAAAACAACAAACAATAGCAAACAAATTGCCATAGAGCCAGAGAGAGCGACAGAGAGCAAGAGAGAGAGCGAGAGAGAGAGAGAGAGGGTCAGATACAGTGGGCAAAATATGGAGAAAGCATCGTTGGCATCATTTCCCACAATTTCCGTTAGCAGTTGGGCTTTGGATTTGGATATTGGATTGTTTTAATTGCGACTTGGTACTAACTTTTAGTATCCACTGTACAGAACTTTTGCAGCTTGTACTTGCGGCTTGATCCTGAGTTTTGAAAGTTTCCATACTTAGATTTTAGTTTAAAATGTGCATTGATTTGCAAAAATTTAAATACTTTATGTATTCTAAGTTAATAATAATATTTCTTTTAGTTGTAATACAAATTATAAAATTAAATAAATATTTAATGCAATAATAATGAAGATTTTAAATTAAATTACATGAATTTAGTTTAACTCGTAATATTTAAGTCATTATATTTATTATCTCTACACAAGCTGTTTTTATAGTTGAAGCCAAAAAATGTTAGAACAATTCTTGACTTAACGGCACTTTTATGGGAATTTCTCTTGTAAAAACAGAGCTTGGAACTTTATGAGCCTGGACGTCAACACAAACATTTATAGCATGACATTATTTTTAAGTTTTTATTCTTCGTTTTTTTTTTGCTCCCCGGTTGGGAGGCTGCCTGGATGGGGCAAATTTGCGGCTTTGCTTTCTTGTGTCAATTATTTGGATTTTTTCTTTGTACTTTTTGTTGCTGTTGTTGTTGTTGTTGTGCTGATTTTAATTGAATCTCATATACAAAGTAGAAGCTGTAGCAGCAATGAGCTGCAGCGAGTAGGGCAAACATACGCGAACTCAAGAAAGCTGCAGTCGGTCGTATGTATTGTGCTACCAAGCAAAGTCACAGGCCGAGTTACAGGCACAGCATTAACTTGGCCCGTTGCATTGTTGGCCGTGGCAGCAGCAGCAACAACAGCAGCAGCAATCGGCAGTGGAGAGGCACAGGCAAGTTGCTATCAGGCACTTTTATCGCCGGCCACATCTGCACCAAATAAAATAATTGAACGTTTTGCGATAAGCATCACAATACAGTGGAGCGTCTAAAGATGCTGCGGGCCAAACTGAGCTGTGGCCTAAACGAGGCGACTCTCAGCAATATTGCAGCAGCTCCATCTGTTGCCTCCACTACTCGATGCTCGTGTACAGCAAATGTCATGTTTACAGACCGCACTCAGTCGATTTGTGTCAAAGTTGAGTTTAGTATCTATAAAATTATATAATACACTTCCTGATTTTAACTTTGCTTTTTCTTCTACTATACAATATCTAGTTCACAATGGTACAGGCAACAAGCTTTTGGCCGTCAGTTTCGTCCAGGCATTTGTCTTTACATGCCGCGGCATTGTTTAGCGGCCCTAAGGTTTGAGGTCTTGGCCACTCAGTCCATTGTGCTGCCGTTTGCTAAACTTAAAAGGCAAGCAAATATTGTCGGAAGGATGCGAAAATTGACAAGAGGTGCAGCTAGTTGGGTTACCTGAATGCGGTACAAAGGCTCAAATTGAAATCGAATAGAAGGTGACTAAAAACACATTAAAATATTTAACTTTCGCTAAGTTTATTCATTACTAGAATAAAATACAAAATACTTAATGAAATAAAAGTGTATTTCACAATAATATAAGCTTAAATTAAATAATACTTGAGTATTTCGCTGACCAACAAAATTACCATTTTATAAATGGTTACTACATTTTGTTTTTAATATTTTGTAATTTTAAATAAATGTCTGGGTTTTGTAAATAATTGTTATTAAGTTATTAATTTAATATAAAATATTTTACATTAATTATTAATATAATATTCATTTCATTTTTCATTTCATTTCAATTCAAAAATATTAAATAAATATATTTCCATTCAAATCAAAAAAGCTACAGTTCAAGCGTTTGTTAAGCGCTAATAGCCCAAGTGTAGGGTATTAGGGCGATCAACTTAAAGTCGCTACTGCACACTCTTCAATTTGGTGAGCCTAAAAAAGCCAGAACCGAGTCGTAAGCCGTAAGCGATATGCCGATAATATGATTTTCAGTTAATAAATAACTGCCTAAAGAGGCGATAGCTTTATGGAGAGCTGATGGGTTGTTATGGAATGGCTTGGTATGGGATGGGATTGGATTGCTTGAGATGGGATGGGATGGGATGGTTCACTTACTGTAGTCAATCGGTTTATGCTTTGATTAACTGTTGTCAAGACCAGGGCCCCATGGCACGAGCTGCAACATTACCAGATGCTGCTCCTACTACTCCTTGTTCCCTCCAAATTCCCTCTTCTACTGATGGCTTTGTTCGATTGCCGCTGCTGCAAATTACTTATGCATTATTATAACTTTGATTTTGGTTGCCGAACAGCATGAAGAAGTCAATAACAAGTAACAAGAATCAAAGAACTGAGACTGATCGACTGGAATACACCCAGTAATCAATTACAATTATTGTGACAAGAATGAAGTTATTTCTCAGTGTACTCTCTGTTTTGGAATATAATTTCAATTTTCGTGTTGTAAAATAACGTTTAGTATATAATACCTTCATTTTGGCTATGGATACAGGGTATTGTAAAGCAGGACGCACGTTCATTTATCTTGATGCGTCGCTGTTGTTGTGAAATCCTCGGTGGCTGTTGCGATTTTTCAACTGCGGCGCGTTCTGCTGTCTTCATTGTGGCGTTATCTCAGTTGCTATTCTTTCTTTATTTTACTTACTTACTTACTTTTTTTTGAGGTTTTTTCTTTCTTGTATTTTTGGACTGCATACGTCAGTGTCTGATAAGCGAACGCTGCAAGTTGCTACCATTTTTGCATGGTCCGCTAAAATATTTCTCATGTAAAGGGCCCGACTCTGATTTAGCACTGCTACAGGCCGGCAGGTTCCGTTGTGTAAAATCAAAAAAAAAAAACAAAAAAAAAGAGAAGAAGAAATCCAAACAGGGTAGATTTGCACAGCTGATAACATTACGTATACGCCAAGCTGTCTTCGTATTTACCTTTCAGGCGGCTTGTGAATTATTTTTTGACAACTCTCTGGTCATCGATTAAGCAGCTTAAGGCTTATCGGTTATCCGGCTGTCTGCCCAAAAATAAATAAGGGGAGCAATAAGTTGGCGTTGGGTGATTGACCTTATTGGAACTTAAGTAGCTCTCAAGGCATCTTATTTATTGATATATTAAAAGAGTTACGATTTTTTTTTAAACACTGGAAATGGAAATAGAGTTGCTAGTAGGTCAACTTAGTACTAGATTAAAAATTGACGCAAATAGAATTTAAATTGCAATACAATAAGAATTGTAGACACCAGAAAAACATCAGCATTCAAGCTATTTCTCTTTTGTGGCAAACTGACAACATTAAAACAGTTGCATACCAAGTCTCTTTCTCAGTTGTCAACTGTATTGCTGGGGTATTCGTATCTATCTAGTTCTATCCGTCCACAACAGATCACTATCAATTAGTAGAAGCTGCTTCAATTCAAATGCCAAGTCTTCTTCTCATATGCTCCCCCAGCGAGTCAGTTCAAAGCTAATCTAAACGGCAACTAAACTATTTATTAATGCTAAAGGCTAACTGGCTGGATGGCGGGTCTTTGGCATTCGTCTATCACGGCTGCTGTTGTTGGGGATTTGCTTTATTCTTGTGTGTTTTTTTTTTTATTTAATTGAAATGAATTCATTAAGCCTTTGATTTGCCTTGCAAATCAACGGAAATGCAGCTCCATGAAGCTCCGACTTTACCTTTGACGTCTCAGCTTCAGTTGATTCGACTTACCTCTCAGCCCCGGCTAATGGAGTGCACATCAAAGCGCGGCCAGGTTTTGTTTTTTTTTTTGTTGTTTGCTGGGTTTGAGCTTGAGTTTGAGTCTTACAATAATTTAAGGCGAATTAAATATACGAAAATTAAGTGCAGCAACAGTTGCCGTGTTGCTCCAATTCGGTGCTCAACTCTTGCAACTGTTGCACGTTTTGCATGTCAAGAAAATTGCTTCATTTGTGTCTGCTCGAATGTCAACCACGAACATGATAAACCGAGACCGAAAGCGGACATAATGAGTGACTTATAGGACTATCCATTGTCAGGGCAAACGTACGAGTATTTCAAGTGGTTGAAAAATCAACTGAGTTGAAACACTGGAAATACCAAAGAAATTTTCACATTTTTAATTATATCCAGCAAGGTTTAATGAGCCTCATAATTTGTATGATTAACTTGTTGATACTCTGTGTTGTAAAGCTTGTTAGCTAAATTAATTACTTTGAAAAAGAAGCCTAAATAATATTCTAATAGTGACTTACTTAGCTTTATCTATGAGCAGTTTACTTAAAGTAACTGGAAATTTAAAAGTAAATAAGCAACTTATCTATAAAAAAATAGAATAAATTATATATAAATTGAAATTTTAACCTGAATTGATAAATATATATTAAATAGATCCAACATTTGTGCAAGAATTAAGGAAACTCCAGAAAATCCCAATCAATAAATAATAATAGTAGTATTTGCATAATTGTAATAAGTATTAGAAGTAGTACGGATTTTATCAATAATTATAATGATATATTAAATTAAATATTTATATTTATATAGCTATAACCTCATATTTTCAAACAACAAATTGTTCGTAACTGATCGAACCCTTTTAAGCCAAGTGTTATAGACTTGAGCACACAAAGTTTTCAATTTTCTTGCAACAACAAACCGGGTCAACTTATGGCTACGTGACTGCCCCAAAAAATGGTAAGAAATATAGAAACTTTGAGACAAGTTTTGTTCTAGCGGCAAATTAAAATTGTTCAAAGTGCTGGCCACAGTTCTTCCCCTCTTTAGTTCCTCTGAGTTTGTAGAACATCATGAGCTAATGGCACGTGCTTATCGAGAATATCAGCAGCAGCTCAAGCATTTTGTCACCATTCAGTGAATTGCCTTCTCAATGAGGAGACGATAGGTGTCCTTTAAAAGAAAAAAAGGAAAACAAAGTGAAATAAAATGAAAATGTACGAAAATTATTATAATAATAGTAAATAGAATTTTATTGGAATTACTTGCAGTTGGTGTGAAATTGATGTGAATTAAAATTTATGAGTTTTAAATGCGTTTTGTTTGCTATTTGCTATTTGCTATTTGCTGTTTGCTGTTCGTGGCCATTGGGCTAAATGCTTGGCCAATAAATTCAAATTCTATGGCCACATAGCAATTATGCAATTGTTTGTGCTGCAAATAAAATGAAGCCAAGTGTATTCGATGGATGCAAATACTTTTGGCAAGCAGGATGCAAGGCAATATCAACAAAAACTAAACTGAAACTGAACCAAACCGAACCAAAGCAAGGCAGCAGCGTGTTCTGCCAGTCTAAAAACTCCAAATCGATATGCAAATACGACGAATGAGGCGTACACACAAATCGGAAAACGAGCTGAGCTCAGTTTGAGATGCCACGCCCCCCTCTATTGGAGTCCCCTTCTTTTCGCATAGCACCGCAAAGCCGTTTTGACCAAATTCGTCGCTGGATCTGTTTTACCTGAAGACGGCTAACTGTGTGGCTATTACAACTCCTCCAGTGTGTGTGCCTCTGTTGCCTGTTGGCTGCTGCCTCAACAAAACCAAACCAAAACTAAACTGAGCTTTGCTGAGAATTTTCTTTGGTGGTCCACTCCTGGCCATGGCTTTTTTCTTCTACTGCTATCAATTGTGCATGCAATTTATTTTTAAAGAAATAATTGCTCTGCCTTTGCTCTTCCAGCGATTATGCAAATATTATTATTTGTTGTTGCTGTTGTTGTTGTTGTCCTACTCCATTCCAAATACTTTGGATAATAATACGACTACGACTACGACTACGACTACAGCTTTGAGTATGAGTGCGAGTACCCGAAATGAACGGCAAGTGAAAGAATCCGTTGGTAGTTTTTGCATATTATCCAATTTAAATATGCCACACACAATGCGATTCGATACCTATACACAAATTTCACATAAATCAATGCAAGCTAAATATACACATAATAATAATTCCACCTTTTTTCGTATTCAAATCTTCAAATCTCTAACAAGTTTCAATGCAGGCGCATTTTTGGCAACTGCCTGAAAGTATGTGCTGAATAATTCATTAAAAAAGTTGTCTGCAAATAAAATTTAAGAATTTTAAAATTTTAATTTGAGGAATAAATAAATTATTAAGACTTTGGATAAATTGTTAGTACAATTAAAAGATTTTTAATCACTCCTGATTTTACTTTGTGCGAAATTCTTAAGCTTTTAATAAATTTAAATTTAAACTAGATACTTTATTGATAGCTATTGCTGTTGTTGCAATAAGAGTTAAAAGTTGTAGCTTTTTGTAATTTGATTCCTATTTGATCATTTGAGTTTTATATATTTTCTTTAAAGGGTTTTAAGTAATACTCTCCTATTGCTTTAAAGTATCTTTCAATGTTTTAAACACGTCCTAACTTTAACATTCTGAGGGCAGATAAAGGATGCCACATACATTTTTTTCCTCTTCTGCATTTGCTGCTTTTTGGTTAATGAAAGTGGCTGTAAATGAAATTGGCATCACGTTATTATTCTTTTCGTTCTTTGTTGCGTACATTTTGGACAGACATGTGGGCCTCGCAAAAGTTTATCTTATAAAACAACAACAAGCACTTAAGTGTTATATGCCACCGTATTACAACTGGTCCCGAACCGCGCTCACAACGAACCCGAACCCAAAATGCAACGTAGCATAAATGAAGAAAGCTGATAAGAAAAAGTAACAAAAAGGAGGCACGAAAAATTGCTGCCCGCATAAAAGGAAGAAGACAACAACAGCAACAGAAAGAGCAACAGCAACAACCACAAAAATAATAATAATAAAATAAAACAGAAATTGAATGTTGCGATTCGTGTTGCGTGGCGGGTCCAGGTGACAAGCAATTCCCCACAGGTGCTGGCCAAGAGTAACGGCATCCAACTCTGGCCAACATATTAGCAATTGCCCTTAGCGCTATAAAAAAACAAGGCAAACATTTTGACATGGGTTAGTTTAGCCAGCCCACAAAATGTGGGTAGGTGAAAATGAGTCGAAACAAGTCGAAATCCCATCGGATTGCCGCCTGACCCTTTCTGCGCCTGGGTGTTGCACCCATGTCAATGCACTGACAACTGGCGTTAACCAAGCCAGAAAGAAAGTCAGCTACAGTCACAAATCATAACGTATCATATCATATCAAGAGTATAAATTTTAATGAGTTGCATTTCAGCAAACGTGCAACAGCAACATCGACAACGACAACAGCAACGGCAATGGCAACAGCAACTCCCCTGCGTTACAAAATTGTATTTCCGTTCATTATTTCTTTATTTTTTTTTGGGGATTTCTTATCTTTAAGCCTTTTGGGAACTTATCAAAGAAGCTTCACTGTCTGTCAGAGTATTTATGATATGTTTGGCCAAATAATGAAAGTGCCAAAAGATATGAAATGCTGTCTGTAGCTTCTACGTGACTGCCAATTAGCAGCTGCGGCCATTGGCATGCAAATATTTATGATACTCGTATTTATAAAGTTGAAGAGCGACTTCAAGTGGGTCCCCGACTTCCGTCACATAATAAATTCATAACAAATCATACATACATACATACATACTCTGTTAGCTATCTCAATGTGGTATTTCTATCAGAGTATGTGTGTGTGTGTGTGTTTATGTGACAAGCGACATTATAATGCCACATTATGTTGCAAGTGCGTGAAAGAACCGTACATCAGAACATAGCAGTCATAAATCAAAAATCCACAAACACACATGCAACGTTGTCTATGCGTTGCTGCTGCGTGTGTGCAGCTTGTTTGTATCTGCAGCAAGTATTCGCAAAATTATTACACTTGACATGATTGAATATACCGCTGACTACAGGTCTAAATACACATACATACCTATACATACATACTCAGATATGTGTGTCCGTGAATTACATACTATTCGAGGTACCAGTCGCGACCAGTCCAGTGTCCAGTGTCCTGATGTTGGACATAGTTTGTTTTTTTTTTTTTTGCTTGTCCCAGTGGGCAATTCCCGTTTTTCCGCTGTATAAAGTAAGTTGACATGCCACATAAATGTAAGCGCTTTCAATGCTGTTTAGTGATCAGTACACTGCACGTAATTTTTGATGAAAAGCAGAAATGTCTAATAATTATGAATGGTCACCTTTTTGGGTTGATAAGTTGACTTTATCAAGCTGCAGCCATATGAAATATATTTAACAGAAAATCTGTAATTTACTCTTTTTTTGTTAAAAACACGAAATATACAATTTTAAAACAAGGGTTCCAATGATAAAATTCTACATTTTTATTTTTGTTAAATTTTAGTGTTTTTGAAACCTTTCTACTCTTATAACTTTGTTGAAACTCAACCGATTTTGATGAAATATGCCAAGTTCATTGCATGGCCCTTTAACTGATTATACATTTTAAATTTAATAAATTGTTTACATTAAATTTTTATTTGAAAACTTTTGTTATATAATACTTATTTCTTATAACTGTGCCCAAACTGAACCGATTTGGACCAACCATGTCTTTTTGATAAATATTTGGTCGGTTAATGAACTCTACATTTCAAATAAGTTTATATGGAAAATTTTATATATAAAATATATGTATGTAATTAAAGAAAAAACACGAAATATTTAAAAACAAAATTTTACCTGATGCAGTCCTTTTAACCTTTACCTTAACACTTATTTTCAATTGTTTACTTTCTTCCGCTATAATTAAGAGAATATATACATTTGTAACCTACAAGTTTCACAATAATTGAATATATTAGAAAATGTTGTCAATATGTATTTTAAAATTTTCAGCACATTACCTGACACACAACACATACACACATCACAAAATTACACCAAATTAATCAACATTATTGCAATATTTGAGTAAGTTTGATAGAGTATTATGTTTAAATTGTACTTAAAAGTTATTTTACTAGCCAATACCATGTGTCTGGAATCCACATCAACTAATAACAAGACGATGGCTCTGATCAGTCAAGGTTACAAGGTACTTGCTGAGTATCATCTGATTGAGCAGATGAAATTGAAGGGCATCTATGCCGTTCCCAGTTATTCCAGCGCCTTGCTTTGGTTTGGTGTGATCTTTATACACAGTGGTTTATACGCAGAAGGAGTGTTTCGATTTTCCATATTGCTGCCGGACAATTTTCCTGATGCAGTCAGCTTGCCCACGGTTATCTTTCAAAAGGATATTTTCCACCCGCATATCTGTTCATTGTCACATAGTCTTGATTTGTTGCCCCTCTTTGAAGTTTGGAACAAGGATAATCATCACATTTGGCATATACTTAAATACATTCAGCTGATATTTGCCGATCCTGAAGGTAGTGTTTGCATGGGACTAGCACCAAATGGAAAGCCAATCCCTCTAGACGATATTAACAACCTAGACGCTATGCGTCTTTTATCCCAAAGCCGCGTAGAATATTCCCTTCGGGTAAAGGAAAATATAGCATGGAGTTTAGAGCATATGTTTGATAAGCCACCGATCAAGGATCCCCACTACATCGTCTTTGAGCGCTATCAATCTGAGGTGCATCAGGCAGCAATGGAGCGCCTCAAAAGTAGCAGCTGGTATTCCTTATCGGTCCAATCCTCACCACCTTCAGTTTGTGTTGCACGTATTGAATCTGAACAGCAGTTACGACAGGAAGCATCAACTCAAAATAGCAGCAAATTGATTTAGCAAAGTTATTCGGAATTCTGCAAAAATAAAAAATTACTCTTTCGTCATATTTCATTTCAATCCAGAGTGTTATAGTTGAGATGTTTGATGCTCTTCCCTCTTTTCTTGGCTTTTACGAATAGATATAAGTTCTATGGGTATTCCATGTCAATGTTGTGAACATTTTAATCTTTATATTAATAAAATGTGAAATGTCAATGGGAATATTGAAAAAATGTAGATTTTTATGGGTTACTTGATATATTCATCGATTTAACAAAATATACATCTTATTATCTATAATTAATATATTTTCTGATTGGAAATGAGGTTTTTTAAATCCAATTTCCAAGCCAGCTACTTTTTCATCACGAATTTTCATCTAAATTGATCGCAAATTTGAATTGTAGAGTTATTTCTTTGTATTCTGCCATAAATTTGTGAAAACTAAACTGATTTTGGTGTGGAATGTGTATTTGCTCACGATTTGCCCTCTAAATTCATGCCGAAATCGAATAAATAAATTTTATTGTGTTTTTGGAATAATTAGAGGACAATAAAAAGCATGCAATTAACTAATCAATGGCCACTTAATTTCGTTTGATATGCATAAATGCTTGTTAAATTGGTAATGTATTTAAGCATTTATCTATACATACTTATACATACATATATTGGATTTATGTTTTAATAAATTTGAATAACTTTAAATGATGGCCGTTGACACGATTTTTTATTTAGGTCACAATTAGAGTCAAGGCAAAAGTCCATTGCGTAAATGAAAAATCGGAAAATGTTTAGAAAACTTTAAAGTTATTTTTTAAAGAATTAAAAAATTGGTAAATGCTGCACTTGTTGTTTAATACAACCAATGGGTACAAATGGGCTGTAGTTGTAGTTAATTATTTGGCAGCAATCTTAGTTTTCCTCAGTGCACATGGAAATGTATATGTATCTCTGTGGCAACCTGCTTTTATATATTGGAGTCTCTACTTTACGCAATTCTACACACTACACTCGGTTGCAAGCACATTAATGATGTTAATAATGTCATCTTTCACGTGCAATAATCAAAATAATAATAATTATGGGGAGTTTTGTATGAAATGCACCGCAAGCGTCAATCTCAATATTTCAGATGGCTGCTGTTGCTGATGCAAGTGGCAACTGGTTGCTTGCAACTTGCAACTTGGATGCCAAAGTGGCATTCCAAAATATTAAAAGCCTTGCCTTTTGTATGCACTGGGCGAAGCTGTCGTCGCTTGCCGCAAAATATACAAAAGTGACAATTTGATTTATCACTGCACTTTGTCGAGCAACGAGCTCTGGAGCTCTTCGTTATGGTATATGCCATATGCAATACGGAATACGGAATACGGAATATGGAATATGGGATCTGGGAGTACACTGTTGCCTCGTTAGGCAGTTGGTTGCATCCCAAAATCGTTCATGAAATTATGAATGTGAGTGCAATGTGCCATATTTTAGGCCATTTATGTCCGGGCTTTTAGTTCCCTTGGGTTTTTTTGTCCAATGCTGGGTGTTCAAGTGGGCGACAATGTCACCATTTTGAACTAATTGCTTCGCACAATATGAGAGGCACGAACCTGCTAAATAGTCGCCTACGGGAAATAGCCACCAAGCGAAATTTGATGGTCTACATTTGAAATGGCCTCGTCTTAATTCCACTCGGAAATCTGGCTCGAAGGTTTCCCAATCGAGCTAGATTTAAGAGTGGAATTGAATGAAGGCAGTAATAAAAAGCTTTTAATTAAAAGGAAGGTTCTATACTTGTATTGTGGAGTACTTTGAACATATTGATTTCCTATTCTGTTAATCAACAAGTACAATTTTATTTGAAGAGCAATGTAATTTTCTGTTCTGATTTCACTTTTCATTTATCACTTTTTTACTCAATTAATAGTACTTTAAATTCTTTCGCTTTGAAATAGTTTTAAGTAGGTGAACATGAATGTTTTTAACGTTATCGGATTTAAAGTCATCAGCTCAAAGTGAATTAAATCGACATAACTCAGCAGAAGTAAAGTTAGCACAGGTTAAAAAATCATGCCGAATGTGAATACATATTTAAGAATTTAAGAATTTTAAATTGCTGTTAACACTAAGTAAACTTTATCTTTAAATCTGCTAGATTATCAAGAATGGAATCACATCCGGTCAGGGCGAGTATATCTTCAACATCGTTTGAGCGGGCGTTGAGCTAAAATGAAGACATATCGTATAAAGGGCGTTAAAGAGATCCAGCAACAGCAACAATAATATCGAAAACAACATTAACAATTAAGTTGTAATAAATTTTTAGCACTGCGTGGGCTGAACTTACTCTCAGTTGTATCGATGCGTCGAGGCAATACAAGTTTATATCGTTTCATCGTCAATTAAAACGCTATAAAAATTGCTTCAAGCTGCGCCGACGAAACACGTGACAAAGTATAAACGTCATTGTTATTGTATTTTTATTTATCTTTTATTTTTTTATATGGTTTCTGAGCTCATCAGTTCCTGGTGAAATCAACATACCTCCCCTGCTGCTGCAGTTATCAACGGACATCAAAACAATTGCCACCATCGACGAGAAGGCCAAAAAAAAGGTGTGGGAGATGAAGGAGTTGGCATTGGCGGTGGTTTTGTTAGCCACGTTTGTTCGTTTGTCTGACAAGTTGGTGGGATAACCAAAGCACGTTGCAATTGCGCACCACCAACAGGTAATACGAGCATGAAGACAACTGGACAGTGATCAGGGGAGTTGAAGAAGTTTTAGTTTCGGCGTTTCGATTTCCTTGGAAAACCGCTAGAGACTTGGCGAGCGACCCGATCTCAACTGACTGCTTAGCATTTGAATGTGAAACGGAAGAGGAGATGAGAGGAGAGGTGAGGATAGGGATGAGGATGTAGGAGACACAGATTGGTATTTATATGCAAGTTCATGGCATGGTCGAAGCGCGCACACACATCATCATCGATTATAATCGAAATGGGATTGTAAATCAAATCGCATTGAATGGTAGTGACTTTAAAATGGGCTTCATTATCGCCGATGCCGATGCTGTTGCTGTTGCTGTTGCAGTTGCTCCCAGTCGACGACGGTTGTCCTGGCGGCAGCAGCAAACCATTGTCGGTGGCGACTGCTGCTGCTGCCGTCGTCGAAGTGACATTCAATGCCATAATTTATGAGTTTATCTTTTTCGCGCCGCCAAATCGTACGCTAAATGCTGTCTGGCCAGACCAGACCAGACCAGACCAAAAGCAGGACAGAACAGGACGGATCTGGTCATGTGGACAGACAGAGGAGGACCAGACCAGTCCATATGCTTGTTCATTCGTTCCCTCGTTCTGTTCTGCTCTCTAGTTCTTTCATTCTTTTAGATGTTGCCTTCAGTTTCGCATATGCAAACCAAACAAACGGCAAACAAACCAAACGTGCGCATATTTTATGGCGCTGCAAATCCCATTTGTGTTGGTATTGGTAATGGTAATGGTATTGATATTGCTATTGCTATTGCTGTTGGTATTCCTATTGCTATTGCTATTGGTATTCCTATTTCTAGAGCTAAAGCTATTCGATTTCTGACTTTTCTCGCTGTCGCTGTCGTTGTCGTTGTCGTGGTCGATCGTTTAATGTCGGGCAATTAAAATTGGAGTTTTCTAGTGTTTGGTATGTGTTGCCTTTTATGAGTTATGGGTCTTTGCTGACAGACCCAACACTTCCCCCTTCCCGCTTCCCATAACCCTTTTATCTTTCGGGAGAGTTCAGAGTGCCGCAGCTGCAGTCAATTGTTGTCATTGAAATTTCTGGCGATGTGTGTGAAATAAATGTGTACAAAATTTAAGGGCTTTGAGAACAATTGACACATGAAAATTCTAACTAGAATTTGCAAAATACGATTACTTTGACCGAAATATATGTACGTGGGTTTCCCTATCTTCTTGTAGCTCTGTAACTCAAGTAAGTATTAAGATCATTTCTATATTATTAATATTGTGTACCTATATTATAATTATCATATCGTTAATTATTCTGTAACATTGAACTTTTGTTTAAATACAATTCATTATTTTAATCAATTATGTTGTCTTTTAATAACATTAAATATGACCAACATTGCTACCAACATTTTTAAAGTAGAAATTTCGTTTAATTTGTTTCTTATAAAGTTAAGTTTATTTATTTATTACATAGCTTATTTTGTAGATTAGGGATGGGCATCGATATTTATTTCCTTCGACAAAAAAATAAGTAAATATTTAATTTAGGATTGAATATTAAATAGTTTTCTTTTATTAAAAGTTCGATTTCAATATGGACCTCAATAATATAAAAAAACAGCTAAAACAACAAATTATTTTTTTAATAGCTCATCTAAATCTTATCTATTAGTTTTTCAATTTACAGTTTTTGTCGTTTGCTTTTTGTCTACGTTAAGTATTGAAAAATATAAAATTAAATCTTTAAGTTATATATCGTACCTTATACTTTATTCATTAATACAAAAGTTATATTTAAATGGACACCTTTTTATATATTAATTAAATATGCATTTGGTTTTTTAGAACAGAACTCATAGATTCCACAAGTTTCTTGCCACGGTAATAGCATTTCGCATTCGCATTTCGTATTCATTTTGAAAACACGAAATTTAATTCAATTATCCGACACTTTATTGTTTGGGCTTATACTTAAGTTGCATGCCAATGTTTTGTTGCTCTGTTTTAAAGTTTTGCGCACACATTTGCCTCGAATGGCAGCTTTGCAACATTCCTCACGTATCCACAAAGTTGCCGACCAGTTCTTAAGTTTTGTACTCTTGTTGTAGTATCATCAACTCAACTGTTGCTCAAGTTGCTCACTTCTTTTCAATTTCAACGCACTTGGCCATGTAATCACAGCGCCTAATTCTAAACCGTTTTTCATGGCCGAAATGCGAACCGGTTGGCCAACTTTAACTAATACATCATTATGCTGGCATGTTGCTGTTGCAAGTAGTTGTTGCTTGTTGCTGTTGCTGTTGCCTTTTGCCTGTTGCTGTTGCCTTTTGCTGTTGCTCGTAATAATCAATTACGCGTCAGGCACGATCTTGACGCGATCCTCGCATGCCATGCCACTCCGATCCGCATCATGAGCTACGATTTTATTCATTCTATCCAATCTTTGTGGCTACATATTTTCCTTTCAGTTCAGTTCAGTTCAGTTCGGTTCGGTTCCAGAACTCATGCGCCAATAATAAATTACAAAACAAAACTCAAAGAACAGGTTCAATTACATTTAACAAGAGCTGCAAACAGCTGATTTGTAGTTGCATTCAGAGGAGAGGAAAAGGGGAACATAGAGCAGGAGAGAAGTGGAGGCATTGAAATGGAGCCCAATGGCAAATTAAATAGATTTACGCTGGTAAAGTGTTGCTGATTGGGATAATCAACGCGTTTGCCGAGTTGTTGGTGTTGTTGCTGCTGTTGTTGCTGTTGTTGCTGCTGTCAAGGCATTATTACCGCCGCTTGTTGCTGTTGTTGCTTGTTGTAGTTGTTGTAGTTGTTGTTGTTGCTGTTGTTTTACAACTAGCTCACATTGTGGCTGGTCCAGGCTGTTGAGTTGTGGCCGTCGTTAATCCCAAATTCGCATTGAAATTTGCATGGTCGTTGACGTCCGGCAGCAACAACAAGACCTACAACAACTACAACTCCAACACAGGTTGACACACTTCTCTGCTTCTTGTTGTTGGTGCTGCTGTTGCTGTTGTTGTTATTGTATTTCCGGTGGTGTTGAGCTACGCGTCCGGTTTTAATAAAATTTCTGATGCTGCTCAAGTGTTGCTGCTGGAACAACAGCAACACAGCGACATGTTGCAGCGCTCACGTTAAACTTCCTACGTGCTTTGCTTATTGTTGTTGCTGCAGTTGTTGTAGTTGCAGTTGTAGTAGCTGGTTGCCATGTTAGCATGTTGATATCACCCGCAGCGTAAATCTTGTGGATTAATCCAATTTAACACTTTATGCTGCACTGCGCTTTGACCATGTTGCAGGCGGCAGCAGTCAGCTAGCCAGTAATATGGCCGTAATGCTTGGCTAATACTGTTACACTACAAAAAAAAGGAAGCAATTAAATTCAACTATTTTCGTCTTGGAGTTCTATCAAATTTAATATTCAAGCTTGTTTCCATTCATTATTTTTCCTTTATTAATAACATGTATTCTATCAAGTTGCATTTATGTTAAGTATGTAAAAATTAAAATATTTTATCTAGTCAAAATTAAATTCATCAACTTAAAATGATTTTAGTCCGCAATATTGAGTCGAAAAGAAATTCACTTTGGTAAAATCTTGTTTGTAAAAAGAATCGTCAATAAATCAATAACTCTCATTTGATTCTGTGAAACATATTTCAGTGTGTTTAAAATATGCTTTCATTTTGATTTAGTCATTACTTAATTAATTTTATTTAAATTTTTATACCAATTAATCATTTGCTATGTTTGGTTTATCAATTGTCCGTTGCTTTCTTGGTTTCTATTTGTTTGAAATTCAATATTACGTATTACGTATACGCCGCATATTCCCACAACGCTCATCTGATATTCATTCAGCATTTCACTCAGTGTCAGTTTCATTTTTTCCCTAAGCACATTTCGCTCAGTGCATTGGGGGCGACCTTTTCAGTCACAGTCTCAGTCACAGTCACTTTGCGACTCTGTTAGTTGGCTACCTTTTGCCCAGTACAAATCCCGGAAAGCGCTTCCATCCTCCTTCTTCTCTTCCTGCTACCCTGTCTTTTTAAGCCAGCCCACTTAGCTACCATTCAGGGCCCAGTGGCAGTGCCAAGTTTTCCCGCTTGATTTTTTCTTCATTCTGTTTTGTTTGGAGTGCGCACAAAATTTAATACGCTTGTGGTCACATGTGTTGTGGACTTTTTTACATATTTTTTAAAATAGCAAAGACAGCAACAGAGCATTTTGGTGTCACTCCCCTCATGCTGGTGGTCAATTTGGTGTATGTTTCTCTCATTCTCTCTCAGTCTTTGTTGCGCTTTTCTTCTATGTAGTTGGGTTCCGGCAAAAGCGCGAATTTAATTAAAATATGCAAATCGCTTTGTGGCATTTTGATCAAGTGTTGAGTTCGCTTTGCAGTCAGTCCCCAGTTCATGAGGTCTCGCCCTCTCTCGCTCTCGTTCTTTGGGTTAAGCCACAGAGAAATGGCTTTACTTTTTATCTTCATACCCTGTGTGTGGAGTGAGTGAGTCATAGGTAACATTGGGGGTCTCGAAAGAGTTGGCCCTTAACTGGAACATATGCGTATGCGTATGCGTAATGAGATTTCTTTCTTTTAGCTATACAATTTGCATTTCCATTATTAATACAGGGTATTTTCATTTCGTTCACAGATTGAGTAGTCTTTTTTCATTTTTGTCTTTTTGGCAACTTGAAGTTTTGGCGATAAAAGCAAACGATAAAATCGTAACCAGTTGAATTTTTCTTTTCGTTCTACATAGTAGTGAGAGTGGAGTTCCCGTGTTCGCAAAGCGAGGAAAAAAGACAGACAGAAGGACAGATGGACAGACAGAAGGAAAGCCAAAACTCATTCATACCCTTCATGAGGTGTGATTTTTATTTGGCTCGAAATGCCGTGCAAATTAAATTTATTGCACATTTTATTTCCTTTGATGTTCGTTTGTTAACAAAATTGTTGGGGATTAACGTAACGGGCGCGGATTAGCCATGGCATTAACCAACAGCCAACATCGTGATATGGCGTAACTCTTGCACTTCATCACTTCCCTCGACTTGAATTCAAGTTGCACTTCTTCGTCGTCGTCTTCGTCTTTATTTTCGCCAGTGTCTTCATTTTCGACTTTGTCTTTACCTTCGACTTTAGTTCTGGCGCTGTTTCAATGTTTCATTTGCATTTTTATGGCAAATGTCTGGAGCGAGTGCAACAAAGTCTACCCCAAATGCGATTAAGTCATTCGGTTGCCATCCCATTTCTATTCTTTTTAGCCTCTGCTGTCTTTTGTGGGTGCTCGTTGGAGCTCATTGACATTGCTGTTGCTTTGTACACTTTTAATTCGGTCTAATTAAGCTGAGAATGAGAAATGCGGGCGAAAAACAAATGTAAAAATTACACAAAATGAAGAGTATTTAAATTAATCATTCAAGAAGATATATTTAGATCTGGCTAGGGAATGGAATTTCATATAGAGTTGACAAGGTATGACAGTGCAATTTAATTTAATTTTGACAACTTTGAAATGTCAGTTGTTTCTATCAGTTTGGCTTACTTTATTTGTTGAGATGGAACTTTGTTTGCCTTGCCTTAATATTTAGTATGCTGTTCTATTTGTAGACATAGCATAAGCTCCTTCATATTCAGTTTTATCAGGTATCAACTATCCTATGTGCTATGCAATCCCCTCTTTGTGATACTTGGCAACATTCTCACATACTTGAGAGTCCTGCTTGTTCGACTCTCATATTATCCTGGCTCAGCAATGCCTTTTTAGCCAACACATTCTGCTCTCAGTTTCTGAGCCGTTGCAATCCACTTCATCATACTCAAAGACGCCAACACCTGTGCAACAGTATGCAACTTGGCCAACGAGTACTTACTGTGTGACAATGTGAGCCAAATTCAAGACACCAAGCAGAAGCAGGAGGAGGAGGAGGAGTTAGGAGTAGGAAAAATTGTGCCAAAGTGCCAACCAGCAGCTGTTGGCTGCCTAACAGAAAGAACCAAATGGCTGCAAATTTTCTTTTAGAGCGTCAGGTAATGTTTGAATTTTCATTTTCTCTTTTCTTTTTTCTGTTTTTTCTTTCTATTTGTTTTTATATTTACGCTCGGTAAATGGTACCAGGATATTTTGCATTGGTAATTTGGCGTCATTCTCAGATAGTTGCCACTACGTGTTCTTCTATCCTTACTGTACTCGAAGTTCTATTATACCTTGGGCCAACAGGACGTATACGTAGTGTAGTGTAGTTGGGAGGGACAATAGTTGACCCAGTTTGTGTGCTGTGTGCGCCGAGTCGATATTGAGCAACAAAGCTGCGGTACAAACAAACACATACAAAACTTGCCATACAAACAGAAATATCCTTGCAACTTAAGCTAGGGCCTGTCCGCAACACGTTTACACAGGACACAATACACAAACACAGACACACACATACACACACAGGACATTCTGCCGACAGCAAGCGTTCCCGCATATCCTTGAGAGCATCAAACTCGATGCGACTTAGCATCGACATCAACATCGACATTGCTGTAAAGCCAGCCTTCAAGCTACTGTCAGCTGCCGATGGTTGACTGCATTCTACCACAACGATTGCAACTGCGACCTTTACTCCAAATTTTCCTAGTCCCACCTCCCAATGTCCCTTTTTTCCTTTCCTCCAAACAGCTTTCATTTCAAAGCAAATGTTGCTAAAGCTTCTAATCAATTTTTGAAATGGTAAATTTTAGCGCAATACAACTTTTCAATTTTTGCTCAAATTTTCTGCTTTGTTTTGTTGTTGTCGGTTGAAATATCCTATAAACAGCATAGAAATAAAAATGGGTATGACAACAAGCAAACACGTTGGATTTATATTTCAAACATTATAAACTTAATGTATATCCTATTTTTATATATCGAGAACAATTAACATTACATTTATTAAACTTTAAAATTTTGATTTATAGATCCAGAGTCTGCTAATGTTCTTGATTATTAACAAAAAAAATATGCCATTTTAGAACTGGAAATTCTTTTTTTTTTGTAAATAAATATACTTTTATTTGCTGTGAGTATATTTAAATAGTAAAAATCTCATCACTGATACTTGGAATATCCTGGCCGAGTGTCCTCGGTTGGTTTTACTTGGCTTTTGTCTATAGTATTATTTTTGTCTCTTTTTCCGTACTCTATTTTAAAATTCCTGCACTTATAGACTTTTGCTGGCCCAAAACAAAATTGCTGTCTTTCTTACTTGTCAGTTGTCGTGTACAAAACGTTTAACATGCCTACTTTTATTTACCTGCCCGCTGCAGTTCAGCTCAGTTCAGTTCAGTTCGATTGAGTTTGGTTTGATTCGGATCAGCAATACCTTGTCTGGGGTACGGACAAAACGCACTTTGTAAAATCGAAAATCCTTTTAATTGAACGCAACTCAGTTTCAGTTCAACTTTACTTTCATTTTGGTCTCGTTGTCGTACGATTGGGTATTGAGAATTTAAAAGTACTGTATGTGAGTTGAGTGGGCGAACGCATGTTTAAATATTTGTACACATTTTTACATCAATTTAAATTCCCTGTTTGTGATATTTACGAGTATTCCGAAATGGGAATGGGTAACTAAGCTGCTGAGTGGATGACGATGACGTAAGTGATGTGGTGTACCCCAAAACCTTGCAATTGCCTGTTTAGCTAAGGGCCCATTTTTGGGTCTGATTGAATGTCACGAATCTTAAGCTTGGGTTGGGCCATTTTGGCAACGGCACGATATGTCCTTCTCTCTATGCAATTCTCAACAGATGTAGGAATATAGGAATTTTAATTTGTGTTAAACTTAATTCAACAAAACAAGACTTGTTTAATTATACTGACTGCAGATGCTGTAAAAATTGAACAGTTCAGGGAAAATTCAAATTCAAACAAATTACTTA
The DNA here is from genome assembly GCA_035043265.1 of Drosophila testacea. Lineage (NCBI taxonomy): Eukaryota > Metazoa > Arthropoda > Insecta > Diptera > Drosophilidae > Drosophila > Drosophila testacea. Next base: position 3,120,960 of record JAWNND010000314.1, on the reverse strand, counting down.
ATTATTTTAAATTTAATAAGTAGTATTTCTCTATCGTGATTACTAGACTAAGTGTTAAATTTGCTCTTAGATACTATTCACAAACTAAATTGATTTAACCAAACAAGACATGTTTTATTACACTGCCTGGAAATGCTGTATGTATGCAAATGCTGTGAGTAATTATTATAAAAATAACAACAATTGTATTGCTAATACTTAACAGAACCAATTTTAACTAAAATAATTATTTTATATCTTTATTTTGATTACCAGAATATATGCTCAATTTACTCTTAGATATTATCCACATATAAACTAAGCAAGACATGTTAAATTAAACTTACTGTAGATGCTGTGAAGGTTGAGTAGGTTAGGTTAGTAAGAATAATAATAGCAACAATTAATTTGCTAACACTAAAACTAATAAATAATAGTAGTATTTCTTCATCGTTATTTTGAAGAACATGTGTTAAATTTATTCTTAAAAACTATCTAAAATTTGTTCCCCTACATTTAACTTACTTACATATTTGTGTGTCACAAATTTCAAAGTTATTTTTTTGCAAATATTTAAAGTGATTTGTACATTTATATGGAATATAAAAATTGTTATTTAAAATCGAGAAATTCTTGTGCAAATATTATAAATTACCAACATCAGCAATTTGTATTGAATAATTCAACATTGTGGCCAACCTGAATTTTGATTGCATGTAGCTACATTTCAAATGTCAGAAAACCCAAACGAACCAAACCAAACTGAGCCCACAGAAAGCTGAACTGGTGGCAAGGTCGGGTTAAAAATCAATTTAAGTTTTAGGCAAAAACCAAAACGCAAAAACCACAACAAAATATTGCAAAAGCAAAGAGACAGCAAATCACAGCATAGCGCACAGCATGGCAAGTAACATAAGTATTGTTTAACAGTAATACAAATTTCTGATTTAATTTTCCGGCAGTGATAACAGACTGACCTAGTTTGGAATAGAAACCGCTGAGCAGTAAAAGGCGCAGCGGGCGGCCTGAAATCAATTAAACCATAAAGCAAATAGGCACAGATATCAAACAAAAACACAAACACACATACTCACTACGGAGAGGTAAACTAAGTATATAAACGAGTTCGAGAAGTATATTGGCTAGATTTGTTGATAAACCGCAACAGAGTAATTAATTAAGGTAAAATTTATCAAATCACATCAAGATTTATGAACTGCGGCAGTGACTGAAGCTGCAGCTGAAGCTGAAAAGAAGCTGTGAGCAACTGAGATACTTTTCGTTAATTACAGTAAAATGTTGTCATGAGAAAGACAGTCAGACAGACTGTCGGACTGAGAGACAGACAGACATTACGAGTACAACTGTAGGATAATTTGATAGATTTGTGGTAAAATCAATTTGCTGTTACATAAACATGCATCAATGTCGTCGCCATCTCTGACAATCATGGAATGTTCTCTGCACAATGTTGAATGTTTGTTCTCTGTTCTCTGTTCTGTGAGCTGTGTTCTGTGTTCTCTGTTCAATGTTCAATGCTCATTTCTGGTAAGATAAGGCAGCTGTAGATTTTTGCCTCAGATTTTCCAACAAGCAGCTACAAGCGCCAATTAGAACTCCGGCCCCAAAAGCCAACAAGCCAGGCACAAAAATATTTCACTCATTTTCGTTTATTCAACTGGTTTTCAGGCTGCCCAATACCCAATACCCTGTACCCTTCTCAGTTTGTAGTTCTCTGATTACAGCCAGCGACATTTAGAATCAGACTTGAGACTAAGACTGCGATTTCGACAGAGACACGGAGAGAGTCGGAGACAGACGGAGAGAGAGAGACGGAGACGACGGCGAGGCTGTTTTGTTGGGTCTAAAAACGCTGTTGTACTACAAGATCATAGATAATAATATTAAATTGGTTAAATGCCGTCTTGGATTACCCAAACAAGCTGTCTCCGATTCAACAATATTTAACGACCACCCTGAGCTGCATTTTTCTTTTACTTTTTTCTCTCTTTTTTCAGAAATCTTATCTTACATATTGATATTAAATTTTTGTTGGTTTTTTTTTTTTAGTAATTAATACGAAAAGTTCAAGTCTGTTGAGCGTTTACAATTTCCAGCGATTAAATAATTGATTTCGTTAGCCTGTTTTGACATTATTGAATTACCTGGCGACATTTGATTAATTTGCATACGACAACAAATTCGTGATCTAAATTATTTCGTTCGTCTCTGGTTCTATTCGATTCTGGGTTCTTAGTTCTAAGTTCCCAATTCTCAGTTCACAGTTCTCTTAGCCCCTTTTATGGCCAATTGTTAAATGTTTTCTTTTTGTTTTTGTATTTGGCCTGTTTTCTGTTCATTGGCCGTGATTGAAGTAAAAGGGCCTAATGAGCCACTATAATTCAATGCCAGACCAAATTTGAATGCCACCGACGCCGCCTGACTGTAAAAAATTGTGAAAATTTGTTTTGCGCCATAGAAAATTTCACCAGGAAATGTTTAACAATGGCAACTGTCTGAGATTTGAATTTGTTTTATTATGGATTTTCTTTTCTATTACTTTTTTTTTCATATTTTTCTTTGTTTTTGTTAAAAGATCATGAACTCGAGCCTTTTGTCTGCTGATAATTTTGGTAGCACAAATCAATAAACCAATAGGAATAGTTTAATGTGGCTAAGAGAAAATATTGCAATACTTGTAACACAAAACGTTTTTTTTTCTATTTTGTTTGTATTTTATTTTATTTATTTATTTAGTAGCTTGTAGTTCATATTGTAACGGTTTCTCTAAGGTCTATAGCGGGATTTCCATGCTACATTGTTAAGTTGAATGGTGGGGTGTTCAGGGGATCGCAGTGGGCGTTATGGATTTTGGCCAAGAATGCAGTGTGCAAAATTTAAACTTGGTCTGAATTTTCTATATCAATTTGGGTTAAATTATTTGCTATTGATAATGAATTAAATATTCTCCTAAACATTTCTATTGCTTAATTTATACAATGTTGTAAATAACCTTTTTTCATTTTAACACTTTAAGTGAATTTGTAGCAAGTGCATTGGTTTTTCTTAAAGTGGATTTACCCAATTCAACTTTAACTTCAAAGGTAGCTATGGCAAATATCACAGCAGCGTGTATAGAGATTTTGTTGTTGTCGTTGTTGTAGTTAGCTGTGTTACCTTTTGTGCTTTGTTTCAACTGGCAAAAAGCGGAGTGCAGAGTCAGCCAAAAGACTTTGGAGCTGGCAGCCAACGAGTCAGGCAGTCAGACAGTCAGACAGTTAGCAAGCCAGGCAGGCCAATACCTAATTTCATGTCATTAGTTTGTGTGATAACTGTTACCATTGAAAACGAGCCAACAGAGCAGCTCCTCGTAGTCATCGTTGTTGTCGTTGTAGACGCTTTTGCTATTGCTGTTGTTGTTGTTGTTGTTGTCTACATTGTTGCTGCCACTGCAGTGGGAGCGAAGAGACGCGGCAAACGAGCCGCCTCCACCAAGAGGAGAGCTATTGAAATCATTTAAACCATTTAGACCATTTAAGCTATTTACAATTTGCCATCATCACGACATTTTCGGCTGCCGCTGGCGGCGTTGGCTTTAACGGGGCTGCCAGCGGGCCAAAATGCAATACAAAAGCTGCTGTTGCTGTTGCTATTGCTATTGCTATTGCTGTTGCTGTTGCTGTTGCTGCTGCAATGCAACTTGGCCAAAATCAGAGCAATTCAATTGAAAACATTTGTAAAATGTCTCGCTGTGTGTCTCTGACTCTTGACTGTGTCCTATATGAGGCACGACAAAGTTAAGAAGTCAGTGTAGAAAGAAAGAGAGGGGGTTAGACAGAGGAAGGGATAGAGAGACAGTCATATGTCAAAAGGTCATTGCTGATATTTTAGTTGTGATTTTCAACTGCTGCTGCTGCTGCTGCTGCTGCTGTCGTTGTACAATTTGTTGGCAAAAACGTTTGAAATTGCTTAAATGTCAGCTTTCTGTCTCTGACATTTCTTTCAGCCAACTCCCAACTAATTGAGTCACATTTGCATTTGTGCAACGCTCTTGCCATATTAATTAAAATAATGACTGGAAAAAAACCCCCCACAACAAGAAATCCACTGGAGACAGATGGAGAGACAGATCGACAGATCGACAGACCGCCATGAATCATGCAACTTTTCGTTTTCGTTTTAGTTTTTTTTTTTGTTAATTTTGATTGCATTTTGATGCATTCAACAGGCGGCTGGCAATTTGCATGCGATCCGATCCAGAATCGATGCGACTTCTTCTCCACTGTCTCTGCCCCAAGTGGTTGGTTGACTCTCTAACTCGGAATCTGACTCAGCCAGCGCCTGTAGTTGGGTTGCACGCTTTTAGCTCTTGGGCATTGATTGAAAGATCGATTGCCAAGACAAAAAGCCAAATGAATTTCTACCATTCGCAGTCATCGTCATCGACTTTGTTGCAGTTGTTGCAAGTTGCCAGTTGCCAGTTGCGCATTGATATCAGAGTCACAGTCGCATCATTGTCTTGCCAGTTGCCCAAAAGGAGCAGCGTACGTAGCTTGTCAAGATTCTCAATATGCAAATGCGAGCAATGGATCCAATGAATCCTTTTTACTCCTCTCCATCCCTATCCATCTCTCTCTCTCTCTGACTGTCCGTTTGTCTATATCTGTCTGTTCTGACTGCCTTTCTTTCTGGCGCGGCCTGTCATTTGGTTTTGATTAAATTGGCTCAAAATGTTGTTAAGGCGGTTAAGTGCCAGGGCTGCAGACTAAGTATTGCAATTGACAAAAATGCCTAGAGAAAAAAATAAAAATTGTTTTACGAGTTTTATAAATATAATGTTTGTTAAATAATCTTAGCTCTTATACAAAATGTAGAAAATTTTCATTTAGAATAATGCAAGAAACTATGGCCAAATTGGGATTCAATTGATCTTATAAAGTAGCGCAGTTTATCATATTATCAATATCTTAAATTAAGTTCATAATCAATTGTTATTCCTAGTCGATAAACCATGTGTGCTCATCCCTGGTTCGCTATCGCTTCCCTTTAAATTTAGTTCGAATCCAAATGCAAATTATGATGAGCTTTGCTAAATTGTTGAATAATTAGTGGGGTCAAATGACTTGTTGTTGTTTTATTGTTGCTGCCTCAAATGGAGGCCAACTAACTGTTCAACAATGTTGCAAGCATTTAGTAAACTTTCAACCAACAATTTTACTACTGCAAAATATTGCCAAGTCAGCGAAGTGGGTGGGAAAATTTCTACTTTTTCTCGCTACGAATTTCTCATACGTTTTGCCAAAAATTAAATGCAAATCTAATTAGTAAATTATTTGAAGCGTGAAATTGAAAAATAATTTTCATTTTTCCACCTTTTTTTTCAGTATCTCCTTTTTTTGTGCGTTTATGCAGATTTACTCAAATGCGCTCAGCTGTAAGTGGCCAGATACAGCCACATTTACGGATACTGATTCAGTTACAGATACAGATACAATAACTACAGTTACGAATGCATTTAAATGGTTTTTTTTTTTTAAATGGAGTAAGTGAAAAGAAAAGCGATGAAAATGACGCCGTTGGCCATTGACCAATGCCGGGAGACTGTTTCCGTTAATTTTAACACAAACTAACGCATTTCATTTGAATCAAAAAATTGCGTACCATTCTTTTTTACGCTCTGAAAACAATGTGAACATTTTTACACTGCTGCAATTCAATTCAAATTTATTATTTTACTCTGTTTGCAAAAGGGTATCACGAACTTGAATTGTATTTTAATTGGCTTCAAAGTTTTGTTATATTTTTTAACAAATCCTGAGTCACGTATAAATTTTATTTATAAATACTACAAAACTTTTGTGTTTTAAAAAGTTATTAAATTAATTAAAATTAAATTAAATTATTCAATATTGGCAACTTACTTCTAATGTTAAAATGTTTTCTATTTTAACTTACTTAAATGCAATATTGTTTTTAAATAAAATATATTTTAGTTATTCTTCCTAAAATCATAAAGTGCACCTTTATCCTCACAAAAAGGGTATTAAATCTTTGACATCCTCTTTACCCCGATTATTTAACTATTGAATTTTATTAATGTTAAAGTCAATTTGTAGGGTACTAAAAAATTATAGCTCAATTGTTTTGTTTATCCCAACAGCTGCTGTTCAGTTTTTTTTAGTGGATTTGCCAACAAAAATGATTTTAAAATGTTTTTCCTTCCGGATGGTTAACTATATTTCTTTCCCCGTCTGTATGGATGTTGTGAGTACTGAAAATAGAGAGAAGCTCGACTTTATGGGGCAACTTTGGTAAATAATGTTAATTGATGCTGTATGTATACGTAGTTGAAGCTGTGCAAAGGTGACGAAAGATCAGTTAAATTAAAGCAATTTTCAAATTGAATTGCATTTATGAATAACAATTGGCAACAAGAGCAATTGCAGCTTCAACGACAGCAATTGCAACTGCAATGGCGCCCACGTGAATGTGATTGCTGTAGACGGTAGCGTTGCACAGTAGGCAGCAAATTGGTCCATTTTCCAAATGCGGTGGCTTTCTTGTGACCAGCTCTTCATGTGGGTAGCAACAGCAACAGCAACAGCAACAGCAACAGCAATTGCCTAAATGGTGTTGTTGTACTCGAATTTCATGTTGCTATCAGCACCAGCAACAACAGCATCAACAGCAACTACTACTTCCATGGCTTCATCATCATCATCATCATCATCGTCATCAGCATCATTGTCGCCGTTGCCGTTGTCGCCATCGTATATCATGCACAATTGTAGCGCGCATATTCGCCGGAGCAACAATTGCGGAGGAGATGACAACATAAACAATCCTAAATGTAATCCAGCAGTATCATCAAGTCGAGCGAGGAAGCATAACCCAGACACTGGCACCCAAAAATATGATTGCATACAAATCAGGCAACAACGTCGTTGGCGGCGGCGACAATATCCCGGCACAGTGGTAAATAAACGGTTGGTCATTAACTGAATTTTGTGCGAGATAAGCATTCCATATTCTAAGTACTTTGCATTTCAGTTTAGTTGGTTAGTTTAGCTAATAATTTAATTTTTATTAATTATAATCTTTATATCTAATGTTTACTCAAATGGAACTCATATTTTGCTACAAAACTGTGTATGAGTTTATTTTCTAATAATTAAAGCATGGATAATCAACATAATAATTGAGAATTCAGAAAAGAATTTGGTTAACGTACATAATTATAATTAATTTTTGGATTTACAAAGTTGTCATGACACATTTTACAATCATGTGTTCGTGACATCATGTCTACCATATTGTAAACTCTTTGTCCCACTGTGCTGCGGCCACTTGGCAGGCAGGCGTGCATTATGCGAAATTCAAATGCCTGACGGCATATTTCACAGCTGTCGCCCCGGCGAGCAAAACTTTTCACTGCTGCCGGCGTCATCGTTGTTGTCGTCATCGCCCAATATCCAGCGTCCAACCTCCAACAGTCAACATCCATCGTTCTCGCTCCACTCTCCATTCTTCATTCTCCATTTTCCGTTCTCTATTCTCTACGCAATCTTCTTGTTGTTGCTGTGGCGTTGACACTCCCTTTTGGCGCTTTGCTGCAATGAAGCATATGCAACGCGCTGCATTAGCGGCAACTGCAACGTCGAAATTCTCGCTGAAAAATGCGTGCAAATTGTAAGGGTATTGCTTTTACTCTGGATGTGGATATGTTGCTGCAGGGCTGTTGTTGCCGTTAGTCTGACTGTTGCTCCTGCTGCTGATACAGTTCATGAAATTGGTTGTCGTACCACGGGCAATAGGGGTATTCAGTAGATTTGTTGTTTAGTTTATTTATGCTAGTTGTCATTGAAAAAATTTGAATTGGAATGTGTTATGTGGTTCTATGACTTTGATTATTAGCAACATAGATGTTATTCAATTTTTCAATATTCGAATTGTATGTTACATTTTTATTTTGTAGAAGTCTACAGTTCGTATTCTTAATATTCCGAATTTTATTTAACCAAGTTTTTTAATATTGTTTAGTTATTTTTGTATATGTATATCCCTTATTTTAATTGAATGTATAATTCTATTTGTTTGTAGATTGTACAAAAATTGTCCGCGTGTTTCAAGAATTTGTAGATATATAGTTTAACATTTTCTCATCTACAGTGAGTACCCCTAATGTTGTTTCTATACGTGCGTACGTACTTGTGGCATATGCCACACACAAATTGTACGCCAATTTCATAAGCATTGCCTCATGCATTTGCCAGTTTCAGTGGCTCCTGTTGTTGCCGCTCTTATTGCTGTTGTCGTTGAATTTTGATTTAGTTACGCATGAATTTGGAATTCTACAATGCAGACTGTTTATATGGTATACGATGTTATATGGTATATGGAGTATGGATTTACATATAGCTGAATGAGTGAAAGGCTGGCCCTGGATGGATGCATTAATTGAAAACTGGCTGATGTTGGTAGCGAAGCGTTTATGACTATATGATGGATGTAGAGGCTGGCAACGGCCACCCGCTCATTATGTAGTGCATCCCCTCAACATTCTGACATGATATGCATATGATACGAACATTTGTCGCCTCAATGAGCAACTGTCTTGGATCCACATGGAGCATCAACACTTCATTTCAATTGTCAGGGCAGGCAACCCACACACAACACACAACACACATACACACACCAGAGAGAGAGAGAGGGAGAGACTGCCGGATATACGCTTGCCAATGTCATATTTAATTATACTAACTCAATTTGCTGTAACCGTGCGGCGGTGGCGTAAAGTTTAAGTGCAATTGCCCTGTACTCGAAACTGGAGGAAATTCTGTGCCCACCTCAACTGGTTCTGTCTCTGTCTCTGTCTCTGTCTCTGTCCTGTCTCCGGGCTCGGGTTCGGATTTGGCTCTGGGTGGCCCCGTTGAACGCCCATTTTAAAAGCCAAACGGCAAATTGCCGACACAGAATTGCTTAAAAATAAGTAAAACAACAAAATTTATACAACAAAATTAATGAATTGAAACACCGAAACAATTACTACACTTACTGAAAGCTTTGATTATTTAAGCGATTTAATTTCCAACCATTTGTTTATTATTTTCATATAATTTACATATGTTACAGAATTTTTGTATTGAGGTAATTCGTGTAATAGAAGTTGATATTTTGTACAATTTAATTATTATTAAAAAAAGTTTAGTTACACATTAACTAAAAAAATTGTGCTAATGTTACTTGAATCTCAGCTTATAGAATTTTTTGTATAAAGGCAATATAATTTTATATTTTGTACATGATAATTATGGAATCTTTATGTTGAATTTATATCTTAATACAATATTATTAAAATTATTTAAATAATTTATTTATAAACAGATAAACTGATATAGTATTTTTAGGAAGCTTACAGCTAAAGATAAGTTTATTTACTTAAACAAAAATATATTATATATATTAAAATTTATTAGGTTCCAGTTCATAAGCTTTTGAGGTAATAAACATTCCTTTAATTATATTATAGTTTTTATTTTATGAAAATATATGGATATATTCTTTTTAGAATCTCACCGTTCTTAACCTCCTCTGCTAGTGATGATACCCAAGGAGGGCGTTGAAAAAGTGTCCGTGTGTGAAATAAATGAGGAAAAGGCATTAAAGAAAGTCATTAATATGCAGCAGCAGACTGTCAGGCGGTAACGGACTCTGAGCCAATGGGACAGACAAACAGACAGCTGTGGCTGTAACCGACTCGACTGGCTGACTAACTGACTGACTGGACTGCTAGAGTAAGTCAATGGGATGCGACGCGTCTCTCGACGCGGCAGAGTATCAATTACTTGAGAAAAATTACTTGTCCAACTGCATTGAAATATCTGTGTGTGTGGCGTCGGGTCGCCGGCTATGATCAAACGCTTTTTTGGCCCACAACACACACCACACACGACACACACACACACACACACAGCACACTCAAAAAACGCATATACGCACATATTGAATGTATGCTTAAAGACTACAAAAATCGAGTGTTCAAGAGCTGAATGCTGCATCCAGGGGGAAGTCTTAATTTCCTTCTATGCAAACTTGGCCATTTGTCGTTCGACTAAATGCTCCATTCATAGCCATGTTTTTCCTTTTCTGTATTCATTTTGTATGCTTTTTTTGTGAAAAAGAAAGGCCTTAAGCCGCGTGTTTTGTGTTATATATTTTGCACTTCTAAGACATAAATTTAACTCCGACTGCAGGCACATAAATATGCAGCGAGTAAAGGAACAAAGAGTACTCCTAAAGCGATTTTCAACATTGCAGGGCAAACCATTTTTTGTCGACTCCCAACGAGGGCAGAAAGTTTGGATTATACTCTATTGTAGAGAGTTATTAAGCAGACCATCTACCTAGGTGTGATTATAATAAGTTATGAAGAGAACAAAGAGTTTTACATATTTTCTCAAGTGAAATATGTTTTAATTTTAGCTGTTAGAAGTAGGTACTTTTAATATTTGAAAAAATATCAATTATAATAAGAATACGTCTGCTTAGTACAAAACTATTAATAATCTTGTCAAAAAAGTTATATATGGCATTAAATGAAAATTTTAAAGTATGTATAGCCCAAGTTTTTACTTAGTACTGTATGATTATTCCTGCTCATATTTACATTTGAAACATTTCTACACAGTTTACTCAAGAGAACTTGGGTTGTATAAAAAATGTCTCAAATAAGTTGTAATATTTAATAAAAATTATAAAATATTTGTAGCCCTAATCATCACAACTCACTTTATACTGGGTTTCCTGGGATTGGAAACCATTCGATTGCTTTCCGTTTACGTATAATATATTTTGATTTTGTATTTTTTTTGTCTTTGCCACGCTGCTGACGTTAACTCAATGTCGAACTTCCTCTCCCTTCCCCACTGCTCTCCTCTCCTCTGTACCCCTCTGCTTCCCAGTGTCGTTGTGGCTGAGGCTCAATGGAAATGTCATCCTGCTGTGTTCCAGTTACTTGGCCATGCAGCTTTGCACTGGCATTGGCACTAGGCGATGTGATGCGATGTATCTTTGTATCTTTTAGCTGCCCCGCTGCTCGTTCAATATTGAAACGGTTTATGGTTTTTAGTAACGCGCCAGGCGGGGCCTATTCTCAGTCTAGGCTAAACTTGATTTGATTTTTGTATCGCCTTATTTTTTTGTTGGTTTCTTTTTCTTTTGCATTTCTGAGGCAAATCGAGACTCCCTTGTGCACTTGTGCTGTGCGTGGCGCAGTCGTATCTATAACTGCAAATCTTGAACGTGCCCCACACACACACACGCACACACTTACGACGCACATGCTCCACAAAGATTAAGCCAAAATCGTACATCAGGCGCGGCTGGCATTGCGCATATGGCCAAACTGTGATTTGTATGGCCAAAGCGTGCAAGAAACCGGCTTAGGATCTCGACTCAAGCTGCAAGCCATACATTTCCATTGCCCCCTTCAGTCTCCTGACTTTCATATGTACCTTGTCCCTTGCCCCTGTCCCCTTTCCCCTCTACCCTTGCTGTCTCCTTTATAGACAGTGCTGGATTGCATATTGGGTGGCATGGCAAGCATTAATAATGTCAAAATTGAAACACTCGAAATGAATTCTGTGTCATTTGTAATTAAAGAGCAACGCTTGCGGTTATAAATTTCTAACATGTTGCAGCTTTACAGCAAAAACAACAGCAACAACAAACACATATACAAACACAAATATAGCTCAAAGGCACAAGATACTTTCTTTCTTTTATACAAATACTACTTAAATATATGTGTATGTTCAGTTTTCTTGGCTTTTACGCACCGTCAATTGAATTGTCCACTGAGCAAACAGATGACTTACAAATGTTTGTTTATATCTAGAGGCTTGTTTTCTTCTTATAAGAGTATTCATCAATGTATAGTTTATTTTTTTGTATTTTTGTATTTTTGTGTAAGTCGACATTTGTCAAAAGGCGAATTTTCCACACTTGACGGCACACGTCTATTGACTTTTTTGTATTCGTATATGTTTTTCCTTCCATTTTCTTTTCTTTCCTTTGTGTGTGGGTCACACGTGTCAAAGGTGCGCCTTCAGCTTGGACCACTGCCTGACTAATCGAGCATTCAATTTTTTAATGAAAGCGTATTAATACTTGACGCTAAGTAAAGCCATTTCAAAAGCCGGCCAAAAAGAGTCGAGTGTTTGGGCATCTGTTTCTGCCGTTTGCCTTTCCATTTGATTGGGTTTTCATTCGTTCTCCTCTATTTATAAACACAATTTTTGACAAGTGATACATTGTGTGTTGGCAGTGGAGATTCTGTGGCTTACTTTCGCTATCGAATTAACTAACAATAGAAGCTCTTTAGTATATATGTATATAAGTATATATTATATTTGTAAAGCTATATACTGATATTATAGATTTTAGGTATTAACAAAAGATATAAATGCATCAAGTTAGCTGACCAATAAAAGATCTAAAAAGATTAAGTAAACTAATCATTAGGAATCTTGAAAGTGCAACTGGTTAAGCTGGAAAAAAGTATCTAAAATATTTGTGATGATATAAATATACTTAAGCTATACATTTAACGTAATAACAAAAGTTGTTTGTTTAACAATTGAACTAACTAAAATTGATTTTTATTAAAATAAATATACTTAATTCGCTAACGACAACAAGAATTTGCAAAGTTTCTACAAAAGAAGCGGACAATTAATTTCTAAACATTGACTTTTGCAAAGATTAAAATAGTGTAAATATTATTTAATTCATTTAAATCAAGTACTTATTTAGTTAAGCGGTTGGAACGCCTACTGGGGGTATTAATAGTGATATTGTTTGCATTTTGGGCGATTAATTTAGTTGCTTTGGCGAATTACAAACGAATTACTTCCAAGTGCTCAAGTGTTTGTATATATCAGATTATCTGAGTATGTAATGCCTTGGGCAAACGAGTATTAAAAGTACTCTTAAAATAATGCTGGCTAAAATTTAGAAACCTAATGCGAGCGATGCATTTGAGTAAATATTATAGAGATGGCCACAAGTGGGCAGCCAGCATTTCAAAAGCTAACATTGCTTTGGGCCAGGCTTTAATGCCAACGATTTGCGGCCTGATTAGGCCAAAATGATGCATCACACACAAAAACACACACACAAACACACACACAATCAGTGGGCAGGCAATGAGATACTAAAAGGGGGAATCCAAAGGGAGACTTAGACACACGCAGCGCGAGTTAAATATGCGCACCGTGGGCTCGGTGTAACCGCAGATGTTAGATAAGAAGGAGATGGGCAAAAAGGTAGTGGATGGAAGAATTGTGGCAGAAAGATGGAAACCATTTCATAGTTAGTTTTACCAATTTCAAGGAAACTGCTGCCTGCATAAGGGCTGCTGCTGCTGATGCTGCTGCTGTGGCAGCAACTGTGGCAACTGCGTAAGAAAATGTGGCAGCATTGCACTCTACTTATGTTGAGCAAATACGTCCTTATTGTTGCTGTTGTTGTTCTTCTTCATCACAACTATGAATAATCCAAAATTTGCAAATACAACGAGCATGTTGCATTGCTGGAATTTCTAGGCAGCAACAGCAACAACAGCAGCAGCAACAGCAGCAACAACAGCAGCTTTTGAATGTTGCAAATCTCTGCCACTTTATCTCAGTGGTTTCTCATTTTTCTTCTATCCAAACTAAGCATTCTCCCACCTTACCCCGAACCGACTTCGACCCTCTGCCCCATTTTGCAGCATACTTGAGGCATGGCCCCACTAGTCAGAGCATCCTCACAGTTGAGTGAGTAGTTTGGTTAGCAGTCGAGCAGCAGCCGCTTTTGTTCATCCAGATCTCAGTGATAAGCATTTAAATGAGGCTCGAGACCCGGAGTCATACTCATACTCATACTGACTAATACTTATACTCTCGGACACGGATTCGTTTTTGGACTTAGACTCCGACTTGGACTCGTGACTATTGCCACTCTGTTGCAATGTTGCAATCTTGTTGCATATACAAATATGTGTGCGTATTATACAAATATTGCACTAGTTTTGTTATGGATTTGTGTAACTGGGATGTAACCTTGGCAGCATATAAAATTTAGCTGCTGTTTGCGCCACACACAGCACAGTGGGGCAAAGCTAATAACAAAGGTGTACTTTTTTAGTTGGAAATAGTTTTGTACATATGTATTTAAGTATGTTTCTATGTTCTAATTTGCGAAAATAAAATTTCTGATAATATAATTTTACAACATGCAAGAGTTGAGAAAAATTTATCAATTTTTATATTTAGATGTGACTAAAACATCTCTGACATACAAAATTTGCTTAGTATTTTTTAAGAGGTAAATTTTCTTATGATCTTACGATTTTTTGGTATACAAATACAAATTATTCCTTTTTTTTGTTGAACTAATGTTGCTTTATTTTATTTTTGACCAGAAATTGAAGTACTCATATCAAAGAGCAAGGTTTATTGTACAGATAGGCTGTTAATGTTGTATAATATTTGTTTCCAATTATATATACAGAAACTCCAGAAACTCTTTGACATATCTTGCCCCACAGTACAGCTTTATTCCATGGAAGTAGCCACCATATAGAGATAGACGGAAATAGACGGACATTGCCCACTTCTAAGTAAAGAAATCGAAACCGGACAACAATAAAATATGAAGAAAAATCAGTGCATAGCAATGGAAAACAACTAAGAGACGCTTGCGGCCATAAAAGATGCAGAATGAGGACGAGGACGAGGATGCACTAGAGGAGGCACTGCAACCGGCCACTACAATAAGCCAATTCCTTGGTATTTAGTGCAGCAGGCAACATGCAGCATGTAGCATGCAGCAACTGCGACTGCGGGAGCAACAAATGTACTTAGGACTGATATTATGATTATTATTATAGTCAAGTAAGTGGTGGTAGAGTAGGTGGAGGGGACTGCAAGTACAGAGGAATAAGAAAATAATAAAAATAAAAAACCAAAACAAGGCAAAGACAATAAATCTGCAGCAGCTTCTTTTCAGCGGCAAATGAAAATGTTTGAAAGCGATGGAAGAGGGAGGAGTAGGAGAAGAACTTGAAGCTGTAGCAGAAGCTAAAGCTGAAGCTGTAGCTGGTGAAGGGAGGAGAATTGCTTGAGGTGCACAGATGCATACCAGCTGATAAGAAATATCTCATATTTTTGTTCGCCCAGTTACCAAGTTGCCAAGTTGGGCAGTTGCTTCTCTTGCCGCTTCTCTTTACTCGTAAGTGCAGCAAGTGAGCCCTTAAAAGTAGTGCAGGTTGTTGGCCAGCTACAGGTAGATTCTTAGTACAGCTCAGCTTGGTCTTGGATTCGCAAAGTCGTGGAGTGTTTTTTTTGCAAGCGCGTTATCGCTGCACAGCCGCATAAATATTGTGGCTTAAAGAGCAGGTTGACGCCTACAAAAAAAAAAACACAATAAAAAACATTACAAAAAGGTAGCAACAAAAAGTGGACTAAAGTTGGTTAAGCCCGTGTACCTTGGGTGTATTCCTAAGTAGTTGTTACTTTTTGGCATTTGTTGAAGTTGAGAGCTGGTGATTAAGTTGGCCAACGTATTGGCAGCCTGTTCCATAACTTGGCCAAAGATGGGGCTCCCAAAAATAATTGCAGCTGAAAATGTTTCGTCCATTATTTATAACTCTCGCACTTGCCTGTCTGTGATTTCAATTAAAATGCCCAGAAAATGCGCATAAAAAGCGAACAGAATGCCAAGTCCCCAGTCCAGAAGTCTTCCCGTTTCCAGCTAGAGGAGTACTTGTATATTATGCACTATAGATACACTACTTTACCTTGATGTTAACTCTAGAAAATTATATTAAAAACAAGTAGGAATGCACGCAAACGACGCATGCTAGCCTCTTAGATACCCTGCAAGCGATTCAATAGTAACAAAACTTAGAGGCAAAAATACATACTTCGATTAGAAAACGGCCCTTAAGGTGAAAATCATGCTTACAGTCTAGATAAGTTATATATAACCTGTAATTATAAACTGTAAGGTTGTCGACAAGGCGAGACAACTGTCCTAAGAACTCGCAAATAATTTGAAATTATCTAATATCTTTGGATTTCAATAATCCCTTCAGGATTAGAAATTTGTATATATCGCTCATAATTTCCTTGACATAGAAAGCTACCCACTTCGTAAGACTACAGGGTATAGGAATAGAGTGTATAACAGCAACAACTATGCAGTTATGTTGTTTTTATGACAATTTCTTCATTTTAACGGTGTAGGCCCGGTCCAAGCCCGGCTCGGCCCGACCCGGCCCGGTTTGGTCTCGACTCTGTGGTGCAAGTTGGCGCTTCCGTTGCCTTTTTGTGCTGGCAGAACCCAAACTGTAACCGAGTCCTAGCAATTATACCAGAACAACAACAAATATTTTACGAGCCAGCATTTCGAACTCCATTAGCTGCAGAGTTATGAAAGTTTTATTGCATTCAACGTTGCCTCTTTTTATTTTATTTTCTTTTTTTTTGCCTCCCTGTCTCCTGTCTCCAGTTTCCTGCTCACACCCCCCTCTTCATCCCGATTTTCCAGACAATCTCATTGAAAGAAGTCATTGGCATTGCGCCGGTTCTTGTGGTCTTCTGTTCTAGAGTTAACTACATTGGGTATCTACCAGTATATGAATATGGCTTTAACATGGACAGGGACATGTGTATTGGGTAGCTTGCCTAATGACTTGTCGTTAAGCTTTACCATCAAGTGTTGTTTTTGTATTACGAGTGTGTGTGTAAGTATGTGTATGTGTGTGTGTGTGTGGGGGGTTTGCTTAGCCATTATTGCATCGCCTTTTCTTTTTAATATTTTATGTTCTGCACTCACTTCTTGAGCTGAGAACCACTCTACGGTCTGCATAATCAATTAAAATCTTTAACACTTATTCCAAACGTTCGTCAAATGTCTGTTTGAGCAAAGCATCTAATATTAATGGAGACTTGGATCTTAGGAATTCCAAATGTAATAAAGTTGGGCATGTATTTTTTAGGACCATTTTTCAAAGTTTAATTAAATAATATTTGGACGTAAAGTCTATAGAAATTAATTCCAAACTTGAAAATATCATTCCAATAAAATGTAAAATCTTTAATGTCTCAAATAACTATCCGAAAGATATACATATTATATTAACAACAAATGTATTAAAGTTAATGTCAAGTCAATTATATTTTATTGTATATTATATTTTAAAATTGATTTTGACATTGAAAAGTCGGGTCTAATAAATATATATTGTTATACTTAAAAAAGAGTGTATAGGTCTGTAATAAGATGTTTTAAGTCCTTGAAAGGAAAAACTTAAATAATTGTCTTTTGTGGGATTTGGTTCAATATGGTATCTACATCTTTATCATAATTTTTCTAAAATTTAGTGTAATTGCAGATTTAGATATAATATAACACAATTTTTAGGAGTAGTTGGAAAAAATTTATGCAATTGAAGATTAATGTATGGTATATGGAGTAACATTTATATTTTCTCTGGTTTCAGTTATTATTCAGTTCTAAAATGGTTAAAACGCATTATTCCTTGCTGGGAGGGCACATTCCACACAAAGTTGATGTACAATCTGAAGTACACGATCAATTACAACACCAAAGCTAAGGCTTGGCTACGACTCTGCCCTTGTTGCATGACGCGTATGCGTCAGTGGGCGTGGCAATGGCTCGAAGAAGAGACTCATATTTTTGCACATGACGGTGACGGTGACGGTGACGGTGACGGTGACGATGATAATGACGATAGTCATTGCTGATAATCATGTTGTTTTGCTGGTTGTTGTTGCAGTTGTTGCTGCTGCTGCTGTTGTTGTTGTTGCCCTCTGCGTTGCACTGATCGCTATCAAGAGACGCCGCCAACGTCAGCAACATCGCGTTGCCGCCAAGTGATTATTGTAATGATAATGAGACAAGTGGACTCACCTATGCCTATCTCTCTCTCTCTGTCTCTTGCTCCCCGTCTCTCCCTCTCTCCCTCTCTGATCTCTTGCCCCTTGAGCGGCGTCAAGTGTGCTTGCAACATGTGTCGCGTGCATAATTACCAGGCGATCGGACGCAATGGCATAAGGTGTTGGCGAGGTTATCTGCCATTCTCCTGCTGGCCCCATTTCCCCTTCCTGTCCCCTCCACCCATTCCCCTCCCTGCTACATACCGTTATGGTTCACGCTGATTTGGACAACCTGCGATGTTGTTGTTTCTAATTAAGTCATAAAACGGCAGCCGCCACAGACAAACAAATAACTTTACCCCTCCGCCTTCCACTCTCCACCGTCTCTGTTACTATAGTCCTCCCTTTATTATCAACAGCTCGTAACTTAGTATGTTGTGAAGGGGGGAAGTGGAGAGGGGGAGCGATGTTTATGACTACTTTGTGACTTTTAATTGCCTGCACATAACCGCAAGTTGAACTAAAGCCTGCAACAACATCAAGAACAACAATAACAACAATACCGCAACAAGTCCCTTTTCCACATTCCCCAGACAATACTCCAATTTCGCATATTCTTTGCTTTTTTCTTCAGTCTTTGAACTTTTGGTCTGTCTGGGATTTTAACTTTAGTTTTATCTTTTCTTTCTTTGTATCCAAAATTTTGGACACAAGTTTTCTGTGAACTTCTTTGTAGTAAACCTGTTGCATGAAGAGCGAAAGGAAATGCAAATAGAATTTAGTATGAGAGAATATTTTTTTTAAACAGGAAAAGTCTTTTGTTTATTAAAAAAAACGTTTGCTTTAAAACTCAATACATAAGCTTTAATATTTGAATAAGTAAAGTTGCAAGACCAAAGGGCTATCCGACACCAAACTTCCATGACTTTGTCAAAGCTTATAATAATTATAATTTTGCGGTGTATAATTTTGATTATTATTTGACCTATAAAGTGATTTTGTATTTAAAAATAGTTCGTATCAAAAATTATTTTATCACAAAATGTTTAGAAATATATAGTAGATAAGGGAATTTCAGACTTTAAGAATAGTTCGCTTTCAAAAATTATTTTAGATTTAAAAAAATTGCTTAAAATTTTTACTTCTCGAGCTTTTACTTTTAATCAACATCTGGTTTATATATAAAATCGTAAGTCAATAAACATTCTCTTCAGCTTATCAAATATTACATCTCAGACTTAAATTAATTCAGTATGATTTTCTTTATGTCAATTTCAGGCTTCTTTTATATCAAGATTTTAGACAGCTCTATTATTAATATATGTATATTATATTCCTAGTTCAATAACTTTTAAAATATAATAGAATCGATTTGCTGGCTACGAGAATAATCACATTATTTAGCATATTCAGCAAATGCGGCTAATATGCTATTGGCTCAGCTTATTGTCGTTAGCAACACGCTACCAATTCGAACTTTATTACAAGTTATTATTATCTCTCTTTTTTTGGCAACAAACAAGATATCAACTTGTGATTGTGGCACACCCATATTCAACAATTTAAAGATATTTGATTTGGCTACCGAAAGCCAAATAACATAATTTTTAATAAATTCTCTAAAGATTTAACTTTGATTTTAGCCGACATTTGGTAAAAAAAGAGAGAATGAAAAAAACTAAAGCGAAATGAGACTTTCTAATGTCTAGTTTAGAAATGAAAGGTTGAGAGATTTAAGGGTTTTACAGACACTAAAAAATGGTAACTAACTAAAACTGAAGGCTAAACACTTGTCGTTAGCAGCAAAAATAAGAAAACTTTAAAAAGTTGTTAGTTTTTTCAGTCGTTTGTTGCCAGGAAGTTGTCGTTGTCGTTGTCGTTGTCGTTGCCGTTGTTGATGTCTGTAGCTTTTCTTTTGTGATATTTTTGTGAGCAGCTTAAAGGCAAATTTTAATTAAACTATTCATGCGTCTGTTTTTTGGGGGGCGTCCTGAAAACATACTGTGGCATTGGCAGTGGCAAGTTTGGTTGCACGAGGCAAGCAGTCAGCCTTTGTGCAAGCTGCTTGCTAGACATAAACACAGACACTTTTCAAGTGCGTACTTTCTAATTTTCACTTGCAACACGCAGCTCAGCAAACAAACAACAGAGAGACAGAAAAACAGTGGCTGCCTTTCTTATGCCACAGAAAACAGCAATGACTGACTTTTGCCTGGTTTGTCAGCCAGTTAGTCAGTCAGTCTGTCTGTCCGTCTGTCTGTCTGCCTGTCTATCTGTCTCCCTGTATCACTCCATGA
Source organism: Drosophila testacea (assembly GCA_035043265.1). Lineage (NCBI taxonomy): Eukaryota > Metazoa > Arthropoda > Insecta > Diptera > Drosophilidae > Drosophila > Drosophila testacea. Next base: position 3,100,736 of record JAWNND010000314.1, on the reverse strand, counting down.
ATGGTGGGTGTCTTGACTACACAACGGTTCTGTGTCTGAGCTGCTTAGTGCTCGTTGTGAACGTCGACAACATTGTTTGCAACTTGCAACTTGCTGTTGTTATTGTGATTTGGCTGCAGAGATTGAGGAAGAGTTCTTGTCAAGCACTTGCTCAAGTTTGCAATATATATGCCTACGGAAATACTTTTATAAGCTGTATGTATATATATCAAGCTGTCCTCTTATAAGTAGTTCAACCTGACTAGCTCTTCACTTATATGATGTACTTCAAACGTGGTCTATACTGCGTTTAAATACTTTATGAAGCAATTTATTAAACCACACTTAAGTTATTTCTAAGCTCAAAAATAAAATTTATTTGAATTCATGACGCAGACAAGTTTACAATTTATTTTTAAAACGGTTAAGCTGGTCAGTGCAAAGATTTAAGTAGTGTTGATAAGAATTCTACAGCAATTAAATGTTATAAAAAATATATATATTTGTTATTATCTGTTGGCCAGGTTTGTAGTATTTCTTAAATTTGCGGTAAGAAAACTTTCATTGTAAAGACAAAGCCATTAATAAAAACCGTACCTTTATACTTCTTACACCATTAGTTCCAACCACAATAATCAGCATTAATACGAAAAATTTCTTTTTTATATGTAGTTATAATGTGTATCCATGTCTGCTATTATATGTAATAAAATAAAAAGATATTTGGTTAACTTGTAAAGCCACAAAAATCATTAGCGATTGTGTTAAAAATGTTGACCACAATAAAAAGCAAAACAATTTAAAACTATAAATCAATAAAGGAAAAATTATTGTTGTTGGTGCAACGGCTGCTTATGACACTAACAAATGGCGAATTGTAATAAAAACAGAAACAAATTTTCAAATATCCACAGAATGTGGCACAAGTCTCCAAAGAGTTGTTGTCCATCGAAGGCAAAAGGGCGGTCCCTCCCCCCATTTTATGGGCGTCCAAATGCAATGTGTTTTTCCGAGAGAACTTACAACGAAATGATGATGTTTTCCTTTTGCTTTTACGAGAGATAAGAAACATTTTATTGAGTCGAATTTTTTTATGGATGTTGTTGTTATTAATGTGTTGCACAAGCGCCGAGTTCAAAATGTCAAGTTATAAAGGCGATGATGCTGTAATTACAGCAACGCAGTGGAAAGTGTTGCAGCAACAACAGAAGGCATATGGGAGTGCTTAATGGCAGATACTCTGTAATCGTAGCAGTTGATGTGCTAAAAGCAGTGAATGCAAAGTAATCATTTATTTCTGCATGTAAGGAGATATTTATATAGATTCTTAGATAACTTTTCTCAATGTTAAATAGTAAATTAACACATTGTGACTAGTGCATTACTTTATAAGGGATACCTTGTAGCGCTAGGATGATAGATAATAATAAATAAATAAATAAAATTTGACCAGAAGTTTGAAATTTATAAATGGTAGTATTAAATACAAAGATACGTCCAAATCGTAGTATTCGATGTAGTAATAGAGTTGGACTTGAATTTACTAACTGTTTATGAATTGTTTAATTCCTTTCTTTATGCCTTAAGTTAATATTTCTCCTTTTGATAATTTTCAATATTTACAGGGCATACAAAAATATTTCGTTTACAAAACTATATATAATTTTACAATATGTACGAAATCGAAATCGAGGCAAAGTGCTGATAACGATTTCCGTTCACTTCCCCCACTTTTTTTTGTAGCCTCCCTAATGACTTCATCTCGACAAAACGTTTTGTTCGGCACTTAGCGGCATTTGCATTGCCTTTCTGTATGTTTTTTCTGGTATTTCTTTTTTTTGGTTTTGCGATAAGCGTTGACACCATTAAAAATTAAAAAATATGTGTATTTTTTTATTTTGGTTGCATCTCGGCTGCTCCAATTATATTTTCAACGGCCATGGAGCATCATTCATTTGCATTTTCGTTCAAAAGGGTTACAGTTGAGGGGGAGAAGTGGGGGAAGCAGGGGTATATCTCTGACCGGACACTCGCTTTGTTTTACAGACTGTTATCAGCACCCAAGTGACAAACTTAAAATTTATGATTTGAAAGTGTGCCGTAGCCAAAAGCCAAGCTCAAAGTCGATGCCATTCCCTTGAGTTTGAGTGTGAATGCAATAAACACTTGGAACTTCAGATGATAGAGAGGCAGAGTCTGAGGCTGAGGCAGCGACATGTTGCATGTGTCATCATCAGCAGCAAAGTTGTCGATGTCTTCTTTGTCGTGCCCTGGGCACTTAGATAAGCTTCAGTCCAACTTGGCCAACTCTTAACTTCAGTCTAGCAGTAGCTTTCGAGTGTTTGACGAGATGGATCCACAAATTGTCAACTAAGTATGCATACTACTTACTTATAAGCACCTTACAATGTCCATTCCATCCATATAAATTTTGTTGTGCTCGTTAATGGGTAGTCTGGAATTGGAATGGCTCTATAAGACAACAAGTTAAGGTTGGGTAAAGATTCCAATTTGGAAAATGGGATTTGTCCAGAGGTAAAGTTGAAACTAATCTATATGACAGCTGCTATTTGTGGTGCCAGGGCTACAGAATTTTAATACTTAATGAAATTTATTAATATGTTTATTAACAAACATACTTGTATAAGTACATGCTTAAACAAATCAATGAATTCTTAGGATATTGGTAAATAAAAATGTATTAATTTATTTAAAATTTGATAGTTAAAAGTAAGTAAATTAAATGAAGAAAACTTAGACTATTCTTAGAGATGATTATTTTTAGGATATCAAGTATAATATTAAGTAAAAAATAATATTTACTTATTTAAATTAATACTTGTATACTGTTCTAAGAGATAACATATGATTTTTAAGAACATTTTCATAGGTATCAATATAATTTATAATAGATGAATTGCTCAATGTATATTAATATCAATTTAATTAAATAATTTGATACTACATAATATTGACTCATCTAAACTCTTCTAAGAGTAGGCATATGATTTTTAAGGACATTTTCAATGATATCATTAAAAGTAATGATGGAAATATAAAAGTTGAATTGTTCAATGTATATTAATATTATTTTAATCTAATACTTCTCAGTAAGATTAACCGTTGTGAAGTACCGAAATAGTTGAAAAATTTGTATATAAGGTTGACTGGTTTATTCAACAGCTGCTCAACCGTTGAGTTGGTTCAAAGAGCGAGAACGCAATAACGATGATCATTTAGATTGAAGAGTCAACGTTTCATGCATCCCTAAGTCCTTGTTGTTCTGGAGTCACACACAGGCCGCACACAAAGTGCTGTTTAAGTAGCCTTGCCTTACAGCAGTTGACAACTGCAAAATGTTGATGATGACTTAATCTTGGCAGTCGGGACTAGCAGCAGCAGCAGCAGCAACAGCAGCAGCAACAGCAGCAGCAACAGCAGCAGCATCAAGTAGCAGCAGCAGCTGTGCAACTCACAAGTTGCAGCAGTTGTCAGTGGGCACAGTTGGGTTGCCTACTTTGCAGAGGGGGCTGTTAGGAGTGGGGGTTTGAGCCCATTACCAGTCGCGTTTCCTTCTCTTATTTTGTGTGGTGGCTGCTTAACCCAATCCTTACCCCCCTGCCTTCCGTCTCGCCAGCAAGTCAACAGTTAATCTGCAATTTTATTATAATTTGATTTTTTAATGCTCAGCGAGTGCAAGTTTCTTGGCTCGTTATTCGACTCTGTCTCCGTCTTTAGCTCGGTTACAACTGTCTTTGCTCGCCTGGGAGTTATGCTTTCTTTTAGCCATGGCCAAGTTTTACGATCTCTGTTCAGTATTTTTTTCTTCCTTTACGTTGTTGTTCCTGTTATTTTTTTTACATTGTTGCCTTGCCACTAAATAATGCACATTTTAATATTCGGCGGCGAGGCAAACTAATTTTTTGCAGTTGTTGTCGTTGTTGTCGTTGTTGTCGTTGTTGTCTTTGTTGCTGTTGTTTTTTTAATACGGTATGCCACAAATGGCATATGAAATGTTTCCGCCTCGATGGGTCTCATGTTTTAATAAAAACATAAACAATGTTAACACAGCGTACAGAATGGTGAAACCATGCAGCAACTATCTACCTCATACTTGCAACGTGCAATTCGAATTTATGCAAAAATATTTTTGCAATTTTTCCCACAACAATCAATCAAAAATCAAGTGACATTCTAAACGGCACATACAAGAACAACAACAATAACACACATTCTCAACACACACACACACATACCCATTACATATAAAGTCCAATCCAGAGGAGACAAAAGGCCTCTGGTGTTCGAGGTTTGGTTGTTTGCCTGGCTGGTCACTCGTTTTAGGTCGTTCATGTGTAAGTTGTTTCTAGGTTAGCCGGGAGGACGTAGGAGGTGGGGGGATAGGAAAGCTATAGCCACTGGACATTGGTCAAAGGGAACTGCAGCAGCAACAGCAGCAGCCTGCAGTACTGGCTATTAACATATGCATATGAGAGTGAACGAGGGCCACTCGGAAAGTTTGTCAGCAATTATTTAATTTCAAGTTGTTTAAAATTTGCTAGGAGTAACAAATAAATAATAAATGTGTAAAAATTATGTAGAATGAGCATGTTATGAAAGTGTAGCTATATAATAGTTTAATAATTAATTATTGACTTTTAAGGAGAACAAAATTCTTTCAAAATAAATGAGTTTTATATTTTTACCAGTATTTTAGTTACCAATTAATAAATTTTAAGTAGACTATCACGGGTGTTCCACAAAAATGGTTCAAACCTTTAAATAAACGTAACATTTATTGAATTATATTTAAATAATTAATAAAACTAAACATTTGGAACAGTAAACCTTAAGATTCTGATTTCCATGGTTTATCTAAAAGCAGATACTTATTTCTTCTTCAAGCTTCAACTTGTCTGACTTTAACCACCTTCTTTCCATACACTTAGCCCAATTTGGGGTTTCAAGATATTTGGAGTGCTATCCACCTTGACTACAGGCCAATCTCGTCAAAATGGCCTTTCGACGCTTTTATATAGAGGAAAAAGCTTCATGCCAAGAGCAACCCTACAGCCCTGCAACCCTTTAACCCTACAACCCTTCAGCATAACGATAGAGGAGGTGTTGCCTGAATGCAAAAATGGCAGCCGTTGTTTAAAAAGATGAAAAATTCTGAAATGCAATTTGATTTTCTTTTTGTTTTTTATTTTTATTTTGTTCGCGTGCGCAGATTTCCCACAGCACTGTTTTGTTTTTGTTTTTGTTAAATTTGTATTGTTGCAATGTTGCCTCTTTTGTTTTTAACAAACTCAATTGTATTATGCAACATCTGCCGTCGTTGCCGCCGTCGACGCCGACGCCGATGCCGCGAGTCGCGTATCTAAAACTTAAATTTATACAAATATGCAATCCACTCCACTGAGCTAAGTTCAGCTGCTGTGGCATGCCACCCGCCTCCTGCCACCGCTGGTGGCACAGCCGCTAGCAGCATTTATTGTTGCCATCAATAAAGTTATGTAAACACACACTCACATACACACATACACACATACACTCGATGCCAATCCATTTTACATATGCAACATTTTAGGTTTTTTTCATATCAACGACCTCAGTTCGTCAGTGATTGAGTGAGGGAGAGGGTATGGAGTGACTGGGAGACGGGGGAGGGGAGAGGACAAGGGCTGGAGAGTCACTCAGCCGACGAGTGAAATTTACATGAAGTACATCATTGTTCAGCTTTGTCAAGCGCGCAAAATTTGTACGAATATGAATGAATGCAGCAACAAGAACAGCAACAGCAACAGCAACAGCAACAGCAACAACAACAACTGCAGCAAGAAGTGGCATGCAACTTCAAATGTGCCGCAGTTGTTATACCCTAAGAAACTTGCGTAAGATATGAGCATAAAATATGCAGTAGTTGTAAAGCTTATTAGATTAACATAATTCTCATCTGATGATGAGACTGACAATGAATAAAAAGATGCATATCTGTGTATCTATTAACGGAAAGAAGAATATACATATTTTCATGTCAATTAGGTGCAGAGCAATTGCTTAGATATAATAAGTAATCAAAATATGAATACAATAAGAAACTTCCAATCTTAAATTGTAATGAGATAACATTACACAATTACTAACTAATTCATACAAACTTACTTTTGTTCTAATTGGTTGGCAATAAATGTTGGAGCAATCTTTTACATTTTGAATACTCAGACTATATTAACTTAATAGCTTTAAAGTTTAATATTATTTTTACGTCATATACAAAATTAAATTGCAGCAGTGTGTCCCAGCTTCATAAGCACTTTGTTATACCCTTCATAAAGAGCATTTACATTTATATCTGCATATATAAAAGAGTATAAATCGCTACCTCTGTTACCATTGGACAAACGTGTGGCTATTGTTGCATGCCGAGAACGAAAGCAGCTCACAACAAAAGACAAAACTGGGCAGGGGCCAAACCTGGACCTGGACCTGGACCTGGACCTGGACCCGTCAGATATATATACACAAACATATATATCCACTGGCAGTGCCCGTCTCGTCCAGCATTTGCATATGTTTCCTGTGACTTTTGACGATTATATGATTTTTCTGCTCTTTACACGAAGAGTTGCCTTCAGTTTTTATTTAGCTGTTGTTTTTTTCTTATACATTTTTTGGTTTTTGTTTTTGCTGCCACTTGTGCAACGTTGAACGGGGCAACAACTGCAGACGCGTTGCATAAAAATAAATCTGCACACACAGAATAGAAATGCTGAACAACGACAACGTGCCACATGTCCCAAGCTGCCCCAGGCTTGAGTGCCTCTGCCACTCTGCCTATGGCCACTGTAGTATCCAAAGCCCTGGAGATTTACGTGCAATTCAACAGTTTTATGACTTTACCATCTTTATACAATGTTCGCTATTTTTTTATTTCGGATTTTTTTTTTGTATTTTTATTTCGAGTTGAGCTTTTTGTTTGTCGCCTGCAGCTTGTCCAAAAAACTTTTTTATATAAGTAAATCTAAAATAAAAATGTGCCTTTTGGGAATTCTTGCAGAGTACATTTGGTTTATGCTTGTGCAACACTTGTGGCAGTTTACCAAAAATAATTGCTCAAAAATACAGTCGAATTATTTGAAACTTGTCAAAGGTTTCGTATTGATTTGTTAAAGCAAACAAGCTTAGTTGTATGAAAAGCTTGGACATATTCAAAATAACTCAATCAAGTGGAATTTTGAATTCCTGCTACCTATTAATGTGAGTATATTTATAATTCAAAGCATATTCATTTAATATACATATGTATGCTCAACCTGTAAGTTTGTGGCAACAACTCACAGCGTGATCTCTGCGCATCAACACCAAAAAACTCAAGTTGTGCCCAGCTGTGAGTGTTTAAGGCAAAGCTGATGTGACAACCAATTAAATAACAATTTTTTTTGAATTCGTTTTAAAGGCGTAAAGCCCATCAATAATTATTTAATACGCAACATGTTACCAAAAACAGAAAATAAAAACAAAACGAACTTGGAAATACCCTTTTACTTTTTGTTTTGAAAAAGTTTCTACAACTATTTATGTTTTCGTTATTAAATCGTTTTCAGGAGAAACATAATGTATTTTAAAGAACCAAGGGTACGTCCTTATTAAAATTCACACATATATATTATACCCATTTGATACTATTGTAGGGTATAATTAACACGTTAGTCAATGATGCTATTTCATTGTTTGTTCTCAGCGTTTTGAGCAATGGATCTGTAGATATATTTCTTAGGCATTGTCATGCAAATATGCACGGCTGCTGTGCAGTTAATAATGATATATGCCCAAAATCAGATAACTCATAAGGCATCGCCCTTTTGTTGGAGCGAAAAGTCAATTCTTAATTATAAGCCATAATAAGAAAACGAATGAAAAAAAAGACAAAATAAGTATAAGAGAAACCAGTTACAAAACGTTGCTCAGATACATATTTGCATAAGAATCGGAAGTTTCAATGTATTAACTTGTTTTATGTTTGTCATTATTGGCGATTTTACAGACATGTTTCTGTGGCTACCGTGTACCCATATATCGAGTCAAACTCCGACTCAGGCAGACTTAAGACCCGCAGCCCTGACCAGAGATAAAGATAATGTGAGATAGATGGTACTACTCTTATGTATGTATGTATTTATGTATGTATGGGGAGTAGGAGACCCTGCATCAAGTTTTAGAGCAGCCGACTCATTAACAGGACCAGCTGGGTGGGTCATAAAACTATGTACGCAATTTTTAGTAGTGGCAGAGAGGTTTGGACTAATGAATATTTATGGCATCTTAAACATAAATTATTTCGCATACTTCATATCGAAAAATGCAAAACCCAACAGAAATTTATAGTTAATTTGATTGATTTTATGTGCGGTGCGAAGACGTCAAAAAGGAGCATCACTTTACATATGTGTAGATGAGTATACTGTATATACAAACTCATCGCGTGATCTGGACAGGTAAACAATGTAACCGTTTTCCTAAACAATTTGTAGGCCTTACATTGATTAATGATATGATGGTGGTCATTCTAAGAGTGAGAGATAGAGAGAGAGGGTTACGCCAACAAAAGAGAGTGTGATTTCTAACACGCTAAAGATGCGCAATCATTAGGCAGCTGCGATCCTTTCAACATGACAGCGCAGGATCAAAAGGGCTCGAACAAGAAAAACTCTCTAACGATTACAAAACAAATTTGATATTGATTATGGTGCGGCATAAACAAAAGTATACAATCAAAACGCCTCAAAACGCCAAGATCATACAAAGATCATTAGATTGATTGATGTTTAAGGATGTGCTTGTGTGAGAAAGAGAACATTCAGAGAAAATAAGAGAAAAATAGAGAGTCAACTGAGGGAACAAAAATCAACAGCGTTGAGCAATTTGTTGATTTGGTGGGAAAAATAAAAAGATATTGACTTTATTTCAATGTAATTAAATTACTATACATTTATTAAAAAATAAAATTAAATGTTTAAGTTTCAATTAACATACTAACGGTTAGTTTTTAGTACGATATTTCTAAAACAAATGTTTCCTCAAGTACTTGTACACTTTTCAACTATTATTTGTAAGTAATTTCTTGGCTATAACTGCTCTTAACGAGCTGTGCCCTCAGCAGAGATAAAATATTGATTGGGCGGTAATCGAAATGAGATATTCCTGCAAAGGTAATGTGCAGCCTCCTATGCAGACTTCTATGTAAATCACAAGGCTCTGTAGACGCCCTGCAGCTTTCTAACTAATTAACACTTAATTTTAAATCAACTGGCAAGGCAATGAAGGGGCTGGAAAAAGCGGCAGCTGGCTTTTCATAAAATCAGATACATATGTATCTAAGTTTGTTAGACACACACATAGATACACACATTTGTCTGTAGATACATGGATGTCATGTTATAAATTTTGTGGTAATGTCTTTGAATTGTTGTTGTAGTTGTTAATCGCATGTTTGTCGAGCGTGTAATGCGCCCATGCTGCGGCTGCAATTACTTTGCACGGCCATTATAAAGAGCTCCCCGACCAGGAGAATGTATCTATGTATCTTTGTAAATATCTATGTATCTTTGTTGTACTACTACTACACATGTATGCATAATTAAACAAGCAACAAAATGTTTGGCTTAATGATTCACAAAATTGTCCAAAATTTACGGCCAACAAAATGCAGTTGACCAGGCAAAGGCCAAAATTGGACTCAATTGTAGTTGTACTCCTAGCTGTATGTGTGTGTGTGTTGATTATATAGCCAAGTTAATGCATTTACCACATATGGTTTTCATATTAGCACACAAAACTAACTAATTGTTATTTTCTTCGCAAATTGGATTTCCATAAGGATTATTATAACACATATTCCGAGTATGAGCATTATTATACGTTCGCGTTGATCTATAGATACGGTAACTAACTAGTTAGATGTGTACTAAATACACACAATATAATATTTGTTATTACTTGCACAGTTGGCCCCATTCGACTTTTAAGTACCTTATTGTTTTGTGTGCTTTAATGACACTTCAGCCATATTGGATGAACCCATTTGACCAACTATCAGATGAAATGTCCATGTAGATAAAATTATTACTGTTAATGTTGCATTAAAATGGGGTTCAAATACATGAATTCATAATATGAGGTAATTTAAACGATTGTTTAATTTAATATAGTAGCAATTATTAGGTATGAACTTTAACGTTTGTTAAGTGACATTAAATTCTGTATTTATACATTTATTATTTAGATAATTGTATTAGTTTTCGTTTGACAATTTACAAGCATGTTCTATTGTCCTCTTTCCTTATTATCATTATTAATTATCATAATAATTTTAATATCAAATATTCAATATTTTTCATCAATTTCAATGCGTCTCAATTTACAGTTGTTTAAACTTTACAAGAATAGAGTTCCACTAATATATATGTATTCTTGTGTGCAAATTTAGATATATATATATGTTGTAATTAACCCAACAGCACAACCAATTTGTACTTTGCCTGTCTACAAATTGATATTTGCAACCCTTTAAAAATCTTCATGCTCCATTTAAAGCGCAACAAATTAACAAATAAATGGAACAAAGTCAAAGACATGAACTGCAATTTGCTAAACGAAAGACATATGCACACAAAATAAGAAAGATTGGGGTGGCCGGTTCATATTCATATTCGTATTCATATTCGTATTCATATTCATATTCATATTCATATTCTTAGAGTATTATGTTTGGAGTTTGCCACGAGTGCCATTGAAAGTATAAATAGAAGTATATATTAATTTGAAAAGGTGGCCATAGAAAGGTCTCACTGTGATCAGACTTGTTAGCAGCGGCAGCTAAAACATTTGCCAAACAGCGTGCAACAAAAGATGTGGCAACTAAGGCGCCACATACTGAGCGGCAGCGGCGCCTTCATACACTCATGCAACCTCCTCACGCACAGAGCATCGCCGCTGGTTAAGGAGTTGCAAAGTGCAGAAGAAGTGTGTTGCAAGGTGGAGTATGTATGTGGTTTTTGCGGCATGTGGAGGGCTGTTCAACGTCGACGGCGACGTTGACTTCGACTCCCGACGCGCACATAGACGCCAATTAGCGTCCAACATTTTATGACAATTCGAGCGTGGCATTCAACACAGTGTATGTAGAGCTTAGGGGTGCAACAAGAACATGGAAGAGATGAAAAAAAAGCGACAAAAAAAAAAAGAAAACAAAAAATAGCAAATTCAAAGTTGCGTTGCAGGTGCCACCGACAGCAGCAACAAAATCAACGCGCGGCAGCACTTCATTATAATTATGGCTGGCTCTTGCAACTGCAACAAAAAACCAACCAGCCAGTAACTAAGTCACACACACACACACACTCACACACACAGTCAGCATATAAACGTAGAGTAAGTATGTATGTATGTATTTAGACAAAGTAGCTGCTGTCTATCTACAGTTAGAAGCAGCAAGAGCTTTTGACATTGTCGCGACATTGACACCAAATGTTGGTTAATAAATTTTCCTGACATCGAGGAAAATCCCATCCTCGTCCCGTGCCACAGCACATTTCAGTGTCAAGTGTCTGACATTTGGACTTTGTGTCTGACAGTCAAATGTAAATGGAAAGCTCTTTTGACTGCAAATCTTTAATATGAAGTCGAGGTTATCACTTATGACAGATTGTCTTTTCATTTGCATGTGAATTCTTAAACCACATGCTTTTATTGAAAACTTAAATCGATAGAAACTTTGTTTTTGGAAAGTGTTTTAGTAAAATAATTTCTTAATATATAGAATAAATAGAAATTAATAAATAGAAATTTTTAATATATAGTTTAGAATTAATTTTACTTACATATTGTTAAATTTAAAATAGAATTTTTACTTAACATTGTCGATTAATATTACTATTAATTTATTTATATTGTTGCATATAATATAAAACTTAACTTAAATTAACCTTGTTGTTGAAATAATAAATAAATATTTAATTAATTAAAGTAATCAATTAAGGCCTGTTGTTGATCTTTATATTTAATTAAAATGAATCTCGTCGCTAAAACTGATCTGTGATCTAGTTTCAAATTCTTATATTTCGTTTCATTTTGTTAAAGAAAAGTAGAGTCACAATATATCTTAGCTTAAGTACACCCCGCTGATTCTAGAGATGTCTGCAGTTAGTCAATGTCAACATTGAGTCCGCAGTTAATGATTGATCTGTCTGAACTACTTTAGATTACATCTAGAATTGCTTAAATATTTCTATAATACACGTGTTTAGCAGCTTGTTTAAATAATAACCGAATTTTTAGTTTTGTTGTTTGCTGATTTCTTTTTAAGTGGAATTCCCAAGAGTTCTTTTATTTTATTTATCGAAATTATCAGCAGCCTTGCTGTCAGACTTTGTGACTGAGCTGCACATTTGATATATGGCCACACCTTTAATCACTCCGCCACCGCAAAAATCCACATCAAGAAAAGGTAGCAGTATATATAGATTTCGGAAACTTTGATGTGCCGAAATTGAAATGGACTCATTCCGTGAGATGACGACGACTACAACACACACAAAGGCCAAAAAGTAAAATGAAGTAAAGCGGAAAGCTGAAAGCTGAAAGCAGATTTCAAACTTAAGCAGTTGATTTGTGCTGAGTTATTCGGCGAATTCGCAGACGAGAAATTATAATTTATTTAGAACAGCCTCTGAATACAAGCTGAAAAGTGTTGCTCAAAGAGCTTCTGCTTTTGCATTTCGAGTGTGATTGGCCTGCCTGCCTGCCAAAAGTAAGATACAAATTCATTTCAGACGAATTTTGGATTTAAGAGCGTGAGTAAGTTGCCAGATTTTGGATACTTTGGTTTGGTTTGGTTTGGCATTCCTGGCAGCCAATCCGGCGTCCAGTCAGATAGTCCGACAGTCGGGCCAGGCAATTAAAACAAATCTCTCGGACCCTGGAACTAAACCGTTCCGAATTGAGTTCGCATCGAATGGCCATTGACATTGGAATTGGTCAAAATTTCAAATTGTTTTGGCTCCGACAAAAGTTTATTTTTTTCTTTGGGTTTTTCCTTTTTTTTCTTTTTTGGCCATTTGCCCCATCTAATAATAAGCCACTGAGCATGGCCAAAGGGATAAGCCAGCAGGCAGTTTATTATAAATTGCAATGGCTATAAACAATTTTAATTATATTTATTATCATGCCATATGCACAAAACACAATATCAAATTCAACAATACGAACAGCATCAATAACAATGGGAGTATAAACATTTTTATAACAAGCTTAAGTTGAGCTTAATGAGTTTTTACTCATTCATATGCGAATCGCAACGATGGATTGCACATTTGAATGATATACATTCGTGTAATTTGTATGAGATTAATCTGAAATTAAAAATACAAAATTAATATAAAGATATAATGCAGACAATATTTCAATTAATAATTTGTTTACTTTGTCGTTCACTGCCGAATTCGAATGATAAACAAACAAATACGTTCATGAATAACTTTGATATTAATCATGCAATTCTTATGAAATTTATAAAGTAAGGTATCAGTTTAGGAAGAGTTTATTAGGTATTCAACTTTTGCAAAATAAACGAACATTTACAACTATTAAGCTTATCCAGTTTTAAGCTAATTGCTTTATAACATTAGTTGTCCCTAATTTGTCTTCAACTTAATGCATTCCACTTAACTAGCAGTTAAATTTGACTTAAAGCCCTATTATATGACCTCACACACTGTCACTTTACAACACTGGTTATAGTATGAGCAAAAGAATCTTAATGAAATTTAAGTCGCGTGATATACTATATATAAACTCGCGTGTATACTTAATTAAGTGCAAGAGTGTCCACAGAAAATCTTACAGGTATATACAGATATACATATAGGTATATCTATAGTTTTTATAGATAAAAAATGATACGCAGCTGTTGCTGTTATTTTAAGCATTGTCCTGTGTCCATTTAAAGCATCCTTTGCATGCTTACATGCGACTTGGTTGTGAAAAAAGTTGATAATGCATAAAATATATAATTTGCAAAATTAATTAATTTTTACAACACATTAATTTTACCCTGACACACACAGACACATGTGCAGCCGCACTCAGTCAGCCGTGCCACATGCACCGTTGCCCCAGTGGCCACACTGGCTGATTTAACCCGTTACCCGTTGCCCGCTACCCGTTACCCACAACAGTATCCCAGCCGTCCCTCTCAGGAATCCATATCCCTGCCCTGTCCTGCCCTGCCCTGGTCGCCCTGTTCCACGGTTGCGGCCGCTTGGCTATTGAGGTAAAAGTAACTGCAAAAGCGCTTCCAGCGCTCATTATGCTGCACCACTTGTATAATTTTTATTTAATTTATTTAAAGGTAGCTAAAATGAAGAACAGACTACAAAAATAAACACATACAGAAAACCAGGGCTGCGAAAAGAAATTTTATCAACATTTTTTTAATACCTTCTTTGGTTGTCATTTTGTATTTATATTGTGTTTTGTCAAAATAAAAGATGTATTATTATTAGAAAAGTTTCTTTTAGTTCAAACTAAACCGATTTAAGGATTGTTTATGTGTTAAATAGATCAGGCTTAAATATATTATTTTAATTATAATTACAAATGAATTACAATTAAATTTAGAAAGTTAGTTTATTGCTGATATATGTTGACATATTCTTATTATTCATTTATTTATTAAGGCTACATTTAAAATTGCTTAAGATCGTCTAGGATCAAAGTAAAAAAAGTTCAAAAATGTAAGATCAAGTTACACATTTGTTTACTAAAAATTACGTCAATATGATTGTATGTATTTTTAAATGGACTTTTCAGCTAAAGAAAACTTTTCTTTGATATCTAAATAAGTATAGCTGTGGAAGCTTTCCTAGAATTATTATTAGTTGTATTAAGCCCTAATAACATCACGTTTTTTGGCACACATTTTGTAATATCAACATTCTTTTTTAATACCAATTCACTGGTCATTATCGCACCTAGTCTGCTCAAACTCTTGCCGCAGCCCTATGAGACAAGTTTCCTGCCATTCATATAAGTTTTGAATACCCTATAATAACCTAAAATGGTCACTTGGTCGTTTAGTCGAGGTGTCCAACACCCAAGCTCATGTATCATTTGCTTGAGCTCTTATGTATGTAGATTTTTTGGTAGACCATCAGTTTTATGAGTGCTTCGATCAAATTGAGCTGAGTGGTACGACCAGACGCTCTGGTCTGGTCATGTTGCAAATTATGTATGTCTTTTGACACGCAGCCCCATGGCCTTAGGGTAAAAACTTAGCCAAGGGTAGTCAGAGCCACACTTTATGGAGGTACGAGGACTGATACTACAAAAGCCTCCTGTGCGAAATTAAAATTTGCTACATTCGCATGTTTAATTAATGAAATGTTTGACAATGTTGGCAGCTTCAGGACTGTCGCCTCTACAGCCCTACACCCTTCCCTTTCCTTCACTTCCCTCTGTGTTCGCTGATCCCGTCTCCACATTATCCCTTCCTGCTCCTGCTCTTCATGGCGTTTGCGGCCGAAACGCTTTGATGGAATGCTCGCTCAAAATGCCAACGCTAGCACGCACATGTGTGTTACCAGTGTGTGTGTATCTTCGTGTGTGTGTGTGTGTATCTGTGTGAGTTGTAATGGGCCCCTTGCATTATTGAAATCGACATAATTTTACTTTTAAGCAGCGGCGGCGTCTCTTCAACATGTGTAGACCGCATCCAAGACTTGGCCTGAGTGACAACAGTCTTTGGTCCCAGGCAGCCCATAGTGGGTAAAAGTCATTCAAGAATGATGTACTAAAGATATATGTATGCATAAAATAGGTTCAATACGAAATTAGAAATATATATTCAGTTACATTGCAAATTACTGCATTTAAATTATAAACCAATAATAAATTATTATGTAATTAAACAAACTATAGTAAAGATATTTAATTTTAAAAGAAAATAGTTTTTTGTTGGACTTTTAAGCTAATACAAATTGTTTTCTAGTTTTCCAATAACAAAAATATAAGTAACTTTGTAGCAATAATATAATATAATAGAAAATAATAAATAATAGTAAGTGGTTAAACAAGTTCATATTTCATATCTGAAATTGTATAATGAATAATATTTCAAGTAATCACAACAATATGCCAACTAATTATTCAAATTAGCTTTATTCTGAACCACTGTGCAACGTCAACAACATGTTGCGTGAGGTGTTGCTGTTGTTGTTTATGATATTGTTGTTGTTGCTGTTGCAGTCACTGGTGTTGGTGTTGGTAATGCGACTGCGACTGGTTGGGTCTGGCCTGTCCTGGTCTTCGTCTTGGTCTTGGTCTGGAGTTTGCACAGCCCGCCATCAAGTTCAAAGTCGAAATGCTTGTAATATGCAAAAATGTTTTAATTAATCACTTTGATGCACACCGGCAATTCAGGAATATTGCTGTGGTCCCACTTCCATTCCCATCCCATTCCTGGCCCAGTCCCAGTCCTGAGCGCAGGCGCGTGACATATTGAGAAGATGTTCGGTGCCCGTCATCGAGGTGCCGGCTGACTGTCAGTTCAGCAATGTTATACCTCCTCTATCCCCTGCCCTTGACACTGCCCTTCAATGGAAATATTTATGTCTTAATAACTTTGTCATTAAACAAGGCAAAAAGAGTAAAAATTAATATGCTCATGTTATTCTTCTTTGATATAAAAAATTCATTTTTTTCCAGCATAAACTGCAGATGGGTTTGAATAAAAAATTCTGTAAGATTTCGTCTCCTATATTTCACACATTAGCCCAACAGTAATAATTCAAAAAAATAATTCAATTTAAAATAGTTTTTTTGGGTGTAAAATTTATTTACTTGTGCTTTTACTTCTATATTTTATAGCATACCAAGACTAAATATTTTCTGTCCAAATCAATATTCAACACAATTTTGACATTTTTATTTATTTCCATCTATATTTATATACCATATATATATTTTTTTGCATATGCGAATGGAGTTAACATTTTTAGGGGTTTATGAGAACATTTTTTGATTAAAAATTTGACTTGCTTTGGCTTCAATTTATTTGTTGTGTGTGTGGGTGTGTGAGCGTTTGTGTGTGCTTGGAAAATGTTTGTTAAATTACATTTTTGGCATTTTCCCTAGCAGCAGGTATGACAATAAGGCTATAAGGAACGGAAAGGGCAAAAGAGCCACAATGGTAAACAATATTTTCGCTTTTCACTGGCTTTTCTCTGTTCAATATTTCATACTTTGCTATGTAGCGGCGGTTTCTATTGAAACCTTTAGCTGAGTTTAGCCTGACATTTTTCATCCTCCTTCTGTAATTCTTCTCTTCTTTTTTTTTCATTTTTCTGTTGCCATTTTTTAATTTTCCGCCAGTGCCGTTAAGCTTGTCATTAACCCAGTTTGAACTGCGGATAGGCCATGAGACTTCCCCTAGGGGGAGGGACTACAGCAGCAAAGGGCTATGCAGTTGGCTATATGTACATATATACAAATGTATATACATATATTGAGTATTTTTTATGGTCCGCTCTGAGATTTAAATGAAATTAAAATCGGTGTATAGCCGTCGGAGCTTGACTTGTGGGCACGCCTGAATATTTAACTTTATGCGAAATGAAAATGGAATTGGAATTGGACTCCCTCAACTATCGTTTTTCATTAAGGTATGGGGATTTTAATAAAAATTGGCATACGTATAATCAATGGCCAATCCAATTGAGACCTATAAAAAGCCATTCAACTATGGGGTAGTTATATGAAACTGATGAAACTTAATCATTCTTCAAATTTAATAGGATTACGAGTACTTATATATTGTGCATTAATCATATTAAGTAGTATTATTATGTATTGAATATCTGTTGCTTAATAGACAATTATGTTTATAAATAAAATATTTTTTATCATATGCTGCCTTTCGCTTTTATAGGAATTTTAAGTAAGTTGAACTGAAATTGTGGAATAATTCGCGCAGTATGGCATTGAATTCCATAAATTGGCTGATGTCTGGTAGCGGCAACTTTGTTTGTTCTTGTGTCCCTTCGATATTTCTTAATATATATATATACAAATGTTTTTTATAATTTAAGAATGCCACACAACGTGGCAGGAGGCAGCAAGAATGACAATAATAACTACACAAAAAGGTCGCCACAAATCAAAATGAACTTGAACGCTAGCCAAGCACTAAAAAAAAAGTTTTAAAAGGCAACAAACCAAATGCCAATAAATGAATGACCAGAAAATAAAGGTAAGAAATAAGAAAACAAAAAAATTATTGAAGCGGCATATTTTGCTTTTAAAAAATACAGAGAAAAAAGATTTTTGCTGCCGCCATAAAGCGTAGAAATAAAAGCACTTAAAGTTTGTCAGCAACGCGATCAAAACATGTTAAAATCGAACTGAAATTACGGCACTTAAGACTGTCCGGTCCCAATTCCTGTCCCTGCCCCGATCTGGCTTTCAGCCCAGAGTTCTAAAACAAGTAAAGCCCCAAGAAATTTATGACTTGAGTGATAATACGAGGCGCCGCAAGGTGCACGCAGTGGGATTTTGTTGTACGGATTGGTTTCTAACTCGATGACGCCCCTCATCTACATTATAATGACTTTAATCTTTATGTGTTATTGGTATACGGCATCAAAAAGCTGGGCATGGCATGCTGGCAACTTCCGATTTATCTCAATTGTTGGAAATTGAAACGCCAGCGCATTTAGCACCAATTTGGAACACGAAAATTTGAAAACTGATACAGACATTCACAGAAGGGTCCCAGAATCATCCATATGAATGTCTTCATTTCACGCCACAAGAAAAAGAAAAAAAAAACCAACTAGTAGGCCTTTCGAATCATTTTTTGGTCAATGATTTGCGTATAACTTTGGCTCTGACTCAACCTGTTAACTCTTTGAAATTCGAGTAGCTGTGCATGCCGAGTCACGAGGGTAGATTCAAGTTTAACTGATCAATAAAGTTGTGTAATTTTGTCAAGCTTGAAATAACTTTTAACTAAACTGCCAAGGTTTATAGATTTAGTTTATTTGGGAAAATTTACTTAAACATTTTATCGTTTTTAATATTTCTTTTTACGCTCAACTTTTTGGCAAGAAAACAATTTAGGAATTGCGATTGCAATATGCAATTTCTTTTAAATAGTTTGCGAATGATTTCATTTGATTCCGATTACTTTTGTGCCCACCCTTTTACTTATTCCCAGGCAGCTGTTGCCACGGAAGTAGACGCCCTGCAATAAAAATCTGGGCAAGTCCCTCGCTCCCTCTCCAAAAAGAAAAGAGCTGATATCAAATTATTTGCAAAATATATTTACAAAAAAAAAATGAAGGTAAAAATCTGTCCAAACACTTCAAAATAATTTGACATCAGCGCATTTTATTCCCACAAAATCTGAACAGCAAAAGAGATTGCCGATATACCCCTGATATCTCAGTTTCTCTCAATAGATTGTCAAACTAATTTGGGCGCAGGTAGCCCTCGGCACTGGGACCGCTTAGCCATTATTATAAAGATGTTGAATAAAAGTATCACATGACATGGTTTTGAAAAAGGTTGACAAACTTCTTAAATTACGGACCCAGAAGACGTTGTCTGGACCCAGCCTGGGTTCTCAGTTTGAGCCAGAAAGAATCTGTGACAGGGTCTGGGGCATTTTCAATTTGTGGCTAGCGAAATTTATGAAGCGTATAATTTTCATATGCAACACCTGCTGCAGTTTGTCTGGCACTTGGCGATCTCTTTATGGTTGAAATGCTTATATAAATAAAAACTTTATAATTGCCGACTGACTGTGAGATACTTTACATTATAATGTCTGCCCGTGGTATGGGTTTTGGGTATGGGAATGGGTTGGCAGTGGGGTTGCTTATAAATTAAGTCAAGCTCCCACGACCGCTGCTTGTGTACTGTACATTAAGGACACTTGATAGCTTAATTTATTGCAAGGCAAAAAGATGCAGGACAACGGCTGCAGAAAAAGCCAATGCTGAGATAATTGCATGCAGAACAAGGACGACAACCAGACTGCTAGGACTTCGTCCTGGTGTTGGTCTGGGTCCTTGTCCTGGTCCATAGTCCTGCTCCTTGTTGTTTTTTCTGTTGTTCTTATGCTGCGCTGCGCTTCGGTGGCGACTCCCAGGCTGCACTCATATATGTGTATAAGGATGTAGATGTGGGTGCTAGTAACTGACTGTGTTTCCTACTACTTGTATCTCATTGTGTGTATGGGTGTGTGTTGTGTGTGTTTGTGTGGTGTGTGTGTTGTTCGAGCTCGCGCTGCTGCATAAAACATTTTAAATTGAGCGTTAAAATTAAACGATGCATCGCAAAACTAACAAACGTGGCTAGCAAAAAGGGCACAAAATGCACTCGGCTCGCATTTGTGGGTCGAGCGGATGGGTACTCTGCACTTGTTTATAAGGTCGTTAATCGTATGTGCACAGAGTACCACATACATACACACTCAAATACACATATCCCTATAAGCGCTCCATAAGCAGCGTATAAAATGTACACAATATAAATTCAAAAAGTCAACTCCACTTTGTGCAGATTTGTTTTCTGGGTTAAATGTTAAAGGAATAGAGATAGATGGACTTTAGCGATTTATTGTATACATTATTTGAATAAAACTTGATAGAACAGGATTTAAATAATATTCAGATGTATATAATTTAAATATAACATCCTATTACCATAATTTAGTAGTTATTGTATTTAATAAATATACTCCGAAAATTAGACTTAATCGGTTTGAACATTAATATTAATTCAAAATGTCAACCACTTTATGCAGATATCTGTAGAAGAATATATTTATAAATCAAGGTAATTAGGCATTCTACAGAAAATGCAAATTGACAAAACGTTTTATTCTTTATACTTATATATTCTAAATGGGAAAACTGCATTTGACAGGCGACTTTTCACTCAACTTGATTGAACACAGCAAACTCATTTGGGTCGGAGAATTTTCATAAATTTTCAATTGGCAAACATAACCAGGCAAAACGGCAAGTCGATTTAGCAAATGCCCAAATAGATCGAGAGGGTCATATGAAAGTCGGTCAATCATTAACAGATACACAGCAACAACAACAACTTCAGATGCAATTGCTTTCCTGCCACTCTCCAATGCAGTCAAGAAGTCACTCATTGAGTTACCTGAGTAAAATAAACAAACCAGATAGATGTGTCCATGTAGTTGGCCTAAACAAAAGGCTCTGTACAAACACAGTTGAAGCCCAAAAATAACAAAATATAGTGAAATGAAAATGTTCGTCCAATCAAAAATAAGTCAACGAGTGCAAAAACGAACAAGATACTTCATGTGGTCAGTTAACCATTCAGTTCCAATTATTATACCCTGTACATAAAGTCACAGAAGTTTGAAAGAAATTCTGTATATTTAAGAGCTATTTTATTGCATGCATGGAATATATTTTAAATTTTACAGAGTATCTTCGAGTTGACTTGAGAATTTTCTAAAGGTTGGCATGATTTTGGTTTTGGGTTTTGGGTCTGCGCTTGCAAATTGACAATTTAGCCTTTCACCTGTCTAAACGAATCTATCGCACATCAAAATAAATATTAACAAAATTAAAAAAAATAAAAATAGAAACCAGCTAACAATGGCAAGGCTAAACAAGATTGTTGTTGTTGTTGTTGTTGTTGTTGTTGTCAGTCAGGCAGTCAGCCAAGTAGCGCAACGTCACTCAAATGCTGGCTCCGCACAGGCAACGAGGTTTCTTTTTGGAGTTTGGGTTTAGAGTTTTTGACTAGAGTTTGATTTTATATATACAATTTTTTTTTTGAAATTTGAGGCCATTGCTCGGCACTCGAGAGTCAAGGCGATGCCCGTGTGGCTATAGTTTTTATTGACATTTCGGCACGTTATCGCGCTGGCCAACAAAAGGAGTCAACTTGAAGAGCGCCAGTCAGAGAAAGAGAGAGATAGAGAGGGAGAGCGAGAGAGAGGCAGTCAGAGCGACAGGCAGTCAGCTGGACAGGCCCCTAATCAAGTCAACTGGTTCAACTGACTGACTGCTATGGTATGCAACTATATACGAGTATGTACGTAGTTGGACAACAAAGAAAAACTAACTGGGATTAGAGCAGTTAACGAATAGAGAATACCCTAGGGAATACACAGAGACAAACTAAGAGAAATATTACAAAATAACAGAGAAATACTTAATTTGACACAGTGATAAATTGTAAAGATACATTTCTATATTAATCTATTCTAAACTAATACGACAATTCTATTTTGGATGGAGAATATAAAGTGACAAACTTAGAGAAATAATAATAATAATATAAAAATCTTAATAATTAATAAATAAAATTATATTGAAACTGACAAAACAAATCATTTTGTTGACATTTCTGTATTAACAGATAATAGAGATTATGTATTAAGGTTCGATGTCAACAAATCAAATAATATCTTTTATTACACTGAGAATATCTTAGAGAATAAGCAGAGATAAACCATAATAAATTATAACAATAATAGTAAGAAGTTGTTTTGAATCTGACAGAACCTTTACATTTTGATGCTTATCTGTATTTTGTCTTAGCCATATTAATTAAGTTAAGAACAATTATAGGCCCCTAAAAATCAGATATCACATCGTATCTTTTATCACATATATCTTAAGCTATTTATATTCCATTGCAACTGTTACTAAATAATGTTATAACTAATGGACCCTCTGGTCTATTCCCAAGTGGTTACAACTGATAAACAACAGCAAATTTTTGGCGCGCAGTCCGACAGCAGCAACAGAAACAACAGCAACATCATCAACTGAAGCGACGTCAGCAAATGCAATGCACATTATAATTTCCATTAGAAGTCAGGAGCGGATCAGCAAGAGTGATGCCAGGCGGAAGTGGTTGAGGGGAAGTTGTATGCGGCAACAAGTCCAAGTCCAAGTGGCTGATGGCGTAAACAGAGAACTGTCATTATGACAGTTGATTCTTTGCGGCTGCTGCTGCTGTTGCAGCAGCAATTCTTGCTGTTGTTGCTGGCCATTTAAAATTATGGCCACCGAGCTGCAGTTGGAGTTGGCAACGGGCAACTAGCAACTGGCAACTGGCAACTGGCAACTGGCGTTGCAAAGATATATAATTTTATACTTTCGCATAATGTTTTGCATTAAAATTATAATAAGCTTCAACTTTTGCATTGCAGTTGCGCCCAGTTGAATGCTGCTGCCAGCCACATTTCTGTTTCCACTGTTCACATTTCAGAGATTTTTGCTTTCAGCTTTCAGTTTTCAGTTCAACTGACTCTCCCTCTTCTCCCTCTCTCTCTCTCGCCACGCCTTCCCACCACTCACATCGCGGCGGGTCGACTTGATTTGAGTTGAGTTCTTTGGGTCAATATCATTGCGTTATCTCTGAACTGTGTCTGTGGCTGAAAGTGGAGCAAGTCAGTCAGCCTGTCATTTATTTAATGTTTGAAATGCCAGAAATATATTCATTTCAGTGCATTCTTAATAGTCTCTTACTCTCTTCTCTCTCGCACTTCCCACACTTTTAATAGCACTTGTAATGGCTAAAAGGGTCGTTGCAAGAGACTTTGTTATTGCTGCTGCTGCAATTTGCCTACTTTGTTCATAGGCGGACTCACTAAGTAGGTAACTAACTAAGTAAAAGCCATCTATTAACGTCTGATGAGCAAGCATTTCAAAGTGGGTAATCTAATAAATTATTGATATTGCTGCAATTATCTAGAAAGGGTTGAGACCTAAATATGCAATCTGTTAAGGAAGTTTAAGGATAGTAAGAGTGAAAGTCAATTTGAGAAAGAATCTGAATAAAAAGTGATTTGTCAGCTTATCTTTAAGGTTTATTTTCTTTAACTATTACAATTGTCTTTTTACAATACGTACCAATAGTTTGTGCTTCTCTTTATATTCAAATTAAATAAAAATAAATTTATCTTTTAGTACCAACTAATATTGTCCTTTATTACTCAGCTACTTGAGGACTCCTTGTGCTAGTTGCAACGCTATTTAATGCCCCCAAGCGTCTACACAATGATTAACAGCAAATTTGCCAGCCGAAGGATCTTAGTAGCTGTCAATATGCAACAGCAACAACAGCAGCAGCAACAGCAATATTGTTGGTGCTAGCTAAAGTTGCTTTAGAGCTTTCAACAAAGTTTATACTCTATACAAAATGCTGTGCAACAAGCGGCAGCTTTACAAAATGCCCAAAACATCAATTTATTCTCATTAAAAGATATGAAGGTGTTTGGCTGTCGTCTTGGCAGCAGCCAACAATGAACAACGAACAACAACAACAGCAACAACAACATAGAGAGTGGAAAAATGTTTAAAAGAAAAACTTTCTGCGGAAAATGTGAACAAAAGCATGCAATTTACAAAGTGTTGCCTGGATAGAATGGAAATACTAGGAATGAAAGGAGTCTGGGTTGGATTGGTGTATCTAATGTTGATGTTGGTGTCGTTGTTTCGGGCGTTGTTGTTGCTGTTGCTGTTGCTATTGGTGTTGGTGTTGGTGTTGGGAGTTGGTGTTAGTAACACGCTAAGGAACTTGGCCCGCAAGCAGCTGCTTTAGAATTAATGCAACAAATGGGCCACAAATCCCATCGCGGTTAAAGTTGTGAAAGCTGAGGTTAAGCAAGTGCAACCAAAGGTAATAAAGTTTAATTGAATTTTCATTATACGCAATTTTTCTAGCCTTCACCAAAGTTGTTGTTGTTTGGGTTGCTGTTGTTGATATTGTTGTTGGGCCTGTTGGCCCAAGCCCTGCGTAGCTCTAATGAAAAATGCATTTCAATATTCAATTACGTTACTGCAAACAAATCTGCTAGGGCCATGCGAGGTGCACTTAAAGAGTTTTTAAAAAATACATGATCGTTTTAGCCGTTTTGGAATAATTAGATTTTCATTCATTTTAACGAAAAGACTCTGAATAGTTAAAATTTATTGTGTATCTTGTATATATGTTAAATTAAATTTTTCAAAGTTC
Source organism: Drosophila testacea (assembly GCA_035043265.1). Taxonomy (NCBI): domain Eukaryota; kingdom Metazoa; phylum Arthropoda; class Insecta; order Diptera; family Drosophilidae; genus Drosophila; species Drosophila testacea. The sequence goes on along the minus strand of JAWNND010000314.1, from coordinate 3,075,680 downwards.
TGGTTTACTTTCGGACACAGCTTGTCGAACAGTCAACAGTCTCTGATTAATGAGTATAACTATTAAAGTACACCTCGCTTTGGAAGAAGTCTGCCTAGAACTTGTGAGAAGCTGCAGCTGCCGAGCAGCACAAAGAGCAGCCCGCAATTTGTGTTGCCTTTGTAATGCAAATTTAAGTGGGAGTCAAGTCGCGTTGCTGAGTGCTTGCCACGCCCACGAGTCGGCATGACGCACATAGTCAGAGTCAGAGTCAGAGTTGCAGTGTTGCAGTGTTGCAGGCAGGGCTAAAGAGACATTTGGCACTTGTGAAACCCCAACAAAAAGAACAACAACATTGGCATTCATCAGCAGCCGCAAAACACACGTTGGCAGGCCGCATGTTGCATATAAATGTTGCCTGCCACATGTGCAACACTGTGTGCTGTATAAGCAAATCAAATCACAGACACTGCCACACTGCCTCAGCTCCAGCCTCAGTCTCTGCTCATCATCAAAATCAACAACATATCGTGATGATGACTGTGATAATGATGATCATTATTATGTGAGTAACAGCAGCAACTGTGGCTGCCATCAGGCTTCAACTTGAGCAAATCATATGTCTCCCTCATCCCTATCTTCCCTCTCTGTCCCTCTTCCATCACGCTGTCAAGTGCAGCATCTAATAAATCATTTTTTGTCGGCAGTTTGTTTGCATTTTTACACATTGCTATAGAGTTTATTCTATATTGGAATCTATATAATATGCCTTCATATTATGGTCTCATTAATAGGCTCGCGCTGTTTTCACCTAAACTATTTTGAGTTTGGGTATTTTTGATATTTAGGTACCTTAACGCTAGGCTAAACCCTCATTAATCAATTAAACTTTTGGAAAACGATATCTATCAAATGTATAAAAAGTTCGATTTATGTTAAACATCATCAAAAGTCACACCAACAAGACATTTGGCATGCGTTCCTCCTGATTTACATACTATTATGCTTATATTATTATTTTATTTTTCTTTCTATTTCCCTCTTTCCCTTTTTATCTCTCCCTCTCTCTCTCTCTCTGTCTCTGTCTCCCATCTGCCTCATCTCGCACTTGTAGCTTAGATTGATGGCGACGTTTAAAACGCCTCAAGTTTAAAATGACAGGCGCCTGGGTTCAACCTCCATATAACAACGAAAAACAAAATCGAGTTTTGTTTTATAGGTCTCGTATATCAACTTGCTAAAGTTGTCGGAGCTCTTTGAAATCGGTTTGTGAATTCTGAATGAATTACAAATGAAAGTAAGGTGTTGGTACATGAAGATCCAACGAATAAGCAAAACCTAATGACTTGGCCAAAAACTTGTGAGCTTGTACATAATATTAATCAGTAGCTCAATAAAACTTAATGTGCGTGAAAGTTGCTAAAGATAAGAAAATAATTAAATGTAAATTTAGATTTATGAGAAAGATTAAAATTTAAATATTTATCTTTAATTATTTAAGTAGAAGTATATACTTTTACTAGACAAGGTATCAATCTTATAGATTATTTATTGAATGTCAGTAAATCCCTCAATATAGAAAGATTAAAATTTTAATATTTAGCTTTAATTATTTAAGTAGAAGTATATACTTTTACCAGACAAGGTTTCAATCTTATAGATTATTTATTGAATGTCGGTAAATCCCTCAATATAGAAAGATTAAAATTTAAATATTTATCCTTAATTAAAAGTATTTATTTTTACTAGACAATCTTATAGATTATTTATTGAATGTCAGTAAATCCCTCAATAATCATTTAGTTGCAGTTCTGCTTATCAATTTCAATTCTAGACTCTCTCACTGATTTCGATCCTAATTGCTTAATCTATTTATCTTCGTGCAGCTGGTAATTGTTTCCTTGCTGTCGTCGAGCCCGTGTGGAGTTGCAGTTGCCCCTTAATGTGGCGTCTGGTTGTCTAAATGTTTCCTGCCAAATTGTAACCCCTTTTTGTAGATCCCTTGACACTTACAAAACGACCGCAGCACATTAAAGTGAACGCCGACACTCTGTTTCAAAGGTGTTTTGGGTTCGGTGATATAAAGGCAAAAGCCGCAACACTATTTCCCCATTGACAATAAAAAATCTTTATTTAAAACATTTCACGGCAGCAACAATAAAACACCGAAAAGTGTTGCTGTTGCCGTTGTTGTTCCCAGTGTTGTTGATGTTGTTGTTGGGTTTGTGTAGAAGCCAAAACCGCAACATGTTTGAAGCATTTACACGTGCGGCAAAGCTAAGCCCGAAATGGAATAGAACGGACAGGGATCAATGCCGAATGTGAGCCAGTAAACTAGGTGCGATGGAGCGATGAATTTAAGAGGGGATGAGGTGGGGCCAAGAGGTCAACAGCAGACAGGAAACGTGTGAGTTGCAACGCCAATGGCATTGCTAACGTAGTTGCTGCAGAGCCATTTCAGTTTCAAACTGTCTCAACTATAAAAGAAATCAATTACTTTCGCTACAAACCGGACGGGGGATCAGGGCCAGGTTGGGGGCCAGGATAGTTGAGAGCAGGGCAGGGCAGCGCAGGGCAAGACAGGACAGGACAGGCCAGGCCAGTCAAATGTGCTCACACTTCCGCCCTGGCGTTTGGAAAAATGCACAGTGTTGGTTAAGAGAGAGGAGCGGGGGATTGGCTATCGAAGCTTGCAGCGTCACGTGCCACAAAGAACGCGCTACAAATTTGTTACAACTAATGCGTGGGTGCAATTCGAAATGCGCTTCTAACATATGCAGCGAGAGTTGCCTGAACAACATATGTATTGCACCTACAAGGGTTGCCAATAAAGTTGATTGTATTTCATAATAATATATGTATTGATCTTCATTTAATAAAAGAGATACAAATTAAGAGATTAATATAAATAAGCATACTGAAGTCCCAAAATTTCTGATACCAAGTTTTGCTTGAAATAAATATGTATGTATTGGACCATCTAAAATTCTGCATAACTATCTTGCATTGCCTGAAGACCCGACGACTTCCATAGCATCAACCACTTAAATCTTACTTACACTTCCATATCTTATAAACTAGTCAGCTAACAAAATTTGTATAAAGTACAATTCATTCGAAATGCTTAGTCTATAGTGTAGTCTGCGTTCCCCGTGATCCTGATTGAGTTTGCCCGAAACTTCCCTTACATTTATTTTATTATACTTAGTATACTTAAACCTAGAATAGTATTATTCGCTCAGTTGTAGCAATACCCAGGGCATAAATTGCCTAAAATTTGCCGTAACTTTGCAGCAGATCACAACTTTAACGTAAAATTAAGCACATTTTACAGTATTTTTACATACATCTCATATGACTAACTTCAATATTTCTAATCACTTTTAATTCACGAATTCAATTATCAAGCTTATTTTCGAATTTTTGAATCCGCCCTCGCATTGAACTTTGCACGAACTGGACCCGAGAGCAAGACATGTGAATGCGGCTTCAATGGCACTTTGAATATTGTTACGCTCGATTTGGGTTCGTTGACTTGGCCCAGGGGCGTTCCATAGCATGCCAGGATTATTTGGAAGGGCAAAGGGAAAGGAGAAGAGAGGTATTATGGAAATGGGTAGAGTGGGAGCTCTTTGAAGTGCAGTTTATTTTATCAAAGTTATTTTCGTTTGCGCTTTGCAAGTAGCGCAGTTTCGATAAGATGCGTTAAGTAATTATAAATGTTAAGCAGAATTTTCTTTCTTTTTTTCATTTTTTATCTGGCATCTTAATGCAAATATTTGACGCGTATTTGCGCTGGGCTTCAATAACTTTTTATAGATGGCCGTTTGGTATTTGGCTGTGCAACTGCAACTGCCACTGCCACTGCCACATGGGGCAGTGCGTGGCACTTGTTAATCTAATCAATGCAACGGAAGATGCAACTTGCCGCAAAAAGTCAATCCTAAACGCAATGCACTTGCTGCTTACCACTTACCAGTTACCACTTGCCACTTGCCACTTACCACGGTGACCAGTGGCCGCTGCCACATTAAAGAGCCAAAGGTGTCGGTGGCAAAAGCCCAGCGCCGTCAACACCAAAACCAAAGAGAACAACTCAGCAAACGTTGTTGTTTTGCTGTTGTTGCAAGTTGCTGTTGTTGCTATTGTTGTTGCTGTTGTTGTTGCAAGCTGCCCCAAGGGTGCGGCGAGGCCGTCAACGATGTCCATTATCAACGAGGCGCAACTAAAATATTTTAATTAACGCAATATTTGCACAAAATAACCAACATTACAAGTTCAAGGCGCTAGATAAGAATACGTACAAAGTAATGGGCAGCGGAGGCAACGACCAAAGGGAGAACTTCACCAAAGACGACAACATTGCAACACATACCCCAATAAACAATCCTAATTGTACTTAATTTAATAGGCAGCTCCTTAAACTGTTTTAAATATATTGTTAACTAAAAAAAAAATACATAGTCACCTTTTGATTTAATTTTAGTAAAAGCAATATAATTTTCAATTATTAAAAGGGACAATTTAATTGACTTAAATATTTACAGTTATAGTTTTTCATTATAAATAGAATATTTAATTACATAACTATTTCTACAAAAAAAGTGTTTTTTTTCCTCAACAGTAATATTTCAATATTATTATTAATATATTTAATATCTTATTTATTAGTGCAAAGCAAAAGCATATTTCTTTGAGCTTATTTGACTTTATTTTATGACTAGTAATACTTTTATTCTAACGAGAATTATATATATTAGACATTATTTAATGATTAGTCGTAGTTTTGTTTATATGATGTATATAATACTTAGATTAATTAAATTATTTTTATTTTTATATTTACTGAAGTAGTAATAATATTTTATTATTATTAATATAATTAGTAACAATTGGCTTGTTCTTCATTTTTATTACCATTAATAGACAATATTAAATTTGTTCTTATACAAAATATTTATTTAGTTTTAAAATTCCCTTCACAATTATTGTTTGTTGGGTTGCCTACATTTTGTACAGTGGTGTCTGTGTGTGTGACACTTGCAGTGGTGCAACTGCTGCTGTTGCTGTTGTTGCTGCTGCTGCTGCTGCTGCGCACTTGACTTGCCACAACACGCAATGGGCCGACTAAGGAGGCTTGGCAGACCAGATAGCCACTACTGCCACTGCAACTGCCACGCAGGCGTACACCACTCAACGCCTTTTGCAACAGTGCTCGTATGTGTATGCGTGAGTGTGTGTGAGCATCTAAGATAGACATGCAGATATCATTGTGGCAAGTACTTGCTGGACACTAGCAGAGTACATACACATACACACATATAACTGCTTCTATACATATAAATATATTTATATATAAATAAGTACGTCGTCCAGAGTTGCCTATCTCATTGCAATCAGCGCATGCGTTTACAACGGACGATCGTCGTCCCTTTCACAGTAGCTATTGACCAGGTCGGGCGGGGATTGGTAGTGATGAGGGGGAAGAGGTATACTGGGACTGGACCTGGTTATGGCCTGTCTGCCGCAGTTGAAGTCGCAGTCGCAGTCGCAGTCCCATCCTCATCAGCGATGTGGCTCGCACGCTTATCGCATTTTAGTAGTGCAGCGATTTATCAAAGTTAACATAGACTTTTAGCTTGTGAGCCAAGATAGTCCGGGAACCCAAACCAGAACCAGAACCAGACCCCGACCCAGAACCAGAATGAGACCAAGACCAAGACCAATACGAAGACCAACACAAAGATCGAGCTGGACTTTCAGTTCAGGTTGGAGTTGGAGTTGGAGTCGGAGTTAGAGGCAACCATCTCAATGTCCATTTGGCTAGCTCTTTTGCCTCGAGGGCCGCCACTTGGCGCTTTTGGCGGCGTCTGGCAACCTCAACGCATTGCGTTATAAATCATTTTTATTTGTTTTGCTTTTTAGCCAAGTTGAATGCCAGTGAATGGCCAAGTTGGCTCTCTAATGTTTCGGGAATCTCATGCGTGTGTTATCCGACCGTAAAATCTAAAGCAACAAATGCACTTTAATGATGCATTTAAGGTCTTCTAGTTAAGCCTTGGCCAAAATTGTTTTCTAACGTAACCCCAACGTTATGTGCTCTCAAATATTTAAAACAATATAATATTTCTATGAGTATTATTGAAATCATTTTTATTCATTTAAAGAGAACACTTTTAATACGGCTTTAAGTAACAATTACTTGAATCAATTTTCTAAACATTACTTTTAGCATTTTGTTGAATTTTGTGTTGAGGTTTATTATCTAAAATTATAGCAAGAATAAAAAATTTATTTTTGAGAATTAATGTATATTAATATAATATAATATATAGATCAAATCATGACAAAAATGACTTTCCGCACATGTTAGATTTGACAAAGTTATGTAAGTTTGAAATCTCTTGACCCTTGGAACTGGCAACTTTACAAGTCAAATTTATGGTCACTTTTTGAATGAATTTTTACAAATAAGTGAAACACCTCAGAGTCAACTTTAAGGCTAAAAACAATTTATAAGTTATGGCGCTCGTATGACAGAGAACTTTCACCAACTTCCATATAACTTCACTTCTTCTCTCTCTCTCTCTCTCATTCTCTCACTTTTTGATTTCCTCGAATTGCAATGACCTTGAAAAGTTTTTTTGTTTGTGTTGCAACTTTTGTGCTGCCACAAGTTGAAAGCCAAAAAAAACTTTTGTACTGCACACGCACAAAAAGACAGAAAAAAGCCAAAGCTGAAGCTGAAGCTAAAGTCGAAACCAAAGCATCGTAGTTCGTAGTACAACTTAATTACAGTGACTTCCAAAAGAAGGCGCCACATTGCCTGATTCTCTCTTCTCTCTCTCTCTCTCTCTGGGTGTGTGTGTGTGTATGCTGGCTGGGTGCCGAAAATATCACTTAATTAACATTTTTCGCCATCGCCAGGGAACGCCGAACGTCGACCGTAATTAACGCGTCCACTTAATGCAAACGCCATTGAATAAACGAGTAATTGGACGACATGTTGGCCAAAAACGAAAAAGGGAGCAGAGTACAGGAACGATAGCTGGCCGATTCCAACTACCTTCGACTTCGGCAACAGCACAGCCTGTGGGCTCCATCGACTATGCAAATGATTTGCCGTGGCAGGTTGGCTGTAGCCTGTTGCCAGTTGCCAGTTGCCAGTTGCCAGTTCCTGCCTCTTGCCACTTGCTGGGTGGCCGTGCGACAAAAATTAAAACCAAACAACGATTTCCAATCAAAGCAACAACTTGGCCAGGCAACGCCTCGAATTGGAGTCCATGTCCGAGCTGTTGCTGCAGTTGGAGTTGGAGTCAGAGTCAGAGTCGGGTCTGCGTGAAGAAATCGCAATTCGCGCCCCGTAATTATGCGACAAATGCGTGAGGCAAGTCGCAAGATTTTGCCTCTCGCCATTCGCAACTTTATAACGTAATTTAATTAATTTATGCACTCGCATTATTCAATGGAGTGCGCCGCCTGCATGCGTAATTATTGCAGCTGGAGCTGGTGCTGGACAGGATCGGCTATCGATCGACCTGGCGTCACTCCGACTGCCGACTGGACGCCCCTTTGCATGCCAGATGAGAACAAATGCCAAAAATAAGAAAATATATAAATAAATATAATAAATTGAGGGACTTTACAGTGGTTATTGCTTATGGGCCTCAAGATTGCTCTAAGCCACTTTACACGCATTTTTATTGAGCCCTTCCATTCCATTACCATACGCAACATTTATTTTTATGGCAACGAAATTACTTAAAAGCTTTTTCGAAGTGTCTTCCAAGGCGTTGGTATGGCTAATAAACCCTATTGCTATTATAAAATACATAAAAAAATGCCCAAAAGCGTTTATTTTACAATCCATGCAATCAGATAATATTCCAATAAATATTTGCCTCATACATATGAACATATTATTATTTAAAGATACTTGAATTGAACATTAGTGCATTTACATAAATATATCCAATTTAATTCAATTCAAATTCATTGAAATTCACAATTATTATTTTTTAATAAGACTTTTTATTACTCATCATAATAAAAAATCTTGTGCAGCATTCTGAGAATATTAAATATGGTTATAATTTTATTCGTAAATGTATATATGACTTATTTTAATAATTTGTGACAACAGAGATGTGCTGTTAAATTTTGTTTGATATATATAATATTGAATTTTTTAACTACTTTGCTTTGTAGCATTTGGTGCAAAGAGAAATAAACGTTCAACTTGATTAAAGAGTAAATAAATAACTTGAACATTACTTAATTCACATTATCGCAGACTCATCTGATGACAGTGGCACAATAAATGTACATGGTTAGCTACTTAAAAGCGATATTACATTTAATAACCATTAATTTGATAGAGAAATGCTGCGATAAATTGCGTTAAATCACTCAAAATGTGGCATTCAAGCGATGCCTACTGTACGGGTCGACATGTATTTATGGGCTAGATCGAAACAATGGGCCACATTTCAGTTATTGTGCCTGATGCTGAATGTTGGATGGCAATGCCATTCTTGGAGAGGGTGACTGAAGGGGGGATGGGGGCATCATTGCCAGGCCCATGGGGCGTAAGACATGTGCGCGCAATTAGACACGCCCCAAACGTTGTGTGTAAGCCTAAGTATCTATAAGATACGCGCACTGTGGTGTATCTGTAGCTTACACAAAATCATAATCCGCCACAAGCCGTTTGTACAATTGAGCGCACTGTCGCTGTGCCCAAGTTGTAAAGTTGATTGAATATCATATGTGTGTGTGAGTGTGTGAGTGTGTGTATCTGTGTGTGACAGCTGGACAGTTGCTTGTTGGGCTTTGCTTTTGTTTAGTTGAAGTATCTGCAGTTGACGTTGCTGTTGATGTTGCTGTTGCTGTTCCTGTTGATGTTGCTGTTGTTGCTGTTGTCGCGTGTCACATGACACAAAGTGGACAGTTTTGATTACTGTTGAAATTGAAAGGGAAATTGTCGAGACGCAGTCAAAGCCATGAAGTTCACTGTATTTGTTGCTGTGTCTGTGGGTCAAACAGTCTCTGCCATGGATAACGAGTCGAGTGCCTTGTGCTTACAGTTCTGACCCAAATTGGATTGGGTTTAAAGGCGTGTTCCACACACTCAGTCTACACACAGTCCAGAGCTTAAGCCTAAGCTCCTCCAGCTGTCACAATTGCAGCAGGTTGACACAAGTTTTGATATTGCAACCACACCAAATGTGGCATAGCTTCAACAGATTTGTAAGCGCCAAATAGGGAGAGCACAAATACAAATAAATTAGAAGAATTATGTACTTACGAGGTAACTTCACTTGGTAAAAATATAAATAAATTTTAAGACTGTAATTATATTATTATAATATACTGACCACACGAAAGCAATTGAAACCCTCGTAGAAACTACCATATAACTAAGCCATTGACATTACAATAATAAGTACTTACAGGTTTTGAAATAGTCATCAAGTTGCAACTACCACAAACGGTTGCGTGCAGACAAACAAAGTCAGGCTGGGGTCTGGTTAAGTGGCAGATGGTTTGTCAGTATGCTCAAGCATATTGCAAATTGGTTGGCTTGTATTGGATTCGACTGTGAAATTCACATTGGCATTATCGGGGAACTATGTCATAACCCCAATGCATCAATTATATTGCAAATCCAACAAATTATAAGGCAAGACATAACGTTACGTTCTGTTCCGCACACAAATCGTTCATACAAACATAATAAATGAGCTGCTATTGGAATTTAGCGCATAATCAGACAGAGCTGGGCTAGGCCAAAAGAGAGAGACAGGCAGAGATAGATAGTAAGAGAGAGAGAGAGAGAGTGAGAGGGAGAAAGAGGGGGTTGCAACAAGAATTGACTTGGGTTTGGCTGCAATGCGATAAGCGGCTAAAACAAATGTCATACTCGCTACAATAGCGCTCACAACCCGCCAGCAACAAAGACAACACAACACAACACAACACGGTAGCAACATGTGTACTTGCAGCAGCAACAGCAACAGCAGCAGCAGCAGCAACTTTAACTGAACTCCTCCAGTTGCTGCTACTGCATTGCCTTGTCCGACAAATATGATACGAGCTAAATCTCCTTGGCGTCCTTCTTTTGCCTCATAATTGATATTTTTGTTTCGTGTTTTCGGGACAGAGGGGAGGGCAACATGTGCAACAGTGAACAGCAACAGCAACAGCAACAGCAAGAGCAACATCAACAGCAAGAGTAAGAGCAACATGTTGCCAGTCTCCACAAAGTTACCCAGATAAGAACAAGCAACTCGTGTCGGACTCTTGGTCGGAGCTAGCAACCCACATGCGGATCTCAATGAATTCCTTTTTGCGTGGTTGTGTGATTTGAATTTATAACTTGGCCAACACAAGTCTTGGGACTGACTCAAAGCACAAGTAAGTATCTATCGTATGACTCTATGACTTGGTTTCTTATTGCATTATCTTTGATTTAAAACCAATTCATCAACTCGCTGACTTGACGATGACTCTGTTCCGACTCCGACTGCAATATTACCGACTCTTCATTGGGTGGGTTGCACTAATTGATTTTCGTTATGAGTAATGATCCCAAATCGCACATCCAAATGGATGACTCGGTGGCGGCGTCTGTTATGGTAATATTCATAAATCAGGATCTAAATTAAAGACAAAAGCGATTGGTAGTGGGCGCACAAGTTGCTCAAGATAATCGAGCAGGAAGCAAAGTCAGATTGTGAGAATAGAATGTCATATTTAAGGAACTTGGAAAAACTGTTTAGAAAATTCCTTAAAACCTTTAAAAATAATAGTATCGACCAAGATGTATAAGGCATCTGTAGTAATGCTGTATATCAGGCATTAGAAATTTAATTACCCTCTCCTTTAACACTAATTAAAACGCAATCTTTATGTTATTTCTTGTCGAACTAGGAAACAATTTGGCTTGTCAGAAACGCCTTATAAAGTGAGATACTACAATCCCAAGGCAATAATTTAGCACTTAAGCAACTCAAATATGAACTGTAAGTTGAGCTATAAACTTTAAGCATACGTTCAATGCACTTCTCGACATACTATAATTCTCAAAGAATTCTTTCATTTTACCAAATCCAAACTGACTCAGTGCAATGCCAAAAAAATAGGAAAACATGTATAATTGGTTATGCATATTTGCGAATTTGATGTTACGAGTATATGTATATGTATGTATGTATTTTTTATGGCATTTTCTATAGATTAAATGTGAGTTTTATGTGCGCACTCGAATTGCAGTGGGTCCAGTATTGAATGCTTGCTACCAATTTGGTAGATTGAAGGCAGCAACCTTTTGTGGCGTCATAAAAATCAAAACAGACAAATCTTTATCAGTAAATGCATCGCCAGGGAGTTGGTCGAGGCAAAGATGTAAAGAAGAAGAAGGAAAAATATATAAGAAGAAAAGATTCTCCAGCAAATACCATGCATTGGCTCAAACTGGGTTTTATGAACTACATATATTAAAAAATTGAGAACAAAAATATAGCGCAAGCTAATTTTGGCGCGCCAAAGTTTGGATACCCTTGCAGTGCCCTGCGTAAGCCGTCAGATTTTTTACAAAATTTGTTAAAGGTTGATTTTGAACCGATCGTTCCTATGGCAGCTATATGATATATGTAGTTGTCCGATTTACACCAAATTTGGTCAGCTTGTTTAAAACTTATTCAAACACACAATGTGTATATTTGGTTGAGATATTTTGAGAAACAAAAAAGTTTTTCATAGTAAATGTTGTTTTCGAACCGATCGTTCCAATGGCAGCTATATGATATAGTAGCCCGATTTACACCAAATTCGGTCAGCCTGTTTAAGACTTAATTAAACACACAATGTGTATATTTGGTTGAGATATCTTCAGAAACAAAAAAGTTTTTCATACTAAATGTTTATTTCCAACCGATCATTCCTATGGCAGCTATATGATATAGTTATCCGATCCGGCCGGTTCCGACATATGTACTGCGTGCAGCAAAAAGACGGACCTGTACCAAGTTTCATCAAGATAGCTTCAAAACTGAGAGACTAGTTTGCATAGAAACAGACAGACAGACGGACAGACGGACAGACGGACAGACGGACAGACGGACATGGCTATATCGACTCAGCTCGTCGCCCTGATCAAGATATATATACTTTATGGGGTCTGACACGCCTCCTTCAATGCGTTACAAACTTCGTGACAAAATTATAATACCCTCTGCAAGGGTATAAAAAGAGAAATAGAAATACAAAATATTTGTAAAAGACCCAGTCCAGGTAAACCCGAATCACGATGGCGAGGGATGACTGTAGGGACTGGTGACTGGGGACGGGGAGGGGACCAGCTACTGTTATCTAGTTTTTGATTTGAGCGCTCGGAGAATTTTTTAATATGCATAAATAGTCGTAAATATGCAACATTTGCTTGAGCTGCTTCTCTTTGGCTTTGCCTTTGGCTTTGGCTTTTGAATATGAATAGCTACGAATCTATTCATATGAGAACAAATTTTCATTCAAATTCATGGGAGAAGAGAAGCAAACACGGCACACACATATTTCAGACAATATTCAATTTATTTAATTCGTTTGGATGTCAATGACGATGTGGCCAGAGATAAGACATCTGATCGCTCCCTATCAGTTCTTTGGTAATATATTCTAATTTTTTAATTAATTGCTAATGGTTAGCCACAGCATTGACCATGGTATGGGCTAATGGTTAATGCCGTTTTCGGGGCCCACGTCTTAACGGTCGGCTTATCTTACACATACTCCATCTCCATCTTCTATCTCTTACTTTCCCTCTCTCTCTATCTATCTCTCTCTTCTCTGTGTCTCATGGGCTGTCTGCCTTTAATTAGTGCTGCATTCGATTTTTATGGCAAACGATTTAAGCGGCAAATCGCAGCGCGCAAATCAGCTGCCGGTTTCCATAAGTCATAAAGCATAACCATTCAATTTGGTCAGGTTACCTGCCAAAAAATGCCTCAAGTTGCACAGTGGTTAAGAGTCATTCTTACAAACGAATCTGAGATCAATAGAAAAAAATGTTGTTTCTATAAAATATTTAATAAGCTATAAATTCTTTTATAGATTTCCTTGGGCCAGAGGTAAGGAAAGGATCTAATTAGGTAGATGTTTCTACTCAGGCGCCAGATAAACAATATTTTTTTCTTATTTATTTTTAGTCTACCAAGGCTAAGCTACATTTATGGGATTAGTCAAACTAACAGTTGGTAGACAATAAGACATTTTAAATTTACTTGTAAAACTTACTTTTATATATATATTTATTTAATTGATTTTCAGTTATTTATTAATAAATAAATATTGTTTTATTTAGTATTCAAAAACGTATTATTTATGAATATCTTTTAGATGTATCCACAGTGCGTTTGCAGTTCCTTTGGGTTTTATCATTTACCACAGATCAGACAAAATGTGCCGTTGGATGCCGGCTTTGCACTTTCTTTTTTAGGGGGCTGCATAAGAAACAGCATGTAAATCGCTAAGATATCGAACTTGTTAACAAGTACTTAAGGGCTCTTTATAATTATGGTGTCGGTATGTGTGGTTCCTCTGCTGAGGAGGGGATCAGAGGCGGAGGGGAGAACTTTGCCAAAAGGTGTATGCCATAATGAGATTGTGATTTCTTTTTCGTGTGGCACGCTGGAAGCAATAACAAAATGCCCAGCTACCAACAAATTATTGATGTGGCATGCTAAGAATTTCGCGGCATAATTTCTTAAGCTTCCCTCCACTGTCCCACCTCCCCAATCACACCCAAGTCCAAGTTCCAAGTCCTTCACTGATGGTTTTGCTGTTCTCGATCTTGTTTGTGCCTTATGGCTCTGTAATTTATGAGCGTGAGGAGAGCGAGTCTGCATATCGGTAGCTGTCATCATTATGTTCTTTATATTTTTGAGGTCAAAATTGGCGTCAGTTTCGAGTTCAACTTAAACGATGCAATTTGCACTCTGAATCAGCAAATCAAAATTACAGAAAAATACATTTTATTTAATGTTATTTTTATATTTATTTTCTCTATATAGTTAAGTGGATTTTCTTATTCACTATAATTTACTCATTATTCATTGGCAATTTTCTAGATAACCTAGCAACTTTCAAATGCGTTTTTCTTAGCTTAAATTTCAACGCTTGTTGAAACTGTCCCCAAAGATAAATCTGCGTAGATTTTTGCTTAGATTTTCGCATTAGACGCACAGTTTTCTTTCCATGGCTTTCTGGGCTAAAGGTCAACATTTTCGCACACACAATCAACACACATACACACATGGAGTTTGGGGGCATGGTTGTGGCATATGCTACGCATTTAGAAAGCAGCAAAAACTCATCCCAGATGCATCGCATGCCAGCGCCCAAATCTCCAAACTTAGTCTCAAGTCTCATGCTTTAGGTCTCAGTTCTCCTCTGGCTGGCTGACTCTGGACGATGACAATATTTGTAAAGTTGTGTTGTTGCTGTTGTCGTTGTTGTTGTTGTTGCCGTTGCTAGCACCAAGCCCACATTTTCATAATTCGCATGGCCAAAAAGAGTCAAACAATCAGAAAAATGAAACCATCCTTGTTATAAGGAAGATGGTATACTCTATAATTGATTATACCTGTAATTGATAGAATTTAAATTACAATATATCAATAAAAACATAAATATAAATAGAATCAGCATATAAAATTTTGTATGTCTAGTAGATATTATTTACACATGTTTCTAGTTAAGTATTAATTTAAATAATTATAACATCTCAATAAAAATTATAATATAATTAATAACATGAAAAATATGGTCATTAAACATGATATTCTGAATTAAAAAATTATCTAAATGAGCTTAAGAAGATATTAAAAATTCAGATAATATGATTGGAAAACAGGAGGTAAACTAACTCACATTTTGAAATTCAAATAAGATTAAAGACCCATTTGATTTTTCTTTTCTTATAATAGGAAAATATTTACTAATAGAGCTTATAACCTAAATTAATTATAAATAATTCCTTTTTAAAAGCACCCATTATCAAAATTATTATATGAATTTTTTATTAATATCTATGTAGGAAAGATCCAGTAATTAGAGAATACTATTAATATTTAAGTTATTTACTATTTACAACAATTGTGCTGTTATCAGTTGTGAAATAAATAAAATTTAAATTGAATGAAATTAAATAAATTTAAAAACATAGCTAAGAATAAAATAAGTAAAAATGTGTAGGTGATTTAAAAATTTGCTTGACAAACTGCATGAATAAATAGTTAGACTCACTGCAATATGTGTAAAAAACCCCAAAGCAGCGTCCAATGGAACTCGAACTCATCGAACAACGCCAACATCGACCGTTGCGTCGGACGGTGCAATGTGCAACGTGCAACGAGCAACGTGCGAGGAGCGTCGTCTGCCTCTCAATTAATGACGATCATTGTCAAGGCTTTGGCGTAGCTAAATAGAGGTTGGCTTGCAATCTGGCGTCTCTCCAATGTCGCTAGATGGTGCGTAGGAGTTGCTGCCACCGCCCGCGCTCAACTTACTTGGTCTCAGCAACAACATCAGCATCAGCAGCATCAGCAGCATCAGTATCAGCATCATTTTCAGCCTCAGCTTCAGCTTTGGTTTTGGCTTTGGCTTCAATTGTGGCTGCGACTGCTTCTCAGTGGCCTCATGTGCCGTTAGTGGTGTGTGTGTCGGTGTGTGTGTGTGTGTGTGTGGCGCATATTTAGGCATGTTGCAACATGCCATTTACAAGTGCGCGCCACAGCGTTGCAATATCAAGTTTGTAGTCGGTGGAGTCTCTCTCTTCTCGTTGTTGTTGTTGTTGTTGTCTTCAGAGTCATTGCTATCGTTGTCGTTGTCGCTGTTGTTGTTGCTGTTGTTGTTGTTGTCGCTGCCATTGCCGGCGGCGTGGCCGATTATGTTGTCGGTTTTGGAGGGTGCGTCAATTTATGAGTTCATTGTGCGTTCTGCTTACAGGAAATGTTGCCAATTTTTTAAGATGCTTTAATAGGTAATTATTAAGCTTTTCAGTTTGGAAAATGATCTATTAGCTATAAAATTTATTGATTGTTGTATAATATATATAAACAACATTATGGTGTTCGAGTTTAGTCAGTAAGACTAACAACTTTATTATGTAAGTTATTCTTATATTAAAGTGGTTATTAATTTATCATAGAACTTTGAGCCATCATCAAAAGCCGATAAGTTTTATCATTTGATATAATTGGTATTAACTTGTATAATTGTAACTAAAGTTAACTCTTTGCTTGTCAAGTTTATTTAATAAGCTATAAAATGGATTTTTGTGTAATGCTTAATATTTCTAAATTTAAGAAAATAACAAATATAAAGAAGACAACAATTTTATTTTAGGTATAACATCTAAGACAATCTATTAAGCAAGTTATTTATCTATTTTATTAGCTATTAAAACCCGATAAGTTACAAGGATATGACAAATTTTGGTATCAACTTGTAAATTTAAGCAAAACTTTACTCTCTGGTGTTCAAGTATATTTTAATTGAAATGAATATGGCGCATATTCCAGCTGTAAAACTTGTAAATTTTCTGGGTAAACTTTACTTGTTGCATGGTTTGAAATTGTGACTTTTAGCTTGCCACTGTTAGGTGGAAGTTGTAAATTTTAAAGTTTCTACCCTCGCATTGGTTAAACCCGAAAAACTTTTCGACACAAACCGCAAAAACAACTGAAATTTTCCAAGTTCATTTTGTGGACTGAGCTGAGCTAAGCGGAGCTGAGCCGCAACTTGAACTCTGCTGGACTTCTGGAGTACTGGAGCTGCAACTGCAAGCTGCAACTTCATCTATCATCATTTGTAATGAAGGCGGAGAGACGAAAGACAGAAGACAGAAGGAGGAGAAAAGGGGTTTTAAGCGCTGTAACCTCAGCTTGTTGAGTCTATTAAACATTTGATAATTTCATTCGGTTCTTTTGCTTTTGCCAATGCTTCTCTTCAAGCTAAAACTTATTCTATTTGAGTTGAACTGTGGCAGCTGCAACAGTGCAACCGTGCAACAGCTCTCGCGGCAACCAAAAGTGGGTGGTGGGTGGTGTTTGGTGGCCAACTGCGGTTGTAACTATGTATTTTGTCTGCTGTTTGACTTACGACTTTTGTGGTTACAAAATGCGTTGCACGGTGTTATGATTTTAACGAATTTCAAAGTTTATTATGGCACGCTCTTACCATCGAACTTTCCATTGTGGTTAAAGAGTAAATAGGTAAACTATTACCCCCCAATCATTCTCTATATCTTGCCCCCTCTCTTTCTCTTACTCTCCCTCTATCTGTCTCTTCGTATATCAGAGGGCAAATGCCACATTGTTGTTGCAACGCGTTGCGAACTTGACAAAACATTTCAACAACGTTGTAACGACGCCAGCGCCCGCATGCCAATGTTGTTGATGTTGCAGTTGTTGCAGTTGTTGCAGAGGCAACAACTGAAGTTTTAGGCGCAGACAACGCCTCGAACTAAACAACAACAAGAACAACAATACGATGCCGCCATGAGCCGAAGACTGTGCAACGATTAATGATGCAAATATTTTTTGAAAGCGCGAAAAATTGTGCATAAATTTACCATGACCATGGACAACAGCAACGACAACAACAACAACAACAACAACAACAACAGAAACAACAACAGAAACAAGTAACAACAACCAGTAACAACAACATTTTGCTTGTTTACGAGCTGCACTTTGTTGTTATACACTTTGAGTTAAGAGTCTGCATAATTTGTCATCAACTTCTTCTAATGAGAGTCCTACAATTGAGTTAAAGTAAATGGGATTGTATTCAATTAAATAAATTACATGTTTTTTTAAATATGCAGCAAGTTCAAAGCTACCAAATATTCAAAAATTGATTTCTTTTCTGTATTCTAAAAAATTGGGACTTGCTTCTCGTATGGTAAGAACTATGTTCAAACAAAATCAGAGTCTAAATGAATTTTTAACTTAATAATATTAAATAGAAGGTTTTTAAATAATGCCTTTGCTCCGTCTGATATCTATTAAATTGAATTTTATATAACATAGTATTTGATAAATTTCCCATCTGAGTTTTGAATTTTAATCATAAGATAAATTTTTGAGTTTATAATGATGATATAACAGTATTCTTAATAATTAGATTACTTGACTTTAAGCTCAGTTGTAAATTTGTTTTCCATCTTTTTAGTTTTTGCCGTAGAGAATGATTTAGTTTTCTAGACTTTAAAAATTTTCCTTCAAATGTTTAAAATAATCAACAGCGAATTTCATTATTATTATAATAATAACAGTTTTGTAAAATCTGAAAATGCAAATTAATTTAATTTAATTAATTTATCGTCAGATACTGAAAGTCTTAAAAATTAAGTTATATCAATGGCAGGGTATACAAGCTTCTATGTGATAGTAGTAAATTCCTTTCCGTTGTTTGTTGTGGTTGTTCTTGAGTTGTTTTCTTGCCCATATGCCGGCGCGATGACACTTAACAAATGATCGCATAAGTGCACACAAAACGCACATTGCAGTTCAGACTGAGAATGGGAATGGAACTGAGAATGAGACTGGGACTGGGACTGGGGCTGGTGGCCATTGATTGGGTTGTTCCTGCTCCGGGATTGTGGTGACTGTGGCCTTTTGTGTGGGCAAATAGTTGAGTGCTATCACTGCTCAGCCGGCATATTTTGTATCACAACAAATCGTGAGGGTATGGCTAAAGTACGAGCTAGTGTCGTGTGTTAAGTGTCGAGTGTTGCATGTGAAATGTTTACAAAATAAATGCGGCACTTGAATTAGGCAACATTTGTTCAGGTTGTGGCACTGCCCAAGTGGCAAGTGGTTGGCTTTCTTTCTTTTGCATAAAAAACCTTATTAAACTCAATCTCAATCTGTTTAATCAAATTAGTAGAAATCAGCACTAGAGAGTGAACCATTGAGCCTATCTATATACTATAGTACAAAGGTGGAGGAGTGGAGCCTCACGAGAAGTCAGTGTCAGTGCGTTGGCGGTTACCAGTTGGCAGTTGGCAGTTGGCGTTGGCCCGATCCTCAAAAAAAAAATAAAATATATAAGGCGCAAAGGCAATGTTGGCAATGGCATTTGGTGCCGCTACACCCACTTTTTGGCCAAGGGAACCTTTTGTACTCTTACAATACAATCCCAGCCGCACTCTTCCAATTGTCAGAGTCAGAGTCAAAGTCGTAGTCACTGTTGTTGTTGTTGTTGTTGCACTCTCTGTGGCACATTAAGCTTGGCTTTTAGTCTTTCAGTCTTAGTGGCCTGGTCTGGCATTTGAACTTATTGCCACAGTTGGGCACGCTGTCATAAAAGCAGTCAGGAAAACTCTGTAGGTTGGCACCAAAACTACAGTTTGGCATATGGGTAACGTTTTGTTTAAGAGTCAGAGGTGTTGAAGAATCACTTAAGAGGGGATCCTACTCAAAATATGAGAATACAAGTTAACATATAATATATATAGTTTTAAGCTACCATTAATTGTATGCTATTAAGTAAATCTGATATTATTAACTATATTCTTATTAAATATCAACTCAATAAAACTATATATAAATTTACCTAGTTTCAATATCTAATTTTCCATCATTTATCTATTGTTGTATTTAAAAGATTTCCTTACCAATTTTGTTAATATTATCTGATAATTCTTTTGCATCCCCTTAGCTCTTCTTTGCCATACGTCTCTGTTTCTTACATGTTTATGACTTGGAACAAAAGGCACAAAAAACCAAGTCGCACTCAATGCCTTGTGCCCTTTGGCACTTTTTTCTTTAGCTACATTGCCACGTCTTTTGTTGATGATGGTTTTGTAGCCCGTCCTGGCATCACTCCCCCTCGCTTCCCCTTCCCATTCGATTGGCTGGCATTGGGGAGTGGGTGAAACCTTAGCTTGGCCTGTTGAAAATCCTTTAGAGCGTTGCTAATTAAAATATCAACATTTTAAGAGGCGTAGTAAATGTGTTAAATTGACTTTTCTCTCGGGTGGTTTTGACAATCTCCTGCACCACATCGTTGCATTTTCTTGAATGGATCATTTGTTGACCCGACTTTAGTTCGAGTTTGGCATTTGATGAGATTGCTTTTTGCAATTGCAGTTGTTTTAGTTGTTGCAGTTGCATTTCGTGTGAAGCGACTATGTCAATGCATTAACTAATTAACCTGTAATTAAATATTTTAATAGCCAAGCCATTCTGGGTCCACCTTTTCTCCAGTCTCCCGATAAAGTCTTTTCCTACCAGGTATTAAAGTACAAAATGCGTGGCGTCCAAATGAGGAACGCGCCTCATTAAAGCGCGCACGGTCTGTGGGGCTATTACCAAAAGAGGTTCAGCAGACTCTCAGAGCAATTGCAAAAATACAACAAAAAAATGGGGAAAAAACATTTTTTACATTTAAAAACATGGCAACTTAACAAAAAACAACCAACCGAATACTTGAATGCACTTCTGCTGCTGAGAATGATAACAAAGTACTAATTGAAAGGAAAATATATTTAAAATTTTAAATTCAATTTAAAATTATTTTGTAGTTAATTTATTTTTAAATTGTATGCCGTTTTATGAATGCAAGTATTTACATATTAAAAATTATTATATCGCAATTTTTATGATTTATTATAAAAGGTTTTTTCTGTTATTCAGCATTAGTGTAATAATAATTATTTCATTAAAAAATAACTTAATCGTTGTATTTTCCAAGAATAAAAAGACTTCAGATGTTCCTCTTACTTTTGAATCAATATTAGATATACGCTTAGAATAAGTCTGTTTGGAAGCTGACTGCAATTTACACAGCAATTGAATAAATTCTATTAGTTAAGAAAAAGCATATTTATATTTAGAACACAAAGAATAATGTTAATCATATGAATTATTTATTAGACACAAACTGAATAATGTAGTTAATGTTTCCCCTTTATAACTACATATGTGTATACTTGTATAAATGCAGCGTCCTTCTGGGTCTCCTCTTCACTGTTGTCGTTGTTGTTGTTGTTGCTGGGCTGCGCATGCGCACAACACATGCCGTGGGCAGTTGTTGTTGTTGTTGTTGTTGCTGGTTGCTGGTTGCCGGCTTTGCCACTGCTGCAATAAACGTCAAAATGCGGCCCATTGCTGTCCATTTCATCAACGTGTGAAATAAATCACTCAAAGTGCTGCAGATCCATTAAGGGCACCAGAAATGAGCAGAGAGCAGCCGTCGACGCCGCCACGCAGTCGCAGTCGCAGTTGGCGTCGCTGTTGCTGTTGCTGTTGCAGTTGCTGTTGCAGTTGCGTCGCGTCTCTTTTGTGGTAAATACATTTTTAGCATTTTGTCTGCTGATACCTTTGGGTGTTGTACAAGACGGCAACTGGCTGCAACAATAAAGACGCAAGCACAGGCTGCATGCCACTGGCCACGCTCAGCACCTCTTCTTTATTTTTTCACTTTTTTACTTTTTGTTTTTTTGGTTCCTTTTTAATGCTGCTTTTGTTGTTTGCTGGACATGTTGGTATCCATTGGTTGTTCACCTTTTGCAATTTCATTTCATACCATTGGCAGTGTCTGTTGTCTGGTTTTTTATGATGATTTCTGGCGTGCTACGCGACTTGGGCACATGCAAAATTCCAAATTACATTTCATTGCTTAAATTCAATTAACAGTAAGGCCAGGAGATGCGAAACACTCGTATTTAATACCCAAAAAAGAAAAGTAACAACAAAAATAACGAGTGCACGTTGCGCTTTCATTCTCAACTGCAACTGCAACTGCATCAGCAACTGCAACTGCATCTGCAACTACATCTGAGCCCTGGCTAAAGCCAAAAGTTGGCCATTAACTTCACTCAACTCAACTCATCTCAAACTGAAGGCAAGGCGAGCAATCAACAAACAAGTAGCCGCCTGGCGAGGTAGGTAAACAGAAAGTTGATTGAAAGTTTCAGCAAAGTGCAGATGGGGAAATGAAACCAAAGTACTGAAACATGAGAAACGAGAGTAAGATGTGTAGGATGTGTGTATAGGCCAAGGCTGTCATTGAGCGGGGCATAATAAACTCAGAGACTAAATGACAAACTGGTTATAAAAGTCTCACAAAGTAATGTAATGAATTGGTGCTAATAAGTAAAAAAAAAGAAATGAAAAATTAAGTCTTAATTGAAATTATATTAAGTTAATGTCCTAAAAATTATTTGCATATTTATAAACATTTTTTCAATATGTGTACAGAATTTCAGTTGTTATTAATATAAGTAATAAATATCTGTGCTAATAAGTAAAAGACTTTTATGAAAGATGAAAGTAATTTTACTTGAAGATATGTTAATTTAATGTAACAAATTAATTTGATTTTTATTTGTTTCTTTGCTAGTACTAGTACATATTTAAAATTAATCAACTCACAATTTAAATTAGATTTTGGTTTACAAGCATATTAAAGCTCCAGAAATTATGCTACATTTATTATTACAAATATCAAAAGACAAGTATTTGAGAATTTGCCTTAAGAAATTTCATTTAAATTGTCAACTGTTTTCAAACCACATTTGAAATATGTTAATTACTTTTCCGATACACGCACACACACACACATACACATAGTTGAAATCTTATCAAAATGTATGCAATTAATAACAGAACTGAAGAATTTTATCAATCAAGCGACAGAGTCCGCTCATTAAGCATCTCCCTTGGGCTGTCTGTGGGGCTGGAGGTTTTGAAAATATTTTCAATCTATTGTTGCAATTTGGAGACATTATGTAATTTGGCGTTCATTGTCATTAAGTGCAACTAATTGCCTTAATTTGCAGAAAACAAATGCAATTATAATACAGTTATTGAGGCATATAAATCTTGAAGGAATTCTTTCTACTTAATTAGTTTGAATGTCCCACATACAAAAGAGCATAACTAACAATTAAGCTCATAAAGCTCATACGCAAGTAAACCGCAAAATACATACATATGTATCTGTTTGTATGTGTGTGTAAATGTCTTGATATATGCATATATAGTATATAAGATATTCAGATATTTGCAAGCAAGTATGGCGCATAAATCTTAATTACGCTTCGTCGAGCGTAAATCATCATCAGCTACAGAGTCGCAGGCAAAATTGATTCATGCTCAGCAATTTCACCAGAAACTCTTGAAGAATTCATCTTTAGTTAAGTAACTTTGACAATTTGGCGGCATTCTTATATTATTTTATTCATTGCATATTTTTATGACCCCCAGACATTGTGACGACTTTAGCTTTCAGAATGCTTAACCCATCACGAGGCAGAGATATTTTATAGTTGGTCTCATTGAAAACATTCCTCTTTTCATCTGGTTTTATGACAGATAATAGTAGACAGTAAATCAAATGAGAAACTGGAAACGTACACATAAAGAACAAATAAGCAAAGAAGAAAATAAGAAGAATCATTGGGAAAAAGTACAAGTAGAAAACATTAGGAACTAAGTGAAAAATTCCATTTTATTTCAAGTCTAGCGAGTTATTGGATTTAATAAACAAAGTGTTTTGATGTCTTCGATAGTAGTTTTTAAAAGATTAGTTAGTTAACGAGTATCATATCTAATCACATGCAATAGCTAAGATCTGGTCAACTAGTTGGTTTGTAATGGGTTAAATCATCAGCATTTGTCTTAGCTGGTCCAATTGGCAGACATTTGATGTCAAAAAGTTCAGTGCAATTGGCTTTATTTTTTATGGCGCTGACAATTTGCAATCAACTTTGTACGCGGCAATTCAAAATGAAAAAATTTTTACAAGTTGTAAAGATTAAAAGTCCATTAGGCGTGCCGGCAGCAGCCGCACGTAGAACTTGTTTAGAGACAGAGAGATACAGATATGTATATAGATAAAGAGAAAAGAGAGTGAAGGAGGAGGGGGAGAGTTGAATGCAACATGCGGCATCCACAAAATCTCGAACATGGCAGCATCCATTTAAATGCGCGCAATGCAATCACTCAAATTGGCCAAAGCGCCGGAACGTGCAGATGGCAACCGCACGAATGGTTGAATTACATGAAATATTTTAATCCAAAAGATGCAGTTAAGTGCATCCATCAGCGTGTATTTAGTATTTAATAAATACGGAAGCGAGAACACGACTCGAACACGACTTTTAGCCATTCCCATTGCCATTGCCATTGCTATTGCCATTGGCTTTGACGCACTGCAAACAGTCCCTAGTCTCAATAGATATCCATACTATGTAACATCCAACTCCAAAGAGGTATTTTAATTTATTTAAATTTCTAGCTGCTCATATTACCAACAGCAATTTACAGACATCCAGACGGATGGAGAGACTGCCTTTTGGTCTGCTCTCAACTGGCCAGGCGCACACGACTTTGAGCCAGAGCCTGAAACAACTTTGGCCAAGAAAAGTGAACATCCATTAGTTGTGCTAATGATGCGCAACCCACTTTGCCGCGTTCCACACCAGCCAGCACCTTCTTCCGTTTCATCTCTCTCTCTCTCTCTCTCTCATCCTCTTCTCCATCATCTTCTTAACTTGGCTCTCAGAGTGCCGAGTGTCCTGTACTCTTACTATAGTATGTGCTATCCTGATGCTGGGCGTGTGGATTTAGTTTGCTATTTTGAAACGCATTTGCCTCGCTGGTTAGTTAGCTTTAGCAATAGCTTTGACTTGCTTGTGTGTGTGTGTGTTTGTGAGTGTGTGGCTAATGCAAAGCCAAAGTGGCTAAAAGAACGACAGACGCACAGAATAGCACACCAACTAAAATGTACACTGAGACAAAACAGTACCTGGCATGCTAACATAGTATGCATAATTAAATATTTATTTATATAATAAATTCAATAAAATAAGATACAGTAAGATAATATGTAAATAATTAATTTAAATAAATAATGATATATTTTACTTACTTATATATTAAATACGTATACTTAATATATGAATTGAATTAAATTCCAATTAAAATTTTGAGACTCTAACAAAATAAATGTCAAATACGAAATATGTGCAATATATAGAATTAAACAAAGAGATAGAATATATATTTTAAATTATATCGTATACTTAATATTCTTAATAATGAAAATCAAACACTCACAACAAGCATACTTAACTTATTTTGTCGTCTTTTTCAGAACATATGTACTTCATATTTATTAAGAAAAAATGTTCATGGAATTACTAAACTTGAAGACACCATTTCTCAAAAATTATTCAAAATTTTGGGATGTTACAAATTAAAGATTGTTTCACCAATTTAATTTAAATTACAATTTTTAAAATACTTATATTTTTTGTATTATTTTATTATAATAACTTAAAATTAAAAATTGATTTATATTTAAAGATAAACCTGTAAGAAAATGATTTTATTTATAAGAGTTTTTTCAGACTTTTAAGATATGCTCACCATCAATTGATTTAAGTACAATTCATAGGGTATATGTCCGCTGATTGGATCAATCGCAACAGGCCACATTTCATCCATTTCCTCTTGTGTAAACGGCTCGCCCTCCTCCATCATTAGTTTGCCAAAGCTCTCTTTAGTCAGATATCCCTTGTTTTCAAAATCCAATATTTTAAAAGCTTCAAGAATTTTTTCAGGCGCTGCTGGTTCCATTCTATATGTAAAAAAATTGATTTAATCGATTAAAGTGTCCCATAAAGCAACAACTTACTTGCGCTCCATGAGCAACTGAGAGACGTGGGGCAGAAATTTGGTTAAATGCACCACACCACTTGTTTCCTCTGTCTCGGTAGCTGAAATAACCTCATTGACCTCTTCTTCAGTGGGAACACAGCCCAATAGACGCAGCACGGTTCCCACTTCACGGACATCAATCAATTTGTCACCATGATGGTCGAAAACACAAAACGCATCCGAAATGCGCTTCTCCAAATCGTTATTAACTAAAAGTAAATTTAAGAATTAATCTATAGATATGGCATTATTTTAAAGTACTATATCTTACAGTCAAGATCCATTGATTGCAATTCGAGAAATGAAAGCTTATTGTCAATCTTATGCCAATTTTGAAATTCGGTTTGTTAGATCAATGTTTGAGTGAGAATAATAAATAAAAGCAATGTTGCTAGGCGACACTTAATTTGAAAAGAGAAACTTGTTGCTAAGTATAAATAAAGGGATTCTCTAGTATTTCTAGCAGAATAATCCTACAAATATTAGCAACTTAATGAAGCCTACTTTACCGTATTCTGGAACACGGAAATAACCTTAACCATGCCATAACCATAATAGTCAGCTCGTAGAGCCTGCAACAAGTGCAACATTAGGTTTTGGTGCTCTGTGCACTTAAATGGAAATTACAGCAATGCGTGAGAGAAGAGGTGAGTAGTATAACAACAGAAAGAGAGAGAGAGAGAGAGAAAGAAGGCAAATGTAAGGTCTGGATTCGATTAAAGAAAGAGTTGCAACAGGCCACATGCAGCAACTACTTCATTCACGCTAATGCGTGTCGTGTACAACACGCTTGCCACTTGAGCAGCTTGGACTTGCGTCAAAGTTCCTTTTGCTGTAAACTGCAACAACACGTACACACACACACACATACACTCAAACACTTGCGTATCGGGAGGCCCATCTACTGTGACCGTTGTTGCCACATGCCGCATACCCCATGCTGCAAGCCTCTTCTCTAGGTGGCTACTGCCATAAACACTGAAAGTGTTCGTCATTTGCTGTTCCAGATCCAATTAACCATTTTGATGCATTTGCCTCCATTAAGTTTTTTCTCTCCCTCTCGCTTGGCATTGCTTGGCATCTCTTTCCCTACTTGGAGACCCTTTGCTTAGGCTCTGGTTGTTGTATCTGCCTTTTGCAATTTCGCTGCCTGACTTACAACGTGATCGGAAGTTTGTCTTGGCCAACATCGACGACGTGTCCGTGACTTCAAATCTAGAGTGTGTGTGTGTGTGTGTGAGTGTGTTGTTGTTGTTGCTTGACTGGCAAAGTACTTTGTAAATGTGGACATGATTTAAGCCAGCTCTTAGTCTCTTTATTCTGACATTTACTCTAAGTTTGTCTATTAGGCATGCGATTAAAATTTAAATTGAAGTCGAGCAACCACATCCCCAGCATCAACCTCATCCTCATCCACATTCTCGTCCACAGTCGCAGCTTGAACGTTGCCCCTCCTTGAGTCATTTTTCTTATAGTCAACACGCCCTGTTTCGACGTCTCCTCGAAACTTCCGCTTGCCACAGGTATTGCTATTTGCAACTTGGTCGCATTTTGTTCATCTGTCAATTTCGACACCTGCCACAGACAGGACGGCGAGTTGTCAGTACCTTTCGTCCACTTCCTGTGGGGTGCGACTTGCCATGTCCCTGATCTCACTTTGAGCCAAGAGTCTGACAGACTCTTGTGAGTGTATCGTGCAAATGATTTTAATATGGCTATTTAAGGGCAGGAATATCATTATACTTACTCTTCTATCGAAGCTTTATAATTACAGCGGCAACATCTTGCCGTCCATTTCGCAATTAATCGTAATAGTTTTATTAAGAGTTTCAACTGAAAATTAATTTGAATTTTGTATTTTGTTCTTAATTGAAAAAGTCAGTTTTCTTTCCTGTCTAATGACTGAGATTCATTCAATTTTCCAGTTTAAATTTAGATCAGTAAATAACTTTGTTTTAAATTCAAATACTTACTTGATAACTAGACTATTTTATTTGTAACTTTAATGATTTCAATTGATGACAAACATTCTAAAAAAGTCAATTTAAATAATTAACATTCAATGGCAAAAATACTATTTGAATACATTCAGAAATAGTTCCATTCGAATAATTTGAGCTTTTACAAAGTAACAAACGAAAAAATATTTTTCCATTAATTTACAATTAATAATACAATATTTTTTTATTCACATTTTCTGTTTGATTTGAAATGTGTTTGCCTCTGTGTGTGTGTGTGTAGTTGATTGTGGTAATTAAATGGAATTTAATAAACATAAACATGCAAATAATGAGAGCTACCTTTCACAGCAGCCAAACGGAAAACTGTTCATAATAGATGGCCCAGAAACCTTTGTTGAATTAATTAGTGTAAAAAGGCAGCCAGACAGTTGGGCAGACACACGGAAAGTCGGACAGACAGAGAGCGCAACCGCAGATTTAATAAACGACTTGGTCAAAAATAAAGAATTCAATTCAAACCAAATGATATGAAAGAATTGATTAATAATCATAGCGAAAACCACAAAAGAGTTGCCCCAATGAATGACAGAGACCTGAGACTCAGACTGAGACTGAGACTGAAACTGTAGCTCTGACTGAGACTTGAGTCTGGGGGCTACTGGCCAAAAAGCTGGTCACAAAAGCGCTGACGCCATGGGTCTCTCCAACTCCATCTCCATCTCCATCTCCAGTTCCAGCTCCATCAAGGCCAATTGGTTGGCGTTGGTTGTGCCACAATTGTAAGCCTGTTGCTGTTGCCGCTGTTGCTGTTGTTGCTGTTGTTGCTGTTGTTGCTGCTGCTGCTGTTGTTGCTGTTGTTGTTGCTGCTGCTGCTGTGCTCCACATTCTCTGTCGACTGGCGAACTGTGTCCAGTCATGTTATGGTACTGAGTTGCTGGAGATGAACACATCTTCTTGTCAGAAACAACACGACACGAAACGAGCACGATTCTTAAACTTACATTTTGAGGCCATGAATTTGACTTAAAATATTGGCTAATATATTCGAATTTGTTCCAAAAAAGCACATTCAAGGTAATCTAAAAAAATAAGCAGCCAATACTTTCAAATTTTAAAATAATATTTGATTGACTAACAGTTAACAGTTTTGTTTGAGACTCAAAAAAACGTTCGAAAATATGTTTAAAAATTATTTTTAAAAGTAGCAAAAATTAACAAAAATGTTGACCAAATAACCAAACATTTTGAAGGGTTTCCAAAAAGTTACCTCACTTCAAACATGCATAACTTTTTCAAAACTGAACCGATTTTTGCGCGGTATATCTTATTGATTATGATTTCATCTATATATTGCCTCTGTATTTACAAATGATGTTATCGAAAATTATCTTTTCTGTTATTTTGACACAAATGTATAAGTTTAATTATGCCACACCTGAGTCGTGCCTGTCCGTGTCACGACACGCTTGCATCTTTAGTGGGCAGCGAGTTGACTTGACTTTGATTCAATTTCCATATGAAAACATCGATTTGCGTTTGTGCGCCCGCGTCGTCGTAATCAAAGTGTTGTTTATGGAACACGTCCGGCGTGTTTTTATTCTATTTTGTTGTTGCTGTTGTTGTTGTTATTGTTGTTATTGTTGTTATTGTTGGCTTGTTGGGTTGGTTAAAAATTGCTCACGGCAACAATTGCGCGCCTTGTCTGAAAAATATGTAGCCAACGATTACATTTGCCTATTGCATGGACACATAGAGAGAGGGAGAGAAAGAGAGAGAGAGGGGTATAGGCAGGCAGAGAAAGAGATAGAAATAGAGCATAGTAAACAGACGCAATGCTTAGGCAAACGATCATACACACACACACATATGGTCCAAGTTATGATTGAGTTCTAATGAGTTGAGAATAATGTATCAAGGAAAACCAGTTCCCGGAATCGCAATTAGATAAGTGGGTTTCATGCCTCAAACCGTGAACTACAAGAAAGCGCAACAAGCGAAACCAACAATTGTTCCAAACAACCAGCTTCGAGCCGAGCGCTGAGAGCTGGTAGCTGGTAGCTGATAGCTTGTGGCCGGCCTGTCAGGAAATGGAAATTGTTTTTCCATTGAACAACAGGCTAACAAATGTGTAGCACATTTTCTATAATCAGGCGTTAAAAATATTTTGCAATTTAATTTATTTTGCTAGATTGTGCACACTCTTGACTAAATTACCATATATACTCTTTTGCGAGTGGGAAAACTAGTTAAACTAGTTGCTCCTTTAACTCTTCAAACAGTTGAGTGAAAATTTGCAAAACCTGGTGTTTAACTTTGGAAAGTCAGGTGTATAGTTTGTCATATAATTTGAGAACGTTATGAATTTTGCAACTAGTTTACATGATGCAATTGTTGCTCAAAGATCTCTAACTGTTATTATTCATCTTTTTATAATATATAAATATATTTATTGGTAGCTCATAACTGCAGAAATACCTTATTGAGGCTACCATTCAACCATTATTTAGTTTTCTACATCATTTAATATATTCTCATCAACATCTTTTACATTCACTCAAATAGAATGCCAAAGCATTTCAGACTTTTATCAGAGCTCCTGTTACTCTATTACTTTATTAAATATTCGACTTTATTGGCCCATTATCGTTCAACCCAATTCCACTTTAGTCATTATCTAGTCATAGAAATGCCTCTAAGCCATTTTCTGCACTAGTTTACCTTTCGATTAATAGGCGTGAAATATTAATGCCCCGAACACGCCTGGTAGCCCGGTCAAAAAGGGAAAGGTTTTGGTTCCAAATGCTCTTTAAATTAATTGGTTGCCGCGTTCCCTACTCTTTACTTTCTAGCTATCAAAATGCCTACGCCCTAATGTGCGTGCCTTTCCAATTACCGAACTCAAAATCGAACTTAAAGTTGAGGTCTGAGATCTGCCCATCATTAGCTACCTTTACTAATGATCATTTGGCGGTACAACTCGGAAAATTGGGCGCTGAGAACTTTACTTTGCCTTCTTATTTTTTTGATTTGAACCCGAAAAACATTTCGCATACATGTGATAATGGATTTGGCGGTACTTTGATTTCAGCTATAAGTATTTATTTACTAATTCGTTTATTTTATTTTTGAATAATTTTTCGTATGTGGCTGACAGCAAACAAGACAATAAATCAATAATTATTGCAAAATAAAGGACAGAAAATTGCAGAGAATAAGAGCTGAACCAAAAAAAAAAAAGATAAATTACAACGCCGTTGCAGGCGTATGACTTAATTTGCCAATTTGAACGCCAAAGGCTAAAAGCGTACTTGCTTCTTGGCCAAAAATGGCCAGACAGCTGGCCGGTTCCGCCGATCGCTTTAAACGTCAATTTCCGTGCCAACAACAAGCAACGGCAACAGACAGTATGACCGTTGTCTTATTAAGGCCCCAACGCGTGCCCCATTCCCCACAGTAACAACAACAACAACAGCAACAACAACAGCAACAACAGGAACAAGAACAAGAACAACATTATGCCGCAATTTGAGCAGCAGCTAAATAAGAATTCTATTATATTCCATGCCACACAATGTGATTAACTTGTTGACCCTGTCCAGAGCAAACAATGCAGAGACTTTGCCAAAATCTAGAATGGATTTGCAACATTCGAAAACGAATACAAATCCATCCCTCAAAAGCAAAGGCAAAGGCAAACCGCATACACTTCAGTGCTCTGTGGTAAAAATATATATTTTTATGCAAACACAACTTGGAAATTGGCATTCGTTAGGCGTTGCTAATAATTGAAAAGCCCCAAAAAAAAAAAGAATCCAAATTCTCAATCAGACCGCAAAGTATCTGCAACAGAAGGGGGGACATTGCCACTGTTGCTGCTGGCGACGCAGAGGAATGGAACTTCAGATTTCAAACTGGGCACCTGCATGTGCCCAGGAGGCGGTTCAGGCTTCGATTTCGTCCGCACAGTGGTGCGAGTGCTTAAAGCTATTATCAAGATTATCAAAGATCATTTCCCTTTTCTTTGGAATTCGTCTTATGTACAACATAGCAAGTTACATTTAGAGCACATTGGCTTCAATTTTGTGTCTGTGTTGTTTATAACTTGTCTAACTATTAGAAATTAGACTTTCTTGTGTTCAAGCATTTTCTACAAGATCTTATAAATTTGTTATTATTTATAATTAGCTTATATTAGAACTAAAACATCCTTAGGTTTTGAAATGTATATTATCACTTCACACAAGTACTTTGATAGCACATTCAGCAATAATAAATTAATCATGTTTTTTACTTTAAGTTTTGTAATATTGTATTTAAAGTATTCAAATCACTTTGAACCAGTGTGCGGCTGTCTGGACATGTTAATTTTCACTGTCAGCTTTCGCTGCTGATTTGCAGGCAATTTATAGAAAATTTACTTGACATTGCAATTTAGCAATGAAATGAAATTTGTATTTCAGGATCGCGCACTCACAATAACAAAATCGAAAGAAAAGACAAGAAATTGGTGGAAAATTGATTTTAGCTAAAGCATGACAATCACTCGACTGTAGTCGACTGTTTTTTAGTAGTTCGGTGGTTTTGTGGTACGGTTTTGGGCTTTATGCTGGAAGGCACACGCCCACCAAAATTCATAGTTAGAGCCGCTTTAACCGTTACTCGTGTAGCTGCAACTGATTCATGACTTAATCACCGGCAATCGGTAGCAGCGTCTAAAAGCACAGCCAACATACTGACTGCACCCAAAACAAAAAGAAACATAAAGAAAAAACGGCTTTATCAAGCTAGTTGAGTGGAGTTGAGTCGATTCAAGTCGAGTCAAGTCAACAAGTCGAGTGAGTGGCTTGTGGCTAGAGGCATTAAGACGGCAAACGAACCACTTGGTTTCCTTTTGATCTGAGCTGTACGTGGCATGGCAATTGATTGTTTGCTCTATAACTGCAGGACTTGATTAAGACTGGACTCGCTTTTTCCCCAAACTCCATATTCCACAACCCAAATATCTAATATAATATTTTGGCAAATTTTCACTTTTGTTTTGGCCACACAGTACAATAAAAAAAACAGCTAACATCCGTCAAATGTGGTTGTCCAACTCTCTGACTGATTGACTGATGGACTGTTGGACTGATGGACTGACGGGCAACCGCAGCTTCCACAAGTCATAAACAACTGTTAGAGATCTGCGATATGTGATATGCGATCTGCGCATGCGCAACGTTGCTGCCAAGTTATAAAAGTGTAAATAAGGTAATTAGTGCTTCCGGGCATAATCATACCAAACATGACGTTGACGTCGCGTCTTTCCAACTTCAGCCTCAACTTCAAGTTTTAGCTGAGGTTGTATCTGGCGCACAGTGGGCTAAACATTACAATTTGCATGCTTTTAGATACTTACCTATTACTGAGTTACTACACAGTAGATGCAACAACTTTTAAGGATTATCAAGCTAGAATTGAACTTATAATCCATAATATA
The DNA here is from genome assembly GCA_035043265.1 of Drosophila testacea. Taxonomy (NCBI): domain Eukaryota; kingdom Metazoa; phylum Arthropoda; class Insecta; order Diptera; family Drosophilidae; genus Drosophila; species Drosophila testacea. Next base: position 3,042,528 of record JAWNND010000314.1, on the reverse strand, counting down.
TTTATATTTGAACATAGTTAGTAGACCGATTAAATTAAGAGTTATTAGAAAAAGTGTTTATTAGTAAATTAATCTAAAATAAACTATACTTAAAATAAATTAAATTAATAAATTCACCCATTGTGTAGTGCGAACATGCTCCGTGCTCTTCCCTTCTCTGACTCCCTCTCTTCTTCTCAGATCAGCTGTTGTTGCTGTCTCTCTTTCTCTATCTCTCTCTGCCTCTCTGTTCTTTTCTCTATGCTCAATTCATACATATGTTCATATGTGTTCCTCATGTTGCTCTTTGCTGAGCAGCTAACGAACTGACGCATCGCGCGAGGCGCCTCAAGTGGCAACAACAACATTGTTACGCTTTGCGGGCAGAGGAAGCTTCAGCAACCGGCAATTGCTGATAAGCAATAAAAACAAATGGCTAAAGCATGGCCAGATCCACATCCACATCCACATCCACATCCAAGACCACAGTCAGTATTGGTCTCCGTCAGTCAGCTAATAAAAGTTGAATCACTATACAAATACATATATGTACCATAAGTGGAATATAAGCATATGTATGTATATGAATGTGATTCGTGTCGATGGCTTGTTCTCAACTTAAAGCTATCCATTACGGCTTTAAGAATTAGCTAATTTCGATGGCAGTTAATTGGTTAGATGGATACAATGTATACCCAGACAAAACGAGATAATAACTCGATTGTAAGTAGTTAAACAACATTATTTTATTTTTATTGATTTCTTAAAGGTTTCAAAAGAGTTTAAGTTATACTTTTATTTGGCTACTTACTTAATCAAAAGTTTTTATTATTAGTTTATAGCTTGTTTTCATTGATTTTGAGTGTTTTAATTAAATTAAAATTAGATCGATCATTGGCAAATACAATTTTGTATAGAGCTGACTGTATATTTAAAAAGATTCATTCACTTGATCTTTTCAGCTGTCTAGCATAACTTATTGATTAGCTCAAGTGACTTTTAGGTCACAGATTCACACAGAGATTGTGCAAATCAGACAGCAACATCTGTTTCAATTGAAAGACATATATTTGATTTACATAAAAGGCTCTTATTTCCGCAACTAAATGCGTGTTTAGAGCTGACAATTTAATTATAGCTGCTTGTTTAACTTTTTTTTGGCATCCAAATTGACGTTAAGTCGTCGTGTCGTTGTTAAAAAATTAAAACATGATTTGTAGTGCTTAAAATTTAAATCTCTTTCTCTTTTTCGACATTTATTTTGCAATTAATTAACTGAAAACTACTGTTAACTAGCCATTGTATACGAATAAACACAATAAACGTGCTATTTTGATGGATTCGTTATTATTGTTGCTGCTGTTTAAAGCAGAGGCAAAACATTTACTAACAACAGCAGCTTTTTCCCTTTGGCTGCCGCCTTTGGATTCCCTGTACACTTTAGTAAGCATTAAGTATCTAAAAAAAAATACAAAGACAAAACAACAACAACTCTTTTAATGACTTAATTAGCATAGAATTGTCGAGCTTTTGCATTGAATTCCAACTTGTGGCAAGTGAAAAGTCTACGCGGCAAATCAAAGGCTCCAATTAATTCACAAGCTATTTGTTTGGACAACTTTTGTTGGGTTTATTCACCATTTGAGTGTGAAATTTAATCAGTGTGCGACCAGATTTTATTGAATTCATGTTTTTTTTTTGTAGCTCCACTCGAAATTGTTTATTAATTTTGATGCCCAATTTATTTGTCTAATTAGCATTTTCCCATAATTTTGATAAAACAATTTGTAGCGTCTTCGCAGCAATGCCAAAAAAAAAAACAATATATACGAGACAGCGAACACATTTTTCTGTCCATTTCATTAACTTGAGTTGCGTAATTTATGTGGATCTCGTACAAAATACTCCCCACCCGCTTGCCTTGCCAGAATAAAATATTTGATAGGGTATACGAAGGTTATAAGAACTTTAGCTGGAAAATGAGAAGGATAAAACATCTGTAAACAGATGAATTAAAGTAAGATGGCGTTTAATTTAGCAATAATTTAAATGGTAATTCAAATTAAAGTAAGACAACTTTGTCTAATTAAGGGCTTATTAGATTAACTTTAAAGGGTATTTACAGTTCGTTTAATTTCAGAATTAATCGATATTTCTTACTGATTTAATTGTGTGTTGACTTTGCCATTTTCTGTGTCGCTCTGGCCGTTCAAAGTCCCATAAATTTGCAGGTTTATCTTTGGTCCAAGATCTTCTTTAACCTGAGCATTTGTGTTGATTCTCATAATATGCTAATTAAAATTTGTGTGTTATTTGGGATGCCGTTCAGTTGAATGACGAGCGCTGCTTGGCTTTGACTTTAGCTCAATTAAACAATATCGACATCTAGTTTTGTACAAATTAGCATAAAATTTGTGCTGCCTCTTCGCAGTGGCGATGAGGTAACAAATTGCGTACAAGCATTTATCATGTTATTGCTATGACTGAACAACAAATATATATTTCAAATAGATATTTATTTAAATAACAGCGATAAGGCAGCGCCCCCCTTCCGAGCTCAACAAGTTTTCGACAATGCATACTCGTAAATTTTACTTTTGATTTCCGAAATTAACTGAGAATCGAAAAGTGTTTGACCAAGTGGATACCGTGCTTAAAATTGGTCACTTTGAAATACGAGTGCAAGTCATAGGAGTTGTACCGAAGACACTAGATGTTATTCTGTATCAAGGACACACATTTTGTTCCTCTGCTTACCATATATTTAGGTATTTTTGTGATAAACAGATATGCTGATGTCTCATGCTGCCCCTAACATACATCATACCCTTCTCGACCACATTTAAGTTGTTAAACAAATGACAGTTTCTAATGTCAAACAAAACTTGCCGCACATTTGGTCAGTCGATAACTGTCTGGCCCATGTCTTATGTTTATCTTACGATTGATCAATATAATACTCGATATTTATTTGACACTTTTGTCTATTTGCATTGACTTTAAATTCGCATAGTTCCCTTGTCGGCGTCGTGTATTGCAAATTGTATTATTTATGTGAATTTGCTGCTTGCTGCGCTAACAGCATTTCATTTAAATGTTAAATACGTCGTTTAATTAAATTGATTTATTGTGGGTGCCCCTTTGATTTCTACTTCAATTTCAATTTCAATTTGCATATTGCATGTGCCATTCGGTTCATATTAAAGTTCAATATGCAATTAAAACTCGATTAAATACTTTTTATTAACGACTCTTTAAGCTGACTTTAGTTAGCTATTTATTGAGATAGCATTTAATCAATAGATATTTAATTCATTAGTAGTCAACAATACATATAACGATAACAAAATGAAATGTAGAATTTTCATAAGCCAAAGCTATAAATCTATCATTTAAAATAGATTTATCTGAACTTTGCAGGATCTGTAATAAATACACTAGTCGAAAGTCAAACAAGATACTTGAATTGATTTCTAAGCAGCGAATTTCGAAATCTTAAAAAATATAGTAAATTTTAACAAAAGAACTCTCCAAAAAACCCTACTCGACAATGCAGGAGTTAATATATATTTAAGAAATCTTAAAAGTGCTTTTAATTTATTTAAATTGCCTATAATTACAGAGAGACAAGTGGACTGCCAAAAAGGCAATAAAAAGACAGACCAATTTATAGTTTATTGCCGTACGAGGCACACAGTTCAGTGCCATGTGCAACTTGTGGCAGTTAAACAAATTTTTGAAGAAATATGGACGATTGCATTGGAATGATATGATATGCAAGAAGCCAGCAGCCAGCAACTGTTGCTGCTGTGTATAAGAAATTGAATACGCAAGAATAACAACTTAAAGATTTACAACTGTGTCTGATCATAGCAATTAGTGTGAGTTTGATTTTCTCCTTTGTGTCTAAAAACTGAAAGTGTTCTCAACTTGAAGCCTACAGCCAGAGCGTAGCTAAAAGCTGCCGACATTTTTGAAATGCTGCAGTTGCAGCTGCATGACGTCGCTTTGGCCACAAGCAAGCCGCAAGCTCGAGGTTCCGAGCTGCGGTTGGGGCAGTTAATTGGGGGGCTGTCTTGTGGTCACACGCAGACGTCGGAACAGCCCCAACAGCAACAGCAACAGCAAAAGCCTTCATAATAAAAGCTGAAGAATGAGTAAATTAAGAATTATGGCTTTGGCATGCAAATTCAAAATTTCCGATACACAATAAATTACTTAAGAGCGGCGGCCACCCGAAAAAAATAAAAATAAAACTGAAACTGAAAACTGAAAACAGACAAAAAAGACACAAAACGTAAACTTAACAAAAGAGCAAACAACTTGAACTGAACGAATCCTACAAAAGAAGTTTTAGCTCATCTCTCAAGACTGCGAGCTTGTGAGTTACGATACGGTTTTGCAGTTTGTCTGGAAACCTTGAACTGATTTACCCAGGCAACTTTTGCCCGCGGACAGCTCCAGCTAAAAGATGGAATAAAGGTCAGGCATTTGCATTCATGTGGGTGGCCCCATGTGGTGCAGCTCTCACAGCTAGGAGTTTAGCGTTTTTGCAAAACTTCTGAGGAAGTTGTGATTATGGTGAATATACGTTTTTGAGAAGCATGTGTTGATCTTAAGACTCAATTGCCGGGGATACGCCTTTTGAAAACAAAAGAGCCCAAAATAGATGAAGATTATTTCAAAAGCAATTGAGGTCAAGGCGAATAACCCAATGGAGTGTAGTTTCCAACTAAAATCAGGGACTTTAGTGAGAAATAAACATAAAAGGAGAAAATGAGCTAAAAGTCGATTTTCAAATTCGTATTTAAGGTGTTTAATTATATATATTTATTTAGACATTTAATAATATGAATACAGAAGTATAGTTATTCATGTTATTTTAATGTTTAATTTTCTTATTTGAATATTCTAACAGTCTTTATTTATTGCCTTCTCCAGTCGTAGTCCACGCATTGCTGGAATTTCTGTAATATCTTTAAGAACTACTCTCGTTTCAGTTATAATATTATCACATTACTAAAACGACTTGTAAAGACTTGGACTAGCCTCCAGCTCAGTTCAGTGGCAAATTAATATGCCAAATTAAATGCAACTCTAACTTGTGGCAGCAAACTGTTAAAAATCGTTAGACGTAATATCCAGCAGAGGCTAGTCTGAGATTTGTTTGTTGCTACCTTCTGTAACCATTTACATATGCCAAGTATCCAAGTGTGTGTGTGTGTGTGTGTGTGTGTGTGTGTGTGTGTGTAACTGGAGAGTAAGTATTTCAGAATGACTGCATCTATTTGCCCCACAATAAAATGATAAATGAATTTCAAACTGTGCGCGTTACTCAAACGGAGTTGTCCATCAGCCAACTTGGATGAAGGTGGTTTGCGGTGGGCAGGGGGGTTGGGGATTGGGGCAGTTGGCGGCACCAACAAATCGACACACAGTCATACAAGCTGCCGGCAATGCCATTGCCATTTGGCTTCCAGCATGGCCAGCTGCTTGAATTTCCTCTGCCTAGTTTCGTCTATCATTCTACCTCTCTTTACCTGCTACTCCCTCTTTCTCTCTCCATCTCTTTCTCTTCCTGCCTCTTTCTCTAGCCTATCTGCCAATTTCAAGTAGTTTTACCAGCCGCAACGAGCCAACTGCAGCTAATATTGTAATTTTTCTCCATAACGATGCTTTTCGCGAGTCTCTTGACTTTCCCAGCAATCTAATAGGTTTAACATATCGAAAGAATATTTTAGTGAAAATAATTTTAATAATTCTAGGACAGCAAGTAAAATCTTATATTTGAACTACAGAAAACTATATTTAAGTTATATTTATTTTCTGCAAATCGCAATTAATATTTGTAACTTCAGTTGTTAATTAAAATATAAATTAATTGTTGTCAAGTGAAACTTTCTATTTAAATCACAGAATATTATGATTATATATTGTTTAATCTAATCTCTTGTAATATTGGTTACAACTTGTAATTAATTGAAATATAATTCGTTAGGTGATAGTGTATAAATATCTTCGTTGTCTTCTTGTTAGTTTTGTGCTATTTTTCTACTTTTATCTTTGGTTTTTTCATTTTTTGGTGCTTTGCTTTCTTTCAATGACTTTGGTTTAGTGCTATTACCATTTCTATTATTGCAGCCATTATCTGGGAAAGCTTTCCACGTCGTTGAACGGCGTTTTTTAATTACTTTTGAGCGGTGTCTGTTGCAGGCGTTTGTATCATGCGTGTATATCATGCAACCATGAACCAACTTGCAACTTGCAACAGCATACAGTATACAGCATAGAGCATAGAGCGACCTGGCCTGCTTGCTAAATCACGATCCTTTCAACTTTCAATTGCAGTTGCAGTTGCAGTTGCAACTTTGCTGATGCTGATGTGCTAAACGTGCGGCAGTCATTTTGCCAAATGATTGTCGATCATGAGGCACTTAAAGTTGCAGTTAACAGTTTGTTGCAAACTTGTTGCAATTAAAGTACGCTCTAAGTAAGTTTAAGTTGCTGCTGCTGCTGCTGCTGCTGTTATCAGGAGCTCATAAATACCCGCTGACAGCTCAGCCGCAAGTGTCAAAATGCCTGTCAAAAAGCCACCCACCACATGTCGAATCCATAAAGTTGATCATCAGGCAGGCGGCAGTCAACAGTTGCTGTGGCATGTGTCAAAATTGCCGCGTAGATTTATGAAGTTGCCTCAGTTGCCACAGTTGTTGTTTCTTTTTTCCTTTTTTTTTTCGCTCTTTTCGTTTTTGGGGCCAGGCAATAATCGGCAACAGCATCTATAATAAGGCAGCTGTCGGCGAGACACTTGAAATATGTGTATCTTGCAGATACAAAAAGCCGCACGTTGCATGTCTGTCGATGGCAGATTGCATTGCATGTGCGTGTCTAAGCCGGAGTTGCAATAAACTATAAAATCAGTTGCTCAATGCACTTTTCAATTAAATTCGACAAGGTTACTGCAACTAGTTGCGACTAATTTGAATTTGTACCTTGGCCAGGTGTCAAATATCTTAACTGGGTCAACTCCATTGAACTTCTAAACTGCATTAATCACCTCAATATACAACTACAACTACAACTACAACTACAACTCCAACTTGACCTGTAACACTTTTTGTTTATTTTCAGTTTTGCCACTTTCTCAATGAAAGTCGTTGTGCATTACTCACAGTTAGTGCACCAGGTGGCAACGTGGCAAAGTTGGCCAAAATAGCAAACAGCTCAGCTCTCTGGGGCTTGGCCAAAAAACGCTTTGAGCAATGCTAAATGTGAACTTTAATGCTACAATTGACTGACAGTCGTTTGTCGCACTTGTCTTGCCGGCTATTTACACAATGCAAACAATTTTAGTTACAAACACAAGCAGAGCTGACTCACGTTTATTTGAATATCTTTCAATCAGACTTATTCAGAATATTTTTAAATAAAAATGAAGATTTAAGAGGTCTGTAATGTGTTTTACCTCACAGTGGTTTTCAATTAAATTGTGCAGTTTATTCATAAGTTTGGTTCTTAGTTTATAATTTTAATGATTAGAGTCTAATCTAACTGTTAGTAATAATAATAATAAAATAATTAAAGTACCCTGAAATATTTTAAGTCAAAATAATTAATCATCATAAAATGTATGTGAATATAAAAAATATTACCATGAATTTTCAAAATTGTTAATAATTTATTTAAAATTGTTTCTATATTTTTAACTATTTTAACAAGAGTCTGCAAACAAAGTTAAGTTTATTTTGTATGTTGCTGCTGAAGTTTTTAACTCTAAAGTCAACAATATAAAATTTAATAAATTGTTTACTTGAATTTGAACAACTAACTTTTGCTCATATCAACAGTAGCTCTTAATTAAAAAGTCTAACATACATATTAAAATACATTTCATAATTTTTAAAGTGCTTCACAGCTTTTTCCGCTCCACACACACGCACATCGACACTCTGTCACCCACTTTCGCCTTTAAATTGACTCGTTTTTGGCGAATTCGTTTTAGTTGCTCTAAACGCTTAATTGTGTTTACTAAATTCCACTTAAAATTAGCCAAAGGGCATGTTAACCTTTGCTGTTGCTTTGCTGTTTCTGGTCGCACTTTAACATCATTTTACACTTTTACACAGCTTAAATGAAATTTGCGCGGCTTTCGCCCGCTGCCCCATTTCCCTCCACTCCACTCCCCAACCATGTGACTCATCTGCAACCGGAATTTGGATGACAGGCAACGCGACAGGGGGCGACGGGCAGTGTTGGCCACATGTCAAAGTCGAGCATCGGGAGAGTTGAGAGTGAAAAAGAAAAAGTTTTCTAGCCGCAACTGAAGAGTTTCAGGGAGCAATTGGTTGGCGTGTGTGCATGAATGATGGTGGGTGGGTGGATTGAGGGGGAGGAGGGGAAAGGTGGGTTTGCTTGAGCATTAATTAGGTCATGCAACCCGTGGGCAACAAAAGCAAACACCCGACGACTGTTGACAGTTTGGCAAGGTGTGCGATAACTTTGACATTTTGCAGCTGTGTGCAGCTGCCCCACGCAACAACAACAACAACAAAAACAACAACAACAACTGTAACTGCAACAGTAACAACAACTGCAACATGCATCACAACTTGTGATGTGCGCTGACAAGCGCCTCAGCGTGTACAACAGTGCGTATGATTTATATCTTGAGACGCTGCAAATTGTGCAAAATGTCACAATTATGCACAAAGTAGAAAAAAACTGGAAAGCTTCAAAAGAAACGAAAAACTTCATACATATGTGTTGCATAACTCAATTGACTAAGCTAGTTAGAGACGCCACAGCGTTTCGCATTGTTTGCCAAGAGATTGACATTTTAATTGCGGCTGCCCGCATGATATATGAGCAGCATTTGGTTTTGGTTTTCGTATTAGCCTGGCTAACAGAGTCAGTGTTAGCCGTTCCCATCACACAGCCACATTCATAGTCACAGCCAGGCCAGTTGTCCATATGTTGGCGCTGCCAATTAGACATCGCCATTTGCCGCTGCCACGTAAATTAATTTAATTATGTCAATGCAAGTTACCTTGAAGCCAACTGCAACTACAACTGCCACATTGACGTTGTCTTAGTTGGCTTAGTTTATTTGTCAAGCGGTGTAAAATGGCGTAAACAACATGACTCGGATGCCAACAGCAGCGGCGGTGGCAGCTGCAGAAGGAGCTTGTAGCATGCAACGTGCCAGGGCTGTAAGATTACTCCCTCAATACATGGCAAGTTACATCGTAAGTGTCCACAACTGTTGATGGAAACTAAAGAATAGACAAACTATATGGAAAACCTTGGCTAGATTTACGATCTCTATAAAATGGAATACAGAATTATTTGATTACAAATATAAGCCATATTTATATAGATTTGAAATCAATTTACTAAATGTTTTGTAAAGTTCTATGAAGCAAAATAAAATCAAATCAAATAAATACGTTCTTAAAGAAATTATAGTTGTAACATTACTGTTCTTTTTAAGTGAACTACTTTTTAAACTAAAGCCAATTCTATACATTGTCATTCTGTTCAAAAACTATACTTCCTTCCCTCGTTTGTTGCCAACTTCGGTTGCATTTTTGTTGCTGTGCGGCGCTTTTGTAATTAATCAAACCAAAGCGCATTGACAGCGTGTAGACAGAACGGCGAACATGCAGCTTAAAACCCAAGTCCAAGTCAGAGCATATGTCCATAGTACTCAGTTCACTGTCCTTTGTCCACTATTCGCAGTTCAGTGACCACAGTACGCTCCTTCCTCTTGTCGCATGTTCACAGGAATGAACTTTAAACTTTTGGGCAGTGCTTTAAAATGAGTCCGCAATGTCATTGGCCAGTCCAGGCCAACATCAATGCCAATGTCATGTTGTGGACAGGAGAGGCATAAAGGAAAAGTTGAGCTATAAATTCAAAGGGGGACAAGGGGACGAGTCGAGGAGGCCTGAAGGCCTTGTGAAAATAAATGGTTTTGTATTATCGCACTTGGCATCAAAATAAATTTCCACCTGTGCAATTGCAAATTGCAGTGATACCTTCTCGTTGTCTTTTCACTCAACGCGAAAAACGCAACGCAACTACTGACATACAATTCGAGTTTCCTTTTCTTTCGCAGTGGCAACACGCTGTGGCACCACCAATTATAAAGTAATTTCCACACGTATCGAACATTGATCTCATTGAGAGCCTGGACCAGCCCGTGCTGGACCAGCCCTTCAACTGGACAGTAAAATTAACTAAAAAGAAAAAAGAAAAAATAAATAAACAGCGATTGGTGTTGCTGCTGTACAACGCACAGCTTAGTAAACAACAGTAGAACTTCGATAACTTGAACTGAAGCTAAAGAAACTAGGAGAAACATTAACTTATGAAGCGCTGAAGTCAGACAGTTTCACTTTTATTTATATTTAATTAGTATACAAATATAATATAATATTATTTATTATTGCATCTTATTATTTATTCCTTTGTGATTCACTTTTACTTGTCACTACTATTAATAGTATTAATAACAAGAGCTTTAATTAATTTAAAGTATATATATTTTTTTCAATTTAAATTGTTGTTTATTACTTAGTGAAGTTTGACTGCAATTCGAAGCAGTTGAAATGTATCTTAAAAATGTCTTTAGTGTATCTTGTAGATGCTGCTGTTGCAGTTCCACTTCAAAGGGAAACGCAGTACGTGCAATTATGCGCCACGTTGCACGTTATTAGAAGTGAGTCCCTGAGACGTTCAAGTCGTTTCAGTCTCTGACTTGTTGATGTCCAAACCGCCATTTGATTGCCATAGCTGCGTACATGCCGGCGATTAACGGCTGATTAGACAACAGGCCGCAGATTGAGATAGATATGGACAGGGCACGAGATTGAAATGTATCTGCAGAGTGCGTATCTATTACTTACGTTCTTACTGCATTTATGAGACCCTACAGATGCCGATAGGTGCGTGATTCTAGTTACATTTAGACTAGCCTTTTATGTTAAATACAGTTAAGAAAATCGAAATAAGTAATACTTAAGAGAAATTAACTGCCAGCTTTAAACATTGTATAAATATTGTTTTTTTTTCAACTCAATTTCATATGACACTTCCATCAAAAGTTGGACCATTAAATTGCTAATTGATTGAGTTTCTGAAGTGCACAAGAACTTAATTTATCCTGTTTTCGTTTCCGTTTCGGTTTCAAGTATGATATCATCTATTATAGAACCAATTGCATTTGGGAAAAACATTTGCCAGCACTTAAAATGAGAATTTATTGTATCCAAAGCAAATAATTCGCATAAATCACAAAACTGATAGAGCAAATTTGGGTCACTAGGCAAAGAGTCTACTTAAATGGAAAAACACACTTCAAAAATTTCAATGAAAGGGCATGCGGCAAATAAAATTTCCTCATTTTTCCACATCAATGGGAAATAAAGAAAAAAAAATAAAAATACAAATTAACAACAACGGCCACGAGTAGCACAAACAGAAGCTAAAACATCTAAACAAAGAACAAACGCGAAAAAAAAACATTTATAAAAGATTGAAATAACTTGCACAACAATTATCAAAAAAAAAAGAGACAGGGGAAATAGGGAAAAAGAAATAAGATAAACACACATAAAAGACAAACGTAAAAAGGCAACAATTACAAATTCAATTGAAATCAAAAATCAAATCGAAATGTAATTTTTTCTTCTTTTAACTGTTGTATCTGTGAGATACATTGGGGCATATCCATATGCATGTACGTGCCACCGTGTCTGCAGTGTTCAATTGAAGCGTTAATGAAAAATTTCACTTTTCTCTTCGACTTCAAAAAGCCAAACAGGCAGTTCTCGTTATTGCTGTTGTTGTTGTTGTTGTTGTTGTTGTTTGATATTGTTGTTGCTGCTGCAACAAATAGAAAACCACTTGAGCTACTTTTAACGGCAGCAACAAGACAACAACCGACATATACAATAATTATTACGATCAATTTAGATGCAGATTGCATGCGGCATGCGGCATGCGGCAATCGGCAGAGTCAGCGGCACTGCAGTAATTGAGGTGGGGCAGCCCCTACGCCCACCACACACACACACACACACACACACTTACATACGACTTCTCAGATACATTTGTATATCGAGTGGCACGAACTTGATTGTTGTTTTGCTTGTACTTCTACTTGTGGCCAGCTGGTGTTCAAGCATTTCCATTATTTCCATTCCGATCTGGTGTTTTGTTTGCATACCAAAAAGGCAGCAGCAGCCACTGCAGACCCAAAAAACATTGTCATAATAATTATAAAAAAAGGCCTCAAGTGAAAACGCCTCCGCTTCGGTCTGCACAGCAATTAAGCATCCGCTTCGAGAGTTGCAAGCAAAACAAAAGCCGCAACATGCTATGAGATACATTGTAATAGATATATCTCCCAGATACTTACTTGCAAGACTTGGCAAACAGTAGCCAAGATCAACAGACTTTCAATTGTTGATCACCCTTTCAATTCTAATGGCAAGAATGAATCAGCAATTGAGCAATTTTGCAGTCATCAAGATGTTCAAATTCTGCTTAAGGGATTGTAGTTTTTCTATCAATTTATGCAGTAAATATAAATATTCATGTGGTTTCAGAAATGAATATGTTGTAATGGATTTTGATTACTTTTTTAAATTAAATTAATTATTGTTGCACCAAATGAATATTTACCATTTTATATTATTTTAATTTTCATTTATTATTTTATTTAATTTATCCTAACTAAAAGATACAAGTTACTTCCTAGTCAGAAATAGTTAAGCTTTAAATTTAATTATATTGTGTAAACTTAACAAGAAATTGCTTTACTTTTATTTTTTAAATTATTATAATGATTATTCCATTTAATTTTATCATTCATTTGCTTTCCATTTTCATGTTGCTTCACATTAATCTTGAAGTAGCTATGATACACACACTCAACCAGTAGCTGGTGCTGCTGCTGTTCACATATCATGGGGAAAACTCATTAGAAGATGTCGAAAGAAATATGCTTGAAATGTAAACAATGCACTTGATTAGTAATGTAAGGCAATAGACGGGCTGCAATTGCTGATAAGACATGGCTAATTAGCTGCTACACTGTGCACACTGTGATAAGCAAATGTAACTTGAAAGATAAACACCAAATGAACACCCTGCTCAAGTGGCAGCACTCAGCTGCACGATCCGTGTGCCATTTACGAGTATCTCACAGATAGTATCTACAAATTGCTTGTGTTTTTATCAGCATATAAAAATTTAACGTTTTATACAAACCTCGTATTCTTTTCAATTTTTTAGCTAATTTTGGCACTCGGTCGCCCAGCAGTCTGTGTGTTAATGTATAAACAATTAAATCCGATTGAATGCATCCGGTACGACCATGAAAATGAGAATTAAAAATTGAAATGTAAATGAAAATGAAAATGAAAATGAAAATCTTGTATATATATTTCTTTGGATAGGGCCGCCCGCATTGCATTCGTTGTTAATTGTAAACAGAAAATCTTAACGAAATTAAATTTAAAGTGAAAATTCTTAAGACCTGCTCTCGGAGTATTTATGAAAATTAATGTCAAGTCCATTTAACGTTTCAAGTCAGTCGACAAAAGCCACAAAACCCACAAAATGACAAGCGGAAGTGAGCTGTACATGAAGCTCTCCGGCTTTCCCGGTTCTTCGGCATTTTCTGGGCGGAAACTGCAGCTTTGCCAGCCACAAACTGACCCAATACAGCTCATACATTTTTAATTTTTCATTTTCTTTCAAACGGATTTCAAATCGATGCCTTTCCGAACACAGCACAGTCACAAAATACACTTGCGAGTGGTTACAACCGCAGCACGTACGAGTATGTTTGGTGCACTGAAAAAAATAGGTGATTATTGAGATGATATTGAAACCTTAAACAGATTCTTCTAAACACTTAGTACTAATACTAATCGGAAATCCGTATTACAATCAAGTCAAATTTAAGCAGACATTTTTAAAAATAACCATAAACGTACTTATAGTGATTTTTGTATTCTATTTTTATGAAGTTTATTAATCTTTCTCGGTTCTCAATCTGTCTCCATCACATTTCTCTCAGTGCACGAAGATTTTCGTCACACCAGGTGGCGCTTTTTGAGGTTTGGTCATAAAAATTGAGCTATTAAATAATTTCTGTCACATAAATTTGGTTTTATTGTTTATTTCCGCTGTACCTGTTGGGCCGTACCCCTTCTTTATCTAAACTAACAATGGCCCAAACCCATCTTCCCAGCTAATTAGCGTCATTATGAACAATTTGAGATATTTACTTATGATGATTGTCCATTGCTTTGCACATTTCCATTGGCTCTTTTTTGGGCTGCATTTTCCACTTAAGTCGAATGTTAAGTTGACTTTTTTTCTTCTTTTTTTTTTGTCACTTTGTATTTGTTTGTTAGTTTGGTTTGTTTGTCTGTGGCGTGTGATGTGATTCATTTGCATGGTACTTGACCCCCTCACCGATCTACTAAATAAAACTGCGACTTTGATCTTTGTTGTCTTTGCAATTCCGTGGCCCTTTTGATGTTTCTGTTGTGTTGTGTTGTGTGTGGCACAATAAAATTCAAACACTAGCTACAACATTTGCTTTTCGGATCTGGTTTTTCCTCTTCCGCAATTTGTGGTGGCGTCTACCAGCAAAAATACACTAATCATTTTTACTACTAAATAAATCTATGACTTGATTTCTGAATGCTCTAGCAACATTTGGAAGTGCAACACGCAACAAGTGTCAACTTTGGACATGTGAGTTACTTGCGTGGAAAGGCGGCATTTTACCTTTAACTTTGCCTCTATTATACGATGACAATAAAAGGCAGGAAAAAACAAAAACAAAAAGTCGGTTAGGCCAACTGTATGTCTATATAATTGACAGGTCGCCCTCCCCTTCCCTCTCCTACTCACTCTTTGTCCATCCATTCGCCTGTCTGTTTGTTTATACGACTTTTTTCTCACCCTAGTTTGATGGCCCCGTGCACGCGTTCCTGGCCAAGCCCAAAACCAATCTGTTATCACTGCGAACAAAAGATACCAACGAATATACCAAACAGACTGGAAAAAAATACTGTCACAAATCTTTGGTCGCATAAAAAATGATTTTTAAATATTTATATTTCAATGCAATGCAATTCGCAGTGCCATATTTGAGAAGATTTTCCACTGTTTTTTATTATGAACATATATATGTTATGTTACTTCTGTCACGAACAAAACCTACACGATGTTGTGACATATTGACCCACCCAACAGTCAACAATTTGTCCCCTCTACTACGCCCCTGTTTTTTTTTGTTTTTTCTTATTTGGCATCAATATCAACGGCAACTCTTATTATTTGCTTTTCTTCTGTTTTTTTTTGCTTAAATCTCTTGGGTTGCATTTCGCATGTCGTCAATAATTGCCATAGTAAACATGGCCATGTGCAACATGCAATATGCATGCGAAAAATATGGAGCATTAAATACAAATATGATAATATATTTAAACGTTTTCCCAACTTATATAAGAGTCAATATAGGTGAGTTACTCATATACAAGTTTTTATTTGAAGTGCTTTAAATGAAGGTTGCACGCATTAAAGTCTACTTGAGATCAATTTGGCTTCCTTTCTTCAAATATAATTTATACTTTAGTAAGATAAACTGTTGCTTATCAAAGATTAATAAGGTCAACTCTGTTATTTTAATAAGATAAACTGCTGTTTATCAAAGATTAATAAGATCAACTCTGTTACTTTAATAAGAAATACTGATGTTTACTTTTAACTTGCCATCGATACCACAATTCAACTGCTTAAAATTTTTACACATGATTATTTAGGTAACAGTTGTCTAGAAATTGTATTATTTTTAGTTTGTATAAATAACTTTTATATTGAAAGATACAAAACTGCAAGTGTCAATATTTGAGTGATAATTCAATTAAATATTAATCTATATCGTATCAGTTTTCTGTAATACGCACAGTATCTAAAAGATACATTTTTACAGATATATACAGATATGACCATACTGAAATTTAAGGCTTATTAACTTGCAGCTTACTGGCTACTTAATTCAGCTATCATTTCAGCTTAGCTTAAGGAAGCCAACAAAATATTTGCTTTTAATGAAAATCAGGCCAATTAAGTACTTTCCGCTTACCCGAGTCACTTTTTCTTTTCCTTTCGACCATTTATTGCTATATAAGTTTTTCTTTAAATGCATTTCCGCTTATATATATGTGTGTGTGATGGCCTGTGTAACAAGAACAACAGCAATCTGATGTATAAATAAACAGCAGTGAACTGAACTTAAACAAACCATTTGTCGTCATTTCAACCATTTCAGTTCAATGTGACGACGCAGGCAGAGTGCCATTCCCAAATAGATTTCAAAACTCAATAAAGAATTTGCAAGAGATTTTATATACACAATAATAATATATAGAAAATTGTTTTCAGTTGAATTATATTATAAATACTTAACGTAACCAATAAACATATTAATATATATTTTTTTTAATTTTGCTATTTATTGTATACTGTTTTAATTTATTTTATACTATAATGTACATTTCACTAATAGTAATAGTAATGATTTAAAACGTAAGAACTTTAACAGTAAATGCTTTTTAATATTTTCTCTTTAAGATAGCAAAAATTTCTTAAAACATTATTAAATGTTACTAAATTATTATTTACTTATAAATATTAAATAATTAATTGATCTTTTGACATGTTTGTTAAGCTATATTTTTTGTGGAGTTGCATTTTTAGTTTGATTTTAAATTTATTAGTAATATCAAAAATCATTTATTCTTGCTTAAAAGAGTATTCAATAGCCAGCAAAATGTATCTAAAATTTTCTTGCTTGCTTTACCCTTGTTGTCAGATGCATTTTGGGATTTGTTGTTATTGTTGCTGTCTGTCCTCTGGTTGCTGATAATATGATTCGTGTCCAATGCGATATGAGGCGTCCCATTGACATCGTGGCAATCTGCGCACTCTGCGGCTCGCGCTTCGATTTTGTTGTTTTTGTTATTATTTCACATTGCAGTTGTTTACGTTGTTACATAGATACAACAAACATACACACACACACAATGATATACAGATATATCTATATACAAATACAAACGCACGCGTTAAGCACACAATTATGCAGACAGTCAGGCATTCGGAATTTGCTGGTTTTGGTTTCGAATCTGAGTCTGGTGTATGTGTCTAGTTATAGGCATGGAACTGTCAATTCCAACAGCTCCATTTTACACCGAAATTAGATAAACAAACAGAGAGAGGACCACATTCAATAAACAAACACAATACTTTGATTGCATTGCACATACATATGAGTATACGTAGCACTACTCGGAAAGCATTAAGTCATATGGAAGACCACGTCAAGAACTTGTCCACAACCATTTTGATGCCCTTCCATAAAGGTATTATGCTTTGATAACAAGCTGTGTAGCGCAAGAAAGATACATTTTATAATTGATAAAGTGTATCATAAATAAATGTCATTTAACGATTAATGTTGTCAAGGATTTTAATTAATTAAAGTGTGTCAAAGGGTAATTATTGGTCGGCACCTTTTCTAAAAACTTTAAATTTCTCTGTTAAAGTATTTTGACCAGCCTGAAATAATTTCATGGTAAAAAGTTCGATAAGTGCATAATCAATATCCATAAAATACAAATAATTTCATATATAGACAGAGCTGCTAAGATTTCTCTGATGTGGTGTTTTTCGATCTCCCAAAAGCACTTAGATTCGTTGCATAATTGACAGAATAATATTCTCTTGAGGCAAAAGGATATGCGATGCATAAATAAATCAATAAATTTAAGGAGCGGGAAGCCAGCACATTCTAAGAATTAATGACAGCAAATGCCATAATTTAATGGATTATTGCTGTTAAGCTTGTTGTTAAAATAAAATTGTCATATGTAGTTATTTTTATATAAAATATTTTTAGAAATAATGTATGTAATTATATTTACTTCACACATGTAAGAGAAAATACAAATACAATTATAACACTCGTATGTAATAAATAACTTGCAGTTAATCTAGTTAAGTCATTATCAATATGTCAACCTATATTTATTTTTCGAGTATTACCAGATTATCACCTGCATTTGTTTTGTTATCAATTTCCACTTATCATGTACGTGCCACAGATCATACTGATAATTTTCCCTGTGCCTCATCTATGCGCCGCTAGTCAAGGAGTACACATAACATGAACCATTGTTGAGCACGACTACGAGATATCCTGCATGCATCAAATAATTTAACAATTTTAAAATATTTGCCTAAAATTATTTAAACAGAATTATTAATGCAGAAGCTATGATGCAAAATATAAGCTACATAAATTAGTTATTTAAAATTTTGCTCTGTTAAATATGTAACTTAAATCTAAATGCATTTCAAGTCGCCAGTTTAAACAGAAATCTAAATAGTTTACAGAGTATGCAATAATCCAATTAAATCTTTTAACTTCTTAAGCTGTTCATTTATGAGTTGGCAACTGACAATTGTCTCCGAATTCACTGTAATAACGTCAGACAATTACGAGCTGTTATGATTCGAATGCAAAACTGTAACAAAATGCAAAGTCTTGAATAGTTTTGCAATCATAATAATAATAGGCAAAACAGTTAACTGCAAAACGAGCTGCATTGCAAATCAATGACTTAAATGTTGGCTTGAAACGATATGAAATTGCCATTTGAATAGATTGCCGGATTGCTCGATTATTGGGTGATTTCAGCTTCATGGGTGGTCGATGGGTGGGCGTTGAAACTAAACTAAAGTCACTGGCTGAAAATCTTAAACGATAAAATATTTAAAGAGCAGTCTAGTCGAGACGTGGGCGTAGTCAGATATCAAGGAGTCTGTGTGCAATTTAGATAAGTATTATGACATATTTGACACTCTTTCACTCATGACCAACGAATTCGTATTTATTTACAGAAAATGAAAAGCAAAATGAAAATTGTGAAATGGCTATGAAGTTGGCCTGGCCTGTTAGCCAGGCCAGAGAGAGAGAGACAAACGGCTTTTGTGTAAAAATCAATGAAATGCAATTACTGAAAATGCATTGCCAGACAGCTACAGAGGGGAGTCTCGGTGTCTCGGAGGATATCAGGCTTGGAGTGAGACTTGACTTTACTCGTTTATAATGCAATACATATATCGAGCACCTAAGTACATTATAATAACAATTGTTGTTATTGTTATTGATAAAAAGGGTGTGTGGCTGCAAAGACACATACGCACAACAGTCACACTCGCACTCACACTCGCACTCACACTCACACTCACAGTCCCACTCAAGTGTGTGTATGTTGTTTCTAAGCCATAAGCATAACTGATAAGCTGCAATTACCTGCATTGATAATTTAGAATGTATTTTCATATAATGCACACAAAACCCCATCAAGAACAACAACAATAATAATCGTAATACTGTGCCACAAAAGCCAAATGACATCTGTCGTTTCCGTCGGTCCTGTCTTTCTTCTCCCTCCCTCCCCATCAACTCCCTTCTCCACTGAGTGTGTGTGTGTGTGTGTGTGCGTGTGTGCCCTAGGCACACCCATAATTGAATAGCTCGGTGTCTTGTGTGAGATTGCGGGTGTTTGGTTTGGTTTTCATTATGACTGGGTTTGGTTTTGGTTTTGGTTTTGGATTTGACTTTGGGTCTCGCCTGCTTCTTTACCTGGTCCTCCCTTCCCCCTTTTGTCCTGTACGCCTCACTGTTACATGTTGCATGTTGCAGCGAGTCATGACACTAACCTTACGCCTTGCCAACCCTCACGTGTCTTTCTAATTTGCAAGAAGGTAATTTGATTATCCTCTTAATGACTGCCAGACGATTATATGAAAATTCTATTCAAACTGTAAGCTAAAAATAAGTTTATTAAACTCATGGTGGATAGGAGAAATTTAATTGACAGCATGATAGATGTAATCCTTGATTGTGATATTTAATATATTATTTGAAAATCCCAGTTCGTTTATATTTCAATAAATATGCAGATAACATTTCTAACATTTTCGCAATAGAAATAAAATACTTTAACATTTAATATTTACGTTTTACATATCGTAATTAGCAGCTTTTCTCAAATATATCAATGTGAAAACTATCAAATTTTGAAATCTGCATCGCATTTAAATATAATAAATCAATTTATAAGTAATAAATAATTTACAGTGGCCTTAAATGGAGCTCAATCTTGATACCTGCTACCCTCATTGGAACTCACTTCCTTAGCATAACATTTGTACTTCCTATCAACAATAGGTCTTTCAATTTTCCAGCTTGTACTTTGTATTGGTCATATCTCTAATTTATATGAAAACTGCCTGCTGTAGCTGATCAGACGAGTTGATAATTTGTTCCAATGAAAAAAAACAAAACAAACAGAAATATCTGAGCAGCTCTCATGCATTTCTGAACAGCAGCAACCATCTTATCAGAGAAGAAAAATCCAAAAACTTACTTGAAATGTTATGAATTATTAATAATAAATTACAAATTATTGCGGGGGCAGAGTTGGGAGTAGGGAGAAAAATGAGGAAAGGGAAACTATTTGAAGATACTGAATACACAACGCTAATGAAATTTCAATTAGCTTGTCATGTTGAAGGAAGTGACTGCAGCTATGCAACATTTATCTGTGAGTGGCAGCTTGAGAAAGAGACAGAGACAGAGACAGAGGACAGAGACAGAGAGACCCATTTAGATGTTATAAAATCTTAACCCATTTTATATTGACAAGTGTAATTATGCGCACGACACAATTGCCTTGTCAAATATTATCAAATAATTGTTAAGCCAATGCATAGTTGCTCTGCCTCATGTGGCACACAAAAGACTAGCCACGTGCAGCAACAGTAACTGCAGTCACGTTGCACTTTTGTCATCCTTTTGTACATGCCACAAGCAAAAACACACGGACACATGGGGCAGAGGCAGCTCAGGCGGGGCATTCCTAATGACATAAAGACGTGTTGGTGGTCCTTTTTGGACAATTAGTGCCTGGAGACACTGTCTCTTATACAATATATGTACAATGAGGCACCTGCAACAGGCCTGCATATCTTACATGCATAATTTATATCATAATTCTATTGTATAGCAACTGGATAAAATTATTTTGTTATGCAATGTGCAACGTGCCTCTTACAACTTTACATGTACTTACTTTTGAGCAAAGTGACAATGGAAGACATTAAATAATTATTGAAATTGGTTAAGATCTTAACTGATTAACATGATTAAACACAAATTATTAAAAATAAAGTAAGGATAATTGATAAATATTAATTACTGCATTAAATAATTCAGTAAACTTTATATATAAGCACAAAACAAAATTAATTCAAATAAAAGAATATTTCAGAAAAATGCATTACATAGTTAATTTTTACTTTAAATTAAAAAAAAAGGAAATATGAAAATATGTACAGACAGTTCAATAAACTGTCTATAACTATTTATTTTATTTATTTGCGTAGAAAAATAATACAATTATATGTCAGGGTATTACATAGTCGTTTAGTTCTATTCTTTATTTACTTTTTACATATTTGACTTTGTCTTTTGCAACTGCTTACAATTTTAGTCATTGATTGCCCAAAGTGCACGATGGTTCGTTAGTAATTTTTGATTGGGAAAAAATTATTTATGACTCTAGACTATTTGTAAATGCAAACACACGCACACACACTTAAGTGCTGATTCTTATTTTGTTGGCTCTGCTGTTATGTGTTTGTTGCTGTTGTTGTTGTTGTTGTTGTTTCTGTTATTTCATTCTTTTTGCCTAATTGGAATTCATGCAATGGACATTTGCATATTGCTTTGTTGGCCAAGGCACTTGGCTGTTTGGTTTCTGTTTCGTAACTGTATTTTCATTTCGAGTGCCTAGAAAGGTTCTGCTTAATTGTGGCCACAACTCAACTTAATCATAAAACAGGCAACCCATACCGGGGATTGGACCCTCCAAGGGTCGTCGATCGTTTCGGGGAGAAGGGAAGACAGAAGGGGACTAGGGTCTAACCAATCAAGCATGCGCGTGAGTCGTTCCATCTTTTTGCGTTCGAACTGGTGGCTAACTGAATTCAATTACCAAAGTGCCTACTATATGCAAATAAGCCACAAGTGCACTTGACAAACACACACGCACACACACACACTCACTCAATACGCAATGGCCACAGTTATAGATACAGATACAACTGCAGATTCATAGATACAGATACAGTGTGCCAGTTGCTGGTTACAAATAAGTGAAGTTGTTGCACTCGAGCTACTGGCACTTGCCTCTAGCCTCCACTAGTCCCATCCCCAGCCCCTCGTCACCCCCTTTCTCTTAAAGTTTTCCCATTTGCCGGACTGAGGCCATGTGAAAACTCAGCGCCGTGCAGATAAAAACCTTAATATAAGCATAATTAAGTTGATGATTTGTACAAAAAAGGAGACGAGAGAAATGATAAACACAAGTGGCTGCTGCTCACCATTCTTTGTGTGTGTGTGTGCGTTGCACTGTTGCCTCACTGTTTTCTGTGTAGTACAGTGAATACTCAGTAATAGCGCAGAATCAGTCAAGTACTACAAATAATAAATGTGTTTCATATAGAGATAAGAATGTATAGATTATATTAAGCCTTTTAGCTTAAAATAAATACTTGAAACAGAAACAGTTTAAATTATCGTATTGATAAAAACTAATACAACACGTGGAGATTTTAAGAAGCCTTTTAGTTTAAGAAAAATACTTGAAGCTAAAAAAAAAACACTCTAAAATATGTTATCAAACTCATCTTAAGTATAGGCAGGGTATGCTATCTTAATATCTTAATATATTTTCAAGTGCCTTGAATGTTTTCTATGGATAAAAACATATTACTTTGTCTAAATGTCTAAATTATCTTTTGAAGCTGAAGTTATTAAAAAAGTCTTCATAAATAGACTCTTAAGGAATTGTGCTTAAAATGTTTTCTATAGATAAATGATAGATTAGGTTGTCTAAATGTTTAAATTATCTCTTGATGTTGAAATTAAAAAAAAAGTCTTCATAAATAAAGACAATTTTAAGAATGAATATTAAATATTATCTGAATAATTGAAATTTCTTTTTGTAAGCTTCTCAGTCATTCTGTACCACTTGAGTCGCTTTTTGGTTGCCCACTGTACTCTGCACTTGAAGTTTCAGTCACATCATAACTGAGAATCTCAAGTTCTACACAGTTATGATGGGTTGCTGATGGGTTGTCCAACTGACGCTGTTTGACTGCCAAAAAATGTGTCGATGATGATGCCACAGCAAGTTCAATGGACTATATTGTTGGTGTTGGTATTTCCGTTAGCAAAGCCGGATTGGGGTACAACATCCATTGCATAACAATTAGCTGAGAAATTGCTTGTTGTTCCATTGTTCGTTGTTCATTGTACAAAGTCAACCGAAAAGAGTCACAAATAATAATTCACCAAAAAAATTCAAAATCGATGGCTTCATTAGGCATTTTTGTGTGCCATATGTGGAAGTGGAAACTGGAACTAAGCTAACTATAGTGTGTGTGTGTGTGTGTATTGTGTGTATCTGAATGTGCTGATGACACATACATCGATAAATAAGTATCCATTTTTGGTAGCCCAACATTGTAAGTGTCTATATCGATGGCAAATTTATGCTTAATGAGCGTAGCGCTCAGTTTGATAACTCATTATGTCTAGAAACTGAAAATGAGGCTAAATTTGTTCCACATGATGTTTGCCCGATGTTGAAATACAAAAGTTCTTCTATCTTTGATTTTAAAGAAGAGGGGCTACTCCATAAATAACATAAAGCAGTTTCTATAGCTGCTGCCTTTTTGCGCAAAAGTCTACAGAAGATTTTAACTAAAAATAAAAAATATATCAGCATAAGAAGAAACAAAAAATTAAGAAATTCTTTGGCACACACTTTGGAGTTTATCATTGTAATGCAAATGAAGGAAGTGCGCATCTTTTCAGCCAACCCTCCTACCCCGCCCCCAATCACACACTCACTCTCTCCCTCTCTCTCTCACTATCTCTGCATAAAACAAGGTGAGGCTGCAACAGCAACAACAACAACAACAACAATTTGATGCCGTGGGAAATGCTTGCCGCATGTGTTGCGAAAAACGCCACACGGAACGCTGCTTGGGTGTTGGTTGAAAATGGAGAATGGAGAATGGAGCAGAGTGTATATAGATGGGGAAAAGAAAAACTACGACTCTCATTCTGTCAGCCAAGTCAGTCAGCGAGTGAATGGAACTACTCTTGCAACAACAACAACAACACATAGCAACAAAAGCTATGAATATGAATAAATCATTTCACGCAGATTGCCAAAGCTAAGAAAAATATACAAAAAAATATGAGAGAAAATAAAAGAAGGAACAACCTTTGCGTGCACAATGTGCAAAGATATTTGTTGTATCCTCTCGACCTGCAAAAGTCTTTCCTTTGACAATCAGCATCATCAAACGGAGTCACCTTATTTCGATTTCACAGATCTGTCAATTCGAGCGCAAGAATATTGACAAAAGTTTACAAGTTTATTTCGCAAAATGATGTAAATAACTTTATTAAGTTTAAGTGGCTGCCTTAGGTGCTGTCAATCTTTGTACATTTTATTAAAGTTATGCCAATTTATTAATATGAAAATTATAAAACATATAGTTAAAAAGGAAATCTTCATCTATTTAAATATATTGAAAACTTATTGCAAGACTCAGTTTTAAGAGATGATCCAATAAATAGAGATTATAAAAAGTTAGTACAAATATTTTCAATCTTTAAAATTTTAACAATTCTACCTTGTTTTTACAACCAAATAAAATATTTACATTTTCAAATATTTTAGTATTGTAAGCACAAATGTGCACTACTTTAAATATATTTATTTCCAATAAATTTTTATTTTCATTGCTTTAAAAATAACATTAGTAGACATAAATAATTTTTGCATTTTATTTGAAGTATTTGAAACACAAGAAATATTTATATTTATTACCAGCCGTAAAATAAAAAAAAACCTTAAATAATTTATGAATGAATTGGCAACTGGTTTTCAGTTTTGACTATGGTTAACTTTGCCAACTGAATGCAACAATATCGCCCACGATTTAAGTGTACGGGTTTTACGTAAAAACCGCTTGTAACTATTTTTCAGGGCCAGACGAAAAATTAGTAGCTGAAACCAAAGTGCAACTGGGCAATACAGCTTTAGCAGCAACCAACTTTCGGAGCTGACCAAGAGACCAAACCCAGACCGGCCAACTTGTTTTTTTGCAGTTGTCTATTTATGCGCTTAGTGCAACTCCCCGGTTCCCTTCCTTTTCTTCCTCCTCATTCCTTTCAGTATGCAAATAGTAAGCTGCAGTACTTCCTGCCCCGCTGACCACTCTCCACTGACCACTGTGCACTGCCACACTGAACCAGTTTCTGTTATCGACCCAGAGAACCAACCCCTTGTTTGCATTTTTTATTAACAAACAACCGAAATACCAAAAATCCAAACAACAACAGAAACAGAGCATAAAAAAAAAGGGCTATGCAAAATATTTGCTATAAATGAAAACCCCTTTGTGAAAACGAAGGGGGCGGGGTCGCTTTACAAGCTTACAACACGGCGATAAGCCAATGGGTTGTGCCCCATACACAACTCAACCCTCGATTTGATTCTTGATGTTTATGTTGCATGTATTTGTGTGCCACGCATAATCGTTGTTGTTTTAGTGTATTAATTTTGGTTTTTAATAAAGCATAAATATTTGTGTTTACGCTTTAGATCCTCCCGGGGCAGGATTTCCCCCTAAGGCATGTTTTTATTGAAGTTTACCAAATCAAAAGTTGCAGAGCTAGAGTTTAATCCCTTTGTAGCCCTTTGGCAATATTCAAATAAATTGAATGCATGATTAGCTTTCATTATTAGAGTGAGTTGCATATGTTTAATGTGGAGTAGTTGGCCTTCGGGGTCTCATTACGAGTACTCGTATAGCCAGTTTATACGAGGCGTTTATCTAATGCTGTCAACCGATATTAATTGCAAATTCCAGTTCCATATAAAGCTGAAGTGGATTTTCAATTGGAGCTGTGGTTACCTTTTATGGCACTGCGATTTGCCGTACATATGCAGTTTGCATGTTTTAATTATTAAACAAATCAATTTGCCAACACAGCCAGCCAAACGACGGCTTAATGGCATTTATACATTTTAACATTTTGTTATTGCTCCCTGTGCAGTTGACTGTCAGCGCTTTACAGTGTCTAATGTAAGTGCTTGGACCAGTCAATTAAATTTGCATAAATGCATTTTTAATAATCTTACAATATTCGTTGATTTTTCTACTTAGAGCTCGGTCATTAAGGATCTTCCCTATGTAACATTTCATTTAATTTTGCCTTGTATTTCCCTTGCCACCGGATGTAATCGATTAAGGATGCATTACTTTTTATTGTAATTATTTACACTTTACTCAGTCTCTTGTTTTGAATGAATTAAAATATTTTTCTTGAAGACAAATAAATATTCTCTTAATGTTTAATTAATTATTTAATGGCATTGTTTTTTGTTTGTGTTGAAATACAGAAACTCATAATTCATTGGTATTTTCTTTTATGGTCAAAAAAAATGTAGTAAATGGATTATACGGTTGGTCAGGGTCAAAAATAAGTCTTTTAATTGGTTTTATTCGAATTTTTTCCAAACTCAGCTTATAGATAATTTAATATTTTTGATTTTTTGAGAAATCTCAAACTTTTTACTGTAATTATTTACACTTAAGTCAGTCTCGTGTTATAAATGAATTAAAACGTTTTTCTTTACGACAAATAAATATTCTATATTAAATATATGAAAGGTATTGATATTTTTGTAGTGAAATAAAGAAACTCATAATTCATTGGTATTTTCTTGTATGCACAAATAAATGTACTAAATGGATTATAGATCTGGTCAAGGTCAAAATAGTCTAATTAATTAGTTTTATTCGAATTTTTCCAACCTCAGTTTATAGATAATTAGGTTGTTGATTGATTTTTTCAGGAAGTACAGATGCCAAACACATGCCAATGACCTGATGTTACGACTATTGAGGTAAGAATATATCGCAAAAACAGCTGCTTTTCATTTTGCCATTAAATTTGCCATTTGTTTTTTTTTTATTGTTTAGTGTGTTCTTGTTGTTGTGCAACTATTTATTGATTTTCAATTAGTTTGTTTTATTTTACGCTTCTGCGTTTGACTTTGTCTTTGGTTCTCTTTCTGACTTTTCCAATTGCGATTTTGTTTCGTTTGCTGTTTGTCTTTTTCTGTCGCATTTTCCACTACAAATTGACATACTTAATTCGCCATCGATGCCAATGTGTGTGGGGTTGTGCTGTGTGTGCGTGTGTGTGTGTGTGTGTATGTTTTGAAGCTAGTGAATTACATGAGGAGAAGTTTTGTACTCATAAAATATGCAATTTGCTGTTTGTTTTGCCAAAGCACATCCAGCGATTTGGCCAACGATTGCTGCTCGACTTTGGCAAGAGCTCTTGGTCGAAAGCATTGCCAAAAAAGTGTCAGGGTTAGACCAGAAATAGACACATGCCAATATGCTGGGGCCATAAACATGCCAGAAGTCACGCTGAATTGCAAAAGGGGATCGGAGGGTTCAATTCAACGACTGTCTGAACATTTCAGTGGTCAATATTGAAAGCGGCTTTAACATTTTTAAATTACACTTGATGACAGCAATCGAGGGTGCTTCAAGTGGTACTTGGAACTATTAAGTTTTGAATTAATTTATAATGTACACTTGCACTAATACTTCTCTACGTCGACTGCACATATTTGACATTAAATAAATAAATACTTTTTAAACTGCCTTCTTTATAATTTCAATAATGTTTAAATATAGCCTAAAAATTCAAACTAATTACGCTCGAAAAGTTATGCAACATTTAAACAATTGGCGGCAATGCTGGTAATTAATTTATAAAATTACTCATGCGGCTAAATAATGGATTTTGTTTTTAGTTCATTTCCCATTTATTTGGACCTTTTGCAATGTCAGTTTCGTTGATGCAGTTACAGAGGCTTTTGAGTTTTGCGGTTTTCGGAGCATAAAAGTTAAATTTATGCGCTGGCAAATTGTGAATTAAACAAACGCGAAAAATGCAATTTTGTTATATTATTTTGCCAAATATGAATTCACACAGCAACCAACAAACACACACTTTTTACGTTCAAGTGCATTTGGCATTAATTTATTTATAAATAGTTATTTACAAGCAATTAACTTTGTGCATAGTTTTCATTATGTTATTTGGTTAGTTATGTATTTAGGTTTTAGTTAAAAGTTGAGGTTTTGCACATAACAAACAAATTGCCAATTAATTTAAATAACAAAGTATTATATAAATACAGTTTTAAACCAACCAAAAGTTTATTTCTTTTCGTTAATAGTAACTTACCAATATTGTTGGTATTTTTGGAAGAGTAACGCAAGAAACTTCAACAACATGTTGTAGGACTTCATAAGTACTTCCTTTCATAATAAGTATATAGTTGTATCTTAAAAAGTATCTGTAAAATGCTGTAATGTAAGTTGATATTATGAACATAACGAAAGCAGAACACAGGGGTTGATTTTTTTTTTTTAATAATTTTTGTTTATATTTTTGTAATGATTTTTATTTTTTTCATATATAGTTTTTTCTTGTGTTTTGTAATTGTAGTAATTAATTTAATAATACATTTCTTTTAGTTAATTTAATTAATTTAGTTTATCATCATAATACATAAATACATTAAGTGTGCTAAATAAATTTTCAATTTCTATATATTCGGATCTCATTATTTGCTTCTATATACACATATTTATTAATTATTTAGTTATTAGCTTGATGAATTGATTACGAATGTTTCTTTCTGCTTCTCCTTCGTCTTCTTCTATTTAGTTTACTATGGTGTAGATTTAGATTAAGGTGTTGCCTGGCTAGAAACTAATAGCTACATTTACAGTTAGGGGGCGTGAACTTTTATATATATATATTATATATATATATGTATTTTTATATTTTTAATTAATATATCACATTGAATTTGAAAGTGTTTTTTGCAACATTTCTAGTAATTGTTATGTATCAATAATAATAATGATAATAATAATAATAGTGTAATAATAGGCCTATAAATATATGTTTTATGTATATGTATATATATATGTATATGTATATGCGTGTGTACGTGTGTCTGTCTGTGTGTGTGTTGGTTGTCGAAACAACTACAAACAACAACAGCAACAAAACAACGACACTTGAACACCGAAGGCGCATGTGAAAAGAAATGCCTACGAAAAAGTCTTTTTTATTATATATATATATATGTATGTATATATATATATATGCATTGTATTGTGTGTGTTTTGTTTTTGTATTTTTTTGCCTGGCGCGCAAGCGAGCGAGCAGCTTCAAGATGGCCGCCCTTGCGCAGGAACGGTTGAGCGAGGGAGAGAGCTAAGGAGAGAGCGCAAGCAATAAGAGCGAGCTTTACACCAGGAATGCTTGTCCGCCGTTCTTATTGGTGCTGCCAGCTTCCCCGCCAGCAGCTGCTTGTTGTTGTTGTTGCTGCTGTTGTTGTTGTTGCTGCTGCTGTTGTTGTGCGGCAGCTGCGGAAGTGGAAGCTTGAGCCGTTGACTGCGTACTTGTGCTTGCCTGGCTAAGTCCGCTGCCGCTGCGCAAATGCACTGGCGCTGCCGACTGCGCTGCTGCAGAGGATGATGAAGCTGGGGCACGGAACTGTGGCTGCAACAGACGTTGTTGCTGCTGTTGCCGTGCCAATTGTTGCAGCTGATGAGCCTGCATCTGCTGATGTTGCTGCTGCTGATGATGGGGATGAGGATGGGGATGATGCAGGAGACCGTTGGGCATCATGGAGAGTGCCTCGTGCTGATCATACGCACTGTATTCCGACTCGATGCTGTGGTAAATGTGCTCTGATGGTGGACGCATGGCCATGGCCTCGACAACTGGCCGCATGGGGCGTGGCGAGGGTGTGGCAGTTGTGGCCGATGAATAGTTCGCCTCCATATCCTCAGTGCAGTAGTAGGCTGGTGGAGGTGGCGCCTGTCGGAAGATTAATCCCGGCGAGACAGGCTGCTTGAAGCGCTCATGATGATCTAGGGTATAGTTGTTGCCACGTGGCGACAGCTCAATGGGGATGGCATAACGGAGCTTCTCCCAGAAGTAGCGATCACAGGTGAGCAGACGATTCGATGGCACCGACTTGAGATAAGGCGCCAGCTCGGCAACATCCTCCGCCTCGCTGGACACGCTCGTCTCCTCGATGATGACCAGTTTCTGGGCAAGACCGCGCAAAGCCTCGTGGAATGCATTGCGGAATTCGACGCGTTGCCATTCCGTGGCCAGTAGATGGCGTGTTAGCACCAAGATGATCTTTCTGGATGCCCTGGCACCCTCAACTAGCTGCAGATGACTTGCCTGAGGCGGCAGATCACGTTGCTGGATGCAGAGACGGAAGGGGGGACGACCGTGCTCCAATTCGGCGGCGATATTACGGCAGACAAACTCGTAGTCCTTCTCGGAGTGTAGAATAATGGCATCATAGAGTTTTCCCGCATCCTCGAACCTCGGTTCGCAGACTCGGACACCGTAATGGGCAAAGAGCCACATGCGAACACTCTCGCGGAAGACAAATACAATGATGAGCACCACCACCAGGAAGATAAGGACCAGGACAGCGGCAAGCAGGGGTAGACGATAGCCATTTGTCAGATCCTGGGTGGAGCTAATGTTGCTAGCACTTGCGTCGAGCAGTTCGGAGCAATCACCAGTTGGCAGCTTCTCTTGTCCTAGACCCATGAGTTCCAGTTCCCGCTTGATGCCCGCATCCACACAATAGATATCTGCCACATCTCGCACCACCAGAGCGTTATCTGCCACAAACTGGACGAGTTCACGAAGCTGAAGGCAGCGACAACTCCAGGTATTGCGACCCAGAGTCAAACCTTGCAAGTTATTGCGATATTGAAGATTTGAGAGTTGTTGCAGGGGCAACACTGTCAATCTATTGTTGTCCAGGCGGAGCAGTTGCAAAGACACCAAAGGCTCGAATGTGGCATTGCCAATTTGCGTCAGTTGATTTCCCTGTAGATGCAACTCACGCAACAAAGTCAAGGAACGGAATGTTTCAGTCTCCAACGAGGTGAGTTTGTTGTGTTCCAGATGCAGCACCCGGAGATTGGGCAACTGGGAAAGGCTTCCATTTTCGAGAGAGATCAAGTTGGAGGCATTCAGATACAGGGTATGGAGATTGCGTTGGCCAGCCAACTGTGCGGCATGCAACACGGGAAAGTTGTTGCCATCGAGATAGAGCACATTGACATCCTGTGGCAGACGTGGGGGCAGACTGATCAAATCCTGTTTGCCACAATCCACAATGTTGCTTGACCAGTTGGCATCGTGGAAGCAACTGCAGTTGTTGGGGCAGATCATCTCACACTCGCAGCTCTCGTACTCGCAACAGTGGCACGTGGCCGGGCAATGCGAATCGTATTTGCAGACAAAGTCCGCGGCCGTCAGATGCGACAGTTGACGCAGTGGCGCCTGTCGACTGTGCGGCATGAGGCACTCAATGTTGCCCAGATCCACAACCCGAGGATGTTGCCGTGTCGTCAAGTTGTTGATGCGTTGCAGCCACTCCATAGAGCAATCGCACTCAAAGGGATTGCCCCCAAGATAGAATTCGGGCAGGGGTTTCTCCTGTGCCACAGGTGCCACACGTAGCGCATTCAACGTCAGCTTGGACAACACATTCGCATAGAGATCGACACGTGCCAGACGCGTCTTGTCCACAAAACTATTCGGTTGAATCTGACTGATGATATTGTTGTTGATAAACAGCAGCTCAATGGAGTTCGGCACGGAGTTGGGAGTGATTTCCGTGATGCGATTATGACTTGCATCCAAGGTGCTCACTCTAAGTTCCTCTTGCAGCTTGTAGTAGTTGCCCAAGGCCTCGATGTAGTTGCCATGGATGTCCAACCACTTGAGATTGGAGGGAATGAAGGCGTAATCGAACCACACTAGATGATTCTCCGACAGATTTAACCAGAGCAGAGAGGCGAGTGTGGCAAAGATTCCATTGATGTCCGTAAGAAAATTCTTATCCAAGCGAATGGCCTCGATCTCTGTATTCCTATCGAAGGAACCCCTCTCAATGCTCTGGATGCGATTCTTGGCCAGATTGAGAACACTCAGACGAGGTAACTGCTGGAACATGCCCACGGTGATGTTGCCAATGCGATTGTCGATCAATCGGAGACCAGTCAACTGATTTAGATTGTTGAAAGTGCCGTTCTTAAAGTCAGAGATTTGATTCTCTCCGAGATCAAGAGTCTTGAGCATGCTTAAGTCCTGCACTGCTTCAGGCACCTCCAGCAATTGATTGGAACTTAAATCCAGCTCCTTAAGATCAGAACAATTGCGGAATGCCTGCGATTCCACAATGCTAATCAGATTGTTGTTGAGGGTCAATTTGGTGAGCACATACAATCCATTGAAGATCCGATTGTCCAGAGTGTGAAGACGATTCTCGGCGAGATTAAGAGTATGCAGATTGTAGAGGGGCAGAAAGGCACCCTCCTCGATGTGACCGATGGAATTGTTGCGCATGTCCAGAATCTGCAGGAAATACAATTCCTTAAACGTCTTGGCGCCAATCCGAGTCAATGCATTGTTCGACAGATTCAACACAATGAGACGAATGAGGCCGGCAAATGTGTTGTTGTCCACATGATGGCTGGTCAGCTGATTGGCACTCAGATCCAAGACGAGCAGCTGCTCCAGACGATGCAACAGTCCCTTGGGCAGATCATAGAGATCATTGTGATGCAAGTGCAACTCTCGCAACTCCTTGTTGCCGGCAAATGAATCCGCAGGCAACGATTCCAGATGATTGTGGGACAGATTCAAGACTCGCAGAGAACTCAGACCCGCCAGAGAATTTGGTGAGAGGGAGCTAATGTTGTTGTGTTGCAAGCTCAGCGTTTGGAGGCGTCTCAAGCGAGAGGCGCCCCAAGCATCGGGCAAAGAGCGCAGTTCGTTGTGCGACAAATCGAGCAGTTGCAACTCGGAGCCGCCACTAACAGCGCCATTTGGTGATCCCATGCAGAGTTTCTCCGAGAATCCCAAATACTCAGCGGCACGGATGCGATTCTGTGTGAGATTCAACATTTGCAATCCGGGCATGCTGCACCACACTCCCTCTGGCAGTTGCCTCAAATTGTTGTCACCCAAATGCAACTCGTTCAACTCGCGCAGACCGTGAAACGACTGAGCGTGCAACTCGAGTGTCTTTCCTGGACCCCAGAGAGCATTGTGTGTCTCCACTTGGAGTCGCTTCAGGGACATGAGACCCTCGAAGGCATTTGCCGGCACACGTTGCAACTTGCAGGCATCGATGCGCAACTCGGAGAGTTTTTGCAACTTTTTAAATAGACCATTTGTGATTTCGCTGGCATGCAACAAATCGGCGCTACACTGCAACTCGAAGCGATTTGCCGTTTCTGCCACTTGCAAATCCAATGCAGCACCCATATCTAAGGCACGCACGTTGCACTTGATGTCCATTGTGGTGCGCACAAACTCCCAGGCGCACTGTTGCGCATGCGTCGC
Source organism: Drosophila testacea (assembly GCA_035043265.1). NCBI lineage: Eukaryota > Metazoa > Arthropoda > Insecta > Diptera > Drosophilidae > Drosophila > Drosophila testacea. Next base: position 3,008,813 of record JAWNND010000314.1, on the reverse strand, counting down.
AGTCACAGTCGCTGTCAACAGCAACAGCAAAGTCAGCAACAGGCTCCTCGTTGTTACTGCTGCTGCTGTTGTTGTTGTTGATGGTGTTGTCGACATTGTGTTGATTTTGTTATTCCGTTAAGTTAAGAACTTTATTTTCGAAAAGGCTTCCGTTGAAGCTTTTCTAACTGGATTGGACTTTTCTGAGAGGAGGGGAATTTTTGGTTTTGTTCAAACTAATTCACTTTCTGGTTTTCATATTTGATCGCTTTTTTCTTTTGCTCTTTGCGCCGCGTAACCGTAATCCTTGTGTGTGTGTGTGTAAGTATATGCGTGTTTTTGTTTGTGTGAAATTGTAGTTGTTTTTGTATATTTAACGTTGCGTGCACTTAGCGATTTAAACGGTCAGCACTTGTAATAATTTCTTGCTTCTCTTTTACTTCTTCTATTTCGTTGCTTGGTTGTTGGCACTTTAAAATCGTTTTACGTTTGCGTTTGCGATTGCGTTTTGTTTGCCGGAGCTCGTTTTCTTAAAACATGTTAACCGCCTCGCGTTTCAACTCAAACTGATTGCTGAAGTTGCACGCAGTCGACTCCGTTGGCTCGTTGAAAATGTTTTTACGACCGACGACGGCAGCAACGACGCACACAGACACACCGATACAGGCACACCGACACGGGCAACAGCAAAAGGCAGACAGACAAAACTCTGTTAGTTCGTGAGTGTGTGTGTTTGTATATGTGTGTGTCTCAATTCGTGTTCGCTGCTGCTGCACTCACACAAATAGAGACAGCAGAGTTTAAACACACATGCACATGCACTCGCTCTCTCACATGCGCTCCCACACACAGGCAGCGACGTCACAGTCGCAGTTGCAGTCAACGTCGACGTCAGCTTCATAGTGCATTTCCTTTGCATGCTGCTGTTGTTGGTGTCTCTGCATAGGCAAAGCATATGCAGTTCAGCAACATGCATGTGCGCTCTCTCGCACAAACACATGCAGCTTTGTTACACACATACGCGAGTGAGAGAACGTGACACTCTCTCTCTCTCACCAAAAGTAGGGGAAATGTTGCACACACATGCTTAGACTTCACACTCTCACACACACACAGGCAGGTTTAACCCCCAAAAACTCTGCTCACAATGTGTTTAGTTGTTGTTGTGTTTCTATTCTTCTTTCTGTGTTGTTGCTGCTGAGATTCAAATGCAAAACGATCGTCATGAAAACAAATTTATTTTTTCTGCTCTTTTCCAAACGATTGACATTAATTAGTTGAGCTATAAGAAAACATCTAGCTGAGATTAGCAAGCGTTTTTTACAGTAATAATTCGGCTTATCTGTTTTTTTAGTTTTATTTTTTGAAGTTATTGTTATTCGCAAGAATTGGATGTATAGTTTTGAACATCTCTAACCATTAAACGATATGTTAATGACATTTTATCGGGCGTCAAATTATTTTGACGTGTTATGAAATATACGAGAACTGATAGCGTTATAACAAGTTTTAGATACAAAGCTATAAACAAATAGCCTTTATTATGCTTTAATAGTATGTATTATAAGTATTTGAGATACTCGTTGTATACATACATAAATATATTACTCAATTTTATAAAAAACCTCAATTGTATAACAAAATCTTATATCTGATACAAAGTAATTATTAAAGTATTTTTATTAAATTACTTTGTTTTAAAGTATGTATTTCATTTCCCAATATTAATCTTTACCTCTTAAGATAATTTTATTTAGCGATTCTATATCATTTATTAAACTTTATTAAACTAAATATTTATATATATCTTTCTACAACTTGTAGTACATATACATATCTCTTTGCCATTCACGATTTACTTGCAAACTAACCCCTTTATGCCACATAGGGTTAAGCTGCTTGTGGCTCACACTAACTGGCGGTAGTCAACAGGCTGTCTTGCAACATTTCGTATGTTAGTCGGGCTTCATTGTTGCCCCACATCCCCTCTAATTGTGTCCTTTTGGCAACAGCTCGGACACTATCGTTGCAGGCGTCGTGTTGCATACGAGTTGTGGGCCACAATGAGTATGTTGCTATTGCCATGTTGCATGCCACAGGGCACTTTCGTTGCACTCGAGTGGAGTTGTGCTAGAGTTCGAGTCGTTAAATTTTAAATCTATTGTCCTATGTCAAATATTCTTATATACTTTGGCAACATTTCTGATGTGTGCCACAGCTTCGGCAGCGGCCTTCAACATTTCATTCACTTCATTGTGGCAGCCTGGCAACCCTATATATACACATTCTTAAGCATCAATTTTGCAAATTGCGTAGTGTTATTGAAAGTGGATATGCTTTGAAAAGGAATATAATATAGGAAAGGAAGTTGGGGTGAGTTTTTGGGGAAAAAGGGTTTGGAAGGGATAAGTAAACTCAAAGATCTCAGGAAAATACGATAAAATACTTCACATTTAATATGATTCATGATTTGTAATGTATAATAAATATATTATTTATTTAAAATAAGTTTTTATGCTAACTCTTCGATTACTAAGAGCGTTTCCCGTGAGAGTTTACCCCATTGAAAGTAGGGTTTGTAATAATTTAAAAATTATTATTTCGGTAGATTAGTTAAAAAATAACTGTATTTATTGGCTTAGGTATCTACTGTTTATAGAAATGGGCAGATTATACCTGGACTCTCAAAGTCCTTAAACATTTTTAGTAGCTTACAAATTGCAATGAAATTTTTTGCACTTTTCTTTAATCTGCAAGTTTATAATGTTTACTACCTCTTGTTGTTGCTTTCTTATGGTTAGTACCTACTAGCTATCGGGTAATATTCATGTAGCATTAGGCATTAGCAATGTGGTCATCATTTCGGGTCTTAGACTGGCGCGAGAATTATAGAAATATGTTCGCTTTGTGGTAGTCAACAAATTTACGAGTTGCTACCGTGCCCATTTGTGTCATACAAACAACTACCGAGGACCGAGGACTGAGAGCAACAACAATCTCTGAGATATTCACTTGCCCCCGCCACGCCTCTCATCACGCCCCCCGCTTACGCTCATTGGACTCTCTACTCTTTCCATAACTGCAAAGCTTAAAATATTGCATATGAATGTTGCATGCGACGCCAGCAACACACATTAACGAGCAGCAGCAACATCGATGCTGCCACCGTCAGCAGCAACATCGTCGTCGTTGTCGTCGTCGGCAACATTACAGTTTGAATGCTATTATTATGCCATTTTTAATGCCTTTTACATTCACGCGCAACAAGCGGCAAGCGTTGACGTTGACGTTGCGTCGCAGTTGCAGCGCAGCTTTGTGTGCCACGTTTTTATGCTCAGCTTCGCTTGGCAGATATTTCATAATACCCTGTAACAAAATCGCAATGAGCATATTAAATGTTAACAAATTGTAACTGTCGAACTTTATTTTGTTATTTGTGAATAAACAATTTATTTTTATAAAGATTATTGCACAAAAATTAAAAGGTTGTTAACAGCTATTTATAAAAAACATACTTCTTCTAATTCTAATAATTCTAATTCTTTCTAGTTAAATAAGCGTAAACCTTTCTTTTATGTGTTTTATTCTTCAAAATTCTTTTTACATGTTGCATATATACATACATATATACAGCAAAGTAAAGAACTGTTAAAACGACAAAAAATTAAATGAGATTTGAAAACAAATTTAAAATAAACTGCTAGAAAAATTAAAATTTTATTTACAAGCTTTTTAATTTATAGGTAATTTTCTAGTCGAACAGTGACCATTCTTTATACAACTTTTTTTGGTAACTATTTAATGTCAATTTTAGTTACATTATCTGCACTAATTTGCGTTGTTCATATAAGTTTACGTAATAGTATTTTTTAAGCTGCTTAATACACAAACAACAATAACAACGAATATACACTAACATACTAAATATCAAATAATACAAAATTCTAAAATTCCAAACTTCATTTGGCATAATACAAATGCAGATTTGTGTTGTAATTTGTTATTGTTGTTACTGTTGCTGTTGTTGATGTTGCTGCTGTGCATGTAAGTGCCACGCCCCCAACGCCCACCTGTCATACATGATTACATATACATAAATATATGCATATGTGTGTGTGTGTGTGTACTTATGTTTTTTGGCTGTCGACTTATGCCACTTAAAATTACATTAAAAAACTTCTGTCCTCTGTCAGGCGAACAGCAACAGCAACAGCAACAACAACAACAACAGCAACAATGCAACTCACATATAGTAACACACTCTTCCTCTTCCTCCCACACACTCTCTGTCTCTCTCTATGCATTGCTAGTGCAAAAGTTTGCACAGCTTTTGGGACTTTGCTGCTGCTTTTCCCTCAGTCAACTTCTCTTCCTGCTCCTCTGCTTGCTCCTTCTGCTCTTCTTCTTGCTCTGTGTGTTGTTGTTGCTTTATTTCATATTTTTGCGTTTTCTTTTTTGCGGCGTTGCAAATATGAAACTTTTGTTACTTAATTATTTTGTTTGTTGTTCTTGTTAATGTTGCTGCTGCTGCTGTTGGTGGTTGCTGTTGTTATATTGTTATTAATTAATTGAGTTACACTTGCACTGCAATTGCTGTGGCTGTTGTTGTTGTTGTTGTTGTTACTGTATGCTTTTGTTGTTCCTAGTGTTACTTGTTGTTTGTTTAGTGGTGCGAATATTTTATGAATTTTTAAATTTCATTATTGTAGCATGTGCCGACAACATTGTCGCCATTGCTGTTGCTGTTGCCGTTGCGGTTGTTGTTGCTGTTGCTGTGTTTGTGTTTGTTGCTCTTTCAGTTGCTGTTGTTGCTGTCACAAGTCGTCGACCCCCTGCAGTCAAAGTGTTTGGCTATTAGGCACCAAGCCCACAAACAACACACACAAACACACACACAACACACTCTGCCTAAGAAATCTAAAATTCTGAGCTCGAATTCTGGGCACAAAATTGCGGCACCAAAGAAATTACTTCAAATGAATGCGAATATGGTATTTTAAAGTTTTGTTTGCTTTATAAATATTAAGAGATTTTTATTTCTTTGATATTCCATTGCTATTTTAAGTAAATTTAAGACTGTATTTTACTTTTACCTAATGGATAGTTGCAATTTTAATTGAGTTAATGCAAAGACTATAGAACATATATGTTCTATATGTATATAGAAAAGGCTTTGGTTAAAGTTATCTTAAAGATATTAATGATTTTTGTATTTGATTTTTACATAAGAATCGCTTAAATAAATACTTGAGCCATTGACTTTTATATTTTCTAGTAGGAATTTTACTATTTCTTTTTTGATCAACCAACAATTATTTTAAAATCACGGACAATGCCGAACTTTAGACTCTAAAAATCAATACTAAAATGTACATAGCTCCATATCTCTCTTGTATGGAGACTCTTAAAGTTTCCCCACAGCAATACAATATATCATACTATATACTTATCTTAGCTCTAAAGACCTCACAGCAACAAACACACAGTAAAATCACCCACTGCTCGAGAAGCTTCACACACAATTCAAGTAGAAGTCAAGTTGAAACCAAGTTGGCAGTTGTCGCCCCAATGGAGGGATTTTCAACCACAATAACAACAAAGAAAATGGGCAAAAAATGTTTGTTGTGAGCAACAACAACAACAACAAAAACGAGGCAAGGCGTAAATATTATTCATACGCCGCGTTTGCCGCGGTCACAATCCCAGTTGTAGTCTAGCTAGTTGCAAGTTGCAAGTTGCAAGTCGCAGCTTTCATTTCGTTGCGCATAACTATGTCAAATTAGTGTCTGACTCTGTGCGGATGCGCTGCAACTGCAACTGCCTGCAAATGGATGTGGCAGTGGCACTCTCAAAGCTTTCCCAGTGGTGTATTTAGGCTACAGTCGCGTCCACAACAAAAACCAAAACTTTCCCACTTCGTTTAGCTCCTTGGGAAATTGTATTCAAATGCGAAAAACAAACATTTTTTAATTGAATTAGAAAATGGCAATGGGTCAGCAGCACGTTTGTAATGCATAATTTATTTGAATTTGTATTTGTATCTTTTTAGATGTCTAAGTTTGAGTTCAAGTTTTCTTTTCTTACCGTCATCAGACTGAAACTGATTTCAGCTACAGCTACCATTTTCTTTTCCTCTGCTTTTTGTCTTCCAAAAAATTTCCAGGCCAAAATTTTCATAATCTTTTGGCAAACTGGAGAATTGCATTGGCGGCGTGCACAAATTATGAATATCATTGCATGGATTTTAATGAATGGGGCCGCAGCCAGTGAAAATGCTGCCAATGCCAACGACAACAATAACAACAAGCCTAATGCAACAACAACAACAGGGACAACAACAACATTTTCAACGATATCCACATTCGATTTGGTTTATGGATATGGAATATGAACGTGGCCTATCCAAATGGATATTGGAATTGAATTTGTCGCTGTTTTTTGTTATTGCTGTTGTTTTGTTTGTTGCTGCATTTCTTTTTGTTATTGCCTTTTTATACGCTCGACATGCAAAAAGGGGAAGGAGCAGCAGCAGCAGCAGAAGTGCGTGTGACAGGAGCAACTCCTTGGAAAGTCCCTGGCAGCTGTCAAGCGTGAGAGTACTTGTATTACATTGCGCTTACACTATGCTACAAAGGAGTAAACAAAGTATATAGTTTTCAGTAATAATAAACAAAGTACTAAATTCATTTTTAAAATATATTTAAAATTGTTTATTGTTGCCTATAGATATTATTACAAAGTAAGGATGTATATTTAAAATACATTTTAGTTATTAATCGTTGCTTGTATATGTTACAAACTTTCCTGTTGCTAATATTGATGGTATATTATAATATATAAATATTTTAAAATACTAAAAATAATATTCTTTAAAATGAATTTGGCAAACTCTTTGTACCTACCTTTTAGATGCTTAAATAAATGAAATACTTTTTAATATTTCTCTCAAAACTTCATACAGTGCAGTCGCATATCCTTGCAGGAGCAAATACCTATGATGTATAGTGTATTTTGATATTGAGCTGCATTGTTGTTGTCGTTGCTTTTGATGTGCTTGTTGTTGTGTTTATATCAGGCTCATTTGATATGCGGGCTCAGCAATGCGCCCACACGAAGCTGGTGAAACAATGCGAGGCATTTTTTATATTTTATAGTATGTTTATACATATATATGTATAGATATACTTATATTCCTTGTTTTATATTACACACATAGATTTAGGTACTATATGCATGTAGGAGGAGCAACTATGCGACTATGCGACATGATGAAACATGCATATTGAGTGAGTAACGAGCGCGATGCCATCGACCGTTCAAGTGCATCTTAAAGATACTTTTTGCGGCATTGTTCGCTCAGCAAGTTGAGTGTGGCATTGAGTGGATCGAAAGTGGTTGCCTATTGTGTTGTATGGTGCCTGGCATAACTCCTACATAGGGGTTGATATATGAGCTTTAATATGCATTAACTCTTGTGCTATATCTTTTCATATGCTGCCCATCCAGCTTGCCACACAAAATGAGGTTAATTACGCGTTTATGCCGCTCACCGAGAATCTTGGCCAGCCGCAAAATATTTATTGGCCGCTTTTGATTTATGTGTCTTCCACTCTAGTCCCAAAAATTTGGTGGCTCTGGCTGCCAAATCGTTTAAGAGCTACAGCCTTTTTGGGGGCTACCTGCTGTGACTAAAGACCGAAACATGTGTGGCAAGCACACAGATTAGTGTAGACTGTGACTAACTTTGTATGAGAGTAGACTCACACTTTATATGAGTTACTTTCTTTTTCATCGCTGCTTAATGATTACGAGCATAAAAAACTTTGACTTAATAAAATAACACAACAAGCAACAAGCATGATTACAATTACATCTTTAAATATAAAAGAAGGAGAGGTATATTTAACTGCTTTTGAAGAATATGTAGCTTAGACATAAATTATATCTAATACATTTGATAGGAAATAAAAAATGCTATAGAAAGTATTATAACATATTCGACATTTCCCTAAATTATAAGACTAGTCAATGTGTTAGTAATTTGCACTTATTCTTTATATGGTTACTAGTTATATGGTGTACTCCACAGTCCAATCTTCGTTTCTTTCACCTGTCTTACCGTTTTTATGTGTACATGATGCAATTATTGTTTGCTTGTTATCCTCTCAAATAGTTGTGCCTGCTATAAACTTTATTAAGGAATTTGTTCTCTTATGCTCAGCTTCTAGCATGGATGTAGGTTTTTTTGGAACAGAAACCCAGCGGGAAATAAGTGCCAATAAAACTGTAGAACATACAAATCCACCCGCTGGGTACACTTTCAACAATCTTAACTATTTCTTATTGCAGACTGATCTAAATTCGAATGTGATCCATTAAACTGAAGAAGAAACTTGCTGAGCTGATTAAATTTGCATGCACAGGCTTTAATTTAATCATTCATTTCCTATAATTTATAAATATTTTCATAATTGTTTAAAATGCGATTTATTAAAAAATCATCGAAAGAAATACGAATACCAATTTACCCAAAATGGTCAAGGGAAACCGAAATAAAAAAGAGTAATGTTGTGAGCATAACCCGTAATCATGGCTAAGCACAAAAAGCCAACCAGACAATTCTAATTGTCAGCTTGCCGTTTCATTTTGGTTTATTTGATCGCAATTTTTCAGCATTTTGCTAATACCCACTTGGCCAAAGCGAAAGACGTATAAAAAAAACATATTCAAAGACGGCTCGAACTTCGAACATATTTATCGGAACCCTTCATTAAACACACGAAACGAGACGTAAACGAAGCGCAGAACCGACGACTCATGTTTATAAATTGGTCTATAATTTATATATTTATACAGCTTAGCTCTACGTACATTTCGTATTATTGTTATTGGTATTTTCTTTTTGGCCAAAAACCGTATTTGTTCAGCCTCAGTTAGCCCTAAAAGTGCCACTAAATATTTTTGCAGCCGCCAACTAATTGCCAAAAATGAGTGAAAATTACTTGCAGTAAATGGGAAAAATAATAAATAATATTTTGGTTTTCTTCGTTTTCTTCCGTCTTGTTATTTCAGTAAACAGTTTAGCGTAGACAGGCTTAAGCCTCTGTCTAAGCCCACAATTTCTGAAGAGATCTCTGGGGCTGGCTGCATCTGATAGATACAGATACTTTTTTGCAGGTAGCTGAGCTGATTGTAACGATCGCTGCCTCTCACACTCTCTCTCTCTCTCTGTTTGGTTGGAGGGGAAATGTCTTACGCACACAGCTGCAATTTACTCTCTCACCAATACATTGACAGTTGCCGCTCTCTCACTCTCTGATAGTTTTTCTTTCTCTGTTTTGCTGCCTGCTTTTGTATCTTGCCATCTGCTCGCACATTTTGCTCTTGCGATCGTTGCTTTGCATGTGTTGGTGTCGCTCTCACGCACACATTGAAATGCTGCGCTCTCTCTCTCTCTCTCTCTCTCTCTGTCTCTGGCTTGCTCTCTGCAGACTGCTCTCTCAACTCGTTCTGCTCGCTCCTTCCGCTGTCATTGACACGCTCAGCAGAGCAGGTTTGTCTGCAGACAGCGCTGCCAGGCAATTATGTATCTTGTATCTGTAACTCGCTCTGGCAAATGTATCTGTAGCTGGATCGTGTGATGTATCTGTATCTGTAGCTATTTTGCCAGCCTCAAATGCCTGACATTTTACGCTATCACTTGCAATTTTATTTTTCACAGCATTTCGCATTTGTTTTCATAGTCGCGCCTGCGCATATTCAATGAATACCCAAAAATAAACCCGAATAAAAGCGATAATATTCACAAAATTTATTCCAAAAGACTGGAAGAGAAATATGTTCCTCGTTTTTATGGTGTGAACTTTTGTTGTGCACAATAATATCCCGTAGCTGATTGAGACAATATCGTAAAAAATCGACGCATGTGAAATTCGATCGCTGAATGGATTCGCTGAGGTTGAACATTTATTCCTCAATCTCCACTCCCTCACTCACCCTTGTCCCCGGTCTCAAGCTCTTCGGCGGCGTCATAGCGAATTTTGTTACCTTTGTCGCCTTCTGTCGCCGTTCTGCTTAACTTGTTTTACCACACACACAAAATGCTCTCATTTGGCCAACTCTGTGTAGTTTATTTTTTCCAGCTTTTTTGCCATTTTACAATGTACATTTTGTTGTCGTTGTTGCTGTTGTTGGCCTGGCTTAAATGAAACTAAATGAGCCAGTAATCAAGTTGTGTTCCAAGCTTCGTTTGTCCGTTATGGCCGGCACCTCTTTGCGGTATTTTCGTTTCTTTAAGCTCTTGTTCTTGTTGTTGTTGTTGTTATTGTTGTTGTTGTTAATACATATATTTTTTATGCCTCTTGTGGTTTACAGCAAATTTCACACTTGCATGAGGCGAGGAGGAAGTCTTGAAGGAAGTCTGCAAAAGCGTTGACGCCACAACTGCAAAAAAACAACAGCTTTTTCTTCATGCAACTTTTGGACGCTGATTGATTTTTTAATGTGTAGAAGAGAGGCAATCGAGCGAGAAGGGAGAGGAAGAGATGTTTGTGGCAACTTCATATGTGGGCTGCAAAAAAAACTGTAAGTTAACTTGAATAATGAAATTTGTCTGATCGAGTTTTTGGAAGCAATTCAAAAGACTTGAGTTTACTATGGAAAGTATGGGTTGGGTTTTCAAGGCTGCATTAAAATCACTTCAGCTGTATCTGAACATTGCGAGTTCTTAAGAGTACGCTTTGATTGAGTTATTTAGAAAAACTGTTTAGTTACCTTATTTCTCTAGAAATTCTTATTTCATTATAAAATAAATTGCAAATAACCTTCTTTAACATATGTCGCAACAGATTTATAGTATGTTCTGTGTTTCAATGTAAAACATTTCCTAAGTAAACTTTCAGATTACGCTTTGAGCAAATTATTTAGGTAAATATTCATTTATTGTTACTCATTCAATTCATTCTCTAGTGAACCTTGTTCATCCGGAACTTTAAAGTAATCGCTCTTTAATAAATGTTTTGCTAACTTATTTTACTCATTTATTTTTTATTGTAGATAAACTGTGAACAGCTTATAACATTTATATTAAGCTTTGTTTAAGTTATTTAAGGAACACTAATTAATTTTCTTATTTCTCTAAAAAATGCGATAATATTATTACTTATTCAATTGATTTTCAAGTGAATGTGTTCGCTACTCTATACTAAATTTTTAGTTTCCTAATTAGTTTCCTTATATCTCTAGAAAATCCAATTTTATTATTACTCAATCAGTGCATTTTCAAGTGAATCTTATCCCTCCAAAACTATAGAATTCTCGCTACTCTATAATTGATTTTTGCCTCGTATAACGAGTCCTAATTAACTTAAAATTATTATTTTTTTATTGTAGATGAACTATGAACAGCTGGGCGTCAACCCACACACGGCTTTCACTCGATGATTCTCTTAACTGTTTGACTCACTTGACAAATTCATTTCAATATTTTCGTTACACTTGAGGGCAGCATCATCATCATCGGCAATTGCTACCGCTTGGAACCATCCTGAGCACTTCACATGCATATATATTGTATAATAAATATTATTCCTCAACGATTCTTTTTTTTTTTTTGTGATTTTGTTTCATTTATTTATTTATTTTTTCTGTTAGCTGGTAATGGTGATGATGGTGGCCAATGGAGCCATTGTAGCCACTTGAAGCCCACTACAAATTCAGCGGACCAGGCCATGACTTAATTAAGAGACGCACGTTTATTGTGCTTACCTGAGTAGTTTTGTTTTTATTTTCAGTTTTCATATCTTTTTTGTTGTTGTTGTTGTTGCTGTTTTTCAACTTTTTAGCTTTTGTTTTTGTTGAACTTACACTTTTTGTTTTACGATTATTTGTTGTTGTTGCTGCTGTTGGAAACGTCATCATAAATTGCAATTAATTTCAACAGTTGCTGGACGAGGCATATTCGTATAATAATCTGTATTTTTCACTTTTTCAGTTTCTGTTTAGCCTGTAGGTGTTTCATTAAACTTAGCCTTGAGTTTCAGCAATCATTTGGATGCCTCGTCTCATATTTTAAATTATTTTCACACCTCAACTTGAATCCACTTAAAATTATGCCAATCACGAGTTGCTTTTGCTATTGTTGTCTATCTTATTTTCAAGTGTACTTTATAGGCAAGTCAAACTCTTGTTGTTTCCCAAATAATAATGCCACATCATGGCGCAAAAATGATATTGTACTCGGTTATAAATACATATAGAGTTACTATTTTAGGAATGGCCTTTTGAAGTTGTGATAACAAATTGAACGAAATTTACATATTCTTCGTTTTATCGCTTGAGACACTAATTTGTGATGTTGGGGAAGGCGGGAAAAGTCTTTCAGTTGTGGCTCTATCTCAAACCAAGAAAGTTTCACTTCAAAAGTGCCGAATTTGGTAGCTACATTTGGGTTTTTTTATCAATGGGTTCTGTTTTGTTTGGGTAGCCATTGGAAAGCCGTAAAAATGAGCAACGCACAGTGCTTAATTTTAGCCTTTTACGATTCAACAAATGTCAATTGATATGAAATTTTATTTTACAGCTGCAACTTGCGTGTGAGTTTAACCATTTGCCTGCCACAGCGTCAACGCCTTCTCTTTCCCCTTTCCCACTCTCTCTCTCTCCTCTCTCTCTCACTCTGTTGCAGTTGCATTTGGTGCAGTTACAGCTGAGGCCAAATGCAATTGGCCATTGTCATAAAAAACACTTTGTGAAAGAGTTTTGTGTGGTTTTGAAATTGTTGTTGTTGGACCTTCTTTATGCATCGCCGAGCAGAAAGTGTAGCAGTTATCATCTGTTACACGGAAAGACGACTGCTCGAGGATATGCAAGAGACAGCCGACCTGCACTGAAAGAAAATTATAGGCTAGAATCAAGAGTGTCAAAGGTTAAAGGCGGCTAACAAACAACAACGATATTAATACAAGTAACACACTTGAAAAAGCTCAAAAATGTAGTTCATGTCTTTTCAAACTTAATTTACATTAGAACTGATAGAAAATGTAGCATATGGAGACATAGATAATTCCATTTGATAATTGAAATACCTAGAAAAATATATATTTATACACGCTAAATTATGCATTACAATTTTTAAAAAGATGTCTCGAATATGAAAATAAACAGAAATTAATAAAAAATACATATAAAAATATAGCGCAAGCTAACTTTGGCGCGCCAAAGTTTGAATACCCTTGCAGTGCCCTGCGTAAGCCGTCAGATTTTTTACAAAATTTGTTAAAGGTTGATTTTGAACCGATCGTTCCTATGGCAGCTATATGATATAGTTGTCCGATTTACACCAAATTTGGTCAGCTTGTTTAAAACCTAAATTCAAACAGACAATGTGTATATTTGGTTGAGATATTTTTCGAGAAACAAAAAAGGTTTTCATACCAAATGTTGTTTTCGAACCGATCGTTCCTATGGCAGCTATATGATATAGTAGTCCGATTTACACCAAATTTGGTCAGCCCGTTTAAAACTTAATCAAACACACAATGTGTATATTTGGTTGAGATATTTTGAGAAACAAAAAAGTTGTTCATACTAAATGTTGTTTTCGAACCGATCGTTCCTATGGCAGCTATATGATATAGTAGTCCGATTTACACCAAATTTGGTCAGCCTGTTTAAAACTTAATCAAACACATAATGTGTATATTTGGTTGAGGTATCTTGAGAAACAAAAAAGTTTTTCATACTAAATGTTTATTTCCAACCGATCGTTCCTATGGCAGCTATATGATATAGTTATCCGATCCGGCCGGTTCCGACATATGTACTGCGTGCAGCAAAAGACGGACCTGTACCAAGTTTCATCAATATAGCTTCAAAACTGAGAGACTAGTTTGCATAGAAACAGACGGACAGACAGACGGACAGACGGACAGACGGACAGACGGTCAGACGGACAGACGGACATGGCTATATCGACTCAGCTCGTCGCCCTGATCAAGAATATATATACTTTATGGGGTCTGACACGCCTCCTTCAATGCGTTACAAACTTCGTGACAAAATTATAATACCCTCTGCAAGGGTATAAAAATTTTAATAGAGCCTCTTGTACATTTTAAAGTACAAGATTTTATTAATATTCATAAATTCAATTGCTTAGATTAACTGAACAAATTAATATTATTTTTTTTTATATTAAATTTTATGAATATAAGAAATAGTATAGAGAATTTAAGAAACTGAACACTCAGTAAAATGGAATTCATAGAAGACTACCTGAATAAAAGTATTTATAAGTCAACTCATTAGCTAGCATTTGTAGCATTAAAATGGACTTCCCATCTCAGGCACTCTGAGCATAATTTGCATATCTAAATTTTGATCCATTTAGTAAGTATCTAGGTGGAGGTATTGTGAGCAGTGTATGGTGGCCATTACAATAACCACAACATAAAAAAGGATATGCCGTGGCTACCGTTGGTTGCTTTAAAACTTTGTAGTTCTATTCCACGCCCTGTTTTTATTATCGCCAGCTAAGTCGGCGCACAACTTAAGGGACGGCACATAAAACCGGCAAGATGGCAACAACAACAAACGGAATACACTTATATACAAATAGGGAACTGGTAGCCTAGGCCATTAGACAAGGGGGGGAATACGGTAAGTGCAGGCGACTATCTTGGCATGCCAAGGATAACAGACAGAGACAGGCATACCAATAGATAGAAAGAGGTATGAGAAAGAGAAAAAGGTGCTACCACTAAAAGTTGACCCAAATTTTATCATCAATGTGACAGAAAGTAGCGATTAGATGATGCCTTTTATGTGCAAGGCTGCTGTGGAATTGTTCTCTTCTCCTTTTATTTTATACATCTATGTTTTTATTCAGTTGTTTTTCTCCTTTTCTTTTTTTTTTTGTGGTTTCACCGACAAAAGGTGCCACTGTACTGGGTACTGAATATAGAATACGGAATACGGAGTAGGGAATAGGTTTTCCTATGACCGTAAAGCGTCGCTGATATCTTAATTTGCCGCGTCTATCGTTGCCACTTGAGTGGTAAGGTGCAGGGGCAAGTCAAGACGCCACTTCAGTTGTTGCAGCTGCACTTGTTTGAATTTCCATGGGACACATACATACATGTATCCGGCCTGTCGCTGAGATCGCTTGCCAGGCGCCGTCAGGGCAAATACACGCGCATCCTGTAAGGCACTTGAGATATGAATACCCTGTATAGTGCGTTTAGAGTTGGTATACTATTGTTGAAAGTTTTGAACAAAGTCATCGAATATTCAAGCTCTTAAACAATTTATTTAAATGCGTTGTATCATATTATCCAATGGGTTTGTTATTTCTTTAGTACTTGTTACTTAAAAAAAAAAAAAACAGAGTTGATAATGCCTAAAAAAGGACTTTAACTGTCATTACTTATATAATATAAATTATTATCTTACAGTAATTTTTTTACTTGTATAAACTGTTTGAATTTGTAAAGACATGTTCTACATGTCTGGAACAATAAAAGAACATTTTTAAATTTAAGAAAATGGAAATTAAAATTTAAGAAATTAAATTTTTAGGGAATCTATATATCTGTATAAAGTAAAGCAATTTTTAATAATTTATTTTTAAATATAATAAAATATTTCAGCTGCAAAAAGAACGATTTTAAGCGAAGGAAGAATATGGAACACATTTGATAACATACTCTAACAAACTCTATTATGGTCTGCTGTGTATACTCTCATTACAGGGTGTTTGCTGGTCGACTAACCTGCTCGATTACTTGCTCATCTTTTGTAAATGATGCAGAAAATCGCAGCCGAGACAGCTGAAGCATTTGATTTTTGTTTGTTATGCTTTGTAGGACGGTTCAACTAGGCATGAAATGTCCAGGAGCCTATCGGAAGTTGATAGGAGAATTCGGGTAACTCTAGACGTGGCTTCCTTTGAACTGTCGCTAGTCGGGGTGGCCTTTGATAAAACGTTGATAGCTAATCCAATTTTCAAATGCAAATCTCAGCTGCCCATTTTCCCTTTCGGACCAAAAAGGAAAGCCGCCATAAATGTGGGCTCATTAATATTTATGGAGCCTAAAAGGTCTCTCACGGCGTTACAAATATAATTTTCTTGGGTCTGTTAAAAGCCATGTGAATGGCAGTTATGAAATTATGAGACCACAGGAAGTGCTTAAAGTTTATATCAATAATGCCGTTAGTTGTGGACACTCACAAGCAGCCTTGTTATTTATTTAGCCAACTTAACAAGCTGTCGCCGTTTTCTTTCTATTTTCTTTTATATTTTCCTTTTTGTTTTTTTGTTGTTAATCTTTCAACAACTTTTCATGCCTCAGATTTGTGCAACCTCCTTGTTTGATGCCCTGAGGTGGCCAACACATTTTCTCGGCATTTTCCTTGCCCTGAACGCATTTGACACGCAACTTGGACCCTGGTCCTCGACAACGGGGCCTGTCGTGCACCTCTCATGGTCCGCCTCAAAATCAACTGCTAACATGGCATAACTTATGGCCAAGCCATGCAAATTTCGATGTTTTTTTTCATTTTTTTTCTTCTCATTCTTTTGTTCCATTACGGGTTATACTTGGGCAGCAGGTTGTGGGGCAACCACCGACGGTTTAAGGCAAAAGTTATTGGCACTTTGTCAAAAGGCAATACGAGTAATATATGACTTCAACAAGGGGTTTATACGTCCAACAAAACTAGGTTTAGGGGATTAAAATGTTCTTGATAGAGCCAGTATTTAAAAGTTATAGTAAAGTAATTCAATTTAAAGAATTTATATTGCTAGGAGGGAAATTTCGGAAGCTAAATTTACAGTTTGTGAAGGGGGAAAGCAAATGAAATGGAGTGAAATAATTTAAATTCTAAGATATTAATATGAGGACATTGGCCGACATTGATCAAAGTTATACAAGACTTCAAACTTGTATAACTTTGCTAAAACTTAACCGATTTTTAAGCGGAAGATCTTTGAAATTATTGTTTGGAATTTTTGAATATATGGATAAAAGTATCCGTTGGAATTTATTGAAAAAAGAGTTTAAAGCTTTAAAATTTATTTTGTTAATGAATAAAATAAGTGTAAGTGTTGATAATTCATTAAAATTATCTATAATTAAGCAGTTTATTCCAATTAATCTATTCAACTATTCAGTATACAGTTTCATCGCATAAACGCTAGATCTTGTAGAAGCTCTTTAGCTATTTGCGTGTAAGAAGTGCATAATCAGAGTTAGCCATTACTCTATATAGTCAAGTCGTACGAGTATGGCAGTATCTGGGCATGTATTCACCTGGCCAGGACGATAATTGACTGCGCTAATTTACCTATTTAACTTGATGTGTACTACCAGGGAAGACGAAGGGCGCAGTTGGAAAGGAAGGGTAAACATGCAAATCAAGTACTAACAAGAACAAACTCTGTTTACTTGGCAAATAGTTTGAAGTTTTCGTGGAAAACACTTTCAAGTAAATTACCGAAATTAAGTGAAAGTCAAAAGAGCTGAAAAAACAATAAGAACAAGAGTTAAGATTAAACATAACTTGGTTAATAGGTTATGTTTCAACAGTTTCAGTTGCTCAACTTGGGAACCCAAAATAAAAACAGAAACTAATCTGAAATACCATGTCAATATTTGGGACTGTCTACAGATTGGGCAATTGCAACTTCAACTGGAGCATGGGCTGTATTATTGTCATATAAATGGGCTGACAATACACAGAGACAACAGATGGAAGACAAGATCTAATCTAATCAGTGTGCCACTTAAAGCTACCACAAAATGCGACCGTGTGGAGCATCTCTTGAATGTGTGGCATATGCAACAGAAATGCAAATGTTAATTGCATTAATAAATGCTAGAGGGTGTTAATATTTAGGGGGAAGGAACTGTTCCTCCTTCACTCAGCCTTCTCCCTCTCTGTACCCACACTCTCACATCTCGTCATTCAATTAGATACGAAAACAGAAAAACAAAATTAAAGTACACAAAAGTGTTTTAGTTGTGCCTTTGCCTTCATGCATAAAAAGCCAAAATATACAACAAAAAAAAAAAATAGACAACAGGAGAAACAAAATATTTAGAAAGTAAAGAAAGAAGCAACAAGAAAAACAACGAGAACTATAGAACAACATATGTACCAAAGGTAATTGTCAAGTAGAGCAGACAGACAGCCACAAACGTGGCACGAACTGCACCAGCAACAACAACAATAATAACAACAACAGTACAACAACAACAACAACAACAACGAATCCAAGTCAGAGTCTGGAGTCCGGTATTGCGGCTACTGCGCACACATTAACCCATTGCAGCCCCCACCTACAAATGACACACAAAAATGGTAACACAAACAAAGAGAATTTAATTCATTCAAGATATACGAATCGCATATACTCTTACTGCACAAAACTGTCAAAATTGTGCCAAGAAGATACTAAGAAAAGTTACTCTTAAAATACAAGAGTATGAAAAAGTTAGAGTAACCGGAAATTAAATTACATTAAAATTATTTTAAAAACCTTAAAATCTTTAAGTCATAATTCAAGATGTCAAGTAGAATAGATAAATTGTTTAACTACAATAATAAATAAATACACCTTATATTACTTTCAGATTAGAGTTTAGCCTAGGAAAAAATAGTAAATATTATTGTGAAATCCAATTAAAGTATAAATACGAATAAAAATACTATAGAGAACGTGTCGTAAATCTGGTAAATTTAAATACTAATTGATGAAAAGTGAGAAAATAGTTAAAGAATTAATACAATATTAATTTAGAAATTTAAATTTTAATTCGATGGATATATTTTCTGTTTGCAGATTGGAGTTAAGCCTAAAAAGAAAGAATTTATTTATTTGTATGCCCAAACAATTTGTAATAAAATCTCGAATAAAGTAACCTTAAAGAACATATTATAAATGTAATAAATTTAAATACAAATCAACACAAAAACGAAAAGATGATTTAATAAAGTATAAATTGATTTATTAGAATACAAAATCAAGTAATATAACTATTATGATATACCCAAGTTGAAAAAGTGTATTGAAAGTGTAGTACAAGCAACAGTAGTTGTTACTTATGCCGTATGCTTTGTCTGGCTGCAAACACTTTTGGTAACATTCTTGTGGTTTTTTGGCTTTTCAATAGACCCGAAAAATATGCGCGATGTCGTCTACGGCTTCGGATTCGGTCTGTGGCGTAATTTGGCTTGGGGTTTGGGGTCGTCACTTGGTTTTTCGGGTCGTCGGGGGTTAGACATATGCGTGACAATTAATATAAGACTTGTCGCCGGGGCAGGAGCTGGAACGGGTTAAGACGGGACGGGACGTTGACAAAGGTACACAAAACGGAACTGCAGACATTTGGGGCCTAAGACACGGTCACTTGTTGTTGTTCTTGTATCAGTTGTTGTCTCTTTGTTGTTATAGGGGGTAGTGGGAGGTAGGAGATAGACTAGACTAGGCAACTTTGTCTCTTGGTTTTTGGTCGTGTTTCGAGTCTGAGACATCTCATGTGTGGCGTCTAAGTGACAACGCCAAGTCGTTGTGGTTCTATGGCAGCTCTTTGTGTATGTGGGGGAGTGTATAAATGGGTGTGTGTGTGTGTTTGTTTGTTTGTGTGGTGTGCTGCCCTGGACACGGCACCTGCCACAAGTTGCAGCCAAAGCAGAAACCAATTTGCGGGCACAAAGCAAACTATACCCGGGTACCTGTCCCAATGACGGTCTCTCTCTCTTCCACTCCGTTATTACGTGTGCCACGTCTGGAGGCACGGACTCGCGGACTCGACCAGGTCGCGTGTCGCTTATCAGGCTGCTTTATCAGCCCCAGCAAAGGCAACAGTCCAGCAGCAACATCTACTGCAACAGCAACAGCAACAACAACAGTCCAAGTCCAAGTCTGGGGGCAAAAACTTCGTTAGCGTTTTGTGGCGTCTTGAGCTATTTGCTACTTGTTTTCATTTGTTGTTGCCACCACGAAGGCCCTTGTGTTGCATGTGTCTGTATGTACGTATGCAAGTACAATGTGTACAAATATGCCTGTATGTGGCAGTTGCATATTTTAAGTCTGCATTGCTGTTGTTTTCATATACAGGGTACAATATTGTGCAAATGCATTTCCACTTAGATCCCAACTGATTGCGCCCTTAAGACACGGACTTACTACAATTGACAAGGCGTGGCACTTATGCAGTTAAAATGCCATTTAATCTACGAATTTGTGGGAACAAGTGCCAGCCAGTTTCACTTCAAAGGAATTCCAAAGGAGTTCAAAGTGCCTTACTGAATGTGATATACCAACCGAATGGACAAGGGTCTACTCTAGAGTATGAATGTGTCCACAATTTTTGAATTACAGAACTGAGATTTGGTATGTATGATGACTAGGAGGGTCCGGACCGATCGGCAATTTCTTTCACATATCGCAATAAACCATAACTCTGGTATTTATAAAGCTGGAGATGTGAGTTTTTGTATCAACGATACTTGGGGTGATGTTACTTCACCATACAAATTTGATCACAATCGGATAATAAACACGAAAGGTATTCAATGACACTCATTCAAATTAGTGATGCTTTTCTATTAGGCGTCCTTTATTCCACAGGGTATTTACTGTCGGGCCCAACCGACTGAATGTTATGTTTTAATGTACTTTCCTTTTAAAATTGCTCCTTCTAAAGCTGCTCACTAATTATTTGCATTTTTAAACTTAGCTTTATATATTTCCTAACAGCAGTGTTGCCAATTCAGCTTTTTTCCCGTCAACCATAGCACTTTCCCCCTTTTATTTAAAGCTTCTTTGAAGCTAAAAAGTAATTAGAAAAGTGCTTCAAAAAATTTAATTTTTTAGCAAAAAACTAATTTTTTTTCAACAAATAAAATATTTCGAAATTAAATAAATTAAAGCCGCTTCTTTTAAAATATGTCTCGATTTTCTGGCTCCACTGGGCGCCAAGTTTCGGTAATAGCCGTTATGGAAATCTGGAAAATTGAGGATATGTAGAGAAAAATCCATAGAAAATTCGTGCAAAATTTCAACCAAATCAAAGAGAGTCTATTTTCGAGTGAATTTTTGGTCATTCGTTTTTGGATTTCAATTGAAAATATCTTAATTTTTTTTCGCGTTCTTGGCTTTTGTTTTGCTCTCTCTACTACTTTCCAATACACTCTTGTGATATTCAAAGGGGCAATGAAAACGCTCAAATATCAACGAAATCGCTCAATTATCAAACTGTACATTTTCGCTGCAACTGATGCTCTCTCTTTGATCTGAGAGCGCTTTCCTTAAGATGGCTGGCGATTTGAGCGGTCAATTAATCAATTGCTGCTCCTTGTTAGAAACGTCGCGACGCGTCGGCGGGAAGCTGCTGTTATATTTCGGTTTTTGTTTGCTAAAAATCATTTGTTTTACATATTTTTGTTTAAGTGAATAGCTAAAAAGCACTAGAGTGTAAAGGGCATGAAAAGAGTTGCAAGCAGTGCTGTTAAAAATAATAAGAAAAGTGAAAAGTGAAAAGTGAGGTTAAGGCTGATCGCAATTAAGAAATTGCTTCTTATCAGCTGCAAATTGCAATGTTAATCTATTTTTTCTTATTTTTTTAAGTGTGATGCTATTGCAAATTTGGTGGCTTATATTTCAAGTTAATTGGTGTTGTAAATGTGTTTAAATTGCAATTGCTTTTTTCATTTGTGTTCTTTTTTTCTTTTTTTGCATTTGCTTTTCCGTTGCATACGAAAATGCGCGTATCTATGTATATATGAGTGAGTGTTAGTCGCGAGTGATAGTGAGAGTGAAATGGAGAGCGAGAGCAAAAGTGTGAAGCAATGGTTTTCTGCCCAAACTAGTGCAAGTGTTTCGAATTAATTTTTTTTGTGTTGCGCAACATAATTGAGAGAAGCAGATGCATTGGTGAGTGTAAGTTTTATTTACTATGTATTTGCAAATGGCTTAAGCAGTTAAAACAGAGAGGAGAGAGCGAAAGTGTGAGGCAAGAACGATTTGATTTCTGATTTGCTGAGCAGCTTTATTGATTTTGGCCGATTAAATTCAAAACTTTTTAATTAAGTTAATTACTTATATAAATTTTAGAATTGGAATTTTTTTAAACTATATTAATGAGCTATATTCTAATTAAACCACATTTTAAATTAATTCGTAAATTGTAGCTATTGGCAATATATATTTCTACTGGTTGTGTTACCAATAATGGGTTATTGAGCTCGTAATTTGTTCACAATTTGTAAGCTGAATTGTTCGCTCTCATTTAAATGCACTCGTTGTTAACTATTTAATTGTCGAATGTCTCCCAGGAGATGATAAAGGATCCATAAAGATACCATAAGGATCTGTAGTTTTGGCGGAAATACTTCTCGAATAGCGGAAACAATTGGGAGTTCACCTCTTACAACGAAATTCAAGTGGGATTTAAGCACTTGATGTTGTACTCGTATTTGATCTTTGGCAAATGCGTGAAATAGATACTTAAATGCAGTTGTAGCTGGCAGGACAGCTGCAGGATATGGATATGAATGTAGATGTGGAGGCGAAACGTAGGAATTGCATTTGTGCCCCATACAATAACTCAATTTGTTGTGGATAGTATGCAACAAATTGACAGAAATATGACCCAAGTCGAGGGCCCCGAACTGAACTCATTGAAAGTCATAAATTTGTCATCGATTGCATGTGAAATTTGAGAGGCTGCGGGACTCTGAGACTCTGGGACTCTGCATCTGTCTGCGAGACGTTCCAACAGTTTGTATTTGTTGTTTTTGTACTTCTTATATGTAGTATATACGCAAGTATATCTGTTTGTTATCCTTAAGGGCACTTTATTGCTTTATTATGTCCCTGGGCGTCTTCATTGTGTCACTGTATAGTATGTTGATGTCCCTTCCCTCTCTCATTCCCGATCTTCTTCGACTCTTTTTTTTACGAGTTCTACGTAATCGGTGTGATTTCTGAGCTGCAATTTATGCAGGCAGCTCTAGAACCTAAATTTCTGCAGCGTCTTTAAACGTTCAGCTCTGAGTAAACTCGCATATTAAATTACAGTTTTTGCCAGCCTAAGCATTTAGCTTTTAAAACTGCACAAAATGCAACTAAAAAACAGCAAAGTTGCTTAAGTTAAGCTTAAAAAGGTCATCGACTAAGAGATGCTCTGCATGTAGTTATATACAATGCAATATACTTAGTTGAAGTGTTCGGTATATTTAGCTAATAATGAATAAGAGTGCCAAAATTAAAGAGCATTATTAGATTAATATGCTTACAAATTGACTTTAAATATTTGTGTCAAAGTGGAGAAATTATTGAATAGCAACTGTGAGTTGCTTATGAAACTAACATTCAAGTAAATAAGTACATATGTATAAGTATTCTGACAAGTTTTCATAACTTAAACTTGCATACAGTTAAACTGAAATGATATTTATCTTTTAATAACTTTACAAAATAAAAAGTGACTGCTCAAAGTGTGGACCTAGGCAGGGTCTTCAACTTCGGCTCTGGCTTACGGTTAAAGGGATTGAAAAGTTGCGCCTTTGGTTTGTTGCTCACTTAACTGGAATAATTGACATGAACGATTCCTTGGCCCAACTCTTTTGTGGTTTCAGATTTTACTAAACGCCTTCAGGCAGCAGGGACACAAGTGAATGTTGCTCAAACCTCGTTCCTTTATTCCGCCAATTGCTTCTTGGATTGTCAACGCCTGCTCCTGCTTTAGATTTTCGCTTCAGCATCAGCTTCCATGCTCGGCTGAGTAGCTCCGCTCAAGCTGCAACAGTTTATATTGCATTATTCTGCTTGAATGGAATTTGCACTTGGAAAAAATACGAAAAAAAAGCATACAAGTAAAAAATTAAAATGAAAATAAAAGAAAATGGCATTGGGCGAAAGAAAACAAAGCGAATTTCATTATGCGCCGCCCGCCAGTCCAAGAACCCGGACACGCTCAATTTGAATTATGAAATTCCACGGCTGTTGCAAGGACCGAGAAGGCGTGGCATGGTGTGTGTGTGTGTGTGTGTCGTGGGTGGTGGGCGTTGACTTTTGAATGAATCTCAGTCAATTCAATTTGCCAGTGAAGCGTGAAATTCGCAGCTGTTGTCAGTTGCACGGCGTTTTTCTCATATCATTTATGCCGCATATTTGATGAGGCGCCATCAGGTGGTGCCCCACATGTTGCCATTGCCTTGGCATGTAATGTGGTGTGGCAATATTAAAATGAGAAGCACACAAGCGTGCAACGTGAAGCGACCCAAGACCGTGAGAGAGTTAAGTACGAAAGTTGCAAGTTCACAGGACATTTTTTGTTGTTGCACAATCAAGGCCAAGGGGTAAGGCTCTTATTTCATATAAGTACAACTTAAAAGGGATTTTTTTTTTAGCTTTGTTAAAGATCAATCAGTTGCTGTTGCTTTCTACTTGCAATTGGCGTTGATCTGCTTTGAAAGATCTGTGGCATGTTGCTTGCCCCACACAAACCATGCCACAGGCAGACAAGCGTTCAAGTCCGGGATTAAGGCTAAGGAAAACTAAAGCAAGACAACAGAATTTGTCAAGTCTTGATCATGATTGTGTGGCAAGAGTCAGCAGCAATTCGACTGTTGCAACGTTTGCGACTGTTGCAACTTCGTGTCCAAATTCTCTTGGCCCTGGTCTTCGGCCCGTGCGTGCTAATGGCCCACAATGTTACCCACATGCCACAGCCACAGCCACAGCCACAGAAAAAAGCCAAAAGCCAAACAAAAGTGTGGCAAAACTTTTGTCACACGTAGGTGTCCAGCAACCCATACACAATATATAACAGACCGCCAGACAGACTGCCAGACTGACAGACAAACTGGCAAGCGAAGCTGCTTTCTTTACCCAGAACGATGGCATCTCAAAACGCAACGGAACTCGCTCGCGGCACTGTGGGGCAAAATAAAAAAATACCTATGTATATTTTTAAAAAGGTAAAAAAAAAGTTGCCAATCAATTATAAATTGAATCATTTATTTTATTTATTTATTTAACACCTACTAAGAGCAGTTTCATTTAGAATACAATTTGTCAATGATATTTAAAAATTAAGTAAAAAATAGTAAATATAAATGAAAATGGAAAATTTGAAGGATAAATTAAAATTTTGATAATAATTTTAATAAATTAAATATAAATTTAAAATAAGAAAATAAAGCATAAAAGCTTATTAAATATTTTAAAGTATTAAAGTAAATGGCATATACAATTTTTTTAAATGATGCAACATTTATTGCAAGCATTGAACCTAATTTAAATATTATTTAACTCAAGTATGTTGCAAGTTTGCTTCTTTGAGCCCA
The DNA here is from genome assembly GCA_035043265.1 of Drosophila testacea. Classification (NCBI taxonomy): domain Eukaryota; kingdom Metazoa; phylum Arthropoda; class Insecta; order Diptera; family Drosophilidae; genus Drosophila; species Drosophila testacea. The sequence goes on along the minus strand of JAWNND010000314.1, from coordinate 2,983,478 downwards.
CTGTGGGCTGTCCAGCTTGAGCCTGGTCCAGCCTATAATATCTCTTTGGAGTCCAGCTTATTTCTCACTCACAGTTTATGCAAAACGAAACCAGAAGAGAATTTCCAACGTTCTTTTATTGTGATCTAATCGTTTTGTCTCTTCGAAGTTGCAGTCGAATGCTGAATGCTGAATGTTGCAAGTTGCAAGTTGCTGTTTTGCCCCCACGCTCATGTATTTTTATTATTATTGGTTTTAAGCATTTTCAGCTGCCATTTGCATTTCTTATTACCGCGAATTGTCATCCATTCGGACAAGACTTCAACTTCAACTCGAACTCCATCTTCGTCTTCGTCTCCGTCTCTGTCTCAGCGATAATGTGTGAAGATCGGTGCAACCTCCTGCTGCCCCCTCAACGTTGAGGCATATAAAATGAATTGCTTTGCTGATTGGCGCTAGACAAAAAGGAAAATTTGTACGTGATTTGCTAGCAGTGCAATTTATGTGGCCCCAAGGTTCAACTCGTGTATGCCAGGCGGTCAGTCTGACCTTGCTTACAACTTAATAGGAAAGGAAAGCCAACCTCAGACTGAGTCTCAGTCTCAGTCTCAGTCCCAGTCTCAGTTTTAGTCTCTGCCCCAGCTGCAACATCTGAGATCTGCAACTCTGCCACGTCACGGCTGCCTTTTGATCAGTCAGACAGGATTAGTTAACGGCTTTGACTAGCGCGCTTCCTTTTGGCCTGCTCTAAAGCCCATTCTCATTCTCATTCTCGTCGTTTATAATTAACTCAAGAGCCGCTCCATGTCCATGGGAAACCAGGCTTGTCACGCGTGTGCTTGTCACACACACACACACAGATACTACACACACATACACACTCACACACTCACTAAGAGAGCCACTGCCTGTCTATGGCCTTTGATAAACGAGCACATCAGAAATGTGACTTGTCATAAATTTGCCTGCGTGGCCATTACTCATGTGTCATGTGGAGCGACGGCGGCTGCAGCGTCCATGACCATGCCCCCACAATCTGTGGCATGCCCCTGGAAATTCTGAAATTCTGAAAACACTGGATCCACTGGATGCACTGGATATACACTTAATACATTGGGTACCTGTGCCATCGCAACTTCGACAATATGCCAGGCATATGAAGTAATCGCCGTTATCAACTTTTGTGACATGATCAGCCAGTGTGCTGCTCCACATACGCCAGCAAACATTGTAAACAGTTGTTGTTTTTCTCGTTGTTGCTGTTGCTGTTGTTGTTGTTGCTGTTGTTTCTGTTACTGTTGTTGTTCTTCTTGTTGTTGCAGAATTGTTGCTCGTCTTGTTGAGGCCCTCATCGATCTGAGTCGCTTGCTGGCATCTGTTTCAAGCATAAACTCGAGTTCTTCTCGCACCACATTCCATTGAGATGATCCAGACACTTATAAGCTTAGGCTTCAATTATTGTCTGATTTCATATCTGTAAATCTGCAACTAACTACTAAGTGTTGCCCAGCTTTGCCCGTGCTTTATTTTGTGGAAGAATATTATATTTTAAAAACGTTCTAGCTCTAATGATTAAACACTTTTATATCTGGAAAATATCAATTTGCTTGAATATTATTTAATTTATATTCTCGAACTAAACTTTCATCAGAAAGTGTTTAAATATTTGTTGAAAATAATATATAATTAAAACTCTTTTATTTTACTTATTATATTTAGTTTACAAGATTATCGGAAATATTATTCTTGCAGCTAATAATTTTACTCTTAAACGCTTTAATTGAAATATCGAAATCGTTTTTCTAGTTTCTAATAAGTTCTTCGTATTGTGTGCATTTAGGATTGATTAATTTTAATTTATTTAAAAATATTTTAGGTTTCCATCGATGCCAACAATACAATAATGCATTAAAATTTTTGTCTTTGAATAAAACAATAATATTGATATATATTTTAAGATTTGTTATATTTTATTGGCTTTGTTAATTTCCATAACATATATTATTTTATGACAAAAACTATATTCCAATTTGTTTTTCTTGTACTTGGTACAATTATTCTGAATTGAATAGTGCCACACATAAGGAACAATTTATTTAGAAACATTCTTAGTTTCCTTCGTGGCTAGCAAGCACAGCTTTAAGGCCATTTCAGCTGACAGTTGGGTGCCAAGCTTGGCTCATTAAGCCAAACGATCTGGTTCTGAGGCAGCAAATGAAGTCATTAAACAATCGGATGCAACTCCGCATGGAATGACTGTTGCTGATGTCTGTATTGTTGTTGTTGTTGTTGCTGTCGTATGTGCCACCTGTACAAATTTCTCAATAAATTGTTCACACTTAATTTTTCACGAAAACAATGCAAAGCCCGAGCGGTCTTAAGAAAAATGATGCACTGACAACTCGTGCTGTGGCGGCTTTATCCAGAGAGAAAGAGAGAGAGAGAGAGAGAGAGAGAGAGAGAGAGATAGGTAGAGAGAATAAGAGGTGTATCTTCGACCTGAGCGGAACTTCTTTCTCATCTGTTGCTCGTCTTTCCCTCTGCACCATGCCCCATGCCCCATGCCACATGCAGCGTGCCGCACTGCATCGTTGACTGCATAATAAACATAAGAGGCAACAACATTTTTCCACACCTCGCGGTAGGCGGCTGTGGCGCAACCTGCAGCGCATACATTAAAAATTTATTAATTGGTTTTTAAAAGCACTCACACCCGTTGGGCCATTCATAATTTAACTCTACTGGAACTGTGTGTAGTTCGTAGTTCCTATTCGTTCCTATTCGTTTTCTATTCCAACTTCAATTTCCGCCTAATTTCATGCACTTTTATGCGGCTTTTGTATGAATTACGCAGCAAAAACTTTTTTTTTTTTTTTTTTTTTTATATGAAAATATAATGAAATTTATTTAACAAAAGATAAGTGTGCTGATCCCTTACAAGGCAACTTAAACTAATCAGAAATTAAACTAAAAATATCAAAATAATTTATGATAGAACATAAAATGAATTAAAGATAAATAATAAAGGGGAGATTTAAAGTAATACTGGGGAAATCGTCAAAATTTTAGTAGATAACTTTATGTCAAGACCCGGTTCAGGAGGTCTTGAGGGTGGTGGCGTTTGAGTCTTCTCCTTACTCCTCTACGGTGGCAGGCAGTATTTAGGCGTCTAGCTAAACAGTTTGGATGAGCTCCTAGCCTCTCCGTGTATTTTTGGGCAATCGCTTGGATTCTGTCTCCTATTTTGGGCACCTTAAGGTCGCGCTCAATATTGCGTGTCCTTATGTACCATGGAGACCCAGAGATCATCCTCAGAGTCTTTGCTTGTAGCACGCGGATCTTATTCAGGTGCGTCTTGGCAGCAATACCGTACACCTGTATGGCATAGAATAGACTAGGAGCTAAAATGCACTTGTATATTTTGACCTTGTTTGCCAGCGACAATTTGTTTTTGGCGGAGAGTAAGGACATCCTATTTAATTTGGCTCTATATGAGTGCTGCAGTGACGTGACATGTCTTTGGAAGGTAAGGCTTCTGTCTAAGATGACACCTAAGTACCTGTGCGCAGTTGAATGTTCCAGTACTCTTCCATTGAGTGATACGACTGGACAGTTCCGCACTCGATTTGTGAAAGTCACATTTGCACATTTATCTGCGTTTATGCACACATTCCATTTCTTTGACCATTCCTGGAATGTGTCCAAGTACTCCTGCAGTGCACTTTTGGCCAAAAACTTGAAAACCGGAGCGGAAAAGACCCAACAGATACATTTGTATCTTATGTTAGGCTGGGAACTACGCTTCATAAATGAGCATGTTATTTCTTCTAATTTGGCAGAAGTTATGTGGAGCGGCAATAGAAAGGCAACAACTGCCTTTCAAATCCGCCAATTTGCACCACAACAACAACTTGAAGCGCTACGTGATTCAGATACTTTGGGAATCTCTCAGACACACGTATTTAAATTGCTTTGTCTAACAAATTGATTGAATCACATAAACCAAAATTGAAGTGAACAATGAGAAATGTTTGTTTGAATTGTTTCCTAAATAAGTTGTTGTTTATTTAAATAATTTTTGAATGAGAAATAATTAAAGTACTAAGCTTTTAATCAGATTAACCAAATTGAAAGTGAACAATAAGAAATATATATATTTCAGTTGATTCTTAAGTAGTTTAATGTTTATTTAAAGCAATGTGTGGAAACTGTTTATTTGAATATTAGAAATAGTTAATGCATTGATATTATGAACAATCCATAAGTAGTATAAGTAGATACAGTTTTAACCAAGTTAGATGAAATTTTATTTTCTAAAAGATCGTTTTATTACAGATTGAATATTAGAGCTAATGATTGTGTCTTTATAATTGAAAGATCCGTCTGAGATCATTTATTCCTTATAGCAGATTTCAATTGCAATACAATTTGGCTCTTTCACTTTGTGGTTTCATTTTTCTTACAGCTGGACATCGCACCTACTCCACTACCCCTCTCCATTCTCTTCTCTCACCATTCACTCTTGGTCTTCTTAATAGTTCGGTCAAATAGTTCAGCTTTGGCAAGAAATTTAATTAATGATTCTGTATTGTTCGGTCGATTGCCACCACAGCTTAAAATTCTATTGTGGCAACACAATAGTTGAAAAAAGTGTTTTTTTTTCGTTTGTAATTGTTTGTAGTTTTTGTTATTGTTGTTGTTGTCAATGTTGTTGTTTGGTGTTCGACGGTCAATGCAGGCAGTCGAAATTCGTAACGCCATCATCATTAGAGGGGACCACGCACAGACTGAAAATCTCGGATCGCCTTCGATTGCTGCCTTTTCTATCAAAATTAATTTGACTATTCTCTCTTGTGGTGCCTAATAAGCCATAGGCAATTAAGCAAAACACTTACTCATGCCGCCGCCTTGGACTTGGACTTGGACTTGAATTTGGACTTGGTCTCGGACTTTGAATCGGAATTGGACACGCGAATCTTGAAGCAGACACCACAACCACAGAAACTACTTCATCAGCCTCAACCACACAGCGGGCGATCGCAGCAAGTCGAAGAACCAAAAGAAACCAAGCCACTATTCTATAATGTTCTATGCTATACTATACTATATACAATACAATACGATGTATATATAAAAGCAATTCATTATGCCTCATGAATACAAAAAGCTATGAGAGTGTGATTTTATATGCTGTAGAAGATATAAGAGAGAGTATTTTAGGTGAAATAATATAGAACATGTTCATAGAAATTTGAAAACATTAGCAATACTATTTAAAATATATACAAAAAATTATATACTTTTCAGGATTCGTATCAGTTATAACTTTAATTTTAACAGTTGCTATTTGACTTTTATTAAATAGTTATACGCATAAAAATTTATTATTTTGATTTTAATTTTACAATCATAAGAATAATAATTATTACTTATGCTTTTTATTTAGTCACTCAACAAATACCAAATACTTAGATTTATATTTTATGCCTTCTAGTTTTATTTGGAAAGAAAGGAAAATCTACAGAGTATCTAAAAGCGTATCAGAAACACTATACTGTACATTTTTTAATATACTGTAAGCTTTGCTGTTAGCTCACAGTTTATAGCATTTTATGAAACATTTATTCAAGTGATTCCCATTGGGTCTGGCAATGCGGGTTCTGTTGAGGTAGCCCCGGAGCAGTGAGAGAAAAAGAGACACGGAGAATTAGAGAGAAATGTGTGCCAAAGCTTCAATCAGTTAATGCTAATTAATTGTTTTAATAACACTTTACATAGCTACCTATTAATCAGGCAAAAGAATCTAAAAGCTGAGAACCTTTTTCGGTAGTATTGACCCAAGTTGGCAACTTGGCCAAGTTGGAGCATTGAACCTGCACACAGGAAGTCTTGTTTAAAGTTTAAGTCATTTTTAGGTGTTAACTATAAACAATACCCGTGTCGGCTTATTTACGACTTCCATGCCAAACACCATACATAGACCTATTCCTATTCCCAGTAAAAAAAAAACTCCCTTTTGGTTTTGTGAGTCTAAAGCGTAATTGCGCATGCGCTGGCAGCCAAGAAATATTTTTAAAATATTCGACTTTGCATCATTTTTCAGGCGCAACTCCATACAATTAACCGTGTGCAGTAACTATCTTGTTACCTGACGCGTTTTTATGATTTCTGCATAAAATTAAAACGTTTTGCGAGAACTTTGAGAGCTCTTCGCTCTATCGAGCTCAGCAACAGGTTGATAACTACAAAACTACAAAACTAGTTTCAGTCTGTCTTGTATATAGACTCTGCTGCTTTGCAGTCTTCTCACTCATCTGCTGCTTTAATAATTTTTACTTTGCTTTAATTATAGTTTTGCGCTTAATAAATTTCACAGCTTGCCAGACCAAACAGACCCAGTAACTAGACCAGTACCAAGTGCTAGTCTCCATTACTTTATCTCTACTCTCTTGGAAATTTACTGAACGCATCGCATACGAGTTACAAACTGTGTGGAAATTGTTTTGAAATTTATAACAGCAAGTGCCTGGGCTTAACCTGACTTTACTCTAGCAAATTGTCTTAAGATGTTTAAGTCTTATGTAATAGTTAATAATTTACATACTTAATTGCATTTCTTACTAGAACAGATGGGTTAATTTGAACTGAGACATTGAAGTTGAAACCAAACAATAATTGCTTATATAGATGACTTTATTTATACTCTTCAAATGTTAACATAACATTATCGTAACGGCAGCAGAAGCGAACTTAAATTAACAATTTTTACTTAAATCAATACCTCAACATTTACTTCTAATTGTTAAAAACTATATTAAATTATTTAACTTATTGCTTCATTACTAATTAACTGTCAGTATGATGAATTTAATTCAATTGCAAGTTTACATCAATTTACGTGAGCTGTAATTGAACTCTTAGCGGAATTGAAATACTAATAAAATTTATACATTAAAGTTTTTTACACTATTTATAATAAAATTGGGTATATTATCTTCTGTGAACGAGAATAAAAAGCAGAAGAATATATTAATCTAATTATGTGTACAGGGTATCTCTTCGCTCTCACCTGCTTTACTTTTTGAATATTTTATTTAATATTTCTCTACTGAAACATTGCATATGTTGATTGCATTTATTTGTCTTGTTGCTTTTAACCGCAGTGTTGTGTTTTTTGCACTTGTTTATTATTTTTATTTCTTTTATTATTCATTGCACATTTCATGCTTCATTCACTTTTCAATTAATTAATAATCATCATGCTAATAAGCTTGTTGCTGTTGTTGCCACCTTATGCCACACAACCAATTTCTGCAACGTAGTCACAGTTAAAACTACAATTATTCGTAACAACTCGAATGGAAGATACCCAATGGCTGATTCCCTCTGCTCATTTCATTTTTTATTTATAATATCCATTAAACTAGGATTACAGGGTGTAAGCACATGAAGGATAACAAAAGCATATTGCACAATTTAATTGAATTTAATTGCGTGTCAATAGCATGTCTTTCAATATGTTAAGGGCAGTTTAACTCTATTTTTCATTGTATATTTAATAGTTTTTTCTATTTGTTTTTCAGTTGCAGGTCTGAATTATTTTAAATTTACCTTGGTGATTGTTTGTGGATTAATTTTTAATGGGATTTTCAATTGCTAGAACCAAAACTGATGCAATACAATAAATTAAAATTAATTCAAGCAGAAAGTTGAAATAAACAAATTCAGAAAGGGATAATCGTTTAAATTATATATTGTCATGATATACAAAAGTACTTAAAAGTATTTTCTGGAAAGTATTTGTGGCAGCTGCTGCTGCTGCGCCTTCTGCTGTTGAAGTTCAGGTCAAAGTGCATTAGCCTTAGATCGGCCGACTGTGAAATGGTCGTACAACATGTTTAGCTGCCTGTTTTTATGGTCAGAGCTAGTTGTAACACTCAAACGCCAGACATGCCAAATAAAAAGCATTTAAATAGAGCATAAACTGCAACAACAACAGCAACAACAACAACAACTACTACAACTTTATAACAACAAGACTCAGATACAGATCCAGATCCAGACGCAAACGCAGAAACCATGGACGTGACCAACTTGCTGCACGTTCTGCAGTTCTACAATAAAACAAACAAAAAAAACAGAGCAAAACATTAGAATATAAAGTGAGAGAGAAAAAAAAGATGAGAAACTGAGCACAAAAAATCGACACACTACACGAAATTTCTCATTGGAGTGCGAAACGACGGCATTCTAAAGTGCGGCTCCTTAGAAGTAAGCGCCGCGCCGTGTTGCTTGTTACGGAAGTTGCCACCGTACCGTTCAGTACCTTGGAACAGTGCCTCAAAACTCAAACGTCTACTCGTGTATGGCTTCTGGCTTCTCTAATTAACGGCAATAACAATGCACATGTGCGTTGCATTGTATTTAAGGCATAGGCGTACTGCCACGCCCCCAATTACAATTCATGAACTTTTACGCACATTTGTCAAGCATCTGAGCTGAGTCGGAGGTGGAGTCGGAGTCTGAGTCGGAGTCTGTGGCAAGGGGCAGAGGTTGCAAGCTGTCTAATTGCAGTTATACTAACGAGCTGCATGCCAAAAAGGGTTGCATGAATGCCTATCTAGGGGGTGTGGTGGGGTAGTTGCATTCTCAAGAGCCTTACGCATGTGTATGTTTGAAAAAAACAAACGGAGATTTCTTAATTATTGCATTGATTTACATTGCAACTGAAGGGGAATCCCAAAAGGGCCACTCGAGTGTCCCATTGGACTCTGTGCCCCGTTCCATGTTGCTATTGCTGTTGCTGTTGCTGCAGCCGTTGTCGTTGCAGTTGCAGGCTGAACTGCATTTTGTCGCCAATGCAGCTGGGGCTGAAGTGCCACTCGACACTCGGCGAGTTGACAGAGAGTTTCAGAGTTTCAGAGTTTCACTGTTTCGGGGATCGACAATCGACCATCGACAATTTTGCTGTGCGTGCTGCGTGCCCGAGTTGTAGTTTGCGGTGGGCTCTACTTGCCCACTCCATTTGCCACTTGCCACTTGCCACTCGGCCCATGTGCCACTTCAGTGGATATGGCAAAGGCAACGCTGCCATAATGGCGACAACGCTGCCAGCTGGCACGTTTGGTGGTGGTTGAGTGGACAAACGCCGAGATCTCCTACCCTTGCCACCACTTACCACCCCATACACCTACGCACCCCCTCTCAATTTATATCCCCTCCATTTTGGCCACAATATTTATGATTAAAGAGAACGTTTGACTAAATTCTAAAGATTAACACATTTTCAGCGATGACACGCCAACGTTTTGGTCGAACAGTCAAAGCACTTTTAATGTGACCAAAGCACGTCAACAAAATCGATAAATAATATAAAAGTTTTAAATAATTCCAACGAGTATTGTTGGATGCTCTTTAATGTAGAATTATAAAAACAATTTATATTTACTTTATTATAGAATCATAAAGAATTTTTAAAATTATTTTACTCAAACTAATAATTAATTTATTATTTATTGAATTAAAATAAAAAGTAATTTATTTATATATCTTCTTTTTTGATTCAAAAAGCATACAATCTAAACTAGAGATTCATATTAATAATTTTAATTGAATCCAATAGAAACAAATTGTTTGTTATGTCCTCTATGCCCATTTCTAGTTAAAGAGTATTGTTAGATGCTCTTTAATATAGATTTATTAAAATTTAATTATTAAAACAACTCATATTTAAATATTATCAAGAGCACAAAGAGGTTAATAATTTATTTATTCATTAAAGAAATTATTCAATAAAATATTTATTAATATGTGAAACTGATTTACTTAAATATCTTTTTATGAAATTAAGAATTCGACTCACATCAATAATTTAAAGTTAACCAAAAAAAAGCAACTAACAATTTGTATTTTAAAAACCTCATACCCATTTGATTGGCGTTTAAAATCTAGAGTATAATTGTTAGGCCTTAAAAAATAAATGGAGGCAATTAAAAAATAGCATTGACCGTTGCATGATGGTCGTGTACTGTTAGTTGGTTTCTAATATGAAAACTATAGAGCAACATACAACACACATTAGACAGAAACCTGGCTAAAAGGACCGTCCTTTATAGCAGTTAACACGACGTCTTGCCAGGTTGCTGTTGTTGCCTGAATTTATTTGAGAGCTGGTCAAAATACCAAACATAATTCACAACATGCCAAACGACAAGCGACAACAACAGCAACAGCAACAGCAACAGGAACAACGACAATATGTTGCATTGTTAGCAGCTCATTGTACCAATTGTTGTTGTTGCCAATGTTCTGATTGTTGTTGTTGTTGCCACTGTTACCATGGTATTTATGCAAATTTGTAGTAGGTCACAAAATGCATACAATGCGAATAAGAGTATTTTATTTAAACTCTGTCGGCGCCGCAACAACAACAAATTTTTTTTCGTTCCTTTTTTAATAATGATGCAAGTGTCTAAAACAAAACCAAAATATTATAAACCAGATATTTCAGCTCTGGGCAAAAAACAGGTGGGAAAGGATGGAAAAGGTCCAGTCTGGTCTATAAAAAAACAAAAACACACAGGCAAAACACTTGTCAACTTGTTGACATTAAATTGGCTTTGTTTAGTATGCAATTTGCATGTGTTTTGTATGCTTCTAAAATTTAAAAAAATAAAATTATATTGTTACATTCGTGCCACATGTGGCACAGAATAAATAAACAATATAACAAAACCAAAACCAAATTGCAACAGCAATTGTAAATATCAACAAAAGTGCGCAGAAAAAAAACAGTTTGTTAAATTGAATTAAATTTTAATCACAATATTTACAAAATAATTAAAGGGTTGTATTAATTCTACTTTTAAAGAAATATAACTGTTAACAACAACAACAAAATGTTTATAGTTAATTAAAGAACAAAATTTTATAAATTATAATAATATCTGCAAAACCTATATATTAAATATTGATGACAACTAATATTTACATATATGGTGTTTTTAAATAGATTATTATACATAGTTAATTACTTAATTAAATCAATTCAAGTTGTTAAACCAAATGGAATTATTTTTGTGGAGTATGCTGAAAAAAACGTAAAATTCAGTAAAGAGGAAAATCAATTTTCACTTCACTTAGCACTTTGCAATTTGGACTCGGATTCAGACCGCCATTCTGGAAATGTTTAAACAAAAATGAACTAATTTTCACAAAGTTATTTACAAATCATCAGGCAGATGAGAGTTGGCCACAAGGCACAACAGGCAGGCAGGCAGGCACAAACAGTTAGCGAGAGGAGAGGAGAAGAGATGAAAAGAGAAGGCAAAGGCAAACGCGGTAATTATTTTTTAATGTAACAAAATAATATCAGGCCAAAACGATCAAGTCACGCAAGTGTTGGGGCCGTAGTGAAAATTAACATGAGAATAAATAAGAAATTTTCAGAGGCTGAAATCCGAACCAGACACGAACCCGTTGCCAAGTTTTTGGCCCAGCACGCACCAGACAAACAGAGAAAGGCACAGAGTAAAAGAGAGAGAGAAAGAGAAAGAGAGAGAGAGAAAGAGAGAGATGGAGAGAGGGAGACTGAGACTGCATGACGCATGCGCAGCTTCCGTTTTGCGATTTGGCAAAAACTATTTGAGATTGAAATTCGAGAACTCCTGAAGACCGTTAGTCCGTTAGATTCTAACTAAGTAGAAGAAAGAGGGAACTGCAGTGCGTATTGCCTGATTAATCACAACCAACCAAAGAGTCAACTATCAACAAAATATCAAATTAAAAATGTCTTCAGTTGAGACGCTTGCACACAAAAGTCAGCAATTAATCAATTTGCACTTTGCCAGCGATAATAATATTATTCATTTTCTCTCATTTCTTTAAAGCTGTTTTCACTAATTCATTTAAATTTCATTTCTTTTAGTTAAAAATCTCTTTACTATAGTCTTTTAATGCCGTTTACAAATGCCTTCGCATTAGTTGGGTTCTCCACATTCGGCGTTCGTTTCAACACTTGATAATAAAGCCGAGGCACAGACCCATTTTCTAACTGGGGGAAAATCGTTTTAAAATTAGTGAAAGTGATTGATTTTTCCACTTAATTTTCAGGTAGACAATATATAAAAGTAATGCCGATAATCAGACCCAAACACCCCAGCTCTCCATACCAGACAGCCAAAATGCCAGCCAAATTGGCCATTTGGCGCATGCGTCAAAGCCTTTTACATTGTTTCGTTGTTGTTGGTTGGTTGTTAGTTGTTGTTTGTTGGTTGTTGTTGGTTGTTGCACTTCCGTCAGCTTTCGGCGGCTGAATTTTATGCAAGACAAAAGCGTTGGTGTTTGGTGTTGTTGCTGGGTTGTGGGGGAAGCTGGCAGCTTAGTTGAGGGCGTGTTTAAGCCAACGAAAGCGAAGACAGAAAAGTGGCATTTTCTTGGGGCACATTGAAATGAATAATGATGCCTTGCCGACACACACACACACACACTCACACATGATCCAAATATATACTTACTTTTTAAAATCGTTTTTGTTGAATAATAGGTTTAAACAAAAATCCAATAGTGATTACGTGCAGTAAGAGCAGTAAACTATATTTAATTGCTTTAAAACTATAACTTTATATTTGCTATTTTATATTTGTTAGCATATTTTCAATATTTACTTTATTCAGTTTCTTTATATTTCGTATAAATGAATTTTATTATTAAACAATGTTTTTTATTGAAATTCGAATTTATTTGTACTTCAATTAGTAGCAACACTTTGATTTATTGACCCTGAGGCTTGTAAAAGTTTATTTTTGTTGAGCAATTTCTGTTGTTTCTCCGATGGGCTGCAAACAGTTACCACTCAGTGTAAGTCAATAAAAAGTTCTGGGCACGATTTCTTAATTAAAACTTGGCCGATGATTGCCCGATGAAATGGAAAGCATTTCCCAACTATTACTCCTAGTAGTAGCTTCATGGGTGGCTTTTTGTCGTCTACAGTCTAGAGTCTAGACAAAGCCCAACTCTCACCCAATACTACCAACTATATTGGTACTCTGACTAGGGCCCAGATGAAGCAGAACTTTGCAATATTTATTTTTACAACCGGACATGCTGCAAACTTTTTACAGCTACGTGCGAAAGTGAAACGCTTAAAAAGGCATCGAATGTCTTTATTATATTGGCAAAGCCAATCAGTCCTGGCATGCCTGGAGTGGCAAAACTGCAAAATCGAAACTATGGATGTGGCAAGGGGTGCTGTGGGGGTGGTTGAGTGGTGCAACGATGCTTGTCATCAAATTTTATTGTTATTTAAATGACGAGACGGTGCGGGGAGGGAAGTCGTTCGACTCGACACTCGAAGAAAATGTCATGCAAAGTGTGAGTTGCGATGGAAGTCGCGTAATACCCTGCACGAAAGAACAGCAAAGGGTAGATACTTTACTTAATGTAAAATGGCAACTAAAAATACAATAATATAATCTGATATTTTCGGGGTAATAACAATCCAAACGTTGTCAAGGGTTGGATATTCTCGAAAGTTTATACAAAGAGTAAGCAATTCTTGTTTTAAGAACATTCTTAACTTCACTTTCAGCAAATATTTGAATTATCAGGATTACGTTGTAATTGAATGAAATATTTTAAACCCAATTGCATGCGTTTTTAGACTGATTCAATAAATTATCATATAGTCTTTTGGTTAATAAACGCATGCTTAAAATATTTAAACCAAAACAAAGAATTTTAAGTTTGAAATGTATGGTAATTTGTTTTATTTTCTGTATAGATTTGAATAGAATATTAATCGCTATTTCTATCACTGACTTACAGAGTATCGTGAATTCGATCAATACTTAACAAACTGTTGTATTTTGTTTGTTTCTTTTGCTGTATTGCTGCCAATATGCAGCGCATGCCATGCCCGTATAAAGTCTGGCCAAGACCAGCAAGAGCAGAGCCACTGGCACTTTGTATATAGCCCCCGTTTCAGTAAACTTGCCCTGCTGCTTCACCCCTCTATTCATACCACCCTTCCATATATATGTATATCTGTATATGTATGTTTATATATACATATATATTTATTGCGCCTCGTTTCAGTCAATGGTGACACTTGCTGCATTTTAAATGGGCGCGCGCTTGAACATTGCCGTTGTCACTTCGCAATTGGAGGAGTCGGGAAACGGGAATCGGGAGTCGGGAGACGGAGAAGGATAAGGAAGCCAAAAGAGAAAAGAATGCAGAATGCTAAAGGTGCTTGGCAACACATTCCGCTAACTGCAGTCTGCAGACTGTAGTTTTTGAGTCTGAAGTCTTTAGTCTACAGTATAGTCTGCAATCTGCTGTCCTGCTCCCAGCACGTTTTGTGGCCATCATTTTGCGCACTTTTGTCCATTAAAATCATCAAAATGTATGGCGCTCAGTTTATGTTTATGAAAAATTTGTCTCGCCACTTTTGTTGTTTCTGCCGCTTTGTTGTTTTTGCTACTGCAGCAAGTCGCATGTTGCAGGTGTTGCAAGCAAATGCGTTGCAAGTTGAAGTTGCTGCTGTTAAAGGTATACTGAATAAATTTCACTGCAAAAATGGGAGCAACTGCTATAAGAAATTATTGTTAAGTGATTACTTTAGATAGTCAAAGAAACTAAGTAACGACTTGAAAGAGGCAATGAAAGAGAAGCAAATTTTAGTTGACATAACATTTGTGTCATAAATATTAAATACTATTCTAAAATTTTACATTTTATGCAACTTTTATAGTATTTTATATTTTATTTAAGTATTAATCCGTTTTATAAATATAAGATAGCTTTATTAAAGTTTTCGTTAATGCTCATTTCAGAATGTTGGCTTCATTACGGATGTAAAAATAAAATTTATCATTATTTGGAATATGTATTTATTGAAATACAGATACGAGCACAGAGACTTGTGAATATTTCATTAGTCGCAGCTTGAAAAAACAATTTAATTAAGTTTTAATATTTCAATATAACTTAATTTAAATTTTTCAAACAGTTATATTCTATTCTATTTATAAATTTTGTTATTTTCCTACACAAATCTTCCATAATCTTGACTCTTTGGTAATTATACCTCTGCTGTCTATATAAATTCATCAAAGAAATAGTTTCTTTGGTTTTTAGAGGATTTTCCCCAGTTTTTATGTTCAATTTAAGTGGCAAGTCTTGGCGGGACTTTTTTCACATTGGTAATATTCCCATATAACTAGAAGCATGCCAGGTTATTTGGCACTGACGAAAAGTAAATCCCTCTTTTCATACATTTCTGATATCTTTACGAGCTGTAGTCTAGTTTATTTTCTGTGGTCCATGGAACCCAACAATAAACTGAAATGTCCAAGTGTTCTAAGTACTCCCAAAGACGGAAAGTGAGGGGTAAGTGGTGGGTTCAATGGGGCAATGTGTGAACAAAATGCACAGCATCGTTAGAGGATGCAAACAAGTTTTTTTTCTTTTCGTTTTTTTCAAATGTGTTTTATTTTTCTTTTGGTGTGTCTTCCTCTTCTTCTTCTACTCGATGCTGTCATTGCAGTTGCCGACGCTTTGTTTGAAATGTTGCTGACAAACCACTTGGAAGTGTATTCGTAGTTGTTGTATGGTGTTGTCTGCCCGCTGACGTATTTCATAAGAAAAGCAAGTGACAAGTTTTCCCCGCCGCTGCCCGCCGCTTTACACACAGTTGCCGAAATTATGCCGCCTAGAAAAAAATGTAGGAGAGAAAAACAAAAAGGTTAAAGTGTAAGTGGGGAAAACAAATTGTTGGCCCGGCCAGTCTGTTTGGCCCAGACTGACTGGCTGGCCGACTGACTGGCTGACTGGGCTCGGTTCGTCTTAATGTCTGACAGGCTTCCCAGCAAGTGTCGAAAACTGGCCTACTCCGTCCGGTCGCAACTATTTCCCGGCCTTCACACATACAAAAGAACTGTGCGTGCATAGAAAAAAGTTATTCTATTTTTTCATCTCTTTTTTTTTGTCTTTTATTTGAAACATTTCCACGAAAATTATTTCGAGTGCTTGACAGCTGCGCGTTCGGCCTCTGTCGCTTTTAATATACCATTTCATTTCATTTCATTTCATTTTATTTCAAGTTTTTCCCCATCTTTTCTCTTTTCTCCACTTCAATAGCAATTTGTAGCCGGGTCTGTGAAAAATTCTTGAGAAAATACGCACATATTTTATGGGGCTTCTTTCCAGCGAAAGTGTGGACAAACTATGGCAATATTAAGTTTACGAATCAGCTTTACGCAATTCACTTCATTCCACTTTCTAATCAATTATTTGGCACTTATGTGTATGCAAATTTGCGCAAACAAATAAATCAATTGAAAACTTCCCCTCATCACCCTCTTCCTCTTCACTCTTCACTTTGACCACAATGAACCAATTTAAAAGAGCACCTTTCGCCTGCGATTTTGCGTTGTCAGCAACGGCGCCGTGAAGCCAGTGAAGTGTTTGAGTTTCTGCCTAGTTAACAGCTTTTTTTTCCATCGTTTTTATTATTTTTTTAGCCATCTCTTGATTTTGCGCTGACAAAAAGCACGCGCAATGTGCTTGAAAAGCGCAAAATTTCGTGAATATCGAATTTCAAAAGTGGGCAAATCAAGAAACGGAAGTGGCCAAAGTCGACTTTCAAATGCGCTGCGGGCGAACATTTAGAAAAATATATTAAAAATGTTTTAAAAATAAGACATCGGAAAGATTAGATGTATAAAAAATGATGTGTGTAGTTTTATTTAAAAATTCAAATTTAGTTAAATTGTGACAAAATTAAATAAAACATATTTAAATATGATTAATTGTTTTTAAACTTATAGTTGACTTCACTATTAAGTTACCTAGTATAGATTTTTATAATTTTAGCACATAATTTTAAAAATTTTATAGAACTTGGCTTATCTTTTGATTTTATATTGCCGAATACTATATAAACAATAAAGTAAAAACACCAATCTATTATAATACAAACTCAATTGGGATTAGTCCTGTCATACACGTTCCTTCATTTTAAAATTTGCAAGAATTTGTGAATGATATCAGCAATTTGGGTATCAATAACTGAATGAGTCAGCCGCATTTGGCAGCTGCATTAGCAAAATCTAAAAGCCTTGGCTTATAAATATACATGTACAGTATACGTGTATATGGGTTTATACTTCTTGATAAAAGTGCTATATCATTCAATTTCAATTAAATGACAAAAATACAAAAGTGTTTTGACGCCAAATCAACATTTCGGAAATTCTCATTTCGTGCTCTTTACTTTGGCTTCATATTAATTTTCGCCTGCAAGCAAATCCAAATTTCTCGTCTCTTTTGATTTTTGCATACTCAACAATTGTACACATTGAAAACAAAAACAACAACAACAACAACAGCAACAATAAAATGTGTATTAAAACTTGCGTTTCATTCATTGACAGACCCAAGACACGGATTTTTTTGCTCTCAATCCGAATGAAAAAATTTATGTGTGTGAGTTTTTTTTTCTTTATGGCGCGTGTTTCATGAGCTGCAAATTTTTGCCCTGACTGTATTTGTTATTATTGTAACAAGAGGCACAACTCATGTTGAACAATTTGAATAAGTACATATAATGTTATTTTTTTTTTTCATTTTTGACATCCAGACAAGCCAGACAGACACGTATGAGCACAAACAAATTTGATCTCTCGCATTTTGGCACGAACTGTAATTGAAAATTTTCATTCAACTTCCCGAACCATTCCCCCCTTCCGAAGGAAGGAAAGAAAAAACAGAAACCGCCAAGCAAACATCGCGCTTGACACTTGAAACACTTGGCTGTATCTTTAGCTTTGGCTTTGGCTTTGGCTTTTGGATACATTGTGTTTTTTTTTTGGTTTGGTTTGGTGTTTTCACGGATCTCTTGGTCGGGCTGGCAGCTTTCTTGTCCGGTTATGTTACGTTACGTGAAATTTCAAATGTCATAATTTTGACAGTTTGATAGTCATACACACAACATATGTATATGTACATTCACAACACTGTTGTGTTGTTGGTGGGAAGCTGCAAAGCATTGAAGCGGTTTGTTGTGAAGTGTATTGCCCAAGATTGTTACCAAAAAGTAGCCGGCAACAAACAAAGTGACAACTTTGGCAGATTGCGAGCAGGCACAGTGGGCGCATAAGGATAATTTAAATCCAAAAACAATCAAAGATAACTTTAGATGTTTGTTGTTAAATAGTAATAATTTATTTTGATGTCATTTCAGATGAGCAATTCATATAAAATTGAAGTTGCAAATTGGAAAAACTAAAAATAAGTTAAGGTGAGCTATTAAAATAATAAATATTTAGTTTTTAACACCTGTTTATTTTTATTTTCTCAATACCGATATCAAATGTCTAAGAATATTTAATCAAA
The DNA here is from genome assembly GCA_035043265.1 of Drosophila testacea. NCBI lineage: Eukaryota > Metazoa > Arthropoda > Insecta > Diptera > Drosophilidae > Drosophila > Drosophila testacea. The sequence continues at coordinate 2,965,103 of JAWNND010000314.1, read as the reverse complement.
TCTCTAAGATCTTTAATTTAAATGAATGACTAGTTTCAAATATTATTATTTTATTTATATACATTTACAATCTTAATTCTTGACGACTTTTTCATTCGTCGTTAAATAAACCAAATATAAGAAAATGTTACAATATCTGATCCCTAACCCTTAGGTTAGATTATGGATGAACATGATAACTACTGCATATTTAAGAATTGTTCAGTCCTCGTGATAGGTCCTTCACCAATAAGAATGGTCATCATAACTACCCTATGATAAAAATTCAGTCTTTGCAATAGATCCTTCAACGAATAATTTGAGCCAAGATAAGTACCTCAGGTTAAATAATGATTTCACCTTTTTCCCTCTTTAGGTCATCTGTCCACCCGTATAGTTTTAACTTACCATATAATGGTTGATCTTTGAGACCACACATAGTGTTAACTTGGAATATGTCATGTAAAGTTGCACAACATGTAAAATTCAGCTCATGTTTAACATTTACAAACAGCTTTTATCAGTTTTAGCTATTCCCTAGAAATAGGCCCAAAAGTTAGGTATTGTTGGCCCAGTCCGGGCTTAGACGAGTATTTCTGGCAGCTTAGGGCTATTGTGTTAGATTTCAAGTAAAAAATTGTACGACAAGTCTCATTTTCTCTTACAGAACTTGTTGCTGGATACGAGTTAAGAAAACTTGGGACTCGTCAGCTTTGACATTGACAAAGTGGTTCTTCGAATGAAATTGTCATAATTTTTTCGGGTTTTCTACATGTCTTTTGATGCACACAAAGCGTTAATGTTGCCCACTTTGTCATACTTTGCCTTACCAACAACAATTGAACAATTGATAAAAGCTGAAAAAATAAAATAAAAGAAACTCTACACAGCTTCACTAACGGTGCATTTGAAGGTACCCAACCCAGGAAAACATATAACAATTGACTTAAGAGCATGACTCACTTTAGGCCAGTGTAATCTAAATTGAACTACAAATTTTTTCAGTGAGTTGTCAGACAATTTGTTGCTTAAGATACTCGTAGTTTGTAGAGTTCAAACTATATGTTTAATATATCACATCTGCATATGGTTGAAATTTTAGGTTTTACAGATGTTCCTAAAATACACACAGCCCATTATTTTGACTGCTAACTTTGAGCTAACTACTTTTGTTGAAAATTTCACAGTTTTGAGTGTTATAATCAATTGGTTCAGCTTGCTTAAAGTGTGAATAATGGTCTGTAATTCCAATTAGTTGTATGCATCATTAAGTAATTGTCTTCAACTGTACATTAGTCGGATTTAATGTAATTCAGAGTGTGAACAGATTAATTGAATCTTGACTACATTAGAAATCCAATCATAGCATTTTAAGTTTGTACACTAAACATTTTCAGACATAATCCGTTTTGAATTAAACTTAAGACACAGAGAATGAATCAAACAGTTATTTTTCATTTTCAAAACTGAACATTTAACAAATACTCTTGTTCTTTGGGCTTAGCTTAAATATTTCATTAGGTTTAGCTGATATTGTTTATTGTTGCTTTTGCAACTCATGCAACAAACATTATACAATTATAGACTTCAACTCGAAGAGGGAAGAAGCAAAATGAAGCCCAACAATTTTTAATTTGATTTAATCCATGCAGCACGTCGCATAAATTTAACTATTTATTTGAGCTGCAAACAAGCAGCCCACAACTGCGAGTATCTATAAATTAGTCCATAAATATGGCCCCGTCTATCGGCAGGCCAGGCAAAGCCAACAGAGCCGCGCTTTAAGCTGCAATGAACGATTCCATAAGCAATTATTATATCGATTTATGACAGGCCCAGTAACGTTTTTTTTTTTTGTTGGGGATTATGTCAGGAGATTTGTGCCAAGGCGGCAATGGCTCAAGTTCCCCAAGCTGACGCGTAATGTTGCTCCCCGAACACATTAAAAAGTTAATACAATTTCTTAGTTGGTGGTAAGAAATTAAAACGAAAATAAAAATTACATTTCCGCTTGTTTAAAAGTAATTGAGAACTGGACAACTAGGAAACTAATCAACAGGTAAACAGGGGCAGCAGCCAAAAAAAAAAAGTCTAGAGAGTACCTTTTGCAGGTAAGACCCAAAAGGCCCAATAGGTAATACACAAATAGTATACCAAACTGAGCGGGTTATAAAAAACTGTCATGATTTACAGTTCGCACTTTTTACGATGCCGCTCTCACTGGCAACTGGCAACTGGCGGCTGTTCTATTGGTTAAGAATTATGTGGAATTTAAGTAAGCGAGAAATATTTAAACATAGTTTTTTTTTTGTATTTCTATTTTTATTTGTCGGATTTTTGTTTTTCTCCTTTTTAGTTTACTTTTTATGTGGCTTTTATGACCGGCTTGCCATTCCCATACCAAATGGCCCTCGAATTTGGTAACAATGGACAAATCTTTGGCATTTTGATAGAGAACCGACTTTGTGTAATTAAAATCATTTATTGGCATTAGTTTTCAAGCTCAATTTTGCCACCGCTCACGTAAGCCACATAAAAAGTCGAGGCAAACATTTTCCCAACGTTTTCGACTCGAAATCATGTAACATTTTCACTTAAAATTCACACTTGATACACGGCGCGAACATTTATCATTTCGCTTAGATCTCTGTAAGTGCGCCTTTTAGAGCGTTACCAAGGCCTAAAAGTGTCGCCTGTTGTTGCTTTTAGGGCTTTTTTTTTCCAGCTTTTCTTTTCCTTTTTTCAGCTCGTACCAACTCGTTTTTCGCATCTTTTGATTTATTCTCAAGTGCCTTGCTGTCGTCGTCTTTCTTGTTGTCGTTGTCGTTGTTTTGTTTTATTTCTTTGGCAACCTAAATATTGAGATAGTCATCTGCGGTCAGTGTCAACTGAAGCGGTTTAGTTCAGTTGAGTTTATTCCCCTGTTCCCTGCCTCTACCTGTGTACGCTTCATTAGAAGTGTCGTAAAAACGTAGACGAGATCTTCGAGTCTCACCGGAATAGCCTGAAGAACTCTCAGATATAAGCTTAATTGTGACTATGAGTAATGCTAGAGTTGAAAATTGCATTAAGCACTAGAAACAGAGTTGCCACAAATACGTGCTTGGCATAGATAACACCAAGCTATAAGCTTTTTCTGCTAAGAAACACTTTAAAGCGGTTTTATTAAGCATATTTCAAGGCTTGTGAAAATGTTAAAGTGTAAAAGGAAAGAAGTTATTACATAAAAAACTTCCTTGAGTGACATCACTTTATCCCTTTTGAAAGAAAAAAACAATGCTACAAAACTGATTCTAAAATATTCTTAAAATTCTAAAATTAATATTTTCCTAAACTCCAATCTGTAAACATATTGCTAAAGGGAAAGATGGGAGACAAAGAAGAAAAAAATTCAGTTTAGCTGTGAACTTAAAAGATAGTAAAGTTTAAAGTAGAGGAAGTGCAAAGTTTATAATATTCTTTTTAAAAGTCAAGTATACATATACCATATCTGAAGACTTTTATAAGTGACAGTTTGTCCGAGCACATTCCATAAAATCAGACATATTTCTGGGAATCCAAATACGAACTCTTTTAATTTGAGTAAGGCTGCAAATAACATGGCTGGGAACTTATTTTTGATACACTGAAATATTTAAAAGTAAGCTAACTATGCTTAAGTCTTAAATGTCATTAGGTGCTATGCTTAAATAGGAATAACAATTCACAGATTAACCTACTTTTAGTTAGAGTTTAGCTCAGTAGCATTTTGATATTTTCCCAAATGCATTGCAATTTTTCATGCCACAGTTTTGTGGTTTGTGTTGCACACATGAAATCCGCTCACTTTATTTCGAAGCAGCATGCATTGCTCTGATTTGAAATGTTGAACAAACTTTTGAACACAATATTAATTACCGGGCATTAGCAGCATCACTCAATTTTAAACATATGCAGCACATGGTTCAACAACAACATCTGACAGCAACAAACAGCAACAAGAATGGGATCCAATATAGCAACTAACGTGTTGCAGAGCGAGCCAAGTCAACAAAAAAAAAAAACAAAAACAAAATAGAGGAAACTATCTGTAAACTCATACATCAATGCCGCCAAATCCACTTGTCAGGGGAACAAACGTGAGAATCGTTCGACAAAAAAAAAAAACAAAACATAGAAAGCAAAAAACAAAATAAAATAAAACAAAACAAACCTAAACGCAAACAGATCGAACAACGAGAAAATATTGTCAGGGCGACACTTTAACCCGGTACGGACCGTTGCCAGGTCCCGTTCCCGTTCCTGGTCCCCTTTTACGAGTATCTACTGTAAGTTTTAGCTTTGGCTCTATTTAAGATTTGTTGCTGGAATAGTGGAGACACCTGCACCATTTGAGGGCTGCAGTGAAAGACTTTTTTATGCTAAATACCGTCGCAGTTTATTGATGACGACAACAGCATCGAAAACAATGCGATATATCTTGGTATATAGAGATACACCAACTGACACACACACACACACACTCTCACACACATACACATGGCCCAGGCAGCAGCAACAAGAACAACAACAACAAATGAGTGACAAAACACCACAAGGAATTTTAATCCCAAAATGATTGATAATCATTTGCACGCGGAGAAGAAAAAGCTTTATCACGTTCCGTTTCATTTTCTAGGTGTAAAGTCTATGTGGTATTATCAGCAACACCCCAACCGTGTCATCTTCATCATCGTCATCATCATCATCATCATCAGCATCATTATCATCAGCTTCTGGGACTGGGAATGAAACTGGGACTTTTACAGAGCAACTCTCAACATTGTGCGCTGCTAATGTTTGCACTTAATTCAACAGACAAAAGTCCGGAAAGCTGCTGGGCGCATTTTCTTTTAGCTCTTACCTCAAGATATACAGATAGAGATGGCTAGCTCAATTTATAGAGGGTGAATAAAAGAGAAAGAGAGAGAGAGAGAGAAAGCGTTGGAGAGTTGCTGCCAAGGCGAAAAATCTAAATTATGTCGTTGCCGCCTGGCAACGAATGGAAAAATGCATCGTTTTGTTAGCTTAAACAGCGACGATGCACTTTTTATGAATGAAACGACAGCACTGAGAGAAAAGCTGACCTCTTTAAGACTTGATAGTTGAAATATTAATTGATTAAAGACTGTCTAACCTTGATATTTTTGTGCCATAGTAATTCATGTTGCTTTTCAACAATAGATTGACATACCAAATACATTTTTGTACTTTCAGACAATTAGAGAAAATTCCAATTGATTTAATTTAAATATCACTATGGTATGCACTTATATTAAGTTATACATATATCCTGGCTCATTTAGTTTAACAGTTTTCTTAGAAATTCTTTATTTACCCCACATTTTTGTTAAGTGTAGTTTAGCTGAGCTTATACTCCCACCCACAGTCAAGCATTTGCCATATCATGTTGCACATTTGAATGCCAACAAACTTGTGTGCCTTTACAATACTGTTCACCTTCCCCTGCAACCCCTCAACCTTAGGTCACCCCCTCATTTAGGTGAATCTCAGGGAACATTTAGTTAAGCGCTTTTGCATATAAAATTTTCCATTTGCATTGCCTACAAACAACAATCTCATCATTATTTTTATCCATTTAGTCTTTTGTTTGTGTTGGTGACACCTTTTCTAACACACACTCACACACACACATACATATATATATATATACACATAATTTCCAACTATTTAACCTGCGTCACCTGCGTTGCATGTTGTGCGTGTTGTGTGTGCGTTGATGATGAGTTGAAAATTGAACAAAAGCTGATTTAAGTCATAATTTATCATGTGATGTTGGATTAGTTGCGCTCAATTTTACAACTGTTTATTTTTAACACGTCCGCATTGCGCATACGCCGCATGTGACCAGGCTAATGTTTTAATTTATTGACTATCAAATGGTTGTGGCTTTGTATTTAGTTGCCTACTGCATTGGTTTGTGCCACAAACGAACAAAGTGCCACAAAATGCAACAAAATGCTCCATTCAACCCCTTCTCCCTCCTTTGTTTTCATCACTCTCTATGTTTCTGACTTTGGCTTGGCCTACACACGCCTTTATGACACAGCCAGCCACGCCCATTCGCCTCGAGAGGCATCCCAAACTTGTTCTTTCACTTTTGGCCGCCTGCAAGCGCGAACTTTATGGTTACACCTACCAAAAAACCAAGATGAGGATCGCGCGAACACCACAAATTCTAGCGGTAAATAAAGAATTGGTGGACGCGCCCACCCAGAGGACCACCAAATGAAAAGTTCCACTTCCTTTATTTATTTATCTTGTATATATTGTTTACTGGGTGCAGTTTGGATTAAGAAATTATAAGAAACGCGCCCCACGCATTTTGAAAAATATTAATTTGCCCATGTAGAAAATTAAATTCAATTTTCAGCTCCACACACGCTCCAACGAAGCGAAAGTTGACCCACTGACGGACTGGGAACTGCCAAACTGGATACTCGAATGGTGTTTTGTGGCCTGTCGCCTAAATCGCCCAAAGTCTTGAATTAAGACATAATAAAGCTGTCCTCCTTCCAAAAAGAGGCAGGGAGAGAGGGAGAGAGAGGTGGGTGAAGTGGAAGTTGGAGAGGTTCCCCAGGAAGAGTTTAACAGTCATCCGTCAAAGCGTTTCGGGGCGTCACTTTTTGAGGTTCGAACACCTTTTGCCAGTCTGACGAACTACGTAACTTGACAAGAAGTTTAGGGCCAAATAATTCTGGGAGATGATGAAAGAGAAAGAGAGAGAGAGAAAGGGGGAGAAAGACAAAGAGATAGACGGCAGGATTGCAGTACATTTTGCACTCGCGGCTCATTGTTGTATGGTATGTGTGTGTGTGTGTGTATTGGATGTTTGACAAACGACTATCATTTATCAAAATGTGACACTATTTGCGCCAAGTCATGTGTTAACTGCACTTTATTTTATTGTTATATGTTAGCCGTGCCCAAAGGAATTCACCGCCGCACCGCACAGAAAAGACATCCATCCTGGTGCTGGAGTTCCTTTTTGCTTTGTTGAACTTAACCGATCCAAGCTGTCTGCCATTGGTTTTTAAAGTGCTCTCATAAAATATATGTCATAATTGAGGGTTATGTTTTTTTCTTACCATTATTATTTTGTGGCCAAAAACTTTTTACCAAAGTTAGTAAAGCAATTGACCCAGACATGCCATGGACACCAGCCATATCATGGCTGGGCTTGTGGAATGAATGCCTCAAGATTGAGATATGGGTAGTGTGTGCCAAGTTTTTATTTTCTCCGTTTGCCCTTTGGGCAAACTCATAAGGAGTTGCTCCATATTAATATATATGAGAATATATGTATTTGGGGTTCATTTTGCTTGTTGGCAACATGGGAATATCTGAATAAGTGTGGGATTTATGTGTGTATATAAATTGTATTCGGTTACTTGGCATTCGACTGTAGGGGCAAACACGAAGGAATGTTTATTTAATTGATTTTAAAATAAGTATCTTTATATTTATTAAATTAGATTCCATAAATATTCACCTTGTGTTTCAACTTATTTCATTAACTTTAAATCTTTAAAGAGCCGTACTTATTTGAATTTCTTTAATAAGTAATAACTCTTTTAGAATTTAAAAACAAAATAATTATAGTGTTTATTTTTGAACCTACTGATTGTTCTTAAAACTAATACATCCGGTCTACGGTATACTATCAAGCAATTTTTAAAAGAATTTGCTTTTTTTTTATTCAGATTCCTTTTTTCGGGGCGTTGACTGCATTTAATGCCAATAATATAAATATTATGATTATGCGCTCCAAACATGGGCGCAGTTATATATTTTGCGCTTCCCGCCGCAGCTAAATGTTATGCGTTCTTTTTTATTATTATTATTTTTTTGCTGGAACCAAAAAGAGCCGAAAAATCGAAAATCGAAGATCGAAGACTGAAAAGTAATTTCTTGCACGACATTAATTTCTTTTAAATTACGCATAATTGAAGTATGGACCACTCGAACTTGATCGATGGTGTAGTCTTGGCAGTTTTGATCGAAACGAGTTTCATGTGAGAGAGTGCTCCACCAATTGCTGGGTGAAATTACTATAAAGAAGTAAAACAACAAACTCTGAAACCATAATTATTTAATTTCTCTACGTTTGGCGTTGGTGTTGACTCTGAGTTTGAGTCTGTTCCCATATGAGGCCAAGTTCTATCGACATTGACATTCGAATTAGACACCTGACAAAAGCAAATGACTCGTATTTGACATGTGTGACGTTATTTGAGGGTTTTGGCAGTACCCCCTCCCAAGTCATATCCCCCTCCATAGTTCACATTGAAGCCTTGAGTTTAATAATATTTTTGTTGCATTATTTTGAAATTTGATTTGATTTTTTTGATTCATTTCAATTCGTGGGCATTTAAGCTGAGCTCTCACTCAATCGCTGGGGGTTTGTAATTTCATATCTTAGTTGTCATTGTTGTTGTTGCCATTGTTGTTGCCATTGTTGTTGAGGGTATTTAGTTTTATTTTTGGTGCTGCCTTTGTTAGCGCACTAAGCGGATTTATTCTTACATCAGTTTAGTGTCACATTAGCGCTGTTGTGAAGTGCGACCCCAGGCACTTAGCCATCCCAGAGTAAAGCCAAAAATCAAACTCAAATTCAAACTTATTCAACTGGTTATGTATTGTGGGGGCGACTGATCAGCCATCATACAATTTAAATCTCTGTCTGCCACATTGCATGCCATATTTGATTACGCATCGCGCAACTCGAAAGTATTTTATAGCCTCAATATACAGAAGCAGTCAACAAGTTCTTATATCGCTATATATATCGTTCCATCTGCATCGAAATTGGGTTTGGCATCGGCATCGGGATCAGGATCTGTTGGAAATCGCTTGCAGCGTTTACCACATTCACATAAAATGTTTCAACAGAAACCAACTTATGAATTTCTTAATTTTTCCTTCTCGTTCTCTTTTTTCGAAAAAGATTTTTATGGCATTTCGTTTTGTTTTGCGATGCTATCAGTATTTATTCTTGACTCGTTTGTGTTTGTGTTTTTGTTTTGGATTTTTGGCGCTGCCTTTTGTCCAGTTTTGCTCGTTAAATTTCGCTTAAGCAGCTCGATTCATTGCATGAATCATAAAGTCATAAAGGTATTCAAAGAGACAGTTCTTAAATATTTCTTTTCCATAATTTTCTGTTTGCATTGTGTACATAAAAAAATGCATATTTAATACTCTTGTTAGCTTTTAAATCTCTTTCAAAGTTAAGTGCACAATTTATGGGCTTAACTTATTTTACAGATTAAACTGATTGTGATCAAAATTATTCTCCAATCTGTAAATATTTTCTAAATGAAATAAAATAAAAAAATACTATTTTAAATAACTTTAAAATTATTTAACTTGCATATAGAAAACATTTAAATGTTTCCGTATGTAGAGTTAATTGAATTAATGGTCAGCAGTTTTTTTTAAGTTTCGACAACTATAAAGCGGGCAAGACAGCGCATTGCTTTAAAAAACTATAGATATAGTAAGATCATATGTGAAATGCTTTTTCCGGTAGAACACACACAGAAAAGGCTAAAAGAGCGATAAGTTTAAGTTAGTTAGCTGCGGATGGGTTCACAAAGGCAAAAGACATGCCAAGGAACAGAAACAGAAACAGAAACAAAAACAAAAATGATTTATCATAATGGGAGTCTGCGGCTTGGGGCTCCCAACGGCGTTTCCTAAACGGGCGATAACAGCAACAACAACAGCAACAACAACAGCAACAACAACAGCAACAACAACAGCAACAACAACAACAGCAACAGCAACAGCAACAGCAACAACAACAACAATAATGACGCGACGACGCGACGCGACGTCTTTAGGCCTCAACGTCCTCTGGTCTGAAATGTCAACTCTTCATATAAAAATTAACGAAATATAAATTAAAAAATATGCCCAGCAACGAAATGAAAACCAGATATATGTGTTTTTGTTTTTTCTGTTTTTTGGGTACGTTTGGGTTCTGTCTCCGATATGTTGTTGTTGTTGTTGATTTTAGTATGCTGGCAATTTATTTATGTGGCAAGCATCCCTTTTGGTTTCGAGTTACGCCTGCGCGACATTGTTGAGTTTTGTGGCAGGGCACAAATTATGAATTGGCCTGGCATTTTTGGTTTCTTGGTGCTTATCTGGCGAATGCATCGACTGCGTTTAACTTTTATCTATGGCAGCTCATTTTTATCTAATGGCTGCAGCTTCTTTTTCCTCTTTCTTCTCCACTTCATCTCTTTTTATTTCTCTTCTCATTGATTAGCTACTCACAGCGGGCATCCGAAACTGTCTCCGATTTCAATATTGACTTATGACATATGCTCATATCAACGCTCAGTTCAGCTCTCTGTTTCGCTCTGATAGCTTCATAAGCTGCTGATAAGACCGAACTTCAAACGCTAATTGCCAGCAAAATCGAACCAGGCGCCGAGCTTCGATTGTCCGCTGAAGGGGGGAGGCGTGGGGCGTGGCTCTGACAGTTTCCAGGTGCCGGGCTTGCAGTTCGTATCAGCTGCTTGTTATCGCCAGACAAATGCATTTTGCAAATTATTAACATACTCTCGTATGCATGTGTGTGTGTATATATGTGTGGCACTGTAGCAAGACCACAACAAGCAGGCGCCTGACTTTAGATACATTTGTATCTGACGCCAGTCGATTGGAAGCTGTGTTAACTCTGTTTGCCGGCTGCCTGGTCTCGGTATTTTGGCTGTAGCTGTGCTTGTGGCAACTGCAGCAGCTAATTGATGTCAGTGCACAAAACTTGATTTATTTCTATTAATAAAAGGCCCCAAATGCAAGCATATGCCATGAATATTCCACAATTCCCAGTGAGAAATTCGACTCAATTATGCTAACTAACAATAAGTAAACTGATATTTGTCAGAACAATTTTACAATTGTTACATTGAACAAAAATAACTTCCATTTAAATGATACTACTTATATATATTTTATAGTTTTATGTATGTTTTACAATAATTACTATTTGTTTGTGTAACTTTTTGTAGTAATTTTAGCCATTTTATTTTATTTAAATGATGTTTTCAGTATTTTGTTATTTTAAGTATTTAAGCTGCTGCTGATAAGATTACTTCATTCAATTAAATTTTGTTAATACCTCTATTAAAACTGCTGTTTAAATTAAATTATTTCTTACATCTTGTTTTATTTATTCACTATATATATAGTTGAATTTTATTTAATTATCATCGCGGTCTTTGACTTAAGGGCGCCAGTCACATATACTAGAATTAAATGGTACTATATTTTGCAAATATTTTTATTCCATACAATTTTTATTAACTTAACTCAAATTTCCAAGTGGGTACACAGAAGTCTGATCAATAAATCGCTTGTTTAGCCACCGAAAATGACCGAAAATAAAACTGCTGCAATTGCAAATATTTGTGCTTTGGTGTTGTTGTTACTCTGGTTGTTGTTGTGATAAAAATCACGTAAAAATTTAGTTGCATAAATTGTAACACCGATTTTAATCGACTCCATGTCGCTGGCTTAGACAACTCATTGAGCCGGGAACGCAGGTTTCTCGAGCAACGCCATCATCGGCATCGGCATCGGCATCGACATCGAAAATCGACATCGACATCGATCGACACTTTATGTGCAGCATTTTCCACTTGGTAATTACAGCCAGCAGCAGTTCCGGTGTAACAGTGTGTGAGTGTGTGTGTGTGTGTGTTTGTTGTTGTTGCCAATGCACTATATAATTTTATAAAACTCGTAAATTATTGATATGCCAAATCAAATTCTGGGCATGTTTTTCTGCTTTGGCGTCGCACAGATTTATGGCTTGCACTTTGTATTGACAGCTAACGAGGGTTTCTTCACAAATTGTCATCAGGAATAATATATGTTGTTACAAGATGGAAGCTATACTTAAGTGATATTATAGGAAAATTGACTCTAAAGCCAGAGGTTGCTGTAGGTTGTCTTTATCTCCAACAGCATAAGAGAGTACCTTGCACTAAATGACACAATTTTAAACCATTCTAAGCATTTCAAATATAATTAATTTATTTTGAGACTCTTGTTCTTTAAATTTCTGCTAAATATAGTATTTATTTTTATATTTTGGGTATTATAAAGTTATTAGCCAAGATCAAGCAGAAATATCGGATTTTCCATGTGTGTTTTAAGCTAATTCAATAATTAATCAATATTATGCAGCTTGTTCGCTTAAGTTTATAGATAGCTCCTCGTATGTGGACATAGCTATTTGGAAGACAGAAGTCCGTGTATAACACTTTGCTCTACAAGTCCGTACTCCTACTCCCATCCCCTTCGCCTTACAAACTTGCAACAATTTGAGTTCCTGGCTGGCAAAATGCATTTCTGCGAGGCATTCCATGTTTTTAGGGGGATTGTGGGGATTTTGGGGCTTTCTTGCATTTTATTTTCGCTTTTTTTTGTGGCCAGGTAAAGCTAAAGTTTTGACATAACTGGAGCGCTACGTTTCGGACTCATATGTAGGCAAATAGACGGACAAATGGACTTTAAGACAGACAGCGGAGGCAACCTGATTTGGACGCGGTCGCGGTTGAGACGCAAATGTCTGTGTTGTCTAACAAAATACTCAAATGCTTGTCTTAGGCATTTGCATTTCGATCTTTTGGTAACTGACCAACAACAACAACAGCAACAGTAACAGCAAGAGCAACAATAACACTGTCTGAATATCCTATGGTAATAAAAGTTTTGTATGGAAAATTACAAGCAACTCGCGAATGTGTACACTAAACCAGGAGGCCATTCCTGGTTTAGATTTGGGTTTGGGTTTTGAATTTGGGTTTTCTGTTGTTTTATATTGTGGCAATTTCGGGTAGGGGCAGGGTTCCGGGGGCATGTTTATCCGCAGTTTTGTTGCACATTCGACTTTCACTTTTTCGGCTGGCAAATGGCCATTTGGGCATTTTGGCTGACTGCGCTTTAAATTTATGTTGATTGCTCGAGTTTGGTTTTGTTTTTGGTTAAATGTTGTTAAATTGTTTTCCGCTTAAATGACATGTTTTTGACAAATGATTAGGCCTAGTCTTGTGGCCGCAATGCTAACCTCGACCTATTGCAGAAAGCAAACATTGCAATCGAAATATTTATACTGGAATGGAAGAAAGTAATTGTGCAACTTTTATTCAATTTTCTTCTTATTTTAATTAAATTATTGAAAAAGATTCAAATGAAATTTATATTTCTGGGCTTTAAACTTTATATTTGTAAAACCCTGATGGGCTCTATCCCATAACATAAATCAATGCCTTATCGCTATTGTTTAGATAGTATGTATCTTGACTCGAAACAAAAAAATCTTAGACTGATTCTTAATAAATACTCAAACTGTTGTTGCTACCATAAAAACCTTTGCAACTTTATACGAGGCCAGCCATAAAACATCAAAAAACTGAACCCGCAAAAAAAAATCCTTTTGGATCCGCGAAGCGTCAATACAAATAAATACTAATAAAGTTGGGTCAAGAGCTCGGACCGCACCATGTGAGTCCCTTTCGTGTACTACATAAATTTCAATATTTATGGCAAAGTTTTGTACTTCACATGACCCACAACACCACACACACACAAACACACACACACAAAATACAAAAACTCACAGATACATATGGCACATGGTCAGAAAAACAGCGAAATGCTACCGAAAGGGCTCTGGAATCAAAGAGCTGGCATCTCGCAAATGTTGTTGCTGTCTTTTTTGTTGTTGCTGATGGTCATCTTTGTTTTTGGTAGGCGTATGACAAGCTGAGCCGCCGAGGGGGCGTAACCCAAATAGAGGCGCGGCATGCGTCGTTTACTCGTCAGAACCCCGGCAAATATACGACTTTCATTTCTATGTAACTAACGGTCGTACAGGGGATAGTGACTCTCGTGCCTCTCTCTCTGTCTCTGAAAATGGGATAAGGGATATGGGATATGGAATATGGTTCGCATCATAAATCGCAGTGACATAAATTCAGTGTAGTTTTTGAACAATGTTGTTGCTGCCTACCTGGTGCAGCACCTGATGCGGGAAATGTTTTGTTACTACTGGTTTTTCGCACGCTAATCTCTGTAAACAAATCACTGAAGGAGGACGCAGAAGTAGGAGGCACTAGAGGCAGACGAAAGGCTGGGCCATGTCCTTGGGGACATGCTGTTTTAATTGCTGCCAGACGTCGCGATTTATGAGCATCAATAAAGTGTCAACTCAAAGAGCAAAACGAACCAAATAAAACGCGCTTCTGGCTGTAAATCATTCTCGCTTGACTCTTCCTGGAAAAACTAGTCAACAGTCAGCAGAAAGCAGAAAGCAAAGCCACTGTACATTGCACTGTTAGCTCTCTCTCTCTCTCTCACTCTCTCTCTCTGAAAAGGGACTTGGAACTTAAACTGGTACTGGTTGTTGGCATTGCCTGGAGATGCTTAACTTGGCCCAGACATGCAAGCTTGCCAAGCGTTCGTTGTATGTTTTGTTTTCTTTTTCCTTTTTTTTTTCTCTCTTTTTTTGGTATTTGCATTTCAATTGAAGCGAGTAATTAATGTATCGCATATCTGTAGAATTTTAATTGCCAAGTCAATGCACTCAACTTCACTTGCAGATGCATCACTCACTCTTTTTGTGCAACAACACTAGTCAGCAAAATAAGGGAATTGTATAATGCATAGAAAATACAATGCAGCAATCAATTGTAGAATCTATACAATTTCTAAGAAATCTTTTAAACTAATTAAAATAAAAATTAAATTTAAATACGTTTCTTGTATTTATGAAAGGATCAATTTAAACGTATTTAGGTTTACCCTTACCCGTATTGAAAAGTAGATTCATGATATATTTAAAGTTAAATTAGAATGTAAACTGTTGGCGACCACAGTTGCATCTATTTTTTTACTTGATAATTACCATGCTTGGGGTTACTTTGGTTCACCACAACTGTTTGAAAAATAAAAACAAAACAATAAAAGAAAAGAAATGAAAAGAGGTAAACAAATTATATCAAAACTTGTTCCATGGTGTAATAGGCGCGCGTGTGGCCCTGGCACGTAGTCTGCTCAGAAGTTAAGCCTCAGAATGGCAGCTGGCTGGAATTTGGGATAGAGGGGAACAATTAAAATATGAAAGGGTTTATTGTATAACATTTTTTTGCAGTAATCTAACAAAGCCACAGTCGGACAGCAATTGACCAAAATCCTCGACATGAATCGCAGTCAACGAGCGTTACGAATGTCCAATGCATATTCTATGGCATATTTGTAGCTCAAAAAGGAAATAAACCGAGAGGCAAAAAAAAAAAGAGAAGAAAACAAATGCTAGAAGTGGCTGCTGTTGCTGCACGTGATGATTGCATCATTGTGTCAGCTTAGTACGTGCCTCACAACTCGCTTGTCACATAAAAAATGACACAAAACTCTCGGCATTTGGTGCATTATAAACTTTTGCATGCTCTGTGTGGACAGATGTTTGCCTCGTTGCTTGGGGATCTGGCAAAAATGCCAGGCCACACAAACATTTCTGTTTACCAAAACTTGTGGTTAGTTCTGTTTATAGATACGAGTATGTTTCGGAGTCGAGCACAATCAGAAAACCATTTGACACTTGCGCCCTGGGATGGGTTTGAACAATCAAGGTTTGCGGGGAAGTCAACCAACTGCTATCATTTACGATTGTGGTTTTTCATTAGGGTTCGGATTAGATGCTATTAAGTCATGCTCCATCCAAAGAAGACTCGAAAAAAGATAATTGTATCTAAGCGAAACTTCAATAGCAAATGACATGATTGTGATACAGACAGATACATAGAAAAAGAGAGATAGAAATAGAGATCTATTTAATTCAATGGAACTCTTAGAGCATTCTATTTAAAGCTATTGTACAATCATTCCAGAGCATCGTATTCCAACTATATTATCAATGAAAAGATGCATGTAAGTGCATCGCTAGAATGTGAGAAAAGTTGTTCTAAGAAACCACAATGAACTGCATATCTTCATATCGAATAGTATAATAAAGGCATAGAATATATGGACTTTAACACATTCCAGTGTAATTTCATCCTATATTCTATATCTATTCTTCCTGTAGTTTTCATTCTGACTTGTTCAAATTCAACATCGATTCACTTTTAATAAGCATTAAGTCTCCTAAATGTCTAGGCCGGGCCAAGAGTGTCTCATATAAGAAGTGAGTTGGAGGTTTATTGAATGGCCTTTTTCCCTGCCGCTTAACGAGCATTTAAAATACAAGCCAATGCTGACCGATGTGCGACTTATTGTTATGCAAAATCCGCCATAATATTCATAAAGAAAAGAAAAGTAATATTAAAAACGCATAATAAAGAAGACCAAAAACCGAAGCCTGGCCATAAACCCAGGCAACTTTCGCCCGAGGTACGGACAATATAAAGCCAGCTTCTTTTTATATACGAGTTTGGATTTGGATTGGTTTGGTTTGGTTTGGTTTTTTTTTTCTTACTTTTTTGGGGCACCAAGTGCAAGTTGTTGTGCACAACAAAGCAACAAAAGGCAGAAGTTTTCATAATTTATGGCAAATGCGAGCATTAAACTTCATTAGATCGAAATTTAAGGCGAAGCGTTACGTTGATGCGACCATTAAAATGGGAACACAAAGTGAATGAAGGGGAATACGGGGGATCGTTTCGGCTTCTTCCTTTTTTTTTCATCTTCTGGTGCGCAATTAGTTTGGTAGAAAAACTGGCAACTGGACTACAAGTTC
This sequence comes from Drosophila testacea, assembly GCA_035043265.1. Classification (NCBI taxonomy): domain Eukaryota; kingdom Metazoa; phylum Arthropoda; class Insecta; order Diptera; family Drosophilidae; genus Drosophila; species Drosophila testacea. The sequence continues at coordinate 2,948,332 of JAWNND010000314.1, read as the reverse complement.
ATTCAGAGAATGAAGTTGAAGCTGGAGCTGTAGTTGCAGTTAAAGTTGGAGTTTTGGAGTGGGGCCAATACGAGGAATTATCACATAAATTTATTTTTAAAGAAATGCCGAAAGAAATGCACCACCAACTGCGTCATTGTTGGCGGTTGCATTTGTCAAGCGGCAGCCGTCGAGCAACTTGCACCCAGCGTGTGTTCTTGCCCCCTCCGTTTCTAAAATATTTTGGTAGTTTATGGCAACACCCACCCAGTCAGACTCCTAACTAAGAACAGAGATACAAATAGAGGGATAGATAGAGATAGAGAGAGGGAGAGAAAGTGTGAGAGGGAGAGATAGTTGCCCCCAGTTTGATTCCCAGCAATGTGTAAACATTTGTGGCTGCTGCGTGGGCCTTGCAACAAGTGCAGCACAGACGTTGATCACGTTGATGATGCTCAAGTAATGATGAGCAGCAACTGTTGATGATGATGAGAGTCTTCACACTTTGATGGCAGCGCGTTTGTAGTGCTGAAAGTGTCATAAATTTCAATGCCATATGCAGAGTGCAACTTCAGTTTTGGGGCCCAGAGTCAAATGGCAACAGTTTGTGGCTGCCACGTTTCGTTCGATTTTTCACGCTACCTAAACACGCGCTCAACTCAACTCATCAGATCTCAAGTCGACCTTGACCAATTCGCGGCGTGAAATGGGCTATAAAAATCAATTGACAACAATTTTAAAATGTTTCCATATCTTTGGGAAAGTTTCAAAGCAACGGGAAGTGAGAAAAAATAAGGAAACGTGGCACCTCCTGGACAGCGTGTGTCGCGACACGCAAATGAGCCTTGTCCAGGTAAAAATCCGTAGTTCAATTTGTCACAGTCTCGAGTGTCCTGACGTTTTGACTTAGCCGGAATCAGGGAGTAGAGGCCTTGGCCAACTTCATTGAATGGCCATAAATCAGGCTGAAGGCACGTGCCTTGCTAATATCCTTTGTACCTGTTGCAAGGACCAACAAGTGCATCAAATTTAAAACTAGCAGCCATTTTGTTAAGGGCTTAAGAGTCGTCGGTTCTATCTTGGTTTGCAACTCAGTCTGAGGTTGAGAGTCCACATGCAACGCCACAAATCAAGCGGGGGCCAACCTTGAGCTTCAGCTTGGGATAACAGCAACGGGTTCAGCGCGTAAATTGTGGCAGACACTTAAGAGCCGAGACAAGATTAAATGTTGAATTACGTTAAGGCCAACTCAGATAAGCCAAGTGCAGAGCCCAGAGTCAAACACTGAGTTGGATATGGAGTTGAAGTTGAAGTTGGAGATGGAGATGAAGTCCCCATCTCAGATCCCGACAACAGCCAAAGGAGTGCCCGACTGTGTTCGGGCCAAGGTGATAATGATAAGGAAATGAAACCGAGTTAAGTTTCGCGACCAACACAATCTTCAAATGAGACTCCCAATGACTATGAGTATGAGAACGAGAATGAGAATGAGTCCGATGCGATGTGCGCTATCTGAACGAGTATAAAGTATGGTAACTGATGCGTAACATAAATTATCAATGTTGGCAAGTACGGTGGTCAAAAACGAAGATAACTAGTTAAATAATCTCATATGGTGTGAGACTTCGTTAATTGTAGAAGACTTGTATTACATGAGGTAGACAATTATGTATAAGACAGATCTGTTGGGCAGATGTCAGTCAGTGTATTAAGTCAATACTTATTATATTAAATATCATTAACTTTGTCTTTGTAACTGATTTTACCTTGAATGTTCTCCAAGCATACCATTGTCCATAGGCGTGTGTAAATGTCGTTGACTGTCTTTATCCCTATAAAAAGATACTCACACACAAACTGTGTATGAGTTTGTCTATCCCACGTGTAATACACTTGAGACATACCCATTTGCCGACTGTGTCTAGCCAGAGTTGACCCAGGCAACTGACTGATAAGCGTAATTGATTTTTGCAATTATTTTTAGCATAGCTCAAAAAATAACTTTGAAAATGTGTCAAATGGCAACGACAACGACGACGACGACCTCATAATTTTTATGATTAGTGGGGAATGCTTGTTAGTGGGCAGCAACGTCATCGGCAGCGATGATGATGATGGCGGCGGCAACATCAGCATCAACAGCAACAGCAGCAACATCAGCAGCTGCATCAGCAACACGTACGCACACTTCTCACACAAGCGAGGAGGCAACTCTGGTAAAAAAGGACCGCCGAGCCGACGTTCCGTGATAAATTGCAATGATAGCAAAAGTACTTGGCTGTTGCTGTTGCCGAAACAGAATAAAACGAAACATTTTGGCAGACGTGTCCACCAGCAAACAGCAACAGCAACAGAAACAGAAACAGCAACAGCAACAGCAACACAAAAATTAACCGCCGGCAACAGCGACGCGTGAGTGAGGAGGGATTTGAGTGGGGAAGAATGGAGGACGCTTCGTGTTGCATGTAAGCCAGTCAGTCAGCCCAAAAGATGATATATCCAAAAATTCCATATAATGACTGCCAGGCAACAACATTGCTTGCCCGGCGACTGTTGCTGTTGCCGGTCAGCAGCAATAACGGCAAGTACCCAGCGCGCATTAGAATCTGCAATAGCAGCAACAAAAGCTACAACACAAAATAAAAAGTCGAAAAAAAATAGTGGAAAATAGTAGAAAATACCCAAGCAGCGTAGACATGGGAACTATTTTCACGCTCAGTTGCAATCTGTCAATGCCGTTCGCCACACTGCAGCAACAACAGCAACTACAGCAACAGCAACAACAAGAAAAGCAACAGCAACAAGCACGACACCTTTTTTGTGGCCTGTTGTGCAGTTTGAAGTTGCTGCAACGCCCCGGCACGCTGGCCAGACAGACACCCTGGCTGATATATCAAAGCCGAACCATCATCATCTTATTAAAGAGTGCCAACTTAATTTGCTTGGCCATGTTGCTAGACAAGTTGTTGCCGGTGTTGCTGATGCTGTTACTCTTCTGCCGGCGATGTTGCTGTTGTGTTGTTGTGCTGTTCTAGGTGTTGCTGAGGGGCGTAACTCAAAACAGTTAGAAAACTGAAAACTTGAAAAACAGGCTAGCATCTTAGCACCGAAGATTTTATATTCTTTAGACCAAGAGTATGGTCAAAGTCTATGCTAAAATTTGTAGTCGATTATGATTTGAAAAATTTTTAACTACATTAATAGATTGATTAATAAATGTTTTGACAATTTCAAATATATTTATATTCAATTATATTATATTTATATACATAAATAAATAAAATAAACATATTGTTGAGATAAGCTTTTTTTAAAAAAACAGTTGTCGATGCAAAATATATGTTAAATCAATTTAAAATTTAATTAATTCATATAATGTAAAATTACAAAAGTTTAAATAATAATACTTTAGATCGATATATGTAAAATATATTAATTAGTAACGTTTTTCAAAATGCATAAATAAAATTGTGCGTGTTCTCAAAGTTTGCCAAAAACAACACTTACATTAAATTTTTGGCTCTATCTTCGACTGCAATTGCAGTTTAAAGTTTGAAATTGGGTTTGTTGCTTGGATTGAGGTTGTACATTGCATCAGTTGTGAGTCTTTCATTCAACACCTTTTGGGCTGCCGTTAGTTCGGGCAACGCTATAATTAATAGATTATCATCGACAACATTTTAAAATCGCATTAAATTTGCCAGCGCGCCAAATTGCAGTACCAAAGTGGAAAATGGCAAAGTATTTTCTACACAATTTTCTATTTTTTCTATTTTCTTAGCGATTTTCTCACTCCCTCTTCCTGTCGGTATGTCTCTGTTCAGCAATATTCTTTTCGACTGCTGGTCGCTGTGGTCACATACACGGAAGTGATTTTTCTATTCCAATGACGAGGTCTCTTAACTTTGCAACTTTGTATTGCTGTTGCTAAGGTGCAACAAGTTGCAGGTTACTTTTGTGGGTGTCTGTGGTTGCCTCACGTGCTACAGCCGGCCCACAAAAAGAGAAAAAAAATATTTTACATTGCCTCTTCAAGATATTGCAGCACATTCTAAGCTATTGTTGTTGTTGTTGTTGATGTTGAGAGACAAGATCAATGCTAGAGTTGTTGTAGAAGTTGTTGTTGCCGTTTGGTGGTTAGTTAGTCAGTGGGTTTTGATTACAAAAAAAATATAAATTGTTGCTATGCCCTTGGAACGAATTTCACTTCGTTTTGGCCATTTATGTGTGAAATTTTTGGCAATAACATTTTAGCTGGTTTTCAATAGAAAGATTACTTAAACAAAAATTGCAAAGCGTTAATATTGCGTTTTGAAATTTCAATTTAAATGAATATGACACAAATAAAAAAATATACATTCAAAAGATCCTCGAAATTTTGAGTGCCTGAAATATTTATAAGAAGATTTAAATATATTAATCACCTTGAAAATAAAGTATAATTTGTTTTATTATTTTAAATTAATTGTCCAGCTATTATTAAAACTGTCCAGTCATACACAGACAAAGAATACTATATAAGCAGTTCATTATCCTTTTGTTCATGTCCAAGCACCTGTCAAAACCTTAACACATCCCTTTTTGTGCTGAGTCTGAGGTGATTCTTTACGCACGAGCAGCAGACAGCTCAATATTTGTATAAGAAATTAACGTGATTGGGCTCATTAAGCATACGCCCTGTTTACCCAAAGCTCATAAAAAGTCTCGTGTTTAATAAGCAAATATCAACACCTTTTGCAAAATGTTAAAGAAACTGAAAGAAACAAATATTCACGGTGCATATAGTATGTGCAGTACAGAGTTGGATGTCGGAGTCATCTGCGTGATCATACAAAGCAATCAGCAAAGAAAACATTAACCGGTGTCTGCTGATGACGATGCTGATGAGTTGGGTAAATATAATTTTTCAAGATCAATGTTTATTTACACAGCGTAGGCCAAAAATGCATTATTGGCAGCATATAGCATACAGTGAGAGGGAAACAGGGTATGAGAAAGAGAGGGAAGAAGAAGTAACAGCAGCAGCAAACCAACAGAAAAAAAAATAATAAGAGAATATACAAAGACAAACAAACAATGGTCCAAGCTTTGGACACGCAATTGCAATTAATGGGAAGTAACCAAAAACCAATGGATGATGCGGTCCCGAGACGCCGTCAAGTGTTGAACAGGCAACACACACAACACACACACGCACACTCGCACACACACACATGCACATGAAGTGGCAAGTTGGAAGTTGAAGTTGAGGTTGAGGCTGAGGTTTGTAGCTACGTCTATGTCTCATCCTCAAGATGTTGTGATGAAGTTCTCATTTCAAGTGCTTTGGCAACTTGACGACGTCACCGCGACGCGCCGTGCGGTGGCAGCCACAAAATTAAGACGTCAAGCGACATCAATTGCTGACCAAAAGGCAACAGAAAAATGTCTACGAAATATAAACAAGCCTTGAATGATGACGACTTTGAATACTGTCTTTGACTGTCACGAAACAGTCATCGACACTCGTACTAGCAAGTTCAATAGCCAAGAATATTACACAGACAATAACAATACAATGCTCGGCAATTGCGTGCCACATGCAGCAACTGCAAATGCTGCAACTGCAGCAGCAACACAATATGAGATGCTGATTAGACAGTTGGCAGTCTCAATGCGAAATCAATGCCTCAAAACCTCAGCACGCATATCCATAAAAACGCTAAATGCATATTGGAAAAAATAATGATGACAGTTGGTTAACTAAGGCAGACAGTCAGGCAATGTAACTCAATTTACACAACAGCAACGACAATAACACTTTCGCAGCAAGACATTTAACAAATTAAGATGCAACAATACACAGACAGACAGACAGGTAGACAGACAGACAGGCTTTTCTAGTATTATAATCGAGATTGTACTAACACAAGGCAACAAAATATGGGCAACTCATTTCCTAAACTCTAGTTTGATTAGTTTTAAGTCATAATTAGTATAAGTAAGTAAGTATCTTATTAAAAAAATATCATTATTTATTTTAAAAATATATATAATTTTATATTCTCAATAAGTTTTAAGGATTTAATGTGATGATAGATATATTTTAGTTAGAAGATATAGAAACATCTAATTAAAAAGAAAACATTCTAATTATATATAAAAAATCAGTTTTTAATATTTTTTTAAATTTCAAATTGGCGAATAAAATACAATCATGTTCATTTAAAGTTTCTTAGTATTCCTGCTTCCGCTAAATTTTTATTAATAATAAATTTAAAAACCATACTTTTAACAAGAACTTAAAAGGGTTTCTCATCTTAATGAATGTGTCCTCAATTTGTTGCCTAGTGTAATTGCTCGCACCTTATGTCACATTACCACAAGTGATGACAATGCTGTTGCTGAGAATTAGGTCAGTCAGTGTTCACGTCAGCTTGATGCAGATGTAAGTAGTTGCCACATGTTGCACCGTTGGCTTGTCAAGGGAAAGGGGGTAAGCTGCATCTTAATGACAGCCAAACAAGTCAAACAGAACCGGCAACAGGCAAGGAAAGTTTTGTGGCAGCAGCAGCAACAGCAACAACAATTGCAATTGTCTCATTAGCGTGACAGAACGCAAACAGTTTGCCACCGCCCACAGTTGTTGCTCCCCCCAAACAACAACACACACAATACACCCACATTAGTGGTAACCTTCATATATAAGTAAGCACTGCAACTAATGTTGGATACATATTGCAGTTGGGGTAATTAATTTGCGTCTCGCAATGATTTCTCTGCATTGTTTCTCATATAGCATTTGCATAATTGTTTCACATCGCTCGTGTGGCAGTTGGAAGTTGCCGGTTGCCAGTTGCCGATTGCCAGATGCCAGTTGCCTCGTGTGGCAGTTGCCTCATGTAGGTGTTGAAAACTATGGCAGTCTCTGGCCGCGTTTTGGTTACAAGTTTACACTGCGTATATACTGCTCTATCTATTGGCTAATTTTGCAATTGCGGCTCGTAACTAGCCGCGATTAATCAACCGGTAACAACAGCAATAACAGCAACAACAACAACAACAACGCCAATGGCATAAATGAATTACTCACATGAGCCGCGCCCGCAATTTTGGATAAACAAATGCGGCATGCAACTCCCCTATACCCCATCTTCCGGGCTAACCAACTCTATTTGTTTAGGCTGCAATTTTTCCCGCATTTCGCACTATAATTGATCATGTTTTTGGTTTTGCTTTTCGGTATCTGCGTTATTTGGCCTAACAACAGGAAATTATGCCAGCCAAATGGAGTTTATGTTACTGCATCTGGTCAGATTGCACTCGTTTTTCGATTGCCCAATACAACAACGTCCAGTCATTATCAGAACTAGCACATCTATCTAATGGAGCAGCTCATAAAACATGGCAGTCATTTTGAATTTTTGTGATATTAAAAAACAACTGAGAACTTTTCGTATTTAAAGTAATATATACTTTTATTTGCATTTTAGCGATAATATTTAAATAATTGTATTAGAAAATTTAATGTTTAAATTTCTGATATGGCAAACTTTAATGCTTTACAGAAAATAATATATTATCTATGTAATTTAAAATAAGTATAGAACATTTTAATGTGAGAAGAATCATATTGAAAAGAAAGCGAAATTATAAATCAATATACTTAGTTGTTTTTGTAGCAGCTAAATATGAAAACCTAGATCCTCTGGCAATTAATGTAATAAATAAAATTGACGAAGTTTAAAAACTCATATAAAACAAATCAGTTTGAATAATTCAATTACTCAACTAGCTTATCAAAAAATCAAAATTGAACAAAAAATACTTTTATAAAGTTGCCAGTGGCTTTTAATTAACTTTGTAATCTGAACGCATAAAAAATGGAGTCTGTTTTTTATTACAGTTTTACTTAGTGAAATAAATTGCAACGTTAACCAGTTTTTCACTTGGGCAATTGCACCACTGAACCACTTTCCACATGTCATAAGGCGGGGGGCGTGGTCCTCAATCTGCATAAGGCTTAAATGGTGTGAGGCATGTGCGGGATATGAAATATATTTTCAATTTTCAAATAGCTGCAAACATACAAAAAAACTAGTTTAGTTTTGATATTAAACATTTTAGTCTCCCAGTGTGCTTGCAATTAATTTTAGCTTAATTTTAATGGCTTGCATTTTTTTTTTATGCACATTTTGTTTTTATTAGGTTATGTAGTAGCTATTATGTTGTTGTTGTTGTGGTTTTTGTTCCAGTTGTTGTTGCAACGTTGCAAGTGACCGCTCGCAGCTGCATACGAATATTAATAATTTGTTTTCATTCAATCTGTCGGCTGTGCGTTTTGTGTTGATTTAAAAACTTTCGTGTGCCATGACAATAAATTCATTTATTCATTCACTTTGAGTGCTAAAAAGTGAATGCAAATAATTTCAACGCTTTGACTCATTAGCGCAACGGGGAGTATTCATTAACATTTGCTCTGTGTGAATTATGAATAGTTTAATACATTTTCAGCGCTTTGTTAAATATACTTTTTATTTTTGCTTTATTTTTATTTTGATTTTGTTTTTTCATTTTGCATTATTTCTGCTGTGGTTTTGGCCATTACAATTGACGCAAAACGTGATGAAGGTGTGGTCCGGATCTGTGGGTTACCTGAGCGCCATAATAACAATTTACTTTTAAAATAAAATGAGCTTCACGCTGCCCAGACTGACCCAATTTTGAGTAGAGGCTTGGACTTAAACTCTACTTATGTTATTAAATTAAGCTGATTTGTAGATAAATTTTTAAATAAACGTTTTTCCTATTTGAGGCCTAAAACATTTTACTTAGAGAATAAAATTCCTCAATCCTTATAGTTTTCTCAAGAGATATTTAAAATATTTAGCACCTTTTACTCAAAATGTTGAGGAATTCAACGTCTGTTTCCCGTTTCATTTTTGCTGGTTTTTAATCCCATTAGAAAATTGCCAGAGCATAGACAAAAATTGTATAGGAATTTTGTGTGATTGTTGAGGTTTCCTCTTTGGACACATTTTGCAGATGCGAATGCCGAGACATAAGCGATTTTCACACTTCAAATTTTCCAACACGCTCGCAACACACATGAAGTATTGTAGTGTGTGTGTGTGTGTGTGTGTATGCCCCAAAAGGATTTTCACGCTCAGCATTTGTCCTGCTGCAATTTCGTTCCAGCTGTATGTGACACGCATTTCGAATTGGATTTGGCCAAAAGCGAAACGATGTGTTGTTCGAGTTGGCCAACTGCTTAGGCCTGGCCGGCAGCGAGCATAATTTTAGTTGCATTTGGCAGCAGCTGCTTGGCTGGCAAATGCATTTGCCAAATGCTCTTTTGGGCCAGTCCGATTTGTGCTGCATGGTTTAAATTGATAGCCACACAATTTGCAACTTTTTGATTATAGTTTTTGCTGTTTCTTTATCTATATACATATTTTTTTCTGGTAGTAACTTGGCTTTAAATTGAGCATTACATGCATAGAGATTTGCCGAAACTCGTGTGTTTATTTTATTATTTCTCCTTCTCACTTTTTATGCGCAACTAATGAACTTTTATTTTATGGCCCTCTATGTAGACCTGAAATTTACGCTATTTTAATGGCACTTTGGTGTCGAGATTTTGGCCAGGCCCTTCGAAAAGCAGCTCATGCTGCGCTTTTGCTCAATAGTTAACCTGATTTTACATTTAATTAAACAACAGCCAACAACAAATGTCGAACAACACAAATCGCATTTAATTCAAGTCTATAAAAATGAAGAAAAAACAAATAAACCCAGACACTCACTGGGGCGTCAAAGGAAAGTTGAAAAGTGTTTGTCGACCTCCCAGTTCTTGTCTCTTCTTATCTATGACTCTGCCCATATTACGTCCAGCCGATAATGTTAATGATGGCTTTAAAATCATTTTACGTTCTCTGAAATGTTTAACTTAGTTCGCTATCAGTGTTGTTGTTTCTTTGTTGTTGCAGCTGCAATTTTTGTGGCCACAACGCGTTGCGTCCATCATAAAAATCGAATTTGATTTTAATTTTTATTCCAAGTTTTACTTTCCTCAATGAATCTCTGTGGTTCAGTTTGTTATACTTGTTATTGCAGTGTGTGCTCTAAAAACCATTAAACTACTATCCTAACCGATAAGATCCAACAACAAGCGAAAGCACTTTGAGGATACCTACAGATTTGATTAACGATATCACACAAATATAGGGGGAGATCTCTAAATGAGGATTATTTAGGTGAAAAAAATAGATTGCTTACAACTTTAATTAGGATTGTATCAGATAATTGTGTTATTAATATTTCCATATTTAAAATAAAAGCTCTTTACTAAATTTAAATTTTAAATAAATAATAAGAATTACTTTCAAACAATTGCCAGTAGAAAACTGTCTTGGGATTTGAGGCAAGCCAAGCCCATAGATATGGTCTATAGCTGAAACTGACTGTTAATGTGTTGTAATCTAAAGCTAAGCGTTCTCAAAATCAATTACAACTGTCAGTCATATCGTGCCCAATTGTCAGTGACAGTTTAGCCGACAGTTTTGTTGTGGTATTCGAATAACAAAAAAGTAGTTGATCTCCCAAGACAGTTGACATTTGGGCATTATCGAACTGCATTCCAATCTCTAAAATTGAACTTATTGCATTTAAGGTGTGTGTTTCAGCATTTTTAATGACTGATTAGTTCGACAATTGAAGTGGAGTACAGATAAGATCGGGCCCCACACATAAATACATTCAAATATGAATGATACAGATAGTTGGTCAAGTTAATTTATCTTTCAGATGACTTTCAATCTGAGCAATTCATCAATTATGTGGAAAATACTTCAGCGCCTACGCATTGCAAGTGGAAAGGAGTCAAGAATTGTTCATCAATTAGGCGTTGCATACTCGTTGTTGCAGCATGTGTGTCTGATGGGGCAACTTTAAATTGTTGCAAACTGGCGCCAACTATAGAGAGATGTGTCTAGGCCCTGTTGCTCTGCTCGTTAGTTGTCGTTCCCTGATCATTTTTCATAATTTCCACACTTGGAAAAGGCAACGGAAAAACCAAATATAACAAAACATACGACTTCCGCTTGCAACTGAAGACTGTTCAGAAAGAGGAAAACAGATTTTGCAACTGATGCTCTGGTCATTGCCAATGCCAGAAGTCAACTTAATTAATTTTTATGCCAGCAGCAACCGTTGCAATGTTGCATTGCAACTGCAGCATCGATTTTGATTTAAGTTACGTGGCATGCAAGCCAAGGCCAATAACCAATGGCTAGCCAACCAACAGCAGCTACCAGATCTCTCTTTAGACCCATTCAGAAATCAGAAAAACAGGAAGTGCATGAACGGCATCGACTTCTGCTTCTTTATCTGTTTATTGCCGCTGCAGGAGCCAAGTTGATGTTGCACTAAGCTTCAAAGTGCAACTGCAACAGCAACAGTAACAGCAACAGCGGCAGGTGTTGCTGATATCTCTGATTAAATGGCGTACGCCAAATCATGGCCAAAAGCGTTCTAAGACGCACATTAAATTACATAGCAATTCACCGCTCCCAATCTCCACTTGCCCCTTCTTGAGTGGGTGCTCTCCTACTCTGTAACTTGATCTGAATGTATTAGCTGCAATTTCTCTGGGATTAACATTCAACTGTTGCCCAATTTGGCTGCTAGATGCAGTTTAAGTTTGAATTTGACTAGCTTTATAGCCTGGCTATTAACCACAAGGACCAGAGAGAGGTAAACTTACACAAATTGATTATTTTGACGAGTTGATATAGCTCAGAATGTGTTGAAAAGACAGGCATCTTCAATAAGAGTTATTTATTAATATTCATTTTGCAAAGTAACATCAACTTCAATTATATAAATTACAAAATAAAAGTTATCAATTAATTAGAAAAGATTAAGTCATTATTAAATGATGCAAATAAGTTCACATAGTTCAATTGTTATTTAAAATACTTTCAAACACATTCCCTGAGCGTAGTTAGGACCACCCAATTTGCTGTGAAGCCTCTAATAACTTGGCAAAATAAAAATCTATTATGAAACTAAGATTCTTTGATGGGCCGCTAGTCTCCGAGTTGTCTCCTTTGACTTCCTCACACAGTTAGAGTATAACTTTTTGCATATTTTAAGGACGTGCTGTGCGGCCAGAACATGTTTGTATCTCAGCTTGAAAGGAATGTAAGGATGCTTAATATGTGGTCGACTCGCCCACACAGTAAGCAATCGTAGGACTTCACAGTCGCCGCTGGATGGAGATGACTTGCTGTCTAGAAAAAAGTCACACATTTTTGTAACGAATCGGCAATTAGAGATGCCAGTCGGGGCTGATGAATGAGACCCGGCACTCGATCGATGATGTGGACCTACCGCAAAAATCAATGCCAAAAAAAGAAAGAATTGTAAAGAAAAGAAAACGGAATACAATAAAGGAAACACAATGCGAGTAGAAGCCGGAAGATAGAAGACATCCAACTGAATCCTAGGGCGTGTGAACCGTGTAACAAGTGTAACAAATTCAAAACGAGCACAAAAAAATGTGACACAAATTAGTAACGCTCTTTGAGACAGAGACGAGGTAGCGGACAAGGACGAGGATGATGTAGAGGTCGAGGTCGCCTAACTCTGGGCTGCACTTTTTAGTTGCCCTTAGACACAACGGCGTCCTGTTGTGTGTGGGTGTCTGTCTGTCTGTCTGTCTGTATATTTGGCTCGTTGGTGTCTTTTTAGCTTGTGATGCTGCCGCCAGCAATGTCTTCGTTGATTGTGAAACACTTTCATCACTTCAGTGTCAAGCCAAAACCAAATGCATGTCATCCATGCCGACTGAAGACCTGACAAACGGTGGGCGTTTGTTTTAATAGCTCGTCTCTTTTCTGACTGGAACTGGCTTTTGAGCCCACACACACACATCATGAGAAGAGAAGAGCATCTTTGAAGTCTTACAAGTGACAGAGCGCCAAATTAAATGAAATGAGAGTGCTCAACTCCAGAGTTCACACTAAGCAGATACCCTGTACTTTAGTTAATTGATAAGCAGCAGAACTAATGCGTTTGTCTGGTATTCGTTATTAAATATTTCTATTAATAAGAGCAATGTTGACATTCAAGTATTGTTAAAAAGCTTAAATAAAAATATAGATAGCGATACCCGATTCAATTTTACTCTTTAATTTTTAATGTTTTAAAAAATAAATAATAAATAATAATAAATCGACATTATTATACACTCAGACCTTGAGACAGCTAAAACTCTTAATTTAAACATTGAAAAGGTCACTAAAATTCACTAAATTGTTTTAAAAAAATGTTACTTTAAGTTTATATCGATATTACATTTCCATATGTTTTATAAATATTTTTATATTTTGATTAATAATAACAAATCAGACCAGTATACTTATATAATTAATCGCTCATCTATATTTTAAAGTCTGCAAAACATATTCTCCTTTTACACTTTAATAACACTTACAGAGTATTTCGAAAAGTGTTAAAAAAAATGCTTTTCATATGCCTTTGAAGTGAGCTCAAGTTTTTTTGGACTGCCTACACCTGAAGAGCAATTACCAGAAGCAGCCCACCCAAAACTATAGAGCGTGTCGCAGTTAATTTGTGTGCGATACCAAAAGAAAATTCAAAATGTGTTGACAATGCCTTGGAAAACCAAAAGCAAACCCAAAGTGAACTTAACTCAACTCAACACAATTTCTGCTCAGTGCTGTTCAATATGCAAACAATGCACATTGACATAGATTTTCATTTTCATTAGCCCCTGAAAAGAGCTCCTTTCGTATCCTTCTCCTACTCATAGAAAGTTGGCCAACCGACTGCTGACCAACTTTCTGCTATGCACTGTGCACTGACTGATTAGAAGAGCAAGAGCAACAGCAACAACAAGAAAGAGACTGAAAATTGAAGCAATCATAGAGACTCCGACTGGGGCAACGTTGATAAAAGAAAAACAGCCGGGAACAGCCGGGAAAACCACAATACTGAACATGCCACAATGAGTGTATGCCACCCCAAATAGACCATGCCACATCAGACCATACTCTGGGCAGCAACATTGCACTTGATTAGTAGCAACAACAACAAGAACTACAACTCTGCGTGGGTTGGCATCCCAAATCTGGTTACTTGCCAGCTCTCGGATTCAGGCAGAAACAAAAGCAGGACCGGGAGCTGGAGCAGGAGCTGCAAATGGAACTGGGTCTGGAACTGGGAATGAGTCTGGGACAGGAACTGGGTCTTGCTTGGTTGCTCGTCTGCTAGTTTCTGCATGCGTTTCATTATGTCAAACAGTCAATCATGCAAAACAGTTCCGACCCCTGCATCAGTAGGCACAAAATGCGTGAGCACATGCACATTGGGACAAACAGTATGAGCAATTAGTAAAACACACAAATTAAATAAGCCGTATTAATAAGTTACATATTTTTTTATCCCAGTGCAACCAGCTGAATCTTGGGTACAAATAGTTATGTTAGAAAATTAAGTTTAACTTTTATAACAAATTCTAAGATTTTTTTATTTCAATATTAATTTCTAATTTTTCTTCTTTGGCGTCTGCTTTCGTCACGAGCGTGGACCAGCGTTCCTAGTTCATGTTATTTAAAGATCATTAGTTGAATCTTTAATTATAAGAAATTCTAAGATTTTGTTGTTTCACCAATATTTTTAAATAATATTTCCTGAGCATTCTTGGTATTAGGTAATCTTTGTCCCACTGTGCAGCTTGCAGTTTGCATCAGCCGGGAGTTGCCCAAGAGCGGAGCACACTGCATTTTAAGTATATGCAAAGTTGATGCCAAAAATGCAATGTTTTTTGAGCTGCACTGATTCCCATCGAAGCGGTACCAAAGACCACACACAATATCACACACACACACATAGGCACAACAAGTTGAAAGATGGTCGCTGGGCGCTTGAAGCAATTTTTGGCAATTGAGCGCAAACAATCGCACATTGTTGAACAATGTGAGTTGAAAGGAAGCCGGACTCAAAATTTGTTGCTGGCAAAACACTTTAGGGATGCGCAAGTGCAGCCAAATGAGTTTCAAATGGTAACAAATCGAGCGGCAAAAACACACACAACAAAAGGGGGATAGGGATCAAAAGGCAGCGCAAAAAAGGAAGCTGCCGCCTTGTGGCATGTTGCAAAGTGAGAGGGCAAGTAATAGTAGGCCCACAACAATTGAGCAAAAGGACAACGATTCTCAGGTGACAATGACACTGAGAGTAGTGCAAAGTGAAAGAAAATGAGGAAGAATCTTTATAACAATGACTCTGACGACGTGTGCGACATTTTTCCCAAGATGCTGCTCCATTGTCCAGCTCAAAACCAAGCAGTAGCTGCCACAAAGAGAGAGTGAGAGAGAGAGGGGGAGCGAGAGTGAGAGAGGGTGTCTTGCCACACGCAATGCCAAAACGATGACGTTGACAATTTTGTTTTGTTCTCAAACTTGGATATCGTATTAAGGTGACATTTGAAAGTCGCCGCTCCTTCATCTCCTCCTGCTTCTCTATCGATGTGTGTGGCTGGCTTGTAGCAATTAGAAGACATTAACATTGCTTCATTGTTCGATTGCCGTTCAACCTTAGCAAATTAGTTAATAAAGGTGGGAAGTTGCCAACTTGTGATGTTATATTTTCGGTTCCGTTTCATCTCTTGTCTATCTCTTCTTTTTTATGAGTGCCACAATGAGTTTGCGAATTTTTCTGTTGATGCCGCTACTGGCTGGCGATCGGCACTTTTAAAAACAACATTCTCTCCAGTTAGTTCTTTCAATATTTTGACAGCCAGAACAATCCCATGGAGAGACGGCAACTGTGGAGTGCTCTTCGGTTTCCCACGTTGAGATTGAAGTGGCGGTCAGAAGAAAGCCAAGAAAACTCAAGAGATTTTCCAGAAATTTTCTATAAAATATATGTAAAAATATTTTTAATTTAACATAGCCATTTCAATAAAAATTTAACAATATCAAAGAACAGAAATATAAAAAATTTTCTATAAAATATTCTTTAAATTTAAGTTTAACATAAGTCAAATAATGGAAGCTTAATTCCAGCAATATTTTTTTTTGCTTCAAAATCCAATCAAACGTATTTTTATAAGCTTTATAATGCTTTTATGCCTTGATTGTACCATATTATTTTATGTTTAAATAAATACGATATGCATTTGTCATTTTTTTATCCATTGAATATATCACAGAAATATAGATTTGAAAAACTTTATTTTTGAGCAGCTTATGAAAACACACAAAAGTTGATGAAAAACTTTTATGGAAAACTGCCAAATAACAAACGTAAGCCAATGACAAAGGCAGACAAATAAAATTATAAAATGGTTAATGCAGCGCAACATGCAATGCAATTACGCACAAAAAGAACAGGGGCGGACCAAAAGAGGGGAGGCCTTAGAGAAATAGTATTGGGGAAATGAGGAAAAGTGGTGGCAAAAGCAAAACTTGTGACAAAAGCGCGGAAAGCAGCGCCGGAAAAGTTTTGCGACGCTGATGAAAAACGTTTTGTGCGGGCTTAAGCCAATTTGTGCCAAACACAGCGAAAGCTAAAGCCAGAATCAGAGCCAAAGCTGAAGCCAGAAAAAGAAACTGAAACAGAATCAGATGCAGATGCAGATGCAGATGCAGATGCTGAGCCGGAGGAGAAAAACTCGCAAAAAGCCAAATTAAAGTTGCAGTTGAAGTTAATATATTTTGGCCAAAAGCGGCTTAAAGCCAAGAGCAAACCCTCAAGTCTCTGTCGCATAATGAGCGGAGCTTTTACCTCCGATTAAGACGATGATAACATTTAAGGGAAGACAACAACAGGCTTTGGGATCCCGCAGAATCTTTTTGAAGAGTCTTCAGCGGCTCGTTTGCTCGTAATTATTGGCAATTTCACGGCAATAAAATCACAAGCGTGTAAAATTATGAATGATAACATTGCCGCATTGCAGGTGGAATTGCGTAGCATTTAGCAGACTTGCTCGCTTGTCCTTAATCTCTTTTTATTTTTCTTACACCATCATTTTGTTGCAAGCTTGTTGCACTTCTTGGGGCGTAAACAGCTTAAATAGCCGCAATTTTTATATTAAAAAAAATATATATATATATAAATAATAAGTATATTCAAGAAACTTGTTTGTAAGTGCCGCTTTGGGTGCTATCCGTCCTTCTTGTCCTTCTTATTTCCTGCCTTTTATTTATCCCTCTCTCTCTTTCTTTCTTGGTCAGTTGGCCAAGGTGTGAACGCGTCAATGTGAAAATAAAGTCAAAGCCAAAGGCTTTAATCTTTATGGTAACAACAGCTGACGCTGTTTGGCTCTTACCCCTTTTGCCCTCTGTACGCAATTAGAACCTTTTTGTAATTAATAAAAATGAAAAAAGCAGTGAACACTGAGCAAAATGAATTATTTCTTAGAATCTTAAAGCTTGGGAATACATTTGCCTAAGTCAAGCAGCAGTTGTAGCACATGCTGCCTTTAAAGAAAATCAAAAATTAAAACAAGTAAATGCAATAACAACTAACAGTAAATAATAACTAAATAGATATGTATGTGAGTATTTGACTGACTATAAGTAGCCAACCAACTAAATATTTTTAATCTTATTTAAATACAAATATGAATAATAAAACAATTTCTTGGTTTTGTTTAGCATAAAAGTTACTTTAATCTTACCTTTATTTTTACCAAGATAGTTCTAGTATATTTTAAATATTTTAGAAAATATGAGATTTCTCGAATTCCATATTCTGAAAAGTATCAAGACCTCGTTGCATTGACTCATTAAAAGAGACTGTTAATAAATGAGATTATTTTTTACACTGACAGTCTCTTTTTATCTGTATTCCTCCCTTTTACTGTACCTTTTCCGTTCTGCTCATTCCTGTTTGGACACACTTATTAACAATTGTCCAGGAGCAGGCATTAACTTTAGCCAGCCTTATAAAACACGTGACATTTGTCTAGCTGGCAACACGTTAGCCACGCTTTTTGTTGCTCAAAGGATAATGGGCTACCAGGTGGGTGTACTAAATGCAGCTCAAGGTGATTCCAGGTCTCTTCCAGTTCGCTTCCTGTCCAGCTTGTTCGCTGTCATAATTTGCTGTGACTAAATGCGCTTTGTGGACTCTGGTCCAGAACTGGACACACGTACCGCGATTAGCCACGCGTGCGCAGTTCAGAGAGGAAGAGAAAGAGGATGAGGGATAGGGAGAGGATACCCTAGGAAAGGTGGCTAGTTAGTAGCTTAGAAATGTCAACTGGTTGGCTCACTGATTTGGCACGCTTGAGGCTGCTGTTGCTGCTACATTTGTTGCAATCAACTCGGGGCCTTGTTGCCTCTTAATGTCTGCTCATAAAATGCAATTTCAAGGCTTCTGCTTCTGCTTCTGCTGCTGTTTCGGTAGTCGACTGCATCCTTTTGTTGTGTGCCTGCTTCATGGAAATGCCTCTTGCACACGGCGTGTGGCATACTTCATGCGGCAGTGTCTATCTGCAGCTCATACGTTGCAAATATTTTGGTCTAAACAACTATCAAGCTGCGTCAAATTGCCTTCAGGGACATCGACACACTGCAGTGTGGCATGTGGCAAATTCTTTGTCCTGTGTCAGCCTCGTGCTGCGTTGTTTGCTGTTTCTGCTGCTGCTGCTGCTGCTTTCTCCTTCTGCCACGAAGTGCTTTGTTTATCAATTAAAAGGCTCTTACTGTTGTTTACTCATCTTGCGGTTTCGCTCAGGTGCAGCATCAGCTGTCTGTCAAATAATAACAAAAGCCCATTTCCAGGATTTTCCCCAGCTGCCACTGCAGAAGCTGCAACTGCATCATACTTCCCAGCAGTGGGTCTGTATTGCCAGGACATTGTCAATAAAAACTTTTCCAGAATTTACCAGATATGTTTCTTAGAGTGAGTTATAGGACATGTTGATAATTGACTGTTTTATGATATATATTGGTAAGAAAGGATTATGTGCGATGTAAACTTAATATGAGAACTTCAGTATTGTCAAATCTGTGGCTTAATAAATATTTATATAATTACAATAGTTGGGAAAGCTATAGCGACTTACACATATTAATATATTAAATGCAAACGTCAATACTTTTTAATATCTTTAAGAGCTTCAAATATTTTAATTGTGTATTTTCTTAAAGTATTTACTTATAATTAAAAATCAATTATTAAAAATCAAGATTTATAATTTAGAAAATTTTTTTTCTTTCAGCAAATGTAAAATGAGAGCCTTTCACTTTTAACATGAGCTTTTACAAATATGATGCTCCTTAAAATCAACTTTAATGAAGAAAGGTATGGCGACTTTTATCTATTAATTTGATATATAATATATTATATGTACATTGATATTAACACTTCTCTATATCACTTACATTTTGGATATTTATAAATTGTCTATTTGAATTTCAATAAATATTCTGTCTTTCACTGTCACTGTTCTATAGAAACTTTAGTCAAACTTGTGATTAATTTGAATGTTGAAGTAAATTCACAATTATTGTTAAGATTATTATGTATTGAATCAGTTATGCAACTAATTTAGCATGTTGCATGTTTAGGTTGTTGCAATTTTCGAGTAGTTGTCTATAATTGAGCTAATAGACAAAACAAGAGGCAGATGCGATTGCTGATTGCTGTGGATTTTCAGGCACTTGAACCCGAAGCGAATTGCAACGATTGCAACTAATTGGGGCAGATGCATGTAGGCTCATCTAAGCTGCACTAAGTACACTCGGAAAATTGAATATTAATACCAGATTCCACTTGAAGTCGTCCAGGCAAATTGCAATGCATTGCATGCAACAAATTACGGACATGCCCTCTCATACTCTGTCCCTCTTTCTCATTTACTTTATCTCCCTCTCTCTCTTTCCTCTTTACAAAATGCAATGGAGCAAGCAATTTTCTCTCTTTAGAACATTTGCCACGCCACACAGAGAACATGAAAGACCCTGGGCAGCTGCCTAGGGATCGGATTCGAGCTCAGATTCAGTTCAGAGACAGAGCTCAAAAGGACATTTCATTAGCACTTTTTGCATCTTTTCGGGTCCCTTAAGTCGCCCTCAGCCGAGCGTTGAAAATTTCGTTTCGTCACAAGCGATTTGCGCTTTTCACAGTTTTCCTTTTACGCAGTCGCAACAGACAGTGGAATAGAGATGGCAATATATGAATATATAAGAGGGACTTTGCCTCATGTGTGTGTGTGTGTTCTTTGTGTGTGCTCCATTTGGATTCAGTGGCACGTTAAATGTGTGTCAACCTCGTAAATCCTGTTTGAAATTAAATACATCGCGTTGCGACTCGTTGCATGCGTTGCATGGAACGAATTTCTTATTTGATTTTGTGCGCACTCTGATATTTACAATGTGTTAACTTTTGTAGGAAATACAAATTTAACCATTTCGCAACGCTTTTCGATTTTCAAATGCTCCTCTTTCCTGGATCATCATCCTCCACCAGCAGATGTGTGTTTGCCAGACAATGTGGCATTTGCCGTTCTGGACACTAACGAGGTGTATCAAGAGCTGAAACACATGTGGTTTTATATTCGAGGGAGATGTCTACGCAGGAAACTTAGAAATGCCGCTGTAAAGTTAATAATACATTAAGTTTCAGAATAAATACAGTTTCACATTGAGAAACTTTGAAAAGTGGAACAGATAATATGTAATTATGTACTGTTATTGGCCAAATTTTCATCTAAATAATATATTAAAAAAATATCTTAATTAATATCTATTTATATCAATACAGTATTCATTCACAACCGTGTTTTGCATTCGGAATGTCATTATAAAAAAACACAATAACTTAAAAATTGATTCTTTATTTAAATATTGTTCATTCGGCATTTCAATTTTCATTTATCTTAAAATTTAAAATTTTTTTGTAGTTCTACAAGGCTTACTTTTATTATGCTTAAAATCTTTTCAAATTTCTTTTACTTTCATAACTTTTTCAAAACTCTCAAGATTTTGATAAAAAGAATTGTTTTGTTTACTGTTTGGACCATAAATTGATTTAGAATTCAAATATTATATTATATATTAATCGCAAAATTCATTCTAGTACTTAAATTAAAATTTTGCAGGCATTTTCGTTCATATTCGGCGGAAATTCACTTGTTAGCTTAACCTTTCTAAAGTATAGAAAGTATTGAATAAATAAACAAAAATTTTAAATCAAGTAAATGTTTTTGCTTCCTGGAACAACTGACTAGATATGATAATACAAATTTGACTGCTGCTTTCTTCTGTTTTAATGTCGGCAGACCGCGGTAGGTCAAAGTAAGCACGAGAGTTGAAAGAGAAAACCATATGTCCTCACACCTAGCTGGCAATATGCTCATGTGCTTCTAAGCCCTGGCAAATACAAACATGTTGTTTTAGCCCAAAAAAAAAATAACAACAGAAATAACAACAACAAGAACAACAATTGGTTGTCAGTTGCAGTGTTGTGTCCTGGCAAGGATGGAGACAAGGACATGTGCATACAGGTATATGGCTGACTGCACAGCATCAATTGTAAAAGGATTAGGGCTTAATTTCAAATGCGCATTCATTTGCACTCGGCTATATCCTCGCTTCTCTCCACTCTCCACTCTTCTCTATTCTCTCTCTCTACTATCAGTCAGACTCATCGCTGTAAGCGGATTTCTGACTGCCGCCTGGTTTTTTTGTCCTATTTGTGTGTTGCATCCCAACTTATTCCATGCCACTCATTAGTTTTCAAATAGCTGCCTTAGTGTTGGACACAATCAGAAGAAATGAATGAGAGAGAGGGAGAGATGGAATAGTTATGCCAAGAATTGCTCAATTTGTGGTATTAAGCCCCCATCCCCTTTGTATTTCCAGGACTTTGTTCTCCCAACTCATTGTTTGACCTTGTTTGTTATTGCAGCAGTTTTTCCATTTTTTGTTGTCCTTTTATTTTCCCTTCTTCTTTTTTGATTAGTTGACTAAAACCGAGAGCCTGACTATTTAAAGATTATAGAAAAGAGCAGCATTGAGAGATTAAGGTTTCTGTTCAAAGACCAGGTGAACAATTCACTAAAGGGTAATAAGAAAACAATTTAACACAACTGTCAAAACAAGTTTCGATTCTAATAGAAGTCTAAGCAAATATTTGTATAAGTCTTTAGCATGGACTTCAATTGGGACTAGTTTGTAAAAGCCTATTTCAATAGATGCTTTCATAAGTTTGGACATTGATATTTAAATTTTATAACTATTTTAGATGATTTTTAAGTTTAAAGATTTATATTTTGCAAGTAACTACCATTAATAACTTGGTTTATTTAAATGGTAGCTGTTTATCTGTCAAGATGTGGTTTAGGTATTTATTCGATGTAGAACGATTTGTAGGCACAATCACATATCATTCTGTGAAGGCACTTCCTAAGCAGCTCACATAAATTACATGTTCCCGTCAAAATCAGTGAAAGAGATTGTTTCACTGGATTGGACTACTTTGATACCAACAGCAGCTTCAACTCCGGCTTCTGTTTCGCCTGTGACAATATTTCTTAGCCAATTTGGTGTTGGGCTTTTTTTCGGAAGCGGCGTTCAAAATCCGCTTAAAAAAGAGCGACCGCGTAGCAGGAGACGCGACAGAAACAAAAAACGAGAAGAAAGAAAACTGAATTAAAATGCAACAAAGTTGTAGAAGACGGCAGAGGGGCAGTCAGCACATTTTTCTTTTCAGTTTTCAGTTGGAGTCTGTAGTTCAGTTTCCTCTTAAGGGGGGGAGAGAGGCACTTTAGGCAAATTTACTGCCCAGCTGGAGGGGAGGAGGGAAGTGGAGATGGAGGAGCAGTTGGGAGTCGAAACAGAAACTGAAACACATGTCACAGATTTGTTTCACTTTCGGAAGCACTTAAGCACTCAGCGAATTTGTTTGAAAATCTGGAACTGGCTCCTTCAATGCCAGACCATTGTTCAGTTTCAGTTTTATTTTTAAAAATAAATATATGGGAGAATCTCTCTCTCTCTCTCTCTCTCTCTTTGCAGGGGTTGTTGTTGTGGGGTTGGCCGCCGCCGCCGCCAACAAAACAAATTGATGATATGCCCCTTTGACACTTAAGTCCATTATTTATGCTCAGGCTTGCGATTATTTTCACATATGCTTCCCCCTTTCAATCCCTTCCTTTATCGCGTCCTCTTCTCTACCTGATTCAGGGCCTCTCCTGCAGTTGGTACAGAGGATTTGGCACTTCCATTTCACTCAGCAATTCGTCGCAGCAATCAGCTGATCTGAGGGGAAACGTTGAGTGCCTCGTTTTGGGCCACGTTAACAGACACTTGCCATACTTTGTTGCTGTTGTTTTAAATGCTTACCATACCTTATGATTTTTCATTTGGCTTACGTTGTTTTAATCACCTTTGCAGCTTAACGCCATCTCCTGACACATGACTTATTGTTTCTGCCATATTAAGTATGAATATTCCCCCTTTGCCAATTTAAGGCAAATTTAATGTCTAAAGACATTTTTTGGGTTGCCAAGCTAATTAGTGAGGGAATTTTGAAAGACGGGAAGGAAGACAAAAGAATATTATCAGTGCGGTTCTTGTTACATCTTTATCAGGAATATCATTCTATTAATTAATAAATTATGTACTTAAACTAAGCTTGAAATAGAGAAATGTAAGACCAAGGCAACTAAATTAAAACCGAATACTGAATCTTTAATTATGTAACACCATGTTACAATCTCCATTGACTCAAATTAGGTATATAAAAATATTTTTACAATTGTAGCTTTGGCTTCAAAATTGTAGATCATCCCATATCATGCCTAGCTCACAACTTGCAGTTCTGTCAACTTTTTTCTTGGATTTTTGTTATTCTCCTTTTAAAACTTTGAATAGATTTGGGCGTAAATCATGCCAGAGTTGCCACATTAATGAACTATAAAATGCCAGTCGATAGGCGGTTGCCCCTTGTTGTTGGCATTGAAGTATGTGTGTTCTTTGAAGTGTAAGGGGTATAAATAAATTTATAATAAATTGCAAAGTTGAATAACGATAATATATCATGAGTCGCAGTATGTGTCACAGGTTTGGGAATGGCGCAAAAAACTGCAAAGTGCGAACGATTCAATTAATCCTGACACTATTTATTATTATTAGGGTTTAAGGCTGAGACAGAAATACCGAAACATAAACAGAATGCGGTTTGACGTTCAGAATGAGGATGAGGTTGAGGATGAGGATGAGAACTAGTCTTTGGCTCAGTTACGACTGCCCATGTAGTTGTTACATTAATTAGTAGAGCAGCCTGTTTGGGTAGTGGCCACGTCCACTGCATTATCATATTTATTAAGCAACCGCATCGCCTGCAGCTTTACCAGTGCCTGCATCTGAACCTGAACCTGGAACAGGGACTTGGTCTTGGACTTGGACTGAGACCTGCAATTGGAGTTATATGCTGGGGTTTGGGTGCTTTGGGATCCGCTGCTATCTGACTACCCGCGGCTATCACAACAACGAAAATTGATTGCTTCTGTTGTTGTGGCTGGCTTTGATCGTGTTAAGATAGCAAGAGGCACAAGGAAACAGGCAACAGGCCCCGAGCCTCAGCCTGAGCCTCAACTTGAGTTCTATAGAAAGTTTTATGCATAACTTTGCCATGGACATCGTAAATATCTTTTACTGCCATCCTCAGTGGCTTTCAGCATTTTCGCATTTTTTCCATATTTTTTTTCTTATTGCACGCATTTTTTTTTTTTATTGTTAACCGCACCTAGAGTAGGGTGTATGACTGCTATTTTGTGACAGATCATAAATCAAAATCATATACGCTGCTGCATTTCAATATGCAGGCACACACTCACACACACTCACTGGAAACTTGCAGGTGTTTGCTCCAAATGAATGAATGTCGTTTTTTTGCGATTGTAAATTAAGTTTGGCTCCAGTTTTGACTGACACTCCAACAGAAGTGCAACAGCAACTGCAACGACTTTAATTTCTATAAACACCCTGTAGTCATAGGGTTATATTGCTTTAATTTTACACTTCACGCAACTTCATAGTAACATAAACAAAATAATAGTGGAATTATGTGATGAAAAACAAAATATGAATAAAGTCAAACAAAGGAATGTAAGGTTTAGAAGAATTACATAAAATAGTAATATCCATTTCAACACTTCTAGAACCTGTTCCTTTTTCTAAACTATTGCATTAACTTAAGGAAATTGGTACCTACAGGGTATTTCTTCGTGAAGCATTTGTATTTTTCTTAATTATTTAAATATGTATCCGTTTCGCGTTTATTTGCATATTTATTTGCTGTGTGTGGGCATTCAGAGACTGTGTGAACTGGAAACTGATCTGGTAGCTGCTTCATGGGGCTTCTACATAAAAAATTTCAAATAAAAACAGTCTTATAATCCACATATAATTACAGCGCAATTTTTTTAAGCACACCAAAGTTGGAAATCTAAGTACAAATGCTGATTGACTTAAACATGTCAGGATGGATAATTTAAATTAGAGAAAAGCGCACATAACTTTGCAAATATTTAGGAAAATACGTTTTCAATTTTATTAAAAGTTGTTCTATATTTATTAGACTACATAACAGTTTATTTGAATTGTAAACCTTCATTATTTTAACTATCATAAATTCAAAGAACATACGTTTTTTCTATAATAGTAGCTTATGGTATAACTTTTGGTTTGCTTTTATTAGTCCTTGAAATTAATGTTGATTTGATGTTGTTTATTATGGGTGCGAGTAAAGTTAACAGGATATTGATGGCATATTCACTTACGAGATTAACATGTGTGGGAGTATTAAAATAAATCCCATTTCATGGGTCTGTAATCCGCAGTGTGGCACATTATGAATGGACAGGTATTTCCTGATGCACAACACGTAGTCAAGGCGCTTTAATCGTGCCATAGAGATCTTTACCATATGCCTAATAAATCTAATTTTTCCTCTCAATGAATACAGAGAAAAGAGAATTGAGGGAATTAGATCCGCCGAACCAATTGCCCACTAATTTTCGGTGCGTTTTCTCGACTGACCGTGGATGGGACGTGTGATGCCCGAGCAGCGATAACGAGTGAGTGCGATTACGATTACGATTACAATTTCTTTGACCAGACTCTTTGCCACACGTATTTCGTAGTCTGAAACAAATTGCTTCATTCATGCCACAGCCACGCACAGTTATAGCATATGCTGGACATTACCTGCAACTGCCCCAAATCCAAAACCAAACCCAAACCCAATTTCAATTCCCTTAGCTCTTCTAATCAGTGCGCTATCAGAATCTTTTGAGAAATTCCACGAACTTTAGCTTAGTGTGAAGTCCGAGGTTGGAGTTCAACTACTGGAGTAGCATTTTAATTTTTAGTAGTTCATGGAAACAATTAACCCCAGGGATGGATTGGGAAAAGTCTAAAGACTTTTGTGTGACATTCTGTTGGAATAAATTTAATGAATTTCAATTATGACAGCTGCAGTTTAAAAGACGCGCCCTGGCCACAAATATTTTATGGCTTTTAAATGTTCAAATAAATTGGACTTAAAACGGAAATGCAAAAGAAAGAAAATAAAAGATACTTATATATTCGTTTTCGAAGCAAGAAAGCCATTAAATTGTGTGATTTGCTTTGTGTGCAAGTCAAATGCGCGTCTTTCAGAGATTTTCAGACTCCCAAAGTCATTTTATGATTTAAGCCCAGACTGAGTTTTAGTTTGACTCTGAGTTGGAGTTGGAATTGATGTTGGTGTTGGTGTTATTTGGAGTTTGGAGTTCCAGTTTCATTTCAATGCCTAATCCTTTAAGTTATTGATGCAGTTGCGTTCGACACATTGATGAAATTTTATTTATTTATACGCAACCCTTTGTTTAATGATCAGGAGGGAGCCAGTCTGTCCAGGAGGTTCCCTCTGGCTCTCTAGTTCTATCTATCTGTCTGTGGTGATTGCCTGTTTTATGGCTGGTCGTGGCTAATCCCGCAGGAACTCGAGCGATCGCAGCTCCTCTTTGGAGTTTTTATTGTGTGTAATAGTTGAGGGATTTGTTTGTTCGGTTTCAAGTCTCAATGTTGAATGTCTTATATAACACAGTGTTACTTTTGACACTTTTATTGCCTGCCCTAGACGCGGCATCACTAAACAACAAAGGAATCGAAATAGGCATCGACATCGACATCAACATTTTCAGCATCAGCTTCAATCTCAACTTCAATAAGCCTGTGCCCCTTACGAGCCTAATAAGCACTGGGGAATTGTGCGCACTAAAGTGGTAATTAAATTGGTCGGCATTGTGAAAGGCTAAAGCCTAGGCCTAGGCCTATGCCTTGTTATGTCTCAATCCAACCAACGCCGAGATTCCAAACAACTGCAATCTCAGTTTCAGCTCCCGTCACAATCTTAGTCTCAGTCTCGGACTCTCCAAAATGCAATATGACAAATAACATATGTACAGTATGTGGAACCGGTTACAATCGTTGCCAATCTACCATAAGGCTATTTTAATTTTGGCTCTGACGTTGACAACTTTGGCTCATTCGCCTCGCAAATTAACACCTCAAACACTTTGGACGGGTCCAAAGTCATTTGCCATTAGTTGTCGGATTCTTGGACGTGTTGACAGCTGTGAATTGCCATTGATGTTGCCAATTGCAATTGGCGCTTCAATGTTGTTCCTAATAATGCAGCTAATAGTGTTTGCTAATGTTGCTGTTTCTCTTTCAGTTTCTGTACGTCTTGCACTTGCAACGAGGCGTATTTCCGCTTTTTGTGGCTAATTTGAGGCACTTGAGTGGCGTTTGATTAAGTAGAAGTGCAGGTTGTTAAAAGTTGTTAGAAATTGTTCCAACAAGAACACTTATTAGAGTTTCGTTTTGGAAAAATCATGCCAAAAGTCAGACATAAATCGACTTGTAAAGTTTCCAATTCAAAAGGTAATAAATATTCAAACTGGCATTACTTTGTTAATACTCAACCTTTGACAATGTCATTTTAGCCAATGTTTGATCTGTTAAATTATTCTACATTTATATAGAGTTATTAATATTTTTGTAAAGTAAAGTAATCATGTTTTGATCTATAAATTGCTTCTACATTTATAAGTTCAAAAACTAATTATCCATTTAAAATTTAGAATTGAATTTTTTACACTAGTTTTACTTTTACTTAAAATTTGATTTCTCTCGAATTTGCTATCGATATCACAAAAGTCTGTGTTATTCCAGTTGCCATTAAATTTAATATTAATTTTATCACCATTTTTTTGTTTTTATTATTTATCATTACATTATTTTTACATTGGCCCTATAAAATCTGACATCGATAACGAACCACAAAAAAAATTGAATGGGTTGAGAATTAATTAAAAACTCATCAGATAAATGATAACTGGCCCACTGGCCATTTCTGGCCAAGCATAATTAAGTATGACGGCAAGATGACGAAAATCATTTCTAGCGAACATGAGTCCGAGTGACAGAGAAGGATAGATAGAGACAGAGAGATAGGAAGGGTGGGCGAGAATGAGGGGAAGATTCGTACCCAGGGCCAGTTAACGTATTCATAACTATATTTATCAACCATCAAAAATCAATTGCACACACAAAAAGAGCGTAAAGCGACGGGTGCAATGGACCGGTATCTGACTCTGTTGTGAGTTTGCCACATGCCCCTGCCCCAATACCCTTCCTTTTGGACCTGGACCCCATACCTTCTGCTACACTGGACTGTGAGGCGTTCAAATTGCGCTTGTTAACATTTTTGACCGCCTGCTGGGGGCCTAACTGCGCAGTCGACGTCGCCGTCGACGCCACCGCAGCCGAAAAAGCCAACAAACCGAACGTGTTACGCATAATAATTTTTGCAGTGCGTCCAACACTCGTATAAATATTTCAACGGTTGCTCCACACAGTGCTCAGTGAATCTGAAGGTAGTTGTGGTGGTGGTGGTGATGGTGGTGGTGATGGTGGTACTGCTGCTGTGGTTCATCATTGACTTCATGTAGTTTATCTTGGAGTGCGCATCGCTCACGCTCAGTTCCAAGAGTAAGAAAGAAAACCAGGTTGATAAGACTGATACACTGTGAGAATTGGCAGATCTATTCCTTGATATAAAATAAGACGAAGTTTATAAAAGCAAGTTCTCATTCTAAATTGTATGCTGTTAACTTAGATTTAATCAAAAACATACTTTTAAGACAGTGTAAATAGATAAGAAATAAGAATGTTTCGAATATCTTTTGTTTTGAAATATTAATTAAATAAATTAGAAAGACAGCAAGTCAAAACGTATAAGACAGCTTAGTTTGTTAGCAGGACTAAAAACAGTTTCAATATATAAAGTTGATTGCTATTAGTTAAGTTTCATATAAAACCAAAGAATACACAGATTCCATAAGAAGTATAATTCCAATATGTTTAGTTCCTTGTATAAATGTAATGTTGAAAATCTAGTCAATCACTAGATATATTCTCACAGTGCATGGCTTGATTTAGAGCAGGGGTACCGCCATGTTGTCGCTGTCGCATGTGTCTGTCTCTTATTGAAATAACAGAAATCATAATGTTTATGCCATTAAATTGTTAACAAAGCATACAAGCTACTGCCATGTACCATCAGGTAGTAGAAACTGGCCACTGACAACAACTGGCAACTTGTAACTTGTGGGGAGTTGGGACGTAGAGTAAGTTCGACCCCTGGAAAGAGGTCCCGCATGTCAGCACGCACATAAATTATCGTTGATATATATTTTGGCCGTGTGAATGTCCAGGTTAACTCTCTCTTTCCATCTCCAATTCCTTCTCTCTCTCTCTCTCTCTTTCTCTCAGTTTTTATTTATTTACACTGGGCGCATTGCACAACTCTCGCTACGTGACATTCACGCTTGGACGTCCTTCTCTTTTGTTCCGAGTTCCAAGCTGAGTCAGTTCCATCCACGCATCATCATACGTGACCCGAACCCGGTCACATCTTACCCACTATCACAATTGCTATCTGTGAGGTGGCTGCTGTGTATCTTTTCACTTTGCTCTGTTCTTATCTTTACCGTCTTATCAGACAATGGACATTTTTTCTTAATATATATATATAAACTTACCTTCCTCTCTCTCTCTGTCTCTCTTTCTGTTCTTTTGAATCGGTCTCTTTGACCGAATTATTTCCTGTAATTGCGAGCGTGCGGCCGCCCCAAAGAGCCGTAAAAAATAATCAAATGCTTCCTGGCTCTAAAACCCATTTCAGACCATTTCGGGCCATTTCACTCAAAAAAGGATGCGTGCTGCACTATGGGAATGAATTGGGCTAACTTGAACTTGTG
This sequence comes from Drosophila testacea, assembly GCA_035043265.1. Taxonomy (NCBI): domain Eukaryota; kingdom Metazoa; phylum Arthropoda; class Insecta; order Diptera; family Drosophilidae; genus Drosophila; species Drosophila testacea. Next base: position 2,918,019 of record JAWNND010000314.1, on the reverse strand, counting down.
GATGGGGTTTGGTTTATGTCGGTCTGAGACTGGCCAACACGGTCACACTTCCAATTTTATTTATGACTTTATCTTTTACTTTGTTTGTGCGAGATTTTTGTTTATGTTTTATTTTGGCTTTCCTGGGAATTTGACTGAGATTCTTTTCCCTTCTCTTCATCATCTCTATCCATCTTTTGGTATTGTTGGGTCTTAATCACGTGCACTGGTTCGCGGTAATTATACCTCGGAGTGTCTTTAGAATGTGACTAAACTTAATTTTTGAATCTGAAATTGGAGCGAGAGATTACGTGTAGATGGCTTGAGATATGGAGATAAGCGAAGCGACAGGGAGAGAGAAGCTGTTGGATTTTACAGTTCATGTTCCTTAAAATATCTAGATTAATTAAGTTACAAAATAAAGCTGTGTAAGTATTTAATTTTAAATATTAAATTTAATTTTAGATTGAAAATCGGCTCCCAAACAATTTGGAATTTATAATTGAGAGCTTGACTATAGAATGGTATCTCTTTGTGGTTTTAATTTCAATTGCCTGCCGCTAAATGCTGCAATTAAAGGCCATAGAAAATAGAACAAAATTTGATTAGCACAATTAAATGATTACATGCCACAAAGCGTGGCAATTATGCCACAGAATAGAGCAGGTGCGATCTCAGCAATAAAATACAGTTGGCGGCATCTGTTTGACATTGACCCACGCAAAGTTTTGAGGAATTTCTATAGCCACAATGTTAAGAAAAAGCCAAAACCACAAATGAACGACATTAGTTACACTTACCCCAAAATAATTAACAAATTAAATGAGCAATTGCTTCGTATCTGGGGAGATATCTATGAGAAACACCGAATAATATGATTGCATGGCGAATGCGGGGTATTTCAAATTATTAAGAAAATATAAATAGAAGAACTTGGAACTTGGAACACGAAAAGACTTGGAATAATATGATTACATTGCTTGGGCAAACCAAAAAGACGCTAATTGAGGTTGAGACTTGGGGTTTACATAGCCTAATTGTTATATAACGCAGAAGAGACTTGTGAAAATCTCTTCATTTTGTGGATGGAAAATTGTACGAGAACAATAACAATAAACACACACTTGTCAAAATATATACAGAAACGAAAAGAAACAAAAACAGAAAAATAAAAGATGAGTTACTGAGACGGAGGTATTAAAAATGCATTTTGACAGGCTCTACCTGTGACCAAGGCACGGGTCTCCGCTTTATGATTCTATCTATCTATATATAGACCCGATTCGAATTGTTACCTGTTACCTGTGCGCATTTTGCGGCTTTGATCGATAATCGCAGCCCACGCAAAAGTGTCTGTCACGCTAAGCCCTAATGGCATTACAGTGCGTTCTTCTATCTACTTATAACCCAACAGTTCAACAATCCAACAACCCGACATCCCAACATCCCAACTGTGCCCAGTTTTTGCGGTCTGGACAAACAAAAACCGCGACGCGAATGAGTTTACAGGATGAGAATAAGGATGAGGACGAGGATTTGGGCAGCTGCCTTTTCCTGAAGCTACACTGACAAAAACAAGTGCAAAAATATATTAAATATATATTTCTAAAATTTAATTTTAAATACCCAATATAAGCGTTATAAGCTAAGCAGTTTTCTTTAACTTGCATTATCCGTCCTGAAAAAAAGTTCCACATAGATTAGTCATTTATAAAGCAATCGAGTCAATTTAAATTAAATTTGTTAAAACTGGTAGTATATAAAATTCATAAAATTGTTGTCTCATTTTCTCTCAGTGTATGCGTTTATCCTTTAATGGGCTTTTGTCTGTCACCAGGCGACGACGTTGAGCAAATCCTCTCAAGTGCAACCGAGCTGCATCAGATTAGAACAGGTTCGTCTTTGTTTGTCCGCCAATAAAGCCGCATTTTAATGCTCTTCTGTTGCCGACTCGTCAGCTTGTTTTGCGCAAAGTTTCACTGGAAAATGTTAACCAAAAATATGAAAATCGCATCAACGACAGCAACTGTAATCGCATTGACTGTAAAGTTGGCTAAGCCGCGTGTTGTTTTTAACTTTGCAATTAAAAACTGAACGAAATGCACTTTACACCTAACGAAAATTTTTCCGGGAAAAACTGTCATTTTCAGATGCATGCACCGCGATAACAACTTGTCACAAACACTGACAGGTCAGAATAAGTTTCTTTTTCTATTTTGAGTTCTATATTCCTATATTCCTATTTCGTTTCTAATGAAGAAATTATCTTTAATGATATGAGGAAAATCCATCATATTTTCCACTATGAAAATGAAATAATTGCTATGCCATGATAAAAATCAAATTATGTGGAAACTGAAACCCTAAATGCTCTCCAAAAAGGGGTACCCAAATAATAACTATGGACAATGGACATCGAATGACGTATTATTTTATGATAAGCATATGAAACATTTTGATGGATTTATTATACCCCATTTCATAAGTGTGAAATGTCTCTCGGAGAAACGAGGAGCTGCCTCTAATTTTCAACCATGTGCGTGTCCAGGATGTGTCACTCAACAGGGCACAGGTGCAATAACTCTGTTTCGTTACTTTTGTGAGATTGTTATTGTTGAAATAGCAATGGGAAGTAGGGAATGAAAGAGCTGGCTTGTCGAAGTACTTGAACTAGGAGCTCAGACTCTCTTTTACTAAAAATTAATACAAATAAGTATTTTAGATCTAATATCCCGAATTTATAAAATTATCCAATCAAACTATACTCTGAATAAAAAGTCATTTGAGCGACTTTTCAGATTTTATATATAACATGCAACGTAAAACACATCATATAGAAGAATAATTTTAAGTCTCAGCTTCAAAAAAGGATGAGTAAAATAAAACAGATAAATAAGTATCATTTTGCAGCATAGTTTGAGTAATATTTTATTTTTAAAACCATTTTTATAATAGTTTAAATTGATATAAATTGTTTCAGCTCTGATTGTTTTTTGTTTAAGCTTGTAACTAATCTCTTGACCATTTCTCGACCCATTTGATCTATTTCCAAAAAAATTATATGAATTCAAAGAAAATATGTCTGTTTTTTAGCTGCATAAATAAGTTACTATTAACTTGACCATTTCTTTACCTCTTTGATGCATTGGGTGCATGTGCCATGACCAATTTTAAGCGTGTTCAAGCCAGCATAACAGCTAGACTTTGGTTCTGGGCCTGGATTTGGGATGGGAGTTATGCTGGTCGAGTATGTTTTGAGAGCTAAAAGCATGTTATCAGTCATCAAGCAGTCTGTGTTTACATGCCTATCAAAGGCGAGCACGCAGCTAATCAATATGCTCGTCATTTGCGCCTGCTAACGTTTTCCTTTTAACCAAGTACGTGTCAAGGGGGCCAAGAGAAAAGCAAATACCAAAAATTGTACTACAATATGTTATTCGATGGCATTAAAAGGCCAGGCACATGGCACAAGGACACGAACTGAAACCAAAACTTGACTCACGCACTTTGTCTTTTGATATTTCGAGCATTACGAATAAACTTTGGATGAGTTATCACAGCTCTCATCGTACTTTATCTCTCTTTCTCTCCTTCTCTTTCTGTGGATCTTGGAGTATTAAATAATTATATTTTTTGTTGCATTTTTGGTATTTCAAATTGAAGGTGTCTCGGAATTTATACTTACACATACCTCGGCGACTGACTTATGTTGTAATTTATGTTCATGACCTTTAATGGTAACCATCTGACTATACAGGCAGGGGGTAGATGTTGTAGAGGGGGTATAGGAGGAGAAAGAGAGAGGACACACAGCGCCATCAAACAAATTGCCCTGAGAAGCGTGCGTTGTGGTATGCACATTGAATTTTGATATGGATATGGATAAGGATGGGGATAGGGATGTAGATGTGGCTGTGGATAACGCACAACTGTTGGCTCCCACTGTGGGTCATCTCTGTCTCCGTTGTGGCAGCAAAGATTAATTGATACATGTCCATTTTGTGTTGACAAGCTGCTAGAAAGAAATCTTGTGGCATTCAACACAATGGAAACAACAATAAAAGGTACCACTATGGCCAAAAATAAATGACATACAATAAGGCCAGGACACTTTATCGCTCCCAGTTGATAATAAACAATCTCAGGGACAACAACAACAATAACAACACCAACAACAACAATTGTTAGTAGCAAGCATAGGGCGGGGTTTTGTTTTCTATTGGATAAAGTGGAGTTGGGGGTCTCCTTTGTTGAATGACATATGTGTGCGTGGCTGCCCCGCTGACTGCTCATCCATTTGATTGTCCACTGGGTCAACGCCCACGCACGAGGGTTGCCTAGGAGTTTCTCATAGTAACAATATCAAATAGTTTCAGATATATACATATATCCGACTAGTAAGTACAAATATTGCACAAATTGAATACAAATAAAATAATTAAATTAAATAAACCCTTGCCAATTTAAATAAACTTACTCAAAATATGGGAATAGTAAATGGACTTAAAATTTATTTGTTAATATAATTGGGAATTTAGTAATAATTTCCTTTAACATAATAATATAAATTTCTTATAAGCGTGATATATATTTAACTTCCATAAAATATTTATTATTTTTCTTACGTTTACATTGTATTTTTTTTGATTTCTACAATTTTAATGCACGAGAATGCTTAGAAGTTTAGTTAAATTTATTCTAAAAACTAATAAAACAAATTAACATTCTGATTTATTTATTTAATATATCTGAAAATATATTTTCTCTTAAAATTAATTTTAACAATATTGAATCTAGTGTATTAGCAATATATAAATGTTAATTTGTTAAAATAATAATTATGTTACTTCTGTAAAATTTCTTTATATTTCATATTATGATTTGTAAAGATATCAATAGCTTATTTTAAGACATTTTATTTCTTAAATATTCAGAGCTTTCAGTTGTCTACTTCCACAAAATCATTGAAATCATCTCTAGTTGCAAGTATCGCCATTGCTTTTAGCATGACAATAGAGATTTTGGGTCATTGTGTTCAGAAGGTTTTGGAATGCGCTCTATAAATTTGCACAGCATTAACATTTGGTGGTCTTTACAAGGTGCAGTGGTAGCAGTGGACAATGGTCAGGTGGTGTAAGGTGAACCTTTAGAGTTTAATTACATGCGCAAGGACTGCAGCACTATGATGACTGCTGTCCAATAGAGCGTGATAGTGGCAGGGCCACGGTGCGTATACTTGACAGTCAGTTGACGTGTTGCGGCGTTCAATCAAAAAGCCTGTCAGACAAATGGACGGACTGAATGGCTGATGTCGACGTCGACGTTAACGTTAGCGTCAACGTCACCGTCAACGTCAGCGCTGACGCCTCGGAAAAACTTTGTCAGGCCGCATAATGGAAAACCACGATACTGTACAATACATACGCCCACATCGCTGGGAAATTGGCCACGCCCACTTAATTAGTGTCCAGCTCATTGCGAGGCCATAACACGCATCGGTCGATTCGATGGACAGACAGACGGTTAGTGACATGATTGTTTTTGGGGTTTGACCCATTTGTGCAAATGCAAAACAATAGCAAAGCCAAGCCAATAACCAGGCCAATGTGTGTGCGGTGTAAAAGTATGTGTGAGTGTGTTTATATATATATATGTATATTTATCTCTCGTTGACAGCTATATTTCCTATGCAGCTTTTGTTGCATTTACTTACATGCTGCTCATCGCATGTCCCTGCAACTAGCTTATAATTTAATTAATTAATTTCGATGGCAACGGGACTTTTGCACATGCAGGTCAGCTGACGAGATAGAGAGAGAGAAGAGAGACACACTAAATGAGAAAGAGAGAGAGGGAGTGTCGTTTGTATCAGCAATTCTGGCATAATTATGCCCTGTTGCCATATAATAGAAACAACAACACTTAAGCCCCTAACGAGCTGACAATTTTGCTGCCCCAGCGGCAACAACAACAACAACACCAACAACAACAACAACCACAACATCAACAATTTTATTACGCCTGCAATTGTAAATGTCAAAAAGTTGCACCCAGCTGTTGCTGTCGTTGTTATTGGCATGAGTTCCATAAACCAGCAACAACAGGAAGCAGAGGTAGTTTCCCGATGGGAGGCACTGAGGCAAGAACAGAAGCAGAGCTTGTAGCATCAACTGAGAGCCACAGCAGTAGCTCAATTTTCCACATATTTCATACAATGGGCTAACTAATCAATTTCTATTTCCGTAAAAAACACAATGAAAATCATTTTAAATGGAAACTATTTTCGTTCTTTTGTAAATTTGTTGATAATATTTGGCTCCTTAAAAGATAATTTAAAATGAACTAAATCTATAGCCAGTTTAAAGTTTAACTACCTACAAATATTAGTTTTTGAGAAGTTTATCTGATATTTGAAGTATAAGTAACTGAAAGGTATTTAAAAAATATATTTTCGAAATGATAATAAAAGAAGTGTTCAGCTTGTTTTAGAAAATTTCCAACTTTTCATTTTGTTGAAAGAATATTTCTCTATTTTAAATCTACGATTCTTTGAATACTTCAACCAATCTATCACCCATTGTGCAACCGTTGGCGTTGCACCTCCAAAAACGCACAATTATCGGGAGTCGTAGCCGCGTGGCGTCCACAAATTGGCAATTTGACTTGAGCCCGTTCGCGTTGTTTGTGTTTGTGGCAAAGGGGCTTTTGTTGGGTGAGTAAGGGGAGGGGTCAGTGGAGGTTTATAGAGACCACGCAATGGCGCTGCTGGAGACAATGATGAGGACAAGTCAATATGATGATTTAGTACACGGAAACTAAAGTCGACGGGGATTTAGCAAACGTTGAAGAGAAGCGGCAGATAATCATTAGCGAGGAGAGTGAGGGGGGAGATAGACTGGTGACTTTCATCTGTGGGTGCTGTTCTTCGTTGACAGTGTCTGGAAATTTAAGCTGGTTTCATAAAAAACACATTAATTCCAATTGGCAGCAATTGCAGTGGACGCCCGGTGAGCGTTTAGTGTTTTTAATAGAACAGTTCAGACCAAATCCCATTCGATACTGTGAGAATTAGCCTCTGTCTCAGATCCCTTACTTTAACCCAGTCCCTGTCTGGGATTTGGCCCCTTTATTCAGTTTGTCTGTTTGTCTGTCTGTCTATTTGTTGTTTGCCTTTGGTGTGCGGCAAAAGTACAAAAGGTAACACAAGAAATAAAGTTACACTCAAATTTAGCGGCAGTTCGAAGACTCGAACAAATAAACTTTCTGTAACTATCTCTGTACCTCTTTCTTTATCTATCTTTGTTGCTATATGTATGTCCAGACAATTCTCGAGTCCCTGCTAATTGTTTCTTTGTTGCTGGCCAAATGCGTGCACTTTGTTTTAAGTGCAGCCGATCGATCTATCCATCTATATACATATATAGCGTGAAAATGTGAAAAATATATTGAAAGAATGAGTCAGTGGGTTGAATGCAGTGAAGAACAGCTTCACAAAAAATGCCTAGAAACCTGTCAATGCAATACTATAATTTTAAAGATTAAATAAATAATAAAGTTTTTAAATATTTTGTATTTCAATTTAATGTTTACTGCAACTTGTACTCATTTATTTGTTTTATTTACATTTACATACTCAAATCCGTAATTAACCCCATTTTGTCCGACATACTTATAAATGCCGAGAAATCTCTCAATAGTGTTGAGAGACAAGTATGAAATCCAAGTTTAAAGGATATAAAAGTATATATTCAATACATTTTCGATATTAACATATTTGTTATTAAATTTAATGTATGTTTACGCGTATTCATTCAATTGACTACTTTATACAAACTTACTTAAATACATATTTGTAATTAAATATTTATATTTAATTTAATTGCATGCTTACCACAAGTCGTTCCCGTTTATTTATTATGCATACATTTACATACTCTTATTTGTAATTAACCCTATTTTAGCCGATATACTTATATATTTTATACCCCTTAACACCCTCGTTTCCCCTTTGTAGCGTCATCTGCAATATGGCAGCCAGTCGCTGTCACTTTGCCACTGACAGCTGTTCACTGCACGAACATGGCCGACATGTTGGTTGCTGCTGGAGGATGGTGGGTGGGGTTGGCAAAGGGGGGTTGGTGCGTGGGGTTAGGTGCTGCCTAGCCGACTACTTAACGGCACACGGCCCCAAAAGTGACAGGCGGGCCTCATCATTAAACTTTTGACACTATTAGCGGGCGGTCTGAGTTCGCCGTGTCGTCGTCTTGTTGTTGTGCCAACTTTGCCAGCAACAAAATGAAATCAAATCTAAAACAAAAGCAACAAAACATCATCGGTCAGGCTGTAAAATAATTTGAGAATAATATCATACCATGTCAGAAGCATCTCACAATCAATAAATTTCAGCCAAGAAAATGGCTGTGTTTAAGTTTTTCTTTCTTCTTTTTGTTTTTGTTTTTGCTCTTATTTTTTCGTATAGATATTGTGGTTATTTCAAAGTTTATTTTCAGTGGAAAGACAATTCAATTAGCTGCCCTGTCAAACTTTCCTTGTTCGTCTGTCCATCAGGCCAAGTGGCGGACGAGCTTAAACTCTGCTTTTTTAACTTGCCACATTTGTACTTGCATCACTTCTCCTCCTCCTCCTCCGCCACCTTCTACTTCTTTTTTTACTTCTTCTGCTTTGTGGCTCTGGTAATGAAGCAATTAATTATCGTATGGCCCATACCACATCCAAAGACATTTTTAGCAAAATTCCTGGGAGCAATTTTAAATGTTAAATGTTAAGTAATTCTTTCCCCTGTGTCCCGCATCGACGCATGTGGGTGAAATGTTTCGCTTCAAGTGTCCAACTCTTTGACATTTTGTGGTTGATATTTTAAGTGCCATCGGCTCTCTTTGCCTTCCTTGAACTCTTTTATTTCTGAAATGGAAGCAACAAAAAGATCTCGAAATTAATTCCGGCCACAAAATTGCTCTTGTTCTCTTAAAGCCATTATAAATTATCGGAGAATAAATTGAGTTAAAGTATTTATTTATAAAGTATTTTCAAATTTGAAATTATTCAAAAATTTATATAAAATTCGTTTTTTAATTCAATAGATTTCTTAGTCTAAATTTATATTCGAATATTTATATTCGAATTTGATAAACATATGTTCATGATACCGATTTTCTTGAAATCTTTCATTATAATACAACTAAATGCAGATTTCCAAAATGCAACCTTAATTTGCCCATCTGTTAGTTACACATTACCAATCTTTACTAGAAAATCTTTAGATTTTGCATTTGACTATCAAAACAGCCTCACAAACTAACCACAAACGAGGGAATTTTATAAGACCACGTATGTAGATGTTTATCGAAGGGATCATCATGTGGTTGACACCTACAACCTAAGGACAACCAAGCACAAATCTGCACATGTTGTAAGATGAGCAGCTAAATGCGAAGGGAACTAAAGAAAGAGCTGAAAGTTATCTTTGGTTCTAATCAGGATCTGCAGTGTGTTGTGTGTGTATCTATGTGTGTCTGGATCTTGATAGCGCCAGTTGTCGAGTTGAGGGTTTTTTTTCTTCTAGCACATGTGTAAACTCAAATTGCGTTGTTAAAATGCGTAAGGCGTTGACAATGAGCACACACAAAAACACACACACACACACACAACGTTGTTGGTCTTGGTCGGGTTTGGTAGCTCGTTTAGAGAACTTATCGAGCATCGGCTAGGACCTTGAGATGGGCCTAGGAAACAAGTTGATAAGCATTCAGCTCGATCAATGATAGCTTGCAGCAGTTGCAGGAAGCAGCTGCAGCTGTTGTTGTTGTTCCTGTTGCTGCCACTCAACAGTTGTTGCCAAAAAATAAAAAAAAATCTGTTGGCCTTGATCGAGGTGTGAATGAAGCTCAACTTACCCTGTAATTACGAGCCGCAAGTTTCCGTCTTCAGCAGGTGTCAAAATAATTAGGCGCCTACTTAACATTCACGTCCACATCCACATCCACGTCCACTTGAGTTTCGAGGGGAAAGAGTTAGAGAGTGAGCTTTACCAATTAACGATAATTATAGTCAACACCTTGCACTCAACGTGTCAAAATGTGCACAGGCCATCATGCAAAATGGCCAAAATGGCAAAAAACACCAAACACCAGAGTAAAGTTGCCTTAACACTAATTATGTGAGCTCATTCACTCGTTCACTCAGTTGAACATTCAGTCAGTCAGTCAGTCCGTCAGTCATTCAATCAGTCAGTCAAAGTCAACGAAATGCAATCCAAAAACAAAAATATACTTAGCAAGTGTGAAGTTGATAGCCTCGCGCTCCTTCATTAATCATTTGGTTGTTAACAGGCCACTTGGTCCGCTTGACAGGCCCTCAACCGAATCCGACTGACTCCGAATTGGACTCGATTTGGCAACTTGAAGGTCTCTTAACCAACTCTGACTCAAATGCCTGCAGTTTGGTAATCAGCCAAAAAAGGAAGAAATACATTGTAAAACAGTGCGAAATTTTGCAGAGTTAAGAGGTTAATTTGCTCGTCAGTTGATGATAAAAAATAAATTAGTATTAATGTTATAGCCAAACCAATATGTATGGTACATCATGTAAGAACAGACATAATGCCTCGACATAATATTCCAGTATAGTTTATGTGCTAGTATATATAATTCATATATATTTATAATTTGTGTATTCGAATATATGTCATTTATTGTGAATTTCTATTGAGATTGTTTTGTTTCTGCTGATGATATTCAGCCTATAAGGAATAAATAAATAAATTGTGAAACAATAAGAAATTTCACACAGTTAAAAGGTCAATTTTCTCGTACTTCTTAAGGAACACAGTTAATGATAACAGATAAATTGGTCAAAATCAAACACCTACATACTTATATTATACAAGAACAGAAGTAATACCTTCACCTAATTCCATTATAATTTATTTTCTATATTTATACTTCATACTTATCAGAATATCTTTCATTAATTGTGAATTTCTTTTGAGATTGTTTTGTTTCTGCTGTCGATAGGATGACTCTCAATCACCCTCTCTTTAAAATTGGTACTCGTAATCTGCAATTATTTTGGTGCTGACTTTCTCTCAGTTTATTGCCAACTAACCCAGTAAAAGCCAGTCAATGATTGCAATGACGTCTGATTAATGTTTATAGTCACACCTACTCAACTGCAAAGGTGCCAAAAAATATATAAAAATGAAACCAGAATTTACACCTGCAACACGCACAAAATTGCAAGTCAGGCTAAAGGCGGCAAAATCCACACGAGAGAGAGACTTCTGGCTCTGGCTTTGGTTCTGGATCAGACCAGACTCAGAGTTTGGGTTCAAAAAAGAAAAAAAGTGGCAAACAGGAAGCCATAAATAAAAATTAGAGAACTCATATACGAGCTACGCATATAACATATCATTTGATATAATTTCTAACACACTCCTAAGTCCCAGTCGCAGTCAAAGTACCAGCCTCAGTTCCAGTCCGGGTCTCTGTCTGGGATTCAGACGCAGTCTCTGAAGTTGTTTGGTTCGCTGCAGGTGCAGTTTACAGTTGTTGATTGGCGGCCATTTAACGCTGCGTGAGTTGGCTAAGATCGAGGCGCCCTTAGCCAACACATTTTCTAGGCGTTAACTGTAATTCGTTGGCCCTGGCAAACACAGCAGGAACTGCCACCTTGGCCAACAACAGAAGCTGCAACACCAACTCGACCAAGCAAATAATATTCGTGTTTTTTTTCATTCTCAATTTTGACTGTATCTTTTGTCTCTTTCTTTAATTATGGGTTCGCTTTTTGGTTAATTAAAAAGGCTCGAACCACCGCAACACATGTTTCTCTTAAAGGATATCCTTGGCCAACACCTTTTGCCTTTGCCTTTTACCGTCCGCTTGTTATGCATTTAAGTATCTTTCGCGCTGTGATATGGCGCCGCCGGCCAATTAAAGCACTTGCCTTTTAAATCGTCATATACACTCAGTAACATATAGTTTATAGTGTTTATGATCTCAGATACAGCACCCGAGGACATGCAAGATCATTTAGTATATGATTTTTGTTTTACAACATTCCAAGCTGAAAGACATAAGAAATTATACGGTCTAAATTGTCTTCTGTTTTTGTTTTTGGTTTCAAGGTGATTTTTTAGAAATGCAAGGCAAGTAGTAAAAGATCTGAAAGCGGCCAGTCAAAGGCTCAACGATAGTAAACAAAAACGATGAAGAAACAATTATTATTTTTTCTATTATTTATTAAAGGATATTTAGCTGACTCGAGGTCTTCTTACAAAATAGAACACAGAAACACTTGTCTAAAAATTGTAATTAAAAAACAAATGTAAACTATATTAAATTTAATATTTTCTTAAAACATATACTGTGAAAGAAAAAAGAAAACTAAATAAATGAGATTAATTAAAAATTAAAAAAATGGTAGTACTTCAAAAATCAATTGAAAGATCTATCTAAATCTTGAAGTATTCAGATCATGCTAGGAAATATTATTCTAAATTCTTAACATAGTAGTATTATGAAAACCTTTAAGACAACTTAGAGCTGAGTGCTGAAAGAAAAAGACCAACATTTCTTATTTACAAAGCTTCTACTCCAGCTACATTATCATATGTAGTATAATCCGTTATCAGCCCTTTTCAGTCTAGACAAAACCCCAAAATCAACAACATATGAAAACATTGGCTGAATAGAACAGAAAAAGAAACACAAACCAAATACACACGCCTCAAATATTTTCAGTTAATCATGTCTCACGTCTTTGGGTCCTGTGATGGGCAGATTCCACGAATACCAAAGTGCGCTCAGGAGTAACTGACGAGAGATGTGGAAAACTTACATAATAATTGATGACATAGGACACACGTAGTACATGTCACAATGTGTGTGTGTGTGTGCGTAGAGTTGGGGTAAGAAAAAACAACAAGAAAAACAATGGGGAAACTATCTAATGATCGATATCAGCTAGAACAAAGAGCGAAGAGACATAGACAATGTCGCTCGACCGACTGACTACCTTGGCGGTTGGTCTCTGGGTTTGAGATTGGGTTTTGAGTTTGTTCTTAGACCTTGGCAAGTACGTGAGCCAGCCCCGCAGTTGACAAAGGGCCGTTGACAATGCCCAAAGACAAGCCCAAAGGACAACAACGCATGCTGATGAGAATCTAAAAACGCACACGAAAAATATTGAAGGAAAAAAAAAGAGAAGACAAACAACAACAATGAGAGGCAGCAAACAAATTTGTGGTTATCTGTCGAAACAGGTAGGGCCACATTTGCGATTAAGATCACCTGAGAACTGAGTCGGAGACTGAGACTCAGAATCTCTTCTTCTCCCTTTTCTGTCTCTTTTTGAATACATCTCATGTCATCTTTTTGTCAACATTGTCGTTCTACGTGGCTAGAATTGAGGAATCATTACGAGTCTCTATTTCAACTTTGCTGAAAGCGTGAAAAATATCAATTTACGCTTTAAACTACGCCCAAGTGCACTATCATTGCAATCAGTTAAGTGTTTTGGCTTGACATCGAGAAGAGCAAATCTTTTTGTGATTGCCGCAAGGATCCTTATTACATCTGCTCGACTGGTATTTTCAGATGATCCCATTGTTAGCTTAAGTTATAGACAGCTGTATATAGAGGCAGTTAGAAATGTGTACCATATTATGCAAAAAGAAAAAAATAAGAAAAAATTAATAGTAATTAAAATATTAAATTTAATATTCTTCCTTTGTAGTTGTGCTTAAAATATTAAAGTTATTTATTAATTAATGCATATAATAAAAACTATTCACATAGATGTTCATCCTATTTAGTTTTTATCAGTTAATTTAAATTGTAATTGATAAAAAATATAATTGAATTAATTTGTATTATTTTTTACTTCCATTCAAATCCCAAATATTTAACCCAAATTAATGATATTGAAACGTATTTAATTGAAAAATATCTTTGTATTTATTGGCACAGTTGTTAACGAAGTTCAACACACTTGGCTCAATGAAGTGTTTGCCAATTAGGGAGACCTGAGAGCCCACAACGCCGTTAGCATGTTATCGATGCATATTATCAACGCCTTCGATAAACTGTTAACTAAACTTCTGAACTTCTGGCTATAGGCTAACAGTACTCTTTTTGAAAATTGATACCATTAGCCAGCAGAGTGTGCTGAGTTTCGTGCAGCATGCAACACGTGCCCCAATGAATTATGGCTGGCCAAAAGTTTTTCTTGCAGCTTTAATATGCAACAGCAGCTGCCTTCTGCCTTCTTGCCTGCTACTGCTGCCTGCTGCAAGTGAGTGACCATCTTACAAAGCTCTCTCTACATGTACTGCCCTGACTTCTACCTTGCCCCTTGCCCAACTCGTGTATCCATAACGAAGGAAATAGTTGCACGCGTTGTGGCCTGAAGTATCTCATAAGTAGCGCAAACGAAGCACTTACGCCCAGGCATTAGAGCTGGATATGTCAGATGCCTCTCGAACTGTCCTGTCGTCAATAATAAATAAATATGTGTCTATGCTGTGGCATGCCACCAACTTGAGGACAGCTCCTCTGGGCACAAACAAATACACAACAAAACAAAACAAAACAAGCAAATGTTGATGAGGGAGGGGTCAAGGGAATAGGGGACAAGGGGCAGGTAAGAACTAAGTAAGTATTACAGTCCCTGTTGAAGTCTCGCTGTCGTTGGCTGCCCGCACATCTAATCCGACTCTGGACTCTGCCTGGACAAAAGTAAAGTAAAATGAAATACGTAGAATAGAATAGAATGAATAGAATTTTTATTGCATAACCGTTTTGTGGCCGAGCATGGAGGTCCTTGCGTATAATAAGGACATTGGACAAAAACCCTTGACTTGGCTTTGCCAGCGTACTAATGATGACACACATTTCATATCTTGATCGCTTCGCTCCCTCACTCTTTCCCATATCCATGCTAAGGACACGAAGTGCACACAACTCGCTTGTCAAAATAAATTGAAGCACATGCTTAGGCGCGCTCAATGCTATTAACATTCACCATGAACAGGACAGGATAGAACACAGCTCCACTCATCACAATGCTATAGAAAGGTACAGGAATATCTAACCAAGGACTCACATAACTTAAAACCACATCCAGTGCGTTTGGGGCGTTGACAAGAAACGAGTACCAAAGTCACTATCAGAAGTTTATGATCTCATTTAATATCTTGTATCTCAGAACTCGACTGGCTTATGAAAATGGGGCGTACAACAAATTGACTACCTACGAGTGTGAATACGACTTGTTTTGGCATTTCCATCCTCAACTACTGTTTGGTAGCCCTTACAGGTGTTTAGCTACTGTCCTTTAAGGAGGTCCCTCAAATGCACCTGCCTAAAAGAGTACGTTTTTAATGAACTCCAAAGAGGATCTTACAACTCCTTTTCTCCGAATTTAAAGGGGTGTTCATTAAAAAAAAAAAAAATAGTTTTCTCTATTAAATACAATCTAATATTTAAGAGCCATCAGCTGTTGCTAATTTATAGTATTTACCTATTTTTAAGATCGTTAAAGAACAAGAACAATTATATTTTATTTACTAAATAATACTATGCTGAATAAAATTGAAGTAAATGTTTAGTAAATCGAAATATTTAAGCAAAATTAATGTTTGTAGTCAAAATTCTATAATTAGGTCTCACTTCTTATTTGCAAAGTTTCATTTTACAAGTTCCGAGTGTTAATTGTTGTTCAAGTGGAGTTCAAAGGCCATGAAATTTGTCATTTACTCGAAATTAACATTTCCGAAAAAGATTCTGTTCTCACCATGTCAAGGCGTCATGTATGTTTAATTATTTCGTCAAAATGTGAAATGTTTAATTTTTGATTGATGACACGCACAAATTTGTCTGAACAAAATGCAAAACAGCATGTTGCAACAATACATGCCAACAACAACAACAATATCTGAACATATTATGCATGCAGTGCACACAGCTACATATACGGATGCAGATAGAAATACATTTACCGATACAGATACAAGATGCAAAGCCCACAACATTTGATGAATGAGCGGAGAAATATACAAATGTTAAGTACATGCAACAACAGCAACAAATGCAATTGAACAAGTGCCACAACAACAACAACAAGAACAATAATTATTAAATGTATTTGTGAGGGCGTTGAAAGCTGTATTGTGGGCGGGGTGCTACAGAATATATACATATGTACATGATAAATCTTAATTTATAGATGAGTAGCAGCATCAAAACAAACCCGACTCTCTCTCTCTGCATAATTTTGGAGCCTCTTTCTGATAGTTCCATGTCGAAAATTCTCTTTCATATGTCAAAAATTAAGTTATGACAGATGACCAAACGTTCTCTCTCATTCTCTGTCTCTTTTCGGTCAGCTGTCAACTCATCCGCTGCTTTACAACTTTGTTTGGTCTCATAAATTTTGAAAGTTTCGTTCATATAGTCGGGGCTTTTTTTAAAAGGGCGGGTCCCCATATAAAACGACATTATGATGGATTAGTTTTGGAAATGCTTGGCGTTTTTCTGCTCAGTTGCGCTCCATGGTTGATATGTCTGGCAGCATTTGATGATAATCGCAGCATTTCTGTATATCAAATTGAGCTGTGAACTTATTTTTGTGGTCATTTCAATGATATGGGAATGCTGTAAATGGAACTGACAACACAATTAGAGTTCGTTTAGTATAAGACAATGGTCATCTGCAGTCTAACATGAATGTCAAATCGATCAGTTGAAACTTTAACTTAACTTTTTATAACATTTTCTTAGCCTTTTTTCTCTTCTAGCTAGTACAATAACGCCACCTATTGACATTTTCGTGAACTAACTAAGCAGGTGTTCACTTTATTGATTAGGGTAAAAGATATTTTCCAATCAGGTAAATCATTGGACCAGCAGTAAGAATTCTTAGTTGATAAAAAATTGTTTAATATATAGCAGATATTTATTTCATATAAGAAATTCTCTACTTGGAGAACCTGTCCATAGTGTTTGGCATTCAAGTGAGGCTATCTCATTTGTGGCATCTTTGAGTTTCCTTTCCCGTCGCATCATTACAAAGATGATAAAAATGTATCTCATCTCTCATCTTGTGTGCTTGGGCCCGACTGACTCCACCTTGCAACCATTTTGACTGTCAATGCTGCCAACTAAATGTCGCATGCCGCGTGTGCAACATTTTATCACTTCAGTCAGACCGTATAATTTAACGTAAAATCTCTGAGGCCATGCGAGACCCAATGGCAACTCTGAGGGACTCTGCGAGACATTGGGAGACACATGTGGCTGCCACAAATGGTGACAACTATTTGCACAGTTGGCTAACTGATGCGCGTTTCTCCCGATGTTGTTTTAGGCACGCTTTGCCATACCACAGCAACAAATACAGATACAGATACATTTACAGATACATTTACAGATACATTTATGCAAAGAGTTGGCCATAATTAATATAGAAACACTTGCAACAACAATTAGCAGCAGTCGGCGGCCAGAAAAACAAAGCTAATTAGCTGGCAAATAATAGATGAACCTAAAACGATTTAGAAATGCCCTTTCAAAGAGTCTATAAATACTATGTACATATATATAAAATATTATATATTTCAACATATTCTAGAGTATTTAAGAGAGTATATGGATATACTCTAGACTCTAGAGTATTTCAAACAGTCTATAGATACATTCTATTTTATATTCTCAAATAATATAGAGTATTTATACTTCGACCATTCAATCGATTCTGTTGATTATTTGTTGTTGCTCAAAACAAACGCCTTCAAAATTATTTGGGGTGTTTGTGGCAATTAGCGCCAAAAGAAAGAAGAAATAAAAACAAAGGCAAAAGCAATAGTAGGTAATAATAGCAACAAATGTGCCATCATTTAAATATAGGCTCAATCGAATTAAGCAATTAGAGATTATGCTAATTACGATCCCCAAACATCCCATCGAAAGCCGAACCCATTCTGCCCCCGAATGTATTATCTAAGTTCGACTTCCGGGCTCGGTTTCCGTTAAAACTGTAACCCTAAGAGACCTAAAGTAAGATTTATGTATTTACTTCAATCCATAATATATTTTTGTTGTATTTTTCTTTATTTTTGTGAGTAAGAGAACGTTTGGCTCCTATAATTGCTTTGGGAGATTTCTGTTTCTTTTTTCTTTGGTTCGAGGTGTGTCTGCATTTTTATTTGGAGCACTTCAAAGCGTTCCGCTTAGTCCCTCTCTCTCTCTCAATGATATTTTAGTTATTTTTCCATATTTATTTTCGTTATCATGGACCCAGCAACAATAACAACAACAACAACACATAATTAGTGTAATTAACGCTTTTTGGCTGAGTGCGTGCAGAAAATTGTGTGTGAAAGTGCGTGGCGCTTTTTGAATGTTTTGTTTTCCCATTTGTTGTTCTTTTATTGTTGTTCTAAAGTTCGTTCAACTGATTTATGAGCTCCGCAGCGATTGCAGTTCCGATTGACTGCAATTGAGACCGAGACTGAGACTGAGACAGAAACTCCAAAGTTGGCCGGGACTGTTGGCCAACGACTGCTCCCAGCACTCGTGTTAATTTGTGAATAATCTTTGTGGTCTGCACGAAATGCAAACAGAAAGTTGCACTGAAAACGGGAATCTTACGGATGCAGTTCGATCCAGTTGAAGACAGTTGAAGATAGTTGAGAAATTTGCTAGATATATGTAGATAGCAAAGAACCAGATATCCAGATGAGTGCTTAGATTGATGGCCATAGATTGCAGAATAGTTTAATTAGCAGTCAGATTGCCAGGTTCAGGTAACAGACAGATTGTTTTACGATTTTATCATGAAATTAGTTGGTATAGACAGTTGGATTGATTAATATTTGACGCTTTAATTAGCGGTCCTATCAAAAAGGAAGTCGAATGAGATCGTTAAATGGATAGAGTTAATAATTGATCTGCATTAATTAAATAGAATAAATTTGATTCTAAATCTAATAATGTGGTTTGCATTTTTTAATTAACTTAAGACTTTATCTGTTTTTTTTGAATCAGTAGTATTGTCTGAAAAACTTCTTGAACCACCCCTAGTCGAAATAATCCTGGCACCCACACAAACGACTTGTTTACCACATCAAATCTAATAAAATCACCACGCACAATTTGTAGCCATCAATTGGGCGTCAATGACAGGCAGACATTGCAAAGAGACGAGGACTTGGACAGTTTTGGAACTGAGAAGTCGCAGTGAGTCTGAATTTTGGGAATTTGGAGCTGGGGTCCTGAGCAACAGACATCTTCGAAGCGAATGACAAATCTTTTGGCATACGTTTGGCATAATATAATAATAACGAGTAGCTTTGTAATGGCTCTACATATTTTCATTCGCACTGAATTTGATTGACATAGCCTGGTCCACCCCCAGCAATCCCCCTCACTTCCCTTTCCATCATATAGAATTTGCTGTCTCTCGATTGCTTCTCTGTGGAGGGAGGAGGTTCACAAGTGATGAAATAAATCATTTTGGGAGTGGCAGAATGAGATATAGACACGTGATGATGAGATGGAGATGCGTTGCACAGATATAGCTACAATTTGCTGCTGTTGTTGTTGTTGTTGCTGCTGTTGTTGCTGCTGTTGTTGCTGCTGTTGTTGCTGCTGTTGTTGTTGTTGCTGTTGTTGTTGTAGCAAGTGCAAGTGTCAATTACAAACCATGTCAAAAATGTCAAACTCTGTGAGTGACTGGCTATGAGAGAAGGGCACAAAATAAGTGAGAATATTCTACGGAAAAGAGTTTGAAAGCAGAGCTACCCTGTAAATGGTTTTGTAAAATACTAAAAAATGTATTTTACAGAATTTTAGTTAAATCTTTTTTATTTGTCTGATGTCTTTGAAACATAGCACAGCATCATTCAATTAACTTTCTAATCTTAGCTTTGGTATAAACTTTGCTTATCAAAATAAGAAAAATACATTAAACTGGGTACCTTGTAAAAGGATAACATAATGTACAAAAATTGTGTTTAAAATTAATTTCTTAACTTTGCTTAAGTAAAAACTTTTGTTTTTTTGATTTGTAGTTTCGAACAGCAATAGGGATACCCTGCAAAAAAGAGCAGTCCAGTCAATGCCCGCATTGGCTGGGTATTTGCACCCCGCATGGAAACTTGTGGAGACCTGGAGGGTCGTCATCCTCTCATCCTTCATCTCATCTCATCCCATCCCTTCTCATCTCATCTCATCCCCATCCTGTTTTCTCATTCCCATCGACATCGACAAGTTTGTCCTGTCAGCGCGGCACTCGCGTAGAGTTTATTACATCAATTTGTGTGTGCGAGTTCCCTTTCCCAGAGCCCTCTCCTTTCACCCTCGCCTGTTGTATAACCATTTCAGGCGTGTATGAGAAATTTGATACAAATGAGTTTTCACACTTTGCGTTCGTTCCATGCGAGTATCTGCGAGCACTTGTGTCTACTGTATCTATGGAACGTTGTTGTTGTATCTCACTCGCTTCAGTATCCTTTTCCATCAACGTGTAAATTGTGTGCTGTCAAACTTATGACATTCAGCGATGATATGCCAGCGTCACATTTGTTTACCAGCCACAACAACAATAGAAGCATACAACATATATATGTATATATATATAGTAAAAGATACATATAGAGCAAAAGATACAAAAGAATCTACCACAAGCGCGAGCGCGTTACTGTAAATTAGATTTCGTTTAGGGCGACTTTTTTTTTCGGTTCTTTTCTATTTGCTGCAAATTGCTTTGAGAGCTCTACAGGGAGAACCAAGAGGAACTATACGAAACTGAGGCATGATATCCAAAGTAATATTCTTCGCATATTAATTGCTGCTCATTTTCATGTCTGCCCCGCACTCATATGCAATTAATTTTTGTCGTCTCGCTGTGACACAGACCCGAAATAGGGTTTTCCTTTTTAATTACTTCTCACAAGGGGCCATTATTGTCACCACTTGCTGTCGCTAGGGGAGTAGGGTAGGGTGAAGACTGGACCCTCCCCATATGCTCATTTATAGTTTCTATATTATTATATTTTTCTAGTGCAAAACACAATTGAAAGCAACAGCTGAGTAGCAATTGATCTAATTGGATAGCACACAAGTGCATATTAGTTTCGGAAAATGCTCGTAGATGGCGCTTATTGAAAAAAGGCCAATTGGAAATATAATTGGGAATTGAAAACTAATTCGCTTTCATATGAGATAGTTGAGCCAAAAGGATTATCTAATACTTATACTAAAGAAAAAGTTACTTTAATGTCCCCTGTTCTCTCCATCATATAAAATTTAGATTGTTCCCTTTTAAAATGAAAACTTTTTCGCGGGTAGCCTCTTAATGTGCTATGATTACAGGGTATTGTAACATTATTTATGACAATTCGATGAAGCGAGCAGCCAAAATGCAGCGACAACCTCATGTTGAGTGTCTCACACTCAGTTGACGGCATTTAAAGGCAGCGGTTACAAGCCAATGAGCAGCTGCTAGCCAAATGACTGGAGCTGTTCTCAGCCATGACAACAGTAACAGTAACAACAACAACAACAACAACAGTAACAGTAACAACAACAACAGTAACAGTAACAACAACAACAGTAACAGTGACAACAACAACAGTAACAGTAACAACAGCATTGCAACATTGTGGGGTAATGGCTTAGCACGTTGCACATTGACGCGTTGCGTTGCATTGTGTTGGCTTTATATATTGGTCAGTTAAGACATGTCACTGGGCACGCCCTCCCCTGACGGGCTGGTTGACTGCCCCAGTAACTATACACACACACACACACATACAGAGGAAAAATTTCACGCATCAGTTGTGTGGCAACATGGCCAAAGGAGAGGCACGAAACTCGCGCAATTAGAACGCCATTAAAAGGGGCAACAATGTTGAATGCTGTTACTGCGAATATTCGTACCTGCAACCAAACTGGCAACGCCCCCATTATTCATGCTTTCAGTTTGCCAACCGTCCAGCTGTAGTTGGCCAAAAGAGGGGTTAGGTGGCGTAGGGAGGGGCAACTTTTGAGCCTGCTAAATGGAGATCGATGGCTGAGCGTGGTCTCATTAATCAAATGACAAGTAAGCGTTGGCCGACTTCGAATGCACTCCATGAGTGCACGAATGAGTGCATGAATGAATGACGCGCCGTTGCACCTCTGTTACCTCCCCTTACCCTTACCCCTACCCTTCTTCTTCCCCTTCTCCCCATCACCATGTTTTGAGCTGCTGTTCTACAGCAAAAATTAAAGGCGCGCTTTCCAATTGAATCGAGGCAACAGAGCGGAAATGTAATGGTTGCTGCAACACTTCGATCAATAATCAGCTTTACAAATACTCACACATAGGTATACACACACAGATACACACACATACACATACACTTAAAAGCTGGCATCACGATAAGTGAATTTCACTTGCTGCCTAAAGAATAAAAATGCATTTTTTTGTGCTTGCCTTTGACTTTGGGCTTGCAGATTTGGGCTTGTCTCTTGAGTTGGTCAAATTAAATATGTCCTCCAGTCTCAGCATCCCAACCTTTAAATTAGTTGGGCGTCAAATTAAATTGTGAGCCACATTTTACGCGGAATTTACACATACTACACCCTAGGCCAAAGGTTGACTTCGTTTGACTGGCATAAACAGGTCCATTAATTAACTAAAGTAGCGTCTTTTACTTTGACAATTTCGGGGGCTAATTTTTTTTTTAAATTTTTTCGTTCTTCTTTTGGGCTGACATTGACAGAAACCTCAAGGGCTGCTGCAATTGCATTTTAATGCGAGTTTTAAACCGTTAAGCGCTGCAAATTGAACAGTTTTTTCATTGTTAATTTTTAAAGACACAATTCTGAGACTGAGAAAGAGAAAATCAAAAAGAATGCAAATTTACAGGATCAGGAAACTTTTAAATTTGTAACTGGGAAAGCAAAGCTAAACAAAAGTAAAATGCAAATGCATAAAAAATATTACTTGATTTAAATTTTAAATAATTATTTTATTTATTTCAATAAATTTCTCTCCAATTCTTATTTTAAGGTTTGAATTAATTGCATAATTTCAGTTTTAGTTTTAATTTATATTAATCTGTTTTAATATTTATACTAACATTTTTTTTTTACGTCGTTCGATGAAAATGTAAAAATAAATAAAGCATATATCAAAAATTGAATTATAATACCGTGAAGTCTATTTATAAGATGGCGTTAAAAATGTGTGTGCAAACACTATTTCATGTATTCGTATCATGTATTCGTTGTCTTATATCATGATATGATTTCACGCTATGTCCTAACGTATAAACCTAGTATTGTTAATTGACAGTATTGTGAAACGGTCTTTAAAGCTGTCACATAGTTGCCTCGTTGTAAGCTGTCAAATAACGTTAAAGCAAAATTATTACAAACTGAACTCTCACAATTTATTATACATTGTTAAAAGATATCACAAAAGAAAATGGCCCACAAGTAAGTTAAAACATCTGACTTTTCAAACAACTTATTGCTAATTATATTGCAGTATTCGCTCGCCTGTGTGTACTTGGGTAGGTTGGTTCCTCAGCCGCCCAGTTAACGATTTTCTTTGCCGTGTGCCCTATGATTATATTGGGGACAGATTTAACCTGACAGGGCTGGAATCGATGGTGCCGAACTATCAACAGACCCTTGAAGTTATAATGGATACTGAGTTTGACCCGAACAACGAATTTTATTCAATGGAAATGGATCCTGACACGACAGCCCAATTATATGGCCTGATCCATGCTCGATATATCCTAAGTACGAACGGCTTGGAGGCTATGAGTCTAAAGTATCAACGGGGCGATTTTGGAATCTGTCCTCGCATTTATTGCAATGGTCAATTTATGTTGCCCGTGGGTCTAACGGATCGTCCTGGGGAGTCGCATGTAAAGGTCTATTGTCCACGTTGCAGGGATGTCTATCAGCCGCACGATCGTTACGCTCTACTTGATGGGGCAATGTTTGGATGCAGCTTTCCACACGCGTTTTTCATGCAAATGCCATATCTGCTGCCGATACCACCGATTGAGAAATACACGCCACGGTAAGTTTATCTTGTACATCAGGCATCAGTATTTACAAGGATAATATCAATATACTTGCAGCTTATATGGCTTCAAGATACATCAGTCGGCACTAGAACCACCATCAACAGAGGCAAAGGTCAAACTTTCATCCAACACAATGGATACCTCAACAAATGTACGCTCTTCAAAGCAACGTTTTAGCTTTACACTTGATTAAGAGATGAATTAGAATCGAAGTCTTGGCAAGTTAATATAGCAACGTCCTCCACACACCGCTCTCAGAAGAATAAGAATACTTGAACTATGAAAGTAAATTGATCTGTAAATTATGGCATTTTTCAACACAAAACATCTATAACACCTTCACTGCAATATGTAAATAAAGCGCTGATCTAATGTTCATTAAATTAATGTCTCCATTTGTAAGGTAAATCTTCAACTACTTAGTTAAGGTGAGACAGTTAAGAGCAGTCAATTCGACAACATGGCAGATAATTGAGACTAAAATGTTCATTTCGTATTAACCTCATTCCCAGAGTGTAACCACGAAAGTTTCTGAAAATTTCGTAGAGTTCTCTTCCAATAGTTGGTTTGGTATTGATCTGTAATTGACTGCAGGGCATATCAGAACACTAAATCATCGTGGCTGTCTCGATTAATGACAGCTCATGAACTAAGCCACAACTAAATTGTGTTTCTTTTGTTGTTTTTGCTTGTTTTTTGTATTATTTTGGTTTGTGGTTGTGCCATCTCCTTAGCACCTTGGCACTAAACTGGGTCCTCAATTGTGGCACAACATGCCCAGTTACCCACTAACACACCAGCTGACAATTAAGATGCACATACATAGATAACCAAGCACTCCCATCCACAACTGGCAACTGGCAACCAGGCACTGACTGCCTGGACTGGCACCTTTATCCCAGCGCATACGCAATTTGGGCAAACTGACAGGCGGCAAACGGATGTGGCAAACGGACTGAGAAAGTAACGGCAACAGCAACAACAACAGCAACGGCGACATGCAACCGACTCTAACAACAGTTCGTGTTGCTTGTGAAAATTGCGCAGGCGCACCTTTCGCCAGGTAAAAGATACGAGACTATGTACAGAGACAGAAAGAGAGACTCCAAGTCGAGAGTCCAACTGCAACTGCAACTGCAACTCAGACATGAAGACAGACACAATTGTCGCCTCAATGCCATCGTAAATCGTGTAATTCCCTGCCTGCAACTCTCAAATAAGAAAAAGTTGCGCTGTGAAAACTTTGAACTCAATGCTGGGCCTTGTGGGCGTTGTGACACACAAATAAACACAAAAGATGTTTGAAATCTCTAAACGTATTTTTTTTGGTTCTTTTAATTTTTAATTGATTTGTTCTTGCTGTTTTGCCAGCTTGTAATTGCCGCCTTGGCCAGCAACAATGTTAGCTGCAGCGCGCATTACTCATACGCCGCGTGCAACGTGTGGAATTCGTGTACAATTTTCCGCTTGCCACTTAAACGTTTCTGAGCTCAGCACAAATGTTATGTTATTGCCAAATCATTAACTCGACCACTCGAGCATATGGCCGGCAAACATTTTTTTACTTATTTCCTTTTTGTTTCTCATTTTATTTTAGTTTTGTTACTTGATTTTTTTTTGTTAATAATTTATTGGCACTGAGCAACAACGACATCAATCACTTTTTCGGTACGCTTTTCAATGCAACTTTGTGCTGAATGAAAACAAATGTTCGATTGCCGCAAAGTATGTAAAGTCTGCTATTAACTGAAAATGCCACAGGGTATGTTCACTTTTTTGTGAGCTATGTAATGTACTTTATCACTTTACGTAAATTTAAATAATTAATAATAGGCTTTGATAACAAAGACAATATTGAGAAAATTCTGCAAATTTAAATCATGATAAGGTTTTAATATTTTAAAGTTGTTAAAAACATAAAAATCCTATTAAAATTGTATGTCTTTAATATTTAAAGATAAAGTTGAATCATCTCATTCAAAAAATGGAGGAAGAACATACTTTATAGGTTTTCAAATTAACAAACTTAAATGTTCATTCAAAATGCTGTATTTTTATTAAATATTATATTTATAGTTCACAAATTTTAATTAAGACATTTTAATTAGCTTTATTGTTTTTCGCAATATGTTCCTAAGTATTTTATTTTCTATTCGTATATAATTTAAATGACTCCTTTCCCAGGTTATCTTTAAGATGTTCATTATATTTGTTAGAGCAGCAGTATATTCGTATCTTTCACTGAATGAGTTTCAACTTGTTTGTTTCTGTTGTTGTCATTGGCTTTTGTGCTAATGGTTTTTTGGGTTTGATTTCGACATTGTTTGGTGGAGCTAGACCCTGTGCCCAGGTTTATTGATGATTGTTTCGTCGCTGACAGCACAAAGGAAACTCAAAGCTGCTCCCCGACGACGTTGTGATTTGACTTACTGCTCGAGTTGAGTTGAGTTGCAGCGCCCCAAAAAGAAATTTGCATACAGTTGAGGTTGAGGTCTTTGCTGACCAAAAATGGCAGCCGCCATGCAAATGAGCAACGTTCCAACCAACTATCCAACTATTCCTGCTCGTAATAAAGTGATATGCGTGCATTGAAACAATGGGAGTATAAAATTAACATAATAAAAGCCAATGTCCGAGGAAAGTGGCCACAGGATGCACAAATACTCACGAGTACTCAGCGCATCCGATTCAAAATCCAAATCCAACAATGACCGATTCACGTAAACTCATTTCACTTTGAATGTCAGCGGAGCAATTGTCCAGTTTTTGTTTTACTAGAATGGGATGACAAGAGGGGAAATATCCGAGGAGGGGTTAAAGTGTGACACGCATTTCAGTCACGCGCTTTCAAGTTACGTGCTGGACATTTGATCAGAATGAGTATCTGTATCTGCATCTGCAACTGTATCTATATCTGCATTTGCATCTGTATCTGAAAATGACTCTGAATATTGCGTGCGATGCTGTGCAGCGGCATTGGGTCAGTAACTGGGTACAAAGCCCTGGGACCGTGTCAGACATGACACAGTTATGCGATTTATGTAACTGAGAATTATGTGTCAAAGCTGCAATAGTGACAATGACGCAGTTTGTTGCCCGTTTCCAGTTGAAGTTGCCATTGCCAAAGCTGTTGACAAGAAAAACGTTCAACCTCAGTGCCAAGTGGCCCAACTACTGTGGAATGTGGCAACGAAAACCAAATGCTCTCCAATACTCAGGTGAAACGTTGCTGAAAATCAATCCGACTTACTTTACGAAAATTTGTGAAAAGATTTTGTTCAAAATTGGGAAGGAATTCTTGAAAGGTAGTATCAATTGAAAACTTAATATTTTTTAATTACTTAGCATAAATGTTACATGAAAATATATATTTTTTAAATGCTGTAAAATTGAAAATATAATCCGGAACAGATCTGTATATTTTCGTTAATATTATATAATTAAATAAAATAAATAAAGTATTCTAATTATAGGCTACTTGAATCACTTATATGCTTTTCTTTTACAATAATATACCTATGTTATATTATATATCGTAGAGTTCTACACTATTAAAAGCAATTTTGGGGTATCCAAAAAATGCTGTGTTGTATTAATGTTGGCAACAAAACCACTTCAAGTGGAGACACAGAAATTATGCGTAACAACGCGCTCGCCATCAATGGGGCTCTATAGTTTTGCAGTTGACATTTTGGGCTTTTCAAGCTGGCTAGGCGTGTGCACAAGATCAGGCCCAGACCCTGCTCAGTTCCCTCCCTCGCCCTGGCCAGAGTCGAGCAGACAGCTGGCCCACAATAAAGTTAGGCGAAAATATGGCCAACTGAAACGACAATGAGCAGTCAGTTGGTAACTGGGCAGCGACAGACGTGAAATGCCGTTCCATGCCTATCACAAGACTCTCCCAGACCCAGACACACAACTGATATGCAAATTGCTTGCCAAGGCTTCAAGTGACAACTACACCACATACAGAGGTAGAGACAGAGACAGAAACTGAACCACCAAAAGACAAACTAAATTCAGTTTCTAGTCATTCTATTAAATAGGTCAAGCATGGGTGGTAAAATTATATCTGTGCCTTGTTTAATTACTGAGTCCAAAACTGACCAAGTTTTCAGTTGGGTACATACCAAGTTGAAAGTAGGAGGCACTTGGTGGATAAACTCCAATTTAAACAGAAAAATTTAAGCAAATTTTAATTGAACAAGACTCAAAATGCTCCAAAGAATATTTTACAAAACTGTTTATTTATTAATTTATTTAACATCAACTAAAAACAGTCAGAAAAAATATAAAATATGATTTTAAAAATAAAATGTATATTATCAACTATATTGTATTGTGCAAAATTAAAAAACAAAGCTGAAGCTGATGCGATAAAAACATGATGTTCAAAATAAATTAATAACATAATATGAGAAGTAATACTAAGTCTATAAAATTATTTAAAATAAGTTTTAGATAAAATTAAAAATATAATAAGCTTAATATAATTGCACAATAGTGTAGAGTCGAAGGCCTAATTTCGTTGCTAGTATTCCCTGAAAATTTATTATATTGTCTCTTTAGATTTCATATTTCAATATATCTCAAATATTATAAAATAAATAAAGGACAATTATCTATCTCTTATCTATCTATTACACTTGAACACAATTAATAATTGTAATAGTCATCAATATATTATGCATTCTATTTAAAATCATTTAAAATGTAAGGACTACGTTTATTTAGAGTATACCAAAAGTTAGGCTTCAATATTTTCTTAGGCGTTGCCATTTCCCGGCCATTTCAGTCTGTATATTGACTTCGAGTCCCGTTCTCAGTACTTGTATGTGTCACTTGGGGCGCCTACAGCTGTCAGAGGGGTCAGTTTCATTGCTGGGCAGCTGTGTCTATTGCTATGGGCCATTTTCTGGCCATTTGTTGCGCCATAATTTGACTCGTGGTACTGCTCTAATTAATAGTTGGCCATTTGCAGTTGCCTCGATTTTTATCGCCGCTTTTGACCAATTTATGTTTACCGTTTGTGTGATAGGCAGAGGGAGCAGAAGGGAAGAAAAATAGGTAGCTGTGGCTATCATGGGTTTTATGTTGGAAGGATCCGACCTCGGTTAGCAATTGATAACAAATTCCAAGCATGAAGCTGGTCAATTCATGTGCATTTGATATGAGGCCGGACGAAGGGCCCAGTCGAATGGTCAGACAATTTCCTAAAATTAAATTGAAAATGTTATGCTCCCCATTTCCAACCCGTACGGGATGTACCCTCAAAAAGGTCATGAAAAAGCGTTTCAATTTGCGTTTTTCGTATTTCACATAGCGAAAATATTGAATTGGTTTGTGGAATGTTTTCATTATGCGCTCGGAAAGCCAACGCTCTTTTTTTTTTGGGTTAAATGTGCCAGCAAATGCTACCAAATTGTAAATGGTACAAGTATCCGACCCCGTCTAACTGCAGTTCAAAATAGATTATTGGAGGCCATTCAGGTGATTTCGATTACGAGTTTCCCTATTCCCCTCTCATCTTTACCCTGCAGCAGGCAATTAACGTGGTTAACATTGCCCCCAGTCATTCAGTCAACTCTATGAGTTGAAATATGGTCTGTGTAGTTGCCACACCTATTAAGCAATTCGAAATGCAATTTGCCATTCGCATTAAATTGCCAACCAATTGTTGTTTCTGCTGTTGCCACACGTTGCAACTTCGGTGGCAATTTGACAAATTTTATTGTTTAAGCTCGCCAACTGAAACGTTATTAATACTTTAATGCATTATATTCTGAATACAGATACGACAACAGACAGCCACACACGAAGTGCTCTCTGGGAGTGTAGTTTTATAATTCACACATGACAAATTATTGTAATCAGCATTCACATCAGTAGCTGAAAAGAGTACAAAATCAGCAAGAGACTCAATTAAAAGAGCAGTTGATGAAAAATAAAAAGTCACACAAATCGGTTTAGATTTGGCAAAGTTATGCAAGTCTGAAAACTGTTGACCCTTGGGAACCTTGTTAAATTGAACCGATTCGGCGAGGTTCGGTTCAGAACCAGCGTGCAGTCTTGATTTCTAGCAATCTTTTATCTAAAATATAATCAAAACTTTATCTACTTCCACTTGTTTATTTAAATATACCAAATAAAGCTAGAATACAATGAAATAATATTTTATACATATATCTTTTACTTTCAGCTGTGTCATCCAGTTTTGAATAACTTTTAATCCAATTAAGAGCTAACAAGAAAAGTTAACAGCACCCACTATTTTGTACGCTTTAATCGAAGAACAAAAACAAACAGTGCAACGAACACAGTATAGATTTTAAAGCTGGCTGGTCGACAAGCAAATACTCTGTAAGTAATTTTTAAACATGCTCTTCTAGTTCTTTTTAATACATTTTGTATACTTCACCAAAAAATTAACTTTTTATAGGCTGTAAGAAACTGTATTTATATAAAATTTATCTTAAAGGATCAACATTCTCTGCAGCTTTTAAAATGTGGTCTAAACTTTAATTCTGCCCGACAGATTTGTAGAAATATCTAATAACAATTTCTGATATACTCTCAAAGGTCCAAGCTTTTCTTGAAAATTAAAAAAAAGCCAACAATGTGCCACACATTTTGTATTATGTTTACAGGGTATAAATCTGACAACATGTTGAACAATAAATGCACGACTTTTGCTTATATCGCCGCCTGTCAATTGCAACGCGCGCAAAATATGATAAATCAATATATATGTATATCGTATATATATATGTATTACAAACATATATGTATATAACAGTTCCAATATGCATATGCTATATACATACATTCAGATAGTAGAGTAGGTTGTCAGTTACGGGCTGTGTGTGCCATAAAGTAGACAGGTCCCGAACAGGGAATGGTTCCTATGGGCAGTCATGGGTTAAGTGGTTTTTTTTTTTAGCAAGGTGTTGCGGGGAGTGTATGTAGGAGTGGGAGTATGTGTGTGTGTGTGCGAGGGGCGGGGGCGTGACTCAGAGCTGTTGCGGTACCGCCTGCTGTGAAGCGATTGCGGCTTTTGTTTCTTGGCGATTTAAATGCATTACATAACACCTACGCGTTGACAAAGCAGGCAAGAGAGGGTTAAGGCAGCTGGGGCGTTGGCAACTGAGTGTTAAACAGCTGTCCGTTGAGTTCTATAAATTTCGCTGATTGATTTTTATTGAAACGCGCGCAGCTTGATACCAGCCTGACGACAATTCCATAAATTCTTAATATACATTTTCAGTTTATTTTTCTCACCTTTGATAATTTTGTTACCTTTGGTTTTTATTTTTGTATTTTGAATGCGGGTTTCGATTTACAACGCACGATTTATGAAGTGACAAAAGCTGCTTTGCCTTTGGCCCCCAGTTGGTTTACAGTTAAGGGTCTGATATTTATCTGTTAAGAGTGGCAAAAGGGTCTGTGCAACCGGTTTGTCCTGCCACTTCCACAAAACTCCAGTTGCCACTGCTGCAATATTATTAATTTCATGCGCAATTTTTAATCTAGTACGTGATTTAATTCGCCAACCCGGGCAGCTTGAAGCGGCTCTAAATACAATTTAGTTGCCGGCCAAGACGATTGCGAGACGAGTCGAGTCTAGCCTCAAGTTAATTTGCAAATGGCTTTTTGTGTACCACTGTCCAGGCAAAGGCAATGTCCGAAGACACCGCTGATTGGCCACGTTTACAAAATTAGTCCGCACCCGAGCAACTATCCTATCCTATCATAACTCGATTCTGGATCCTACCGGCAGTTGATGAAGTGGTTGCTGTCTCCGCTAGCCAAGCCATCTAAGCCAAGTCAATTAACGTTGGGCGGCCATCGTGTAGGTGGCTCTACCTTGGCTACCTGTATTTTTTCTTCTTTTCCATTTTTCTCTTGTTGAACATTTGGTTTGCATTGGGCGACAATTTTTTAGTGTGCTTGCTTCAAATTGCCAACTCTGTGGCAACTCTTGGCGCAACTCGTGGCAATTGCAAGCGGTCTCAAATGATTACAAATGCGTTTGTTTATGCGGGGCGGCTACTCGGGGAAACATGCTCAAAATGATGATAAAGCTACGTATTTTGCATTTCAATTAGTGCATATAGTTACATGAGAGAGCGTATTTATTTTGGTTCCCCTCAAGTGTTTATTTTATTTAGTTCCTGAAACAAATCGCTAGCTATTAAAAGAAAATAGTCATTGCCATTGAAGGACATTTAAAATATGTACAATTAACAATTACATTACAATGAACAGCTTATACTTTATATTCAGTTTATCCTTAATTGAATACATACATTCTGGTTTAAAATATGTACACATTACAATGAACAGCTTAGAGTTTATATTCGGTTTATCTTTAATTTAATACTAACGATATGTTTGTCAGAAGATAAGTCAACAACAAATTTTGTAGAGTACAGTATTCTTTTATTTATTTTTGGGGAATATAAAATGTTTTATATTGCAGGAGGTATCATCAATTGAATTTAATATAATATGTATAGTTACTTCAATCTAAATAAATAAATGAATAATATAAACACCAGCTTTTCATGTAATCGTATTCCGCATAAACCCAATACTAGAGCAATGCTTATGCTGACAAGTCGATTAATAAAAACATCGATTTGCTTACCTTCCACGTTCAGTTTTAATTCCACGTCCGCTTTTGGTTGCACTTCTATTTTCCATTTCCATTTCCATTTTTATAGTGTTTCCTAGAACAATCCTCAAACACATAAGCTCAACATAGCGGCCACTATCCAAATGCATAAAGGATTTTTATTTACCGCTGCGTGTGCTCCACAATTCGATATGGAAGTCATAGGCCGAATTGTGTTGTTTTTTTCTCTTCTCGAATTTCGATTTCTATTTTTTGTTCATTGGGATATTTGGCATGTTGTGTTTGGCTGAAGAGTTGAGAGCCAGCTTCATTGGCGGTTCCTATGTAATCCTGTTATTGTGCCGAGCACACTGCAATCAGCCACGTGAACAACAACAACAATCGAAACACGAACAACAAATATGTATAACAAGAGCATTTGGCGATTTTTGTTTTGTGACTGTGCATTTTTAGACCTCCTTTTACGTTTCCATCTCCCAGGCCTTAACCTGGCCAACATCATCGTCATCGTCATCGTCATAAGCGCATCACAACGGTAAATGCCAAATGGTTGAATGAAGCTGAGGGAGAGAACCGAGGGGGTGTGTAGTCAATATGCAGTAAAAGCCCAGTTGCCGGACAGGCCAATTAGACCGAGAGGAAAGTGCCAACAGTCGATGGGGCAACGTTAATGTTAAGCCTCCTCGAACTTAGAACCTCGTGCCTCATGCCACTTCCCTCTTGCCACGTTCCTCTAACGCTCCAGTTTGCATTTTAGGCCCGGAGGCCGAATATTTCGCGCTAATCGAGTTGTTACATTTACGGGCCAACAACTGCCTCTGCTGTTGATGCTGCTGCTGCTGCCAAATGTCAAGAGTTCAAACGCCTTGAACTTGATGCGAAACGTGGCCAAGATGCGAACGTGAGCAAATGGAAACGACTAAACTGCACTTTTATGCTTGTGGCCTTAATACACTTGGTCAAAAGCGGCATAAACGCTTTCTTTACTGATTGGCGATTGAGGAGCCATTTTTATGGCACACATCAAGCATTTAATATGTTGTAAAAATAAGCCTTAAAAATAAGCCACGCAAATATACTGTTGTAAACGGGTATGTTAAGATGATTTTATAGTTCCCTCGTCAATCTGTAAAAATGCAATAATAAAAAATTACACACCTCGTAGTTCTTCTATCTTTATGCGAATTGCTTTTGGTATTTATTTAACACATATGAAAAAAATCGATTAAAACTGATTAGATTTGTGACAGCCCAGGAATTTATAAATTGACATCAATCTGTCATGTATATTTTAAATTATTTAAATATAATAAACAATTTCTCAATAATCCTTTAGCTTGCTAAATCGCTTATAATCTCTACTGTCTTCGATATGAATTAAATATTTAAATGATGAGAGATTTTTGCCCTACAAAGCTTATGTACTTACATCATTTTAATAATTACACATACCTGTTACATTATTAAATTTCACTTATATGTATACAAATAAATTAAATTTAAATATAAATATACAAAAATAAATATCTTCATAATCATTTTACTTATGAAATTATCTTAATCTTAACTATCTTTAATCTTAATCAAGGTTACAAGTCTATAGTAAACAAATTCGAGATAAAGTAAACCATTCCAAAATTTAATTTCAGAGTAATTTTTTATTTTCCCGTGTATATTCTTGTCTTAAAGTGTATCTGAGATTCGCCGTGTCGCATCTCACACGTTTATGGTCCAACTCTTGGCTCTAGCTTAGGCATCTCAGGTTCTGCGCCTTGGCAATCGCGATCTCAGCGTGCGCAGGCGCGACGTTGGCAGCGTCGTCGACGTCGGCGGCAGCTTCCAACGCTTTCGCCTGCGGGCAGCTTGAAGAGTGAAGAGTTAAGAATGGTGAGAGGAGAGAGGAGGAGTTGAACTGTGCACAGCTTGAAATCGCATGGCAAAAGTAAGAAATCATAGAGTGCAACTATTTCAGTTTATATAATAAATGCTGAAAGGTGTTAACTGAGCGCCCATTTCGCGCAGTGTAAGGCAGCCCGCTTAGCCATCAACGCCGCTGATTATGATGCATGACCAGTGTCAGGACTGTAAACTGTGGACACTAGACTCTGTGGATTGTGGACTGTCTGCGTGTGGAGCACATGTGGTGCGGCGGCGACAAGTGAAAGAGATGCCGCTGCCATGATGAACTCGACTTCTTGCCATGGCCAGAACATGAGTAGAATGAGCCTAAACCTCGGCCAACCAGATTGGCCCGGACATAATGAAAGCCCATTATGAGCCGTCTAGAGTCGGTCTCAAGAGGCCTTCAGGCGCATCTCTTACATTTGCGTGCACTCCCTGGCCGTTGTCTAATTACATAATGCAATGCAAATTACAGCTGCCACGCCCCAGCGTGCCCCCATTGCTACGAGTATTTCAACAGCTTAACCCTAGGCTGACCTCGGACCACCCATAAAAAACAAAATACAAAGAATAAAAATCAAAACGTTACATAAAATTCACTTGAATTTCGCATTAATAAAAAAACACAAAAACCAAAACGAAAAACAACGAGAGGAAAATGCAAAGCACAACTCAAAAATGGCTAAGTCCAAGTTGAAATGAAAAGCAATAGAAAAACGGGCTCAAAGCAACAGACCAAGTCGAAACCTTGACGTTCTAAAATGCCAATTATAACTAGCGCAAATACAAAAGTTAACTTCCAGCCCCCTCCAACTACTCTTTGGTGGAGCGCATACCCTTTGCCTTAATACAAACAAATGTTGCTGTCGTTTTTGTTTATTTTTTGCTATTGTTTTCCAACCACAATTTTTGAGTGATTTTTTTCGTTGTGCCAAGCTGGACAAATATTAATGCAAATAGGGTATGCACGATTTGAATAATAGGAAGCTAGGTGAATTTTGCTATACTTAATATAATACAGCTCAATTTATTTATAATAATAGTTGTTTTCCTAATGCTACTTACAAACTCCTTAAGCGTTACAATTCAATGCAATATTTATACAAATAAAGAGTTGCAATATTCTTAAAATAACACAATTCCATTTACTTATGACAATAGTTTATTTAATTAATTACATATTTCTTTCTTATTCATCAAGTTAATAAAGAGGGATAATTAGTTAAATCAATACATTTATCTACTGTATTTTTACTCCATCTCTACTCCACCTCTTATACGGTTTTTCTGTATATTTATAGGGTAATTTTATAATACTTTTAATTTTTACTCTCAACTGTTCATGCCACTTCAATCTTCAACCCATTTTCGCTTATTATTTCTTCGAGTTCGATGCAAAAAAAGTATAAGAATAACGTAAAATTGCGAGCAGGTATTTTTTTCTTTCGATGTTTGCTTTTCAATTGAAATTTGCATTAGCTGAAATAGTCGTTACCCTTTCTTCTTTACCCCTTTCCATCATTTCGTTTAGTAATTGGCAATTGTTTTTGTTATTGTTTTGCCTAATTGAAGTTGCAATTATTTATTGGATGCAAATTGATTGGCTGTCGGCTTTCAATTTCGATGCACCTGCAGCTGCCACATGAGGTAAGCACACAGCTGATGATCGGAGTATGGACCACAACCCACATGAGGAGTATACAAAATGATGTAATTCAAAACTGTTTGCAAAGTTCTCGTATTGTGTGTCCTGACAAATTTTGTGGATGCTAAAGTAAAAACTTTGGGTGCTTGCTGAAATCACAAGAGGATGAGAATGATGACGACGACTACAAGTTCTCTAGCTAAGTGCAGTATGTAAATGATAGTTGAAGTAGGCGGAAACTGAGAATGGGTATCTCTAAGGATGCTTTGGCCACATAGAAATATGTGCAGCTAACAAACTTTTTGGTTGTCTGGCCAAAAGTTTACTCGACTGTTGGCTGAAGCCAAGTCGAAATTCTTATGTTAATTGTTACCATAGGTGGAAGTAATAAAACATTTTGCAACATTATCAACTACCACAAGTTCCGCAGCAAGTTGTACCCTTCCTACTTAAACTTGCCCCTTGGCTTTAGAATATCCTCTGTGTGGCATAACTTCAAGTAGTATTTAGCTAAAGTATCTGCAAGCTAATGAGCTGCTTTTATATCCTTTGAAGAGACACTTTTATAATTTGCTAATAAGTAGTAATTTAATATGTGATATAAATGAATAATTAGATTATTTACTCTTGCTTAAATTTAGGTTTTTATGTTAGTGTAATTACACTTTGAAGTACAAAGAATATTGTTATTTATCTCATTAGTGATTGCTTATTATTTTTATAAATAAATATTTTAGATATGCCAAGCACAGATGAGAAATCACAACTGATTAAAAAGTTCTTATGATCGCATATCATTATCTTATACAATGCTTTACGAATGTAAATTGACTCAAATTTGACTTGTTTACTGCTTAAATTTACTTGCAATTTAATCATTTTATGCGAGAAGAATTGCCAATTGAAAGCTAACAAAATTTGACGAATTGTTATTATTCCGTTTGCTTATTAAAACACAATAAAATATCAATCTTAATGCTGATCACGTTTTGATTTCAGACTGTTTATCAAATTTATTTGCTTTTGACTTTGTTA
This sequence comes from Drosophila testacea, assembly GCA_035043265.1. NCBI lineage: Eukaryota > Metazoa > Arthropoda > Insecta > Diptera > Drosophilidae > Drosophila > Drosophila testacea. The sequence continues at coordinate 2,880,714 of JAWNND010000314.1, read as the reverse complement.
TTATAAATAGCTTTAATGTTTTTAGTTTTTGTAATTCACAATCGTAACAAGTCAAAATAGAAAATTCTCCAATCAAAAATCCAATTGCCAAGCAGCTGCAACAATTTGGATTTTGTTATTATTTGTTGTTTTCGCAATCCCCTAAAGCGGCTCTCATACCGCATACTCGGACATATCGTTATCTATGTTGTTATTGTTATTGTCAATGGTTATTAAAATGTTTTACAAATGTTTCTGTCCGCAGAGCGATCAATAGACAAAAACTAGACGTCGACTGGGTAATAACATAAAAATGCATGCCACATATGCCATGTTGCATGCTGCTTGTTGTATGTTCGTGTTGCTTGTAGCTTGTTGCTTGTTGCTTGTTGCTTGTACTGCGATTTACTGATTTGCCGATTTGGGTAAACGAAAATCGCGCATACGTCCCGTATGCAAGTAAAACGAACGCGCTGAAATGCCGCATAATGCGAACACAAAACTCACAACGCACAAAATGTGATTGCAAATGCAATTTGCAATTGGCAAATATAATTATCAAGTAGATTGGCCGGATTTACCAGTTTGCCCGAATGCAGGTCGGTAGTCAGCTTAGCGGGCATTTTAATTGAATTTTTTGGGCGTTTTATTAGCTGCATTTCCATTGCGTTCAAAGCGCTCAAGAGCCGCTTTTCAATTTGAATTCATACTTATTTTGATTTTCCAATACGACTACAATACCCAGTAGCTGTTGAAATGAGTATAAAAATTGCATTTACTGACATTTGATTGATTGACGATCATCGTCTGAGGCGCTGACAACAGATTATCGCAGTCGATGCGGGACACAGCACTTAAATGAATAATGAAAGAAAAAAGAACAGCTTTAGCAAGATTACCGATCGTGTTATACACTATAAAATATAATTTTATTTAATCACTAACTAAATATAAGGTTTTAGTCATACAAGTGTTAGTAAACTAGTCATTGAAATTGGTTCTAAAATCATGTTGATCAGATTATATTTTTTATAAACAAATCCATTTATATTGGTAAGTCTATGTAACCCTGTTTAAGAGATGGATAATCTTAAATTTCACTGCAGGCATTTGGCGATACAAATTTATTGGCAGCGGCTAAAGTGAAAGGATTTACATGGCCAGCCCCCAATTGGATGGGGCACTCTATGGTTGTTGTTTTTATTGGTTTCGTTACCCTTTAAAACAGTGGATTGAGTTTGGCTTGCATGTCAAATTAATTGATCGAACCGACAACGCTTGGCAAGGCTTGATGTGTTAAGAAATGCAGGTGTCGCCAGGTGTCGACTCCGCGTGGCAGTTACACTTTATCAGATTTGGCAACGTGTTGGGTGCTGATTGAAAATGAAAAGTGGTTACTTTTGGCCATTTGGCATTTTGTCTGCGGACATGAAGTGAAAGTTAACTGCACTTTAATCAACAAGTTGATATATTTATAGCCATCCATTTGTGTAGGATATACTACGTAATCTAAGGCTAATCGTGGCAATAACATATGCCAATCAGTTCGATCAATCGTCAAACTAAACTAAAATAATTGTAGACAATAAATTATCGAATCTTGCTATTATCTTGAGCTTAAATTTAAAGTGACTTTAACAACATGTAATTGACTTTGCGAATACCACATATCGATTTAAGCGATTGTGTAATTCAATTCAACTAAGTATTGGAGATATGGAGATATAAATGAATTTAGACGTGAAATTCATTCATTCATTAATTTCATTTTTAGAGCTCATTGATACGTCTTTTTATACCTATTAAATCTTATGTACTAACATTTTCTCCATCATTAAATTCTCTTACTGCTGTAAACATTTATTCAGTTCACAATTTAAAAGAAGTATATACTGCCAATCAAAGCAGATATTTTTGTAATCAAAAAATGTTTCACATATAATTCACATAGACAGGAAAATGAGCAGTGTGAATACTTTTGGAGTGCTTAGCTGCTGACACGGCACAATTCATAAAAACTCATATGGCCCATAAATTTTGGCCAGCTTCAGTTAGCTTTGGCTCATATGCTGGGCGTGGCATTTTGCGCGCCTTGCGAAGACATTTATTATGTTTGCCATGGAACAGAAATGAACCCAAAAAAATGTAACAAAAAATAGGTTGGCAGTCTGGCAAAACTGTCGGCGACAATTGCAAATGAAATATAATTTTAATATTTTATAGACACACACACACACTGAGATAACTACACACAGAGAATTTTTTTGGGCACACAGCGTAATAAATGGACGTCACACACTCTTTATATTTTCAACTCTTTTTTCTTGAATTGTTTTGTAATTTATGATGGATATTAATATGCAACATTTGACTTTTGGGCTTGGGCAAACGGGGCAGTAACTGACGAAAATGATTAGTGAATTTATGTGAAATTTATGCGAATGGTTCAAACAAATTAATATGGCAACGAGACGAATGGAAAATTTGTCAACACGTTGAATTCTGACACTTGGCCAAAAGGTGACAGAACTGAGCTCACGTTTGGACATTCCACTTGAAATGCAAATGCTGTTGTAATCGATAAGACATTTATCGATTTGGGTTTGGCCTTTATATTCAACTAAAGCGTGTCTGTATTTAATATGTATGTAAATGTATAAAATACATTTTATAGAATTATTAAAAATTCTTCACATCTTATTTAAAAAGTGTATTTTCTGAATAAAGAAACCTTTAAAAATATCACAATAGTTCTCTCATGACTAGGCCTAATTACAACACAACAGTTCCGCCTCATTAAATAAACAACTCACGCAATTTATCACTTATAAACATAACCCAAAAAAAAATGTAATAAACAAATGGAAATATACGAAAAAAAATTAAAATTGTGACGCCAAACAATTAGCATAAAGTGCAAGGGAAACTAGAAAATGAATATAAATTTTCAAACCCCATATCCATAACTATTTGACACCTTGAAAATAATACAAATTTGTGCATTTACCAAAGGTGCATAACAATGAGAATGAACATGAGTTTCGACTCGACATATTTAAAATAAATGCCCAAAGCATGTGTTGAAAATATGTTAATTGTATAATATGGTAGGAACAATTATAAAAGCCATCTGAGGTGCTATTTTGGGGAACGTTGGATTGTCTGTGTTATCCAAAAATGATTTTTAAAACACCTATTCCAATATAACCATATATTTCAATTCCTTTTTTTACTGTATTGGTTGTACTTCGATCTTCTCAGTCTTGAAGATATATTTATATGGGAATCTGTATAGCTTTGTTTACACTGTACATTGTTCACTGTACAATCAGAAAATTATCATAAAATTGCAATAAAAATGCTGCAAAAGGAAGGGCAAAAAAGTTCAACTGCAAGTTTATGTGATCTTTTGTTGTTTTCAGTTGTTGTTCAGTTGTTGATGCTGATGTTGCTTTTGTTATTGTCCTTATGACAACTTTGTCCAAGTGCCACAAAAAGTGTGGACAGTTAAACATAAATCAATGCTTGTTGTAGTTGTTGCAGTTGACGTACTCTTTTGCTGATCGATGCTGGAACGATCTGACAATAAATTATTGCATATTTGACAGTAGCTATCAGAGGGAGACTCTGACTCTCATATGAGACAGGTAGAAGAGTAGAGAGAAGGCAGGTAGATCATCAGTCTTAATTGATAAGTGAGTTTTTGTTTTATTCACAAAGTACTCATACTTGTATTTGTCTTATCACTGCATTCGTTAGCCGTGACCACAACGTGTTGCAAGTTACGCCATAAAATTGCCAACTACTGCGATTGATAATGCAACGGACAAGTCAAGTCAGGTTGATCAAGTCAAGTCTGTTGGCCTGGTCTGGTCTGGTCGGGTTGGTTTATCAACTGTGTTAATCTGGCGACATTATGTCAAACAAGGACAGGACCAAGCAGCGTGTGATATGCTCCAAGACGGATCCAAGATGGATCCAACCATTGGGCCCTCTTCACCAAAATGATCGATTGCGCGCAAACGCATTGACATATCGACATGCATCTTGCATTATTAAGCAACGTCTGGAATTTTAAATGAAGACCGAGACGGAACCGAACCAAACCGAACCATCCACGGAAATGTTCTTGTCGCAATCCTCATCATCATTATTATCATCATCAATGGTCTCCTTTATGTTGTTCTTGTTAGTTAGTTATGTTGTTGGCAGTCGCCGTTTAGCTGCGATTGCTATCGTAATGATGCGACCAAATGGCATTCACATTCATACTATGGGCATTCACTTGCACACTCACTGGCATTCACACGCCGTGGAAGGGCAGCTCCCAACAAATGCGGCAAAATTAATAATTTCGCATCAACACCCAATTGACAGAGCCATCGACCCATTCGCAATTGACAACCAACTGATAATAAATTATATTTTATTTCTTTTAAATGCTAATGCTGATCAACATCATCTTCTGTCTTCTACATGTTTCTCAGGTGTTTTATAGTCTCGGGGCAGCCATTTTGTAGGCATCCTAAAGGAAGCTGAAAAACAGAATTGTTAAAAATAACTTGTAATTTTCATAATTCATTAAAAGTATAAGAATAAAGTAAAATTCAAAGATACATTTAAAGTATTTTTAATCAGTGGAAATACAAAAATATTTGTCATGTTTATTCTGTAGTGTTTCATTTTAAATTCTAAATTAATTAATACAACCTGAATTTTAATATTTATTTGGGCATTTGCATATATTAAATAGTAGTGAAAAGTGTACTTAATATCGATTGACTTAAACGGAAACATGACCTGTTTAGATTGGGGATCAAATGTTATAAACACAAAACCGATTTATTGTTTATGGCTGATGTATGCTATGTAATAATTGGCAAATAAAATTATAATTGAATTGCAAATACGAAAATGCAAAATTGGAAAATGGAAAATAGCTACAACTACATATACACATGCCTATACAAATCCCAAATAATTTGCCATGCCATCAATTTCATAATGTGTATTTAGGGGCTTAACAATTTACACCTACAACAATATTTTTGACATTCTCGCTCCCGCAAGCGAACTGCAAAATAATGAGTAAAGCTCAATATTTGATGCAGTAATTAAAATATATAACACTATACACATAACTCTGAATAAATGATTATATAAGTGTGCATAAATAGTAATTATTATGCGCGTGATTTTCAGTCGAAATAATTTCGAGTTGTCTGTTCATCCATCACCCCCAGTCAGGCATACTTATATCAATATGGCAATAAAATCAATCAATCAAACTGTTAATTAACTAACAAACTGTTTACTTTTATTTAAATTTCCATTAGTATGTCTGGCCTTGCAGAATTATTAATATCAAAATGTTTGTGTCATTCGACTAAATGCAATTTTCACTGCATTTCAATTTGTCAGAAGGGTGAAATAAGTATACTAATTACAAATATGTTTATTATTGAATTGATTAAATTATTTAAGTACTTTCAAATCGAAAATTACTTGTTTTTAAATTAAAGATTTTCGCTAAAAATTTTTATAGATAAATGCTAAGATTGAATTCTTATGCAAAGTTCATTTTTGATATAAATAATTTACTTTTAAATTATTTATTTATGTATTAAATATATTTCCACAACAAATTAAAATTCCTAAAATTCTGGTAAATTATTTCAATAACTTATTTGTGAAACCTGTATACCCGGCATAATGAAAGCAGCACAAACGCGTTTAATTATTTAAAAAAATGGCAATTTGAGTAACAGACAATGCAAATTCAATTATGCAGCTGCCACTGCAACTTAAGCAAACACACACACATACACACTCAAATACACATCGATACACACACATACACGCTGTAGAAAAGATTGCAATTTGTCTGCATGTCAAAGTTCGAAAACTATGTCAATTGTCAATTTTGAACAAAAAACAAAAGAAGCTAACTCAAACTGCGCTTCTTAACTTGACTCAATGCCAACCGGGAAGTGGTATGGGGTAGGGAAAGGCGGTTGGGGAAGTGGCAGCATATCTTTAAATGCACTTGGCCAAGCGGCAACTGCTGAAAAATTAAGTAGCCCGCCACGATTTATGAGTTGTCAGTGAAACAATTCCCCGCGGGGGATGGAAAATCTTAAAACAACTAAGCAGTTTCCATGACAACTTCTACGGGGTTTTTCTCATTGTTTTTTTTGTATACATATTTTTTTAGAGTTTGTTCTGGGCCAGCTTTGGCTTTGGTAGTGCGATTTGTCAGGACGCAACGTGGCCAAACTGTCACTGCAAGTTGGCTGTGCAACTTGGCCTGCCAAAGAGCACAAACAAAAGTTACTTGCTTAGAATTTATCTACTGTCAGCTGTCTGCCCCTGCCCCCGCCCCTGCTCCTTTTACTACCCGTTCTTCAGTTCCTTTTTCTGACCATTAAAAAGCTATGACAGTGTCCTTGTTGACTGCGTTACAATTTTTCTGGCTAGCTCTTTGTTTGGCATCAAATACTTTTGATACAGTTGTGTTGCTGTTTACGCTGAAGCTGTCACCCCCGGTGGCAAGTGGCACCCACAGTTGAGCAACGTTATGTCTGGCATTTAATGTTGCAACTTTTATGCATACACTTGAGATTTATGGGGCAATGCCACCACTCTCTTTCTCTCTCTCTTTCTCAATGCCAACCCCAATTGATGCTGGCCAATGACTGCAATAAACATTTTTATATGAAGAACCGTAATGCAACAACGCCCTCGTACGCTCATTAGCCATGGCCATGGCGACTTACTAACCGGGCTTAAAGTATCAGCAGTAGCTGTATCAACAACAGTGGCAGTGGCAGCAAGTAGAACCAGTTATGGCCAATGATGTGACATGATTGCAGACAGATTGCAATATACGAGCAAAGCCGGCGAAACTGTGCAACAAACTGCTGCAACTGGCACATAAAACACAGGCCATACAAGTTGTCAGCTAGTTGGCAGCTGCACGGAAACATTTGCTTCCTTAAACAGTCAACCGATGCCAACTTCACCAAGACCACGACCAAGTCGAAGACCAAGACGAAGACCACAACCAAGACCACAACCAAGACCACAACCAAGACCAAGTCCAAGTCCAATGCCAATGGCTTAAAATATGGTCAATGGAATTTTTATAGATTTTCCAAAGACTCCGAGAGCCGCACAAAAAGTGCGCAACAAAATTAAATGCATTTCATAATTTTAGAAGCCAAGTAAAAGTCGGGATCGGGATATCATTCGAATACTACACTTAAAAAAAAACTGTAAATTTGCTCACCTAAATAAAGTGCTAAATAACAGACTCAGAATTTGCTTACTTAAGTCAAAATTAGTAAAACTTTAAACTATTCTTAAGTTACAAATTTGCTTAAAAATGTAAACTTATGGCTTTAATCTATTATAAATATTGATATATATTTCTCCTATTTTTTTGTGTATTGGTTTTTGTGGCACTGTCAGGCACTCTGTTGTTTTTTTGCAGTGTATGGTTCTGTCACTTGGCTGTGGCTAGCTTCCAGCTACGTTTAGCCCGATGACCATTGCCCGGTTTATGGCTGCGGCAAGTGCAACATTGTCTGTCTGTTAACTTATTGACACCCATAAATGGATTGAATCATTAAAGCCAGTTCATGCTCTAACCACTGGCCACTGGCTCCGTCTCCGTCTCCATCTCCACCTCCGACTCCAACTCCGACTTTGCCACTGACTCCAATTCCGACCTGGTACGGACCGTTTAGCTTTGTTTATTTGGCCATTGTTTTAGCCAACAACGACGACAGCCGTCGATGACTGCAGCTAGACAAATTTTATTGGTTTACGCACGCGCATTGACGTTGACAATGTGACCTTGTCAGCCTAAGTGACAAGCAGCCACAGTTGTTATCATAAGTATTCCTCCACCTTTTGGGGTTGGCTATTTACAAAACGATTAAGCCATGTTGCGTATTAAGCGAGTGAAGACTGTGGAGCATTGAACTCAGTGTATGACAGCGTGTGAAGACCAATGAGTAAATAAGTTCTCTCTACTAAGTATCATTAAAAGTTTATATATAAATTTTTGTTGTAAATATATTAAAGGATATTTTTAAAGTGTACCCATGTCCAGTAAAGTGCAAATTTATTTCCTGTGTGTAAAATTTAGGAAGCTATTGAGCCACTTAATTTGACTAACAATTGCACTCAGTCACACACCTCAGTGAATGACAGTCACACCTGTCTAATAACTTTATTACCCAATCAATCAACAACACGAATCGCAATCATTATAATAACTCATCAAATCAAATCAAATCAAATGCACACGTGAGTTGCCCACAGCTCGTAAACAATTTGTGAGTAAGCAACAACAAACAACAACAAGTAACGACAACAACAACACTCGATTCAAAAAGTTCGCATACAAATGCAATGCAAATGCACTCAACGAATATCGAAAGCACAGCGTGAAGCTTGAAAGCACGGAAAGCAACAGCATGAAGCTTCCGTACAAAACACGAATATAGTACAACACTCGACGCTCGTTTCACGAACGATTCTTAACTCACACTCTCTCTCTTACTCAATCACATTCACTCACACTCACTCGCTCGGACCCAACACATGAGTGTACGTGCGTGTGTGGGGAAAAAGCTTTTATGAGTGTGAGTTAATTTCTGCGGACTGTGCATGCACATAAGCTTATTTCCGCTCACTCTCCCACGCGCTCACGACTCTCACGCTCTGAGTTCAACTGAGTGAGGTGAGGTATGGTGTGGTGAGGTGAGGTGAGGCGACTGTCAAAAAGATACCGGAAAAGGAAATTGGGTTACAAAATGCATTTCTCTGTATGTACATACGTACGCCGACATTTCCGTTGCTTAACAGAGCCACAACAGAGCACAACAGAACCCGATTCCGGTTGGGTCAAGACAACAGAGAGGCTGACACACACACACACATTCACACAAACACACACATACAGAAACGCACACATGTGTTGTCCACATAACGGTAAAATCGCACTCCATATGTGAGAGCTTCAAGCTGTTGGTTCTTGTCCAGGCTAAGGGCGCGCTGCATACGCACCGTATGCATTTTCAAATGCAATTAACGGTAGCCACGAGAGCTCTTAAATGTTTATGCAACAAAATTACAAATCATTTTGACATAGTTTCCATTTTAGTTCAATAAAACGAATTGAGTGGATTAGCTGCGATGCCATTAGGGACTATAAAGGACTGTGCAGATCTTAAGTACACACAAAAGTCTTTGGTAAGGCATTGACTTTTATCTTGCATCTTTTATCTGAAGTATTGTCACGCAAATTGAATAACAAGCTTAGTTTTATCACAAGGTGCATCGTGGGGGCATAGGTAGATTTGAAGGCCACACCGCTAAACTCTGTGCTCATATTTTGTAACTTAAAAACACAGTCTGAGTTAATAAAGAGTGTGAAGCTTCAAATACAATATTTAATGCATTTATTAAACATTGCACTAAAAATAAGTATATTGACAGGGACTATTGTAATAGAAACAACAAATACTTTGATATTTTTAAAAACTTTAAAAGACAGAATTCAATCTAAGATCTAAATCGAAAATAAAGTTAACAGAATTTATTTTGATAGTGAGAAATACACTTGAACACTTTGTAAACATACAAGTTTACTTTACTGATCAACACATGAATCCACATTCACATTTGTAATTACACATAATTATAAACTAAATAAATATACACATTTTTATATGCCAACCCAAGAGATAGCTTATTTGCATGGAGATCAAAAGCTTTTAGCCTAGGGGTGCTCTATGAGCAAAAGTTTTGCAGATTTGTTGTCCCAATATGGACAGGATAAGCATCAAAAGAGTTGAGAGCCCATTCGACTTTATATAACGATGATAAGGTGTTTGCCAAGCTGAAGGGTTGTTCCTGTTTCAGTTTGTTTCAGTTGTCAGAAATATTGTGTACCGCCGCCAGCACGTCCAAATAGAGACCATCTAGAGGCAGCTACAAATGGTTGCCCCCATAGTCTCCCCCTCATTTTTATAAAGGGGTTGCAGAAGGAGTGCTTAAGTAGTTTTGTGTAATTTAAATATAAATACTCATTTAATTAGCAGCGCTGCTGTGAGACTGGCAAACCTTTGATCTCCAGCAAATGTGTAAATATTTGACATTAATTACAAGTTGAATGCAGCCCTACAACATTAACCAACCCCCGTTCCCGTCCCGGTTTACGCCTCTGCCCTCTTACTTTGGTGGCCTTCACTGCGGTGGCAATAACTGGAAAATTTATTTAATATTCACTTATGAAGCGAGTTGACTGCCTGAAATATCCTTGCTGTTCTTGTTGTTGTTGTTGTTGTCAACGGTGGCAAATTACTTAAGCGCTTATTTGTCAACTACAATGTGGAAAGGGTTGCGACACACACACAGATACACACACGTGCGAGTGTACTCGTATATTATGTATATAGGCAGCAGAAACTCATTAATAGCAAGTGCGCAAAAGGATGATCAGGATCAGGGATGGGCAAAGGGTATACGGTAGTTACGTAAGTGTGAGGAGAGGGTGGTGGAAACGGAGCACCGAGCACTCTTAACCCATGACAGCCGCCATCAATTATTCAAGCAGCACGCGACGCTTGCCGAAAAATGGCCGCGAGCAAAATGGCGTCGGCGTTGATTTCGACGTCGGCGCATTTCCGGCGCACACTTGGGAAATTAAGAGCTTCATATGTGCGTGTGTGTGTAGTGTATGTGTATGTGGCATTGCCATTGCCATTGCCACTGTCAGATTCATGTAAATAAGTAGCATGCAATGCCCAAAAACGTTCCAACTGTCCACACTCAACAGGCAGGTGGTGTCGTTGGTGGTGCAACATGCCAAAAAAGCACCACAAACACATGGCTATGATAAAAGAAATAGACTTGTCGACATTTTAATACCCTCTAAAGCTTCTAATATGTAATTAAAATGTTTCTCACTGATACAAAAGCTGCAATCAAATATATACAAACATAAATATATTAAAAAAATATTATAAATAAAATGTTTTCACTCTTTGACTCTAGATTTATCTTGCTCATAACAGAAGCAGTTTTAAAGATAAATTGAACAATTATATTAAAATTGGAGTGGAAAATTAAAAGTACGTAAATTTCTTTAAGTAGTCAATGTGCCCCACATTTTTGATTTTTTGTGATGACTCGAAAAGTTTTTCTATCAGCTCTATAGAGAATTGTTTGTTTCTGGTTATGGAAATGTTTTAGCCATGGTTTTGGGTAAATTCTCAAAAGCATAATTCACTTTCCTGCTAAGGAGAGAGAGAGATAAAGTGTGTGAGAGAGTGACGCAAGCACAATTTTCAATTATCTATAATTATTTTAGCTTAAATTTTGCAGAATTCAAGAGCAATTTCAAATGCATACGGATATCTCACCGCTCTTATTCTAAAGCCCAACCAGAATTTCAACCCAGACTTCCCATTTGTTATTAATGATGAGTAATGCGTCGGTAAATATTTGTTAATTAAATTTATTTTGCGGCTCAGTTGCTGCCAAGTGTGAAATGCATGGTATGCATTCGCTTTGACCCGTTTTCAATTGCATTTCAATTCATAGAAAATGCAATTAAGTATACGCAAATCTGCACAGATATTTCGAAATATTTGTGGATTATTTGTCATTGTAGAAACAGGGTAGATGCAATTTATTAAAGTAAGTTTTACAAATCAATAGATGTAAATGAATATTAATAACTAAATAAATATACATTTCAAACAATCAAATCAGGAAAACTAAAAAACTGATTAAAACTGTTTAATTTCCATCTAAAATTAAAGGGAAATTGTTTAGAAAGTTGTACTATAAAGCGCTAATATCTCAGCCCCTACACACCAACCTCACATGACCTAACTTTAATTACAATTTGGCCAGTAAACGATGTTTTTTCTATGGATATTAACAAACTTTAATTTTCTCCTTTCTATTGCAACTTAAACATATTCTAATTAGCGGGATGAAAGCCAGTTAGCCATAAGTTCTTGACGTTTGTTAGCAGGTGACCCACCGCAAAGATGCCACCAACAGCTGCACAGTTCTGGCCATGTCTATTGGTTCTGGCCATTTCACTCGCTTCATGTTTGGTCGAAAATTTACATTGGCCATTTTCCACTTAACATGCACTAAACTGAGCGAACGAACATGGCCAAGAGCTGAGGATTTGAGACGATTGAGTTGAAGCTAAAGCTAAAGCTATTGCAGTAGCTATAAATGGTTGTCTTCAGGCCATGACTTCCTTTGCTTGGCTGCCAATTAATTTACGCGCACTTGGCCAATGATGCTTATCGGGCTTACATGGAGGCTTACAGGCCTTAGAGGAGCATATGCCATAGACCATATACCATATACCATATTATTTCATTATTAGGAGTACTTGCTATTGTTGTTATTATTGTTGTTACTACTAAGGCGCTCCCTTGATGCTTGGCAACATTTTCAATTAATTAGCCGCCTGGCTAAAAGGCTTGGCAACAATTTTTGACAGCATCAGCCAAAAGCAAAAAAGCAAAAAAGCGAAGAGCAAAAAAAAGTCAGTTAACATTTCGGTAGGTTCCCATTACCATTACCATTACAAAGTTGCACATCGCTTGGCTTTTTCTTTCACTCTTATCTGTGGTACACACGACAACAAAGACAACAACGACGACAATTTATTGACAAGACAATGGCGCTCAACGTATGTAATTAATCTCGACATAATCTGAGTTGATAATTTTTCGCCGTTCGTTGTTTGTTGTTTACTGTTTGTTGTAGCTGTTATTGTTGCTGCTGTTGCTGCTGTTGTTGCTGTTGCTGTTGTTTCTTCGTTGTTAGTTGTTGCCGGTCTATTTTGGCTAAGCTCAGCTCTACTAAACTGAGCTGGCCAGCTCGCTTTGGTCATGTGCATTTATAGGCTGCTTCAGTCTCAGTTTTAGTCGCAGTTTCTCTGTCAGCTTTATGAACTGCATGCCTGTGCTAGGGACTGCAGATCCTTTTAAGGCACCTACCCATACCATTGCGAGCCTTTTTCAATTAAGCAAAATGCCAGCGAGATGCTCATAAAGTTGCGCTGCTTTTCCGCTTAGTTTTCCATGTTTTTTCACCCCTCCCAAGCATGGCTCGAATGCGGTCTGGGCCTGGCCTACATTTTCTGAGCACTCGTCATTAATTTTACAGCAAAACTGTGCTTTTTATGTCCCTTTTTTTTCTCGGTAAAAAATAAGTATGGGTGTGTATGTCGAAAGTTGTGGAATGTTGTTGTTCTTGTTTTTGTTTGCATATCAAAAATGCAACATGAATTGTTTTAATGCACGCGGTTCTCTCCTGCAACAATGAATTTGCATTAATGATGAGCGTTTGTGGCAGCCACAGACAACAGTACCTCCCCCTCTCCCATTCCTCATCCCTGTTTTAACCTTGAGCACATTCTGAACTTTGCTAGCAGCATAAAACAAATGAAACTATGAAAAGTTTGCGCATTTTCTCAGTTTATGTTTTTCCTGTTTTTTTTTTAATACCCTGTGGGTAGAGGGAAAACGTGTCAGGTATATAACAGGTATATATTTAATGGTTAAAATCAGCAATTTAAGGCAACGTTAATATTCAAGTCATGATAATTATTATGTTCTAAATGAAATATGCTTTTTCAATTCCACTTATTCTAAAAAATGTAGAAAGATATTAGACATAACTTTTTATAGATCCAACATAAGCAATGCTTAAATACATATTCTACCGTCCAACGTGTCTATATCTTACTTAATATATTTTTTAGGAATATATGTATTTGCTTTCTAAAATATAGTCGTAATAATTAATTCTGTTGATATTTGAAATACTAATGTAAAGTTATGCAGCAGCAAAAGCAACTTTCATCAAATTCTGTAGAGATCTTGGGCCCAACATGGAATGTTTACTAACTAATGAGTACCTTCTAGTCCAGTCAACTCAGGTCAACAACATTTTACTTTTGTGTGTGAGCTTTTTTTTATTTTTTTTTATTTTTGACTTTATGAGAACTGAAAATGGCACAAAGTTGCTGGCCATTTGGGCAATTTGCCATATTTCACTCTATCTGCATATTTTTTGTTGCTTTGCTGGCGAAAGTGAATTTACGATCAAAACTAGCTTTAAACGTTGAATTGGATGTGGATGGAATGGAATTGTTGGGATTGGCCTGAGCTGCACTTAGAACACACCCATTTAATGGGAACTAGGGGTACTCGTAATGTCAAGCGGCGTTTTGACAGCTCATCAAATGCCTGATTGCCATTTAATAGCTGCGGTTAAAGTCTGTAATCGATATAAGACAATGACCGCAAAGCTCTTAAAACTAATGGAAAATGCCAAGTTGTAAAGTATTTAAAAGAGACGAAGAGGTGAGAAGGGGATCTTTGGCAAAAAACATACCCGTCGGCGTGTGTTGCAAACTAGTATGTTGAATACAACAAAGTGAGGCAAAGGGTCATGTCAATATGACATAAGCTAAAGTACACATAATTACATCCAAAAAATTTTTTCCTTTATTATTTCTATGCTCATGCAGTAGAGGGTTAATCAGGAATTTAAATGTTACTTTTACATCATTTTTCATTATCAAATTGTAAATATTTAAAGTTTCTTATTATAACTACGAATAATCTCAAGTTTTTTAACTTTCTTTAGTTTTAAATTCCTGTTTAAAATAAAAGCTTTCCGATTGAACATTTTAATTCAATTGGCATTTCAAATAAATTGTCAAGTTATGCAAATAAATATATTCTTTGTTTAATGTGCACCTCAAAAGTTAAACAAGACAGAAATTTACTAATAGACTACCGAATGTAAGGTACCCTTAGAAAATATATTATAGTACTTGTCCTTCATGTGTAGTGAGTTGTTATAATTGTTAAATTTTCTAGTTATTAACTCATCATCTATATAAACTTAGATCCTGTATTATTTGATCTATTATAACCTTTTTTGAAACATTAAACGACAAGGCTTTAATACTCTTTTATAGGGTACAACGACTTATGTTAAATCCCATTTGTAATATGCAAAGTAGTATTACACAATTTTATTTAGATACCACTGAAATACGCTGACCAACAACAAAACTAAATACAACACCATTTACAACAGCTACAAATTTTGTAGCACCGTCTATTGATTTTTCTTACTAAACGCCGCATTTATTTATTACAAGTACATTAAACCGAAAATGTCACGACATTAATTCTGTAAATGCGATTAATAAACGTCAGCATAATGTCATTGTTTGCAAATGCCCCATGGTAGCAATTGCTGTTGTTGTTGTTGCTGTTGGGGATGTTGTTGCTGTTGTTGTTGTTGTTGTTGTTGGGGTAGACATTATGTGCAAGCCATTGACCACAAGTCAAGTCGGAGGCAGACAACTAGACAGCAGAAATGCAAACATGATTTACACCCATCCATTGTCATATTGTCTAGTCGAAAAGTCAACTTTGAATACTTCTTGAAGACACAAGAAGAACATTAACAACAACAACAGCAACACTTCCAAACACTGCAAATCGTAGAGCTGTGCGTGCTTTTTATATAAATTGTAAAAATGTTTCTTGTAGCAAACTTTTGTATTCTAGTTTTTAATTTTAATTATAAATAGCGTAACGTATTTATGTTTAAAAAAAATATAGAATAATAAAATAATAAATTTATAGTAAAATGTACAGGAGCTATAGTCTTAGTTGGAAAGAGATTCATTTTATTAATACACGTTGTGGAAGAAATAAACTATACGTAATCTATACCTTAGTCCATAGAAAATTGTGAGATAAATTTATTGTATGTCACCCAGATTAATAAAATGAAATCAACGTCTGTATCATTATACGCAATGCAACTCGCCTTTGCTCTATAAACTGGCTCTAACTGTCCTCATGATATCTCTGATAAGAATCATTTTTCAGTTTAAACATAGCTTATGTTTCGCCTAACGGTTGAGTGTTATTAGCTGACCTTAGCATGAACAGATTCGTCCCTGAAACCGATTGAGTTTCTTTAGGGGCTGTCTGGCCATCTGGAACATGACACACTAATGAGTGGAGCGACTGGAAATTAAAAGCTCACAAATTGCAAATTGCGCAAGCTGCAGTGCAGCGTGGTGGGGCGGGGCGGAGCAGGGTGTAGTTTGTGCCCCGAGGCCCCCAAAAGGCGGCCAAAACGAGTAAGAGAGAGAAGAAAAAAAATATAAGGAAACCTTGAAATGTCGCACACATAAACGAAACGCAGCGAAACAGTTTTCCATGCCACAAATCGCTTTGGCAGTCGGGCGGGCGCATGCAAAAGCCAATCTTGATTACAATCAGTCGACAGTCAATGGGAGCAGCGCAGATGCAACGCCGCATGTTGCATGTTGCTAGGCGATAAAGATCAAATGAGGAATGAATGTCGCCGACGCAGCCTCCACTACCAACTACCAACTACCAGTTGCCAGTTGCCAGTTAAGAGTTGCTAGTCTGTTGGCTGCCGCAAGCTGAATGCTGCATGCTACATGCTGCCGGCCTAGTTGCATGTTGCGTAGATATTTGCATTTTGCGGGCGGTCTTTGCCGACAAGATTTGTGGCTGCAATGCAATGCAATGCAACGTTGCAACTTGCAATGCTGCAACCCGGCTGCAATCAGTAAATACTCGTATGTATAGCTATGCCTCAAGTATTCGTAAGTCTGCCAAGAGCAAGTGTTATCTGAGTCAAGCTGCTTGCAACACGTTCAACGTGCTATCTCAAAATAGTCGCGATTCTTTATGGCCTTGCCACAGCCACATTTATTTATTATTAATAATCAAATGGAAACATTAACTATAATCAAATGGTAACAAGTCAAAAGCATGTTGCTTCAATTCAACATTATAACTCAAATATGGAAATTTGTCTAAGCAAAGTGGACCACATTCTTCTTGAAAACTCTAAGGTAACCTCTTCTCTCTCTCTCTATGGTTATCGATTAATTTCGATTGCGATAACCAACAATTGAATTTCTCTGAAAAAAGAGCAAAGCAGTTAAAAATAGCTTTTAATTGCTGCAAAATTTAGCAGGAATTGAAATTGGTAAATAAAAATAGAATTTGATATTTGTTCAGAGTTTGTCAATTGGTTTTTGACCGGAAAAAAGATTAGAACAAATTACAGTAGACCGTGTCCATTTGATGTAGCTACAACTAATTGACAGCTTCCAGTGGGGCGGCACTCTGCCAACTCAGTCTTTTTGGCCTTCTTGATCGTTTGGGCCATTACAAATGCTGTTAACAGAATTTCGTGATATGTCACGTGGCTGAGGTGCATAAAAAAGTATCTGCAGACATAAAACCTGCCCACGTCTCACTCTACAGAGCTAAGCCACAACTAAGGAGCAGAGAAGTTGTCGAGGGGAAATACAAGTGATTGGATTTGCGGAACCGGGCGAGACTGTAAATTATTTTACTCGACTGTGCAAATTAATTTCAACTAACTGACAGAGACCGTCGGCTGACTAACTGCTGACTGACTGACTGACTATTTGACGAACTGACTATCTGACTAACTAGCAATCTGGCAGCGTGGAACCACATTCGATTACTGCCTTGCAGTATCAATTATATATATATTTTATGATCGGTGCCTACACGCTACTCCGACTTTGGCTTGAGAAAAACCCGTCACTTGCAAGACCAAATTTGGCTAACAATTATGTCTGCCGTTCACCGTTGCCAGTGACATTTTGGGCAAGTTTTTCAGCTTGCCGACACGTGCCTTGACTAACAGCAATTAGCATTTTGTTAACATGGTCTTAAGCAGAGTGCTTTTGGCCACTCTTTGCACTCTTTCTATTTTTTTTCTTGTCCTGAACTCTGACACGACCGCAAAAAGGCATAAATCAAAGCTCGGCTCAGGTCATTGCAAGTCGTCTATGTGGTGGCCCAAAAGATGCGCCAAGAAGGTTATTAGCCAACAGGCAGTAGGTTTAACTTTCACGCCGCTTCTCAGCGGCACACCTGAACTATGGTAACTATGGTAACTATGGCAACTATGGCAACTATGGCAACTCTGGCAACTATGGAGACTGTGGCAACACATCACCGGTTCTGTTAACTAAATCAACGGCTACAAACAATGGATCGCTAACACACAAACACACTCACATGTACATGTAACTATGTGTGTGAGCCGCACAAATTAAAGTTAATCGAATGCTTTGACCTTTTCACACAGCCACACAGAGTGCATAAGGGGGCATGGCCAGCCCTTCTACCAATGAATGCATCGCATTCGATTTGCAATTTCAGATAAACAAAAGAACACAAACAATACGAGCCAAGAATGCTGAGAATACTCTGTCAATTTCAACTCACAAAATACCCTACGAATTAATTTGAAAGTGGTTAGAAAATTAACTAAACTTATATTAGTTAATCTGCTTAAATAATAATTATTATTATTATCAATTATTTATTGCAAACTTTATTATATTCTATGTAAACAGAGCCTGTATTTTCGTATGTAAATTTAGAAAACAATTGTTATTTTATATTCTTTAATTTATTATTAAAATTATTTCAAGACTAATACTTTGCTTTTCTCTTACAGGTATGTACCATGTCAACAGACTTTAATGCGATTCAGGTATTATTATACATACATTCATTAATATATGTATAAAGTGGCATACAAATTCACTAAACTCTGCTGCTAACACATGCTTTACACTTATCAGTAAGCTAAGATTCCAAAAATGTAAGGAAAACGGCTACTTTGTTAATTTGTTTATTAATTATTAAAGTGGTTTAAATAATTACATAATCATAGTTCATACCATACATTTTAATGTAAGTCTTTAAGCAATTATGAAAATAGTTTTGCTTAAGAAAGTGTATAAGTTATACATTGAATAATTATAGAATTTATTGTGACATATTAAGACCACATTCTAGCTATAATATTTACTTTATCCATATACATATATTTATTTATAATGTATCTAAAGTCTGGTGTACCCAAAATTCTACTGCACACACAGCATAGAAAACTGTTCTACACAACCAGCCTGAAATTAACCTTAATTAAAATTGTCATATCTGGGTTTTTTAATCAAACAAATGCTGCATGTTTCATGCTGTCTGTCTAAATGTACCTAAGTGTGTGTGTGTGTGTGTGTGTGAGTGTACAGGGGGCACTCGCTAATGTCACCGACGACATGACAACAAAATGTGTCCGAAAGCGAAAAACGAAATCTATGTTAGAACACACAGCGATTACAATCATTTTAGCCAATTCTAACACACCTAATTGCTGGACAAACATCAGACAGCTAATTGAAATGCCGCCTGCTTCTATGTTTTATTTTTATCGTTTTTTAAATATTCTTTTTTTTTTACATTTTCAAGGCTCGTCTTGACTAATTTTTTGTGATTTGTTTTTTTCAGCATTTTTATACATTTTCCGTTGGCGGTTTTTCCTTTCTACTTTTTGTAAACAATCATTTCAATTTTATTTATTTGTTTCGGGGTGTGGCCACGTTCAACTCTAGGGAAAACAAAAACAAAAACTGTGACACCAAACGTGCAACTGGAAAACTGGCAACAGACAACGGACAACGGACAATTGCATTTGCTGAGCTTGCAAGTCGCAAATTCAACTCGAGTTTGGGCCATAAATATGGGCGGTCGACCGTTTTTATGGCAATCAAATGCGTTGTTTAATTCGAATTGACTTTTTGAACTTGACGTAAACGTGTCGCAAATGGAGCCAGTGTGGCAAGTGGGGCAGCTGAAGCACGTGCTTGATTCTCTGGCAATATAAAAAAAAAATATATAAAGGGGAATTTTGATTGACATTTAATGTGGTTTCATATTCTGTAGGTTGATTTAGAAATCTGTACCTAGGCAGTTCCTTTTGCATAGCTTGATTTAAATATATGAATTTCGAATATAAGTAGAACAAGTTTCTGCTTTAATTACAGAAAAATTTGATGAAGAGATTTCATAATTAGATATATAATATTTTATAACAAACTAAACAATTGAGGATTTTAAAGTAAAATAAAAATCTAATTGAATATCTATAGCTACACTTTTGATTTGTGTTTATTAACTATGCTTAGTAATCTTATTCGATTCTTTAAATTTCAAAATAATGGTATTTATAAAATATTATGTATACGTTCATGTTTCTATAATATTATTACACTAAAGATTTATATAATTTGTATATTTAGAGATATTAAAAAGTTTTTTTAGTTTAGGTTTAGTGACTTAATCTTATTGAGTGCATTCGTCTGCGAATAATCGTAGTTTTGAAAGTGCTTTTTGAAAAAGACTTTGCATATATATAAAATTGGAACGATTTGGAGAAGTTTGCTTTGTGGAAGGGAATCTGGGAATCTGGAAATTGATAGTTGTATCATAAACTAACACCGAGTCGCTTTTAAAACTATTACAAAACAGCTAAAAAACAAAAGGCCTTTACACAATAGAAGTAGTAGAATTTGTGCTCCACCCCGCGGCATACCAAACGCCCCCTCGAGCTGAAGAGAAGGAAAATCAAACAAATGCAATCAGAAGCTGCTCGGACACAAGGCAGGAAGCAAAACAAGTTGCAGTTGCAGAAAGGGGAAGATGCGAATCATGGGCGTGGCATTGAAGCGATTTGTAGAGCACAACGGCTGCTGCCTATGAATGGTTGGCAAGGGGGGTTGGCGGTGTTGGGTGCCAAACTTTGTGGCATAAACTTTTAATGAGTTCTTTTTATTTGCGATTTGCATGGCCACGCCCCCCATTTGTCACACAAATGAAATCTGCTAAAGCGAAATTGCATTAAAGTTGCCATCGTTGACGTTGTTGCTGTTGCTGTTGTTGTTGAGCTGCTTGCAAATTATTTCGCCTTTCGTGGCCCACTTCAATGACATTGCCTACTTCGACTCAAAGTTTTGGTCAAAGACCCCACCAAACCCCTTGCAATCGCTCTGTACCATCCATGCTCATGCCACGTCCCCCTTTCATTGCCCCTGCTGATGGTCTTGGCTCAATGATGAGCGCAAAACAAAAATTGTGAAATAAAATAAATAAATATGCTTGGGCGCAAAAACTTTTAAATTGAAAATGCGCTTTGAATATTTCAGCGTTTTGCAAATTCGCATTTTCGCATTTTGCGAGCACTTCCTGTCCGCCATCTTGTGCGCCATTGCACTTACTAACTGTACTTGTGCTCATCTTCATCTCCCTCTCAAACTCTCTCTCTTTCTCTCTCTCACTCTCTTTACCCATCACTTCAACGAAAATAATTTGAAATTTTAATTAAAAGTATTTCGGCAAAAGTTGCGGCTCTGCCAGCGGCTCTGCTTTTCTATCAGCAGACAAATACGACAAAATCAAAAACACAAAAAAAAAGGAATGTATAAAGGAAAAATTAAATAAAATTCCACACAAAGATAGGAAAAACTATTTCCGGCCCTTTCATTTGCCACTCGCTCGATGTCATCTCAGCTTAAATTTTAATATTGCCGCCGAAAGGCACATGCAGCCAGGCGAAACTCAAGACTCCGGACATGTTGCAGCTTGCAATTGTAGCCGATGCGACAAGTGTCCTTCTATGTATGCGTGCGTCCTAGTTGCAACGTTCATGCGAGTGCACAAGTCATGATAAACTATAGAAAGTGTAAGTAAGTCAATTTGTTGTAAGTCAATTTGTTGAATAGGGTATTAAATGCAAAATAAGGTTATACTTAGAATTGAATAAGTCATGTAGCGAGTTCATCGTAAGTTTTATTAAAGTATTACATTACGAAAGTATCCAATAACAACTCATCGTGAAAACTGCACAACTTATTGATAGTTTAGAATGCTGTAGTACAGTAAATGTTTTATGATATGATTTTTCATGAATTAAGTAATATAATAAATATCCAAAGAGTTATAATAAATAGGTATAAAAGGTACTCAAATAAATGCTTGCATTACATTCAATTTGAATATTAATTTTATATTAAATTAATAAAAGTAATATTATAAATAGTTAATTGTAATTTTCATACCGGCAGCACATGAAGAGAAACAAATAGGTAATAAAAATAATAAGCCAGAATGAATTATAAAATTGTAAATTATAAAATTGTTAATGCACTTCAGAAGCTTTTTACATACTACATTTAATGAATCATCATTAATCGTTAGTTGCATTCACGTGTAAACGTAAAATATCGTTGTGCGTTTCTTTGCATGCGTATGTGCTAAAAAGTATTGCCACTACTTAGTTCATGGCGCTGCTGGCTGGCTGGCTGGTTGGCTGGTTGGTTGTAATTAAACCTTAGTAGCTGCCAAAGCAAAAGAAAGAAGCCTTAAGGCAGTCACAGAAAAAGGGATGGAAACACTCTGAAAGAGAGACAGATAGAGAGTTGGACATGGAGATGGAGATGGAGACGCTCTCAGTGTAAGAAAGAAAGAAACTTTATTAATAAAAGTTTTTCCTTTGGAATTTTACCCAAGTATTATTAAAAACTTTCATATACGCAACGTTGGCAATTCCATACGCCCACATACACAAAAACACACATTTACACACACTCTTACACAGTCACATATGTCGACGGCTGTTCATACATTCAAGCGTTAAATTGCGAGGTCCTTTTTATGCATGTGACAATATTTGTTGCACTTGTTTTTGTTTTTGTTATTTTGTTTTTATTAATTTCGTTGTCATAGCATTGAGTTTTCCTTGGGCTTGTTGCGTTTATCCTTTTTGTTTTATGAGTGCAAAAACAGCTCACACTTGTACCAACAAGCACAAGCCTTGCAAATTAGAAGAATTTCTTTCTTTCCACCCTTGGCAGAATCAAATAATATAATTATAATTGTGCTTACAGCCCTTTTGGCTAACTTTCAAAGACATGCGGTTGTACAGAATGATCCTTAAGGCAAAAATCATCTGCAAAATTTGACTAAAGGTACTTCAGATATATTTTCATAACATATATCTAATGAAGTAGCAATTAGAACTAGTAAGTTGAGTAATAAAATAAAAGAATGCATATTTTATTGTTACACATCAATTCATAGATTAAATGTAGCCCATATCTAATTGTTTGTACCAATTTATCTGTTATCTTTTCTACTTAATATAGTTCTTCAGTCATTTATTATTCTAAATGTTCACTTTCATAATCCAACATAACTGAAGAGCATAATCTCAAAGCAAATTAAAAACCTCAAGCTGTGCTGAAAACATCTTTAGCTTTTGGCCAAATGACGCAAAAGCCAGAAGATGCAACCCTTCCAACTGACCAGGTTCAAATGTTACCCTTCTCTACTACCCCTTGATGCCGTTAGGAAAACTCTTGGGGCCTTTGAGCCTGTTAACTATTTGCCATCTAGAGTTGTTGTTGTAGTTGTCCTTAGACGAAGTCTGTAGTTTAGCTCTCAAACTATTTGCACATTGAGTGCATGCATATTAGCATGGAAAAGAGAATGTCTAATGAGCTGCGTACCGTCCATTAACAAGCAAACGCATTTTCTCAAAGTTTAGTTCCATTAGAGGAGAATCTCTTCCTCTCTCTTGCTCTTTTTTTTTTTTTGAGGCAGTCACTTAGCTAGACAAACTGAACAACTAATTAAAGTAAAGCAACAAACATTTGCACACAAATTCCATTGGCCAGTTAGGCGGAAGCAATTGCTGTTGTAACAGTTGCAGATACAAAGATACAAAGATACAGATACAGAAGCTATGTATGTATGTATGTATATACAGATACATTAGCTGATCCTGCTGTGGCAATCAGTGCAGCGGCCGCAGCTGCCACTAAAGTCTAGTATCACTGTACTTGACACATGAATATGCAAATATGAGGCACTCATCCTCAATTTACCCACTTCCAATCCCCTTGTCCTTATCCTCTTAAGCCACCATTCTCATTCCCAGTCAGTTCGTTGTCGTATTTACTTCGATTGGTGCGTTGTTCATTAATTTGCCGGACCAGGACACGGGCTGGGAATGTTGTGGCAGTGGTATCACAGCTGCTGACATGGACATCGATATGGCCATGGTTGACTTTGTTGCCTGTTAATTGATTGCAGCCATTTAGGCATCGACGTTGTCCCCATTTCCATTTCCAGCTCCTGCTTCCTCGTCCTTCTGTCACTGCCTGGTCATCTGGTGTGAATCTTTGCGCCCCGCTCTGAATTAATTAGTGACGGGAACGAGGTATGCACTTTCCTGTTAATTGAAATTGAAAACTGAGCACAGACAACACAACGATGCTAAGCATGCAAATCTATTTTCAGCCCCATAAATAATATAATTCACTTAGACAATCTAGTTTGTGGAATATTCCAAGTACTCTCATTTAAAATACTCAGATTTGAAAAATAAATAAAGTAAAATAGCTCTTATCAGTACAACGTTCACTGCCAAGACAACTACATGCAGAAACAATTCCTGTTCTCAGCTTCTGATATATAATGCAACTAAACAAAGTATTCTTGTATTCAAAAGAGTAATTAAGAAAAAGTATATAGTCAAAGGTCTTTTCTAATTTAACAAAGAACGAATAAAAAATAAAATAAATATATGAATCTATTTACACTCTGAAAAATCGTACATCCACTAAAATTGTTAATTAAAAAATTAAATGTATTACAAATATTTTTAATATTCTCCAAAGGTCAACCTTTTCAGGTTACCTTTATATCATTTAATTTGTTGACAAATTTAAGCCTATTAATTACATATATATTATTTTGTTGGACCATTATTGCAAACAACTCTCAATAATTTGCTCTTGATATGGGCCTGATCATGATCTGTACGAATTTTAGAGTCTCTTCAAAGCCATGCCAATGATTCCAGATAATGCCCTTGCCTCTAGAACTCCAGTCCAGTTGTCGCCTTTTAAAGTATTTGCCATTGGGATTGCTGTTAAAATATCCATTATATAATCCATTGTAGATCATAATGAATTAAGAAGACTTACCACAAGGCAGCACAGGCACCATACCACCAGGCACTGTGATATCGTCGGGCACAATTTCCATCTGGCCAGGCATCATTATCATTATCGAATGTGGAAAATTTCTGTAGAACATTCATGCCCATTGAGTTGCCAGCGTTACCATCGTATTTGCCAAGGGAATTAAGCTCGTAAAAAGTTTCTTCGCTGCCAATACTGAAATTATCGTAGTGTGCATAACGCATGTCACCTTCAAAGTCCTCCAGATGAACATACAGCTCATAGGGTTGTTCCGAGGTCATTCTATGCAACTTCTCTAGGCCTAAGAAGAATTCTCCATTTAATGCACCAAAGCCTGTTTGGTAGTCTGTCCAGTTGCGAAAGAAATTGACACTGCCATCCATACGACGCTGTATAACCAACCATCCAGATCCTGCGAAACGGGAATCACAGGGTGCATAGAAGGATTCCATGCCCATCAGCTTTATTCTGTAGATGCCAGTAGAGCTTCCGAAGGGCATGCAGCTGCCCGGCAGGAACTCCTCAAATTGATCCTCATAGGCCTTAAGCTTACTCCGTGCAGCCATCAATTCATTGGATTGATCCTCAAATCGCTTCTGCAGCTCTGTAATTTCTCGATCTTTATTCTCAAGTCTCATAGTCAGCTCTGTAGATTGTTCTACTTCAGTTTTGGGCTGATTTGACCAATCCATTAAATTGATTCTGCAGCATGTTAAATTGTACAGTAAATTAGTGATCTGAAAATCATTATCCTTAAGCTGTGCAGCATCTGATTTAGACTGAGTTCGACAAGCATCCAACTCAATATTCTTGTCCTTTATACGAGTCTCACAACAATCTTCGTGGCTATCTATATGTCCATGTCTTTCAGCCCCTACTTTGTTTTCCAATTCCAGCAATTGATCATTATTTTTTATCAGTTCTTCCAGTGCGTGAATTTGTTTATATAAAGGTTGAACTATCTGCTGATTATCATCCGTTAATGCACCCCAAGAAGATCTGGTAAGGAGCAACAATATTGTGTAGTCGAATAATGTCGAATATCTGCACATTTTGCTTATACAGTTGATACTGACATTTGCTTTTTGTTTGAGTATTATAAAAATTCCCACGGATCCGGCAACTCAAAGAGAGCAAATTTCTGAGTCGGGGTTATCAGACCAACAATAACATCACAACAAACAAACTGTATACTATGTATGCCCTATCAGCAATGTGGTCTGTCGTACTACTTATATACTTTTAAGGCTGAATTAAATCTTATTGTAAATTTAAATAAAATTTTTAAAATATATATTTTTCATATTGCTTAATTAAATACAAGTATTAAAGTATTTATCATTATTATTTTAAAGCTGCCTTTAGTATCTCTATTATTAAACTTTTTCATATTTTTCTTTCCTTGTCTACATAACTTGTTTACATTGAGCCAGAAAACGAATTGGAAACTAATTTAAATAACTATGTCACATTATTTCAATACATAATATTATGAAAATGATTCGACATTAATAAAATGAGTCATCTTGTATTTATACTTGACCAAATTGTACAATATTCATTTATTACTGGATCGCAACTGGAGTTTTTTTGGTACGTATCATGATTTGAACCGATTTTAACGAATAATCAAAGTCATGCCAATCGTCGTCAGCCCAAAAGATGCCCTGACTAGCGGTATCATAATTAGTATCCGAAATTTGGTAGAGTCCATTCAAGTTACTAGAAATACAAGAGTTGAATATAAAATTTCATAACAAACTTTTATGTTAGATTAACTTACGTAAGTCCACATTTGCCGTACCACCAGGCGCCGTGTAACTTTTCCGCACAATTCTGTGAGCCACTGTCATTATCCTTATCAAATGTGCTAAACTTATTTCCCTCATTTAGACGCAATAGATCGCTGACATCTCCTTCATAGCTACCCAAAGATTTAAGGGCATACGATTCCTCCTCGCTGCCTACTTCAAAGGTATCATATTTTATATAACGAGTCTCTCCCTCAAAATCCTCCAAGTGAATGTAAATCTCCTGTGGCTCAGCTGTGGTCATGTGGTGTAGTTTCTCTAGTCCAATGAAGAACTCTCCAGAAAGATCGCCGAATCCATCTTTATACTCAGTCCAACTGCGATAGAAATCAACGCTGCCGTTGATGCGACGCTGTATGACAGTCCATCCAGGACCATTAAGTTGACCATCGCACAGGACTTGGAAGGCTCCAGCTCCAGGTACTTGTATAGTATGAATTTTGCTAGAGTTGCCAAAGGTCAAACAGCTGTTGGCTTTGCAACAAGTCCCATAAGAGGCAATTAGCTCGTTCAGTTCCTTCAACTTATCAGTATTTGAACTGATCTGAGTTTTCAAATCATCAATTTCTTTAGTCTTTTCCTGTACTTTCCCATCACAACTGATAAGATTTGACTCCAGATTCTGTATTTCTTTTTCGTATTGTTCCCGCTTTTCAGTACTTATAGAATTCTGCTCCTCCCATACCCCTAAACGATCCTCATGATTCTTAATGATAATGGCCATATTCCTGATCGTAGCTGCTTTCAATGCAATTTCATTATCTTTTGCATCCAACTCAGATATTTTATTATCCAACTGCTGCTGCAAACTCATAATTGTGTTTTCACTTGAGTTAAGTTTACTTTGAGTTTCGATTAATGATTTGTTGACACAGTTTATTAGTTCTGCCCCCAGTTTAATTTTACTCTCGTAGTCTGCAGTTAAATTAGCTTGATTTTTCAATTGAGTTTCATAACTATTTACTTGATTATGTAATTGAGTCAAGTTACTTTGCACGCTCTCTAAATTTGATTTATAAAATAGCATCAACTCGTCTTTGATCTGAATCTGTTCTTCGTAAAGGGTTTTCATTTCTTTGTATTTACTTAGCGAACTTTTACATTTGTCAAATTCCGAATCAAGGCTGTATTCATTGCTGTATTCATTTCTGCCCAAACAGTTTTCCAAAGTCATAAGTATTACACATATAGATAGTAATATTTTCATATTCATTTTAATATTAAATTGTCTTTCGATTCACTCTTGATTGATACGCTGTTAACACGGAACAAAACTCAAGATTTAAATCGAATGCGCTTTTTATTAATCAAATGTATTATTTCTGAATTCGAGAGAATTCTCTATCAGCACTCTCAGAATGAGATACACTGTATATATGTAAATACAATCTCTCCAAAGCTTATCTGTGACTTTTGCTTTGAGTATTTGTGCTGGTATGAATGAACCTTAATTTGATTCGATTTAATAACAAATCTTTATTAATTGTTTTTAAATTTAATATAAATACTTAGCCAGTTAATATTAAACTGTATTCTTTTACTCACTTTTGCATCAATATATTAAATTCATTTGATTTGTGGAACATTTTAATAGCTTGTTTACTGCATAAGACGAGTGCTTTAAAAGCTATGTAGCACCTTTTGGTGAAATCTGCGTTTGCCATACCAATTAAATGGTTATATTTTATTAAAAGTCAGATACAAAGGAACGAATGGCATTGCCATGGCAAATAGACGGTGCGATTTTCGCTCATTTTGCGGTGCAACTGAGCGTATACGCAACGTGCACCATCAGTATGAATGTGAGCTGAAGTGTGGGCGTTGTTGGGGATTGCCGGGCAGGTGCGGAATTACCTGGTTGCCATAACGCTGACGTGGCAAGCGATTCGACCAGCCTCCAACCAAGTCGAGACACAACGACGCCTGTACTCCACAGACCAAAGACAATGAAGGAGAGTATATAGAGAGGAAGGTGCAGAGCTCTAGACAACGCTGTTATTTATTCCGGATTTGTCTACCTTTTTTATTTATGTTTGGCAGACGCCAATTTTCATGGCGGCAACGACGACGACGACGGCTTTGGCTTTGGCTATCCAAAGGATGCAGCTGCTCAGCTGCCTTGTCGTCTCTCTGTTGTCTGCTGAACGCGATGCGCGTCCTTCAAGTGGCAGGATATGCGGGTGTGGAATTGAGAATGGGAGAGTGGACTCTGACCACGTGATTCGAGTGCCAGCCAAGCGGAAAATAAAAGAAATCCAAGCAACAGCCGCACGTTGCCGTTGCCGTTGCCGTTGCAAACTCACCTTTGATTGTCTTAGCTCTACTCGTAATGCTGGTCAGACATTTGCTAGTCTAGTAATGAAAACGTCCCTTACCCAAAAAGGGGTTGAATACTTCTAAAGGGAGTGAGTTTTCGGTATTCTTTTGTTGAAGCTGTATGTCTTTGTCTTGTATTTAGAATTAAAACGTTTCAAATTGTTGCCAAGCTGTCCATGTCATTTGGCTAAAACGCTTTAAGCCAACTACTTTTGATTAAAAACTTTGTGGGCCAGCAACAAATTCAATAAACGGCACAGAAAATCAATAACAAATCGCCAGCTGCCTTACAGAAATCGAAGTGCCACAGACTAAGTAATCTAAGCCACAAAACACAGCCACAGACTGTGTAGAAGAAAAGGGAGATAGGGATGAGGAGGGAGTTTACTTGGTGGTGGGTGGAGATGGTGGTCACATAAATTCAAGATGTGGCCATAAGATTTATGACGATTGCGAACGTGGAATTTCGACAACGTCCATAGACAAAGTGGGCAAAAGCAAATGCCGCAACATTTGTGAGCCTGTGGCCTTTGAACTTCCGAATCTCTCACTGAATGGAAATGGAGATGGTGATGCAGATGGAGGGAGATGGCAGTGGGGGGGAGGTGGGCGTGGTTCTGGACAACAATTTACAGTAGGCATATAAAATGTGCATAAAAATTGAAACTGCTGCCGCGAGGCCTGGTCGTGTATGGTGTATGGTGTATGGGGCGTATACTTTACGCATTTTAAGTTTCAATTTCACAACCGAATTTATGGGCATAAAAATGGCGGCATGGCCATTTTATGGCCACTTCCGCTGACCGAGAAAACTCTAAGTGATTTCTGACATAAAAAACATTAGAGCCAGACGTCAGCAAATATTTCATATTTGCCAGAGATTTTTCCTGTTTGGCTCCTTCATACTTTTTCTCTTGGTTCTGTGCTAATGATAAAGTTGCATGACAACTCATCTTGAAATCAAATTTTTCGTAGTAACTCAAGTAAAGTTTTATTTACTTACTGACTGCCTAATGAAATCTGAAACATTTTTTTCTTATCATTTGCTATAGCTACCCCTTGGCTCGTTTCCTTGCCTTTTGGTGGAGTCAATCCTTACCAAGGAGTAAAACAATCAATTGTCAACGTCGTTGAGACTGTTCCATAATCCGGCTTATTATGCAAAGTGAATGTTCGGTCCTTTTCGGCGACTGTCCCCTTGTCTGGCCGTACAGATAATCTTGGTGATATTTCATTGTCGTCACTGAGGCTTGTAAATGCGTTAACAGCCACGCCTTCCTCCTCGTCTCGCGTCAATTGCGAAATATTTCCGTTTCCGGTTGCCGCTTATGCACTTCCTTGCTCATTTGTCGACCAGTTTGTCGCGACGGACCATTTGCTCAGATTCCTTTTACGATGTCCTCGCCATATTCTTTATAGATCTTCCGTCCGTTTCCCCACACACGAGTACATACGAGATATGGAAATTTCGCATTATTATTGTTTTTATGCTGATGTCCGATTGTCTCGCGCGTAATTTTCCAATTTCCATAAACGGTTTCAATTTCACCATTTTCTTTTTATGCCCTTCTCTCTCTTTCTCTCACACTCATATCATGCGTCGATATGCTTTTTGTGATTGCCGAAAGGGTTCTTCAATCTGGCTGAAGGCTTCCTTCACGGTTCATTATCATATTAAATGGTTCTTTCAAATTGATGAAGTATCAAATTATACGAACCGGCACAAATGCTGCTATAACTATGCCACATTATAGACACGTTTCATTCTATTTCTATTTGTATTACAATTGCCAAACAAAACTCGTTGAGCTCCTTGACTGTGTCTAAATATATTAGAGGAGTACTAATAATTTCTCTATTTAAATTTGCATAATACGTAATTTATGGAAAAATAACATAAATTTTTATATATTGTAGAAACATACATTTGTTATTAAATAAATTGTGGGGAAAATACGTCACAAAATAAATAGAGCATAAATAAAATTCTTTACCGACAAATTTTAAATGGAAAATGTACATAAAACATGTTAAGAATGAATTTTATAATAATATTGATGGACATTTTTTGTAGATCAATGGTTATAGTTAATTTCTAATTTAAATTTTTCTAATTTAACTTATTTTTTCTATTTTTATTTAATTTAAATATAAATTCCTTGAATTTATTTATTTCTATCGGAACTCAATTTCTGTCTTGTCATTAGTATTTTTACCTGTTCCAAAATATTGTTTAACCCATTTGCATATTATTTCCATCCTCTTTTCGACACTTTTCGCTTTGCTGACAAGTATTTTCCCTCCTCCATTTGGTAAACAGCGAAACTCCGCTTAAACAGAAATCTGATGACACAGCCGGATCATGATCACCTGCTGTCCGTGCGTTGCATATTTAGCAGCTCTCTCTCTTTCTTCAATGAAAAGAGAAGGAAGATGGGCAAAGAGGTGATAGCGGAATGACTTCATTTTGGCCACTCAGCCATGCAAATTCGCAACTGATTTTGTGCCCAAATCACATTGTTACGTGTAGAGATGGAGAAGACGGTGAAGGCGATGTATGGAAAATGCAAAAACGATTTAAAAACTCTAAAATTAAGCTATCATCAGCTTTTACAGCTGGCTATCAACTCCTCTCTGTCCCCTATCTCCATCTCATTCTCTTGCAAGGTGGAGAGACATTCAACTACAATATGTGTATAAAAAAGTCAAAAAGAAATAAGTGCAATGCAATGTCATTAAAGTAGACAAGCAGACAACGAGGCAGAGCGTGACGAGGACTTGGTGAAGGGAGGGGAGAGCGAGGTTGAAAATGACTATGGCCAACATAAAATCACAACACACACCAAACACACACACACTGACACAGCTGTACATAGTTAAAGAGACATTCGCATGGCTAACACATACACACAATCCGTAACCCAAGCCAGATTCCAGTCTGTGGTCGCTTATCGGACATTGTGTGTCTGACTCCGGCTCCGGCTCCGACTACGGCTACGTCTCCGGCTATGTCTCCGGGTCTAGTCCTGTCCCTCTCTGTCTCATCCGCTGTTTCGGTGTGCGTTACGTAAAGCTGTAATCTGTGCTTATAAAACGGCAAATGGCAAAGCTGCAGAGGGTTTTTAATTGTCTGTGCCGGATGGCAGTCTTAAATGCCCTACGACACTACAAGGACCCTAGCATACACTGTGAGAACTGCAATTTCAATTCATACACACACTCTACAAAAAAAAAGGAATCAAACTATGTAGTATTTTATTTATAATAAGTTGTTCAACATTTTCAATTTATTTATATTTGATAAAGTACTTTATAAAAAGAATATTTTTCTGTGTAAATTTATTTGTTATTTTTTGTACTCTGCAATTTTTCTCAGTGCACACACGTCCGATATGAAACGACTTTGTTGAGTATGCCCGGACAAACGGTATGGGTTTTTTAATTAAAATCCCTTCATAACATTATGTTAATGTTTGCTTACCACCTGAAAAACTACCGAGCAACCCTCTCGCTTTATTTCTGGATGCCAAGTTTAGCTGAAATCAGCGACTGGCAAACTAATTCAGTCCCTGGCTGAGATTGAAGTGCCAGCTAGAAAGTTATAAAAAGTAATTGTTGCCACCCGTTGATTTTTTACATTTTAACATCTCTTGTACATTTTTGCTCGTTTCTCTTGGTTTCACGACCAAAAATGCAAATTGACTGCGCTATCAGCAACTGTCATGGCAACCCATCTAAGTACTTTCCCTCCCACCCTTTACACCATTCAACGCATCTATGTATATGGCCAAGAACAACAACAACTGTCACATACAGTGTTCCGTTCACCTGTTTTGGAATTGTCTCCCTTCGTATTTTTGTGTTATCATGAGTTCCCCGTTGATGTCGGTAGATTTAGCGCACGTAGCATTTTAATAATACCTCCAATTGTCATATTTGCCCAACGAAAATGGGAAATGGTCAACCATGCAGGGTCTCTCATATGGTTAAAAACCTCTTCTCCTTCTTTTTTTGCTGTTATTGTGGCACTCTTCCAGCATTGGCAGCAATTAGTTTCCGTAAATTTCCAACGAGCTGGCAATAAAAAGAAATGAGAGTCGGAACTGTTTCTATAAAAAAAATGTGCATAAACAATGCAGATGTATATCCAGCCAAAAGTGAGAGACAGAGAGAGAGTTAGAGAGAGCATAAAAAGTGATAGAATGAGAAAGACTATGAGACAACTAGTTTTACACAATTTTAGTTTTCAACGGCTCACACGTTTGACAGATATTGCGATAATAACAAAAAGAAGCATTTGTCGAAGTTTTAATTATTTGATTTAACATCTCAAAAATGTATCGTTAAGTATACGTTTAACTTTTAATACCATTATAATTGCTCGAAGTTACATTAATAAATCAGCAAAGGTTTGGTGAGATTCAGGTCAAGAAAAAAGTGTCTTTGCTTGTATACTTATGAAGCTTTAAAAAATATTTAAAGAGTTTCTTAAATACTTACTTTGAAATTTAATAGAATGTATTATTTACAAAATTGTCAACCATAAAATGTGAAAGTTTTACTGTACTGAATCATCAAAAGATATTAAGAATGATTAATGGAATCTAAAATCTTCCGATTATCATTAATTTAATTAATATATAGATATTAGTATTATTAAAAATACAGATAATAAAATATACAGAGCATTCTGTAAATAACTAGTGTTTTCAAGGAACTTCAATATTCGAATAAAAATAGTGAAGGATGGTCCGTTGTCAATTCACAATATTTTCGACCGTGTATACTGTTTTACCCATCAGTCAGTTTATTGAGTTCTTTCTTTGTTCGCTCGCTTTTTTATGTAAAATCCATTTCTCTGACTGCCGTATCAATTGTCAATTTTAATTGTCGGCTGTTGTCATAACTTGATTGTAAAATCTATAACTGAATGAAGAGGAAGCGAATCACTTTTAATGGCGCCCATAACGCATATTGTTGCCTTTCTTTATGGTTATTATGCAAGAGAGAAGTTGAAACAGAACCCAGACCATATTTTGAGTCACGCTTAGACTGTTTAATATGCTGCAAGTGGGGCAACATATTGAATCATCTGAGACGAAGCCGCACGTTCAAACTGGAGTCCATGTGTCATGTTGATAAGGTAAAGTCACGTCTAGATGATTTGAAAGAAATCATACATTAAATTGTTTCGACTGGCCGACTCACTGGCCACATTTAATTGCGGCCGATAAGGTGTGCATTTCCACAGAATCCCCCCGTTCTCTTTCCCTTGTGGAAATACCCCTCGAGCAGGAGTCGCAATTAGTCAAACGAATTTGTAGCGCCCAGCTGAGGAATTAATCAGAAGTCGCATTTAAAATGCAAAATGCGTGCGCTAAATTACGACGAATTCTAAAGCACAAAAGCCTAGACATTTTTTAACGTGTAAGCTGTGTGCTTCCCCCCCTCTATTTTTTCCCCCCTTTCCACTACTACAATGAACTTGGCTGTCGGCAAAAAGACTTTTGTGCTGGCCATGGGCAAAAGAAGCTCCAAGAAGCAGGCGAGATGATGACTCGTTTTGGCTTTGTGCTCGTTGACGCGTCCACATTTGAATACTAATTGCATTTGGCCAAGTTTGCGAGCTGAAGAGCGGCTGAGCTGGAAGCCTGCCCCATGTTGCTGGCAACTGGCAACTTGGCTTGCGGTAAATATGATAAACAACAAAGCGCGTCATTTTGACATTTGTCTGTTTAATGCGCCCACGTTGACGTTGCCACCACGTTGCCAATTGTCGACTCCCACGACTGACAGCCTTCCCCCAAAGTCTCTCTGTCCCTAGTCTGTGCCCCTTGCAACTGCCTCTGCTCCGCCTGCTACTCTTCCGCCTCCTCGCAATGCCAAATAGATATGCGGCTCAGATAATGATCGGTTCAAACTGGCAGGCCCAGAGTTCTGCATAGTTTCAGCTTTGGCTTCAACTCCTGACTCTGGCGGTTGTCGCGCTTTGAACTTAAATGGGGTTCGTTGTTGTTGTTGCTGTTGTTGTTACTGTTGCTGTTGTTGCTATAGTGGCTGTTGTTGTTATTGTTGTTGACATGCAGTCACTGGCAAATTTGCCATATGTTGGCAAAATGGCAAACTGCTTTTGCCTTTTCGATTTTAGCCAAGTGTCAGGTTTTTTAACATTGCTCTGCCAGGACTTGCTTGCGAGCTCGTTCCACGTGAGGCTGACACAATAACAATGCAACTCGCTCGTTGCATGCCACAAAGAAAATGAAAATAAAACAATTGTAGAAAATTAAATTAAAATTGTTTGTCTTTAGCAAAAGTGATGAGAATATTTGGTATGCGAGTTTTTAGTAAAGTGTTTTGTTTGTTAAAATAAAAACAAAACATATTGTCTTAATTCAAGAAATGTAACCTGAAGAAATACCTTCAAAAGTTTAAACTAAAATCAAGAGTTATAAACTTGAAATTTTTAATTACTTTTCTTCTTCTCTGAATCGAGGCGATTCAGCAGGATGCGGTTCAGGAGTCGTTTCGGAAATTTCGGATTAAATTTTATGTAATGCCCCATTCGAATTCGGTGGCGCCTCTTACCGTCTTATTGTTGTTTCAGTGGCTGCCAAAAAAATGTCAGCAAATTGTTCTTGATGAGTTTTTGGAGCAGATACAGCCACAGGTCCAGCAGTGTAAGCGTAATAAATAATGGGCAAGGCACAACATGAACGCGGCACTTGTAATTAATTATACAGCTGGAACAGCGGGAACAGCGGGAACAGAAGGATCAGCGGGAAGTGGAATGATGAGGGGCAACTAAAATGTCTGGTAATTATCACTAAGACGCGCCGCAGCTGATTAAAAATGCGACACCGTCGCTGAGAATGAGACTGAGACTGAGACTGATGGAAGAGGAACTGGGAACTGGAACTGGGAGCTGGAACTGAGAATGAGAATTGGTCAGACTATGTGAATTGAGGCAGGCAGTGCTTAACGCCAAATCAATGTTGCAACTCTTGGTTCCAAGTGCAACTCGAATTCTGACAGTTTTCGAACGTCTGACATGACAAGCTGCCAGTGCCGATGACGCTAAAAACTTGCCACAAGACGGAAAAGGGGCAAGGGGCAAATTGTGGTCAATGGCTAGCTGGTGCCCCCAACTGATTGACTGCCCAGTCCGACAAGCCGACTTCAGTCTGAATCTCTATCTGAAACTCCGACTCTGCTTGAGTGGCGATTGAGCATCGCAGGATGAAAGAGGCACCATGCTGCCAAGTGCCGACGGCAATGACGAGTGAAAAGAAGGGAAGAGTGGGGAAGAGAGGGAGATAGATGGACAACGTTGCAACGTACCGAACCGAGTGTTGCATATAAATGAGGCGTGCCAAAAGTTGACAATGATATTAACCTTGAGAGGACTTTTCAGCAGGTTTTCTCTCTGTGAAGGTCACTTGGCAGGCGGCAACCATTGAGACAGCTTCTCTCTCTTTTTTCTCTTTGTTTTTCTCCTTGTCTGTATTTGTTTATATATATATAGTTGCATATATATATATGCAAAGGAGCTGACATAAACTTGAGTACTGCGTTCATCAGGATTTTATCAGTAATTAACAAGTAATATTGTTTCTTAATCTTTAACAATTTATTGAGTTTATTATTTATTATTATTATTATGATATTTTTATTATAATTATTTATTGGAACTTTATAAAATTATTTGAAATTAAATAAATTGGCAACTCCTAAACAAGAAATAACTATAAATTCAATTAAATAGTAATAATAAAAACATCATAATAATTATAAATAATATATAAAACAACTGAATAAACTTTTAACAAATTATTACATTTTCTTTATTTAATCTATTACTTATTTCTAATTAAATTTCAATAGTTATATATAGCAAAAACTAATCTAATGTATTTCCGCATTTTAATTAACTTTATCATTACATCGATTGTTGATCACCTTTTGCTACAGATACTACATATACCATAGATTTCTATAGATCAACTAAAGTTCGAGGTAAAACGAGATACAGTTACTTTGCACAGCTGGCAAAACCACAATAGACAATTCAACAAATATTGGAATGTGATCGAACAGAGTTTATTTTAAAACATTTACATATCGACTAATGATAGATAAGAGTTTTAGCCTATTTTCTTAGTTGTTTAAATTACTCCCTGTAATTGAAGCTGGTGCGGTGTGAATAATACGATTATAATATCATCCTTGCCCTCTTGGAGATTAAGTTAGGAGGTGGCTTGTTTTTTTCCAAATGTTTCGCCATCCTCCAAAGTTTCGGGCAGCGGACTTCCCCTGGTCTCTGGCAGAAAATATGTTGCAACTACGGCAATTACAGAGAAGACGCCAAATACTAGCGGTGTAATCCATGGGGCAATGTGAGCCAGATCACAGATGAGAGGAGCTACGAGTCCGCCAACGCGACCCAACATGGAGCAAAGTCCCATGCCATTGGATCGGACTACAGTGGGAAACATTTCGCCACCCCAAAGATATGCATTCGGGAATGTAATAGAGGCACCAAAGAGGCCCAATGTGGCACAGATAACCTGAATTTTCTCATCCGCATATATCACACACACCAGCAACAATAGAGCAACAGCACTGATTGCATTTGTGATCATCATTGTTATTTTCCGACCCATATATTTGGTCATCACAACACACAGCAGAGTTCCGGGGATTCCCAAGGATGCAGCAATTAAATTGTTAAGAAAAATATCACCTCCCAGCTTAGAAATGTATTGAGCTGTGCCGTAGTAGACCATGCAAACTACAATCCAATCAATGCACATGCAGATGGTCTTCAGTCTCAAATATGGTGTCCGAAAGAGATCAATTAAGTTTCCCTTCTTTGCTGGAGCCTTGGCAGCTAAGGCCTTATATGCGGTCTCAATTTCCGGCTTAATGGTTTCCGTTGGAGCCCTGTTCCGCTTCGCAATCTTCTCCAGTATCTTGACAGATTCATCCACCCTGCCCGTGGTGAAGAGCCACCTTGGTGACTCGGGTATGAGGCATATGTAGATGACAAACACGGCTGAGAATATCGTAATGCTGAATTGGAACCATCTCCAGGTGCGTATAAAGTAGGCAAAGACGGCCAGTGAGGCATGGCCAATATTAAAGGGTATCTGATACAAAATGGCGACAAGTTCACGCTTCTTTGGTCCAATGATTTCCATGATAAGCACAAAACTGATATGAGAACGATCAGAAGGTAGAAATAAAAATGATAAATTAATATAAAACGAGATTTATATAAAATAAAATTATTGTAATAATAAAATTAATATAAATTTGAATTAATAAATCAATTAATTAATAATATAAAATAATAAAGTAAAGCTTTTCGTAAGATTTACCTGGTACACATGGTGCCTCCAGTGGCAAAGGCTGTCAAAAATCGAGTTATCACATAGAACCAATAATAGGGAGACAAACAGACGATCAAGCCACAAAAGAGCTGCATGAAACAACAGCCCAAGAAAGCAGGTCGACGGCCAAAGCTGAAAATATCATCATACATAATTACATCTCAATAATTTATTGATTATACAAGTCACACCAAATTATTAAATTTATTTTATCTCTTGAGACTAATTAATTATTAATTTATTAGTCCTTTGACTTTGTAGCACTTCGAATATATAAAATCAATATGTAGTGTAGAAATCTTACCGATCTGAAAGCATGCCAAAGAACATGCTGCCAAACATAATCCCCATCATGACAAAGGATTGCGAGAGACTGGACATGAACCTACGATCACACACAAGATCCCACTCGGTTACAATTGTCGTCTTGAAGGTGCTTGTATCGAACTCTCTTTCTTTACACTCATTGCTACACGCATCCGTCACATTTTCTGTCTTGCAACTCAATTCTGTTGGTGCTGCTAGAAAGATATGGGCTAATGTATGCCACCCAGTTCCAAATTTGGTTAGGAATACGAGCATGCAAAAGAAGAACTGATATCGTCGAAAGTCGCCAATCTGTGAGATTATTGGATCTGCGGTCTTTTCAACCGGCTTGATTTCCGGTTTCTTTGCTCGATCACCCATCTTGTCGCGAATTTATATTCCTCTTGTCTAAAGTTAATATAATTAAAAAGGTAAAAATGTTAAAAACAACATAGATAAAACTTTACAAATTTAGAAGAAAACAAAATAATGCTGTAGGCATAATTTTGTCAATTTGTGAGAAGAGTTGAAATAAATTGACTGCTACTTCAAGTGTAGAGTTGATATTTGGTGAATATTTACACACATTAAATTAACAACTCACGAATCTAGTTTGTTATCAATCATTGGCAAACAGAAATGGGAATAACAAATGCATACATACTATAAAAATAGAGTAGTGAATATCTTTAATAAAACAAATACCGTCTTTTGATTTGTTCAGCATTGTATATTTCAGTATAAAATAAAATTTTAAAGAAAAATCTATATAACAACCATTGACATTTAAGAAACAAACCTGATCTCCAAACAAGTCCAGTAAAAGTTAAAAATGCAAATAATCAATTATTAAATGCAACAAATTAATGATTTAGAAAGACTTGATTAAGTAAACAAATTTACAACAAAAGTTTCGTTAAAGAGAAAGTAAAATACAAAATTGAAAGTTATCATAAAACTTGTGCGAAAAATAAAGGTAAGGCTTGAAATGTCCAAGAATAAAATGGAAATAAATCGTAGACAAGATCGACAGGTAAACATAAATTAACAATACTCAATAGAGTCAATATATTAGACTAAAATATCCAGACATGATCTGAGATCTATTGCAAGAAAAATATTCTTGACATAATAAAAACTAGGAAACTCTTAATGTGCCTTTCAAAGTGGGTCAACTTGTAATTGTATAGGAATAAAATAAATAAATGAAATTGAAATATGTACAGTGCCGACCTACCGGAGCCCCTACTCACCCAGAGAGCTGCAACAGACTGGCGTGAAAATATGGTCGAGACATAGATCGCGATTTCATATCGTAAGAGCGAACCGGTTTCAGGTTATGCTTCAGACTTTGGTCTGAGCTACAAGCAGGTAACAGATACAGTTAGCGTGACAACTTGGCCAGGCATTAGCACCTGAAAGCTGGCACGTTAAGGTCCGTCCGCAATTCGGCTAAAATGGCATTTAGCCAGAATCTGTAGCAATTGCCACAACAGATCGCTGCAAAAAGGCCAACATTGAGGCGGCTGCAACATTCGCTACTTTTACTTGGCCTACGTAAATGAAGTTGAGTTGGCCAAATCATTAATTGAAGGTGCGCCAGCGAAACAGCAAAACAGCAGTCAGCCAACTATTTGCCACAGATAGCAGCTAGATGAACCTATTGTCTGTAACCAGATAAAAACTTAGGAGACTCTGGCTGAGAGTCAGACTTGACTCGAAAACTCTACCTTAAGATGGCTTAATTACGACAATCGAGTGAAAGTTGGCCAAAGATTTGTTGCTGGCGACAAGCAACAATCAACAGGCAACTAGCAAACAACTGGCAACAGCAACAAGCAACAGGCAACCTTGCAACATGTTCCCACGACTGTGGCAACCTGTCCAATGAACAACTGTGGCGGGGTGTCGAGATGTTTGCGCAAGCAGAAAATGTCACAACAATTGAAAATAAATTATATGCAAATTGGATAGCCAATCAATGTACAACACCAACATACACTCAACACATACACATTCGACACAAACACATGATAAATCTGCCAATAAATGTCTCACATTGTCACCCACTAAGATGCCCAATTTAGGCAGACAAAAAAACTTCAGATTGTTGCCTTTGATAGGGTTCACCTGTTTATGAGCTGTCAACGTGACTATGAGTGTGGATTAATCCAGCAAAATTTACACCTCTTTTTAGATACTTCTTGACTAAGAAATATATGAATCTTAAGAATCACTCAATACATATATATATATAATCTTTGTATTTAATTAAAAATTAAGTTGATAAAGTCTTTCATACTTTTTAATAAGTATTGTTGTTATCTAGTTATACATTTGTTATAAGAAAGCTGCATATGATTGACAGTCTGTTGTTGTAATGATGCTATTTAGAAAAATTTTATTGTAAGAGTATAACGCAAAGTCACAAAGAGTATTACGGAAGAGTTTTATTATATTTTTATGGCACTATAGTTTCGTTTTAGTGCATAATATGCACTTTATAGCACTTGTTTTCTATTTAGTTATTTAAGATTTCAAAGTATTTAAACTCACTTATTATAAATTTGATTTAATTATAAATTTTTACATTTGTTTATACATATATTTTTCCATTTATTAGCACAAACAATGCGTCTTTCGGAGTCAAATCGCTTCACACTTGCATTACAATGAAATGAGATGAATGAGTTCGACACTTTTAGTAAACACTTGGGTATGTGTCGAAGTCAGAGTCTGGACTGATAAGAGATTCGAGTAGACGACGCCAAGTCAACATCATCTGATAAGCCTTAGTAATAATGTTTTATTATTTACAACTCGTTCTCTGGAGAGAGTTAAAGAGATAAAGCGAGAGAGACTGTACGATAGTCTTATCTTAAGTAAATGACTGGTACTATTTTGACAGTTTCTGTTATGAGACAAAAACAAATAATAGAAAATGTTAATATAAGATGAACTATAACAAGTGTAGAAATAACTGATCAAAGACTCACGAGTTTTCAATAAAGAGCTGTTTTCCCAATCAATTATATGTTAAATACATAGGTAAATATTTAATATCATCAACTCAAGTAAACCTAAGTTGTGGGTTACAGCTGACGCCCAAAAATTGTTTAAAGAGTGAATTTTA
The DNA here is from genome assembly GCA_035043265.1 of Drosophila testacea. NCBI lineage: Eukaryota > Metazoa > Arthropoda > Insecta > Diptera > Drosophilidae > Drosophila > Drosophila testacea. The sequence goes on along the minus strand of JAWNND010000314.1, from coordinate 2,838,789 downwards.
TTATTTATAATAACAATTTCCACTGTTACAGCTGTATCAGAAAACACATTTAACCTGTAACTTTCAAGTTATTTAAAATAATATATACGACTCGTAGACTAAGCTCTTATTAGGAGTATTATTAACGCAATGGCTTGGCAACTTAAAAGGTTAATTTGGTTAATGAATCCCTTTATATGCGTTTTGATTACATTCTCCTAAAATATGATTTTCTCACAATTAATAGAGATTTGTGCAAAAGTGAAACCGCAGGTTCAAGAGCTAATCGAAATGGTTTGTAACTAGCTGCAGGAGACCTCAAGGGTTGTGTGAACAAATTCAAAGAGCATTTGTCGAAAACTGATCCTAAATTTGACCACAAGACTATAGCAATTAAAAGGCATAACTAACATTTACAAGTTTGGGGGAGATTTAAGCCGCTTTTGTATTTTAGGATGGCAACTGTTTATGCCAAAATATTTTGCCAAATATTTGGCCTGTCTGACAGTGGGTTAGTCGGATTGTCGGATTGTCGGACAGTCGAACCGTTGGCTTTCGGTAGTTGTTGTTTGAAATATTTATGGCCTAGCAACGCTCCAATTAGCACACAAAAGGATTACAGGGGAAACACCAAAAATGGTGAAGGGCTTCGGACAGAAAATCCTTGGCCCGGTTGCGGTTACTGGACCATAATTGCAGCACAATGCGTCAAACCTATGGGATGGCAGTCAGGATATTTAAATCCACTTGAAGTCAAAATCTAAAGGGGGCAGGCAGCGGGCAGCGGGAAAAAGGGAACAAACGAGCAAGCTCAAGTGCAACGAGCATTTAATTTTAACTCACATGAAACACAATCAAAATATTTTATAGTTCGACCATAAAGAAATTCATAAAGCGAATGGCAACTGCGTCGCATTGTTGGCGGCGTCGTTTTACCAATTCATACGAAAATTGCTAACTCAGCGCTCATATATATCATTTTTATGCCCAGCCACGCCCCTTTCAACTCTTAGTAAATTGACAAATGCTGCAACGCGCTGCAGCAACGCGGCAATGTCTGAAATGTCTTTGCCACTATTTAAGGTCTTTTATGAGTTGCCAGCGCTGTGGGTTGCAAGTTGGAAGCTTTGCCTGCAGCTATAAGACAAGAGAATGGTGACGAAAGACGGGAGATGGGAAACAGGGGATAGGAGACATCAGACTAGAGACACGGGATGGGAGTGCAAATGAAAAAGCGCAGCAGAAACTATGAACAACGCTCAGCGAAATAAAACTGCTTGTAATAAGTAGTAAAAACCCAAGTTAACGAGTATACAAAGCATTTAAAGAACTATGAGATGCTCTTACTTTCATTTTATGTTATAAGTTTATGTTGATAAAGAAATATGTTATTTGATTTTAATATTAAATTTATTATTAAAACTACCATTTCAATTTGCAAATTAATTGAATACTATATTTCAATATTGTTTTTCCCTCTCCTATATATTCTCCTATATATTCACACAACATTTCAAAGAAGTGTATTTACGTATATAATATTTATCTATTTATTATTTATTAATTAATTCATTTATTTAAATTACGTCTATTTTTAGGTAATGATGTTTCAGCTTTACTAAAGAAAATTATTAAGTATACGCATAATGTAAGTATTATTACATTATTTTATTACATTACTTATTTAATTTCAATAAGACTTATGAATTAACGCAGTAGGATTATCATGAATTAAGCAAAGAAGCACTTATAGAAAAGTCGAGAGAAATATTGGATTCATTGTATCCACTTTTTAATAGGGTATATTATGTTTAAAAAAAGGGCAGCTAAAAACAAAGCGCCGCTTCAACGCTTTTCTGCCTTGGCTTGGGGATGGACTTGGAGATGGGCTTTGGCTCTATTCCTCTCTAAATCCTCTTTGATTAAGTGCTCAGTCTTTACTGTGGAGATTTTTTTAATCGTTACCTCGTACCACGAACCACGTACCACAGGACGATGCTGCTGCTGTTGCTGCAGTCAGTGTTGGATGCGCATGTGACCATGCCCCATAGATTAATCGCTAATCTGTCCCTAGAGGGCGTATGGACATTTTTAAAAACGGCACACAAAGACGCTGCCTCATCCCCAGACCCAGACCCAGACTCAGTCTCCGACTTCAGTCCCTCACCCAGAGACAGACTGGGTTCCATTTAGATAGTTCTGGTTCTGTTTCTGTTTCTGTTTTTTGGTTCTCTCGTTAAGTTGTTGTGTATGTACTTCTGTTTCTTTTGAGGGGGCTGGTCTCTAGGTCTTTAAGTTCGCATTCGCACCTCTTTTTGTTTTTTTCTTGCCATTTGTAGTTGTTTCCCTTTTTGGATTTTATAAATAAATTAATAAATTTAAAGCCTGCATTAATTATTATGCATGCTCAGTCTCTACGCAGCTCCCTCGCGATGACTTTAGATTAATGTTTTAATTTTGCTAGTCAGTCGTCTAGTTTTCCCCTTCTTCCACCCTCTTCATTCACCTTTGTCAGTCCTTTCATTAATTTATGCGCCATTTTTGAGTAATTTGTTTGGCCAGGGGCGAAAAAATGCATTAAATTGGAATGCAGCTTGCCCTTCCCTTGTCCCATAACGAAAATCGTTAATTTTAAAATATAATAAAATGCAGCAATATGTTTTAGTTTTCATGGAGCCTTTCAAATTGTACTACGCTAACCACAAACGAGCGTTCCCTAATGTATGTCATATAAATCAGAGAGGTGTGCGTATATAGAATAAAGAGGTTTGTGGCAAGAGCAGCCTATGTATTTGCTATGAATAGAAGTTATAAAATGTTGATGAAACAACGCTTTTATGAAACAAAACTGACTGAAATTTTGATACCAATAATCAAGTTTTCTGCAAAGTATATTTTAATGAAATGATTTTCATCTATTTTTCAATTATTTTCATTTCTACCCTTTTTTTCGATACTTGCTTTTTTATAAATAGTAGCGGAAGCTTTTTATGTAAGACTTAGAGCTGAGTTTATCAAGGAGAAGACCTATAGATAAATCAAATTTTAGAATAAATCTGATTTGAGACTGATTAACAGTAAGCAAAGTTAAAGTTATATATTGAACTAACTGTACTAAGATAATATTTTCTTTTTACGTTAAGAGCTGACTTTATCGAGGATTATTTAAAAGATTTACAAATACAACATACTTTTAATAAAGCCAGGCTTGAGAAAGCATGGCTAAAATTGTATGTAAAGCTTACTATATTAAGATAATATTAATAGTGGATAATTATATATCATTAGATTGACTCGATATTATGAAATCAACAAGTAAAGATCTTTCACGAGTTGACTACCAGCTGCCTGGGATAATACTCTTTTGTAAGTTGCTCACTTAAGTCATTTGTTTGCCACTCATTTCCAGGTGAGTGCCATAATCAACGTCGTTATGATCGTCATCATCATCATCATTATCACTGGAGATGTGAGATGGGATATGTCGCTACAGTCGTTGGCTACTTTAACTAACCAGGCTCAATCAGTCTTAGCCCTTTATCTCATTTTTGTATTAAGCTTGGCTGGAACTATCATGGCTGAGCCGACGTTGATGGGCCCATAATTGCTTGTTAGGCAATTTAACATGACTGACTAACTGACTAAGTGACTGACTGACTGACTAAATGATTGACTGACGCACCATTTGGCGCATTTCCTGGGCCGCATTTCATGCATTTAGTTAATTTAACAGTCCACAGCATTTTACGCCTTGTTGAAAGCCAGCAACTGAAGGTTCTAATCAATTTGTAGTAGTTAGTTAAGTTAAAAGTGGTAAAAGGGGAATGGTGATGAGGGGAGGTTCATTGGAGGGGACTTATTTATGCGTGGCGGACATGCAAATCGAGGCGCTTAATTTCCGCTGCCGACAGTCGCCGACCGCAGGTCTGCCAGTCAAAGCAGCTGTCATAATATCAAACTAAAACACCCCATATACCCCTCTTGAGGGAGGAAATTAGGTGGGAGGGGTTTGTTAGTGGGGTTGCGTGTCCCTTGAAGCAAAAGGTAAATAAACTGCGATATGGCTCGAAGCTTTATGCATAATTAGCTGCAACTACAACACAAGCTTGCCCCTTTACAAAAATTTGCAAAAAAAGTTTTAATTTATGCCGTCAAGACTCGACCGGAGTTCTCTCTGTATGTGTGTGTGTGTGTGTGTGTGTCTCCTGTTACCTGACTCGAAGCTAACGGTAGCATCAGCTAGTTTGCCGTATAGTTTGCCTAACGTAAGTAAACATATTTTAATTTGAGGTTATGTTTACATGACTCTATCTCTTTCTTTCTCTCTCTCTCTCACTCACCATTTCTCTGGGAATGTGTGTGTTTACTTCGCTTCAAGTCACACAACAACAGCTACAACAATAATTGCAATAGCAACAACATCAAAAGTGCCACAAGAGTAACGTTCACCTGACTGCATAATTTACCAGCTAGAAATTACACTATGCTACAAATAACAATTACATAATTTCCATCGTAAACAACATAATTTCATTCTGTAAAATGTTTTACACCTCTTTTATGGGATTATTCAGAGTTTCTAGTAACAGAGCATAGGTAGTTTTGCGCTTTAAGCAATTGTGCAGAGCAATAATCCTCAATAAGGACGGGCTAATACCCTGTAACCTTTTGAAATCGAAAAACATTATTTAATTACAAAATTTGACATTTAATTATTTATTCAGTGTAAATAAACAGAATAGAAGCAAGGTTTATCCTTGAAATAAAATTAATACCAGGATATTTAAACTATTTATTCAATAATTTATTTTTTTAGCCTCGAGTCAGCTGTATACCCTTTATTAAATAATTTGTTTATTCATTTATTTATTTATTTGTTAACAGATATATTTATATATTTATATGCTTAAAGCATTAACATACATTTAAATAGATAAATAATTGATGTCAAAGATCAATTAATAAATTAATTTAAATCTTTCAAAATATATTTTAAGCAGAATGATTTCATTCCACATCATTCACTTTCTTGTTGCCTAGTGTTCTAGAATGTTTTCAGTTTGGTTGAGTTTCGTTTCGATCCGTTCAGTTGAGCCCAACCGCATAGCTATGTATATTATCGGCTGTGCGATATCATACACAAACATAAATGCAAACAATAATATTTGCTTAAAATTGGCTACGCCCTGGACATTGTGGCAACATGAGAAAATAGGTAGGTAGGAGGTTGTGACGTGAACTAAAAAGGGTTGAGTTTGGATGGCGACAGAAATAAGAGGCAACATGTGTTTTACATGGAGATGTCGATGGCGATTGCTCGATTGCCGATTGGCGATTGTTGATGGCGTCGATGTAAGTTGCAAACGAACTGTGGCAGGAGGCAACGTGGCAACGACGACATGTTTGCTGTTCAATCAATCGTTCAGTTTATGGTATCCCTTGACAGAAAAAAGCACAGCCCATTGCAGCCTTATATGTGGAACTTTACAGTTTTGTTTACCTGCCAGTTGTTGCTGCTGTTGTTGTTGTTGTTGCTGTCTGCTGTAGCTTCGTTCGAGTCCGCATTGCGTATACGCCGCGTGCCCATTTTGCACCTGACATGTTTGTGTCGATGCTGCTGCCTCTGCTGCTGACTCTGTTTCTGCTACTGCATTTTATGCAAATGAAGCCAAATATTGTTATAGGAGCAACATTCGGTTCGGTTGGTGCCCCATGTTGCTGCCACGTTTTTGTTACCGTTACGTGTTTACCCGAGTGGCCACAGTAGAGAAAAGCCAGTCGCTTGTCGCTTAGTTTTGTTGCACTATTTGTTTTATGCTTTATGTTTTCTATATATTGGTATGTTGCACACACATATTTTGTATGCTTACCTGCAACATGAAACCATATCTACATATTTGGGCCCTTGTGTTGATACTGTTATTTGTAGAAGATGCATTCGAATTATTCACATGGAGACGCCTCAGAGTAAAGGCTTGAGAGCACTTCGATTGTTGGGTTGGGAAGTGTTTATTAAGAAATGCTTTAATCAATAAATGTAGATAAATCTACTATAGTATTTTGAATTCTTAAGACCCAATATGATTAATGTTAATTAGCTGAGACTTAAATTTCAGTACTTAAATACTATTTAAGAAATAAAAGTTCAATGTTTCATTTAGAAATCTCTTTATTTACTTCTCTATTTTATACATCCTATTTATTTATCGAGAATTGACTATTCGTATAATTCTTTGACTCTGTTCCTAAATATTTCTTCATTGAATTGTCGGCATTTGTAGCATCTCGAGAATATAAATATTCTGTTATGTCCATAAAAATAAAAATCTATGAGCTTTTAACAAGTACTTTAAAAAGAGCTATTATTAATTTTTCCCACACACTTTGCTGACTTCATTGTAACGAGTGAGAATCACATAGAGAGGCAGCGAAGAGAGCGGTGCAACACGAAACCAATAAAGATTTAATCTTTCACCCGTGCAGGACTTTTTAATTAATGTATTTGCAAGTGCACTTTAGGCCACTTTACAGTCTCGCCCAAGCGGCCATTTTCGCAACATATTTTTCATAAGCCTATGCTGAACTTTTCTCTGACTGCCAACCTTTTTCCCCCGATTGTTGCCATCTTTTGGGGGGTGAAGTTGGAAGAGACGTTTGGGGTGTGCTTTTAAAATGCGCATCATAAATGCATTCATTTGTGACACTTGATGTAATTTGTTAGTGCGGTAATTACATAAAAGTGCAACGGCCAAACAATCACACACTTAAAAGCTTTCCTCTCTTTCCTCATCCCTTCCATTCAACACTCACTTTCACATCAATGCCACACATGGGATGGTAGGCGTGGCCGCAGAAGAAGGCGATTGCAGTGCATGTACGTGTACGAAATCGCATTAAAATTAATGTAATTTACAACAATGAACATTAACTTAAATTAGCGATGAAATGCAACGCACAGGGACAGATGCACAGTCTGTATGTGTGTGTGTATTGTAGAGGGTGTTCACTGTAGTGGGTTGGGAGTGTAGAGGAGGCAATGCGTATGCACACTGTTATGTAGATCGCGGCGAATGTCCTACTGTGGCATGTGTGGCATGCAGTCACGTGCAGCCAGTTGTCCAGTTGCGTGTGGCATGCCCCATGCTCCAACTTTTCTCATTGAAGCCGTTGTCTGGTCAAAAGCTTTTGTTTTCAAATGGGCGCCAAGGAAACAAATCATTTGCACACAGCAACTGTGCCTCTCCCAACAAATTAACGGCCATAAAGCGTTTGTGGCACTCTGTGACAAAAAAGGGGCAAGGGGGGCCCACAGAGGCAGCGTTTGTTTGGGGGTGGTAAATTTACGAGCGGGGACCGCGTTGCGACTTGTCTGCATCGCCCCAAAAATTATAGCGCACATAAATTGTTAAACGCGAAATCCTTTGATTTTAATTACGTCGAGAATTTTTATTGCCCCCGCCTTGCGAATGCGGATGCGGATGAGGATGCGAAGGACTTTAGCGTTGTTTCCGGGATGCGTTTGCTTCAATTTTCCTTTGTTTTTCTTTTGCGCTTGCTTTTTTATTAACTTTTTTCTTTTTTTTTTTTGGTAGCAACTAGACAGGCAAATTAATTTTAATTGTGGTTTGGCTGACGTAATTAATTGCAACGGAATATATGTGCAAGAGAGATAGTTACAGATAGAGACAAAGAGAGAGTGAGTAAGAGAGAGAGAGAGATGGATATGTTTTCCTGTTCGCCTATCAAAACAAATCAAATGAAACGCATATTTCTGCTTCAATTAATCAAATTAATTGAAATTTAATGAAGCTAATTGTTAAGACCCTAAACGCAGCGAACCACAACGAACAACGCAAGGTTCCAGGTAACAACAACAACAACAATAGCAACGATTACAACAAAAGCAGCAATAACAACGAAAATATGCAAAAGCGGAAACAACACGAACTCACAAAATGGCCGCAAATCAAAGGCGGCGCTCAGCATTTCCTTTTTTGGCTGAAAAGTTAATAAAGTCGGGAAATACAAAATGGCCACGCGCCCGTCAACGATTCCCACAGGACCCACGCAAAAGGACCTCAACGGAATTCGTCGCCCCCAGATGCCTTGGCATTTATTTGCTATCCTCCCTACCCCATCCCACCACAATTCTCTACACCCCCTGCACATTCTTCTTCTTTTCAAGTGCTGAAGCATTTTTTCAATTTCTTGTGATTTTTAGTATAGCCAACAAATGACAGACTCAACATTTTAACAACGTATTATGGCTAAGCAGGATAATAACACTTGGGTTTTCTTTACGTATGTGTATCTATGTCCCTGTCTCTCTTTCTCTGTGTGTGTGTGTATGTGTGTGAGTGCAAACAAAGCTAAAATAAAGATACTTCCGGGCCGTGGCCAGTGACAAGCACTTTAGTTGCGGCCAGCGAACAATGCCAGCGACTTTAGATCCTACGCGACAAGTGTTGTCAGCTTAGCTTTTTTAGCTAGAAAATGAGTCACGTTAGAAATTGGAGCTAGTTTTTGTATATTAATAAAACTTGTATATTCTTTATAGTAAGAAAAAGCCTTTGATGACTCAGCGCTAATTTATTAAATTAGCTAGAATATAAAAATCTAAAGTACTTAGTGTAAAATGCTTTAGAAAATATTATTAACTATACATATGCATACAATAATCTATTAATTACAAAACAATTCTCTAATTTGATTCATATGTGCTATTAATTCATCTCAAAGATAAATCGACAACTTTAAATAAAAACACTTTTAAAAGCCTAGAGAAATATTTTATACTATAATCTCAGAAGCTTATAGAAATATCTTAGGGTATATCAAATATTATAAATTCTCCGTTTACTCAAACTTGTTCATTCTGAAAAACTTAGGGAAATTTTTAAAATTTAATTATTTCTTGCAAAAATCGTTTAATAATTTTGTTTCCTTTGCCTTAAATGTGTTCTCTTCATTCTGAAAATATTATATGATTCACAAATTTCCAATTAAGAGATCAGATATTATTATATATATATCAGTGTAAAGTCTACTTTTATCTTTATTTTAGATTCACTCACCATTTGTGTGATATTTGCCTGTGTAATCATTATTTATTTTTTAATAAGAATTTTAGTTTGATACAATGTTAGCTACTTTTGGCCAGTTTTGAAGTTAGTTTTGACCTATCCGATTTTCATCTACCCCTCCTGGCCCTTGGCTTAATCTTGGTTGATGTCCGTTTGTTTGTGCTTTTTATGAGCTGCCACGACAAGGACGAGCAGGAATTATAAGGAGAAGGAGAGGAGGAACAGGGACAGGGTCTGTGCGATGCTGGTCAACACTACACAAATTGTTGCTCTGACCGTATCCGTGTCCTTTGTTGTTGCTGTTGTTGTTGTTCGTCAATTTCTTGTGTTGTTGTTGTTGTTGGCTGCTGACTCGTTCATTGTGTTTGCGCCATAAATCGCTTCCGTTTATGTTTTAGAGCCACACAATGGGCCAAAGTGTGACCTGAAGCTGAAGAAGAAGAAGTAGAAGAAGAAGAGACAGCAGTCAACAAAATGGTTGCCAAGACGTCGACGTCGACGTCAGCGTCGGCATCAGCGTCAGCGTCGCTGCTGATCACAAGCGTAAACAATAAAGTTTAAAACAACTAAGCCAGATACAAAATGTTCTTCTATGGGGGACACCAGCGATGGAATTTCATTTCGCATTGTCTGTGTGCGTGTGTGTGTGTGTGTGTGTGTGTTTGTTGTGCGTGTATTGGTGTGTGTGTGTAGTTTGTCTACTTTATAACAACGGCTCGCTTCACGCTCTTGACCATGTGACCAGCAAGCCGTGTCAGTCATTTTGAGCGCCGTTACGCTTTTGTGCCCCCCGAAAGAAATGGCTGCCCAGTCAGTGAAAGAGAGAGAAAGATAGAAAGAGAGGTGGATTGAGGGGAAATGGCAGAAGAAAGAAATCTCATCTTTGTGTTTGCACTTAGCCCCTAGCAGTGCGTTGTCCTGGCCATGTCCTGGCCATGTCCTGGCCAGTCTTGTACTGAAATAAAATAAGTTAGTTCCCGGCAGAGGCAGTGGCAGAAACAGAGGCAGAGGCAGAGAACATCCTGTCCCAGGACACAACGCACAGCTCATGTTGACTTTTCCTATTTTAAGTCCGTTTATTTCTTTTACACTTTGTCCACCTCTCCCACCCTCTCTCACTCTCTCTCTCTCTCTGTTTCTCTCACCCCATATAGACTCCTACACTTCCGGTTCGCATTCAGCTGCAGTCGTTGTTGTAAAATGAAAAGTTTTCCACTCGCCTGCCAAGTGGCAAGCATGGCTTTTCTTCCCTTTTCCTATTCCCCCAACAACAGCAGCTACAACAACAAGCACAACAACAGCACTACAAACATTCAGAAAATGCAGTTGCTTAGCTAAAGTTTTAATGATCCAAGACGTTGGATTTTAGAAACCAAATCCCAAAGAAATGCAAGAAAATTTAAAAAAGAGTTGTAAGAATAAGAAACACAACTTAATTTTAGAGTTTCAAAGAATAGATTTAAACTTATGCAATTATGGAAATATATTACATTGAATATATTATTAATTTATGGTTTTTGTTTTATGTTATCTTCATTTCTTAAAATACTTTTATTCTACATATTTTTGTTACTCAAAGTTTCTTCTCTGTATCTATTAATCGATTCAATTTTCATCAGTTTCGTGTTCGGTAAAAATTATTAAACAGTGTTAAATTTATTAAACGATCAAATATTAAGTAATAACATTTTCAACAGTTCAAAGTTCATATACCTTTAACATATACATATCTATATAAACGAACCCAGAACATTCATACCTCTGTTATTCTTTTAGCAATGTTTTGTTTAAGCTTAACTTTAATACAAACTTAATCCGCACCTTTGTAAGTCGTTTTACCAATTTCCCCCTTCAGTGTTCATTATATTACTGCCCCCTCCCTCCACCTACATCCCCAACCCATTACACCTCCCTTCCAGCAATTTCGCATGCCTTTTGACACACACCTGTGCGCATTCTCAGGCCGACCCCTTGGCTTAATGTTGTAACAGACAACCACAGAACAACAATGGGTCGTGGGGCAAAACACCTTTACATACACCTTACATACACTTATACACACCCACACACACCCACACACACCTACACATGCAACTCACATGAACAACTTCCACACCATTTACAGTTCATTGAATTTTCCTGATAAATACGCATAATTTGTATACATTTATATGGAATATGTATACAAACTCGAACCCAAACCCAAACCCAAACCCTTACCCTTGGCACGAAGTTGGGTGCGTGATTTGCCGCATTCTGCTTGAATGAGTTGGCAAGGGAGCTGACAGGACGACAGTCTTTAGGTGCGTCTGACTGACACTGAGAAGACTACGATGAGTTTTTCTCATACTCTCGTAGGAGCCGACATCGGGTTGCCCATAATTACTTTTAAATAAGCAAAATGTCTGTCTCATGATAAGCTACCAGAGTTGTTGCCAACATCAGTAGCATCAGCATCGGCATCGGCTTCAGAAAACATCAAAAAGTTTTGTACATTAAATCAAGCATCCTTCGCATTTGTTGCTATTAACAGGCAGCTGCCTTTTCTGCTGCCTTTTCTGTTGGCTTTTCTGTTGCTGTTGCCTGCTCTGCTGATTTTCCGTTAATTTCCGCAACGCGGCAATCGTTGACTTTTCAACGCGGCCAACGCCGACTCCCGACCAGGGACCAAGGACTGAGAATATGTAGGAGAGGGATTGGGGCTGGCATTGGGACTGGTACTGAGACTGAGACTGAGACTGGGTTCGACGACGTCAAACACACTGGAGAGCCATTAGCGGGCGCATGGGGGATGTTATAGGGTTTTTAGTACTTTCACACACCACAACCATGCCTTCTTTACATCCCCACAGCCCACACATGCTAATATACACACACACACACACACACACACACACACTTGGAGCTTGCTCCCCTGTCGAAGTCGTTGATTTTTCGCATTTCAGCCTTTTTCACGCTTCCTTCTCTTTTCAGGTTTTGTAACATTTTCACTTCTGCTTTGTTTCCGCCCGTATCCGGCAAATGTGTCGGCGTCTCTTTTAAATGCGCGTGAATGAGTAATTTTTGTTTACACTTTTCTAAATAAAGATTTATGTCGCAAGTGGTATGGGGGGAGCGGGATTGGGTTCATGCAACAGCAACGCGACACGTGCCACCTGCCCGATAATAAACCGTGTGCAGTTTATTTACGCAAATTGAGTAGTTCGATTATGTCGAATGTTGCCTTCTAATGCGACAGCTTAAGTCCGACAAGGTTAGGTTTAAACACCATTAAAATGCGACCATGAGTGAGTGAGTTTTTGAAAATTATGTGATAAAATAATGTGATGAAAGTTAACTCAAATAAAAAATAGGAAGTCTAACTTTGAATAAAGTAATAGCAAAGTTCAAATGATTTCCGAAGAACACAATAAATATTTATAACAGCTAAAAATATAAGTTATATTATAAGCATTTTCTAAGAACTTAAAGGTCGTTTAACAAGCGTCTAAAATAACTTTTAAAAGCTTTTTCTGTACTTATTGTATACCCACAAATTCAGGCATTATTTTTATTGAACTTTAATGTAAGATTTCTATAGATACTAGAAGTTACTTTTAATACTTAATACTTATTATTTAGTAGTACAAGCGTTTAATTTAAATTGACTCTTATGAATTGTACAATGCCGAGCTAGTAAATGTCAAACTGTGTGTTCAACAATTAAATAAAAGAAAGGTCAATTTTTATGTGCGGCTAATCAAACGTTAGAGTTTAGCTGACAATCGTTGACCATTTTGGATTCGAATTCGGCCAATTAGTTTCAGCTGTTCAAAGCTCAATGATTTGTTCCATTTGATGCCTTAACAGCCTTGACCCATGACCCTTCGAAGGCATTTCTGTCATCAGGCGGTGTTCACATCAATATTTGATGAACTTTATCAGCACACACACAGGTAAAATGAAACAAAACAAAAACTTCGATTAGGGAAAGGAGCTGGCGGCGCGTGTCAGTTATTAGTTAATAACTATTTGGTCTTTGTTTATTTATAATGCCATAATTGCCGAGACGTGGCCACTGTGCTTGCCACCTGCTGCAAATCAACCCAAAATTAGAAACAAATCCCCCCGCAACTCCCGCAATAACCATTCGTCTAACGTTGTCCATTGGGCATTGTAATTTAATGGCTGTCGCACAATTATTTTCCAATTCACAGCCCAAATAAGGACCCAGAGTGACTGAGAAAGAGGCGGTAGATGTGAGAGGGATAGAGTGGGGTATTTGCCCAGGCGTGTTGTCAAGTTAATTTGGTCTGAACAGACATACACACACAAACACACACACACACACAGCAGGTGTTGAAGTTTGGCTAATTAATAGGCACACAGATTTTTTAACTGGATGCGACGAGGCGAGGCAAGCAGCTGTGTGGCAGGAAACGGGCAACGTGCAACGGGCAACGGGTCACGTCGTCGGCTTCAACAAAATGCGGGCAACAGCTGTGTCGACTTTGTCCTCATCCTGTGTTTTTGCGTGTCTGGCAACGTTTTGTACTCCAACTTCAGCTTTAACTCCAACTTCAACTCCATCTCCATCTCGAAGTCCGCGTTCCAAAGATATTACTAATTTTAAATTTATGTGCATTTAATTGAAATTCGGTAGGGGAGGCAGGAGGTAAAAGGCAGGCTGGGATCGCTGTGGCAGCAACCGCAGAGGCTCTCTGACCCACTTGCCTCAGCCTCAGCTTCAGTCTCAGTCTCAGTCTCAGCCTCGGCTGCAGGTCCCCAATCGAACATGGCAAACAAGTTGCAAACAAGTCACCAAAATCGCATGCAACATAAATTTTCGCACATTTTTCGGGGCTGGCCAAGTCAATGCCAATGCCACGAACCTGGCCACAAAACGTTGCACGAATCGAAAAAAGAAAATAAATAAACGACAGAGAAAAAATTAAACGAACGCGCATTTTATATTTTTTTTCGCTGCATCCGCAAATTTATTACTTTAATTAAAATAATTCTTAATTAATATGAAGCAGCAGCAGCAGAGGGAAAAAGATGCTGCTGCTGCTGCTGGCACACGACAATGATGGTTGCCACAAAGCGCCGTTTCTTGTGCCACATTTGCAGCTGCCACTGGAGAGCAGTTGTTGCAATAACCCTTTTGATGCCACTCAACGAGAACAACCAGCTTTTTGTCTAGTAATGCAGGGTGCATCAATTATGGATGCTATGTGGCGACCCCTTCTCCTCCTTCTCTCCTCCTCTTCCTTACCACCTCCCTATCTCTTCAGCTTATTTAAAGGGTATACGCCCACTCGGTGTGTTTCTCACGGTGCATGCTTAAAATTGAATTTAGTATGCTCTTTGCACTATTTCACTCCAGTCTCCAGCTAAGGAATAGAGTGACCATAAGTGGATTTACAGTGTGTGTGTGATATCGTATATCGTTAGAATATATATATTCTACTGAGAACTTAAAGTTTGTCAAGATTTGAGAGGGTCAAAATAAATACATAACTGATAAATAATATCATTTCGAAATTGAATATTTGCCAAGACAAGTCAGATTCATGTTCTTGATAAATATTTGCAAAGTGACCATAATATAATTACGAATCAAGTATATTTCAGAAAAATCCCGAACATCTATATTTCCCAAGACAGTTCCTGTTTAATTTGAAGATTAACAGTTAGGATGACCATAGTCACTGTTAACAAAGTTAGTTGTCGATACAAGTCAGCTTTACTTGCTGAATTAAAAATTAGGGTAACCATAGGTCGACTTATGTATGCACATGACAAAAACAAGCCGAATTTATTTTATTTATTTTAATTTTTAGTGAATTAGGGTGACCACAACTCTGATTACAGTGGGTCACATTTTGTAGGCAAATATATTTATTATTTTGAACTGAAAAAATGCTCAAGCCAAGTCAGTTTTAATATCCAATTGTTCGCTTCTAACTTGGCTGATAGATTTTTGCGTAATGAACTTGGATTTTGTGCCACTGTGACTGCACCACTCTCAGCCTAAGCGGCACTTGTCCCACTGCTGCCACTCATTACATTATTTTCGTGTGTTTATTGTTCCTTTGCGTTTGCGGCAGTTGCCGCCATCCACTCGCCATGCCACTTGCCACTCGCCTTGCCACGCAACGGCAGCAGGCTAACTGGCGCCCTATTGTTTCTCCAGCCTGACCCTTCCCCCAGCCCCGTGCCCCCTGTCTTCTGCCCCATGTCCCATGCTAGTGGCATGTCCAGTGCCTGCTGCCTGCTGCAGTTTATTATGCAGCAACGCACCCCCAATGCGGATCGGGTTGCCTCTTGGCTGCTTGCAACTTGGCAAACAGACAGCGCCTGACAATGAGTTTTTAGTTTGTGCAACGGCCGCGCTCATTTCGCTGCTTATCTGACGCTGACGCCGACGACGACGACGACGTCGGCGTTGCCAATGTTTGCTGTCATTGCAAATTTTCGAGTTTGACAGCTAACAAGCACAGCCAGAGACACAGACAGGGACAGAGCCAGAGTTTTAGCTGGAGTTGCAGACTGTTCCCTGCTTGACGCACAGCGTCTTTACTTAAGTGGCGCTACGCAACGACAGCAACAACAACAACAAGAACCTATCTGCCTCTTGCACCTCTTGGTTATTAGCTGGCCACTGCTTAAGCCTCACTGAGTGGTTGCCCATACGTGGCATTCGAAGTGGTTACTATGTGGTGGTCTTAATGATGTCAATCCAAATGGTACAATGGAACTTTTGTTCAACAACAGATTGGAGGGAGGAGTGCCAAAAGGAGGTGGCATTAGAACTGATTAGCAATGTACTTGCCTCAGTTTGTATTAAGGTTTGTGTAAAAGTCCTTTAGCTGCAACGTCCTGTTGTTTCGCGTTCACTTGGCTGTAAAATACACGTTTGTAATTAAAGTGAACTCTGTTCTTTTGCCAGTTTGATAACAAAGAATATGGCCAACATCGCAGCAGCAGGTTTTTTTAATTAATAAGATTATAAATGAAATTATTTAACCAGCAGTTAGCTCATTAATATAAGTAAATTATAAGTATATAAATTAGAAAGAAATCTTTTATTTAATGTTATTAAATCATAGTTATTACATATTTACACCAGCAACAAATTAATGAGTATTTTAAACAATATAAATTTAAGTTACAGAAGGTTCTTGGAACACAATGTTTAGCAAAATAACAAGTCTGCAGTTACCAAACAACATTCTTAACTATTTTATATTAAATACAATTCTATCTTAAATACAAGCTGTCTCTTTTAGCCTTTGTAGTTGACTCATGGCCCACTTGGAGAAACTTTTCGTTCGATTTCGTTGCAAGTTCATTCAAAATGTAGATACTCCGATATGGGTTACCCTTCGCCAATAGTGACACAGCAGTTCCTAGAATATTTTTAGCCTGGGAATATTTTTCCTAGAATATTTTTAGCCTGGACCTAGGAATAGGACAGCAGAGGGCACACTGGCAACCCATTTCTTGTAGTGTCGTCGAGGCAGCTTCTAATACATATGTTTATGCCAATTTTGTTATTACATAAGTGAGTCAGCTGAAAGAGGATAGAAAAGTTAAGTCAGTCGAGTGAGGACTGCGTGTATGTAAGTCTGCCCAACCTAGAGTGGAACAAGTTGCCTGTCGATAAGTCAACTACCTCTAAAACTGACGAGTCATCATTACTTTGATTCGATTTGCAGTTGATGCGTTTGGTTCGATCAAATTTATGCACTTATTTGCTACTGTCCATAATTTCTGACTGAAGTTCTATAAATGGAAATGTGAACAAATCCCTGGAGCGCTCTTTAACTGGTCCTTGACTTGCTGACCCAGTTGGCCAACAATTGTAAGCCATGGCCTTTGTTTTGGCCTGGTCTGGCCTGGCCTAGCCTGAACTGAACTGAATTGAACTGGCATAGCCTAGGATAGAATCTCTCCCCATCCGCGTATCTCTCATTCAACTCATACTCACACTCATACTCATAGTTTGCGCCACAAATAATATTTATCCTCAACATATTCGTATTTATTTGCCATGCTTTTCCACTTGAATTCTTTGGTGCTGCTATTTATTGCTCTCAAGTCAACATAAAGATGTTTTCAGAGAGTTACTCCAAAGGTCAACATTGCAGCTCGCGCCAGTCATCGTCGTCGTCATCGACAGCCAAAGGATACACTTGGAGAAAGACATTATTTAACATATGAAAAAGTAATTGAAATGTTCTCAATTCAATTAAAATCATGTATTTTGGCTACTTAAATAAAGCAAATCTTGCAATCAGAAGTAACTATCTTACTGCATAAAGAATCCTCGTATTCAACAACCAATCGATACACTTTGATAAAAGCGTATTTCTATATAGGACAAAGAAATAAATAGCACAGAAAAAGAAAGAGTCAAAGAGTCACATAAATAAAAATATATGGTACATATATAGAAACGCTCACAATTATTTGTAACTAAATAAAGAAAATCCTGTGATTGAATTCAGTTAGAAATACGTAACTAATTATATTAAAATCAAGCCATAAACAATTTGGCGGCATATTCTTAAATCTAAATCAACCTGGTAACATGACTGTAATAATTATTAAAATCACAATTTAATAATACTATATTTTATAGTCATTTACACCAGTTAAAAATATAATATTTTTAGAACTATCTTTCTCTCAGTGTAGATTTCTTCGTTCTGTCCCTGCCTTCTTTGACTTTCACATTAGTTTTGCGTGGGTTTTGTTTCCCTCCATTCCATTGCACTCGGCGTGCTCTATCGTTCATCGAGTACATTATCAGCATCAGCATCAGCATCATCATTGGCAACAGAAACAACAACAGAAATAACAACAGCAACAACAAAGGCAATAACAACGTCATCAGTTTTTAGGTCTTGGCGCTGAGTTGGCCGTTATCCGTTTGGCAAAATCTGTTGGCCAATTCCTTTGATTACCGCACCCTTTTCTGGGGCTCCTCCTAAGCTGCCTTTGTTTGGGCTTAGGTCATCATAAATTGTTTGGTTTTAAGTCAATTATTGATATAGGATTTGCACTCATGATTATCTTTTGTTAGCCCGGCCCTGCCCCCTATCCAACTGGGTCAGTAGAGTGTCGACTGTGGCCCATTGTCTTCTCTAGTCGGAATCCCACTTATTTCTACTCAAACTATTCAATGGATTTGTGAAGCCTTTGGCGAAAGTTCAATGCCGTCTTGAAATGGTTGCCACTTGGCCAAGTGCAGCAGTTTGTTGCACGTTGTCAGAGATAAGGCAAACTGAGATCCATTAGCATATCTCTCTTGGCTCGGGCTAAGCAAATTGTAGCACTCATAATTTGTTTTTGATTGCCTGGCACTTTCCAGTCGAGTCGCTTCGCTTCGCTTTGCCTCGATTCAATTCTCGACTCTCGACTCGAGTGTCGTCCTAAGCAAACCAAAAATATTTATAAATCCAAACAAGTGGCAAGACAACTGCCTCTTGCGTCTTGCCTCTCTCTCCAAAGGGACACTTGAAGCGCCGGCGCAAACAAAAACAGGATTGCGACAGGCATTGGGATTGGGACCGGACTCAGGTCCCAGACACAGATACAGGCAAGTTTCCACTGTTGTCCCATTGTCGGCATCTTTTCTCATATCTCTGGCGCTTCCGTTGCAACGAGATGCAAATGGGACTCCTCTCCATTTCATTCCCTTCCTCTACCACTACCACTCCCACTCCCACTCTTCCCCTGAAAAGTCTTTTGACAATATTTGCGCGCCTTGACAATAAAACGCAAAGTGAAGTCTCAAGCTGTTGCAACTCCCTTCTCCCCATCTCCCTCAGTCTCCCTTTGTGTTGGGTCATTTAAATTTCATGGTAAATCAAAAAATTGTTGTGTTTATTATTTGTTTTTGCTTTTGTGTTTGTGTTTTGAGTTTTGAGTTTGTTTTTGCGTTCTAGTTCATTTCAAGTTCTGTGGCGCCCCCATAAGATGCACAGACGTTGTGGCACGGCTCTGTCGGCATCCTTTGTGGCCTGGACCTGCACACACAGGATGTCGATTACATTTGTTTACTGCACTCGCCCAACTATAATTTCCAGCGGTCGTTTAATGAACAGGTGCTGGTACTTGGGTACCGGGAAGTCTGCTTAATTTGCCAAGTGCACACAAGTGAATAAAGGAGGGTAAAAGATAGAAAGGGAAGGGAACCATGTGGTCAGATTGAGTGTCGGCTTCCCCATCGCCACACAAATGGCATTTAATCTCAAAGCGCATCGCCAGATTTACGCGCTAGACAAGATCAAAGCGTCAACTTAGCATTCAACAGGCCACCAATCAGTTGGGCCGAGAATGCACTTGAGATAGCTGAGGTTGTAGCACTGCACTGGCCTACAGATAGGGCTAGTATCCAGCCAACAATAATAACAACAACAACAATCACAGAGGCCTAACCACTGGCAGTCGCTAGGGTTTGAGGTTGGAACTCGGACCTGCCAACTAGCTACTTGAATACCTCTGCAACGGATTATGGAAGATACACTTGAAAGTGGAAAGCTGGCAAGTGAATCCATCTAATCAATAAATTTAGATTCACTTTGATTGCAATCCCATTTGGCACAGCACAATCCAAACAAGGCGCAACATTGTCTCCTCCAGAGATATGTGAGTTGAAATGGTATTTAGTGAGAATAATGGAGAAACAGAACTATCTATGGGTATCTAAGGACTTTGTTAATTTTCTGTATAAATATGAGTTAATTAAAATAAATGATAAAACAAATATTTTTAAAATATATATATATGTATATATATGATTTACAGATTTCTTTAGAGTAACTATAAACATTAGAGATGTAATCAACTCGATAATTAATAAACAGTAAATTTTAAAAATATTTGATCATACATAAATTTTATATGCATATATATTTAAATTTTATTTTTAATTTTTCTAAGGCGTTTTTGTTTTAATAAAAATACACATTTTAAACAAATAATAACTATATCAAAATTTACATCAAGGAATCTATAATGTACTAACAACAAATTGTGCACTTAAAATATAAAAATATAAAGAATATTTAATGGATTAATAAGAATGCAACCATTTATAAAATCTGGATCATTGTGAATAGTGCATTAATTTATAAACAAATCATTGTTGCGACGTAGAAGCAAGATGTAATAATAAATTAAAGTATATTAAATTCCTATTATTTGATGCGGAATATGTAAATGCCTCAAATTCAAATTCTACCTTAGATTTTGTTTCTTAAAATTTTAATATTATCGCATATTTAATCACATAGTCTTCAATTAAGCTCTTATCTCCAATATTAAATCTTAATTTACTGTTAATAAATAATGCACCACTGTGCCAAGGCAATTCATACAAGTCATAAATGCACTGGCAACATTAACAACAATAATTTTGCAATAATGTTGTATGTTTCGTTGGTGTGCACCACGCGACGATACAGGCAACATTTTGTTGCACACTTTGTCAACAATGTTGCCAGTGTGGCAAGAGCATTGCATGCGTGTGCGGATTAGCCCAGAGGAGGACCGCCAACAGACTCCGGTTGAGGCTGGAGTTGGGACTGAGACTGGGATGGGGAGTGGGATTTAAACTGAGACTGAGACTGAGACTCTGTTCGAATCTTGAGCGATAAATAAGCGATAACATTTTAATGGTCATTTCGCGACGCAGCTTAGCACATGTTAACGCATCCCTGCAGCTGTTTTGGTCTATGGAAAAGGGGGGAACAAAAGTGATGGAGAGAGGGGAGGGTTAGAGGAACATTACTCAATCAGCGCCTTGACTGATTAATGCAGCCCCCATCAGACGATGTTGACGACAAGTGCAGCATTTCCGGTGACGACGTCAAACAGTCTGCGAATCTTGCTCCAGTATTGCTCGTTGTTGCAACATTACATGCCTGCCACATGCCACATACATGCCGCATCCGAACAATGACAAGTGTCAAAACGAGACGCAGGTAGGCTGAAGATTTTGCCTCATTTAAATTGGCATGATTTAAGTGCACAACTCTCATTGCCATTCCCAATCTAAATCCTTGCCTCCTCCTCTTACCCCATTTGCCCCTTCTCCTTACCCCTCTTCCACTCTTCCATTGCTATTCCTGTCATCCGCTGGCTGAGGCTGTGGCAAATTCCAACAGCATTTAACAAGCCGCAGCCACAGCAACAGCCAAAGGGAAATGACAAACAGCAGCCCAAAGACCAAAGACAAGATGTTGACAGTCCGGTAAGGAGGTGTAAGGAGGTAGGAGGGAGGAGTTGTGGTGAGGGGCTGCCTTTTGCTTTGGGCTTGGTCTGACGTTGGCCTGGTTGCCCTGGGATCCTAAGTCTGGGGCGGCTGAGGGTCGCCGCATGTCTCCAACTCAATGTTGTCGCTGTGCATGCAAAGTGTTGAATAATTTGTTGCGAAATATTTCTAGTTGCACGTATCCGTTTCGCACTGTACACCCTACAAATATGTCGATTAAAATATCACATATAATTGAAGCTCTTTTAATAAAATTGAAATTAATTCAATATACATGCTCTACAAATCGAAAGAAATTTATAATTAAAACAATTAAATATTAATATTAACATATGCATCATAGGGTGAAAGTCTACATAAAATCTTAAATAATAAGCATCTAATCTTAGTAAAATGAAATTAAATAATAATATACAACTTACAAATTTAAAGAGTTGCTCAGAAAATAAATATGTTAGGCCTAAAATCTATGAAAAAACTTTTTTGATATATCTACGGATACGTCTGTATATAAAGCCCAAAATGCTTCAGCTCTTTCTTAAATACTTGGAAGCTACGTATTATTTTTTATTCCTTCATAAATAAATGCACTAGTTGTAATCTAAAAGAGTAGTTAATTAATCTACTTTACTTTACTATTAAGGATTTTTCATTTATGTTATTTTATTATATATGTATTCAATTTTTTAATTTCTTTTGTATTCTTATGTATGTTATCTCTTAAAACTAATTTTCTTTTAACCTCAAACTTTGCTGTGTTTGCTTGTGTGGGGTGGTTGAACGTCTTCTTTGCTGCAGCAGAGCTGTGGCATGCTTGTTAGTGTAATGTGCAACATGTTGCAGCAGCGCTAACGTCGGTGTCGACTGCGTTGCTGTTGCAGTTGCTGCGTAATTAAGTGGGCGACAGGCTGGTAAATGCAAATTTTTGTGTCTTGTCGCAACGCTGCCATCGTCGATGTTGAACGCAGGACATGCCCCAAAGGCGGCTCAGATGCCGGCGACTGATATGCCCGATAAGCGGATTTCTAGTTGTTGTTCTTGTTGTTGTTGCTGCTGCTGCTGCTGCTGCTGCTGTTGCTGTTGTTGCCACCGATAAGCAGTCGCCTATGATCTATGATCTTGACCTTGTCCGGTTGCATGGGGCAGCTGCAGACGCAACATTGCAATGACTTTAATTAAAATGTCAAAACTGGTTTAATGGCGTTAATGAACAAACACTTGGCCAACAAAAACACATTTGGCAATTTACGTTACATTTTGCGTGGCCCAAAAGTGAGTTGACAAAGTTGTTGGCCTGGCCGAAATAGTTGAAATACTTGAGACACTGTCGTTGCGACAACTAGAAAATGTGGCAACTTTGAAGTGCTGCGCTCTGATTTATTGTCAAATGTTGAACGATTTCTAATAAATGCCGCCGACGCCGTGTTGCCACAAAATGGAAAGTGGCGACTTGCTTTGACAGTTTGCGTACCGCCCATTGATTTATCGAAATCAAATCAAATCGAACTCAACTGAACTGAACGACGTTAACCCATTGCTGGTCATTGTTGTGCCTCGTTTGTTGTTATCGTTTCTGCTGTTATTGTTGTTTAAGTTGTTGCTGCAGCTGCAACAATGATCAGGTAATAAAGCCCGCATGCTGCGGCTTTTCTTTAGTCTCCTTTGCTTCCTTCGCAAAACGCAGGACGCATAATTAATGATCGGTCATCATCATTTGGCAAATGTTTTTTGAGTTTCAAATTTCAAGGTATTCATAATAACTTACATACGAATAAATGCATACTCAAAACTCACAACTCCCATACTCACTACGTATATACTATATAGGTGATGTATAATTTTTAATCAAACCCAAATCGAATTGACTTTAATCAAAACAAATACATGTCGCTGTACTGTTATTTTTAATATTTCAATTTTTACATAACACAAGTTATACAAACATTAACAATTTATTAATAATTTTCTGTATATTTTTGGAGAATTTTATATACTATTTCTTAAATTTTAATGGCTTATTAACATATTTTACAATTAATTTGGATGTTTTTTCAAATATTTTGTTATATTTTCATATGCGACATAAAAAATTTATTTTCGAATATTTATTTTCTATTTGCAGATTAAAATTATAACATCCAAAGGATCTGTAGTCTAAGGTAAGTTGAAATCTGTATAACAAGAATAAGAAATATTCAAACAAATTTTAAAAATAAATATTTTACTCATTGGTAACAAATTGTTACTTAGATGTATTTTATATTACTGATGCCTTAGTCTGTAATCATTAGGCATATGTCCATGTCATTTGGGGTATGACTTCTCCTCTTTATCCTTGTTTTTCATTCACACATGTTTAGAGAGCTTCAGCTTTTGGCCTTAGGCCTGGCATATGCAATATATTATTTAATATATATTTGTACGTTAACGACATATTGAATTGTAAGCTCATTTAAAAGAGTATTTAAAATGTTATTAAATATTTAATCATTCCTTCTTGAAAGTCATCTAGTTACTTTAATACCTTCTGAAAGTTCGTCTGAAATCCTTAAGAAGTCGACCTCTGCTAAACAAAGAAAAAATAAAAATATTTAAAATACTTAGTTATTGAAGGACTGATTGAAAATTATTATTATTATCATATCTTAAATAGACTACATTTATGGATACCACAATTCTAAATAATTGATAATGTCCTTAGAGTCGTTGGAATGTTCACTCCGTTTTTAAAACTCATCTAGTCATCTGAATACATTCTTAGTGTTCTTATTTATTTCGATAAAAGTCGAACTCTAAGCAAACAAAAAAAAGAATGAATATATAAAATAATAATACAAGTTTAATGGATTTTTCCAGGCTACAAATAATTCTTAATCAGTTTTTATTTATCGATGTCACATAAAACACATCGATAATGTATCAGTAAGCTATCAATGCATTTAACAATCAACAGCATGTTGATCTATTCGATATGGTTGTTTAGCTCTATCTATTTGTCAATTGGAATAGACGGAACTGCTTCACTTCCCCCCCCCCCACAGTGGTTACTGTGTCTCTCAGTCTGCAGTGGTACAGTGGTACAGTGGTGCAGTGGTGCGGCTGTGCAGAATCCACCAACTTGGCGGGCTCCATGTCTGAAAAGTTGTGTGATTTATTTGGTCGGCTCGAGTGTATGTGTGTGTGTAAAATTGCTGTGTGTGAGTGTATTTTTTGTATTTTTTATATTCACCGCTGCAGTGAGTGCTGCGCTTTTTATTATGGCAAAATTTTTATTATTTTTATTGGTCCGCACTCGAGTGGATTTGGCTTGAGTGGTGCAGAGTGAAGTTGCATGCCAATGACGCACAGAGCGAGCGGCGTAGTGGGAAGAGGGATGTGGAGTGATAGGGGTGAAGGGGCGGTCAGAGTGCGGCTGGCGCTGTAAACACAAATGCAATGCATATCCATGAGGCAGCAGACGGATCGACAATTCGTATTCGGGTTCATATATGTACTCGTATTTTACGTGCATTTATTATTTTACTTGGTTTGCTCGCGTTTCGATTCGTGCAACAATCTGTAGACACAATAAATTACCAATTATATTTTCATTTCATATTTCTGTCATTGATTTCAGTCAGACAGACCCCATTCAAGCCAAGTCGAGCCAAACCAAGCCCAGACCACACCAAGCCAGGCCAGACCAGGCCAGATGATGTCGCCCTCGCCTTCGCCCTCGATTGGCATCAAATTAACCGACTTTCAATTGATATCCTTGTTTTTGTCTTCTTCCTCAGTTGATCACTTCTTCTCTCTCTCTCTCTCTCTCTCTCTCTCTCTCTCTCTCTGTGTCTCTTTATGGTTGCAAATCAATTCACGGAAGTTGCATAATGAGTCATATTATGCAGGTAAATAAATGTTAATGAATATGCCTATGGGAAATAAAGCAAGTTAAATAATCTACATATGAATCTCTGGAATATTTTGGTTTCCAGAATTCAGAGATAGGTTGTAGCTTACACTATTCTTAGTCCACTTCCATCTGTAATAGATGTTAATAATATTAATTTAAAAATGTTTACATCAAATAATTGATATAACAAAGTAATTTAAATTCTATTTTTAAAAGATTCAGACACAGATTGTAGCTTACACTATTCTTAGTCCACTTCCATCTGTAATAGATATTTATACAATTTAATTTTAAAATGTTTACATCAAAGCATTAAATTAACAAAGAAATTTTAATTCTATATTCAAAAAAAACACTTTGTGAAATAAATATTTTATTTAAAGAAAATATAAGGAATGCATTCTTTTAAGAACAACAGCTGCTCGGATATCCACATCCTAGAGCTGACTCTGTAATGCATTTTCTTTCCGTCCATAATTCTCAATCAAATTTGTCTAGTCAAGCAAGCTGTGCCGAGGACACAACATGGCTCATGGCTTTGAGTTTTTGCATGCACATTTGGTCGAGACTTTAATGAAAGTTAGCAGCCGGAAAACTGCAATCTTAACGCCATGAAGCTAAAAGCCAACGCGCTTCTCCTTCGCCAAAGAGAAAACGCGAAAATCCTTTTATTTGCGTGTTTTTATTTTCGTCTGGCCTTCTGTTTTTAGTACTAGACGCTGTCTATATGGCCTCTTGCTGTTTATTTCTCTTTCCGTACAATAAAATGGAAACAAAAACTGTAAAACTGGATGGCTGGATAGCTGGCTTTTATAAAAAATCCCAAGCAACCCTAAGCCCCAGTCAGGCTAAGCCCCATAACTTCGGAGTGAAAATCAAAAGTCGCAGTTAAAGTGTCTAGAAAATTGTGCATGCATTAAATAAATGAAACACTTCGTAGACAAAGTGACCATGGTCAATGCTAAATAGGGGTTGGCACTCAGATGACCCCTAGGATACTAAAAGCAAATGAAAATGGAATGCCTAAGCTATGAATCCTGCTACAGATATTACAAAAAAAATAAAAGCAACTTTGAAAGAATTCACAAATGAAAGAAGTGGGTTGAGTTCATAATACTTTGCAGGACGGAATGTTCTGAATGGAGTTTACCAAGGAGAAGGCATAAGGCAGAAGTAAAAATACTTTGCTTCAAAACATACAAATCTTATTATAAAATATATTTTTAAAACAAATTCCCTTAACAGTTAAATATTTTAGTAACAGAAATAATGTTTGCTTTTTCTATTTAAATACAAAAATTAATGCAATAAATAACTTAAAGATATTTCGAATAACATTAGAAAGACATTATTTCGACATCTTCAAATAATTTAAGTTAAAATTAAATGCATTTCTAATTTTAAAGTTTTGCTTACAATAATGCATGTCTTACCTTTGAAAAATTATTTTATATTTGCTATTTTCTTCACAAATTGAATAGCAAATTGTGCATGCATTAAATAAATGAAACTGACCCTAACGGTTGAGAGGTTGATGGAAAGGGCAGAGTTGACTGGAATGGAAATTAAACAAGGCGAAGGAAGCATTCAATTGCTGTCTGTAATATTTTTTATTTTTATTTTATATTTTGCAATGGTTCTATTATGCTGGCCCCTTTCGACTTTGGCTTTTTGATTTATGAAGTGTAAACAAATGTTAATGAAAAATTGTGTGGCAATGCGAGAGCCAAAGTCTGAGAATGCTTAAAGTCAAAACCGAAGTCGAAGTCTGGTCGACTCTGGAGAAGTCTGAATTCATTTTAATTGCCCCAGCCAATTATGAAGTTTTAAGCAAAATAAAAAAAATCAAAACTAACAGAAAACTACGAAAAAGCCAAAGGGGCCACCTCAGTAAGTTCAGCACGTAATTCAATCCAGGCAATTCAATTTCTGTGGGCCTGTGTGTAGGACTTACTTTTCCCTTTGCTGCGTTTGAATTTTCCAAGTTATTCCATTTTGCTCTTGTTGTTGTTCGAGAAAGAGAGAATGAGAGAGAGAGAGGGAGCGAGAGAGTGAGAGCGAAAGAGAGGAGAGTAAGTCAGGTGGTCGTCTAATTATTCAGTAGAATTTTCATGCTTCATAGCAATTTTTAGCATATTTTTCCATAATTTGCTGCGCTTGTTTGTCTGCCATTTGTCCTCACATACAAATTGCGAATCGAAAACTTCGAAAACTAACGGCAATTAAAGTATTTTCTTTTGCGCTATAACAACCCTCAACCCTAAAGACGAGACCACAACCCGACCAAGACTTGGACTCAACCATTTGGCTGACTGTGCGTGTAATTATAATTTTCTTTAAGTTGGTTTGCACAAAACTTTTCTTTATGTGAAAGTTTTCCACTCGCTATTCATCTCTCTCTCTCTTTCTCTCGCTCCCTCTCTATCTCTCTGACTCCTTACATCGTTCTGTGTCGTGCTGTCTTTAGTTGTTGTCGTTCTTTACGTAAAACCACAAATAATTTTGTCGAAAAGTTTGTCTCCCATTTTTCTTCTTCGTCTTCATCGTATTTTCTTCGTTTTCCCCAATATTTTTCCTCTCCTTTTTTTTTGTACCATGTTGTTGGTAATTATGCGCTTTGTGAAATTCAAAGAACGCAAACTTTTGGGCTACAACATCATCGTCTGAGTGTATTAGTTGTAATGTGCTACGGTTAGCCCAAGGAAGCGAACAACTTGCCAAACTTGCCACAACAGGTTGACTCGCATTACACGTGCCCCAAAACGCCAGTACTTAAAAAAAAAACAACCATACCATTCTTATAATATCCAGGAAAACAGGACTCTGATCTCAGGTATCTCGGTACTCAAGACTCCTTGTCGTTTTGCGCTTACCTTTTAGGGGTCTTTTGCCTGACCTCTTGGACAATATGTCTTATTAGCTTGCCAAACTTTCTAATGATTCATTCATTTATTGGACGAAAAGACCACAAGTTTTGAGCTAATGATGATGTTGATGAATGAAGTGCAAGTTTATTAACACTTTTCGTCGTATTGTCCTGCAAATAAATAACTTGAAAATTGTCTGATTCAGATTGCCCATTGTCATTAAGAATAAAGTATTTGGGGCTAAAGTTTGTTGATGTAGTAAATAAATATAAAATTAAAATATCTATTATTAAGTTTAATATATAAAATGTTTAATTTTAATTCAACTTCATGTATGTAATAAGAAATGCAATAAAACGATTTTTCATTTCCTCAAAAACGCTTTTGTCTAACGAAAACAATTTTTTTCAATTTATTGCTTATAATGAAGGCTTTTTATTACGTAGACCAACAAATGAAAACGAATTCAACTCGTTTGTAGTTAACACCAACTCACGACTTGGCCATTTTGCCTAATGGCCCAGACATGTGCCTGGACATTTACAAGCGGCTAGCTGCATGTTTTCCTTTTGTGTAATATGACATTTAATTGTATTACTTCATCAGGTATACAACAAAAAAAAGGTAATAAGCAAGTAATCAAAGAGGGTGAGAGGTGCAGGGTGACGCCTAAAGGCAACAAAAATGCATAGAAAGCAATTGGCAAGACTAAAATAGAAAAGGAATTTACACGCAGAATAGGAAAAGGACAAGTTGATAGAGAAAAATTCGGAAAATGCTATTTTAAAACAGTATTAATAAATTTCCGAAGAAGGAATGAAAGAAAGCTAAAGGAAAAGACAAGAAAATTAAAAAAAGAATTTTTAGAAAGTAAAAAACGACAGAAGAGAAAACTCCAAATAAAAACAAAATGAAACTCAAGATATTGATTAAATTGAAGTGAAGCTTCAAAAGAAAATTTCAACAATCAACTAATGATTAAAGAAAAACTAAACACTACAATAATGTTCGTTTAGTCGTAATAGTTGCAACTTATAAATCATACTACATTTTGACTGATTAGCCAACAGATCAGTATATCTTTAACTTATCCAGACAAAAGACTCGGCAATCCTCGCTTATTATTATTGGGAGCCAGTTCAAGAGGGTCAAACACCCCGATTACTAATGACGCCGATCATATCATGACAATTCCAGCTTAGCCGCATTCACAATAGCTATGCGCACTGTTTATCCTTTTCCCCCTCTTCCTTGCCACCATTTGTTGCAACGCCCTGACACATAACAAGCTCAACACTCGATGCAGCTAGATGGTGGGAGCGGGGCAAGTGTGAGGAGTATGCAAAGTGGCAAGCAGACAACGCGGCCAAATGCAAAATGTGTTTTCACTTTTGTACGTATATCAAACTATTGGTGGAAAACAGGAGTAAGGAGAGGGAATTAGGCGTCTGTTAAGCGCCACAAGGAGACATGGCCAACTGGAATATGACCAAAGGCAACAAATAGCTGACAATAAAAGCAACAACAACAACAACAACAAATGCAACTACATACAACAACGACCCCAAGCAAATGCACGACGCGCATATTGAAACCGAAAACTGCAGCCAGAGTCGAGTTAGAGATGACAGTAAGATGGTAATGGTGGAGGGAGAAGGAGGAGGAGGAGGAGAGTGTAATCGGGGGAAGCAACACGTGACGGGTTTTCAGTTGGATGTGGAGCGAGTTGGAGCTCAAGTCGGAGCTGCCTTGCATTGAAGTTAAGTGAAGTGAAAATGAAAACAAAGTTTAACAAACCGTGGCTAACGAGCTACATTATTAAAACTTCAAAAATGCATAAATTTGCCAAAGGGGGGAGAAGGGTGGGAGGCAAGGAGTAAATGCATGTGGCTATGTATATGATAATACACAATGATCCTGGGCAAAACATTTGAAAGTTATTGACACCTACTACATGCTTGCAACAAATAGGAGGATTGAATTCAAGTGGCATCAGTTTGGAGATACCCTGCAGAGAACACTTAACAAGCAATCATTAGAAAACTTTAAGTATATTAAGAAGACATATAAAATTGATAAAAATCATATCCTAATCTTTAAAAAGTGGGATTGTTCTGTTATATCATGGAGTCTTATGAGATCTTCAGGATATAAGATGTACCAAATTATGGATCAGACAAAAGTCGAAGCTTAATCTTTGAAAATGCTATTGTAAGAATTGTACAATAAATTCGTAACGTTCCTTGTAGAGGTATCATACCTTTCTTGACTGATTTTCATAATTACAGGGTATGCGGAGGAGAGAGGCTCGCTCAGACTAACAGATCGTGAGCTGGGGGAGGCAGCTGTTGATGTTGCTCCTTCGCCTGCCTGGTCATAGCCATAACTCTCACACAAGGTGTTGCAATATCCAATGTCTGTCCACATGCAGTGTGGCACGATCTGTGGCCAAAGACTTCGACTGCAACTGAGACTGAGACTGCGACTGAGAGTTCCCAGTTGGCAGTTCGCGACTTGCCTGCAAGTCATTTTGCGCATATTAGTTGGCCATTAGGCGCACAGCATTGTCTGTCAGCCAGTTCTTCAGTCAGTCAGTCCTTTGGTGAGTTGGTCTGTCAGTCAGCTGCAAAATCGCATTAAAATTCAGTTGGTGTTAAATATTACAAGCGATGCTTCCCCCTCGTGAGGGGCTAAAGGTTTCCTCTCAGATTCGTTGCTGCCACGTCAAGTTGTACGTCACTCAACAGGGGATGTAGCTTGACGAGACGAGGTGGGAGGGAAGTCGAAAATGGGGCAAGGGGCAGCTCTGTGTGGCAGCTGAGCTGAGCTGACTGCAGTTTATTTGTTGTGCAGCTTGTGAAATGTTATGGCAACGTCTACGTGATATGTTAATCATGGAGCCCCCTGAACGTGTCTACATCGCGTCTAGGATGCGGATGTGACCAACACAACAACCACAGGCCGAGTCAAAGCTGAAAGCCAAAAGCACTTGCTGTTCACAAACACGTAACACAGTGGCAAGGCATAAATGTCAAACAGTTTCCACTTACCCAGCACTAACACATACTCACATATGTATAAAGTTGAGTAAAGGTCAACAGAACTTGCATTCCACAAAGCATCCTAAACTTTAAAGAATGCTAAACTGACAACAAGAGAATGATTGACTAGAGTTAAGTAGAGTTTAGAGTACTTATGTAGCAGTTTGGCTTATTTTGAATTTACTTAAAAGAACTCAAAACTGTGGCCATTATTTTTTTAGAATATTAGCAGTATTTTAAATTCTTACGTCTAGTTTGGTTTTCAGGGACTGTAACAGTTATAACTTTTAAAATAAAAATTACAATATAACAATTATTTCCAATTTTTATTTAAAAGTTACAAAATAACTCTTATTTTTCATTTTAATTATAAAAATCAATTATAAGAGTTATTTTGGATTTTTATTGAAAAAGTTAGAAATAAGAGTTATTCCGTAACTTTTATTTTAAAAATCAAAATCAATTTTTGATTTTATTGCAAAAGTTAGAAATAAGAGTTATTCCGTAACTTTTATTTTAAAAATCAAAAATAAAAGTTAAACTCAAATATCTATTGAACCAGGAGGTGCATTATCAAAATTTAAAATTATTCTTGATCTATGGCTCAATACCTATCATATAATATATCATATGTCCTTCAAGGACGAATACTAAGTATCCTTTTTATATAATAAAATAGTGACTGTAAATACTTCAATCTAACAGAAATACTTTTGGATTTTTTCCGTGAGACGTAATGCCACCTATTTATTTATTAAATTCAGAAAGCTGGATGCTTGAAATCGTATTATTAATGCCTGTATAACAATGCAAAAAAACATGTTGCATACTTATGAGAATTTATCCTTTTTGACTTAGAATTCCCAAACAATTCAAGCGAAACCGGGTACATCAATGACAAAATGTTTAGGTTGGCTGCTTTTGCTTCAGGCAACGTGGAGTCAAAAGAAGATATGGAAAATGAAGTTCAGCTGGCTATAAGCGAAATTAATAATTATTGTCCGAAGCTAATTAATGCAAATGAGGATGTTATGCAATATTGGGAGGATAAAAAATTCTTGTATCCGCGCTTGTATCAATTGGCAAAAGTTATTCATTGCGTTCCTGCCACCCAAGTAAGTGTCGAAAGAGCATTTTCGGCATTGAAGCTAGTTTTGTCCGACTTGCGTTGCAATTTGTCGCCAATTTCACTGAAACAAATTATGTTCTTAAAGCTCAACAATAAATAAAATAAAAATGTTTAAAATACTATATTATTTGGTGTAAAAAAAAACGGTTTGCCTTTATTATACCCTTGCAGAGGGTATTTTTGTCACGAAATGTGTAACGCATTGAAGGAAGCCTCACAGACCCCATAAAGTATATATATATATATATATCTCAAGTCTTTATAAATAAAAAGGTGGCATTACGTCTCACGGAAAAAATCCAAAAAGTATTTCTGTTAGATTGAAGTATTTACAGTCACTATTTTATTTTATAAAAGGATACTTAGTATTCGTCCTTGAAGGACATATGATATATTATATGATAGGTATTGAGCCATAGATCAAGAATAATTTTAAATTTTGATAATGCACCTCCTGGTTCAATAGATATTTGAGTTTAACTTTTATTTTTGATTTTTAAAATAAAAGTTACGGATAACTCTTATTTCTAACTTTTTCAATAAAAATCAAAAATAACTCTTATAATTGATTTTTATAATTAAAATGAAAAATAAGAGTTATGCTTTTAAATATAAAATTGAGACTTAATTATTATTTTTGATTTTTTTAATAAAAATTGAAATGATAACAATTATTTTATTATATAAATTGCAAATAAAAGTTTATGGCTGATATCAGTAATAATGAATAAAAAATGAATTTTGGTGTTTTTTATGTTGCTGTAACTTATTTCCTTCACGTTGATTTTTTAGTTACAATTTTCAATCATAACTCTTATTTACGGTCCCTGGTTTTTCTGTTATTTCTGAACTATTTATAATTATTTATTCACTTTTAAAATCTATGTATGCTTCAATATCATTTATTTTAAGTATTTAATAAGTAGTATAATAATAGTTTAATACCAATTTTGATTTTTTTGTAGATTATTTTATTTAAAATAAATAACTAGGCGTTTATTTTTTAAATTTTTCTTAAATTGTTAACATATTTTTTATATTAACGTTTTCATAATAGTAGAAATTTTGGATTTATCTATGCTTCAATATAAATCATTTAAAATATTTTTAATAGTTATAATACATTATTAGTAGAGTTTAGTTTGCACACATTTTTAACGGTTTCTTTTTAAATATTTGTAGCTAACCTAAGCTTCAACTTAAAAAAAATTCACTGGCAACAATTGAGTAGAGTTAAGACAGAATTTTGTTCAAATTTATGACAATGAATGATGATAAAGCTTTGGCCAGAAATGATATCCCAAGCTAATCGTAGCTCTATGATAGGTATCATATTTAATCATAAACCAATCAGTGTTCATTTTGGCCACATTTAGCAAAGTATTTCTATATAATTTGGACCAAGTCTATGAGCTCCAATAAAGGCTCTAACTCAGCAGGCAGTTCCCAGAGCATAAACAGCAATTATAGCGGTTCAGAGTGAACAGGGCCATGAAATACCAACACCCGACAGCTGTAAACAACAATTTTCTATGCGATTCGATAAAGAGGAAGAAAGAGATCTTCCCTCTTACTCCACACTTACCCCTTGCATCTGAGACAACAAAAAACGTGCAGCAAAAACACAGTTGAAAGACAGAGCAGAAAATGCCAATAACTCGCCAAGATCGGTCGTCGGTCTGGCCTTATAAAAAAGTTATTTAAAACGCCAGCCACAATGGCAAATGATGATGATGATGAGCTCCAGCTCGTTCCTCAGCTAAAAACGTTAAAAACGTTTAAACGTTTTCGCCAAAAAATAAGAAAATAAGAGTTTAAGCTGAAAACTTGAATGAAAAATACAACAGAACAAACAGAATGCATCCTAAGATAACAAAACCAAACCAAACCAAACCAAATCAAACAGAACCCAATCGAACCCACAGTCATACCAAGTCAATTCAAGACCACAACTGAACGTAATGAGCAAATTTATGGTCAATTGATAATTTAGTGGCATTCGGTATCATCAATTATGGTCGGTGCACTCACCGTGTCTCTACACAGTCCCAGTCCCCAGCTCCGACTGAGGCTTTAACTGCTGCCAGCTTTAGGTCCTATAACTAAACTCAATGCATGTATGTATCTGTGCTCAGTCTCTTTATTGAAGATGAAGTATTGTTATTGAGCCCAATGAGGCACAAATTGTGCAAAATGTTTCGGCATTTTTGCTCCACGCATGACTTATGCTCATGTGGGGAATCATTAGCTGGCTTCTTTTACTTTTGACCGGGCTAAGGATATTCTCATAATTTATATAATTTGCGCGCACGTTTTTATTGTCAACCCTTGGCCACAAAAACTGGGTCACTTGTGTGGATCTGGACCTCAAATCTGAAAAGCTCTTCAAAATATCAAGTTAGGGATGGAAGCGTGTTCTTAAATGTATGGAAAAAAACATTTATAAATGCTTAAACATTTCCTCAACTATTTTATATTTTTATCTAATTTGTAATTATTTGTTTAAATATCTATTTTTGTTGTCGTGAGCAAAGCTGAGTATAATGATTAAATGTTAAAATCAAACACCTTTCAATTTAAAATTATTATATTAAATAATGTGGCTTTTTTCAAAATTCAACCCTAACTAACTAGTTATATTTATTATTATTATATTACCATTAATGCCCACTGAAATTTGTTTAAGTTTTGTCCCCACTACATTTTTATTTCAACTAAATTTCGGATTAATTTTTCCACTAAATGTTGAAAATAGTTCATGAATTCAGACTTTTGTAAATTATTACAACAACTTATTTCT
The DNA here is from genome assembly GCA_035043265.1 of Drosophila testacea. Taxonomy (NCBI): domain Eukaryota; kingdom Metazoa; phylum Arthropoda; class Insecta; order Diptera; family Drosophilidae; genus Drosophila; species Drosophila testacea. Next base: position 2,803,733 of record JAWNND010000314.1, on the reverse strand, counting down.
CCATTGCAAAGAGGTCTCTCTCTCTCTCTCTCCCTCTCTCTTAACTTTATAATTGTTTTTCAATAGGGTATTAAAATTACTTCCAAGTCGTGTCACGCAGAAAACAAGACACGAGTTCATACCCAGCCCGATGTGTTGTCTAGGCAGCAGCTGACTTACAATTTTAGTCACTAATTGAACGCTTTGTTTGACACAATGCATAAATCACACATGGAGAAAGACACAGAGGAGAGTGTGCTGAGGGGAAGAAGGGAAGCTGAGAGACCTAAGAGGAGAGCTATGCACCTTGCATACCTGGGACTTTGTTCTCTGGGCTTTTGGACTGGCACTGGCACTGCACGTCGCCATGTTTATGCCAATAATATGCCATAAACTATAGGAAAGGAGCAAAGGAGATGGGACAGACAGTCTTCCAGTTGCAAGTCTACCTAGACGGACAGACAATACAGTGCCCACATGGAGTCCAAAAATGGCGAAGAAACGCGTCGCGGCTTCCTCTGATAAAGTTTATGAACGTCGCGTCGTCGCAGTTTGGTCAATGGGAACTGCCAACTGGTAAACTGGGTAGGCAGCCACTTTGTCAGCAGTTGGCAGCCTCCGCACCTCTGTAGCAGCAACTGAGACATCCCCCCCCCCACCAGCAACGTCTAACCTTCTGTGAATGTCCTTGAATGCGGTGCTAAAGTTTTAGCATCGCCAGAACTTTACGCACAACTTGCACACATAATTTACTCCCCCCTTTCCACCACAATTTGCCCCTCTTTGTGTAATTATTGACCAGGTTCGTGGGCCAACATGTTGCTGGGGGTTCGGTTTCGGAGGTTTCAGAATCAAGTACGGGTTATATGTGAGCGCATTAGAGGCGACCACAAATTGTTTGGTTTGGTTTTCGCGCAAATTGTAGTCATAATTTTTCCACAAGCTTCGCCAATTGGCAGCGGCTGCTACAAACTCTGTTTTATTATATGGCCCAAATGCAGCTCTATTAGAGTTAAGCCACGTTCAAAGCAGGCTAATAAATAATTTTTATATACCTATTACCGGTAGATAGATAAAAGCAAAGGCTTGGTTATTTCGCAGACAATGTTTTTAGTCAACTCTTATAATAATAAATAAAAAAGTAAAGCAAAAAAGTAAACCAAAAGATTTATTGGACATACTATAAAGTGCTTCAATATTCGAAGTCAAAATGAAATGGATAGTACGCAATTATTTACTTCAATATTATATTAATGAATGGTTGGAATAAAATTAAAATGTATTAAAAAAATCAGCTTCTCTTGTTTGAATATTTTTAAAATTGTTCAAGACAAAAATAAAATAACTATAAACGTTAAATTTAGGACTGCTAAACATTTATTACAATTACTGTAATAATCTGTTTTACTCTGCAATTGATTCATAAAAGTTTTAAATGATTTGTTTATGACTTTTTTAATGTTATTTAATTGCTGCTTTAATAATAACAATCAATAGCAACTTCTACCCTGTGGCAATATCACAATTGCAGTTCTTGGAATTGCTCAGTTTAAGTACAGTTCGACTACAGGTCAACTACAGGTCCAACTTACTTATGCATAGCGCCATATCTGAGTCCGGCTGTTATGAAATTGTGCTGGCAAGTGCCACAAATCCCACATCAATCAAAATTGTGCGTTATCGGCAACAACAGCAAACAGCAACAATATCGACAATGCTATATATATATGGGGCTTCACGCTCTTGCACAAACAATAAGTCTGTCCCTTTCAAAATACTACACACAATTGACCCGTTGCGAAATTAAACCAAGATTAAATAACCGCTAAGGACAACATGGCAAGCTCAAATTATGGCGCCTATCGATCGGCCCATTTAATCAACCCACACGGTTTACCTTTCCGAAGACCCACATCGGTAAAATGCGCCATGGTACAGTGTCCTCAAACATTGAATACTATTGAACATATGTAATAATGAAACTAAGAGATAAGTAAGTAGTAAGTAGAATAATAAATCATCTAATGCAAATTATTTAGTATTCCTGTATATTATAGAAAATTTATTATTTTAATTCGTTAACAAATTTATTCATTTCGTCGCACTGTGCAAACGTCGAAGTTGTTTGAGCTGATTTTGCATGTAAATTATGATATTATGCCTTACGCCTTACGCCTTGAAAGCACACACAGAGAGACTGTTTGAAACTCTCTCCTTGCATTCCCAGAACTGGTCGAGCTGGGCGTGGGCAAACTTTAAGGTAGCAGGATGTGTCCTTCGTCCTTTTCTGCATTGATTTTGTATTTCCAAGGAAGTCGCGCGGAAGCTTGTTAGAGCGCCAACCCCCTTTACTTTATTCCTCTCCCCCTAACCAACACATAAATTGCTTTGCATGCAGTTTTCTGCATGCCTTCCCACACCCCTTCTCACCACCTTCCCAGCAATAACAGTTGCCCACCCTTTTTGGGACGCGCCCACATAGAGACAGAGCTCCGGCCCGGACTATTACGTTGGCAAATTGCAATGTAATTAGTTTTTACATTTCTATATAGTCGGGAACGTATAATTGTGGAAAATGGCATTTCTAGTTAATTAATGGCTCTGATAGGACCAGGATCTGACAGAGGGGATGGTTGAGGGGGACAAAGGAGATCCCCTGTTCCCCGAACTGTCACTGTGCAAAAACTTTCTGCACACTTTTCGCCGTGTGCAGTCAACAAAAGTGCAGTCACCTACACGAGACACCATACTCCTTTCGATCCCCTTCTCTCCCCTCATTGTGCCACACCCCCTGTCAACCATGGTAACTTTGCTTGAAATTGCTTGAAAATTTAATTAAAATGTTGGCATTTTTGTTCACGAATTGATTTTTACGAGAAATAAACTTATCAAAGCAATTTAGAATATTGCAAAAAAAAAACAAGAAAAATGACAATAATTGCATATGTGTGAGTTTATAGAGTTGTGTGTGGTGCAAAGGGGCGTGGCAAGTAATTGTATGTTTGAGTTTGACCCTCAAAATGCACAAGCCACAAACTCAACTCAATTAAGAATATGTTTGATTACAATTTAATGTTCTTTTAATGATTTTATTTATTTTTAAAATTATTACATTGTTTTAAAATGAGCTTTGAAATTAACGGAATTGATGAAATTATTAATAAATATTCTTGAAACACATAAAAAATGAAATATGCAAATTTTATTTCTTTTACTTCTATTATTATTCCAACTATTTTTTAGTTTCTCAATTTATAGCCTACGGTTTATTCACAAATCCAGTGTACACAAAGTCAATTCCAACAATTCACATTTAATGTGAGGGAACAACAAATGAAACCTCAGCCAAAGGCTGTCATGCACAAATTTGCATAAAATAGCAACAATAAACATCACAAGTCTGACCACGCCCAACAAAAGCAACAACAGCAGCAACTTAGCTGAACTGAACTGAACTGAAAGTGAAAATCAAATGGGAAAATGCTACCGTTTATTTTTCTTTTGTCATTGTGTATTTGTATTTGTCTCTGTATTTATTTTGGGGTGCCTAATTTAAATAAACATTTATTTGTAGAAAGGCTTAAATAGGTTCAGTAAATGACTTCCTGAATTGTGTGCAACGCAGACCCAAAGCAAAAACAAAAAAAAAACGAAAACGAAAAACAGAAGAAGAAATAAAAACGACCAAATTGCATAATCAGTGAGACAAATGCAACGGATTATGAAATCCTTTGCTCAAAGGCTAACCCAGCACGGCTGGAAGCCAACACACACAGACGGATGGACTGACGGACAAACGGATAGACGAACAGAAGGCTGCCAGGCAACACCAGTAACAACACCAGCAACAACAACAACAATGTTGTTGTGTTGTGCCCTGGGTAGAAAACTGGCAGCAACCTGTCGCATATTTAAAGCGATTAACGGCACGATTTCAGTTGGCAGCGCTGCTTCAACATAGAAATTGAAATTGAAATGCTTTTGGCAGCGCCAACACTTTTTGATACTCATATAGGGAAAGCGGATACTACAGTGATGTCAACAAATATGTGACAGCTTCAAATAAAGGAACATTCAAAATGGGAATAGTTATCGATACTTTCACAGTCTATTATCAATAAGTACCCATCCCTATTTCCGTTTTGATCTGCTTTTAATGTGTATTTGAAATGTAATAATAATAATTTAGTTTCAAACCATTATTGTCTAGTCGACATTAAATAAATAAATAAATGAATATTACGTTTTTGAATGTAGAATATGTTTCTCAAACATAATTACTTTTCTACAATTTTAAAATGCTACCAACTCTATCTTTCTTCTTCTTTTCTTTCTTTTTATCAAATCGCTTAAAGGACTTTACTTTCTGGGAAAAGCTCTTGTTCTATGTTCTATGTTCTACAAATTATATATTTTTCGAGTTATATAACATAAGAAACTAAGGAGAAAGGAATATTAGGAGCACTTAATATAAAATAGACATACATATAATTTTATTTATATCAACATAAGATAAGTTATATAAATTCTTGGTAAGTGTCTAACATAGTCTTCATGCGCCAATTGTTATTTTCCTTTGGCTTGTTTGCTGTTGTTGCGATTATTGTTGTTGTTGTTATTATTGCAATTCGTGTCTCTGGCATTGCGGACAAAATTGAAAACGTTTGTAAATACTTTGAAAGCATTTGCAGCAATTGAACAAATACAAAATAGTTTTTTGCAGCCGCTTTTGGAAAATTGTGAAAAATGAAAATGAAAATAAAATAAAATAAAGGAAAAAATAATAATACATACATATTTGTGCACAATAGCAGTTGCATAGATACTTGTGATGTTGTTTTTCTCTCGGCTTGATTTTCCTTTCGGCTTTTCCTCGTTGTAAGTGACCTATAAATAAAGTTGGCAGCAAAACAACTATGGCCAAAAATGGCATAAGCGAAAATTGTGCAATAAAAATAATAGCAGCAACTATAGCTACAACAACAACTTCTTGATTGCCTACTCAATTGAGTATTTCTTCAACTGGTCAAGCAACTGATTGACCTTTGAACTAACAATATTTTGGAGCGTAGGAGAAATTGTTAGATTACAAAATTATGAAGATATTATTCGATTTTAAGATAAGCTATCGATGGTGACTACTTAGGAGCGTAAATTTTCAAATAAATGGACAATGAAGTTATAATTTCTTTGTGATGTTCCAAATTCTATCTTCTCGATAGAAATAACTGTTAGTTGTATAGCATAATTCTTGGAAGGGGATTCAATTTCATTTTTCAAAAGTCTGCTAAGCACATATACTGTGCATTTTTAGTGAAGACCGAATTCGGAACACAAACTGCTGCTTATTTATTAAATGTTTCTAATAATTTATTTACTTAATGTGAGTATGCTGTGACTAATAAAACTAATCAAACCTTAAATACATAAATTTTGTATTAACTAATAATAAAGCATCAATAAAATTATTTGAACAGTCAAAATTGAGCTTAATAATAATGAAAAGCACTTCTTATTCTATGAATAAACAGCATAAAACATTATTTTAATTATTTTTATCTGACTGAGTTTATTACCTTCAGCTAGAGTTAAGCTTGTTAAGCACAAAATTGAAAGTTTGCAACAAGAGGCATGCACTATACGTAATCTTATACTCTGGAACTCCCAATCTCAACAAAGTGATAAACCACTCTCTATCTACAAACAATTTAAAACTGGTGCTCCAGAGTAAGAGAGTTGTTGCCTGAAGCATTATGCTTACATACTATATTTCATAAAACAAGGAATTTTGGTTATTCTTTGCAGAGGTTTCTCCTTGAAACCCCTAGGCGTTGGCATTGGCATTAGGTTGCTCGCCCGGGCGCACTTAATGGCAAAAGCTTTTATCAGCTCCGATTACACAATTTAAAGCAACAAAACTGTCACTTTAAATGCAATACAAAATGGTGTGGATGCTACAGGGGCTGGAAGGGGAGACTGGAAAAAGAGGGTGTTATTTTTATTGGGGTGTTGGTATAGCACCTGGAGCAACCTGAAGCCCATTGAAAAGTCCTGTGGTTGCCTCACCGCAACATTGTTGCCGAAAACCAACGTAACCCAAGCCAAGACAAGCGCACAGCTGGCTAAAAAATACCGCCCCCCCTCCCGCTCCTTTTTTGCCAACTTCTAGCCCCTTTTACTTGCTCTCGATTGCTGTGAAGCAGCGTAAGCTAACTCAGCTTAAATAAATTTAATTTAATTACCAGTAAAAACCGCATGAGTGACTCCTAGCTAGATGAGTGAGCCGTGGCAAGGACGTGGGCTATCTCTTCGTCTCCTACTCATACAGTATGTCTCTCTCTTTTGCTTTTTGCCAACCCGAGACTCGTAGAGTTTTACCTGGCACTCAAGCACTACACAGCTAGTGTGCGGATATGTGTTTAAGTGTGTGTGTTTATTTAGGAAATAACATTTTTGTGGCAACACATTTTTGGATTTTATTACAGAGCGGCACGTTGAGTGCTTCTCTCACTTGCCGCACGCTCGACTGTTGAGGTCAACATGCATTTTATCATTTAAAATAGACGCCCAACACTCGACGATAAATAACCTTAATGTAGTGGCCACTGCTGTAGCTGCTGCTGGCTTGGGACTTATCTTCTTCTTCTTGTTTTGGGTTACATGTTTAATTACAAGCGACGCCAACTAAAATTTCAAAGCATACTTTTAGGCGCCGCTGAAAAAAGTACTCGAGAAAGTGTAGTCGAAAAACGGGCTGACCTCTTTGAGCACTAACACAGCCCCACCCACTACTTTTGGCCCCCTCCCTGGTCCCTGGTCCCTGGCCCAAGGTCAAGTGACTTTTCTCTCTCTAACGCTGCTGCACTCGACGCTCAACGTCACGATTATTATGCAAATTGGCCTCGCAGTGTTTGCACACACGTGAGCAAATACTTGAGAAGCGGCTTAGTGTAGAGCTTAAGCCACTCGAGACATACACCACACAATGGATGGACGAGAGACGAGAGGGTGAGGAGTGGGTGAAGGAAGAAGGTTGAGTGTTAGTTTTGTTTTGTGGACTGAGTAAGTGCATGGGAAAGCGAGAGCACAGTGTATGCAAAATGCTAAGAACATTTTATGAAAATATATAACAAATATAAAAACAAACAAAGTTTATGTTAAGCTTATTTTAATTTTTAATTACAACAAAAAACGGCGAGATTTAAATAAATTAAAAGAATTTAAATTTCGCTGTTTAAAGTTTCTTTTGGTACGACTTTATGTAAAGCTTTTAGTTCTTAGATTGTTTTTGTTTAAACTGCCCATCAAACAGTTTTACGTAAAAGATTCTTGTAGTTTACCGTAAGCTTTTTTAGCTGTATAAGATGTTTCTGCTTTTCTAGATTTTTTAAAGTTATTCAAAGTTATTATCCATTTTTCAAAACAAGTAAAAATATAAAATAAATAGACTGAAAATAATTTAACTAGCTTAAATTATTTAACAGCTATATTACTAAGTAAATGCTTAACTGCATAATCTGATATACATTTCTGTAACACACTAGAAACTTACATTTTGCAGTATTTAATCAGCTTTAATTCTAAAATCACATGGTGTTTATCTGTCGAGTTGGAGGTGTACCTCCATAGGATACTCCCAGTGCGGATCTTGGGAGGTAGGCAACCCATTCCAAAAACATCAACCACCACCCACCTTACAGTATGCATATGCTCTGTTTGTCCACTCCCCGTTCTCTTGATGGCCAAGTTCGTTGCCTGGTAACCTAGTTTAATAAATAATTCGCTATTTTTCCTTTATTTTCAACTTTTTTTTTATGTATTTTAGCTGCTCTCTTTTTGTCTTCGGCAAGTCATTCATGTGTGCAATCTGTGGGTGTGACTAATTCAATTACAACGCCCAATTGTGCATGCCTCGCCGGTCGCACGTCCTCTGACAATCTCTATCATACCACCCTCTTTCCCACCCTCTCTCCGCCAGTCTCTTAATCTTTCTCTTTTTGGACCGTGATTTTTCATTTCCATTTTATGCTTTCTCTCTATGCAGCCATAGGTAGGTATTGGTTTGAGTTTGGGATTGAGTTGGGATTGGGCTTAGGAATATGTGTGAATTACATTAGCTTCGCTTTTCAGCTACTGAATGTCTCCCTTGCCGCTTTCTCTTGCCACAGTTTGTGTCGCGTTGCCATTTAATTGTTTTTTGTCACACGAGTTATCCTTTTTAGGGCGTATCGTGTTCAAAATTGAAATTAACTGACAGTCTGCAAATGCAGTCAATGGTTCTGGCTAACTGCTTGTCCCTGAATTTAGCTGGATAATCAAAATGATTTGCAACCATTCATCTACAAGCTACGTGTGAAGGAGGTGTTTGGTGTTTATGGGAAAAATATATATTACTCATGGGAAAAATTGACTCATTGAAAATATGTGAAAATAGGTAAACAGGATATTTGACATAATATGATTAAGAGTTTGGGTATTAAGGATTGAAATAAATGAAAATTGCCTGATGCTATGAAGAAAATTCAAAATCACAATCGATGCTCAATATATAACAATGTATATTTTAACAATAAATATTGCAAGAAAAGAAGATCAATACTGAGTAATTAAATATTTATTAACATAATACAGAACATAAAACAATACCAAGAATTAACATTTGAAAAAACACTTAACTAATTTAAACAACTTTGTTCGCTCGTCTTTCCATTTTGTCAAACTTCTTACATCTTCAAGAGCCTTTTAATTTCATCCTTGTCAGCAGCATCAACATAATTCTGACCATGGGGAGTGATGCCCGTCTTGTTGGCTCCCATTTCCAGTAAAAACTCAACGCATTCGGTATGCCCTTCCCAAATGGCAGCCAGCAAAGGTGTAATACTATACTTGTCCTTCTTGTTGACATCAGCTCCGATCTCAATCAGAAACTTGAGTACCTTCAATTGTCCAAAGTCGGCAGCATAATGCAATGGAGTTCGTCCTCTCATCCATTCGTTAACATTTCGATTCGAATTTTGATATTCACTCTGCACTTCATCCAATTCGCCGTTTTTTATTGCCCAAATCAAATTTTCATCATTCTCACACATTTTTGTAGATTAAAATAAATCACATTGACTGAGATACTTGTAATATAATGGCTTACTGAGATATGGAAAACCAATGGAATATGTATAAACATAAGATTCCAAAACAAAAAAAATTTTTTTGCTGAAAATGATATATTACTTCAAGATAATATAATTAGTTCTTTTCATTTCCGTCTCATATCATATTGGATATTTTAGCGTAGAGTATTTCTGTCGCGTTTTCTTTCTGTTCCATCTTAATCTTATTTATTTTGAGTTAATATTTTTTTTATTCGTGGATTTCTCGCGGAAAAGTTCTATCTATCTGAACTTTGCTTTCGTTATAAATACATTGAGTGCTCGAGTTTTTCTCACAGCCATTTTGGTCTCAGTCTCAATTGCAGCTTAGGCCTGAGTCATGGAGCTGTTGGGGCTATCAACACCCAAGCATCTTGATGATCAGGCCAAAAGCGTACACATTGCGAAACGTGATTTGTAAGGTCATCATTCAGAAGGCATCGACGGCGACAGACATGAAGACGAGAGCGAGAAACGATTGCCAAATCGAAGGAGCTCCAAACAAGGAGCAAGAACAAAAATTAAAATGGTTATACATTCATGTAATTTAACGAACTGGCCACAAACTAAACTAAACTAAAACGAATCGTCTACAGACTAAGATGCAACTGCTGGGATATTGTTGCTGTTGCTGCTGCTGTTGCTGTTGCCGCTGTCTGTGGCGATATTGGCGATGCCAAGCGTGAGATTATCGACGATTGTATGCAGCGATGATGATGCTGATGAGGATCAGGATGAGGCCATGCAACAACAACTACAACATCAACAACAAAAACAACTACAGCAACTGCAATGGCAATGGCGTTGGCAATGGCCAAGTCGATGGCTCCCGTAAAGCGGAGCCCAAAACAATGCAACGAGTTGCGGCAAGTTCACTTTTCATGGAGAGGCTGAGGCTGAGGCTGAGGCAGCTCCAGTCATTGACTTTGGTTATCGCACGCCAAAAAGACAAAACAGTTGCATGCCCTGCTCTGAGACAGACAGTCAGACATTCAGACAGACAGACAGACAGGTTGGCAGGGCCCAGTCAGGGCTTGAGCTTTATCTGCATGCGATCAAATTTCCAGTGCTTCTGTTGTGGACAGGGATTGCGACTGCGGCTGCGACTCTGACTCCAACTCCGACTGAGACTGAGAATGAGACCCGATCATATTGAGAGTCTGCTTTTGACATTTTGGACACAATTTGAACCTTTTACTTTTTGGGCTGAGAGTACCCCACGATTTCCAGCTTAAGCGTAGTTCCAGGAATTCCCTGCCTCTTCCCATCCCTTTTCAACTGACTCTGTCATGACATTGATTGAGAAATTGATTTAAGAATCGTTTTTGCAGCACAGATTTCGATCTGCAAATGCGCGCACTTCATTGATTGATATCCAGCATTTACTTTGTTTGAATGGTTTGCAGTTGGAAATTGAATTCATTTAAACATTTGTAAATTCATTCGAAAATCTCCAACCGACTGCAACTAAATCAATTAAAATCACATGCATATCCTATGAACCACGCCCCCTAACTTTCACAACTTTCCATGTCTAATTTAATGGAAAATGTAATTTACAAAATTGTATAAACTTTGCCATAAAACTACAAAAACTCAAAATGCCAAAGTGTTTTGTTTATCTTTTTTTTTAATATTCTGATTGTGATTGTTGTTGTTGCTAGTAAAAAGTTAGTTCTTCATAAACATTGTTGTCCAAGGCTGTGCTTATGACAGATGTCAGTGCCAACTTTTGATAGCTGCCAGAATATAGTGTTTTGAGGCCCACCTAAAAGTTTCTTTTCCACTTTTTGTGGGCAGGAAAGGGAAATATAGATTTTTTGTAACAATTGCGATAAGTACAAAGACTTAAAAATATTAAAGATGTGGAAAAAGAAGAGTTGTGAAAATAAATAAGGTTAGCCTGCAAATAATTAACAAAAGCTTTTGATTTTATAATATGTTTTAATTATGACATCTTTTTGTTATTCTTTTATCGATTTACATTTAAATGTTGTTGAATTTGCTTACGTCATTCGTTTTCTTTCAATGATATTCCATGTGTGGTTCAGTTTTTAATTTAATTTAATTTAATTATAAACTTGTCTATAAACTCTTTATCAGTTTATCTTATCAATTGTAATAGCTCGAGTTGTTAAAATGCAAAGCAAAATGCTAACCAGGCATAACACATAACTCAAATGTTGGATGAATTTGTTGAAAGCGAACTGAGATGCATATCAAAATAAAAACATATATATATTTTTGATACTCATTAGGAGAACATAGGGCGGCTAGCCACTGAACCCCGTAAGAAGTAAGAGCTAACAATCAACACTCCCAGCTCAAATAATTTATAATGTCTTAATTATTTCCTTAACTTCAAATGTGGTCAACAAATTGTTTATGAACTCGACGACTAACATGAAAACACTTCCTCCTCATAGAGAAGGAGGGGCCTTGGAAAATGATATGCAGCAGATTAGCAGATGTGATAATTTGTTCCGAGACCCATTCCGTACCCATTCCGTACCCATTACTCGTACCGTTGCGCTCTAGTGCGCTTAATAAAGCGAGTCCAAAAATAAAAAGCGAATTAAGAAACGAGCCCAAGAAATATGTATAGAAATAGTATTGCGACTATTTGAGTAAGAAGAGATAGAAAGAGCGAGAGTAGAGAGAGAGAGGAACTCGAGTCCAACTACTAAATTGAAAATTAACATATTTCGGCAGTAGATGCTATCGGGGCCAGACAACAACATTGTTTTTCGAGCAGCAGCTCCCAAAGGTTAATTTAATTTTCCATTTTCCGGACGCCGCCAAAGCAAAAAGGAAATTTTTCATTTTTTAAATTGATGGCCCGCCGGATTCGGAGTCGGAGTCGAGAGTTAGAGTCAGAATATAAAGTCTATAGTCTAGAGTCGTTGTCTTTCTTGGTTTCCTGTTGGCAATTGTCTTGGCACAAATCTCATGCCCACCGCAAATTGAAACTACAACATGGCATTGTCCTTAGCGATTGAATAAGAATTACGCCAAAGGATGCCACACACACACACAAACACACATACACATAAACACACACACACACAGTTACAACTAGTCTAAGACACCCAGGGAGCAGTTCCATGTAGCTGGCTGTCAAGCTCTTTTGGAGCATTGTGATTAATGTGGTGCCGTTTGCCGCCTGTTTCTTCCAGCTCCTGTTTTCCCTTTACCTTCCTTTTCGACTCCTGCTGCTCCTGTTCGTTCTGAAACTGCCTTCTACTGCTGCTCTTTTGTTGCCATTGTCTATGGCTCTAACCATTTTGGCATGTTTGTCATTTGGGAAATTGTGCGGTAGCTGTTACAGCTAAAGACAAACAGGCGGCAGGTAACCAACTTACAGCCTCTCTATCTCTTTGTTTCTACACATGAGTATTCACATACTACTTACAGTGAATAGTACTAGATTCATGTAGGTCTACTCCACATGATTTACTCTAGCTGCCTTCACAATTAGTATATTTTATTTGGAAAAACATTTCAACAAAACATCAAAACAAATTTGAAATATGAAAAGACGTATTGTAAGCCCGTTATTGATTTACAATTGGTTGATTAGAGTTTGGAATACATAGAGATATGCTTGAATGTCTTATCAAGTTGCCACTTTTGATATAAATGTTTCTTTTCTAAATTTTAATGTTTAGTTTTTAAACAACATCTTAAACAAATAACATGAAACCGACCTGAGACCTTATGTTGCTTTAAACATTGCTAAAATTAACAATAAATATTTTGATTGATTTGATATTTTGGAGGCAAAGCGAAAAATGGAACTTAAAAAATATCGAAATCTCAAGTTATGTCAAGTTATAGAATATCAAAAGTCAAGTTACAGTATATCAAGTTCTTCTTAAAGTCAATTCAAGAGCTAAAAAATTGCACTCAATGTCATTGAGTTAATATTTGTAGCACTCAGCCAGTTGCTTGGCTATCCACAAGCCCATCATTAACTTGAGCATTCAGACAGTCAGCGAGTCTGCCAGTCAGTCAGTTAGTCAGCCAGTCTGTCAGTCTGTCAGTCTGTCATACTCGTAGTCTCGGCCTGGTCAGTTGCTGTCTTGACTGATGGCCATGGCCAAGAACGAGCCGCCGCACATGCGCGTCAAGACCAGCGACCATTCAACGCGTTTAAACAGACACCGCGTTGAGCTGTATCTTAGACCAGGCTCAGACCCAGTTCCAGGCCCAGTTTAAGTCTCAGTTCAGTCTCAGTTCTAGTTGCAGTCGTAGTCAGAGGCCCAACAGCTCCTTGAAGTGCATTGTAGACGTCGTTTTGGTGCAAAATGTTTGCGGCAAAACCTGCAATTACCATCGCCAGCATTGATAGCTCTTCCGTCTGTTCCTCTATCCCTTTTCCTGAGCCCTGTTTAGGTTTTTAGGCATTTAGTCTTTGTTTCGACAGCAACTTGTGCTTGGGCCGACAGCCACAAGCCAGTACAAGTCCCAGCACTCTACTCAACTCTCTGGTCTCTGGTCTCTGGACTCTTGTCCTCGGACCAGTCGTAATTCCAATCTGGTAGTCTGGTAGCCCAAGCAGTTGATATGTTGTTGAGTACTTTTAATTTGCATGCTGTTAATGGTGTTGCTTCATATTAGGCAAGACCCGAGCCAAGTCAGGGCCAAGTATCCGAAGCCAGCTACAGAAGGTAATCATTGTTCGTCGTCAGGATGTAAAAGCCATTGAACTGTTGCACGTCTTGGGGGCAAAAATGGCATATTAATGGCAGGATTGAAATCAAATGTTGCCTGGAATGTTCACCACTGTTCAAAATAGACGTAATGGAGTTAAATTGTTTTGCGATTGCTATTGTAATATAAAAATGCTGATCGCCTATGACGTAAATGGTAATAATATAAGCTCAGCAGCAGAAAAATCTACAAGCATAAGCTTAATAGTAATAAGTAAGATATAAACTGACAGGAGTATATTAATTCTCGATTGGAAATTGGAAAGCAGGACATTTACATATGATTTATAAAAGTCCCAAAATAAAATTGTTTAAAAAATAAATTAATACCAATGAAACATTTATATTTAAAACTTATGTTATGTTTAGAAAATCTAGGAAAATAAATGGGAGCATCTAAGTAATAATCTTCTTGTAAAATAATACTAATTGAGGTATTCATACTAGGTTAGTCTGTGACCAAGGGCTTTTATTTAAATACTAATCAGATTCATGGTATTACTAAAGATAATATAAAAGCCAATGAAAAACGTTTCATTAAACAGTAATGATATCCTAAAGTCATTATAATAAAGATATTAATGCCAGTTCAGACTATGACCTAGTAAATTTGAATAGTATTGATAATGATACTCATAATACGTCGCTTTGTTGATTATTATCTGCATTTTGTGGCACAGTCAACTGTTTAATTTGATCGCATTTAAGCAGCAGTTGCTGTTAACAGTTACTTCACTCGGGGGCACAATTTCACAGCAATCGACCAATCGAATTACAAAGATACCCTGCAACCACAACTTGCCAATCTAATGCACAGACATATCCATATCCCCATACACAAATACATGCATGCTTCTACTTGTCAGTTGGCCCAAAAAGATGCGGCAATGATAACCCAATAACACAACAACTACAGCAACAACAACAACAGGAACAACAACAACAACAACAACAATGAGAGCAACAACAGCAGCAAACAAATTGCAATTGAAGTTAATTTTAGCAAATTGCATGCCAAAATGTGTTAAAGGGAAGACATTCCGAGTACAAGAACCGAATCAACCCGAACTCGGCCCAAAGCGAAGACAGAGAGAGAAATAAAGTGACAGAGAGAGCTATAGAAATGGCGATCGCAGTGCTAACCAACTGACAGAGGAAAGAGGCAACAAAGTTGGGAAGAAGAAAAAAAAAAGTAAAGAAAATAAAAAGAATGAAAAATTAAATTACAGGCTTAGGCGCACATTGCAGCTTGACTGCGTTCTGCGAGTTGAAATAAATGATGGCATGAATGAGTGACCGGCTGACTGACTGAGTGAGTGAGTGAGTGAGTGGCATGCCCCGCCGGATCTTTGGCAACGTGCAACGTGCAACGGGGCATCACTTAAGTATCTGCGCTTGCGGTGCGCTCAAAAAAGCTCCGCCCACCAAAGCCATCGATGCAACTGCAGCCGTCCACTGTCAAATCATGATGCAGGTAAAGAGATTGAAGCAAAGAGCAGAAGGGGAATGGGGCTGGGGCAGAGGTAAGGGGCAGTTGAGCTGCATCGGGGCGCAAGATTACTCACGCGAATGTAATTTGGCAATTGCTTATTAGCGCTAACGCGCCGCTGACTACGTTGCCGACTCCAAGTCCAGTTCCCGCTTTCGAGCCAGCGCACAGTGGAGCCAAGTACTTAATAAAGACATGAATTAAAAGGATAATGAATATAGAAATTGGTATTGGCAGACGGCAACAAGTCAAGCGCTAATGTGAAATAATATTAAGAGTATAATTTTCTATATTCAAAATGAATAGATGTAAAACGATGATTCATGATTATTGTTTATTATTTATATTATTATTAATGATTTTTACATATAAATATATAAATAATTATAAAAATTAAAATGATTTGGTAAAGTTTGCTGTGTTTTTATACTTTTCTGCTACTCTATATAACTTTTGCTCGCCTATTTAAGACTCTTTGTGACACTGTGCGATGGCGGCGGCAGCAACAATCGAACCACTTATATCACCTTCTAGTTAGAACGAGCAGCGCCATTCGCCATTTGCCTGTTTCTTTTCCTCTTTTCCTCTGCATCTACCTCTCTATTTTTCTTCCCCTTCTCACTGCTGTCTCTCTTCTGTCTTCTCATAAGTCGATCCTCTGCGTCTCTTGCGCAATGCGCGTTGCATTTTCATAACGCGGTCTTTGAAGGCTGCCTGCAGCTGAGAAGTGGACGTGGTTGAGAAGAACGTAGATGAGATGAGGAAGGTTCCGAAGACGAGGACGGCCTAAAGCAAAAGATGGCACTGTCCGATGACTCTGAATGTGAAGTGCAATAATTTTCTTTTTTATTATTATTACATTTTCTTTTTTTTTGCTTTTTCTCTTCATCTTTGTGGCCGCTCTGTTGTCGAAGAGTGTTGAAACATTTTCGCGTCATTTGCAGATTCTTTTAATATTATTATTTTTTGGTGGGCCGCTAAAACGAGATGTCGGACCAGGAATGGCCTAACGACATGACAGTTGTGGCTCTTAAAGGCATCGCTTAAATGTGGCAAGCCATTTTGGCCATCAAAACAACCTGGTTAAGAGGAGCTTGGTTAGAAAAAAAACGAATTCATCGTATTCTGAGAAGAATGCCGCCTCAATTAAAGATACTAACAGTGACGAAATGTGTAAAAGTTGTGACTATTTAGAAAATCAAACTATCAAACTGTGAATCCTTTAGCTTATAAGAGATTGCGATTGCCATTGCCAGAAAATGGCATAAGCGAGGCATAAACCTTGATACCTTTCCAGTATTTAGTTAATTTAATTGGCTTTTTAGTAGCTGTTAAAAACTATATAAATAAATGCATAACTACAGGCCAATCACAAAGCTCGTTTGATATTACGCACTTGAAGATTTCGCTCTTTGAAAGTAAACCTATGAGGTTTCAGGGGTACAAACCTTTCAACCAGTCGCATTTAGGCAGCCATTGCTGGGTATAAACTTCCAAATTACCCCCTCATTTAATGCCCTTCCCATTTTCTAAGACACAAAACTGGAAATTATCAAACTGGCACATTTCAACACGACAATTAGAGAATCGACAAGCTCAAGAACAAGGAATACAACAAGAAGCTTGCTTGTCGAATTGAAATCGAAATAGAGAATTGTGGATAACGATGGGAATGAGGAATGATGAATGAGGAATGAGAATGGGAAGCTGATGGCAAATGGAGGCAAGTGGTGTAATTCAATCTGCATATGCGGCAAGGCGAATGAAATCAAAGCGCGGCATTGGCACACACACAATGGGCCAGGATAGGACCCAGGGCAATTGAAATGCCCAAATATAAAAAGAAAATGCCAAAAGGAAAAAGAAGAAAAGAAGTACGAAAAAAAGAAGAGAAAAGAACGTAAATGGCATGAAATTTTGTCAAACGAAAATACGGGCGTTGATTTCTATTAAAAGTGCGCAGAGGAATCGAGAGCTGTTCAAAGCAAAATGGAATCTTTTGTCTTTTGTAATATTATGCGACAAATTTGACCCTCTCCATCTCTATCTCTCTATCTCTCCCTCGTTTGTTGTCTCTTTTTTACTCTCTCTAGTGGGACTAGTCACAGGCAAATTAGAAAAAAAAAGAAAATGTCGCTGGGGCCTACAAAGAAAAAGTATTGAATAACATTTGGATATGCTTAGAATTCGGTTCGTTTCGCTTTATCAATGGCAAATGTCAACGACAGCTGTGAGTTCTCCTTTCTCTATTTAAACTAAAGTGCAATTGAATGGAAATGAGTGCCACGCCTACAGCCCACACAGCTACGCCCACATCCATTTCAACTGCCAGCGCCAATTAACAAAGCAAAAGAATAATAAAGACAAAAAAAATCTCTAATCGTTGACCACGCAAAACACATTAAAATTCAAATGCTTTGATATACCAATTAATTTTGGAATAAGAAAACTTGGTATTGTTAAGAGCAGAGGGAAGTTGCAACTCAGAAGAGGGAACAGAGAATAGCGGAAGGTTCTTCAATTAAATGCAACGAAATGCGATAACAAGATTATCCACCGCAGACATCTTGAGACAATATCTATAAGCCATAAAAAGTCAAGACGGCAGCACTACAAAAAAAAAAGAAGAAAAAGATACATTTCTGTTATCTGCTTCCCCTGCTCCCCCCTTCAGAGTGTTTTCTTCCTCTTCGATGCTGCCAAATTGGCGTTTTGGCAATGAAACGCAAATGTTGCCGACTAAGTTTGGGTTTTGTGGCTCCTTGTCTCTTTTTAGTTCCTCAATTCCTGAGTTTCTTTGGTCCATCCTCAATGTCTGCTGCTTCTTTTCCTTGTCGTCGTCTTGTCATTGATTTGAATTTTATGTGCAACGGTAGGGGAAAGCATCAGGGAGGGAAAAAAGTGAATTTCCACAGCCTTATTTGTCAGCCCAGACGCACAGTCATGACAATTCCCCCGCACCCAACAACTGTCCATGTTACTGTTCAGAGTGCTACACTTTTGGCAAGCACCTCTGTCCCTCTACTCCTCTCTTTATGTCTTCTCTTTCCAACCATACTCTTTCCCCGCATTTGCATGCCAAGGACTGCAGTTGTTTTTGGCCAGCCTCGAGACTTGAACTCTGAAAACTGTTCTGTAACCACAGCAGATGTAGTGTAACTTAAGCTTAGATAATCTTCTGAAACATTTTAGATGGTAAAAGTTCTTCTCTACTTCTCAGAACAACAAATTGCACTCGATTCTCACAGACCTCATCTATATCTATGTTAAACTCTATTCTTCTTTCCTTTTTTCTACTAATGCTTTTGCTTTAATTACATTAAAGAAAGATAATTAAAGTTAATATATTTGTTCATAATTTATAAAAAAGATCGACAAAAAACATACAAAAATATTCTATGAAAAAGGAAGTTATTAATTTATGCATATAAATTGATGTAGTCTATTTAATTAGACTCTAAAGTTGTTAATATATTTAATAGACATATATCGTTTATCAATTTTTTTCATAACTCTACATAAAATATATTATTATTCTTATTTTTTTGTTCTTCAATTTAAAATCAAAATAATAGTGTTTTATAGGTAAAAATGGTAAATAAATTACGAATTTATCTTACATATTTATTTGTTGAATAGTTGAAATATAGGCTATATAGAGAAAATGTTAATGGAAATATCGAGGAATGTATACACGAGAATATGGCATTATAAATAATTAAATTTATAAAACAGCATAAAAATAATTACGGGTTATTTTTTTAGAAAATACACAGTATGTATAAATATTTACCTTGTTATAATTTCTGGTTTAAATTTTAAAATGCTAATTACATTTCCAACCTTTTAAAAAGTACATGTTCAGTACATTTCATTTAAGAAAATAATATTTAATAAATTCCAACTATCTATTATATATTAACAAATTTTAATATTCAATTATACTTATTAATAATATTGTAATTGATATTTAATTTGAAATCCATTTTTAATGGAAATTATCGATTTGAAAGCCTTGAAACTGCCGGCAGTATTGCAAAGTTCAAATGACAGTATTAACAACCTTTTGCCAAAAAGAAGCATCAACAATAACAACAACAAATACTTATGTATATGAAAACTAGTTTGTGCGATTTACCCAACTCAAACGGCAGACACTTAAGGTTGCAGTCTCCTCACTTGCCCCTTGCGGTGGCACTACCAATTCCATTTCCAGTTCCAGTTCCAGTTGATGTGCCGGTCTCGGTCCTCAGTCCTCAGTGCTCAGTCCTCGGTTGAGGACGGCACATCAAGTGTGTGTATCTGTGTGTGGATGTGTGTTGAGGCTTGTTAAAGTTCATTTTCGATGCAACGAGCTGCAATAATGCATAATTGTGCTCATTAGTCTTTTTGGGGCCAACGATCGTGTATGAATTTAAATTTTAGCGCGGCCAACCAGACAATTCGAGCTCTGTTAAGTTAAGCTGAGAGACTGATCGGGGCTATAGGGAGATGGAGGGGAAGTTGAGGGCCCCTAAATAAATACAATTGGACAGCAATGGGTTGAGTGAGGATGGCAATGGATTCAGACTCAGACTCAGACGTCGACGTCGGCGCGAACTTGAAACATTTGCGCGCAGGATTTACGCGTCCAGTTAAATTTACGACTGCGCACCTTTGCATGAAATTGACGTGGCTTTTATTTTGGCCAACACCACTCCCCGCACATCATTTCCCCTAGCCAGAAATGATGGGACTTGGAGTTGGTCTTGGACTCAGACGTAGGTCAACTGGTTGGCCACTACGTGGGCTGGTCTTAACCGTGTGTGTGTGAAGTTAATATCTGCGAAATACTCGTACAAGGCTTGTTAAGTGATTAATCAGCGCCAGATATAATTTGTGTCTGCGTTAATTTTTTCACTCGAATAAAGCCACCACTCGTCGTATCCCAGTGGTGCCGGTGGTTACGACAATCGCCACTCCCTTTCCCTCTCTCTTCTATTCAGGGGGAATCGTGTAAATTAGGACGTCGCAGCTTAAGGGACAGACAGACAGGATCCTGAACATGAACGTGCAAAATTACTTAAAGATATATGGTCCCATATCACTAAGACCAGCTCTGAGAATAAAGAATGGAAGATCTTCCAGACTATAACAGGCTTGGGACTTTCGACTACCAAGAAAGATAAGTATTGTTCATTTAATTGCAGGAAGGAATTAGTTAACATTTTATAACTTTAATGGCACGTTTTACTATAGAAGCAAGTCGAAGGATGTCTTTATTCCAGGGCATTTGAATTGAAGGGCTATAAAATTATATTCGTTACCTACTTAAAATTGAAGACAGCTAACAAAAAAGTTTAAGTACACAATTATATTTAAATATTACAAATAACTGTCATACTCTTTTCGAGCAACTTAAAAAATTTGTATATAAATGTAAAAAAAAAGAAAAATGGGATAAATATTTATAATATGTAGTTCCGAAGAGCTTTAAAGAATTTAAATTATAATGTTGAGCTTACATATATTTAAAATTGCAAAAGTTGAAAATCCTTTTCATAAAACTGTTTTCTCTTTCAATTTGCTAGCCACATTTCGATTCTTATTATTTTATTTATTGAAATTCATTTGAAGTCCTTCAATATGTTGATGATTTTCCCCTACAAGGGGTAAATGGCTCTTTTCTTTTGGCATCTTGAAACTCAATTGCCTGGGAGTTTGCGGTTGATAAAAGTGAACGACAATCCAATAATAAAGCAAAATAAAAAGCAATATGGAATTCAAGGACATAAATTAACCATATAGGACCTCAGCGATGCATTCAGGCGTTAGATGAAATCATTGAGTGATTCAGTAGGGTTCTTGGGCTCTTTGGTTGCATTAGATAGATAAATACAAGACGACATTAATAGGGAATGGGATGGGATGGAATAGGGGTACAAGGAGTGCCGACAGCAAATCGTCCATGACACGCACTCGGCAAACAAATAGACAAACAAACCGAAATTCTTTGGCCAAATCTTGTTATTGAGCAGGGGATCAGAGTATAGTTGGGGTTGGTTAGGAGCTAGATGTTTTTCGGTTTTGGGTTGCGTAGGGTTGGGCTAGGTTATATAAACTACTTCAGGTAATCTAAGGCTTAGAAATGCTAATCGCCTTTATTTTGGTACAGCAATGGGAACAACAACATGAACAGGATCGGGGATAACAACAACAGCAACTACCTTTTTGCTTTGTCACCGTTTGTCCTCGTCTTCGTCGTCGTCGTCGCCGTCGTCTCTTTGATAATTGAAACCGTAAAATTGTTCAGCTTTGCTGCACAGGATGTAAGCAGCAGCCAAAGGATTCAACTACACGACGAGGACATTTTTTCCCTATTTCTTTCACTTTTTATCCCCTATTCTTTTTTTTTCTTTTTATTTGTTGATTTACTCGTGCGAATTATTTATACACGTACGAGTATTGTAGTGCGTCAGGATCTAAATCCAGCCCAGCTCATATGTGTTAAGGCGTTGCCTGCTTTGCATATCCTTTTGGACTGATATAGGGAATAGGAAAACAAGAGTTCGCCCTTAAAACAAGCCAGTTGTTGTGTGTTTGTTTTTGATATTGCCTCAATTTCATAGAGAACGCACCCTTTTGCCGCATCCTGTCAAGTCCTGTCGCTTAATTGCAGGTTGCAGCAGCAGCCGAAGCCGAAGCCGCAGGAAAATGTCTTTGATTTTGGCCGTCATAGTCTTTGTCACCGCGGTTTTTTGTCAACACTCTTTTCTCTCCCTCTCTCGCTGTTTCAGATTCATATTTCATTTGGTTTGCCAAGTTTTCTGTCTGCCTTCCAACATTTGATGCGTTTTTATTTGTTTGCTATCTCTTGCCTTTGTGCCAACAGCACATCCTTAACGTCCTTAACATCCTTCACAGCCTCCATACAAATTTGAACGGCATCACCAGCGTTCGTTTGACAATTTTCTGCTTGACATTCAAGATTTTAATCGCCACAAACTGAAACTAGAAATGCTTTTTGGTGGTTTTCTTCGTTTATCGTTGATTCTGTCTCAAATTTCAGACTTGTCGGAATCTTAGATATTTTTCCTCCAAAGGGATAATGGTTTCACATCTCTAAACAAACTCAAAATCATCAATATTATATTGGCTTCATTTCTTAATTCAAATCTATATTTTACTCTTTTTTTTCTAACAGATATAAATGTGTTATTTGGAAAGCCACAATTTAAATAGATATCCTATAATGCGTTTCCCATTTTGAGGACAACTTTGAGAATCGCTTAGAGAGGCGATTGCGTCGATTTAAGTTTATTTGATTTGTTTATTTTGTGTCTGTTGATATTATCCCGTGGCATGCATTTAAAATGCCTCATAAGTTGTCTAGACTAGTGCGTACCCTCGGTACCTTCTTCCATAAAGCATAAAACACTTACCACCCGACTTCCATCCCCAATCGATATAAGCGTCTTGTTGTTTCTTTTGTTACTTTACTTTGATTTCGTTTGCTTGTTTACTTATTCGTCGGAAACAGAAAAAATTGTATTGTGTTGCAGTTGCTTCAGTTGTTGCCTCATTAAAATTGTATATTTCAATCAAAGTTCGCTTTCGTCTTTAAGTAAGTGTTTGGTTGCCTTGTGGGGTGGCTACCAAAGGGGTAGTTGGTGCTCCTCCTGACAATCTGCTATAGAAATTAAGATACGCAGCAGCGATTTGTGGTTTTTTTATATATCAGCTAGAGATGGAATTATGTGTATCGTGATAATACTCACAACTCAATGGAATGTAAAGAAAACTGTTGAAAATTGTATTGAATTTGCAATCATCTTTCATCGATTGAATGAACAATAATATTTTAAACGACATTTAAAATATATAATAATATTTTAAACACATAATGCATTTACATAAAGAAAGCTATAGAGAAAATGTTAGTTAATTTTCTTTTGGAATTTTAATTGTATTTAAAAAATATCCTAGATAAGCTGCAAACTGCAGATAAGTTAATATGAATTAGAATTTATTTTAAATTTACTATAATGATTTGTAGATAAGTTCATAAGCGATTCACAAAAATATTTCAAAAAATAAAATAAAATTCTTCAATTTAAGTTATAGTTTACTAATAATAGATCTTTTCTAATCTAGCTAAGTTTTACCTAGTGTTATTAAATATCTGTATCGATATTTTTAAGATATGCACCCATCTCTATATAAAACTCCCACATTCCACGACTGAGTCTCTTTGGCAATTATGTGCACGACCATTGTCTGGTCTTCTGGTTGTCTGGTCGACGTAGCACCTCTTCCCTCTCTACAGCTATCCACGAAAGTTGTGCGCCGTAATCGGAGCCATCAAAACTACTCGCACATACAGACAACTTTGATAATTATGCAGCCAGCTCTTGTTCGAGCAAAAAACTGTAACTGAGACAACAACCAAAAGCCGAACCCCAAACTCCCAAACTCTAGCAAAGTGTCACACGTGCCCAGACTGAGGTCCCAGGTCTCCAAGTTCTCCCCGTTCTAGCTCCATCTGAAGCTCCCAGCTTCATTTTCAGATACCGTCTCAAATGCAGACGCAGACACCAAGTACAGACAAAGACGGTGGACTTAGAAATTTGCTATGCTCGCAGCGAGGCGCGTTTAAGTAGTTTATAATTAAGACATAACTGAATTAGCGTTGATAATGTCTATTATATAACACACACTCACACACACACACATACAAATACCCATCAGAGTACCGTAACTTGAAGCTGCGCACTTTTCCCATGTGCTTTCCTACCTTTTTTACTCAGCATTGTCTCGCATTTGTCCCTCTCCTTCCCATCAGTTTTTGTCGCTTTATTTTGCTATTGTTTAACTCTAATGAATGTCATTACTTTATAAGCACAATTTCACAATTTAGCCCTTTCAATGTCTGTTAATTATAATAAATACGAGTACGGTGAAGAGTGGGAGTGGAAGTATAGGAGAATTAGGCCATTGTCAAGTAGGAAGTCATCTGGTCTGGTTTAGGTTGCCCAGTCAGAGCCATTCTTATCAGACTAATTTGAATTTATTGCTACTCATGTGGGATAAAAATAAGATAATGTCTGAAGTTGAACAGATGAGAAAATAATCTGCAATGAATAGAATTTAAAGGGTTTATTAACTAGACTGCATCTCCAAGTGATCCGCTTCATATGAAATACTTCTTATAAACTATTTCTTTTAAATTTAGCAGATTCTCTTAAAAACATTTTCTTAACACTGTTCTTTATATAAACGCTATATTTCGATTTGGTTTATTTTTATACCTTCTTTCTCTAGTTCAGTTTGCAATGCAACAATCTGTCTTTCGCATTTAAAACTACCTCAAAGGAGGAGAACAAACTGTTGTGGGCATCAAAAATTAATTGAATATCCTAGAGAATTGCCTCCTCAACGACATGGCACGCAACTTTCTAGCTTGTTTGCTTAACGCTCATACGCCACGTGAGCCCAAAGAGAAAAAAATTAAATTGATTAAAAATTTAAACTTGGTCACGTGCCGTTGATTAATGGTAACTGGTGCCAGCGGCCAGTGGAAGCAGTGGAAACCTGATGAAAAATGAAAGGCAAATAAGTGAAAACAAATACAAGTACAAGGAGGAAAGGAGTACATCAACAACAACAAGGAGCAAACACTTTGGGAAATCATGGCACAAGTTGAGAAGCAAACACTTTAAGAAACGCTTATGACACGCATACGCCATGTGTAGGGCGCGAATTGAAAGAAAGTTGCGCATACAAATTGACAAATATTTAGAAAGGATTGTAGGGTATCCGGCCCGTCTCACTGCCATATACTGACTGACTGAGGAGAGGGAATGATGGGACTGCCTTGGCAACGACAATGACATTAAATGAGCGGGTGTATGGAGTGCGCATAGCAAAAGTCAAACAAGAGATAAAAGCAAGGATTAGTACGTTAAAACGCAGACGACGATGACGATGAGAATAAGAAAGAAGCCAGAGGGAAGGCGGAAGAATAGGGGGTAACGTTAAGTAGACAGATGAACGTAAAACACGCGCGTGGCTGCGGTAATGTCTACGGCACTGTAGACGTGTTCCAACCACCCTCCAACAAGAAAAACCCCACCTCAACCCTCAATTCTGAACCCAACCACTTGGTTGTGTGCGTGTGCCGTATCGTTAAGGCTGCCCCTTTCAGGGGGATATACATATATACTTGTACTTGTACTCAACTAACACACACACACACATGCACAAAAAGTAAAACTCCTTGAGAGGAAAAAGCATGTTGAAAGTAAATTGAAGCTGGAATTTTCTGCAAGTGCGCAAAAAAAGGAAGCGGCTACAAAAAAGTTGCAAAGAAACTTTACCAGCTGGCAGCTGCTGCTTGATGTAGCCACTCCGCCATATGCAGTGCCATAGCAGACAGCTTTAAGTTTCTACATACCCGTTTATAATACATTATTAAAGGAATTAACGTCATTTATCGGTATGACAGCCAAATAGCTAGAAATGCTTAAATGTTAAAATTAAAATAAATTAAGTTAACAACTACATAATCATTTTTAAACACTTTGAGGTAAATGTTAAAATTAAGTTAAGCTAAATTAAAAATAAAACTTAAATATTTCCATAGCAGTCAACTGTTTTATTTCAGCTACCAGTGTTTACACAGTTTCAGAGTTTCTCTTTCATTTAAATAAAAGTTTTTCTAAACCATTCAATGTATTCAAATTGCATTCAACCATATTCATTTTGCAATAGTGAAGAGATCAAAAGTTTCGTACTTTGACTAACCTTTAGTTAATTTCAACTTGATCCTTTGCTTTATCACGTGCTGTTAAATTTACAATTCCAACCGACAGCACTTATTCATTTGACTTGGCAAATTTGTCTTAGCCAATTTGATGTCTTAATGAATGTCCGCCTCGCTTAGCCCCCCGCCAAAAAACAATTCACTTTCCTCTCGCTCAGCTAAAAGTGGCAGCCAAAAAGCTAAGCCAGCTACCACTTGAAGGCTTCATAATCAAACGCCCACCAACCCCCCCAGCCACACTTCCCCTTTTTCAACCTTTGTATCTACTGTTATACTCCCTTGTTGCCAGTGAGTGAATGAGTGTCTGCTCATCCGCTTCGTTGCTGATAAATTAACTTCATAATCTGCACAGTTATAAGCGCTGATGTTTGGCATTACTCTTCCATATTTTGCCGTCCATCCCTCTGTTGTTTCATCTATACTTTGTTTATATATAGCAACTCCCCCACCTCTCGTTAGCATCATTACAACAAAGCGCCGTGGGTCAACAACAACCAAACACGCACCTTATTGTACGCTCAGGTATAACGGCAATGTTACAGTCAACGGCATAACTTTTCACCTTTTGGGGGTTCGACTGCCTCAGGGGGTGGGTTAGATTTGAGGGGGGTTGTGTCTGGGATTCAGCAGGTGATGTTTCTCTTACCTTTGCCATTTCCTTTGTGTGCTTTGTGTGTGTTTGCCCTCTCGAAAAATTGCACACAATTTAATTGAATGTGTTTAATTTTGCTTTTCATTTTTCGGCACATTCTCTTCCTTTTTCCCTGCTGCACATAATGAGGCGTTAAAACGTTTTCTTTACCCAAATTTGTTTGTGAATTAAATGAGGCTCAAGACTAACTATAGACTTCGTTAAGAAACATAGTGTATGCACTCAAAGAAATATTATAAAATGAATTAACTTTAACTTAAAATTTCTTTAATAAATAAATATTGCAATAAATAAATAAAGAACGTTTAACTGTACAAAATTAAGAATTTTGGAATTGATGCTATTTTAAAAAGAAATACTTTAACAGTTGTTGTTTAAAGGAAATTATTTAAATAAATCAAGAAAAATTATTATAATTATTTAATATATTTTAGTATATTTTATACAGCAAAATAACATATTGCTAAGAATTATTTGGATTTCAACTTGAATACTCTATACAAACAACAAGTGCCAAGAACTAAAAGCCAGAAATACAATATAAACAATATTTTAAATATTTCAGTCGTTTGTTTAAATTAAATAAGTAGATATTCACTATATTTTGAATTATGAAGCTCAATATGAAGCACATTGTCGTAAGACAAATGGCAAAAATTCCAAATAAATCAAACTGAAATCAGAACCCGAATATGAAGAGGAACCAAATCAAGAGGTGAAGGATAGGGAGTAAATGAGGTATTAATTGGGAGCCAACTAACCAACTACCGATATCAGAGAGAATGAGTCCAAAGAAAAAAGCTAGAAAAGAAATATCTCAAAAAAGAAAGAAATAAACAAACACAAAACAAACTCATATATAAGGAGAAATGATTAATTATGCCGGCGAGTACAAGAGAAAGAGCTACAGAATGTGAAACATAGAGAGAGAGGGAGAGAAAAAGAGAGGAGTAAAGTGTGAGATTTGAGTATGATTTATTGTAATTTAATTGTGGCACATTATGCGCTCGATTTGGGTTTTTGGAGAGTTTTGCCTTCTTCTGCATTTGAATGTCATTTTTGAGCATGGAAATTGCTAAACAAGATAAACTTCAGACAAGCAAATGGAAATGGGGCAAAATATCTTGTGTCTAGGGTCCAAATGCCGTAGGGCTAAGCAACTGAGCAACTGAGCAACTGAGCACAGCTGAGCAGCAGATTTCTGTGTGGCACAGTTATGTAAAGAAATCGATGCAATGCCTTCTCTCTTGCCACATGCCACTTGCCAGTTGCCAGACAATCAGACAGACAGAAAGACAGACAGTCAGCCAAGCAGCAAAAGTTTTGCTACCAAGAAAACAAAAGCAAATTATCATATCATTGAAAGTGGAATAGGAGCAAAAGGAGCAGGAGCCAAGTCACTGATGGCTTTGTTTGTTTGAAAATACCAAGGAAATTGAGGTGGGAGGCAGATGTAACCAGGTGAAAGAAATTATATATTCCCTTGATTATAATTTCATCAGCGGCAACACTAAAGAATCATCGCTGGCATGCCGAAGACAGGAGCAGCAGGAGCAGGAGCGAAACAGCTCCTTGTTGTGGTTGGTCCGGGACGAACTTCAGAGGAATGTAGCGATGATTGAGTGGCGCTTGGAGGAGCCGGAAACAGCTCTCTGCATGCTTCGTTGTACATTTATTGACTGCCAGTCAGCCAGTCAGGCAGTCAGGCAGTCAGGCAGTCTGTCAATGTGTCAGTCAGGCAGTCAGTCAGTGGCTTCAAGCTGGCCAGACAGAAATCAATTGTTCCCATTATTATAATGAGATTACTTACCTACTGAACGACAAAACGTAGCATCGACATCGAGCAAGGACTCTTCTGCATCCTGCCCAGCCACTAGCTATCTATCTATATGTATGTCTATACCCCTCTCTCTCTCTCATACCTATCCCTACCATCCATCCATCTATACGTACTTATTTACCTGCTTACTGTGCCAGTTGCTTGCTTGCAAATATAATGACTTTAGTAGTCAGCGGAAAATGTTGGAAAATTGCTAGGTAAAAGCTAAAAATGCTCAAGTTGAAGGTTTACTCTATGGTTGGAGCACCCTCTCTCGGTCTCTCTCCCTCTCCCCTTTCTTTCCATCCCTTTTGCTATCTTTGGGAATTCGAATTTTATTCATGCTTTTGCTTTTGTTTTCTTCACTGGGTTTATCAGCTTTGCATTGCATTTGAGCTGAGATTAGCGCAAGGATTCAAAAGTGGATGTGGATAGACGAAGCTCGGAATATCTAATTCGTTAAATGGGGTTTTGATTTTCCAGAAATTCCGCAATTGAATTGCATTCAATGATTTTACAATTGGAAATTAATAAGCTTCAAACTGTTCAGGCAGCTGGCTGAGAAATTATTCTGGCTAGACAAATGAGAAGTAATTTTTAATGTACATATAAGAAATAAACTTAATATAAAGAGTTTCTGTTAAATTGAACTCTGAGACTATAAAAGAATAGGAATAATGAAAAATATATAGATAACCTGTCTATAAAGAAAGCCGAACAATTAAACTTATTATTTATTTGAATTGTCATTAACTAATTATTACATCTTTCAATGTGATAAAATTCAAAGATTCAAATAAGAAGAAATAGACTTTATCAATATATCTATTTAAACAGTTATATGATCTTTATACTATATTTCACTAATAATTTAAATCGAACATCAAGTTTAATGAACCCAAACACAGTTAAATTAATAGGTCTGTCAAGTTATAAGAGTTGTCATGAACATTTCAGTTTCTCCCACGCTTTATATCAACTCATCAAGCACTTCTTGGAATATATGATAAATATTTATAGAACGCTTTCTGGAGCAACTTGACTTGTCGAAACGAGTCTCGAGAATGTGTGTCAAATGTAGCTCTTTAGCTCAGACAATAGAAAGTAAAGTGAGATCCATTAGAAAATAAACAATTTTGATAAATACCCTGTTATAGATACTGTGTCAAAGATTTTAAAGTGTTTGGTTATTGAACTTAACCCATATAAAAGAGGTAGAGTCAGTAAATGATATACAAGGCACCTCTATAGCCGCCACCAAAGGTGTGAAACAACTTTCGTTTTTTCACAGCTAAGTAAATAACAATAAGCATGAGTAAAAATACAAATAAATAAAAGAAAAATTAAATAACAAAAGATTGGGAAAGAAAAGTGGAAAGAGAAAGAGTGAGAGACTTAGGCGGAGGCTGAGAAAGAATGGCAGCTGTGAGAGCAGCTTGACGAGCTCTGGATATGGACACGGCTCAATTTCAATAGCAGACTGATAGACAGTGGGCAGAAGGAGAAAAGGAGGAGAGCTGGGATGGGGAATAAAAGAGTTACTAGTAGGAAAAATATATATATCGATTAACGAGCCTCGTAGGCAGCTCAAGTCATGGCTGTCTTCTATATAGAGTCAGCTTAAGTGCTCCAGCAGTGGACTGAAGTGGACTGAGAGGCACAAACCGTGTGTTTGATTGTGTGTGTGTGTGAGTGTGCGGCATGTGTGAATATCACATGTCAGTGAGCTATAATTAATGCGGGTCAGACGCCGATTACAATGCGCCAACTGACAGCTTGAAGTGCATGTGTGTGTCCCGAGTCCAATCGAATCGAGTCGAGTTCAGTCGAATAGAGTCTAGAAGAAGACGAAGGCCCCCACGGGCAATGACAAGTCAAGAAAGAAATCAGCCAAATAGATGGCCAAGTCAATTGCCAAGACTCTACGACAGAGCGATAGACGGTAAGACAGACAGCCAGCCAGACAGCCAGAGAGAAAGAAAGAAAAGCAATGATAAGCAAATTTCAGCGGCTTAACTCAAATTAAATACACCTGGAGAAAATTATGAATCAAAATATATTTGATAGAATTAAAATTATCGATATATAGAGGCATGCTTCGTATAAGAAATCCTATATATAGAACATTTGAATATTCAAATACAACAATGAATATTAAATTTCAGAACTGACAGAAGTTGACTTTAAGTAAATATTTCTTTTTTATTAATATTAATTCTCTTGTCTAATTTATTATCAGTTAATATTCTACATTACTTGATAAAGTAATTTCTTTCAGTGTGCCCGTAGAATAAGTGAAATTGTAACGTTGAAACTCCCTTTCTATAGGGAACTATTGAACCGAGTGGCACTTGAATGAATTTATTACAGCAGCAGCCGCAAAAATTTGTCTAACAATTCTTTGCATTTTTTTTCTTTTCACATTTTTTTTCGTACATTCTTATTTTTTGCTTAGC
This sequence comes from Drosophila testacea, assembly GCA_035043265.1. NCBI lineage: Eukaryota > Metazoa > Arthropoda > Insecta > Diptera > Drosophilidae > Drosophila > Drosophila testacea. The sequence goes on along the minus strand of JAWNND010000314.1, from coordinate 2,772,679 downwards.
GCGACAAAATTAATGAATTTTCTATGCAAATGCAAAACGCGAAATAAAATTTAATGCTCGGAAAAAATGCGCAGGCGACGTGCAAACGACAAACAAGGCAGCAGGAGAAGCTGAGGAAGGAACTTCGGAGGTGGAAAGAGAGGAAAGGCGGAGGGGTGTCTGCAAATTGTAGCATAAGAAAAATTAAACGCATTAGGCCAGGACATGGCCAAGAAGTGCGCACATCCTGCCCCCAGACAATGAGCGACTCTTTAAACCTGTTTGTAGTTTTATTTTATATTTTCTTCTTATTTTTTTTTTTTTTTTATCGATTTATGTTAAACTGTCAGTCCTCGACCTGCCCCTCTGCAACACTGCCTGTCATTATTATGTACGTTTAGGCATTGTTGCTTTACTTCTTCTTTTGCTGGTTGGACTTGGGCTTGGCTCTGACAGGCGTTCATTGGATTTGACTGCTTGCAACTGGGTCAGGCTCAAATGGCTAGGTAAGCGAAGGAGAGAGAGAAGTCAAGTGAGATTGTCCTTGCCCCAGTCTCTTTGACGTGCAACTGTCAGCAGCCGCCTGAGGCAAATGGGTGCCACAGTAAAATCCTTGATTATTGATAAACAATTTGCAATAAAAAGAAATCAAAGTAACTCTTCATGGAACTTTATCCTATATATTTACATTGTATTTGAATTAAATGGATAATTAAGAAATTACTTGCTATAAACAGAATAATATACAATGGAATGTTCCATATGCGTTTCAGTAGCTCTAAAATAAGTTGTTTTTTACAAATACGAAACATGACTAGTGTATTGATTTAAGGAAATACGCTTTGCGCTAGGAAGTATAAAGAAATAAATACAAATAAAATAAGCAGACATTTCTGTAAAAAGGAAATTACCTGCAGTCCAACTTTATCTAACTTAAGCTGCTAAAGAGTTTACTCGCATTATATATTGAATGGTCTTTTAATAATAATATTAGATAAAGTTGTACTAGTTTATTTTTTTTTCATTAGCTGATTATTATCCTGGGAGGTATTTTATATTGTTCATTTCCCTGAAGCAGAGCATCAGTTAATATACTGCTTTCTTAACTTTTACTCAGCTTTTTATTCCGTTACTAATTTATTTAGTGCCGCTGGGTAATGACGTCATAATGCAATGATAGTAGTTGCTGTTGTTGCAGCGTCTAACAAATGTGCTGCATACTTGCAGGCGTGCCTTAGTTCACGCCCCCGCCCCCCATCACGAGACAACACAAGAACCGCAAGTCAACTCTATGTTGCAACATTTTCCCCATGACAATGTTGCTGACAAGTGTAGAGGAGGGGTTCGGGTGAAGAGGGGAGGCTAATATGCTTAGAGCAACACTTTGCTGCCACTCAGACAACAACAGCAACATAAATTAGCTAATTAGGCACAATTAAATATCCCTTTTGATTGCGGTTGCCACATACACTCACACATCTACACCCACACACACACTCACACACACACACGCACACTCATAACCCGCTGATGTTTTTATGTACATTGCCCGCCAACTTTTTGTGCTTCCTGCAATTTTAGGTCCTGGACGACGCGTGTTGCCTGCCACGCCCACAAGCTGCAGTGTCGTACGCCCATACAGATAGCAACACACCAGCACACACACACATACAGACACACACAAATGAACGCTCATATACATGCACGAGTTTTTGCCACAACGTGGAAAAAGTTTTTGCCGCCACAGCCAAATGTTATTTTCCAACTCTGTTTTGTCTTCGGTGTTGGCAAGGACAAGGGCGACAGGAAGTCATGGATGTGTGTGTGTGTATGGTGGGGAGGGGAGGGAGGAGTGGAATTTTCCAACCGCAAACTTTTCATGTAGCAACGGAAAGTGCTGTGCGTTCAAATAATTGAGTTGGCATTGGTCTCTAAAAACAACATAATTACCATAATTAATTGTAATTATAGACAAATAAATTATGCACACCGGCTGCAAATATCGCTTTTTTCATAGGCCCCACCTCCTATTTTTGCCTCCAACCTCATGCCACAACCTTTTGGCCAACTAAGTTCAACTACAAGTATAAGTGTAACATGACTAACAACTGTAACAACTTCCAAGTGTTACTCGTTCCAAGCCATTGACACATACAACTAGCAAATGTTGTTGCCTTTCTAACGGTGCCTGACATCACGCACAACAACAACAACATCAACAAGATCGACCTCAAGTAAGCAACTTAACAGGCAACAAAAAACAAAACACAAAAAAAAGAGAGAAAAAACAGCGCCTAAAATTTGTACCTACAACTATTTCAGCTAATTTCCAAGCACATTCCCTAACTCGCAAACACTCCACACTCCGAACACTCTTAACACTCCACACACTGTGTCCAAACCAATCTCCACTTGAGGTGCTGAAAATTTCAGCTTGAGCCGTAGAGCCAAATTCAAATTGTTGCCGCTGTCACATAGTGGTCAAATGCTTATAAACACTTCTGCAATTTATATCTGATTAAAACTTATTATTTCTATTATGTTATAAATATTATAAATAAATATAATAACATTTGTAATAAGTTGCTTTGTTGCAAATTATATTAAAATATTTGAAAATATGACTTTTATAATAAGCATTAAAATAATCCTAAGAAATCAATATTCTTATTTTTACTAAATTTAATAAAGGATAAAGGATTTTAATAAAGGATATTTTTCATCTTTTAAGATTAAGACTCAAATTTATATTAATTATAATATTCAACACTAAGATCATTTTACAAATATTATTTGCATTTATATTGTTGGAAATCGTTATCTATTGAAGGATAAGATAATTTTAAGATGTTTAAGAAAAACATTGATATTTTAAGATTGGATTATCAACTTTTTTAATTTAAGATAAGTAGCATTTTAGAAAAATGATTCATTTTGGTTGTGTTTATAAAATTCTTGTCTTTTTTGTACGTATTGCCCCACTGTGCGCTGTGATTGTTAAGTTGGCCTCTGCTTGGCCTCTGTCTCCACTTTGTGGTGCAGTTTTGTGGTGCGCTGCCGACGCATGCGCAAAATGCCAACAATTTTCGGCGCAGCTGTGCCCGACTGAACTTATCTTGGGGATCTGGATCTGTGCTAACTATGCTGACAACGCCAAGGCGAAAAGTGCCGAAAACACCAGAGCAACAACAACAACAACAATGACAACGACAACAACAACGATTGTTGCTCATTTGGCGAGTTGTTCAGTTGAATTTTGGTTCCTTCTTGCTGTCTCTCTCGCTTTATCTCTCTCTAACTCTGTGTGTGAAGTGGGGCCTAAAGGGGTCTGCAATAAGTGGTATAATTTGGTCTGTTATATTATGTCACACACACAGAGACACACACACACATAGACACTCACACTCACAGAGACACAACAATATTCAGATGCAATTTGGTGGCAGCCGCAATTAAACGAGTGGTGTTCTGTGGTTTGGTGGTGCAGCAACTGGAGGCATTTTGTTCCTCTCATTTCTTTTGTGCCAGCGGTTAAATGAGTGGGTTACTTAGTTGCTAGTTGGTGGTTGCGGTGGTTTAGTTGCTAGGCTGTGGCTCTGATTGGCCATTTCGTGGCATAACTAACTCGAAATGTGTCTAAGTGGCAGCATTTGCATTGCAATTGCCCGCTTTTGGCTGCAACATGTTGCATGCTGATGAGGAATGCGTGATAAAGCCAAGTGATATCACAGATGTACGAGATTAACAGAGAACGTGGTGAGAAGCTTGTGCATGTGCTGAAGAAATAATAGTGACTATAAATAACTATCGTTAGAATATTGAAATGTGCATTGAATTTGAATTATTTAAAGATTGAATTAAATTATTCAACAGTTCAATTATTAAAATTGAACCAATCATTTTAAGAACATGTTTGAAAAGTATGAATTTCTTAAAACATATTTTTAACATTTCTGTTTTTTAGGAATTAGAGATTTAATTCTGCAAACAGTTTTCAGAGGGATTTCAAATTCAATGTGTGCAATCTCCCGAGGATATTATAGTTACTGACTACTTGATAATGCGTAGAATATGAGATTATTGATCAATTTGAATATCCATCTAGTTTTAAAATGATCGTTATATAAACTTAGAAGTCTCACAACTACGGAACAGGATTCTGGGAATTATTTAAAATATTTTCTATACAATTTGTCTTGTTAGTCCCACTACTGAACCCCATATGAAAGTCTTTGGTTATCGAGCAATCGACTTAACTAACCAATGATATCATCTGCATGGGAAATTTATTGTTTCATGTAATACGAGACACTCGCGACGGAAGTAACAAGGGTAACTATTTGACTTTTTGTATGAGTACAATCTGGCAACGCCCATCCCTACCCCACCCCCAAAACAAAGTTGAAGCCACACAAAAACGTGTCTACAAATGATGACCACCAAAGTTAGGGATCAATTCAGCAGAGGTTTCCCAAATGAAACACAAAACTATCTCAAATCTAAGTTAGCCACGGTCGAAATCGAAATCGAAAATGAAATGGGAATGAGAATGGGAATGGGAATTGTGAATCTGTTTCCGTAATAAATAACGGCTGAAATGTAGATTTGTCCACGCCTATTGAAGCTAAAGAGGCAGCTGCGTATTTGCCTAATGGGAATGTTGCACGCGTTGCACAATCCCCCCTTCCTTCTTTTGCTGTGTGGCACACGTGTGCGGTGGGTTTATCTTTAATGTTGCAGCAGTTGCAGCATCATCAATGTTCAAGTCAATGTTTTCTAGTGTTGCAAGTAGTGTTCTGAGGAGCAGGGTGTGAGGAGCAGGGTGTAAGGTAGAAGGGGGGCACTGATAGTCGCCATCATGTACTTAGCACTGATATGATAATGAGGGTTTTGGAACCAAAAGAAGTGTCTGTTTTGGGGCAAAGGCATAAATCATGGTTAAGCTGCACTATGTTAATTGGCTCAAAGAGAGAGAAAGACCCAGAGAACAAGCCAATTTCGAACGCACAAATTCCTGCCAATTTAAACAATTTTCGCCAAAAAACAAAGGCAACAAACAACCGTGAGCATTGGATGACAAGGGGGCGCAAGGGGAACAGGGAGAACAGTCAGTCGGCACTTCGAGTGCCTCCAACAAACACTCGAATACGCAAATTTAAATAAAATCATCAAGAATCGGAAATTTGAATTTCCGAAAAGAGCCACTCGTCCAAGCAAAAGGTAGCCTAACCACCAACCACTGCACCACCAACAAAACCATCACCATCCTCTCTCTCTCTCCCGCACTTGAAGTTGAAAATCGCTGCTTGGCATTGCCAACTTTTTTTGGTCTGTCGTTTTTTGGCCTGGCCAACGTCAGTCAGCACCTCATTCAAATGGCCACGTCGACGACCTGTGGCAACAACAGTGCCTGCCACATTTCTGCTGCTCCTGAGTTCGGCACTTGCCTCTGGCCGGTGCTTTGACTGCCGCTCGACGTCTTCTTGAAATGCTCGTTTCACTTCCTTTTTCCCCTCCCCCATTTCTCCGCCCATCTTTCATTTCTCATTTCATTTTTTTATTTTTTAGTTTTTACATTATACTTTTTAAGCAGTGCCTCGCCTTCAAGTGCATACAATTGAAATAATTTCCTTGCGCCCTCTTAGATGGGGCAGCCTAGGAGCACTCCCAAGGGTGGGGCAGAGAGGGGTTGGAAGCACACCGAGTGGTCGCCGCGTTGAGTGCAGCGCACTTTTTGCATAATTAAATTTATTTTTTTAGTTGCATGCAACGGCGCTAGGGACAGAACGAAGTTTCTACTCAACATAAAAAAGCTGTATTATTTTAATTAAATTTACTTTTATGTATAGCAGAAAAAAAAACGAATAATTCCACAGACTTTTATTTGATAATTATTACTTTTTGAATATAATAACACTTTTATTATTTATTTAATAAACTATTAAAGGATCGTCATGAAGTCGTTCTTTTAATTTAATAGTTTTAGCTAACATATCGACTCAACATAAAATAGGTGTTTTATTTTATTTATATTTACTTTTTATTTTGAGTGGATAAAACATAAGCTTAATATAATTTTATTAGCAATGTTGTTAATGTTAATTACCACATTAATAATAATACATATGTGTACTAACTATTTTGTATACTAACGATTCCTAATCAATTTGGCTTTGAATGATGATCATGCTGAGGTAAGGTTGCTCTTCTCAACCTCCCACAAACTCACCATTAAAGAGCATTGATTATTCGTATAAAAGCAAAATTTCTCAGACGACATTCACTATTAAATTCTGTGTATACGATAAATCTGTTTTCAAAAGAAGAAACCACTTTCCCATTCAGTTCTTTTAACTGCAGCCCATAAAAAAGTGAAATTATAAAATTATATCTGCATTTAATGGAGGATTTTGGCAACTGAACAGCTTCCCCTTTCCTCCCCTCTCAAGCACCCTTCCATAAAAAAAGTAGGTAATAATAGCGCATTGCTCCTGTGCATTGTCTGTAAGCAATTTCCACAAAAGTAGGCTAACAAAATTTATGTCAACTGACTGCGCACAACTTTTGTTAGCCAGCGACTTGGCATTTTGCATATCCCAAAGAAGGATCTAGGAGAAGGAGTGAAGGAGAGAAAAGGGGAAAAGAGTTGAAGTAAAATAAAATGTAGCACATTGTAAAGGATGCAAAAAAAGGGGGGGGGGAACATAAAACTGCTCCGCCAGAAATTTTAATATAACCCGCACTCTGGAAGCTAAAATCTATGTCACTAGGCACTGCAATGGAAGGGAGGAAGTAGAAGGATCGGGGACTTCTATCTAGCTACTGCCCAGATAAGTTTGCCCAGTAACAGTAAACGAAGCAAATCCAATTCCGGGTACGGGTCGCAGTCTGTTCCATTTACGTGTTGCAGCATTTTGTCTTTGGGATAGAATTTAATACACGGCAGTTTGTCTTTGACTTTGTGCGCCAAAAAGAAAGTTTCTTGCCAAGCTACCTGGCACTTCATGGATACTACCACAATTCGAGTATCCAAAGAGTGCGACTACCTTACGTGTCCCTACAAATGTGCAAAGGCTGTGACTTGTCACCACTTGCATTTGCCATTTGCCCTTTGCCCTTTTACCTGCAACTGCAACTGCAACGTCTGCCGCAACTGCAGCTTCAAGTTTTGTGTTTTACATGACACGCGAATAAGTCGACTTGGCTTATCGAGTAGGTTAACAGCTTCCCAGAAATGGAATTGACTTTACCCTAGAGCTGGGGCAGCATATGAGTTCTTACTACGATGATCAGCTTTATTCAGTATTTCAGCTGAACATAGGTAACGTAATTTCTGAGACCAGCTTTTTTGTGGACAATCAAACATAAATTAAACACATCCATTTAATGAGAGCTCTGTAGAAGATAAGAGAATGTACAGCATAATTTTAAATGATTACTGTAAGATAAAATTTAATAAATATAGCTGAGCAAAAAAATGTATTAGTTTAAATTAAACAAATTAAAATTGTATATTTTTAACAAATATATATTGATATTGTATTGTTTTCACAGTTATTGATAGTAAAGATGTATCTATCATAAAAAGTTGTTTTATTTATTTATTTATAAATCGTTCTGAATTAGTCGACCTCTTCTTCAATCAGTGTATGGATATTATGGATTAACGATCATGATTCTTATCGTAAAATCGATTGCTGTTCTGAGTGTCAGTCTGCCACATCTAACGTGTGTCTTTCAGATGCCGCACAGGTTCGTTTACCGTTGCCTTCAGTTACAGTTTCCGGAAACTGCAACAATCCCGACTCTGTTTTTCGCTCTTGCCCATTTCGCAAGCCTTTTAAATTGGCTCTCAAATTAGGTCGCAATGGTAGTTGTTGCTCATGTTGTTGCCATTGTTGTCACATTTGGTTCGAATGCGTTGGCAAAAGGCAGCGATAACAGCAATGGCAACAGCAACAGCAACAGCAACAACTGAAACGACAACGACTATGCCGCCAACACACTCATGTGGCACAGACCGTGCACATGTCCAGTGTGTCTGGTGTTGCCTTTGCCTTTTAATTGAAAGCGGCATATGCAGAGCAACAACAACAAGAACAACAACAGCAACAACAACATCAACATTGCAAGACAGACTCTGTTAAAAATTGTAATTTCCATTGCTGCCAGAACTGAGAAGCCTATTCCCTTTCCCCCTTTAGTTTTGGTTTCGAGTTCGCTTTCTGCTGCAAGCTGCAGACGGCTTTAAAATGCGTGTTGCAAGTTCTTTGGGGCAGTTGTTGCCGATGCCAATGCCAATGCCGCTCCCGTTGATGTTGCTGTTGCTGTTGCCGTTGCTGTTGCCGTTGCCGTTGGTCGCACAAATTAAATTGGCTTTAAATTGACACCTCCGGTGGCAGGATATAGCCGCGTTCTCACACACACACACACGTATGTTGTTTAACTTTATTAAGGATTTCGTGCAGCTGCTGCCTAGATTGTTGCCTTTGGTGTTGCTTTTTTCTGCTGCTGCCACGCCCACAGCGGCAACAGTTAATAAAGAACCAAATTATTGTGTTGTTCACACTTTGACACATTGAAACGGAAATTTAATTAAGGATATTTTCAATAAAATTGCGCTTTTTATAGCAGGACGCAGGTTTTAAAGCCACAGCTGCCGACTTGTTAAAGGATGAGAATAAATTGATGAGACCAGGGTTAAAGAATAATATAGTACGATTTTTATGGAGAGCAGTTGAAGATTTCAAGTTTACTTTTGTCTATAAATGAATATGATATTTATAGCAACTTCTTTATTAATTAGTTTAAATAATCACTTACTTGAACTGTCTATAACTGAAAGTTTTAAATTTATTAGCACCCGCCAAAGGCATAACTAAGAACAAGTAAATTAACTTCTAAACATAAAGTAGATTGGATTATATAAAGAGAAGTTAAGGATCTAAAGATTACTCTTGTATAATTTTTAATTAATATGATAATATAAAAAAGTAAACAATGTTTATAATCAATTTAATTCTTTAGTTATCTACGCATATTCTAAATAACTTTTCTATTCAATAATGTATTTGAACACTGACTTCAATTGTCTTTTACTACAAGCTGTTAATAGTTAAACCCCCCGCTGAAGACATCCATATAAATAAACTTTTATAAAGATAGTGCTCTAAAAATTAGTTTGCATGCGCTGCCTTGTAATGGATACGACTACAAATGAGACGCAGAGCTTGAAGAAAAGTTTCCAAGGATGTTTTAGGCAGAGACGTGGCCAAAGGCATGACAAGAGGGGCTAGGAGCAATGTGGCAAGAAGCTGCTTGCTAGACGCCACTCGAATGCGCAACAACAAAGGAACTAATTAAAAAATTAATCTAGCTTAAAGTTCCATTAGAGCGCCAGCGAAGTTTTCTTATGCAGCGTAGAAAGAAAGAGAGAGGCAGAAGGAAAGAGAAAGAGAGAGAAAGAGAGCCCTGAGGGAGAGGGCTATAACAACAGCAACAGCGGTGCGTTGAGGAAATGGAAAAACTTTTCCAGTGCAGTGCTGTGTGCATTTCGTGAATGCCGTCGGCAGCAACAGCCTGCTGCCAAAGACAAGGCAAACAATGGCGACGAGGAGGAAGCGAAAAAGCGGAAGCGGAAGTGCAAGCTGTGTGTATAAAAAAAGGGCTCCTGAATAATTAAATTGCCCTTGAACAACTGCATAAAATGTGTGCGAGTGATCACAAAATTCAAATGACCAAACATCTTTTATCCTTTCACTCTGTGCCATCATTTAGCCCTCTGAGAAATCATAACTTATGTTCTTTGCGCGTTTATGGCCCAAAGGACTTTAACTGCTAAAAGTGCACTCTCAAATACTGCTCCCTAGGTGTAAGTGAAAGGAAAAGTTTAGCAATTATGATTAGTTAGTGGGTCAGTAAGATGGTTAAGGTTACGCTTTGAGCTACATCCAAGAGATTTTTAATCAAAGGAAACTTCACAGTGATTGCAGAGCAAAGTAAAACATAATTCCTATAATTAGTATTGATCAAAAAGCAAAAGTATATTATTGTAAGTAATTTAAACTACTCTTGAATAAAATAATTTGGCGACTTCATGATGAATTCATTAAATATTATATAAACTATAAACATGAAGTTAAACTTACAGTTTACATGAGAATATGAGTAAAATATATTTGAAATTAAATTAGAAATATTTACTTGAAAAGTTTTCTCATAGCTGTCGCAACTTTAGTTAATTACTTGTACTTATTTGCATACTATTATTTAATTTATTCCCTTTCTATTCAACTGCAGATGAGTCACCATTGTGGTTGCCACTTTGATTTGGCCATAAACTATACGAAAGAGTCAGCTCTTCATAGCAAAACCCACATCGTTGACACTTTAAAAGGGGTCACAGAGCACTTCAAAATTTAACTTTTTCCAAGAGAAAAAGAGACTGGGGTTGACAGAGTCTCAAATTTTTTGGCGACAGTTTAGTGAAAGTGTAACTGAAACTGTAATTATATACAGCTGACTGTCTGTCTGTTGGACTGTCTATTTTGAGGCCAAAGCACGTCCAATGTCTGCAAGTTTATCCAACGTTTTGCCGCCCTCAAACTTCAACACCCAAGACCCAATCCCAATCCCAAACCTCATCCTCAACCTCAACTCGGAACTCATCTCTCTAAACTGCAAGTGTCGCTCAAATGTCGGTGCCATTTGTCTGTCTGTCTGACAGTCTAGCAGTCTATGTCTGGCCAGGCTTGCCTCTCATAAAATATAAAACTTTGGCCCAAAAAATAAATATACATATATATTTCTGTAGTATATACATACATATCTAACGTTGTCTGTTGTTGTTCTGATCCTGGTTCTGGTTGTGTTGGTTGTGTGTTTTTTGCTTGCCAGCCCCAAAAAGTTTGCAGTTTTTGTTGCCAGACTTTTTGTTGGCAACAGTCGCCCTCCAGTTAGTTGCGTGGGTGTAATTCGAAGCGCCATTGGCCCAATTACACTAAACGAGTGTTTCGCAGATGACAACCTCCTCTATCTACTCCTCCCAAATTTCTATACTATGTTCTACCACCAAACTCATCTATACTATCGCTTTAGGCGGTCGCAGGCCTTGTCTGCTTTGCCAGATAAACGACAAGGATTCGGAACAGGATTCACATGCTGTGGCGTCTGTAATTTCGGGGCGTTATAATAGAGCTTAATGCACAAAACTCGTTATCAGTAGCTGGCGTTGAAAACTTTCAAAAGGCAAACAAATGAAACTCAAGCGCGTTTGATTAAATGCATGTCATTTGCCTCAGTTAGCAGACATCCAGTTTCAACTACTCAAACTCATCTCATCTCTTCTCATCTCATTTCAGTTCAGTTCAGCTAATGCCAATGCCAATGCCAACTGCCATCAATCGTCATTGTCTATTGTGAAATTGCGCGGAATGAAGCGCCAACGAGTCCCAGAACAAAACAACAAAACACTCCGTAGACAAACAGAACCTACAATGTCGAAAAAGCATCATAAACATCTACTAAGAATGTATCGAAGAAGAGTATGCTCAACTGCAAGATGCTCTATATTCAAAGTAAGTAAAGATAAAAACTTTTTGGTATTATGACAACAAATATAAATATACCTCGAGTCCGCTAAAAACTATTTTATTTTACAAGTACAACGAAAATATATTATTTAATTTGTATAAATTAAACATATTTAAGTAAAATTTATTAATTTAAACTATCACAAGTAACTGTTAAAAGTTTTATTGTGAAAATATAAGAAATTCCATTATTAAAAACTTTAAATCATATAAAACTTATTAAACGAAAAATCACATATTGATATGTTGGCATATCAACAATACAAATAGACCTAGAGCGTTTAAAGAAAATAACTAAATTTTGAAAAATCTATATATTTTTATTTTAAATATTTAGTTTAACTATTTAATCATCGATTATTTTGTTCTCTAAGCCTCTCTTCCAAGCCATATTTACAGGGTAATTTGGACTTAAGGTAAACAAACTGTCGGGATAAACGAAAGAACTCATTCTGTTGGCATCATAAAGCCACGCTTTGTTGCTTATTAATCTCTTCAGCTATTTTAGCGGAAACTTGTGAATTCCTTTCAGTTCTTTAGACTCCAACAGAACCCTAACCTATACTTCCCTACACCCCTTTTGGCTATTTATGACGCCCACTCAGACAACTCAACTTCAACTCCAAACTGTATGTATGTATATTGTGCGTGTGTGTATTTTCTGTATTTTTCGTGTATTATGTGAAAAATGCAATTTGATTGCTTGTAAAACATGTTAAATTCTTATGTGGCAACAAAATCCAACAACGAGTGAAGCGCAACTTTTATGTTTCTGGATTTTGGAAGAATTTATATGACACGAGGCGTGGTCCAGGTTCTTGTACATATATTCGTCTGTACTCTTAACTTGCCTTTGCCAACAGACCGACCATACTTTTATGATTTGTTTGTTGCTTTTGATCTTTTTTTTTGGGCTCTCTGACTCAGAGATGTGAAAACTCTTCTCATAAATGTGTGTTTTGGCCTTCATAATATTTTTGTTTTTCTGTTTTTATTTTTATATTCCGCTTAGAATGTGGCATTATGCCCCATGTGGAATATTATGCATTATACTTATTTTTGTGAAATTGTCAACGCTGCTCGTTTTTATGGCACATCAACGCCATTGACATCGTCGATTTCACACGCCCACCTCACTCCATCCATCCCAAAGGAAAAGTGGGAGTGGCCACACAAGAAGGCTTGCGGCAAAGGTTTAATCATTTGAATTTAAGAGCTGCTGACATCTTGAAAATTGTGCCAAGTTTGAATGTCAAGTCAAGCAAAGAAGAAACAAAAGTGTTGTTGGGGAAGATGACACAATTGACATGTATTATTTATTAATTTGGCTAAAACTTTAAGGCTTAATTTGACAGATATCAAAGATATCAGCGTATAACTAACAATAGATCGGGGAAAATGACACAATGGACACGTATTAATTATTAAATTGGCCAAAACTTTAAGGCCTATATTTTAAATGTCTAGTTAAATTTAAATTGATAGATATCAGCATATAACGAACAATAGATTAACAATTCATATAATATAACAACAGTAGCTTGCTCTATAATAAAGTCAACTTCTTGTTTAATTCCACTTTGATTGTGAACCAACTTTATAAAAAAGTTATCAACGCTATGAATATGCAGCCATAAGGAGCAAGTTTAACATTCAAGATGATCGTGAATCGTGTATGTTGCATGAATATTATGATTATGACTGAGTGCAAGGCGTTGATGATGCCGCTGATGATGACAACTTTGCCACCATGTGGCACAGAACGACTGATGAGATGAAAGCGCAGTGCCGCCGTCAAGTGAATTGAAATGAATAAGCACAGAAATAATGGGGGGAATGTGGAATGAGACAAAGGAGGGTTAGGGTGTTGAGGAGTGGAGAATGGGGGATAGGGAATGGGGATGTATGGCAGCAAAAAGGGCAACAGAAAGCAAACAAAATGAGTGGCACTTGAGCGCCAGAACAAGCCTAAATAAGTGCCTGGATAAAGAGTACCATAAATATGTGTGCGAAAATTATGCAGATGCGCAGATACATAACCTCACAGATACACAGATACAGACACAGACACAGCTACAGCTACAGATACAGATACATTTACATGCATTGCCTCTTTCTATGTGAATGTTTTTGCAATTTGCGTTGCTAATTTGACAGCCGTCAATGGATTTGTCTTGCCTGTTTTTGCTACCAAGGTGTTCCAATTACAGTTCCTGTCCAGGGTGGGCACAAGATCTCAGAGTTTTACTGAATTGAGTTGGGTTTGGGTCACGTGCCTTTGGCTTTGATGTTCTTTTATTTTTTTCTTTTCCTCTTTTTGTGTCATAGCAGCAGCAGCAGCGCAGCTAATTAGCTGGCCGACCATGCCACAAGCAATCCCTCAACACTTGGTGGCAGCTGTCTCTCCCTCTCATTGTGAATGTTGCCCCGAAATAAAATTTAATTACGCAGATTTTTACGCCTTTCGCTCATTGCTCAAATAACACATTGAAATGTGTTATGTTCTCTTTTGTGAGTCTTTGCTGTTTCCTTTTGACATTAAAATGCGTTTTTAACAAGCATTTCAACAAATCTGTCCACACTGTGCACAATTAAAATGCTAAAAAGCCTCAAATAGTAAAACAAGGCATAGAAATAAAAGTATTCTAAATCCAAGGAATAGTTGACGAATGGCAAATGCTCTCTTGGTTTTTGCTAAACATTTCCTTAAATTTGATGAATTATATGATATTTTTTATGTAACCATTAATGTGGTAAAATTTAGTTGATACTTTACAAGGAAGACTTTCTTCTCTGTGTAATCTTTTTCAATATTCATCTATTTACTCTTACATATTTTAAAGTATTCTGTTATACTAATTTAGGCACCAGAAGTTGGTTTAAAATAAAAAGGCATGATATAAAATCTTGCAAAATTAAATGCAAAGGGGGGACCCTTTATGATATTCCCTAATATGATATTCCGCACGAAATTCGGGTTAAATTTGACAGGGTTATACAAATTTGAAATCTGTTGACCCTTGAGACTGGTAACTTTATGTACAAGTAAAATTGTTGGTCACTATTGGCATGAAATTTTACAAAAAAATAGTCTTTAGAAATTTAACTTTAAGTAACTGGTATTGATAAAATATATTGTTAAATTTAAAATGATAATAGTATTCCAATATTTTTATTTTGAAGACTTTAAAATAATATGTAATTGTAATTTTTATATTTAATTATTTAACTATGACTAAATCATAAATAGATTATAACTTGCTTATAAGATAATATTAAATTAAAATAATGGAGAATTTCTAAAAGAATAAAAGTCTATAGAGTCTTGTAATTAAATATTTTAGAAAATATAACTCAGAATTCTTTGGTATTCCAAATATATTTACCCTTTCATAAAGCCAAGCTGTTTAAGATTCTTTTAATTCCCCAATGTATCTTTAGTATGTGGAAATACCAGAGAATGCTCTGAACAGATTTTTACAAATCTACTGCAAGCTTTATTACCAATTTGAGATACTCTTTCGACAGATGCTTAATGTAAATTACTAGACGTCGACTGGGACTGAGTGTGATGTGTGTGTGTATGGATGTGTGTGTTCTGGGGGTCAACGTCACCCCTTTTTGGAGCAATGAAGCGCATCCGTGGCAGATCAAAAACAGCTGTGCACATGACAACATCGTCGTCATCATCATCATGAGTTCTACAAAGGAAGGCGCTTAACACTTGCAAATGCTGCCTTGCCAGAGACAGAGAGGAAAGGAGAGAAACGGCATTATGTTTGCCTTTAGCTTCTCTTGTTGTTGTTCTTTTGACATTTCAACTGTCATAAATGGCAAATGCAGTGCGTCTCCTCAGTTGGCCTCTCATATTCTGGCTGTTCCAGCTGAGCGCCTTTAATGCTCATGTGGAAAAGATTCACATGCTTCCCCCTTGATTGACATACAACGAATGCCGCCGTATGACAAAATGTCGGCGCACCTCCAACAACACCACATAAGCAACAATAACAACAACAACAATAATAACAACAACAAGAACAAATGGTACTTATATTTGCAATGACTCCAACTTCAATTGTAACTTCCCTCTTTGAGTCCCAGGTTTTTCTTCTCTTTGACTCTGTTTGTGGTTCTATCTTTCGTTCTGTGACTGACTGTCAACAATTGGCGTGAAGTAGTTGAAGCTTATTGTTGTCGTTAACATCAGCCCTTGTATCCTCACTCCCCCCTTAACCTTAACCGAGCTCTGACAGAATGTTTCACTCCTTAGTGCTTTGTGGGTCTCGTTTGCTAGTTAACCAGCCATGTCTTATGTGCAGGCTAATTAATTTCAATTAAAATGCCTAGACTATTACTCACGGTCGAGTACTTTCTGTTATTCTCTCGCACTTTGGCAATGCAAGAAATTCGCATAGACCTTTTAATTGATTTACGGCTGTCAAGTAATCTAACTAATGAGCAGCAGAAATTTTATAATTAAAACATTTGGCTATTATAACAGGAACTACATTCATTTTGAGTGGAATAAAGCAGTTCCAAAATCCCAACAAATTCCTAAAGTTCTTAAAATATCATAGCCATTTGTACTTACATATATTATAATGACATTATAAATTTTAAATTTACCCAACACTCGATGTCAGCTTTACAGCTCAAAGTTCAAGTCTGTTCACTGCAGTAGTTTTCTTTTCTTTAGCTCCACACCATTGGACTGTCCACACTTTAGATCATAGCTGCCACAGCTGCCACATCTGCCTGGGGTTTAAGGCCTAAAGAGAGCTCCCGATACATGGGCAATTGGTTCGCTTTAACAACTGCCAACTTTGCATGTGGCTCGCATTTATAAAAATCAATATTTTTCCTAGGCAATTGGCTGCGTATGTTGATGAAAGAAGGAAGCGAGCGGTACAGGACGTTGGATACACGACGTTGCATGCCCCATTCTGCCAGACAGCGTCATATAACTCAGTATAAAAAATGTCAACTGTCTGCGACACACAAAACTTATTTGTCATGCAATTTTCTCCGAACGCCTTAAGAGGCGGATGAGGCTCAGGTTGAGGTTGAGGATGTGGATGTGGATGTGGCTGTGAATGTGGATGAGGAATAGAAACAGGCGGCACACATGGCATAGGCAAAAGGCAATAGCAATGGCAATCTATACATGTCCATGGGATGGGAACCTGTTTTCCCAGACATAATAACTTATGGCGATTGGGTGGCGGCGGCAAATTGTGGGCTGCGAATCAATAACGTCAATTGATGCGGAGCAGGTGACAGTCCACAGCCAGAGTTAGAGACAGACCCAGAGACAGAGTCCAATGCAGAGTCAGAGTCACAGTCAGAGCCAGATCTTCTCTGGGGAGCCTGACCTAGGCTTACGGTTAGTTACAGTTGGATTAGCTCAAAACTGGTGTCTCACTTTGTCAGGCAAATAAACTTGACTTTTGCCTGCTGGCCAACTGGTTGACTGGCCAACTTGGCTGACAACAGTCAACTAATTGGCCATATTACTAAAAACTGCTAAATTATGAGAGCAAGACCAATTGGACTTGATCGTATTTCTTGCCTACAAATGGCTTCATCAAACACAAGAAACTTAACTAGAGCTTAGCTCAAAGGAGTTTTAAGTTTACAGAATCAAGGATCCTGCAGACAGGCTCTTAACGTGGCACATTAACACTTTAACGTGCCATAATTACCAGTGCGGACAACCAAGAAAATAAAATCATGTACACGCGTAAAAATGTCAGCCAATGCCTTTTTAAAAGTCAGCGAGCAAGTTAATTGTCTGCCCAAGGTAGCAAAAAGGAGTAGGAGAGGAGTGTGGAGAAAAAAGGAAGTCGAGGAGCAGTGACAGAGACCAGTGTCCAGTGTATTGTGGGTTGCCCAGTGCCAACAGCTAAAATCATCATCATTATCATCAGGAACACCATCATCATTATTATTGTCCTCATCGTCCTCAACTGAGTTGGGCTCCCTGACAAAGTTGTAAGTTGTTGATGTTCGTCTCGTTGTTAATGTGACTCTGCCTTGTTCTTGGGCCATTTTAATGCTTTTGACATCGAATGTGCACAGTGGGAAGTCGCCCGAGTTCTTTTGGAGAGATTTCACATAAAAATGTCCCAGGAACAGCAAAATTTATTGCAAATGGCACAGGCAGTCCGTTTATTTTATGAGAGACTGTGCTGAAACTAGTGTAATGAACTAAACGACAACCTAAAAATATTACGAGCTTTTGAAACACAATAAGAAATATTACAGTGTTTTCAAAATTATTCATATATCGCACTTAACGACTCCATAGCAAAAGGAATCGAGATAAAAACTTTGTTATTAATTAAGCTACTGTGAAATTTATTTATTTAAATTAATTAGATATTTTAATTTTTTCTGTTCAATAAGATAACTTTATTATGGAAAATATTGCTGAACCATTTTTATTCAATGAGTTGCTTCTCATAAAAGTAAAAGTAAAAAAGTCTTAAATTTGTCATAGAAAAGTCTACAATATTACCTATTGATGGCTTATCAACCACTGTAACTACAGATAATTACAATTCCACACCTTGAAATGAATTAAAGTGAAGGGCAGCAAAGCGCGAGGATCGACGCGCTCCAATGTCAGAAGATCGTTAAGTGAATTCATATAAAAATTCCTTAAATGTCGCATTATGACAAAACGATCGTTTAGAGCCGTAGCAACAGACTGAAGACCGTCTGATAAAGTCCAACAACAAGGGCTTCTTTTTTTTGTATGAAGAACTCGCAACAAGCAAAACTTAACTGGAGCTTGTGCATTGTGGCATGGAAGTTGGAAGTTTGCGTGATAAAAATGCTCAGCACACGGCACATTTTGTAAACATGGCCAACATGACTGCAGACATCAGTAAAAACAAAAGCCAAACGGCAAACGGCAAAAGGCGAATGACAACTCTCGATTCCTACCGATTCCCGTCTTTACTTTCGTCACAACATATTCTTTTTTTTTCGTATATTTTTCAAAAATATTCCGCATTATTTTCGACTCGTTTGCAGCTTCGCAAAAGTCTCAAACCAAATCACGAACATTTTCTGTCGTCGCCTCTTCCATTTAAAAATCGTTTTGCCTTTTTATTCTGTTTTTTGTATTTTTATGAAATTTTAAATACGCTGACAAAGGGTTTACAAATTTGTGTAGAAAGTATGCGAAAGCAGGCAATGTTGCCATTTTCATAGAAAATCGAATATTATTTATAAACATTTTAGTTCACAAAATTATTATAAATTTTACTAGACAGAGAAATTATCTTCATATTTAGTTCTAAGCTGCAGACTGAGACACAACAGTATCTATAGTAGACTTTAGTTCGCAGTAGACAAACTATTGTTTTTTAGATATTATTATAGGGTATTTAACTGTCGGCCCTCCAAAGATAGTTGCGTTTTTTTTGTTGCTTTTATTTTTGGCATTTCTGTGGCTTTTGGTCATGAATCATGATTTATTTGAGTTTTTTTTTCGACTTCTTCTCGACTGCGCAGGACATTTTCACTTTGTTGTTGTTGTGCATGCTGCTGTTTTTATTGTTGTTGGCATCCCAACTGCTGTTGACTGCTGCTGTTGTTGCTGCTGTATAAGCCTAGTTTGGTATTTAGACGGGCGGCGACAAAAATGGCTTAGTTTGTTGCACACGTTTTGTTTAGCTTCCAACGCTTGGTGGGAACTTTGCACCGCCAAACCACCACTGTATTTGCTGTTGCTGTTGTTGTTGTTGTTGTTGTTGTTGTTGTAGTTGTTGGTGTTGTGCCTCTGTCTGTCTACGAGTTGTTGCTTTTGTTGTTGATGTTGCTGTACATTCGGCAGCCGGCATAAATATAACCACATTCACAGTATGTTTGCATGTATTTCGTTAGTCGTGATTTGCAGTTGATTTTGTGGCACAATTGCACTATGTAGACGTCTCCCTCTTAAAGCCAAACCCCAACGCACGAAACCAAATTTAAATATTTAAAAATAGTCCTACAATGTTGTTGTTAACTACATGCCGAATAACTAAGAGCTGGTGCACGAGACTCAGGTGAATTCAATAGTTAAAGAGGTTACTGCTCCATAGAAGGTGGAACATGGGTTTGTTAAGAGAAAAAGAAAAACGCAAACATTGCTATGAACAAAGACTTCCACTAACTTATAAAAACAGACTGACATCCCATTACATAAATCTGCAAAAGAAATATATAAGCTGTACATTTACATTGCACAGTATCAATATTAATAAAAAGAAGTTTACATATTATTTTTATATTTACAAAATTCATGTAATTTTGTACATGATATTCCTATATGATAATATTCAAAAATGTAGGAACTTAATGTTTTTTTAAATCAAACAGATGCATAAAATGCAATTTAATTAATTAACTGGGATCGCTTACTCGTAAATGTATATATATGTCAATAATCTTTTGTTTCCACATTATTTAGACTTTTAAATGCCTTTTGTCTATTTTTATATTAATCATATTATTTTTCACAATTTCGTACTTCTGTTTAAATTACTTTTTACCACAGAAGTACCGGCAATTATTTAATTTTCACATTTGTTAATTGATTTAAATTCAATTGCATTCGAGCGTCCTTTTTGCCTTGTTCCATTTAATAGCAAAGCTTCCCTGGTCTTTACTGTCTACTTTATTTATTGGCATCTAACCGGATATTGTCTGCTTTGGGCCAAGCCTCAGTCAATTTGCCACACCCCCATTTAAACAAACTGGACCAATTTTAAAAAGGTGATAAAAAAATTAAATATAAGTGATATTTGTAGACGGAAATTTAACAAAAATATCACTACTTTCTTGCTCCCAAGAGTAGAGCACTTACAATTGTATATTATAAATTTTATTTAAATAGACAAACTTCATTTGTTAGTTTCTATTTATTGGAATTTTTATCAAGGGTATTGTAACGTCGATGTCAGTTGAACCTACGCGAGTTTGAAGTCAATTAAAGGCAGATGACAGGGCTCTAAATTGGCCAAGTTAAAAGTTGTCTGGTGTCAGTTTTCTGTTTTCCGCGTGGGAAAATCAATTGCGCTGCCTTTGAGCGCTTGTAAATTTGCATAAGTAAGTATTACAGAGAAATAAATGACGTATGCGACATGTTGCCGGTTGATGTTAATTCAAATCATTGGATAAAATTAATTTTCACTCAAGAAAATTATTGCCTGCCAGGCATGGCCAATTGAATTTTCCCATTCCGTTCCATTTTCCGTTGGCATTTTCTATTTTCTGCTTTTCATTTTCCATTTTTTATTTGCTGACGACAACTTCGTTGCATATGTTTGGCAATTCTCGACCTGACTACGTGCCGCTTACCTTGCTATGTGGCATGTGGCATGCCACAGCACTCTTACCTCCTCTTCACAGTCCTTCGATCCAATTAAAGTCACACAATTGAGCCACTTACACTTTAAGAATTGCATTAAAAATCGTATTGTTGGCTTAGTTTGGGGCTTGAGGTTTGGGTTATGGTTTTAGGTTCTGGTTCGGTTCACTGCTCAGGCAAACTTCCGTGTCTTTGACTGGGAATGGGACTTGGACTGGGACTGAGATTGAGACTAGTTCTACGTGCTTGGATTATATTGCAGAGCTGTGAGAGCCGCTGGAAATTATGTTATGCATTTCACGTGCAACAAGTTGAAATCATAACAAGCCCAAGTAGCACAAAGAAAAATACTTTTATAACTAAAATGCAATGAAAATATTGAAAGAGCCGTTGCAGAAATTGAAAAACAAACCATTCTCACAAGCCCTTGTGCATGTTTGTTTCTCTGTATGAGTATGTTAACAAGAGACAAATACATTTCCTGCTACAGTTAAATGTTGTAGTTGCAGTTGCAACACAAGTTCTTGTTTTCATTGCGCTAACCAACAGATGGCAAGATTTAATAGTAAGAAATCTTGTTAGTTCTTTTCTCAATGATTAGAATTTGGAGATTGAGTATTAGGTTGACCTAAGTTAGTTTTCAAAAGTGAGGTTATATGGAAGTTCTTCTACAGAAGACATTCCTGAACTTTCTGAATAGAGAGTCTTATAAAAAGAGTAATTGACTGAATGACTATCGATAGTATAGACACTATATTATAGAGCTACAGGTAAATGTTTTATGAGTCCTCTCCTCTAGTTTACTAGACGATTTTTATTGCTTAACAGATCTAATAAGTAAGCTTGGAACCTATAATCTTTTAAAAACTATATGGATCTGTTTCAAATATGGTTAAAATAAATCAGTTCGAAGCAGAGAAGTTGGGGAGGAGGCTTTACTTCTGGATGAATAGTGGATCCAACTAAATAACATCATGGCTACAAGTGATAAACTACAAGTATTTCCATCACGAGCCAACCAGGTGCTGATGAAGCAGAGAATTCTTGCCGCCAAACGTGGAGTGGGTTTGCTGAAGAGGAAGCGTGATGCCATAGATATAAAACTAAGGGATCTTAAAAGACAGATGGGTGACAAAGAAGAGTTTGTGGATAATTTGATGCGAAGTGCAATATTTTCTGTGGCAAAGGCAAATCTGTTGGGCACGGATTTTAAGCCGGTGATTGTGGCTGATAGTGAGAAGGGAAAAACATTTCTACGGAGACGCAGTCAGAAGATTGTCGGCATCGCATTAAACTACTTTGAGCTGGAGGTTAACGAAGAGGATGCCTTTCCCATGACCGGTCTTAGTTGCGGCGGACAGCAGGTACAAAAAGTGCGCAAGGGCTTCCTGGATGCACTCAGGGAAATTGTCGAGTACGCGTCCTTGGAGTATATGCTGAGGATGTTATCGTCAGCCTCGCACCAGACAAATATGCGAGTCAATGCTTTGGACTATGTGGTAATACCCAGGTTGGTCAATACTCACGCCTATATATGCGGGGAGCTGGAGGAGTTTGAACGTGAGGATTTCTATCGATTAAAGCGTTCACAGGCCAAACAACTGGAGGCTAAGATTGCGTTCACAGAACTAATCAAGACCAAGAACATGACGGAGGAGGAACTTGCTGATTACCTTAAACGTGGCAGACCTGCACATCCAGTCGCCGATGTCCAGTTTGATGTCGATGTCTTCGAGTACAAGAGCCTCGAGGAGCGTCTCCGAGAGGCCTATGTTCGACGTTCTACACGACGAGGAAACTCTAGTGAGCCGGCAAAATTAGATCCCAGTGTAAAGACATTCCTGGAGCAAGTTGCCTTCCAAGCTGATCCACGTGCCAGTAAAGCCAGTTTCATCACTTTGAGTAGACGTGCCCTAAAAACCGAGGTAGAATCCACGACACCAAATTCATCATCCTCAACTTCTTGCGAAAAGAGCTGATTTATTGAATTATCATTATCATTCATCTAATTCAGAATCCAAATAAATAAATTATGCGTTATTTCATCTATAATACACATAATTTGATAATAAATCGGATTCAGCTAAAACAATTACAAATAACATATTTGAACATCCCTACAAAGATCAGAGAAATTAAAAAAAAATCAATGTTTGTTATTTGATCGGCAATATAACTAAATTGAAGGAAAATTTGATTCACATTATATTATATATTCATACTTAATTTTTATTATTGTATCAAATTTTAAGTACACTTCTCTTAAATCACAGTTTACACAAATGCTAATGACACAATAGAACTTTCCAACGGAGATCAGAAAGTATGTAAAGTTTTTCCAAACATTTTCAAAAGTGCAATTAGATTTGAAGACAGTTTATTGTATCATTTCAAATGGCCATAAATTTCAGTTAAGGACAAATAACCATCTAAATGTGGAAGCTTCAGTTAGTGGCAGTTTTGCCTTATATGTTGCTCGTTAGCCAACATTTCACCTGCTCCATTCGAAGGCAACAACAACTATGTGGCACAAGCAACATATGTAGTAAAAACAAGGGAACTTTTCAATGGGGCAGAGGTTGGTGGCAGATAGCAGCAGCAATTGCTGCAATCCATTGCCAGTGCGTCTTTTGTGTTGACAAATGCATATTACAAAATGCAACTGGCCATAACAAAAGGACGTCTATTACGACACATGATAAAGAGATGGGATTGAGGGGAGAGGGGGTGAGTGAAGGGAGGAAAGAGACAGCAGAAAAAAAAAAAGAAATACACAGCAAACTCATAACACAAATATTGTAAACATGCAGCACTTTTTGCTCTTGTTGCTGCTGCAAAGCCTGCAACACAAAGGCTAACAGCAGCAACAACAACGACAATGACGACGACAACAACTTGCAACGTGCGCTGCGGTGAACTCACGTGTTAGGGAAAACAAAACAAAAATAACAGCAGCAGCAGCAACAACAACAACAGCAACAACAACAGCAACAATGCAGGCGCAATGCTGAAATAAAAATATATACATTACAAAAAAAGTATGCTGCAACAATTGGCAGCAACAACAACGCTGAGAGCTGCAGCATCGGCCGCACTGTGGCAGCAACGGTAGCTCCAAATAATAAAAGGATGATAGTCAAAGTTTAATGACAGTTCAAATGATGTTGCCGCCGCAGTCAACGCTGGCGTCGCAGTTGCTGCGCAGTTGCTGCCACTGCCACCGTTTGCTGCATTGCTGCACTTTGCGATGTGCCGGCAAACAAATGCATGAGGTTGAATTGAAAGCGGGGACATTACAACTTTAGAAATGCACTTGCAACGTCACGTATAATAGAATTCTATTAAAACACAAGAGAATATAAGTTAACAACTTATTTAAATAAATTTAAGTGAAGTTATTATAAAATAATTCCCTGTACATATTTTAAAAATATAAGAAATAAATGATTTAATAATCTTAAAGAATAAAAGGGTCTGTAAGCATTCAATTAATTTATTTTATTTATTTATAACATTTAAATTTTAAACAACAACAATTGTATTCTTCTACACCATTTGAAACAAACAAATCCATAAGATATTGATATTCTGATCAATGCAGGCACTTCCCCAATGTTTTATTCACTTTCTTATTCAAATAGAGTAAATCAGTTTCGTTGTAAAAATCAGTTTGCATTTTGCATGTTTGATTTCTGTTTCTTTTTTGCACATTTTCCCATTTTCCCACTGCGCTCTGTTGCCATTGATATTATTATGATGGTTGCAGGCACAGAGAAGAGGCACAGAGGCACAGGCAACATGATGTTGCAACATGCGCTTGAACATAATAAATTTTTATGCATGATTTCTCACATTGCATGTGATGGCTGCCACTTGATGTGCCTGCTGCTGTTCCTCTGCTGTTGCTGCCACATGGGGCGTATGCGCATTCAACGAACAAACCGAAACTCACCGAACGAGGAATGTGCATTTTAAATATTAAAGTAATTTATGCCAAGTATACAAATAAAGCACAAATCGTTAAATATTTAACAGTTTTGCTCAAAACAAAAATACAAAAATATCTAAATACAGTTTTTCTTTGAGTTAAGACCCAATTCCATGACGTGTCGTGTGCCGTGTGTTGTTCCCTTTTTCCCATTTGTCATATTTTGCAATAGAAGTCATTAAAGTTTCTCCCAACACTAAAAATGACAAGACGAAATGGAAGAAATGCCTTTTGCTCTAGTACGCCAAGATCAAAAGGCCAGACAGAGACATCAAATGGAAAATGCAGACGCGTTGCTTTCACTTACAGTGGGTCAAATTTTATTAAAACTGCATACTAGTTGTGGTCCTTTTACTTACTTATTTCCATTTATTTATTTATTTATAATATAAATATTTATATATAAATTTTGTATGATCAAATCACTTCAAATTAATAATTCTTTAAAGTCGAACATAATTTTTCTTTGATATATTTTCAGGTAAAAAAGAAAATTAAATGAAATAAATATTATTTGAGATAATTTGTTAAAATCAATATTATTTTAACATACATTGTATGTACACATTTAATTGGATACAATTTAATACCAACAATTTAACATAGTTTTCAAACTAACAAGAATGATTCTACTGGACAGAATCTGCATAACTTATAATCAATAGCTAATATAAAATTCTAATTTATTTTATATGATATTGGAATAAAATATAGCCTTTAATAAATGACTGCACTCCGAGATTACAATCTTTTATAATAATTATCGAGTATCGAATGATATGTGCAGAATATCACTTTCTTATTATAATGGCAACAATTATGATCTAATTCAAATATGAAGTTCTAATTAAACAACTCTATGAAATTAGTTGCCTGCTTTGCACTCAGTCAACCATAGTACAAATAAGAAAAAGCAACTAATCTCTGACAGCTCGTTATGCCAAATGCTAAAACCAATGCCCGGGAAATGCCTTGTGACTATCCCCCATCCTCAATCCCTTGCCATCAGCGTTAACTTCATCATCATTTGTCGGCGACTCTTTTAGGGAAATTGGGTTGGTGTTGTCGGAGAGTGTGGGGTGGGGAGGGGGTATCAAAACACTCATAGACTTGTTCAGTTGGTACATATGGTAAGATGATTTAAGAGCTCATGTTGGTCGTGCCGATCATAATGCGGATGTGCCCGATGATCATGTACTCGTAGTAGGTCTGGGCATTATAAATCGACTGGCACTTGTGCATTATGTCGTTCAATCATTAAAGCCTCTTTCTGCCCCCTCTTCAGCCTTTTAACCTCCCTCCATCCCTCCATGTGCCGTTTGTTTGTGTCTCTGGTGGGATACATTCATTGTGCAGCATTTTAATTGCAAAATCACATTAGCATAAATTTGTTAAGACCATTTTAAAGTGAAGTTCTGCCCAGAGCGTAGAGAAGGCGCCCCGTGGAGGAATGTTGTGGTATAGATGGAGGGAAGAGGAGCTAGAGGGGATGGAAAATGAAGAGTGGAGTGCAGGATTGGCACAATGACATTAATAAGCAATTACAAAACAGAAAATAGCAACTGCAAATTACTTCAAAAGGCTAAAAGCCAGGCCAGTCCACTATTCTCTCTGTATCTCTCTCTCTGATCTCGCCTCTTTCCCTCTCTGTCTGGCATCTACTCTCTATCCATTTGGTTTGGAATATATCATCATATACAGTGCCTCGCTGTCATGTATATATTTTCATAGAGCACTGTGAATGCAAAATGACCTCCAGTTACGTCTAGTTTGGAGTCTCTCTAAGTCTATCTATATCTGTATCTATATCTGTATCTATATCTGTATCTGTCTTTATGGCTAACATTGCATTCTTATAGCTTCAAGTGGCTTCATTCATGGCATGTCCTGTTTTTTCCCTTTCCTTGTGTAAATGGAAAAACTAAAACTGATGCCGCGCCATGTCAGAGACGACAATGAGCTGACTGTTTAATGTCTCAACTAAAATGCAATGAATGAGGGGTGAGGGATAGAGGGAGGTGTTATAGCCTTCCCCTGGCAAAAACAAGGGCAAAACCTTTATTAGCAAAAGTTTTGTCTGCTTTGTCTAAGCCAAGAAAAAGCGCCGCTGGCTGCGTTTGTCCAATAGACGAAAAGGGTTTCTATTTATTAGCCAACTGAGTCCCAGTCATTGTGTGTGTTTGAGATGTCCATGGCTTTTGGAGACGGCCATGAGCAGATTAGTCTTGGCAGCAGGCATAGCTTTGTTTGTTCCATCATCGACTCTGTCTGCGAACTGAACCAAGTTGGGATTGTCGGCTTAACTGGACATTGGAGTAAGAGAGTTGTTGCCAGGCTAAGTTAGCCAATCACTGAATAACTGAATTACACTGCATCCCAAAAGTAATCAGACATAGTTTGACATACAGGAAATCTCTTTCCTAAATCCGAGTCACACGATCGGTTTTTCGCCGACACTTTTTGTGTTCACACACAAAAATTGAATGCTTCTGTTTCTAATCGAAAGCAATAGTACACGACCTATTTGACCAGCTTCTATAAAAACAAATAGCTATGGAATTTTGTTGTGAGAGCTGATGCAAAAAATGTGAATAGCTAAATTACCTACAGTAAAAAGTGATGGTAAAAGACTAACCGTCTGATGTCAGTATTAAGAAACTTTCTGTTGCTTAAACAAAAGCCATACTAATTTGTATAACTCATCTGTATATCTGTGGCACAGTCTCATAGTTAATTGCAACTATCTGCAGTCATGTTGCATGCATTACGCAACATTTGGCGTTGCCACAACAACACGCTGATCATTGCTGATAATGATGGCAGTTCTAGTCTACAACTTCACTCTCCTACACTCTCTTACTCGACCACTTGCAACCCATAACGATTGGCATGCAACTGCGTTGACAATGAGACTCTACTCGACTTGTTGGCTCGGTCTTTTTGCCAATTTGAAAATGAAAATGGCCAACGAAAACACAAACAGCAGTCGAAACTCTAGTTTCAGGACCGAATCCTGCCATAGATATGAGCGGCAATTAAGTGTTTGCCGCATAATGATGTTGCCGTTTTTACAGCAACCAGCAACCAAGCAGAGTACAGCATGCAGCATGTGGCAAGTAGCACAGTTTGCAGTCACAGCAACTTTTTATCGACATTAATACACGTCGTCGCAAATATGCAGAATGCTTTTCGGGACAGAGCATTGCGGATGCAGCAGTTTGCCCCGTTTTTGTGCCCCCCAAATGAAGCAGCCGCATTGCCTAATGGCATAAGTTCCTGACAGTCTATTTGAACTAACTTTCGAGACTCTTCATAACGATGACGATGATAAGTAGTAAGTAGGCCATAAATATCCAACAATTGTTAAAGCATCTTCTTAAAACTAATTCAGGCTAAGCACTGTAAAAGCAGCTCCGATAATTGTAATTATACATTTATCAAAAAATATTTTCAAATTATAATTATTAATATATTGCTCGACATTCCCCCTATATAACAAATTTATTCAGGGGTGTTCCACAAAGCTCTAGATCTTTTGCCTACAATTGCTTTTGATAACAACTGTTCTAAGTGTTCCTAAAATGTCGGAGATTTTATTTTTTCGTACAGTTTTTTGATGTAAGAAAATTTGTTTTTCTATATATTCGAGTTTTTACAAAACTATTAATTATATCTGTATTTTCTAAAATTTATAAATTCGTTTAAAATGTATTCTACGCCTTTTTAATACCTTTAAAAATAATAAATGAAGTTAATTCAATAAATTTAAAGATTTATCAAATGTCTGAACAACTTCTTTGACATTTGAAAGCATGGCTTGCTTGTTTTGAGAAATGGAATGGAATGAGAATTGCTTTAGAGTTGCTTTTGGGTTGCTAGAGTTTTGCAGAACATGCCTGAATATCTTTTTTAAAATGTCTGTCAATGTACATCTTATAAACAAAGAGAATTATTTATGTAAGTAAGAAAAAGTTAATAGAATTATAATAAGAATTAGATTAAAAATAATAAATAACATTTAGAGTTTATGTTTAATTAAGTCTTAATCAAGGAATCCAGAGATCTATTTCGGATACTCGGTTTAAGCAAGTGCAGTTATAAGTTCAGTGTTTTTCATTTTCTTTTGGGAACGTATTGAGTATTGTAAATTATTTTTTGTAAACTGTGTGGCGCCTTGAGAAATATGAAGCCATTTCAGTTGTCAAGAGGCACATTAAAAATTCGATAATATTTTGTTAACAAAAATTAAAAAAGCACAACAAACGGACAAAGTGTTTTGGGGTTCGTGGGTATATCTGTTACTGCCACTAGGCTGACCATTTTGATTGAAAATCCAATCTGCCGAGCCAGAGTCTGAGTTTGAGTGGCTCATATGTGCAGTTCCCACAGCAATTAAATTTGAACACAGGACACAGGATAACACACTGGACAACCGAATGAAAGAAAAAATGAGTATGGACTTGTGGAAGAGGAGAAGTTGACATGCTCAGCAAACAAACAAACAAACAAACAGGGCTGGCTGAAAAAAGAGGCAGCCAAAAGACAACCGCAGACATGCAGCAAGAACGACAACAACAGGAACAACAACAACGAGAACAACAACAACAACAACGAGAACAGGAACAACAACAACAACTATATTGAGTCTCGCATATGTGCTCGCCTACCAAAAAGAGGACAACGCTGCCAGGACGACAGGATAACACTCAGCTGCTTTTTGGGCATTGGAAGAAGACATCGCAACAACCACAAAAGCGACGCAAACTTCTGATTTTTTTTTTGTCTGTAACTCGTTGTTGTTGTAGTCCTAGAAACAACAACTGCAAACTAAAAAGGACAACGGGGCATACAAATAACATTAAGCCGGCGAAATCAGCAAAAGGCAAAAGGACTCGCAACGACTGTCGATGCGGGCCATGTGGCCTCGGGGCCAGGACCACACTATCAAACCAAGCCATCGCCTTTACAGACAGCCAAAAGGACGTCATCAGCAGCAGCAGAAGCAGCAGCAGCAGCAGGAGAAGGAACAGCAGTTGGTCCAAAGAAGGTGAAAGCTCTCCATAGAGCCATGACAATGACAATGTGCCTATACCCTCGTCCTTGCCCTCCCTAGAACCACCCACCCGCAACCGGTGTGTGTGACACAAAACTGGCATTAGGCAAGGATTTGCGTTGATTATGGACAGCAATGGGTTTTAGCTTTAGCCATTTTCAAATGAAATGAAAAGACAATGAAAGGTTTGTCTCCTTTTCTACAAACCTCTTCTTACCCCTTGGTCCTTGTCCTGCTCATCGATAGGTAATAAGACGATAATGCCATAAAGAGCCCAATTTCAGGTATAGCGCTGTTCCTATTTTTTTTTTTGGGAAGCCTTCCTGCTGTTGCTGAACTTTGACAGATAGGGCTAATTACATAGCATTACTAGGACTTCAAATGCTTAAAAGATTCGTGAAAGGTTAAAGGTTTTAAATCATATTACACTATTAACTAGTGCAAAAGCTACTAAGTGGACTTATGTGGATATTTTTTTACTGGTATATCTTATTTATTTACTAGTATATTTAATACTTATATCAATAAGGCACAGAATTCGAGCTAACTTAACATTAATGGAAACAAATAAAAAGAATCGTCAAGCCCCAGATTTATAAATCATCAGTTACATTTGATATTCATAAATATTTGAAATACTTCATTTATAAACAAAGGATTGATAAAGATTTCTGATTTATCATCGTTACAATATATACAATATTCTTCAAAGTATGTTTAACATTAAATTTCACATTATCAAATACATTTAATTATTTAAAAATGAGTAAAAAAATGAATTACTTCTTGTCTTTGTTATATAACTACTGTAAGTAGGAAAAATCTATGATATTATTGTAAGCCAATTATTTTTGTCAATTTTTATTTTTTGGCTTAAACTAAATACTTAAAAGGTCAGATTCATATGATTTAGCTATTTAGCTCTATAGCTTAGAGATTTCATTATTATATACTGCTGTTTTATGAATATCACGCAATATAAACTTTTAATTATTAAAATTATTCGATTATTATTATTTTTATAAGAGCTATTTAGAAACAGAACTGAATTTTTAGAAAATTGAGCTTCAGCATTAAAAATCATTGGGAACAAATATTATATAATAATTCAATCAAATGTAATATTTCAGCTCCCTTAAGATATTTCAGTTTTATTTCTTCATAAACAACATTAAAAAGTCACTCAAATATGGTTGTAGTCAGATATTCCAGAGTTCATCATTAGCATTTGACATAATGTAGATTGTTTGGGTTGCCATTTGGAGGATTGAGGGAACCATCGTTTAAGAAGCCATTCATTCACTGACTGTGCGGCACTTAAAAATATATTTTATTATTAATTCATTAGGCATTTTTTAATGGGCAGCATATTTCTGTTGTTTGTAGTTATGTTTCTTTGTCGAGGCTGGCAGTTTAATTGTTAATTAGTTTAATGTGCGATACAGGCCACATGGCACCCAGAGTCAAAGCAGATCCCTCCCGTCCCAACTTGCCACGTTCCCTCTTCCCCCTCGGCCACTTTTTCTCCTTCGACTGACATTCACCAAGTGTCGCACAAGTGTCGCCCCAAGTCAGACTATTTATTGGACGTTCTAATTGAGAGTGCGTTGAATTGGAAACCACAGAAATAGGTCTGACTGTCTGTCTGTCTGTTCCCTCTGACTGCCTGAAAGTTATCGTGTCCACGTACTGAGCCCGCCCACTGTATCAGGCCATAAAAAAGCCCGGCTAATAATTAAGAACCGTCACACTCCCTACCTCGCTTTTCCAACCCCCATCCCCACGCAAATGAACATAAATGGGCGCAAATTGTGTCGCCCTCCCCTTCTCAGTCGTCTCTCCTCTCTCTTCCCTACCCTCTTGGGTTTCAGTTAGGGCGTGCTAATCATAAAAAGAAATACAACGAAAATTATGAATTTGTTTGGCGTAATTTTACGCACCGCCCAAGACAAGAAATGGGCAAGAAGAAGATAAAGATAGAGATGGAGATGGAGAAAAAGCAGAAGCAGAAAAAAATATATAATAATATTGGAAAAACTCAGCGAACGGTGCTGCCAATAATGACCCAATTTTGTGCATCAAATTTATGTTTATTCGGTTGCTTCAGTATCTTGTTTTTCTCTCTCTCTCCCTTTCCTTTCCTTTGCTTTTCTTGTCTTTTCTATTTTTTTCTTTATTCCTCTGGCAGCATTTTCCAATATTAATATGTATAAAAATTAACGGTGGAACAAAAATCGTTTGCATCGCATAACAAGAAAATTACTTTTTAATCTTATGAGTCATTAGAAGACATTTTTACCATAATGCTTGAACCCCAACCAATCGACAAGGAACTGGGGCAGGGGCAGGGAAAGGGGAGCGTGTAATACCTATGATAAAGCCAAAGATGCTACTTAACTCCAATTCAAAATTTAACCAAAGCTGCCTTTTGCTAATGCCCTCACACACTTCCCTTTGTTGGTCTTTGTTTAGTTATGGACATGGATTGGAATCGGTTCTGGGAATAGAGAAAATCAAAAGCTAATTTTGTTATGTGTGAACTTTTGTTAACGCTTATTTAATGCTGATAACAGGTTGGAGTTGCGAGAGTTGGTATATGGAAATGAAGCTGTCAGTGGCAAAAGGTGTGACCAGCTCTTAGTTATCTGCAACTAACGAGACATTCGACCAAAAACAAAGTTGACCAACTGATTATTTAGGAACATAAAACTGCGGCTCTTAACGAGTCGTAAACAACAGTTAATTGTCAGATGTATTAGTTGATAATATTCTAGCAAACAAAACAATAGATGGTGCTTAGTAATAAAATAAATAAAAATAAAATACTTAAGAATTACTAAATATATATAAACAAAATGCTGAAAGTGTATTTCATTAAATGTAAATATATATAATACAACTTTTAACTCCCTCTAAATAGAAACTTTAATATATTTACATTATTTAATAGTAATATTTTTATTTGGACCTTTCTTTAATAAGTTTAGATTATTTGCCAGTAATTATTTAGCTTTCCAAATGGTTAATTAATTAAAGACATAAAAGCTGTACTTTGATCTTAACATTCTGTCTTCAAATACCACAAATACCATTTAAAAATAGACAAAGTAATCGGATTTCCTCATATCATGCTCAGATAATCAGAAACCTTTTCTTTCTACATCAATAGCTCAAACCTTAAGATTTTTACGCATTCAATTTGCAACATGGGGGCATGGGCACATGAATCTCTTGCCCCGAGTACCACAATGTTTCCGTTCGACCTTTGACATGCAGCTGTGCATGTAGAAAATGTTTCTCTATGTAAGTAAGTGTGTGTGTGTGTGTGTGTGTGTGGGTTGTTTGTGTGTTGCCATATGCCACATGTCATGCGCCCCGCACAAAACATGTCACTGCCCATTTTATCCTTGCTTCCTGCCACCTTTTCCCTGACTTTTGGCTATGGATTGTGATTCAGTTTCTGTTTCTGGGTTTCTTTCTGTTCTGGGTTCAGGTTCAGTCTCTTGGCCACAACACAATGACACAAAAACCCAAAGCACATAAAAGAAATTAATCAGATTTTTATTTAAACGCCCATCCATGGGGCGTCAACCGTATCTGTGTGTGTGTGTGTGTGTGTTGTGACCATTGTCCCTAACAAAACCTCCAAATCTCTCAGCATTTTGTGTGCAATTTTTGTCAACATGTTTCCCCGCAAAACATTTTGCTTTTTGTTTAGCCTTCTATCCCTATCTCTATCTCTACCCCTATCTTTGTCTGTCTATGGTTCTCTTCTATCTAACACTATCCAGAGCCAGTTCCTGGCTCTTTCAATGCTGTCAGTTTTGTCAGTTTTCTGTGGAATTTTTGGAAGCCCCATGAATGATTTTAGCAGATTTTTATATATTTTCACAGTGCCATTGTATAAAAACTCGTTGCGTCCAGCCAAGCGACCATCCATCTCTAAGCATCTATAGCGATCTCTTTATACACACAGATATATACACACACACATACATACACACACACTCTCAGCTGTTATCCATGCGTCTCTATCTCTATGGCATTTGGTTTGTGTGGTTAGTTTGGTTTTGTCATTACAATTGTTTGCGTTTTCCACCATTCAATGAAGGTCCTTTGTTGTTGAGGACTTGGCACAAAAGGAGCTGCAGACTGACACTGGCAAGCCAAACTGAGGCAACAGCAACTATGCATAAAAAGTTGCGAGCTGTTGTCAAATATAACAACATTTTTCTGTGTGTCTGCAATCGAGTTAAGGGCACAGTTTTTCATAGTTAGGGTAAGTATTTTGCATTATGCATTGAGAAGAAGTTGCATAACATATTTGTAGAATAAAGTTGTAAATAATTCACAAAAGCTCAGGGTTCAGACATCAGATGCATTGCTTAGAGATTCA
This sequence comes from Drosophila testacea, assembly GCA_035043265.1. NCBI lineage: Eukaryota > Metazoa > Arthropoda > Insecta > Diptera > Drosophilidae > Drosophila > Drosophila testacea. The sequence goes on along the minus strand of JAWNND010000314.1, from coordinate 2,738,311 downwards.
AAGTCTTAGCATGGCAGAATCTATAAAAATGTTCATTTTGTTATTTTATTTATAAAATTCCACTCCATAAACTTGTGTAAATTTGTCATTCGAAATGTTATTTTAATCAGAATTTGATCTCTTAATTGTTTTCAGGTTGTGAAAATAGTTGTTATTGAAAATTAAATGTTATTCTCAATTTCAAAAGGCCTTTCTTTGATACTGCAAACTATTTCACATACTTATATTGTTAGTTCCTATCCTTTTTAATAAGCGTTTTTAGTCTTTACTTAAAAAGATACTAAATTGATTTTATTTTTAAATTCTTACCCAGGTTTCTTAGAAATATTTTTTATTATCAACAAATTCTCTCCTTTCTAGCACTTTAGTTTCAGTTTTTGCTTTATTCCTTCAGCACAATTCTTAATGGCATCTTTTAATTTATTATTTGCATCTTTTTTCGCTTTCTTCTCATTAAGAGGCTCCTTTTACCTGATGGCTTTCCTATTTATCTCTACTGACTTTTCTTTTCGCTTATTTAATCTCCTCATTCAGTTTCCCACTCAAACTCTTTACTTATCTTGTCTAGCCGAGCTCGTATTATTATTTTCGTTTAGTAAATTGTCACTGCATTTATTGTTGTCGTAGAAGCTCTTTTGTTTACCCACTTGCCACCACAGAATAATGGCAAATGTGTTTTTAAACCGAAACTTGCCAAAAGCTGTAGATTCTCACTTATTTTACAGCATATTAGTTATGTGCCATAAACAAGATGCGACGGCCAAAGCGGCGCCATAGAGTCAGCCAAGCACAAAATTAGGGTTGCCTTAGGGTTGCCGCCCCCTTCAGCTACGAGTATGATCAGCAATCTGAGCAACCTGCGACAACTTGCAAAACACAAACCAAATTGTTCAATGGCGCCGCAAAAATGACCAAAATGCGATGCCAGCAAACGGAAGGAATGGCAAAGGCGCCGCCATTTTATTTGCAGCACTGCCACTTCCGGCCGCCATTTGCACGCCCTCCATTGCTCTCCACCCGCTCTTCCGCCAATGCTACCTACAATTTCTGTCATTTCTGCAGCATTGGCGAGCCAAAAGCTGCAAATTGATGGCGACTGGCGCACATTCAAAACGCTTTCATTATTGTCATAAGCTGCGGCGACATCGTCTATCTCCTTCCCCTCCTTCTCCTTGTTCTCCTCGGTGTCGTGAGATAGCGCTGAAAAATTTTCCAGCGTACTTTTCGATTTCCGCTACGTAATATTCAAGTGATTACCAAAGCGGTCCAACCTCCTCCACAGGAAGCAACAAAGTGCGCTGACAACTTTTCTGCTGACGTGCGCTGATTTCATCCTTGGACTCGCCTCGGACTTTCTACTTGCTTTGGTCGCATTATTATACCCTGTAAACGTGGGTTAGTTATGGGTACTACAGACTAGCCGAAGACATTGTTAAGTCCACTCTGAACTATCTTAAGAGTGGGAGAGACACAAATTTAAATCACTTCAGAAGCCAATCCTGATAGTTTCATAAAAGTCTTTTATAAAACATACCATTTATAAGCACTTGAGTAAATCTTCTGGTATTTGGAATAGGCATTTAAACGAAATCTGAAATAGTACATACAACACAACATTGACAAAGAGTTCACTTTAGTCTCTAAATCTCAAAATATTTGCTTAAAGGTTATCCACCAATTCTGATAGGTTCATTAAAATATAAAATGCTTTTCGAATCCTTTTACAGGTCATCTCTAAGTCGACTCCTTGTCGTATAGCATTCCTGGGTGTTTGTGTTGCTAAGTGTACGAGTGTTTTGGACCTCGGCGGGGTTCAATGACAAAGTTTACTACCACTAGGTATTTATAACTATTATTTATGTGGACCCTGGACCTTCTCCTCCATTTTAAATGCTCACTGATGCGCAACGAATTTCTTAATGGTGCAATTTGGCGTTTTATGTCTGAAGTTTAGGCAAAGGCGATTTCGGCTACTGTAGGACTGAGAAGAGGAACTGCACCATTTTTGATGTACGCTATCGCTACGTGCATAAAGTTTTTGCAAACAATTATGGCCTGAGCCGCCTGGCAGACGACCAACCAGGCAGAAACCTTCAGTTTCAGTTCCCGATCCCCCCATTCGATATTTTCCATTTTCCATTTTTCATTAAATTCATGGTGTGATTTCCGTGACGTTTTTTGGCTTCCGGCAAGAGCAAACAGTAATCACAATTTTTTGTGCCCATCGAGTTGTCAATTTGAAAATATGTTTTTGCCGGAGTCGTATTATGATAGCGGATGGTTCCCAAATCGAAGTGGCACTTAAATAAAACCGCAAACGGAAAAAGAGTCGTGTGAGTAATCGAAGTAAAGCCAATATTGTATAGTTAAAAATTAAAATATGTACTCGTAGTTGGTTTTACTAAAGTGATGTTCTTAAAAATATAGATATTTAAATATCTATAAAATATACTTATGTTGTATTGTTGTTGTTGAGAATTTGTAATGTAATCAATAACATTGTTGTCAAACATTGTTGTTAATGATTATAGACTTAATTATGTCATATCGTCACTATGATTATACTATCGACTTCGAATCAGCCAAACATTCAAATTAATAAATATTATAAAGATCGCTAGAACTCACAAATAAATTTGATTTAAATACTTTACTTATAATTTATTATAACTAATTATCTTCAAATCGTTTACTTCCTAGCTTTAAAAACAAATTATCATTTAAAACTCTACATATTTTAAAATATATTTGATTTAAATACTTCACTTATAAACTTTAATAACAACTTATCATTTGCTAATCATTTTATTCGATATTCACACTCTCATCTCTAGCTGTGCAGGGATTGCTGGTTGGGGAAATAAAACTGAAATTCAATTGATAAAATCAATAAACTCAACGCTGACAAAAAAAAATCAAGTCAAATATCAAATATTTTGCATACGCGCGTGTATTGATTAAAATTCAGTGGCCTGCCTTGTAGTGGGTCGGTCAAGCATTTAATGGATAAAATCCAGTTGGCACTTATAACAATGGACTATTATGACACCTTAAATCATAACGGCAAATTTACTATCGTATCGTGTGTGTGTGTGTTGTGTGCGTGGGGGATATGAATATGTTGCCATAAAGAATGAAAATTAATTGAAAATGCATTTTGTATGACATTGTCTTCAATTAATTTTCATTTCAATCATTTCCAATAGCGTCCAAATTGTATGTGAGTAAAACAGAGTGAGGCTGAAAATTTGCACAGTTATTTATGTAAATATATTCACTTTTATGGGAAAAGAGAAGCAAGTTTAAACTGAAATCTTTTGGAAATGATATCTCCTTCAAACATTATAATAATTAAGTGAAGTCAATAAGAATGATTGATATCCTCCATCATCTGATTTTGCATTATGATATCTGAATAGCTGCTTTAACTTCACTTTAACTATCTATGCATAAAATTGAAATGCGATGAACCAAAGGTTGTCTTAAACAATTGTTAAAGTGACAACTAAGCAAGTACCAATTAAATCATACAATAAGCAATGAATTGAACATTTTGTCTAAGCTCAACTATTTTATTTAAATCCATAATTAGCTCATAACTATTTCAAATAACACAGCTCCATTAGACGTAGGATTGCTTATCCTGTCAGTCCATTTGCATTGTTGTTTTGAAGATGTAAATTGTGTCCGCTCTTCAATTAGCAAACCTACATAATGTATTCAAAACCCTTTAATGTAATTAATGCTGTTTGTTTAATGAAAGTTGTCTGAGCGCCAAAGCCTTTCACACACAAACAAGGACATGTCCCAGCAAATCTCATCATGCATGTATGTGCATGTTCTTAGCATGCAGCAAGGACATGGCATACTGTTGTTGCTGTTGCCAGTCATGTAGCGGACATGCAACATGCAACAGCAACAGCAACAGCAACAACAGCAACAAGAGCAACAACAACAACAATCCAATATGCTGTCTCACGCACCGTAGTCGTATTTGGGATTCAGCTTTTGGGTACGTTTCTAATCATCGACAACTGTCCAGGCCATAGATTTGGTATCCTGCCTGTCTGTCTGTATATCCTTCCGTCTGTCTGCCGCTGCTGCTGTTGTATTTGACCCCGCTGGGGTCCCTGCCGTGGGTTCTAATGCGCTAAAGTGCTTTTTCGTAAAAACAAGTTACACTTTGCAATTTGCACTAAATCCCACTTGGCTGTGGCCTGGGATCTCTCCACTGGGTCGATGTTGCATACTACATACAGGCAGCTAGGCAGTCGGACATTCAGCCAAAGTTATCCAATCCTCCCTTCTCTTGCCACATGCCTCATGCCTCCTGTTCAGTGTGTCTCTGCTTCTGTGTTTGTGTGCAAATCCTTTGGCCGTTGCGTGGCAATTAAAAGGGATTTTCATGGCTAAAACGTATTTATTTTACACACACACACTTCAGCACACTCACACACACTCACACACACACACACACACTGGCTCTCACACATATATCGACTTCCTGTTCTTCCCCACGCCCTCACATTTAGCTCACTTAATATTTGATTTTTGATTTGTGGTCTGTTGTTGTGTTGTCTGCTTTGTGGGGAGAGTACACGGAAATCAGGGGGAGAGTGCAACTGGAGGTTGTTGAGTTATTGGAATGTTGGTAAAAAGCTCGTTGAGCTTATATAGGTTCGAGAAGGGTAAGGGGATTGGAGCTGTATAGTCAAGTACTCATATTAATTACTATTGATTTTAGTGCTCTGTGCGCGTTAATGAAATTGAACTGCACGCTATAAAGTGCCACGCCCCCTGAAAAGAGGGCAGCATAGCAAAAAATAAAAATCAATAAATTTACCGCAGTAGAACAAATTTTGTTTTTTAAACGGTGCATTGAACTCGACCTTTCAGCACATTAACGTTGAATTAAGCAAACTGATTTAAAGAAGGATAAATAAATTAATGTATATATGTATAAGAAAATTAAAATAATAAAGTAAATACATAAATACTAATTAGCCTTAATGCTGTGCTCAATATAACAATAATAATATAACAGCAAATTAAAGAAAACCATTAATAAATGTACCAAGAACAAGTAGAATATTAAATTCAATATTAAATTGAACAAATTTGCTATGAAATCCTTTTATAACATGCCAATTCAATCCATCAACCCCTTTAAATAACATCCTTAGTGTCTGTAAATGACATTAAACTATCGATTCAAATGATACGCAAGAAATATCTACAAATATTGTTGTTCAACTATAAAGTTCGACCATTAAGTCGTACAGATTCCGTCCACAACACACATTCTAACCAATAATTACGATTTGAAAACCAAGTTCTGTGTCTGATGTCATATATTAAGCATCCCTTAACTAAGTAGACTTTAAGTTGAATAAATGCTTTAAGACATCGCCACCGCAACAATTTGGCAAGGCTTTAATCGAGCTCCAACAAGGGTGGAATGGACACAAAGATAGACGAGGTCCATCGTGCAACATCCCCAGTGGAAACACCTTGCAACCACCAAAAAGAAAAAAAAAAAAGGAGCAGGCAACATAAATTTCATTTCATGCCAATTTAATCAATTGGAGTTAGGCCTAGATAAAACTAACTAAGGGTGGGGTAAAAATCAAAATAAATGTGCCCCCAAAAGTGTTTGTCACATGCGACTGAAATTAATTCGTTTTTGATTAGGCGCAAAAAATCAATTTCACTCGACCAAACAGAGTTTTATTTGTTTATTGCCAGCATCAGTTTTGTCAGTCTCATTCCCTGCCCCTGCCCCAAATTGTGGCAGCTGTTACGTCACATAATTTGTTGCTGTCTGCGAGGCAACAGTTGATGCCCCTGCCTCTACCTCTGCCTCTTCAGTCGATTAGACGTTTATTTGTTTTTGCTGTAGGTAAATGCAAATTCAAGTGAGCTTCCCTTGCTCCCTCTTTTTCCTTTTCCCTTCTATATACATACCCACCTCTGTCTATATCCTAGTGCCGGGTTTATAAATCAACGCTAGCAGCTTGCGTTGTCAGAATCTCCACCAGCCGCCATGTTGACAATTTTTTGCGTCAACGACCCCTTGACCACCGCACAGCATCAGTAATTAACACATGCAGATTTCCAAGCGGGGGCAGATCCAAAAGGGGGGAAATGGAAGGGGTAACTGTGGGATGGGGGAAGAGATACTGGCCAATTTGGCACAACTGTTGCCAGGCGGGCCAATTGTCCATTTGCCTATTGGGGCGTTTTAATTTCAAATTCAATATTGGCAGCAGCATTCGACAGACAGAAGAGCAAATTGACAGACAGACAGGCAGACAGACAGACTGGATGGGTAGATAGACATACAGACAGAAGGACAGACAGACAGAGAGTCAGTCGGCAATTTGTTGCCATACTCGTATGTTTGGTCGATTTTCATTTTATTTGTGTAACAATTTTACATAATTAATGGAAGGGAGGCCAGCAATCAAATGTGAAAACAATTTGAAAACAGTTGCTGATTTGTTCTGAGCCATGGTCATAAGGCTAATAAATGTTATTTATCGATATTTATGCTTTCTAAAATTGGCCAGACTCGATTTTAGTAAGTGGAAGTTCGACGGGAAACAAGTAAAAAATAAAATCATTGATATTTATCGAATTAATAAAAATGTTGTATAAAGTACATCAAACCACATTTCATATAAACTTTTATCTTTAAATACATTAAAATAATATAACATTTATTTATCGTTTGAAATAATAATTGACTTAAATATTCGAAAAGCAATTAGCAGCTGCTGATAAAGACATTGCAATATGTAAATATTTAATCAACTTTTAAGATTAGCTATTTTCATATTTAAGACCAAAAATTTGATTGGACCATTGAGTGCAAATAAATAAATATTGTCAGCAATTTCTAATGCATTCTAAATTATGTCATTCGTCTGTTTTAGATTAAATAAATAAATTTACATAGAATGATTTATTTATTTACTTGCTCCACTTTAATAATTTTTGAAGCAGTGCCAATTTAAAACTGGAAAAAAAGTTGCCAGTGTTTCATATATGTATATAGACACATTCACATACGGATTTAAACATTGATTGCTTGCGTAATGCATTTTTGATGTAAGTAAGTAGGTCGCATATTACGCATACGCCACGTGCAATCCGAAAATATGACAGAGGCTGTCATAAAGCAAACCAAACTTTAAATAAATGATATCCGAATACATATAACGAAATACGAATGTGTATGGGTGTATATATGTGAATGTATATGTTTTTGAAAATGGCCTTAAAAAGCAGTCATAAAAACCCTTTCCGCAAAGCGGAAATCCCGCTTCAAAACAAACGCCATTAAAAACGAGGTCATGCAGGATCAGAAGTGGGAGCAGGAAGAGGAGCAAGGGGCAGCTCCCAGTATACTCGTAGGAGTAAGAGTATGAGAGTCAGAAAAAAAAACAAAAATTTAGAGCTGGTACAAAAAATAACAAAAAATTGTTCAAAAGTTGTGCACAACAAACAAAAAAGAAGAAAACGAAGAAAATATACAAAAACAAAAAAAATATAATATAATATTTTAAAAGTGCGCATAGGGAGTCGCATAAAATATGGGCATGAAAAGTTCAAGTTTAAGCGACGGAGAGTGAGCAGACACACACACACTCACACACAGAGGCAGACTGACACCCACACACACATATATACACATGCACAACTGAGGCGTCTGTCTGTGTGGCAAGGTATTTATTTTCATAACGCAACACAACATAAGGAAGCAATAAATTTAAGCTGACTGACGACAGTTTGCCAAGCACAGAGAAGGTTAGGGAAGAGATAGAGGGTTTGCTCCTATATGTCTAGGTTTAGTTGCTTTTTGCTTATAGGGGATGCTGTGTGAAAGGGAAGGGAGGGGATTTTGCCATGTGTCGTCTGTAGGTAAAATGCCAGCAGCCGTTTCTCTACATATTGCATAGTTATTGTTTTAAAGCTTAAGCCCAGCGCAAACAACAACCCCTATGCCTCTTATCATTTAAATAAATTCTATGCAATTTAGTTAAGCTGTTTCCTCCTTTCCACCCTTCCTACCTTTCCTTGCCCTCAACGAGAGTGAGTGAGTAAATGTCATTTAAATATTTCTCTCCTCATGTCGACGTCCTCGTCATCGTCTCTGTGGCATTCCAATTTCTTTTGCACGAGCCCACGTTGCAATAAAATATTTAGTAGGAGTATACCAAGAGAGGGGTGGTAAATAAAGGGGGTTTAGGGAATGTAGGGGTTAGCTGTAGTCGTAGCTGGTTTGTTAGCTCATTCTTCAGTTTTTCGTTTGTGTTTTTCCAGCTCTTTTTCTCTTTCTCTCTGACTCTTGTCGTATGTCACCGTTGACTTGACTGAGTTGTTAGTTTTTACTGTTGTTCAACCTTCTGCTCGTTACTATTGTTGTTGTTCTTTTCTTGTTGTTGCACATCATAAAAATGTTGTTGCTGTTACTGTTGCTCTCATTCTCGTTTTGGTTATTTATGTTTGTCATGTTGCGTTTGTCAAGTTTTTGCATTTCAAGTGACGCACTTGAAAGCATTATGGCTTAATTCTTATATGAGCCATGGCAATAACACCACATATGTACTACACAACATTACAAGTGTGTGACTGTGTGTGGGTGTGTGTTATAAGGATGTGTGTATAACAGCTTGGAAAAGCAGGTGTGACAGTCATCCCGTGAATTTTAACTGTAGTTACGCATTATTAATTCAGATCAAAAGAAACATGTTACATTTGAAAAGCAAGTCAAAGATAGAAGGGAGACAAATTTAGAACTCGACTAAAAGTTGCCAGTTGCCAATTTGGGAGTGGCTAACTTATCTACATGTCAGATTTTATTTCCTAGTTCAAATGCTTTTCTTTCTTAAATTATTTCTCCTAAAATGTTTTCCAATCCGACACTTTTCCTCAACAATTTCAATTGGATACATTACTTTATAGCTTTATTATTTGATAATATAAGTAAAAACCTTGAAATGTTGTGATATATTCTGCTTTTACGAATCTTCTTGTCTTTTAGAATATTTGATTTGTTTGCTGCAATTTTAAATTGAAAATTGCATAGAAAATGCAGCTGACACAGTTGGATTGAGTACTGTGAGTTGGTAAATACCAGATGGTTGGCACAACATGAGACAAATTGAATCAATCTTAATTAAAAAATGTTTTTTTAGTGTAATAAATGTATTTTAGCATTGGTTGAGAGTTGAACCAAGTCAAAGATCGAGGTAAAGCTCTTCCATTATAGAAGCATATGCCAACAGCTGTTGCAACTATTTATTTGCACAAAAAATATAACAAATGTCAAATGTATGTTTACATAGAACGAATACACACACACACACAGACATAGACTCTAGTGAGGAGCTGCCGTTAAGGAACAACAAAGAAAATTGCTTTAGTAAATCCAAAGGAAAATAAACACAAAAACACAACTTGAGTCGCAAAGCAAACAGACTCACACACACACACACATTCACATACATATATTTATAACTAAGCAAAGGTCTAAGGTGCGCCCAGGTGGGTTGATGGGTTGGTGGCTGGGTGGTAAGATTGCTGGGTGGTTGAGTACCGTTGTTTGGCTAGGGGCTGCTCGTTGACGCTTTTCGCAAAAGTCAAAAAGGGTTAAGCCAAAGACGAGTGCTTCAAGTGTTTATTATGTGAGTGTATACATATGTATGTGCACTACTGTCCCATTGCCACACTGTCGCATTGCCACACCCACATTTGTCAGATAGGTGTACGATGGGGGAAAGGGGGAACACTTACGTGTGCGCTCATATAGCGCCTTATGTATGACACTTAAACATGCAAAGCTGCTTGCCAAGATGATTTATATTAGCCATGATTTCTAGCAATTTTTAGCACTTTACCTTTACCGTTACCTTTACCTTCATCGTTACCTTTTTACCTCTTTTTTTGTCGAGGCGTCAAGGTGTTGATTGTTGTTGAAATTCTGTGCACCACCAGATGACGGACCGGAACGTGAAACATGAAACAGAAGTGGGTAATTCAGCAACCAACCAACACACACACACACACTCACACTCACATACACTCATCCCGTCACACGTGGCGTATGACATATTTTCCGTCATGATAATAACATCTTATTCTACTTCTTCCACTTCCTTTTATTCACACATTTTTTGACAGCATTTGCAGAGTATTATGACGTAGAAGTTATTATGCGTAAGAGCTTATTCAAAAATGCCACGCCCACAAAGAGATAATGTGGTTAGAAGAGGTCATTGTAGTTGTACTCATAGATTATTAAGTTAAATCATTAAATCATTGTTATTAGCCCCACAGAAAAATCTACAAATCGAAATCAAATTTTTCAAACAATTTTAGACTCTCAAGCTATCTCATACAAATATAAATAAACTAAAATGAATTTCTTTGGTAATTGCCTAAGAGGAAAATCGACAATAAATTCTGCATATTAAATTTAACTGCCAGCTTAGTTTGATTTGTTCTAAGAATATTTATTTAAATTTATATAAATTGTTATGAGTAAAATTCAAATTTATTCTATATTTACAGTGCAGATTCAATGTAAAAAAAAAAACAATTTAAGATATCAATTCCATATAAAGATAATGAACTTAAGTTTTAGATTCGCTCTATATCTAAATACCTTTATATATTCTTAACTGGGTCAGCACTTAGTTATTAAGATCCCTCATATATATTGTATCCACTTAGTTAACTGTACCGTAAGAAACGCAAACTGAATGCAAATATCAACTCATTTCTGTGTGCAACGATTCATAAAAGCCAACTCTTCGAAAACATAAATTACTCCTCCATAACATGCACCGACCCGAGTTGTAATCCAGTTTGAGTTGCTTATAGGGAATGCGACTGGTACTGGTACTGGTACTCGCTACAGGTCGTGTAAACAAGGCGCGTGCACAAGGCAGTTAAAACAATTATGGGCCACAAAGCAAAGTCAGTTTGGGTTGAAGTCTTACGCCACGCTACGTATACGTAATATTAGCTAAGGAAGAAGCAACTCAAACGAGGAATGACGGGGGGATAGAAAGATGGCACACACTTGGGCCATCAAATTAAGTAATTGCATAATTGTTTCACTACCATTTTACTATGCCCCACGGGTGGGAACTCTCTCTCCCCCTCTTCCCCTAGTCCCCTTTCCTAAACACCCCTCTCTGCAATCGTCAAGCACTTTTTCGGTTTTGGCTTTTTATGTGTACGGACGGAGTTTTTCTTTTATTTGCCTTTTGCCACGACTAATCCCCTGGCCGGCTGCTACGTGCCTGTGTTTGAGTTTTTGTAGGCACTCACAGTTGTTGCCCCGCCCCGCCCCTCCTTTCACATTTCCCTGTTACCGCCCCCGTAATGCCACTCATAAATCAGCGTCAAATCGTCGAGGGCTTTTGCCTTTGCGTCGTCGTTTCTAATTGTTTTGTTATAGACACATATATCCGTGAGATTCCGTGCCGTTATTCCGATTGCCGTACACCGTATGCCGTATGCAAAATGCAAATGTCCATAAGGCAACCCACAATAACACAAATGTTGTAAGTAAACCTCCCTTTCACTCTTCATCCATGAGCAGCTTTTGGGCCCCACAAAAACACACGGCTACTTGCACCTGCTGACCAACCTTGCGGTTACCAACAATGTTGCCTAAGGTAGTCCTAGTCCGAGGTCTGGTCGAGTCGTGATAACGCCAACAGAACGGTCAACAATATGGCGCTAACATTATTAGCCAGAGTTGGCCAGAAAAAGGACCACATTTAGAAGTGGGTCCATGCGATTGTTGAGTGTTTTTAAGGGTTATGCCATTACGGACTCCGCTCGATTGCTCGAAATAAAGTGGAATTTCAAATTGTGCATATAAATATTTTCATAAAGCACTTAGTATTATAGACATGAGAAAACAACGCATATATGTATCTACATACGTGATGAAGGAACATAAGATAGAATCTTGATTAATTACTGAGAGAAGTTTATACTGTAACGTATGTAGATACTCTAAACGTATTTTCAAAGGTACATAAATTTTCAAAGTAACAAGTTAACAAGTTTGTTGAATAATCAAATTAACTTAATATGTATCAACAATAATAGATAATTTAGTTAAATTAATTATGTCAATAACTTATGTAATTATTATATTATATAGATTTTTCAAGAGGAAAATGTTTTATTTCCATTTAAAACGTGTGTATTTTTTAAATAACTATAAAGATTCTTATTTTATAATTATAATATTATATCTTCATCATGTCCCCTTCAAGTACTTTACATTCTCAATTTATCTTTTACTTAAAAATATTTAAGTTGTCATAAATCGACACTTTGTACAGTTCACAATCATATAATGTTCATTATTATCTACAGCCCAACATCATTAAATTATATCGAACTGTGAAAGACTCTCCCTGTACCATAACTTAAAGTTAAGCCTGTTGCCTTTGCACATATCTTACCCCAAAAAGATCTCCTTCAAAACTTAATTGCCTTTTCACCTTATGCATTGATGTGTCTCTGATATGGCCTGTTTTTTCTATTTTTTACCAAACACACAGACACATTGCCCAATTGGTTGTCGTCTCTCGTTTTTTATTTATAACCCTTCCATATTGAAGTTTTATCTGTTGTCTTTCACTCCGTTTATCTGTATGTCTGTGTTTTGAATTGAGCATATATCATTCCTAATTACTGATACTAAGCTGTTGTCTTTGCTGTAGCCTCTTCTTCTTTTTTTCTTCTTCTGGGGGCCCAACTGATTGATCTACGTTACTCGGTTCTGGACGTGCCCAGTAGTCAATTTATGGCATCGTCGGCATCTGGATGTGCAACTGCAACTGCAACTGCAACTGCAACTGCAACAGCAACAGGAACACAAGACAACTGGTTGAAAATCTCATTTGTTGCGCTTCGTTGCTAATTTTAATATTATTTTTGGAAATCTTATAACTTGCCCTTTGCTGTTGTGCCTTGTCCACCTCCCTCTCTCCCTTCTTCTTGCTGGTTCTTTGATGCCTCCGAACTGTTGATGTCTTTATTGCAGTTGTTATTATAATTTTCATTTTCATTTCGTTTTCATTCAGCTTTCGTCTTTCGTGTGGATCTTCACTCTGGCATCTTCACGCGGCTTTGACTGTCTATAATTGGCTGTCTGACTGCCCCCAACTGAATTTGCTATGCTTCTGATCTTCCCTTTCACTCTTCCACTTATTATCAATATCTATCTCATTCTCTCTCTCTACTCTTCTGTAAACTGTTAATCAAGATCAAGCGTGATAAATTAAAGTCGCTGCGGGAATTGAAAGGCGTTGAGTGTGGGCAGTGCTTGGACAGTGTATTGGGTTAGGTTCCACTTTAAATGATAATATGAAAAGCCAGACAACAAAGTATCAAACAAATTTAAATAAACAAAACCAGGTTTGGTATAGAAATCGAATATTATGGAAAGAATAATTCTTAAGGAATAAAGATAAAATAATCTTGTATTTTCATAAACACTTAAAAAACATATTAATTGAATATCAATTAGATAAGAACATATCATCATACGAAATAGTCTGCATAAACTTATTGATAAGTTTCAAAAAACTTCGACTATAAACTGGCAAAATGGTTGACTCAATCTCATTCCAAAACTGCAGCCAGTTTTCATTGACAACGCGATTGAGTATAACGGTTAAATCAGTATTTTCCTTATAGAGGTTATCGGCCCACAATATCCAGCTATTAAAAAATTATATATAAATCATTCTTAGTAATATAAAATATATTTCTCACCGATCCAGCTGGATACTCGGAAGCAGATCGTCGATCTTCAGATAACGCTTATTATTCCGATACTCAATGACTCCATTTAAGCTGGCGGACAATCGCACGTTCTGCAAATCAGAATGGGTTATACCCGTTGAATTCGAATACACAATAAGACCACGACCTTGAAATTCATATGTGCCCTGCATTAGAAGTCTCGGTATTTGCAGTTCTAATTCCAATTTGTTCGGATCGATTTGTTCATAACCCGAAATTTTTGTAACAGTTGCATTTTCGAAACCCTTCAAGAACTGATTTTTCAGTTTATAGGATATATAAAGGGGACCTGGTGAGTTAATCAGGGTTATATCGTCAATCTGGATGTTATCAAATGGTTCTAATCCAATTTCCGGAATTCCTTTAGGGTAACGTCGAATCAATTCATTTGTGCTATTTATTATGCATTGATGATCTCCAAAACGACATTTCTTGATATCAGCAGCTGTGGATGTTTGGAAATCTATATATATTCTGATTATTTGCTTAGCTTTTTGGCTGACGTACGTAGATCAACAGCTGAGAGAAAACTCTTCCAAGCAATGAAAAGAATTATAATCTTCTTATACATAATACTGATTTGATCCGCACACTTTATATTATTAAACCATTTGGAGCAGTAGCTAGAAATGTAATAATGCTGTATGGCAAACTTGATTGCACTCAGACTCACTTTTAACCCAAACCAGTTTCAATTTCATTGACTCTAAACAGATTCAGTTTACTGAGAGAATATTGCAATTATAGGCCTAACAGGTTTATTACCATACTTAATACTAGAATTCTCAGTTTATCAAGAACATATCGTCATACGAGAGTGTCGCAAATATCTTATCCAACAACTGAGCACCTTTCCGGCTATAAGTTGACACCACATTGTATTCTACATCATTCCAAAGCTCTATCCAGTTTTCATTGTACACCCGATTAATGGCTAGTGTAAGATCCAGGTTCTCCTTGTAGAGATCGTCTAAAACAAGACTAAATCTACAAGAAAGTAGATATTTTCAATTTCCGAAAACGAAATTTATTTCAAATAAAACTGACCTCCCTAACTGCACTTCTGGCACGAGTTCATAGATCTTCAGGTAACGTTTCTCCTTCTGGAACTTTACAATCACCTTCAAGTTAAGGGTTAGTGTGACATTTTGGAATTCGGCATAACATGATCCAGAAGAATTTGCATGAACCATCGATAGCCATCGCATTTCCATGTCATATGTAGATCTATGAACTATTCTGGGTATTCGAAGTTCTATCTCATTCTTGGTCTTGGTGGGATCCTTTTCAAATCCACTCACACGGGTGACAGTTGCATTCTCACAGCCACTTATCAGTTGATCTCTCAGTCTAAATGTTATCCAATTTCCTCCAACACGAGGAGTGTCCCATAATAGTACATCATTCGGTCGAAAATCATCAAATGGTTCGATGTTTAAGCTTGGTATTCCCTTAGGATAGCTCTTTAACACTTGGTTTATACTATCTTTGATGCACTCTTCATCACCAAAATGACACTTTGTGATATTTTCAGCTAGGGAATTAAACGTTAACTCTTATTTATCTCCCATCTTCACTTTTTGTGTTTACTCACGTAGTTGTGCACTGTAGACAACTGTAAGGCATATTACGAAAACAACTAAAGTGTACATTTTTATTTATTTTAATACTGAGAGAACCAGCTAAAGCAAAAGCCAAATGGCAAATGATATCAGTACATGAATTGCATCTCTGTTAAGGCAAATATTGTTAACCTGTTTCGTAGAGCAACAACATATCAAACTCAGAGAACACTTTAATTGTTATAGAAAATACTAGGAAATATAATAGATTTATTTATTCAAGATTTCAGAATTTATCATTCAGCGACGCATCAACACAGGAAAATCTTTGACATATCTTTTAAATGAATAAGGCACTCGAATTTTCAAAATTGCAATTATAGTTGTTTAGACAGGTTTTAATAGCTTTCATTAGCTGTTCTATTTTGAATAAGGTAATTTAAGATCGCAGCATGTTGACATTGTCACGAACTCCATTAATAATTTACTTGCATTTTATTGTATTTCAATAAAAAATACTTGTTTTATGCAAATAACAGAATCAATTTAACTAAGTTAAATTAATGGAATATTACAACATTTTATACTACTGATCGTCACATATTATACTCATTTCATTCAAATAAAAGATGATATTTAACTTATTTAAATTAATGGATTATTAAAACATTTTATATTACTGATCGTCAGATATTATACTCATTTCATTTAAATAACTGATGCAATTTAGTTTAGTTAAATCAATGGAATATTACAACATTTTATATTACTGATCGTCACATATTAAGGCATTGTAGGAATTCCACATTTTCATGTGAATTCCTTGTTGTGCTATGAATAAATAATGCGATTTACCTCTTTTGGCTTTCTTTCAACGCATCGCCTTTCTCCGCGCTTCTCATGTACTTGCAATATCAATGAACTGCAACTGTCTGTTTACGATTCAATTTTCCCATTGTTATGTGCAATTTTTATAACTCGGCCGGCAATTCACAAACGAAACTGCCCAAAAAGACAATAATCATCATCGACTTGTACAGCACATTGAACTGATATATAAACTTATCTTTATACATACTATATAAGCATCAAGTATTCGGAAAATCAAAAAATAACATAAAAAGAAATAAGTACGAATGTTAAAGATAAAGCTGCTTGACTAAGAGATGGCCTGTAAAAATCATTCTAGCTTTTAAATAACTTATGATACAAAATAAGTCTCTGCAATTTAAGTTCAAAATATAATACACAATCAGACATTGGGAGATTGGCTTTACTAATCTTTTAGATATAGCTTTTAAATCGCTTTCTTTGGATTATTTCATACGCTTATAGATATTTACGATACCCATTCAATATGTGTAGTTACTGGGTATTTTGAAAAAAAAAGATGTTGCTGCTGCAACATAAACAAATATCAAAACGTGGCCAGCACAAAGCGACCGACAAACTGGCCTGTCAGTCAACGCCTTTGGTGCATACCAAAGCGTTCTCTTTATAACAAGAAATTCTGAGAAACTTTTGCAAAATGTGCGTTGTGCTTTTTTGCATATCAATTGGAGAGCAGCAACAGACAAGGAAAGACAAGTCGAAAGGAAAAATCCAAAAATAAAAGAAGGCATAAAGCAAAACCAAAAGGCAAATTGCTGTCAACCAAAGTCATTTGACAGGGGCTAATAGCTAGGGTCAACAATTAAACTCATTTTTCTAGGCTAGTGTCTCTTTCTTCTCTCTCTCTCTCTCTCTCTCTCGGTGCACTAAAACTGTCTAGTTTCCCTCTCCTATTCATTGTTGCTCCTTCACTTTCTGTATTGACAACTGCAGCAGAGTCTATTTGCAATGCATTTATTTTAGATTGCCTTCTGCTGGGGCACGCGTTTCCCTCCGTCCACCCTCCTCCCTCCAATGGGTGTTACTTGACTCGAAGAGCCTGCAAACAAAAATCTCAAAACACAGGAAAAATCAATCGCCCGCACTGTCAATGTACCCGTAGTTTCCGAAATATTGTCTGTGCTCTTTTTATTTTCATTATTTCTGTTTTCGAGGGATGGTAGACCAAAATGTTACCTATACACGCGCTGACTATGTAAATATTTGTCATGACCGTCTGACAATATTTGTGCAGACCCTGAATCTGTTATTCTATAATCTCGCCTTGAGTCTGACAACTAGACAGAAGTCATGCTATGCCTAGAGGCTAGTAATTGAGATAGTTGAAAGTTATTGAAATTGTACTAAAAGAAATTCTCTCTACTTTATTTAAAAATACAAGAGAATATAAAGATTATCTATAATTTATTTGTTAATTTGATATTATTTTAATTCTATAAATACATATTTATAAGCCCATTATTTATTAACGGTTATTTTTTATTTGAAATCCAATTATGTATGTCATCTTTTAACTTTTTAATATCCTTGTTATTTCATCTTTAGAGTATATCAAAATTCGAGCTAGTTGCATTTGTTTGTTGTTTTTGTGCAGTCGCTTTTTAAAAATGTTTATTCTATATACACATCTATGTGTTGACTGTGTTTGTGTGTCGCATTGCATTTCCGCTTTGCAGTGCATCACAAAATTATTTTGAATTAACAGTAGTAAATCAGACGGCGCTGACGTTGCATGCCCCACTGCAACGGCCCCCAAAAGCAAACAGCAAGAGAAGAAAACACAGAAAATTGTTGGGTAAACAAATATCGAAATGATGCGTGCCACAGTGGCTGTTGCAAGCATTGTGCACTTGGTTGTTGCATGTTGCATCAACATGAGACAGCGAGACTGCGAGACTGCGAGGCACAACCTGGCCGTGGCCATGTGCCTTAGCATTCTATGATAAATATGAATTTCTGTTTGTCAACTATGGAACCAAAAGAGACCACGACATGTCAGCAAATGTACTTCCCAGTCAACACTGTGACATGCGTCATTCATGGACCGACAACTCGAATTACTTCTATAACACCAACAGGTGCATTCAATATTAAACTAAATAACATCAATATTTACAGTTAGATATAAAGTTAAAGTTATGTAAAGAGAATAGACATTCCGATCGAATTGAAATAAAATTAAAATCCAATCTGAATATACCTTCTGAAAAAAATCAATTAAATGGAAAAGTACATTTTCTAAGTAAATACAACTTACTGTTATAATATGCCTAGAAATAATAAAAATAATTTAATTCATAAATTTATTACCAAAATATCAGTTAATACAGTTGTTGTCAAATATCTTTACGGTGGAAATGTTTTCATATTAGCAAGAAATCAAATGAAAGAAAAATACTTAATATATCTGAGGAATGAAAAAATTGCTGATATGGAAAAGTCAATTTCTGATCATTTTTCTAATAATAATTACATTTGTATTGTGTAGTTATACATATTTAAAACAGATTAATTCAGTATTAGTATATTTAGTCAATAAAGTAGCTGTCAAAATTAAAGTAAACAGTAATCAATCAAAATTTGTCAAATATAGACTTCGTGTTGATTTTAAATTTCTGGTCGAAATGTTTTCCAAAGTACTCATTTATAGTCCTCCGTCAGATGAGAACCCAGCGGAAAAGGGATGCGACTGCTGGCGTCCAGATAAAAAGGACTGTCGGGACATCAAAAGAGAGAAAATGGAATATTTAGAATTGGACTTGGATGATATTGCCGATAGAGTAATGCAAGTGATGTGCATTTGTCGACTGCGTGCCTGGGAGGTGAGGCGTACAAGGGAAGCGATCAAGAGATCCTTTAGACACTACGAGGAGATACGCCACAGGATTGATCGTGTGCCAAAGAAACGTTTCAACAAGGAGAACTTCATTCATGATGTGACCGTGGAGGCAGGCATGGAACGTTTGGACGGACATTTGGCCTATGGCATTGTGAAACGTGCCTTCCAAGCTTATTACCATGGCACAGGCGTGGGAGGGAGAAGAGTGGAATCCTTTGCCAAACAGATGAGGCATCGATCCGAATGCCTTTGGGTGCATGCGGCCAAGAGGACAGCTGAGATTTATGCGGTCTATGCGGGTCTCATGTACTCGGAACAGAAGCAATACGAGGAATGCATCGAATGTGTCTATTTGAGTTTGTTCAAGGAGCTGCAGTCTCGCTTCAAATATGAAGCATCTGCAGTATATGTCTGCCAGTGTAAACCTGAACAAAAGCGAGTGGAGAGCGTATGGGATACACTTTCAGGAACCACAATGCTGAGTGCAACTACCAATATAACCACCGAGCTATTTTTTAATAAGCACACATTTGAGGTTAGTAATGTAACCTCAGCAGTATCCATAAAAATGGTATATACGACGGTATTGGAACAAACTGTTGATCCCACCGAGCAGGATGATAAGCCAGTAAATAAGTCGTCAAATCAAACTATAAAGTCCGGATCAAAAAGATCCGAAAGGAGTGATAAGAAGACTGATAAGATAAAGAAATCCAAGAAGAAAATGAAGCGAGACATTAAATGTAAATGTCCAAGTCTTCAGTGCGTTGAGGAAAAACCACCACCAGTAATCACCGCAGAGTGTAGTCAAGGACCCTACATATGTCGCTGGATTCCCTATGAGGAAACTTTTCCTGCTCACTGTGTACCCTGCCCACCTATGGAGGAGATTTGTCCACCCTGTGACCATAACAATACCCCTTGCGATGATGAATGTACCTGTACGTGTGATGTTTGTACCTGTCCCCCTGCTGATGAGTTCGTCGAGGAGGAGCATGCCGAGAAGCTCTCTGGTTCCGGTTTGGAGGATCGGGACACCGACTTCTGTTGGCTGGCGCCATTCCGTGATGGGCCGAGGGTTGAGAAGAAGCGGGAGTCATCCTGGAATAAGGAAAAGATGGGCGAAGAAGAAGAACTCTTTCAATGTCGCTGTACCTGTGAACACAAAAAGCGTGCTTTGCCACAACTCTTTACATATCTGGCTCCATTTAAAGCGGAAACTAAAGTTCCTGAAAAGGAAATTACAATTGAGGTGTCAACCAAGTCCAAAAAGCCTCCTTGCGGCATCTCTCTGGAAACTTATCGCTGCTGGACAGAGCCTCAAATAGCAGAAGAGGAGCAATCGGAGCCGAACTGTAGAACTTGCCCTCATATTGCAGTGTTAGCTGCTGCCCAGAATCCCCGAGAACAGACACTTCCCAGCGTCAAGGGCATTTCCATGGACGTCTCTGTGAAAAAACAACATTTCCTATCGCAGGGAAATATCATTGGCAAGGACCAAAACCGAGGCAATGAGGGAAAGTCCTCCAATACAATTAAAAAATGCTCATTTATAGAACTCAAATCAAATCAAAAGGAACTTTTTTCATCACAGAACAATAACTCTGGCAAGGGTCAAGCCCGACGAAGTAAAGGAAAATCTTTCGATTCTGGAAAGAAATTCTCAATAAAGAAACTCCATTCAAATCTAAAAGAAGCGGCACCCCAAAAATTGAATCTGCCCACAACCAAGTTGCCGGAGCCCAAGGAAAATACTCCACTAAGCGATGCAATAAAGCCCAAGCCTAATACTGTTCCTGATACTAATCAAAGGCAGAACGACGACACGTTAACCGAGGAAGACATTATAGAGATGTTGGGTTTAAAAAAATAGTCAATACAAAGAAGGAACTAGGATGAAACTTTTCTTCTGACAAACACGTATTTAGAACTCACTGCTCTATCCTTGAAGTCAAAGTAAAGCAATCAACGTTAGTTTCTATTATTTGAAAAATTGTCTTGTAATCGGAAATTTGTTGTTTATGTGCTTGTAAATTCCATATTTTCAGTTCCAAGGAAAATGTCAACTTCTTTGTCGCAACACATGATTTTTGTGCCAAAATTCCACATGGTTGACTAGTTTTTGCTTCCATTGAGTGATGTGTAATCAAAGGCATTCAATAAATTGTTGAAATTGTTATGTATTTTTGAAACATTAGAAGTCTTTGCATGGAAATGGAAGTATGCTTTCAAATAGTTTTTGCCTTGTTATTTGATATTTTTTTAATATCTCTTTTTTGTACGATTGTCAATAGTTTTCACAAATTTCTGAGTGTGTGTTTATGTTTACCAAACGAACTGTCAATTGATTGTCAAATTAAAAATCAAACATAGAGTGGAACTGGGGCTGTTGCTGGGCAGAGCCAACTTAAGGACATATGTGACTGGGTCCTTTTGAAACTGTAAACTGTTTTTGTGGCAACTTTGCAATTGTTGACACGGGCGGGCCTTAAGGGTCGGTTCGAACCACTTCAGCTGCAAAAACTATTTGAAATATTATACAACACGCACAGGACAACAATAACATATCACAGCAAATACAATAACACGAATCATTTCTTGAATTCTGACACACAATATTTTGTATTGTGTCGAAACTAACAATGGGCGGCTTGTTACGCCCATAATGGACAGCATTTGCTCGCTTGACTCCATTTCCACTTCCACTTTTCAATCCCAATTCCATTCGAATTCCCCCACCCTCTTCATAACTTCACTCCCCAGTTGAGTAAATTCCAAAATATGATATTTGCATTGTCAATAGTTTTCTTCTTGTGGCATACAAATCTCGTTAAAAACAAATCACGTAGGGGTTCTTCGACCATTTTGGGTTTCCAGAACTTTTCTGGCTTCTAGTCGAGTAATTGCAGACAAATTGTAAATCTACAGCAGTGCCAAATATATTTCGGTAGGGTTGTCCTTGACATGGGACATTTCCAAGTTTTTTGACAGACGCTTTTAAGCAGAAAATTGTTTGTTCATAACTTTTGACCTCACCGAGGGGAACGGCCTATCAAAAAATGAAAAAAACAACAATGCAGACCATACATTGAATCAAATAAGATTTTGTTGCCAATTTCTAAAAGCCACACAAAACACTTTTGTGCAATTATAAGGATTCTTTGTAGGGATGTCGAAATTATTATTAAATTTAATTGAAGTAAGCCAGCAAAAAATGAAAAAAAAAAGAACTCAAACATATTATATTTTTCACAAATTGAAATATAATCAACTATATCTATGTAGAAACATAAAGGTCCTTGCATGTGTTTAAATAAAAGAAAATACATCCTTAACACCTTTTTAGATACTTCATTATATTATAAGAACTGATAAATATTATATTTGCTACAAATTGAAAGATAATCAACTATATTTATATATAAATATAAAGATTCTTGCATGGTTTAAATAATAGAAAAAAAAACCTTTACACGTTTTTTACATACTTCATTAATATTCAAAGATATTTATCTCATAAATTATTTATCGCTAACTGAAAATATCCAGACATGAATTTCTTAAAAGTGTACAAAATTTATTGAATTTTCATAATGATAAGTTATCATTTATCGATAAGCCTATCGAATGGCCATTTAGGACACATACCAGCACTTGAGCTACTTTTTAAGTGGCAACTTTCGCCACTGCACGGAATCTAAACTGATTGTTAGGCTGGCTGTTGCAGCTGCCTGTTGAACGCAACTGCAACACCCTGGCAATTACGTGCAACACATGAATTACGAGTACATTTTTTGGAGGCCTAACACCAAGACTTTCGCCGCATTGAGTAAAAGTTTCGGGGGCAGCCAAAACATTGGCAGAGACACGACTTTAAATTAACACGTAAATTGCGGCAACTTAACGCGCGTCACAAAAGAAGTTGCAATTGTATGAGTTAAGTTGAAGGTGCCACAAGAGAGTGTTGGCCAATGGGCTAAGACTCGTTAAAGGTTGCTTGGCTGGCTAGTTAGCCAGCTAGCCAGCAAGCCAGTTTGCTGGCTGGTTGGATGGATGGCCTAGCGGGCCTTGTTACAATTAATTGCATATGCCAGGCAACATTTTTGCATACCGGCAACATGTTGTAGTTAACAATAAATTAGCGTTTAAAATGCAATGGGCTGCATGGCTAACTGGCACTTTTTCCTAGCCCTGAAAGCGGCCCTGGCCCTGCACTTGGTTTCGGCTTGTTAGCTATAGAAGATCACGCGGCCAACCAGCCAGCCGGCATTTGGTGATCAATCAACTGCTTTTAATGGGGGGAACCGCGACCCGCTCGCAACATGATAGTTTACTTGAATTGCGCAATTAATTAGTTTCGTGTTAATGAGCAATGCAATGCACATCATCCTCTTTGCCATCCTCATCATCAACATTATTATTATCATCATCGTGAAGAACAACAAGACACTTTGGCATTTGAGAGACGACACAAGATGCTCTCAACACACACACACGCTCGATACTCATACTCGGCTTTTACGTCCAGGAATTTTCTTAATAGCCTTTCTGGCCTTCTGGCCAAGTTAACGATATCAGCCAGAAAACTACCACTACTGGTGGAAGAGGTTTTATGACTTTGTTTTATATGCCTTTGAAGTGTGTGCACCCAAGAATATGCAGTTTCCATTTATGCTTTATATGGCTATTCTTCTATAAGTAGCAACACTCTTCTTCTTCTTCTTCTTCTTCTTCTTGGGAAAATAATAAAAAATAATTCAAGCTGTGGCAATTTATTATTTTTGAAACTTTTAAATTGAGTTGAGTGTTCTCTTCTTCATTTTTCTCAAAATATTTTTAAGGCTACACTTTTTATGAAAATTAAAATTATACTAGCCAATTTGCCTGTTTTTTAATAATATTTATTAAATGCAATTTTTTAATCTTTGTCTTTTATATTTGTAAGTGGAAGTAAATGTCAAATTTTGTTTATTATCTTTTAATTTCAATAAGAATAAGCATAAATAATTTGTAATTGTAGTTTGAATAATGAAAATGAATTATAAATTGCACAATATTTGACATTAAATCAAATATAAAACGAAAAAAATTAACATAGTAACGATAAAAGCAACGATATATCACTTTATTTAATTCTCCCCAAAGTAAACTCAAAAAAAAAAAAAAAAATAGTTCATAAGCACTTAACTTACACAGTGAAATGTTGAAAATGCTTGTATGTATCATTTTTTATCAGTTTTCAGCATTTGGTCTACAAATCTGTTAAATCCACACATCAAAGCACTCAACAACTCTCGACTTTCGAGTCTTACAATGACCCTGCGGACAGAGCCATCAATCAAAACTAAAACTAGCTGTGGAAACTATTTGCGAAATCAATAAATACCCATAAACTTGATGTACAAAACGAAAACTTTTGGCTATAACCATTGCCGCAGTTATGTATATAGTAGTTGGATGTATCTAACTATATAAACTGAAATCTGAATACATTTCCTCCTTTTTTTTCTGGTTTCGTTTTTGATGCAAATAAATGCTGACAGCTAAATAGTTTCAAATCCAAAAATGTTTGGCATAGTTTGGGGCAAAATATTTCAAAAACTTTTACGCAAAATCCCTCCGCCCAAAACCGCAGAATGCACATTTACGCCGGCTCTTGGGTTTGGATCCAGTTCTCGGTTTGGCTCTGGATTGGTTTTCCAGCTTCAACTCGAAGGCAGAATCATCTGAGAGAGAACCCAACATGCAGCTGCAACTTGTTTGTGGTTTGTTGCCGTTGTCGTATCTGAATCTCTGAATCTGTATCTGTTGGATGCAAGATTGTTTTTGCGTAGTTTGCGATTGCAGCGGTTCGGCTATTTTGGCTGCAAATAGTTTTGAACATATGTATCTCTGCTCTCAGCATAACTGCTTTCAACGCCGCCGCTGTGGCCACACACATGACAAATTTCATGGTGCTTTATGGCATCCAACATATGTTGCCATTCACAATATTTAACCACAGCAAAGCTTTTTCCCGGGCAGAGGGGAAATCACCAGCAAAGCGGCATCTTGATTAATGACAGCATTCAATGCAAGTGCATCAAAAGTTTTGGGGCGTTGTCGCATTTTCCATGTTGCATGTAGCATGTATCCATCAGATACACAGTTTGTCAACGACGCTTTCAACTGACATAATCATCAATTAATGCACTATTAATAGAGGCTTTCCCCAAAGTGGCCAACCCCTGATATTCCCCTTCAGTCTCCATCTTCAGCTCCATCTTTGTCCCTACATATTCCAGTCTCTGTCTCTGCCTCAGTTTGTAGGCGCGACAACACTTAGGGTCCAACATATGTTTGTGTCAATTTGATTGAAGAGGCAGAAAAACCGAAAAACTAACAAGAAAGCAAGATCATTGTTGCTGCATAGACGAAGATGTCAATACACTTTTATTTATATTTTATATAATAAAAGAAAAAAAGCAAAAGCAAAGAATGACTACACTTTATTTTTATTCAAAGTAATATTGTTGTTGTTAAATAAATATTCTATTTGTTGTTATTATTTTATATAATTTACATAGAATTATTATTATACACTGTATAATAAACAGTATCTTAAAAGTCGAAGCAAATTCAAATTAAACTTATTGAAAGTTCTTACACACTGGTCAAAACACTTCAATTTTATTTAATATAATATTTTTAATCGTAAATATCTTTTCTAATGTTTATTATTATAAAAATATATTTTATATGTATTCAGAATTTAATTTAAATTTTGTATATAAAGTCACTCAACTCTGAACTCATGTCTTGCAGCAGTTTCATATGACCCTCAGTTACTCTATATCTTCTTATTTAGAGTTAAGTCTGCAATAAGCAGGGAAATACCTTTTAAATTGCGGCTAAATTACGAAATGATTATAAATTCAATTCGTAACCCAATTCGATTTGAATTAATCAATCAAATTCGAATGAAAAAGCCGAGTTCTTATCAAAATAAAAACCAAAAATTAAGCACTTGCGTGTGGCTTAAACCACAAACTGAAACTGTTGGCAATGAAGGTCGCCAAGCTAAATTACTGGCCATAATTAGCATTGGGCTTGGACTCTCGTCATGTTGTTGGGAACGTTTTACAGTTTTTCAAGCTGCTGGGCCTGGCTCATAGATAATTTTCAATAAGAGCCAAACCATTTGCCATCCATTTAGACTCTAGTATGTGTATATCTGTGTGTGGCACAGTTATAAGTACAGTGCATTAGTTCTCTCAACTGACACGCAATGGCCTTGTCCATATACCTACTACCAATCCCAATACCAATCGACACACACATGCGTGTTTGTGGCTTTAAGTGCATTTTATGCTGGCCTAAGGGCATAGAATCTTGAATATATTTTTTAGAGTCATTTGGATATCTTTTTTCCTAACCCTTTTGTATTTCAACTTGAAATTAGGCGATGCGACTCAGTTCTTCAAAGTAAATGACCACAGGGCAAGTTATGGTTTTCCTATAGTTTTTAAGATATGCCTGAATCTTTGGTATAGATCATGTGAAGGCATATGCTTTAAAAAAATTAATGAAATTCTAAATAAAAATAAATTTTGTGAATTAAGAAACCACTATAAGTATTTATTGAACTTATGCATATCAATTATATCTAAAATACTGCTAAGTATAATAAATTCTATAACATATTTTAGAAGGTATATAGTAATCAGTAACTATCGCAAAATTTATCAGTTTGCACCTTATCCCATAATTATGCTATGTATATTCTATTATATACTTAGGAATGTATTTACATTAAATTTTGGAATTAAATCTCAACTTCCTCTTTCTATTAATGTTTTTTTTCCAGCAGCCATTTCATTTTTATTTTAAGCTTAACCATATGCTCTTTACTTGTTCGAAGCCCGTAAAATTCTACGCATACCATCAGCTAAGTACCTGAAGCAGCACCTAAGCTGCAGCAATGTTACCCCCTACACCTACTTGGCCCACCTGCTTCTTAACATTTCCCTTCCAATCCAATGAACTTAGTCAAAACATCGCACACGCATTTTAAAGATGCAAAAACTTTTACATTTAACCGCATTTATGAAGATGCCAGCTGCTTAGCAACTTTTACATAGATATAGGTACAGATATAGATATATGTAGATATATATATATATATATGTATTTTTAGCTGGAAAAGCCCGGTAAATGTTTCGTTTGCGTAGGGTTGGAAAACAAAACCTTTTGAAGCTTTCAAAAGATTTTCACCTTTTATTAGATGCCAAGTTTATTGTTTTGCCCAAGTTCGCGTTGTTGGCAGGTGAATATCAACACCATTTGAAAGGATAAATCCTTGGCAGCATACACACATACAAACATATGTTATGTAAAATTGATTTGCCTTTGCTCCACAGCTGCTCCTGTTTGGGCTTTGCTTTTGTTTTGTTTAGGGATAATCCCATACATTAGACTTTTGTTAGGTGCTTGTTTGATTTTCCCTTTTTGCTTGTCTTTTCTTTTTCTCGATTCTCGTCTCTCGCTTTTGAGCAATTCACATTTTGTGCATTCTGAGAAGAAACATTTTTATAACCATAAATGCGTCAGATTTGCGTTTACTCGAGAGGATTACGCGCGCCCAGTGCTCCAAAAGAAAGCAAAGAAAACTTTCTAAATTCACATAAAATTAGCAAATATTACATTTGCGCTTTGGAACAGCTCCCAAAAGGTTGAACATCTCTCAGCACCTCTTAGGCTACACTGTCTCTTCCTTTCTCCTTTCTATCTCTTTCGCACACTCTATCTATCTCTTGTTCCCCGAGTTTATTTTGTATATTTTAAGAAAAACTTTTTTATTGCCGTAAACAAAGTTTGCCGCGCAACGGGGACTTATTTAACGTATATAACTAAAAAGTTGCTAGCCCAAGAACAAAATAAGTCAGCCATGTGGAAATGGTGAAAAAAGGGTGGCCCATTTTCATACTCCTACCCCTTCGTGTTCCCCTTTCCCCATCTCCTCCACACACACACACACCATTCTTTGCTCACATGCCATGGCGCGCACTGATTGACTTCACTTTTGCATAAATCTCAACTTGGCCAGGACAATGACGCAGTTAAGGATAGGTTGGTTCATGTTAATGTGCGACAAAAAGTTTGCATTTTTCGATAGCAATTTACAGTTTATCGGTTATGTCATCTAAATGGGCAACATGCGATTTCTTTGGCATTATCATTAACCGCCTCAGTTGCGGTTGCGGTTTCAGTTTCGCCATGTGACTTTCTACCGATAAGGTCGTTATGATTAGGCCTAGACGTAGTCAGGGAAGTGGAAAACCATTAGAATCAACAAAGTGTTTGCCGCAGATGTCTTCCACAAAATTATACAAAGAGTCTTCAAGTATATTTAAATAAAAAAGTTTCCAATTTTAATGTTAAAGCTTTTAAAGTGCTCCAAATAGGTGTATTATAATATATTAATAATTATTAATAGGTACTATAAATCAAATGTCTTATATTTATTTATATACAATTACAATACTAGGGAACAAATAATGGGAACTTTAAATCAAATGTTCTATATTTATTTAAATACAATTACAATACTAACTAACAAGTACTAACGTCATAAGCATTCTTTTTTATTTTTATAGCTCATTTGAAAACTTATTTTTTAATTTATCCAATTTCAGTGTTTTGTCGACTGCTTTCACTCTCAAAGCTCAAACTTAGTTCTTTTGAAAAGGTAAGTGATCTTTTAAACAATTACTCTTGTATTCAATTCGAGTCTCGAAATCGTGCAAAGACACTTCTTTGAACTTACATATATCTTATCTATCTGAACTTATACGTCAATCTCTATTTGATATTTATTCTAGTAATTAAATCTTCTTTTAAGTTAAGTTCCTTAGTTAACAACTTACATTTCTTGTTTTCGAAACATTTCAATGCCATTTGCATGAAGTAAGGCATCATTTCATATTCTTAAAGCTTCCGCCATTCCTTAGCTGGCGCCTGACTCTTTGTTCTCTGACATTTTCTGGTCTTTTGGCTACCTCCCATTTCACTCTTGCATACCTTTTACATATAGTACAAGTGCCAAGTATATGAGTACAAGTTGAGGAACATACTCAAATATCCAACGTAGCTCACGATGCGTGGCTAATTTACAATTTCAATGTCACGCTCCATGCAAGTGACGATAAATTTGCACTATGTACATATGTATGTATGTATGAAGTCTGAAGAACCCGGGAAACTGGGAGCAATGGGAACTGAGAAAAGCGATTGTTGGCTCTTGTTGGATCTTTCGTGCACTTAGCGAAATTACATGGCTGCCAAGACTTGTTGATTGTGCCCGTTGGCTAAATTTAGCATTATTAAAAAATTAAGCTGACAACATTTTGTGTTGTCATATAGACCGGAAAATACAACAGCAACAACAGGCCAGCTGACTTGTAGGGAATGAGAGGAGAGCAAGCAGAGGAGCTGTGTGGCATAAAAGACATGCGTGCGTCATGTGGTCGGGTCGGTTTGGTTTTCTTGGGTTCGGTTCGGTTCGGTTCGGTGGTTGGAGTGCAACCGAACCGCCCGACCTAGTTTAATTTCTAGGTGCCGATGAGGGCGTCTGCCAGCCCAAAAAAAAAATAAAAGGCAACTCAGTTTGGTAGACATGCCACATGCCTTGCTGATTAATTATATTTCGTTTTTTTCTCTCTCCCTTTGTCACTGTCTTTTTTTTCGAGTTATGAAAATGGCTCTGGCTAAATTAAGTGAAATTTTTCATCCACATTTAATTACGCTAATGATCTGGCAGTCAGGCCCTGACAATAATACTTAGTTCCCTATGCTAAGAATTCCCTAATCTCGAATAGACATCCAGAAGATACTCAGATACCCTCTGAGGCTGAGGCTGTCTCTCGATCTGTCTTCTGGCTACTCCTAATGTTCCTCCGCTTTGTTTGCCAGTTGGTGTCGGTGTTTTTGTCTTTTATCTAAAAGGAAGAAAAATTTCTTTCACTTTCATGATGACTGGAGTCTGTAGACTGTAGACTGTAGTCTGAGTCTTGGGGCCTGTTTGACTCTATCCTGACATGATTACCAGTCACAAGTGTACAGAAAGAAAAGTACACGAGTTGTAAGTCAAACTGACACTGAAGATTATGGTTTATGTCGACAAAGTTGACACGTTGTTTATCAAAAATGCAAGTCAAGGACTTTGCCAGCAAACAGCATCTATACTAAAGAAAGTCCGTCCTCAGTCGACGTCAAGTCGTGAGCTGCAATATGCAACTAAGTATGTTGGAGTGTGTATGTATGTTGACGGATGCCTGGCAAGTGCAAGGCAGCAGCAGCATCGACCCCATACAAAAGCAGTTGCTACTGACAAAAAGAACAACAAAAAGAACTATAACAACTATTACAAGCTGGCAACTGACACAGGGAGTGGGGTGGACCAAGGGGGCAGGGGCAGTGGGAGGATCGATGCTGATGGGCTCTGATGTGGCAAACTTGTAACGCGTGTGTCTGACAAAATGTTGTAATTAATTTAATTTTCTTTTCTTTCATTTCGCTTTTACACAATGCAACGAGATCATGTTTTACTTACGATTATAATAAATCAACAAGTCATTTATAGAACAGAATTCGATTGCTGAGTGATAATAATTGCAATAACATCTACTAGTAAATGAGAAAAAGTATTTTCGGATACCCATAGATACTTGTAAAATTAAGATATACATGTTATTATGAAAAAGGTAAAGTTAAACATTAATCAACAACAAACAAGGTTGTTAAAAATATTTAGTTAAATAATGATTTTTATTATGATGATTAAATTGTTTTTGTTAAAGCTGCAACTGTTATTTGTAAATACAAGTAAAAGCAGCTTCGGGATAACTAAACAAAACCAAGAAGTCGTCTTCTCTCTAGATATCAAATCGTTAAATCTATTTTATTGTTGTACTTTCTGTTGATGACTTGCAATGTCGTTCGTTGTCTCAGTTACATTGAGAACATCTTGAGTCTGTTACCGATACTAATCACATGCTGTTAAATCATATCTGAGATGGACAGGTTCTGTCAAGCGGCAGGCCAAAACTAAATCCGGTTTGGAACAAGAGATGAAAACGCGGACTCGACAGAGGACACTCGGGAGAGTGCATTGT
Organism: Drosophila testacea; assembly: GCA_035043265.1. NCBI lineage: Eukaryota > Metazoa > Arthropoda > Insecta > Diptera > Drosophilidae > Drosophila > Drosophila testacea. Next base: position 2,707,025 of record JAWNND010000314.1, on the reverse strand, counting down.
GCTCTGAAGTGCACTTAAAGGATTCTTTTTTTTCACAGTGCGCAACGCAGCGAAAAAGAGAAACGAAAATCAACAAATGATGACAACTACCCCAAGCAGATTTTTAGCCATGATGTTGTCCTGTCCTGTCTAGCCTGGTCTTGGGCCTGTCCTGTGTCGCTTGTCGTCTGTCGTTTGTCGTTTGTCGAGTGTGTTTGTCCTTTCAAAATGTTTTTCTTTTCTAACAACTTAAGTGCTTGGCGTATTCTACTAATTTTATTTTTACACGCCCCGTGAATCCTGTTGACAATCATCTCAACTCACTGTTCGCTCATCCATGTGCCCTATCCATATCCCTCAATACTCGTATAATGATCCCCAAAACCCAATCCCAAAAAAAAAGGAAACCCATAACCATACCTCAACCCAAGGCAGACAGCAGACAGCAGGTAGTCCCTCATTGATTTTTATTCGCGCGTGTTTAATTCCCGAAATCAGCACCCGGAGATCTTCAGATCGTCGTTGTCATTCATTTGTTTTGTACTCTCTTTATTTTTTTTTTCTCTTTTTTTTCGTTGTGGTATTTTTTGGCAGCGCTTTGTTCCGCTTTTAGCGTGTTTTTTGTTTGACAGCCGCTGATCTTATCAGCGTTTTGTTTTCTGAGGCATTAAAAATTTGTCATTTGTTCCCCCCATTTGAGCTGTTGTTGTTCTTGTTGCTTTGAATTGTCCTTCCTTTACCTCTAAGTGCATTTGTCGAACAGTTGGAGAGGAAACAGCTGGTGGGCTAAAATTGTCCTGTTTTTGTTCTCCTTTGTCGCTATGTGGTTCTTTGAAATCAAAATCTGCATGGATCATGGATCATTCCATCAACCGCTTTGCCTTATGTCCAATTTGGTAATTGCTACCTTTCCATCTTGTTATCCTCAAAATTACAGTAGCTGCAATGATCTGATTACTGGTTTGTCTCAAACTGAACATATGCTGTATAACATATTTTAAGCAGTCTTCTTTGAGAAAATGTCATTATTCGGACGCTTTATCTAAGATTAATTCATCAAAACCAAACAACTTTGCAAAAAAACAAAGATGTGATTCTTTCTTATTTGGAAATCTTTTCTTATTCAGCTTTATATCAATTGAGAAGCAGAGTATCACAAAGTTTAAGCAACGAACATAAAATATAGTCATTAAGATATTCTCCTTCCCTCTGGCTGTCTCTCTATCTGCTTGCTTAACCCTTCAGTAACCGCAGATCAATCGCATTGTCAGTCACACCCCGTTGCAGCTTTTGTTAAACCCCTTTTACATAGTTGAAAGGCGAAAAGTGCAGATGTCATCGGCAAAATTTCATATAAACATACAACTATTCGATCAGTTAAGAGAAGTACTCTCCACCCTTTTTTTGCATAACAAATGCCAATGCCAAATTCAACGGGGTACGTTTCATTTTGTGATGAGACAAACTCCCAGTTTCCAGTAAATAGAGTCCCATTGATGATTCCGATTAGAAAATCGAGACGGACCCGCTTCTGTTGGTGTCTGCACTTCTATTTGCAAATACTGATTATGTTTACATGCATACATCAATGCTTGATGCTCACATAGACACACACACACACACACATACAAACAATGACGACACTCACACACTCTAACAACTCAATTGTTTACGCTGGACAATGGGTCGTATGTGTAATACTGCACAAAATGCCATATGAGCAATGCCAATGTTCAAATGCGTAATGAAAATTGGCGCCGATTTCTGTTGCATGCAACTGACGAACATCACATGGTCAGCACCTCCCTTTCCTCCCTCTCTCCCTCTCTGTTGCTCTCTCTTTGTCTACCAACTGCTACTGGCCCATATCTCGACTTGAGTAGACAAAATCAATTTGGTTTTGCGGTTTTTGTGCACAGCCAGGAACCAGTAGCCATGAGTTGAAAACTAAAGCTGTTATCCAATTTGTCAGGCTGTGCATATGTCGCTGCTGGTCATTTCAACCAGCTGCAATCAGTCGACTGAGCCCAGCTGTATTTTTAATTTAAATACATCAAAGAAATTTATATACGATATGATATTTAGGGGCTCGGTTTAATTTGGTTCTTTAGGCCCAACTTTGAAACATTCGGAGAATCTTCATGAAAACTTGCCAACGTCAGCGTAGACATTTCGGCCATGCAACTGAAAATAAAGTTTCAACATTTTTTGTTCTTTTTTTTATATACTTATATAGAAAAAACTATTATTTGCAGTTGCCACTTTACGCTTGCTACTTGCCACACTTGGTAAGATATTTCTGTAGAGTGTATTTGTGTTATTGAAAAACTTTTTGCCGCCGCATGCAAATCTAGAGCCGAAAATGCTTCAGATTTAAATGAAGTGAAGTGAATTTAATGGTCAACAGACATTTGCCATACAAACATCAAACTGGTGCGCACAGTAATAGATGAAGACAAGAGAATGGGATGAGGTGGAGACTATTTACATAATGGTAAAACGTTGCAGTGTTAGTAAGTGGGAGTTGGTCGGGAATTGGGCTCCACTCTCACTGTGGAGAGCTTGGAGTTTTTCGCATCGAGCGCAACTTGGTATCTATCTATGATATTTGCATAGTATACAATTTCGAGTGCTTGTTTGTATGCATGAAACACAAGCTAGAGGGTGAGAATAGAGGAGAGTCCTTAGTCCTGACGTTAGTCTGCTCGGTGTAACTATCAACGCAAATGTACTTGAAAATTGTAATGAGCTCTAAGCTTAAGCGTCAACAACAAACAGTTGCCCCCCGCCATCAACTCCAATTCTCGACAACACTTCTCCCAGCTCTCAGTTTTCAGTTCGCAGTTTTCAGTTCCCAGTTCCGAGTTCTACTTCTAGTTCGTTTCGTTTTGGTATTTTTCGAACATAACCGTTCAGCCATATGCTCGGATTAGACATAAGAGATAGCAATGACAGCGCTTACAGTTACTTCCAACAGTTTACAGCTGCACTCTACAAATCGATTGAAGTGCTCCCACTGCAAATGACTCTCCTCTCACAGAGCCATCAGAGTAATGTCTGAAGTGTTGGAGAGGGAGATTAGGCTTTCTGTTATCAACTAAATGTGGCATTCATGATGCAAATAAGCCAAATATAGTCATTGAATTGCGCATAACGTGAAGGCAAATGATAATAATTATAATTGAAGCTATAATGTGTTGCTGGTTGACTTGATCAATTAAAAAGCATAAAATTATGAGTATTGAAAACTGATAACTTAAAAGCATAATTGTATAAGTATGATATTCCCTTTAATATATAAAATACTTCTACACCTGATATTATGTAAGCAAAATTTAATAAACATTTTGAATAAATTTAAAAAATATAAGAGTTCAATTAACTTAACATATGCTTTCTGTAATGACAGCAATAACATCTGATGTTGTATATATAATATTTTCAAAATATCTTGAATACATTTTTTAAAATGTTTTGAAAAGAGGTTTGAGTTATATTAAACTCTCACATGCCATGTACTTCATCTCCTTGTCAACAATTTATAAATGCCGCATAGAAAAACGTACATTATGATGGAAAAAATACATTTGAGAGAACGGCTGCTGTTGTTCAGTTTGGAAATCGAATAAACCGAATGGCACTAACACGCATTAGTTGCCATAAAACACAATCAGCCGGAGGCTTCTTGTTCGAAATAACAAAATGTAAGAAAAAGCAAAAAAAAAAAAAGAATGAAATCACGTCACGGCAGTGCAACAAATTCAAGTTAATTGAATTCCAAAGTAAGCATAATTTGAGCCAACATCCAACAGGCCAACAGTCAACACTTTTGCTTTAAAAGCGAGCACATGGAGAATCTTGCAACTGATGCAGACAAAGATAGATAGAGAAAAAGAGATAGAGAGAGTAAAGAGACAGATAGAGAGGTAATTCTCTTACTATATAACAAGTTGCACAGACGACAGTCTGTCAGCCTGGGCAGGAGCAGTATTCAACGGGTAGGCATTTAAACTAAATTTAGCCTGAAATTGCTTCCCTTTTGTTGCCTGATTGTTGATGTTTTTGTTGTTGTTGTTGTTGTTACTGGCTGCTGTTTGCCTGTTTGTCTGGCTGCCTGTTTGCCACTTTGCCGACAAACACAAAATTCAATTACAATTGGAAACAGCAGCAAAAACGAAAACGAAAGTCGCGCTTCAAGCTGAAACCAAAAAAAAAACTGAAACTTCGGACCAACAGCAGCTCCAACTTCGAGCCACACTCAAAAGCCGGTTTCTTAATGTTTTCAGCACTTGCAATTATTTTGTGCCGCCATCGTTTAAAGTGTCGGAAATTTGGTGCGGTAATTAAATGAAAATCAACGGCGACCAACGCCCGGACAAGCAGCCAACCAGCAAAAAAATATATATATGCAACTAATAATACGACATGTGGGACATAACGAATTATAAATTCCTTTTCCAGAAATAACAACATGTTTTCACGTAAAGAAACATTTAAGAACAATCATAAATACAATAAGAAAGTAATTGGAAAAAGTATTTTGAGGTTTATTTAACTAAACTTCAATGTCAGAATTTAAAAATAGTTTGAAAGAGTGTTGAAGTAGTTTCCAATAATAAGCTTATTACGATAAACAATAAATTTTAATGTAAAAATATGTTTATAAAACCGATATAAATAAATTATTTAATTATTTTACTCTTTAATTTCTGTGATGTATTACAACCGACAGAGAAAAACTAGCATTACCTTTAATGGCAAGAGTATCTCAATAAAAATAGCTTGCAACACAGGGAAAAGGAAACCTCTCGCCTAACGCAGCTGCAAATAAACTAGTTCAACATGTTGCTGGTTGTTGAACTACTTCCTCCCTCACCATCACCTCTTCGATATTGAAGTTTTTGTCTGTGCTGTAATCAAAATACTTGTGCCAATAAAAGCAACACAAGAATTGATATCAAAAGGAAGAGAGCTGAAGCACAAGTCGAAAAGTGAAACCATAACAAATCAAAGTCCTAATGAATATTGAGAGGCCACTAAAAGGAACGCGATGTGGCAGCAACAAACAACGAGCAACAGTAGCAACAGTAGCAACAAATTAATATAGAACAAATACACATAATAATAAATGCAATGTGGTACGATGAGTACCTAATAAAAGGGCCAACTTTTCCGAAAAAGGATAATGAAGTGGCTTCTATGGGGCGAGATGAGGAGGGGTTAAGGTTACGGGGTGGGGCTAAACGTACCTGGGTAACAACCCGCACAGACGACAATGGTAATAAAAATCGCATAAGTATCCACAGCAAAGACAACATCAGAACGAAATATTACAAGGGGGCCAAGAGGGGTGAAGTTGGCTCGTTAATTTGCAATAAAATCCGATTATAACCACAAAAATGCCCCCCATTGAAGATATATATCCAACTAAAGCCAAAAGTAAAAGCCGCGGCAAACCAAAACGAATACAAGCCTCAGATACAGGTGGAAATAAAAAGGCCGGAAGTAAGAGCCAACTTGTATCAATATCAATAAGTGTGTAGCAGTCTGCAACCCCCAACAAATCCCCTTCCCTCCGCCACTACCCCAACACCCAACACCCTTGCCACCTTGCAGCAGGTAAAGGGCTGTTCGTGAAGAGAGCCACATAAAACTTGCATTGATATTTAAGCCGTGCTATAAATAAGACGCCCTCAAGGCAACCAAATCCCACAAATTATAGCAGACAGGCCATGCCCCAAACGGGGTGGGTTTTCTTTTCGATTAAGGTCAGAACATAGCACCCAGTCTGCAGCAGATATAAAAAATAAATTGAGATACCATTCTGCATTTGCATAGAAGGGCGTGTCAATTTGCACCCTTTTCTAGTTGTAAGTTGCACCCAAATTATGTTTAATTTCAAAGTGGTATTCAAAATTTGGAAAACCAGGGCTGCGCAGCAAGAAATATTAATGTACAAAAATAAGATATTTGAATCATATTCGGTTAACAACTTTTTAATATATATTTTGTAGGCCAAACGTATTATTGCAAAGGATCTGAAAAGAAATACTATAGTATCTGTAAATAATCATGTCATAACCAAGTTAATCAATGAAATATTTTTATTAGAATTTAAATTTAATTGCCAAAAATATACACTTTTAAATATTAACTGTCTAAATGAAAAGCATTTTCGTTTATCTAAAACCAACTATCTTAAATACTTTCCAACCCTTCTCTAGGCATCTATAATGTAATTTAGACATTACTCAAAAGTTTCCCTGTAACTGTTCTCTGTTCTGTTCTGTTATGTTCTGATGTCTCTACCAAACTTTCAGTTAGTTATGACCGCAAAGCCCAAGGAATCCCCAAGACCATTGAGAGGACTCCAAAAAAAACCCCAAACCCTTCACAAAACAAATAAAAGTGTAAACACTGATTTGGCACGCGCCGCGTTGGGCGGTAATTTATGCAGAAATACCCCCCCCCAAAAAAGATGCGGAACAAGTCGATCCCCTAACCCCCTGCCCATCCTGCCCTCTCGAAAGGAAGGAGGGAAAACCCGTTGCCCAAACATGGTAATTACCTGAGTCCTTTTGGCAAAAATTCACGCATATAAACACGTATTTTGTGGGCAAAATGCTCGAGTGGAGTCGAGTCGATGTCTGGTAACTTTTTCTTTATCATTATAGCATAGAGACAGAGAGAGAAATAAAGAGCAAGAGAGATGGATAGAGAGAAAAGCCGTAACATGCATATGAATATGGCCTCGAGTCATGTCTGGCTGTCTGCCTGGATGCCTGTTTGTAGGTGTTATGGCCGGCTTCCGCAAGGACTTAACCGTTTTTGTAATGCATAATTTTATACGGCCAACAGACAAGTAAAAAAGAGACAGTATGAGAGAGTAAGAGAGAGAGAGGGAAAGTGGGATGCGGAGAGAGACACACATATGCATAAATAATGCGAGTATTTTCAACTTTTTCTGTTTGCATGCGGTGAAAATGTTGTGTATGAACAAATTATTTGTAATTATACGCATATTAAATGGCACGAAAAAGAGGAAAGCTAAAGAGTTATAAATGAAAGGTGAGAGCGAGAGAGACAGAGAGAGAGAGAGATATAAACATTAATGTTTATTAAATTAACCGTGTGGCAGTTTATTGACTTCGCTTAGAACACTTTTGGTCAAAAGCATTTACTATAATCATATCATAATTTCATAATATGCAACAATTTAGTTAATTTACCAGAGAGGTGAAAGAGATGGTAAGGGGCGTGGCTGTGTGGCTGAAATCTACCTTTTGGCTGGCTTTAAAATAGCCGTTAAATGCACAAAGGACACGCAAAGTTACCAGACACAGACACAAACACAACTGAAAGTCAAGTCTAGACCCTTTTGGGTAAGTAACAGCAGCCACAGCAGCCTTGCAAGTTACTATTTGGTAAGAGAATAAGAAATGACAGAGGGGAGAGAGTGAGAGGGACATCAGGTGAACGAGGGCAATCAGACGATAAACTTATAAATGTTGCAGACGCCGCAAAGAGGCAGCCATATAGTAATTATAGCTATGGGCCAAATTCTCAACAGAGACTTGGCCATAAGACTCCATACAGAAGTACGAGTATTTCAAAACCAAACCAGCCACAACTTGTCATCCTGCCAGGAAGCTTCACTGTATCCATAGAGTGTGAGTTGAGGGCAAATACGAGCATTCAGCCAGCCAGTCAGTTGAAAGGCCGCTTAACTCTTGGCAAAGTGTAGAAGCCGGTTATTTAACCAACATACCAACTTCCCAACTTGCCATTTACCATTTCAGGTGATTATTTAGTAATTTGATTTTATGGAACTTCGACATTAATGACAGCCAAATCAAAACGAAAATTGATCTTATACAAAATTTACATATTCCCGAAATTAAAGTTTTTTATACAAGTTAATTTAATAAATAGGAAATAACTTGAATTGAAAATTAAACAAAGAATAAATCGTAAAAGAACATAGTTCGTCTTTAGACTATAAATATTCGCAGAATGAGTTAAAAATTAAACAAAATAATTACTTTGAATATTTATATTTTTATAACACCTCTTAACTGCTTCTTAACTACTACTTTCCCAAAACCTATTGATAAGTCTGGCAATTGGAATTCCTGATCAAAGAGTGAGCAACGAATTATTTTCACCATAAGAAAATTATTATACACTTCATAAGCAGCCTTTGATGGGAGCTTAAAGTTTGATGATTACTTGACAGCCCTGGCCATAAGCTCTGCCAAGCAGAAGTTGAGCTTAGTTTTGAGTGACGTAATTTTATTTCTTTTATGTATGAGTCTTTTTGCGGTTTGTGTCGACAATTAAACATTCAACATGCAACATTTGACTCATGCAATCAAAAGAGACAACAAACAATCGACATTTGTAGAAGTAATTAAGCAAAAATCAAAGCCAAATCAAAGTGCATGGCAATTGTCGCAGATTGGGGCTTATCCGAACAGTGGCGGTGTTAAGGGGGGGAATTGGAGCTTCAGAGATAGTCATTAATTTGTAGCGCATTTAAAGCTGCTGGGCGGATTTTATGTTTATGTCATTGCGGAAGGAGAGACAGTGGCAACCCCCTAAAGGCAACTTGGCAAAAGCAAAGCCAAAAGCAAAGTCAAAACGATTATCTTAATTTAATTGTCTTTTATTTATGTCAGCCATGGCATTTATTTAGCCAAATGGATTTACTCGGCACAATACAAGCTACTGCATATTTATGGGCGGCTCCTACACTCTCTATACATATGTGTGTGTGTGTATATGTGATTGTGTGTGTGTGCGAGTGTGTGTGTGTCATTTAGAGCCGCCTTCTTCCGGCTGTCTGAGCCTGAACCTCGTAAATAAGCCTCATACGATAAACTGGCATTAGAAATTGACAAATTCAACTAGCCTAGCCACATATATTGCCATCCCTCATCCCTCATCTCTCATCCTCTCTCCTTCGTTTCGTTTTACCCCCTGAATCTTTTATGTAAATTTCATCTCGTATTCGCGCATTGTATTTCAATGCTTTGCCAATAATCATAAAAACTAATTAATGTACGTCATCGCCCGGTTTAGTTACAAGTGCGTTGCAAAACTTTTGGTCGTATAATTAACGTTCCAAGTTTGCCCAAGACCCTGTCACAGTCCCCAGCCCTTGCCCTTGTCCCTTCCCCATCCTTCTCTTGAGTTCTCCTCTTCTCTTGCCATACCCCTTAATGCGGCAACTTGATATGCGTCCCGTTGGCAGTCGTTTGTTTTTGCTTATTTTGCGCTCGATTAGCAGATAGCACTGAAATTAGTAAATGAAGCTGCAATCTGAAAGCCCATTTATTTTTTCTCAGTTTTTCTTATATTTGTTTCTTCCGTTTTTCCACACAAAACAATACACAAAAACAATAACAACGACGACAACAAAATTCTGGGGTTTGGCAATTGCAAAAACTTTTGGCTGCTTGTCTGCTTATGGCCATAATCAAATTGAAGAACATATTTTTTTTGGCCTTGTACACTGTAGGAAACAGTTAGCATTATGAGTCATTTAGGGTATTGGTTACGACTTTGGTGGTATTCCTGATAATTCAAGTAGAAATAAATTGTAAAGATGCTATCAAAACACACATAGGAAATGCTTAGCTAAAACTTAAAACAACTCAATTTCTAAGTAAAGAAAGGTTCTAATTATCGTTAAAGAAGAAATTAGGACTGTAAAATGTTAAGGTGAAAAAAAACATATGTCCTAACTAAGACTGAAAAATGATAAAAATCTTTTAAAAATGTTCACCTAACTTAATATGTAAACGAACATGAGATAAACTATGCTTCAAATCGGAAAAAAATTGTTGTATGGTATTATTATTAATTTAACATTTTAAGTGAGAACATCATTATTTAATTAGTTTAATTTAATTAAATATTTATCCGACATTCCATTCTTTTCAAGTTAAAATATTCTTTGAAGTCTTTGTGTATTGTCTCCTATGCGCCCAGATAATATTTGAAACATAATATTTGATTTTCCACTTGCTTTGACTTAATGCTTTTCCGGTCCAAGATAAAAGCCAATTAAACAACGTCACAGGACATTGAGCCCCAAGGATTCAAGGACGTCTGTTTGCCTGCTTAGCATGCCAGGCTTGCTGCAAATTCTGAGAGGATAATAATATATCAGCGGTCCGGACATGACAGTTTTTGCCGTTTATTGTGGATTTTAATTTGAGGCCAACATGACAAAAACATCGATAACAATTTTCGGACATCTTTCAAAAATTCAACCAACTTCGTCCCAGTTGGTTGCCCATTTCGAGTTGTAGTCACACACAAAAAAAGAAAGAGAAACGAGGAAAGAAAAAGGAAAATTTGGCGCGTGTTTGGACGGTCTTTCGTATGGTTGGGAAGTTCAGAGGGGAATCGAGGATGGGTTGTGGACACTGCTGGAGGTGGAAGTCGACATGTCAAAAAGAGAAAAATGTTTGACAAATAAACAGTTGCGAGGGCCCCAAATTGCCTGCAGTTATTGTTTTGGCTGCCTGCGACGTTGCTGAACCTTCGTTTATGATGTCTTTGGGCGCTTTTTGACCTTTTTTTTCGCCATAAACTTGTAGATATATATTTATTTATACACAAGTATATTTTTTTGTTATCACATCATTTTCTCAACATTTCTGACTACCTGTCGAATGTATTTCTGCCGTTTGTGAAAAATAAAAGTGAGCAGAAGTCGCTTCCAGGCAGGTTGCCACCATCGCCATCGCCATCACCATCAACCATCAACCATTTACCATCAGCAGCACAACTCTGGGTCCATCTTCATCTTGGCCGCGACAGGGGGTCGAGTATGGTTGTTGTTTTTTCGTATTTTTCCTGGCCGTTTGGGTCAGCAGCTACAATCGTCGCTGTCGTTAACTTATCTCGGGTCTACATCGGTTAAGGTGCTAATGTGACAGCTACTTTTACTGGGACACATCCACTTAAGTTGACTTCACGTCACTTCTCAACTCCGACTTGTCTTGACTTGGCTCATTAAGTCGCATTGCAAATATTTCATAATTCATTTTTATTTTAGCCGAAAAGTCATTTATTTTACAGCTCGTCACCTGCGGTGGAGAGAACATAGTCTGTCAATAATGGAACTCCTTTAATATCGAACTCATTGATATATTGCTTGGAAGAATTATTGATATGAGCAAATTTAATGTGATGCAAATGATTAGAAAATTAATTGTTGCAATTAAGCATTTAAATCCTATTTGAATTTATTGAATGTCATTGGTAAAATGGAAAAAGTGTGTTTTGTCAAATAATATTGATTCAAAGCGAGATGAAAACTAAATTTATACAACTGAAAATTTATTTGAAAATTATTTGTTGCAGGCAGACAATTAAAGCTTGTTATTGGCATACCTCGATTGGTATTATTAACAATTGTATTAAGAAATCCATTGCTTGAGTAAAACATTATTTCTAAGGAAATTGATAAATAATACTTTAATTATTTAATTTAAAAATCATCCCAGCCCAAAATGTTTAAAAAATGTCAATTCTCGGACACGTTTGGCTTTATTCATAAGAAAAGTGATTTGGAAAGTGAAAAATATGCAACTAATTTTCACTTTTATATTACCAAAACAAACAAATCAATAGCTAACAATGATATACACAACAGCAACAACGACACAAACACAGAACAAACACGACCTGCATAAATTTTAGGGCCAAAAATGAAGAGAAAAAATCTTAATCAACGTTGAGCCTACAAATGAAAACATAATTCAGACGATAGATTTGCATAAAACATGGTGTTGCAGTCAAATAAATTTCATTTCAAGCCGAACATCAATAAACTAGGCAACTAACGAGAGATAACTTTATAATTTATAAGCTCGACAAATTTATATACACTGGCCATTTGCACGGGGTTGATAAACACAAGGCATGGCCAATGCCCAGATACGGATACATTAAACCAATTGGCAGATACTTTTCAATCTTTGGCAACTGCAACTACATTTTGCTGGCATTAAATATATCTCAAGTGCCAAATCGTTTTGGCCAAATTATTTGTCACTAAAAGCCATGGCTAAAAACCAGCCACAGTGATGGGAGGAGGGCTAGTGTTGCAGTATTGAACTTTCGAATCTAACGTGCCACCGTGCAACAAATACCTGACACATAGACTATCTAACATATATTATGTGGAGCCTGGTACTGTGTGGGTTTTCTATCTAGACTTCTGCATATGAATTTAGCCCGACAACTGGTTTCTATGCCTAGTACCCTATAATAAATGTTTGAAAACTTAGTAGGCTAGAATATACTATAACTTTATTAATTAAGAATAGTTTAAGGGACACAGAAAATAATGAGAATATTAATCTGAGTATAATAGTCAATTTTATTTTAAATAAAGACCAATTCTTAATAAATATTTGTAATTATCTTAATATCTAAGCTCCACTTTCTTTACAGTTCTTAGTAGTTTTTCACGAGGTATCTGTAGGCTATGCATTTGCTGAGATTTCCATTTATTCTTTTTTGGGTTATCCATGCAGTCGCAGTTGGAGTCAAAGTTGTAGTCGGACTTAAAGTCAGAGTCAGAGTCGCAGCTATCTACATAATTAATGCATGTCTGAGGCCACACGAAACATGCAAACGCTGACATATTGACCCAATATCTAGGCAAAGGGCTTGACATTTTGTGGAAACCGAAAACAAAACGATATCACAGTAAAAACGAGAAACATCGCGTGCCAAAAAGCCACAGAGACGTTTATACAAAATTTATGCCTCTGCAACTCAGGCAAATAATTAAAACGAATCAGAGAAAAAGAAAGAAAGAAAAACACTATACAAAAATTATAAATCCAAATAATTATGAACAGAAAATGACTCCAAGTAGGCAGAGATAGTTTATGTAATGCAGGCAGTAAGAGAAAGAAAGAGGGGGATAAATGGGGAGATATGCATGAAAATGACACAAGACAGCAAATATCTTTTGGCCTGTGATTAATGATAGGTCGTGCGGTCTCGAACAGAAATATATTTGTTTTAAATTTGTTATTAATTTATGTGAGCCACAGAAAAAAGAAACGTTTTTTTTTAAGTTATAGTATACGATTACAAGCACCGCAGAGATTTTTAATTGGATGCCTATCTAAAGTAGTATGGGGAAAAGAGAAGTGTAGAGAAAGATGAATTAATTATTATAGAGGAGAGGTGGGTGTTGCTGTAGGCATAAGTTAGACACGAGAAACATTTAAAAATAAAAATAGAAATTTGACAAAACAACGCTGCAGAAACTTTGGATATATAACCATGATCCCTGAAGATCATATATATAAAGGAAAGGCACAGGAGAATATAATTAAATCTAATATCATAAGTATATAATGGCATTTAAAAAAATAAACATGTACTTTTGTATTTCCCACAAAGATCAAATTATGAAAATGTGGAAAAACAACTTAAAGAATTGAGTTTGGAAAAGGAAAAGTTTGATAACTTCCAAGAAATAAATATTTATATCCAAAGTATCTTCGTCGTCTCTGATGTCACAATGTTCTTATTGATACCATAAACCACCCAATGTCTACAGACCGTATAACTCATTTCCAGTTATCAAGAGAATTATCATACTAAAAACTAACAAATCAGCATGGAATGTAATCATAAATTATCTAATGTACGAGTATAAAATGCCATCAATTATAACATATGCAGGAATTTATTATGGCAGCTGAAAGCACAATTGATAATTGCTGTCGTCTGGTTTTTCCATCATTCATTTTACTCATTTCCCTCTCTGGGATACCAATTAAAACGGTTCTATGCTGTATTCTAAATTGTGTATATATGCTTTCTGTTGGATTTTATGATTTTGATTACGATTTCGGCGCCTCAGCAAACGACTTGGACGAACAATAAAAAAAAAAACTCAATGTAAATAATCCAAAGGCAAAACAAATCGAGCTAAAAACTCAATTTAAATTTGAAATCAATTTTTCAACAGAGTTGTTTTCGGGCCGTGCTTGTGACACCTCAATAAAAATCCAAAAGACCAAGCAAAACCCAGTGGGGAGGAAGCTCTGGCGCCACTCGATGACCCGAACCTCGCCAATGGCTGGACAAGATGCGATGCGCATGCATAAGTTAAGAGATTCCATCAGAAACAAAATCAAACTGACCCCCCGTGGTATAAAAATTAAAATTTTATTTGTTTAGCGAACAGCGTGACAACAACAACAACAATACCATAACAATAACTGCGACAGGTACCGGAATAAAGTCGACTCCGGGTCAAGAGCTGGAGGCTCCACTCGATATTTGCCCATTGGCGCATTAATCAAAATTGTAATACAAGCTCAATAACAAACAATCTAACACTTTCGAATATTCCAGCCCGAAGATCAACTCCAACTCCAACTTCAAGTTGATTCGGTGTCGAAAACAAATCCAATTAATAAAATCAACATTGTAGCTATAGAATAGTCGCTTGGGAGATTTAAATATCACAAGTGGAAGTCAACTGCCCACGCTGTGAATTTGTTTATTCTTATTTTGGTTCGCAAATTTATTAAATTATGCTTTATATTTTACCTTTTCAGTCGATATTAATGCAAATCGACTGAAAATTTTAGAGTAACTGCAAATATTTGTGGCATTTATAAAGTTTTTATTTGACTGAATGAAGAAAACGTCAATCAATTTCATCAAGAATTTATTGTTATTATTATTCATTGAATAATGTATTGGAATCATTTACAATACTATAATTCATTTATTTACATTCAATACTTTTTGTTAGAATTTATTTACGAATATTAGCTTATAAAAATATGTTTGCAATTAAATACGTTTCTTTTATATTTCCTCTCATCTCTATTAGTCAGTTTACTTTTATGTTTGATTTTGTTAGGGTATTTCATTTTGGTTTAAACCTCATGCAAGATACAAGACTTGTTTGCTACCATATTTGGTTAAATTGTTATCGCTTATTTTATAAACTTGGCTAAAATATTTAAATCATTAAGCAGTCAAATATGTTAGTGTCACAAAAGTAAATTAATAAAATTGAGCGGAATGTTGATTAATTTAAGGAAACGCACATGGCCACACACATATACACACACATATTCACATACACCTAAACACACACAAACACACACACACGAAGCCAAGCAGAGGCAATTGGTTGGGCAAAGTTGAGCGTCGCGGGTTAATTACCATGTCAAATTCAAACAAAAACAACAGCAGCAGCAGCAGCACAAGCAGCAAGAAAAGGTAGTTTATCATTACAACAACAATAACAATAGCAGTTAAAACAGCAGCAGCAACAACAACAGAAATAATAGGCTGCCAAAAAGGTAGAAGCGGCAGTCAGGTAGACATTCAGTTAGTACGTCAGTAGGTGGCAGGTAAAGGTCTAAGTAAAACCTTTTCTTATCATAATTACGCACAAAACGACGCATACACAGAAGGGCTGGGAAACAGGGGGCATTGAATGACAGGGGAGTGAGTGAGAGGGAGAGTAAGAGAGAGAGAGAGAGAGAGAGCGAGGCAAGTCTGCGGCGACAAATGCAAATGCCCAATTGGGTCGACTTCAACGGAAGTCAAGAGCTGCTCAAAATGTAGGCGGCACCCCGTATCGCAGCTGTGGCCCTGGTAGGCGTGGCACATTCCCCCCCGCTCTACCTCCACCCCTCAGAAAACAGTAACCTCTTGTTGCAAGAGCCCACGCTTGGCTGGCATTTCGCGTACTTAAACAGACGTCCATTTATAATCGACGGGTCAGCCGTGCAGACAGGCCACACTTACGAGTACACATGAGTGTCCGATGTCCGACGTCCAAAAGTCCCGGGACTCGAGAGTCCCCGTATTATAATGAAATTATGCATACAAAACATCGCCCATATATCAAATGAAGGCACTGCGCATCGTCGCAAGTGACGCCGCGTATTAAAATAATGACTTAATTTCGTTTATGCATGCGTCCATTCAAGTTTATCCCATCCTAGCCTATCCATCTGTCTGTCTGTCTGTCTATCTGTCTAGTCATTTCATCATACATACTCTAGGAACTACAAGTAGTCCCAGGCGCACTCACACTCCTCGCAGTTGCATTTGAGTTGGCGCGTTAATTGCTATTTGGACCTCGTCGACATGGACCCCATTGCGTTATCAGCACAAAATATTCCCCATTTGATATTATGCATGACAATTGTGCTTATAGAATGGCGCATAATCAGGCAGCAAATGCCTTATGAATGACAGACGCTTACGCAATCTAGAGAGAGAGGATAAGAGCAGTTATGAACGAGGGTTGGACTAAGATAGATTGTATATAGACAGCTACAAATGTCCAGATACTTAGCTAAGATCTAAAGGATAAACAGTAACAAATACGAAGTACGAGCAAACATAGCTGAGTCATTTCTAGATTAATTGCACTAATGTTTAACCCTATAACCAGATATATATAACTAAGAGATAACTAGAAAAATGTTTACAAGAGTTTATCTACACTAGGACCCCAAATAAGTATAGAACAACACTTTAAACTTGACTCTGAGTCCCTTAAATTTTTAAAACCGGTCATTACATAAGTGTAACAAAAATTAAGTTGTTAAGTTGACTTGTTAAGTTGCCAGTCCATAAGTCCAAAGGGTTTTCAGGCTTCATATATATCTTTGTCAAAACTTAAAGGATTTTCATTTTAATCATGCTTTGATCAAAAAATAGATTGTACATTTAAAATGTAGTGGTTTTCAATTATTGCTTTATTCAACGTTTTCTAAATCGATATTTCTACATTTAAATCGCTAAAGAATTACTTCGTAAACTTTCTGTACTATTATACATGTATACCAATTATATTTAGTTACGATAGTTAGCCATTTAGTTACAAGCTAAGGTAGAAAAATTCATTAACTGCAACGGAATGCTAACAAAAACTAGTTCATAATATCAACTTGGTTTGACACAGTTTGATCTACCGTAATGCAACTGCCTTGAGGGCAAAATTCGAATCAGACCAGATCCGACAGACAGAAAAGAACAGAAGAGAACTGAATGGAATAACAGAGAATACACAAAAGAAGAAGTCCAAGTAGAAGAAGATTGTCTGTTGTCACTTTTGGTATGGTTGACCCATTTCATGATGATTATCATCATTCAACTCGGTCATTGTTAGCGCTCAAACTTAACTCAAATTCACTCGTATTTTGTTAGTCAGTCTGTCAGTCTGACAGTCTGTCAGTTGGTTGGTTGGTTGAGCTTCGGCACACTCAACTGACAGCTGTCATAATTAATTTTGACGTCTTGTGGTAATTAAATATTCTCTCTCATCTAGTGTACAGGTAGATTCTAGATTCTTTAAGAGTTTTGTATTTCATGCAATGCCAGCTTTGATTAGCTCTATATATCAAGTGCTTAAAGTTGAGACTCATTACATAACAAGAACTACAGGAACAACAACAAGTTAATAAAACATGGTAGCAGTTGGGGTAGGCAATTTTGTAGTATGAGCCACAAATTGAAATTACTGACGAACGTCCGTTAACAGCTCCTTTTTCTTTTGGCTGCCCACACAAAATGGTTTTTACTTAAAGACCTAAACACTATAGCTATAGAAAGAGGCCAGGGACTGGGGCTGGAACTGGGCCTGGGCTTGGGTCTGGGTCTGGAACTCATCCTACTAACCACAATGCATTGTTTGAAGTCAACGGATGGGCACTCCGGCTGTGCGGTTCATATGCACGCGGCCGGAAACGACCTTGGCACGTTATCGTCGACTTTTCATCACTTTCATATTCATACAATTTTCGAACCAGGCACAGAACATTCTGTTGGAGGGGGAGTAACGAGTGAATTGGAGGTAGAGGGCAGCTATGAATATCTGCCCCGTGTCCTGGCCATCGTTGGCCAGTTGCCTGCCTGATGCCTGCCCTTGTTTGAGTCAGGGCTATCTGTGTCGGAAAATCTCAACTACACAAACATACGTTATGAGTTTTCTTTGTTACACTGGCCGCATTCTATGTACAGAGCGAAATTGAGGGCAAGGGGAGTACCACCGAGGGGTGTACTGTTTTCGGGTGCACAATTTCACTTAAATCAGCTCAAATTTCATATTTTGCTTTGACAGTTGCTGGCAAAAACACAACCGAGGACTATGTAACAGTTTGCCACACAATTGACAGTTAAGTGAAGTTTCGAAAATATATAATACAAAAGAAACCACTTGAAATTTCAATCAAAATAATCTACTAGCTATCCAAAATAATACTAAATTCTAAGTTGAAATCTACAATAAATTTGGATATTAAAATAATAGAGATTTGAAAACTAATATAATAATTTATAGAAAACTAAAAATGAAGTTCTTTTAATTTTAAAGTTAAATAAGTATGAATGTCATCAGTGAACATAGCAACATTCTTTTAACGAATGTTATCTGTTGAAAGTTACCTTTAGAATTTCGTTTGAACGTACATTGAAAGGAATGTAATTCCTATTTAATTGATATCTTCCATTTTGTGGTCACACTAAATCTGACCTTTTCATGTTTTCGCCTTCACTTCCTAATGCTTTGATGCTGTACATTTGCTTCGAATATTTTAACAAAAATAGTTAAAATATTTCAACTTGACCACAATTAAAATGCCATTGAATATTTGTAACATGAGTTTTTGCATTGCTTTTCAGGTTAGAGTTGGGAGAACTAACGATGGTAAACCACAAAACTGTTTCACCATCTAAGCTTATACAATATGGGAAGTGGGGGGAACTCTAGGGAGTAGTACCTGTAGCTTATAGTAGTTACTTTTAACTGTCGGCAGTTAGGCAAACAGTTATTGCGCTTAGTACTCGCCCATTAGAATGACAGTGTTGTCCCAAAAAAGCAACAACTTGTCATTAGACAAATTCAATTTAATGCTGGGACACACTAACAGCAACAGTAATACCAACAGCAACAGCAACAACAACAGCAACAACAACAACAACAACTGGCGACCACAACATTTTTTGGTGGGGTGCTACCATACAAATTCTATTTAATTTGAAGCCCAACTCCCGTCCTCATCGTTGTCCCCACCGCAGACATGGAAAACTCTATCTAATGTGCACATTGGCACGTTCACTTTGTTGACACAACTGTACATAGAAGCGCAGGTTGAGGAAGGCTCTGGCATGGTCTCAAAGGTGGAGGGTGAGGGGGAGGGGGTCGTAGGGGTAGTCACAGCATGGTGAAGTTTATTTCGAGTGGAATCGCCGCTTTGTCGTATCTCAAAGGACATTACAATGCAGATAGACCAGGACGAGTGAGTGACTGGAACGACACAGCCAATGGAGATGGAAAACTGGCAAGGGCAACACAATATACACACACATACACACAGTGGTGTCAGATGTGGCATAAAGTTGTAAAAAGATACTATGTATGCCGCTGAATGTTTTTTGTTATTATTATTTAAATAATATATTTATTTATGTATTTATTTATTAATTTATTTATTTTTTTAAATTATTTATTTTTAATCAATTATTTATTTATGTATTTATTTATTTATATATTTATTTATTTATGTATTTATTTATTTACTTATTTATTTATTTATATATTTATTTCATTATTTACATATTTATTTATATATTATGTATTTTATTTATTAATTTATGTCTTCTTTCGTATTTATTTATTATTTGTATTATTTGAATGTATCTTAATCTTCTTTTTGATCTATTCTTCTCTGTTTATATTGAATATTCAGACTAAATTAATAAGATGAATGTATCTTAAAGTGTGCCTTGGCTCACTTAAGCTAGTTATGTATATTTGATTCTATTTAAAATATATTTTGAATCAGTGTGCGGCCATGAGGTTGTCGTGGCACTCGAGTGTTGCTCAAGCTGACGGCTCTTGGTGGCGTCTCCTTTTTGGTTCAGTTAGTGGCATTGTCACGACTTCTTAATGTTATTTTATCAAAGGCGAGTCGCGGACTCGGCAACCACCAAATAGGGAGAGGGAGTCAAAGAAAGAGCGAGAGCGTAAGAGGAGGCGTATGTGGTGCACACGTGTGTGGCAGCCGCACAACGCTGCGTATACGTGATGGGGTTATTATTGTAGCTGTCATTCTTGTAAATGTTGTTCTTGTTGTACCAATTGTTGTACTCCACACTTTTGTTGTTGTAGCCGTGTTTCGTTGTGTTCGATATGTTTATATTTGTTGTGCGGTTTCTCGTGGCCCTTTAACATGTGCGTTACGTTTACATTACACACAAACACCCACAACACACACATGCACATTCACATTAATACGACTTCATAATGTGTGTGTGCGCGCAAAAGTGTGGATGGGTGTGTGACAAGCGTGTTCGTATCAAACGACATTTGGCGAAAATTTTATGGCGCATACCCAAAAATTGTTGGAACCCTCCAAGTTCGCCACCCTTCCATGTTCTCTCAAACAGAGATACAAAAAAAAAACCCTCTACGCCCGTTTTGTGTATCTTCTTTTTATTATGCGATTTGTTCAACTTCATTTTATTGCACACACTCAGACCCCTTCCAAGCACATCTGATGTGAAATCGTATTGGTGTATTTAAAATTTAATAGCAAACATTTTTATGCGCAATCGATCGAAAGGTTTCATTACATTTTAATGAAATGGTCCAAAGACATCGGCCTCGTTCGATGTGGGCCTAGTCCTCCCACTTTGAACTCAGTCGAATGTGGTTAAGTGCAGGTAGATAGCTACTTGAGATGCTGTGTCCCATTTAACAGACAGACAGACAGACAGACAGGCAGAGAGAGAGAAAGAAAGAGAAAGAGATGGCTGCGTGACACGAAACAAATTGTGGCAAGATTGAGTTGAATTTAATACATTTGTGAGTTGAAAGTAAGTGTTATTCTTAAATTCTTAAGCCTACAAACACAATTCCCTTCAATAACACACCTCGTGACCAGACTCGTTGCCATCTCTAGCATTTATGTAAGGCACCTGCAGGAATATATGTGATTTTATTGCACTTAAAGCGAGTTATTTGGAACAATTCTTTGAAAATGCCATTACTATAAAAAAAATCTCAGACATTCGTCCCGCAGTTTTATTGTAAGCTCCCTTTCAGTCAGCTGTATATTGTTGTCAGTGAGGAAAACCTATTAAAAACTTTTACTAAAGCTCATTTTCATTCATCAGTTGAACATTGAAATCAGGACATGCAATAGCTGCAGAAGCACTCAGCAAACCGACGACGTGTCCTTAACAAAGTCATAACCAGAACCTTGACATGTCATTCAATTTAGAATCCTTGCAGTTTCTTTTAACTGAAACCCTCTGGCACTTTCCCATTTCCACTTAAACATTCAACTAAATGCGCTATTCAAACATCATTTAGCCTGACATAAATTTCATATACAAATACAGATAAATATCCATATACTTCTATATGTTCATGTATATGTAAAGAGTACATAAAGTTGACATACATTTTATATGTTACTCCAATACATATGTGCCATTGGTGGGCCTACAACTTATGCCTCTTCCCTGTTCCTGTTGTCCTGCGTCCCTTCTCATTGCTTTCCCACTGGCAGCAGCTGCCAATTCGCATAAATGTCACGTACGTCAGTTTGTCATTTGTGTAAAAGATGCAGCCGCCAACGGGAACGCTACTGCACTTGAGTCCTTCTGTAAAGTGCGGCGTACAAAGTGTTGGATAAAAGTAAAAGACCAAAAGATACCGTAGGACCAAACGACAGTAAATGATCAGAGTCTGGGATCATCATAGAGTAGTTCCAGACTTAACATAAACTTTCTTACGTATACGTTATAATTTTAAATTCAACTGTTCACACTTCATAGTATCAACTGTTATGATTGTTTAAATTTAAGCTACCCATTTTACACATATCAATGCTTACAAGGTATATAAAAAAATAGCAGCCACCCACCCACATACACAGAAATGAGTTTGAGGCGTATGAATAACGCATACGCACTGTGAGCTGCAAACTTTTCAAACAGTTCAAATTGGTGGCGTGCAGCACACAAGCGACTAATTAAAATTTTATAACGCCCAACTCAGCAAAAAGATGTTGTGTATGATGTGTGTATGTCTGCATATGTGTGTGTGTGTGTGTGGCAAATTCATAACAATTTTGTCAAAATGCTTTCCAGCTACTTAAATATTAAATGAGTTGACATATTTGGCCAGACTTAAATATCAGTCGAGGCATTTACACAAGAACTTTTGCTTAAGATGGTATTAACTTTATTAAGAGAGAAACTCTTTAAGAGATACAATTCAATATTTGATGAGTTTATCTGAATTTCTCTAATTACCTTCAAGTTAATATTTAATTTTCATTTTGTTTTATAAATCAATCTATCAACAAATAATTAATAACAATGAAGTACACAAATACAATTAATTATAGTCGCTATTTATAAATGATAATTTCACATTAATAATCACATTTTTGTTAACATTTTCTTAAGAAGTTTATAAATAAATGTTGACGTCAAGCTAAAACACGAGCATGGCAAATAATTAGGCCAAGTTCATCCCAAATGTAGGGAATGCCCTTTGAAATTGAATGTGGGCTACTTGTCAAGCACACATTTTATTATAAGATAAGACAAGATGAAAAGGTCTAAGAGTCAGTCTAAATATATATCTACCTTGTATTTATTATTAAAAGAAAATGTAAAAATACCTACACAAAGGTATCATGGTCCACCGCCACATTTGCACGGATTTCGGATTTTTATTGGTTCGTTTTTTTATCAAATTTCAAAGCTCATTACACTTTATGTCGGTGGCTTAAGCCGTGTTGCCGCCGCTGTTATCGATGTGACGCATTAAACGGCCTATAAACGGCGATGTCGCCGCTTCAATTGACAATTATGTTAAACAAAGTTATTAAATTACGCAAAAATAAGGCAACCAAGCGCGCCAAGTCAATGGGATTACACATACGCACCGTCAGCCAAACGCCAAGCGACAAATCAATAGACTGACAACACTGAGTCGGGGGTATCCATAAAGAGACTCAGGTGTCTGTTGTTATGTGTGTGTTGAGAAGGGGGGAAGGGAAGAAGAGAACTCTCTCTAAACCAAGCAAATTGCATGCTGAAAATTTCCATTTAGCATAAAACTCGTGCTATTATCACGCCAGAGTTTTCGAGGGGAAAAACAAAAATTACGCCACTCGGCACACTACACACTAAAATATGCAGAGGGACAGACGACATCAGGCAGAAGCGGGAAGCGGGGGAGGAGAAGGCAGTAGGAGTGGACCCAGTAGACGTTTTTTTAATGTACCACGACGGTGGCACAAAAGAATGTCTGCCCCATTGCCATAGACATCATAAAAATTCGTTAAAAAAAATAAAACGCACGCCACAACAAAAGGCAGCAGAAGCAACAGCAACAGCAACAGCAGCTAAAGGAAGAAGGAGAAGCAGGCAGTCAGTCGACTTCCGTAAAACTTAAGCTCTCTGTGCTGTGAACAGGAGCAAAAGCCAGCAGCAGGAGCAGGAGAAGAAGCTGAGGCTAACACTGAAGGTGATACGAAACCAGAAGGCTGCACGTTTACCGGCATTTTTGTATTACGCATACGCCACCGTATCGTACGTACATTTTGGGGAGCAGCATTGTTTTGGCCATATTTACTCTTGGCTGTCTGCTCTTGGCCTAAGGGAGCTTGTTGTGGCGGGCGCCATAAGTAACAAATTTTATAAATTATTTAAATTTTTATTCATGCAACGCTGTAAAGTTAAGCCCGCTGACAGTTAGCTAGTTTGGCCCCATAACAACAACAGCAACAACAATGAGAATATAAAAAAACAGCAACGACAACTCACAAATTTTCTCCAGCCGCTTTTATTCATAATTTTTATATTTTTGGCTGTTGCTTTCGGCCATATGACCTTGACTTGCTGGCTTTTAAATATTGATAGCGGACGACCTTTGATCTAAGCCCAGGACCACCAAGTCGAGACCAAAGGAAGTAAAGAAAAAACTTAGCCTCAACCTGTGCTTATGCAAATGTGGCGCTAACCGAAGGAGAACTCAAAAAATATTATGCCTAATAAAATGTTACGACTCAGTGACGTTTTTTGTAGAGCATTGCAGTGTTTATATTCCTCATATACCCTATCAATAAGATAACATTTTCTTATAGTTAATCTGTCCATACAGAGTAACTAAATCTAAATAAATTAGTTGCTTGTAGGATTTTATTAATCCAAGAAAGTATAAATAACATTTCTTTAAATAAATATTAATTTAAATTTCGAAAGAACTGCAAACACTAGGTATCTCTTAGTCGACTTTCAACTGAAAAGCTCTCTTCATATTCATTTTTTTCTTTCATATACATATTCGCATGATTTATAAGCAGCTGGAAAGACACAATAAAAAAGAATGTCGCAGTTTTATGAGTCCCGGCAAATGGTCATAAAATGCGTCATGGCACATATGAGAAAATATAAATAAATCGAACGATTATTGACAATTATAATGATATATGATGCATTCTTAAAACTCATAAATTGAGCAACCAAAGGCCGGGCAAGTATATTAGTAGAGTGCTGAAAAGAGAAAAAAAAGAGGAACTGGAGCAATGTCGCATTTCCTTGTGGGTCACTTCTTAAGTGGGTGAAATCTGATCAGAGCTGAGGATTTTGCAAAATGGCATGAAAATGTTATGAAGCGGATACGCAATAAAATGATAATTTATTGAATTTAAAGTAGCTTTTAAGTGTGGAAAATTGCTATCGTTTTCATAAGATATCATAAAATGTCATTTAAAGTGTGGTTGATGCTATTTAAATTTAAATTAAAGCTTGAATAAAACCAATTTGAATACTTACAAAAACATAACTGTTCTGGTTTATTTGTGCAGCTTATTAAAAGCTCATTAAATAGACTCAAAATTGCCTTAATCCAGTTCAACTAAGTAGTGTATAGTTTGGAGAGATGCTTAATTTAGCATTCTCTAAGCTTACGGCAATTGTGTTTTCTTTGCCTCTACTCATTCCCTCTCCTCTCCAACTCTAAAGGAAAATGTCTAAACGAAAACCGTAATCCAAGTCTTCTCTGGGTAACATTCCCGTAACATTGCTCGGCTAATTATCAATTTAGTGCAATTTGTTTCACTTCAATTCAGCTGCAGTTTGAACAAACGAATATGTATCCAAGTACTTATGAGTGTATTCACTCAACGGCACAGTTTGCTATGATTTAACAGCCTTAATTTGTTCTCATATTTATGTGCGTTGTGTGCTTGCTTTTTAAACTATTAAAAACTTGAGTTGTCTGCCACAAATATAGCAACATCATCAACTGCTTAATGCTCGATGCAAAATAAACAATTTTCATTCTTCAGAGTCATTTGTTGCAGTCGTCTGTCTGTACTCTGGAAACTATGTTGTTCTTCTTCTTTGTCCTTGACGACTGGCAGCACAAACTGTTTGTTAATAAATTAAATGTTTAATTTACTGGTAATTATGGCTAACAACTTGCTGTTTATCTGTCTTTCAGTATCTCTCACTCTGTTTCCCTTTTTGTCTCAGCTTCTACAAATGTTAATGGATCATCAAAGAACTTTATAGACACACTTTACTTTAACTACATAAAAACATATAATAATTACTGTAACTTTCCATAAAAGTTAAAGAAAATCAAAAATCGCCAATTTAACAGACAGGTTAATACAAAGAAATTAATTTTAATTTCAAATAAATAACAAAAACAGTTGCATTTAAAATTTTAAATAACATTATGTTAAGAAAACTTAAAGTGAAAACTGAAATGATAAAGCTATGATAATAAACATTTTTAAAGTATAGTTCTACTTTTATTTAATGTTTTTTAACTTTGTCATATTGAACTTAGTTTCATGACGAACTTTAATGCATATTAAAATAATTTGGTATTTAACCTTACCTTTTAATAACTTAGTTTTCCTGGGAAAAGAGTATATAAAATCAGTATAATGATATGAATCTTGTTCAGGTTGAATGTGATAATACCGCAACAGGCGGTGGCAATGTTGGCGACGCATTTAAAGTTTGTAGGACATAAAGTGAAATTTATGCATTTGTTTATGTCACATTTATGCAAACCAATGACAACAATAAAAATATTCGCATATGCCACTGACAGACTTTTTAATAAACTTGCGAGTTATTTTTGCTTTTTTCTTTTTTTGTTTGTATTTGTTGGTCTCAGTTAAAATTGTTGTTGTACTTTATATGGAGCTTAATTGCAACGTTTTTCATCGCTGGTTAACCCAATTGTGACCGTAAATTTATGAAAAATTTATTGTCTGAAAACAAATAAATAAAAAGTATGTAGAATTATAATAAAGCATGCAATAAAAATAAAATAAAAAACCTTCACTGTGCGTTTGGACATTTGGTAGATAATTTAAATCAATTGCTGAGAAGTGCAATTAGCAGCAAAAGATAAAAATAAATTAAAAAACCGACTCTCGACTGCAAAACAAATGACCCAAAAGGCCACACACAAATCCACAAAAATAAAGAACACGGCTCTAGTAACAGCCATTATGGCCGAGCTTATAGAGTACATATATATTAATGGTGCTGGCTCCATAAATTATGGCGCATTTACTTAGCCAGATAGATAGAAAAAAGCCAAACGTTACGAGTCGATAAATGATTGCGGTCGAGCCTTGAATCCTTTAATTTGAACCCTGAAAACGAAGCTTCTGCAGATGCAGCCGCATCCGCAGTTGAAGCTACCAAGTCAAAAGCACATTTCACAAATGTCGAAAGCAAATAGAAACAAGAAGGAATGATTTAGTTTGAATTGTTCGACGAGAAGTTACTCTATATAGAATCCACCTATCCACTTCACATTTTAGTTTATGCCCTCTATAAAATACTCAGAATAATAATCATCAAACAATACACACAACATTGCCTTTATTTTAATAAAAGAGTTTCAATCTAATTTCTAGCTACAAAAAAGCTGATTGAAATTGTCAACAATTGCTGCTGATATTTAAGTATTTTCTAAATACTCATTAAAGCTATCCTGTTTTAGTTCTTATAGAAAATTCTACAAGTTGCTGCAAGACCACCTACCCAATTACAATGCCTACAGGGTATATAGAAAATAAAATAAACCTAACTAAAAAAAAAAAGTAAAAGCCAAAACACACATTAAAATGCATGTGTGTAGTCTGGAGAAATATGGCCATAGCAAATTGCTGACTGTGCCAGAGTTGAAAACTTAAAAATTGCTCGGTACCCTTGTCCTGGTCGAGTCCAAGTCCTAGTTCCCTTTTCCCTGTTCGCTGTTCCCGGCCAGCCTTACCAGACCAAACAGCCTCTGCCTCAGTCTCAGCCGGGTTTTAAGTAAAGAGCAGCAAAACGCAAATATCATCGAATGGAATATAATTTATGTGCTCCATTTGCAGTCGGCAGCTCGACAGTCGCACACATATGCTACGTACCCATACGGGACAGGAACCCAAACCCAAACCCAGACCGTGTATACCCAGGGATTGAGAGAGAGAGAGAGAAGAGTTGACTCCTTTCCCGTCCATTCGTTTGGTCATTTAGGGCATTTTTGCATATGGGATACCGCTGCCAACAGTTGCCGCAGTTAGCAATTCCCCAGTCGCGTTCTGTTTCCACATTTCTTTTCACATTTTTTTGTTATTTATTTTTTTCTCGTTTTTTTTTCAACTCTCTGGCAAGGTTGCGCCTTCGACCCATAAATATCCGTTGGTTAGTTCTTGAACCCTTTGGTAGTTTGAGAGAGTTTTTCGTTTTTTTGTATTTGCCAAATTAAATCGTTAAATGCTTGTTAAAAACTTTGACTGCCATTTCTATATCTGTTTGTATATGTATTGGTATCTGTATCTGTATCCAGACACACGTATCTCTCCTACAAATATAGGTGTATCTGTATCCGTATCTTTGGCTGGGTTTCTGGGTAACTCGCAATCGCTTATGATTTATGTCTGCGCTTGTTTTGTAGTCTCTTCGACTACGGGCACTGGGCACAGGTTGCCTTTGAAGCACGTTAACGTAAATAAGGCAATCCCCAAACATGGCCCAAAAAAGGGTTACGTTTTTATGAGGTTTCACTGCCCTAAGGCCCCGCAACCAACAATAAATTAAATTCAAAGGAATTAAACTAAACTTTGCTCCGTTTAGTCATCAATGAGTCAATAAGTCACTAAAATTGATGGATCGATTATATAAATACTGTTTCTATAATCCCTGAATTCGATGGGTTCTGCTTCTGCCCACCTTTAGTTAAACACTGTTTTTTTAAAAAGACTTTTGATCACATTCCCTCATTAGCCTATTGTTTCTTTAATTGACCCAATAAGCAGTCAATAGTCTATAACAAAAAAACTAATTATAGATACGCCTCTCATAGTTATTTTGATCAATTGCCTATAACGAATTTTGTGAAGTATCTTTTTGTTCAGTAACATTCCCGCACATTATTTAATTGATCCACCTGCATGTTAAATTCCAGCCCAAAAAAATGGAAAAAATGGAAAAAGATACAGAAATATGCAACGCACATGGCATCTATCAAACTGCGCATGATTAACGCCTCCCTTGTTTTCCTCGATTAATACATCAAGATGTATTTTTTTTTTTGGAAAAGAGATGGCAAACACAAGACATCCACATAGATGTGTACATACATATGTTTGTCGGGCGGACACGACCAAAAAAAAAATAGTTGTCACAATAAATTTAAATAAATTGTTGACAAACGTCAATAAACATAAATTTTCGTGTGCAGCAAAGCAAACTGAACGAAACCAAACCGAACCGTAGAGTGGACCAAGTGGACAGAGTGAGGACCGGAAACCGCAACGCTCGCTGCCTCTCGATGCATTGCGTCAATCAAAAATGTACGAAATGGCAATCGAGACAGAGAATTGGGAGAGAAAGAGAGAGAGAGAGAGAGAGAGAGAGGAAGAGGAGACAAGGGAACTGAAACCGGTCACATCGTGTGATTGAGAGAGTATGACTGTCCATCTGTCTTTCTGTCCGTTTATCGCACGTGTGTGTGTGTGTGGCGCTTGGGTGACTAATTAGAAAAGCAACATCGAGTTTTGTTTATGCAAATTGTAATAATAACTCAATTAAATGTTGAGTCTCGTGCATTGCATAAGTTGAAACGATTTGATTGCTACGTTGATGCGGGCAACTGGCACATTGACCGATCGCTGGCCTTTTATAACCACAATACAGACACACACACACATATATACATATATATAAACATATATATCTACAGCTCTGGTAAATAAAATAGCATCAAGAGAGGAAAATGCCTTCAAAAAGGATAATTAATTATCTACATAAAATTTTAGAAAAAGGTTGCTCAAACTTAATGTAACGGAGATAATTTGAAATGTCTATTGTTTTTTAAATTTATATGGATAAAAGTATATACCCATTAATATGAGTGGAAACACACAAAATATTAGAAGTTTTCAATTGATGTCGTGGCAATAAGGAATTTAATAAATCTTTGTTTTATTTATTTTTCTATTATAATAATCAACTATTCCTTCTGAAGGCATTGTCTTTTCTTGATGCTATTTTATTCACCAGAACTGTATGTACATTGTACACACCCTCAACTCACACTCAAGGGTCTCATTTTTATTGATGTCCCGTTGCTTTGTGGCGAACAATTGTAGAATTGTCGTCGACGTCATTTAATTGTAAGTGAAACTACGCTTTGTTGGCGCACTTCATGATGTCCACTCATATGTGTGTGTGTGTGTTTGTGTGTGTGTGTGTGGAGGTCAACAACCAAAGCAGCAACAAGCAACACTCAACATCAACTGACATCCAAGTGCTGTCTATATATTTATCTATCTATCCATTCACATCCACGCAGTGCGAACTCAATGGACTGAAATGCATTGGGAATGCAACTGGGACATGGTGACAAAGGGGAAGAGAGGAAGAGGGGAATAGGGGAAGAGGGGAAGGTTCAAAGCATTTGCTGTTGTCAAAATAAAGCACACTTTAATTGACACATTTGCATTTTATTATAGCCGTTGTAAATGCCACACTGGGAATTCTGTGTGTTCCATGAATATTTATAATTAAGATCAATGCTCTGCTCTACTTTGCAGCCTTCTAATGCACTTCATGACCTTAAGGTTAGCTCTTGATTATCATTTCTATGTCGACATTTTGCTAAACATTCAGTGGTTCAGCAAGTGTGGGAAATTATCTTAACAGTTACGAGTACAAGACGAATATAAAAGAATCTTTATTGTGCTTTAAAACAAAGCACACAGAAAATATATATAATAGAAAAATGTGTAAATAACGTATATACACGATTCTACTTATTAGTTCAAGTTGAGGGTGATTTGTCAGTGTCACAACTAAATGTTATAAAGAGAATCACTATATACAATTAGTTGATGTTAAAATATAGAGTATCTCACTAGTATTTTAATACAATTCATTTCATTGTTTTCTTTCAACTAGAAAATATTAGGGATAGAAAGAGTAAACAAGGCGCAAGGTATTCAAAATTTAAGTAATCTATCAAACCTGATTTTCCAGTTATTTGAATTCAGTCATTAAAATATATTATTTTACGTTCCATAAAAATAAGGAGATAAGTATTATAGTTTGTTATTTAATTGGATTTATAATTTATGAGCTCAAAGTGCATAAAATGCGTACATTTTTATAGAAATTAAAGTGAAAGCCGAAACAGGTCTGTATACATAGTATATAGTTAGAGAAACCTATATATCACAATATCTGACAACAGTCAGCTCGACAGTCAGTTAGAAAGAATACATACTCAAATAATACTTAAAACCATTATTTTTACTATTTTGAAGCTAAACATTATTTGTCTCCTTAACACCTTTATATCTATATACTAAAGTCGAACCGACTATTTATCATCTGTATATCAGTATGTTCATGTTTTCAGTATGATGTACTTAGAAGTGTAATCAGTTTAAAGCTAAGAAAAGCCATCAACAGGTAAAACATAAAAACGCAGCTGGAGCTGGCGTTGAAACTTGTGTTGTTCGTCGGTTCTGAGTGATCTCAATAGTTGTAGGTATCATGACATACACTCCACATACACACACACACACTCTTAAACTCAAATACACTTCACACACATGACTAAGCGATCGTGGCAATCTGAAGACAACAACACAACACAACAGAATGTGTTGCATAGACCAAAAAGCTGTCTAGGTGGAGTTCCAGATCACCTTGCTGCTGCCACTTAGACACTCTGTTTTGCGTGTGAAATTCAATAAGTTGACGGTTCGAGAGAGAAACGCAAAGAGAACTAGGGAAAGAGAGGAGAGAGGGAGAGAGAGAGGGAGAGAGAGGAGCGGGAAAACTGGAATTGAACCAGACCTGAACCTGGTTCATAGATGCATATCTATGTGTACTGACTAAATTGTTGGTGTTGTTATTGCTGGGTGGGTGTGGCGCAATGTTGCACGACAAAAGCAACATAGAGTCGTGTTGTTGTTGTTGTTGTTGTTGTCATTGTTTAGCATGTTGTAGTTCAATTTATGATGCTTGTCGCGCTTGACTTTTGCGCAGGCGTTGAAAGCCCAACAACAACCATGGACATGGACTCTTTTGTTGGCGCTCTGAAAATCAAATTGAGCTGCTTTGGCTGGTTACAATTTTCCGTGTTGTTGTTGTTGTTGTTGTTATAGTATTTGTTTGTTGTTTGTTCTGGCGATGTTTTATTCGATTTCGTGTTAATTTCTTTTGAACACAATGCGTCACAGTCACCGTCACAGTCACAGTTAAGTGTATGTCTATCTGTGTGTATTTACAATTTCATTTAGTGTCTGACATCCATTGGCATTTTGGTCTATTTGGGCATGACAAGTTGCACGATCGATTTGACATGTTTACATGTCTTGAGAAATTGATATGTCAATAAACCCAAAAGCGAAATGTTTGTTTGTCTGCAGGAAATTGTGAACAACTTCATCATCAACTATGTTGTATCTTTGATACGTTATGTGGCAGCATCATTCAATTATTTGACGAAAAAATATATAATGTAATTGTATGGAGTCTAATTCGTGCATTTCACAGACTTTAAAGTACACTCTTGACTATATACTTTGATTATAATTATTAATCATTTTTCAATTCATCATTATCTAATAGTTGTAATTACATTTCAAATACTATTAGTAGTTTCCAATAATTCTTTATACGTATACTTAATATTATATTATATTATTATATGTATTATTAAATTAATTTAATGCAAATGCCCATTGAGCTTATTCAGTTTTTCTGAGTCTTCGCCAATTCCTGCTACAAATGTTGGAACATTTTATCATTTCTTAAATACCCCCAGATTTTAATAGTTTGAAATACGACTTTATTAATTCTTATATTTTCAGCGTTTAGTTTATATTTAAACTAACTTTATTCAAACTTATTTATTTTATTTATTCTTATAGATTCATTCTTATAGTTTCAGCTTTTAGTTTATTTAAATTTATTCAAATTTTGAAAATAATCTTAATTGTAGTTATAATTAACACTTGCACTTGTAGATGAACGATTTATTAATATTTGCAAATAAAACAACAATCGCTTCTGAGAATTTTTCGTCTGGGCGAGGATCGGCATTTTAACTCCTCGCCCAGAGAAAAATTTCACATACTATGTCAAACACAGGCCCACTTTAAAAACACACAACAATCGCTTCTGTTTTTTGCGAGACAGAGTTTCCTTTATTGTACCCAAATTGAAGGTTGTTTAATGTATTGGATCATCAAATTGTATGGCTAATTGCCATTCCATATCTCTGATTGTCTACATACGAGCATGTGAATGATACAGAGTCAAGTGTTTCAATCATTTCGCAGACCTCAATGCTCACAAATGTTCCTCAATAACAAATCCATTATCCACAGACTCTCATTGATTATTTTCTTGAATCGTGTTTCACACATGTGAGTGAACACTGCACTTGAGCTAATTCCCAGCACTCGGTCACATTGGCACACGCCCACACAAACAGCTAAACAATTGGACTCCATGTCGTATCTGTAAGATCCGTATAGGTGTATAACTTGCCAGTCAAGAAGGAGGGGGATCGGGGCTAATCATAGAGCTAAGGCCATTGTTCTGACAAGGCGTTAAGCAGTTGCCAGTTACCAGTTGCGAGTTGCTAGAGAGTCGTCGATTATGTTTGAGGCAATTATTTGTTGTTTTCCGCCGTGGAGCAACCTTGAAATTAAATATAATTATGAAAACCGAAATCGCAGCAGTCGCATTCACATTGAATGATATTTCATAAGTTGAGTTATGCCAGACCCAGACAGACGTGCCTCAAATGAAAAATTATTTAAGATGCCGGCACACGCAAGTCAACAACAGCAACAACAAGAATCGAATCAATAAAACCAACGACCTGACTTTTGTTGTTATTGTTACTGCTCTGCGGATGGATCTGACTAACCGAACCTTTTTTTTTTTTTTGTTCGTTCCATTTGATTCTTTTTTTTTATATATTTTTGCCCAGGCAATTATAATTAACTTCGCGGCAAGTTTTGATTTTTTGTTTGACTCTGCGTCAGCCTCTTATTTTCCCCTCTTTTTCATTTCTCTTTTACGTTTTCTATCTCCCTTTGTTGCCCCGGGCTGTGGCATCTGCTCTGTCTTCGGCTTTGACTTTGGCTTTGGCTTTAACTTCATCTGCATCTGCGTCTTGGACTGATAATTTTGTTCGCACCTGATCGTGTTACTCGACTTTTAAGACTTGACTTTTCAGTTTTCTTACTTCTTCAGTTCTTCACTTCTTCTTCAATTCGTTTTCTTCTCGTTTTCTTCGTGCGTGTGTGTCATTAACTGCGGTTGCGCACACGCGGCCAATTCATTAGACCTCTCCGTTCTGGCCCGATTGACTTGGCCAGCTGAGACTGAGGCTATAAAACTCTAGCTCTGCGGTTATCCAATAGTCTGGTTCTTTTAAACCCATTTCTCATATCTTTCTCTTGCTCTCTTTTCAACTACGAAATTGGAGACCACAAATTGAACTTTCGTTTTTGGTTTTTACTCTTAGACACCAATGAAAGTACTAACGCCAAACGAGTTTATATACTACACCAAATGTAATTGGAATATACGAATTAGAATAACCATGTGAAAGGGACGTGAATAATTGTTTGAAAAGAAGGAAGTTAAACAAACATCAATGTTTAACCAAACTCGTAAATAGAGTTTACCTTTTGTGCCTACAGAAAATGAGTATTGATTTAAGGTTAAAGATAGTATTGAATCACAAAATATCAATTTTACTTAGCAAACAGTAGCACTTAGTACTTAGAATAATACTCAATTACCTGTTATAGTAATGTCTAAATAGGAACAAGCAAACGTAAACAACAATGAAAATAAAACATAAACAGTCAAAAACATTAAAACAAAATTTAAAAATACTGATTTCTTTATTTTATAGAGAATAATACATGTAAAATTTAAAACAAACTAATAAAGTAGCCTATTCTCTTTTACTTTATTTTCCAGATTTCCTTCTATAAAAGTATAAATAATGTAGAGTCAAAGTATTCAAAGGTAAGTAAACGTATTTCTTCATATACTGCATAAGAAACAAGATTGAACCAAATAATTAAAGTAACTTACTCAAAACTCTTTTACTTTATTTCAATTTAAAAGGCACTAAATCATAAACAGTAACAACAATTTCTTAAAATTCGTACAGAAAAAGTATTTAACAAACCATTAAAGTAGTTTATTCAAGACTTTATTACTTCATTTCTTTATGTTTAGCCCATGTGTTGTTATTTAATGCAACAATTCTAATTTAACTCGCTAAACTAAGACTGTCCGGGTTTATATTGAGTTGACAAAGTCGATGCTTCATTTTGAGCTTGTGGAATATCAATAAAAATCTACACTGGGTCGTCGAACCCTCATTAACCAAAGTTCCCGAATGCTAAAAAGGTGTAAATTCCATCAGAGACTTAACTTAACTTGAAATCTGCAAAGTGCAGAGGGTCGCGCTATAAACCGAATCTAT
Organism: Drosophila testacea; assembly: GCA_035043265.1. Taxonomy (NCBI): domain Eukaryota; kingdom Metazoa; phylum Arthropoda; class Insecta; order Diptera; family Drosophilidae; genus Drosophila; species Drosophila testacea. Next base: position 2,671,951 of record JAWNND010000314.1, on the reverse strand, counting down.
TGCAGCTTTTGATAACCAAAGAACCAAAGCAAACAATATGAGAGATAAGGGAACGAAGGGGGAAAAGGGGTAGAAGCGATGGGTGTTACCTTAAAAATATACAACACTCAAAGGCCGCCGAATTTTATGACAGAGTGGAACGGGAAACAGAAAGAAGAGTAAGAGAAAGCTACAAAAATAAGCGAAAACGAAACAGAAAATCGAAAGCTACCGAAAAAAGCGTAACAAAAACAAAACAATAAAGGATGCCCCACAAAAAAAAAACAAAATAACACAACACAACAAAACAAAATAGAAGCAAAAGAAACAACAAAAACAAACTTGCAGATGGGTCTGCATTTGGCTCTGACTCTGAGTCTGACTCTGAGTTTGGGTCTCAGTTTTGGGGAATGAAGAAAATTCAAATCACAAACTCGGTATTTATTTGCGAAGCGTAAATGATTACCACTTAAAATGTGCTCGACTGCCACCTAAAAACCAATTGTTGGAAAAAGCACAACCAACCACCAACACCCCTTTCCTTCTCCTCTTCCCTTCTCTCCATTCAACAATAGCAGAAGGAGTAAAAGGATCCAACCGGCAACATATGTTTTTTATGCCTGAGCTCTCTAAGTGGATGTCAGAGAGAGCGACAGCGACAGCGAGAGTGAGTAAAAGAGAGAGAGGTAAAGCTTTCGAGTCATGGAGTGAGTGAGAGTGCATGAACTGTGTGATAGCTGCCAGGACTCGTTAGAGACCCTCATGTCCATGTGCTGATTGGGTATATACTTAGAAATGTTATATATGTATTGTCTAAGTGCTGGCTCAATGGCAAACGTGAGAGCAATCATGGGGCTACGCCTCTATAAATAATCAAAAACGATTGGAAATACCTCTACAAATATAGTGCAAATTTATTGGATTTATTAATAACTATTTTACAATATAATAAATAGAATATAGTATCAGAAGAACGAATTATAATTCACTTCATAGTCTTGGTTTGCGACAAAAATAACTTGAAATAGTTAATACTCCTGGTTGAACTTTAGGCTCTCAACTGTAAATATGTTACGTTAAACTTTCCGAATAGGGTGGATTATGAAATCAAATAATTCAAACTGTACAATATACGAGTTATTTTAGAATTATTCAGATAAGATGAGATTTTTAACCGAATATTATTATTTTAAAAATAATTATGATTAAATTTGTATAACTTATTTTATTGTTTTATTCTCCAATGTCTAATTTCCCCACATTTACAGGGTACAAACTAGTCGCCTATAGCCAATAAGAACACGTATTTGCTTTGTTTTTGTCTGACAATCGGACTTGGTGCGTGGTGTCTCAGTGGCTTTTCATATTTTGCATTGTCGCCATAATTTCTTGGGCACTTTAAGTCCCACACGAAATGCTTTCCGAACAAGGAAAGCAGACAAAACAAATATGTTAATGTATCTGGGAGAGAAGGACACGTATTGGTTTCAGCCTGCAATCGTTAGGATAGCATTTAGAATGAGTGAGTAGAGTTATTCCTTGGCCATGTTGGGAGAATGGAGGCAGGTCTGGTACAACAAATGGGTGGCGCAAGCCGGCGTCGCCTTTTTCCTGCCTTTTTTTATGGTCGTCACGAGCGCCACCCCGCGGCGAGACAACCCCATCGGCCAACCCACTGAGTAGTATGTGGCAAGGACTCTTCCACCCACATGGTGTACGCCCTACTGGGACATTATTTTGCCACTTCTTCAACTGAATTTGAATTAGATCTGTGTGTAGCGTCTGGCGCGCGTCTTGGCAGCGTGTAAAATAATATATTTATTTTTATTTGACGAGAACGAGAAAGCAGGGGGAAGTAGGCTAAATTGAAGACGAAGGCATAACCCCATTGGAACAACAACAAGCAAAAAGTGTTTTGTTTTCCTTTCAATTTGTATTTTTATTATTTTCATTTGTATTATTTTTGTGTGCTCATGAATAAAAAAATAGGCGGAAAGGGCTAGGAAGTGTCCTGAGCGACAGCAATAGATGGCCCCAAAATTGTATAGCTTAGCCCTTTTGTGTTGTCCCGCGGCAACAAGAGAGTGAGAGAGGGAGGGAGAGAGCAAGAGAGAGGGAGAGCGAGAGAGAAAGCCTCGAGAAAAAGTTAACAAATTTTCGCATGAATATTTCGTTGATTTTTCTTAAGGGTGACCGTAACAGGGACAAAGAACCCAGGTCTGGGTTTGAGTTTGGTCCCATGTTTTGGGCATGTTGACATTGTTTGCTGCTGACAGCCAAAAGTTTTGAGGAATTTGCTTTTAATGGACAGACGAGACTATGTTGACGGCGTCGGGCGTGAACTTGCCATTTAAATAAAGCGACGACAGCGACGCGACTGCGCCGTTGGCAGCGGAAGTCTATTGATTTTCCTTCTTTTGGCTTAAAGCCGAAACAGCAACAACAACAGCAGCTACAACAGCAACTACAACAGCAAAAGCAGCAGCAGCAGGACTTTAATCAAAATATTTAGTTAAAAAGCTGAGGCAAACTGAAAATGACTTCATCATCAGCATGTATTTTATTATATTTTTTTCTTTTTTCTGGAGCGGCTCATCAAAGCAAATTTGCCGTGTCTCAAAGATCGTCGGACAGTTCAAAGTTCTTGAGAGGCGGCAACTTTCCAATTTTCACCGTGTTACCTAATTTTAATTGTCATGCCACCTGATGACGCTGATCGCCATCCGTCCCGTCCGTCTACCTGAGTCGTCTATCTGAATCAGACCCAGTGTCTCAAAAGGCCCTCTTTTTTATTTGTTTTGCTATTTTTTTTTTCCAGTGTGTGTTTGTTTCTTTTCAGTGACCTTAAATCTGCCGCTCAATGGGCCGGCAATCGGTTGCATTGTTGGTCAAAGAGAGTTTTTAGGCTACTTACGGCAACCAAGATTTGTCCCTCCTTTATCCCCTCCGATCCCACTGAGAGACAGAGGCATTTGGACAGTGGTGCATTGTGGTTTCTCGCTTGTCTCTAGCGGGTGAACGAGGCTTATTTCTGAGAATTTAATTGCCTTTTTGTTGGCCAATTGTTGTCCAGTTTTTCGTTTCGGTTTTTTCGTACACTTTTTTTTGCAGTTATCCAACTGTTTGTCAAATGCTCTTTGAGCTCTTTGGCAAATGGCCCGCAGCGTTTTTGTATCAATTTCTATAGAGATCTTACGTATCTGATCATCTAACAGCAAGACATGTTTGACAAACAAAAGAGAAAATAAGTTGGAAAACAATACGACTTGTCAAGGAAGAGGCATAAAATAATCCTAAATAAAAGGATTTTAAAAACAAAATAATAATATTATTCTGATTGGGGTTTTTAACCAATCTTTGTAACAAATATTAGATCATTTAAACTAACTATACTGAACATCCCAAAACTTTTATATAATTAATCAATTTATTTATATATTTTCTGTTTTTAATTTAAATTTATACCATGTATATTTGTTCAAGTTAAGGTATTCTCATCAACATTTTAAGAAGTGTCTAATCCCAAAGAGAGCTTCAACTTTCGTTATAAAATTGTACAAGCTATCTAGTTTATCTTCGCACTATGCAAATTTAAATAAAGTTGTCTATAAAATTGTAATCCTGGCATAGTTAATTTAACAGCAAATGTCACAATGTCAGCTGTGTTAACTTCTACATATAATGAAATTTTCCTCAGATTTATGACCGTTAACTGCTTCACTGTCAATCCCAGGTTGCACCTTAGGGTATATGTATGTAAGTTGCAGGCTCCATTTCATGAACTGGCGCCTCATACGCACATTAACCCTAAACCTAAGGTACACCAAGTGATAGACTGATAGTTTGTGGGGCATGCAACCTGGTCCCCTGGTGCATGCATAGAGCGGTGTCATAAAACTTCCGCTTTACCTTTTAGTTGTTTGTACTTGGCTGACTTGGCAGTAAAGGGGAGAAAAGAAGACAGGAGTGTAGAGACAACAGCCGCCTACATATCAACATCAACACCAAAACACTTCACCCCTCTAGGAGACGTTGCTATTAGCAGTACATTTCATACATTTTGTAGTGAACATAAAATGTTTGCTTGTTGTTGTTTGTGTAAACTGTTGACAGACTGAGGCGCTGAATCGCGCAGAAGGGGCGAGGCAAATGAGCTGCAGTCGTAAAAAAGACAATTGAGCTCATATATTCTACACATAGGGACGGCGTTGACAGATCGTAAAAGGCCGTCAACTGAAAAACCTGGCCAAGTAGACGACTCTACTCCCACATAAATATTAAGCCCCTGGCCAAAGGCATCGTAAAAAACACCACCAGACTCCCAATTTCCGACTTTCAAAGACCACAAGTTCAAAACACAAACAAGGAATAAAAACAAAACAAACCAAAAAAAAAAAACTTAATAACAAAAACAATACAGAAAACTGAAAAAAAAACAAAAAATTGATTAATCTCATTAATAAAATGCCAACCTGCATGGTGCGTGCAATCAACGCGTTGCCCCGCAAACTCCTTGCCCATTCAAACTCAGGGGTCGAGGCAATAAAAAACGCAATCGTAAAACAAGTAAAAATATCTCAGACGCCAGTGATGTGACCAAGAGATACCCTGTATTTATTACAAGATTATTGTAAGCAATTTAGAATATATAATGAGATACAATAGTATAGAACATTTCTACATTTATGTAGATTCATTAAAGAAAGAAATCCATATTCAAGTTCATATTATGAAATGTATAATAAATCTAACCTCCTCACTAATTACAGGGTATATAAACCAACATACAATTACACAGATATTGTTTGAGAGAATCATTCTTTATTATTTTTTTGAGTTTTTGCTACCCAACTAGTCACATTTAATGCGTTTTATGGTCAGAGTTGGGTTAATTTTCAATGGGGTTCAAACTGTCAACGGGCATAAATTTTAATAAATGAAAAGGAAAATAAAAAAAGAAAACAAAGTCTAGCATAATTTTCATAATTATTTGTTGTCTCTGTCCTCTTTTCGTTTATTGTGCAATAGTTAATTAAAAATTTCAATAATAAAATGTGTACTCATTACGAGCGTCTTATCAGACAACATCCATCTATGGGTCTCTCTTATGAGTATACGACTCTTAAAAAAGAAAAAAAAATAGTAATAATAACAAAAAGTCAAGTTTGACTCACAAATGAGCCTCAGGGCTGGGTTGGTCAGGTGGTTTATATATGTTTTTGTTTGAAACTGTTTTCATTACAAATGTTGCAGGTTAGATAAGCAAATGTTGTCGTTTTCTATTTTCATTTTCATGTTCAGTATTCAGTTTTAGTTTACATTTGCGTCTTCTGTTTCTGTTGTAGTTTCTGTTTCACTTGGCAAGCGAATTTTTGAATAAATAAACAAATATACTGAATGTTTATTAAACCAAATTAGATATGTGCGTAGATAGGCGAAATCAAAGCATAACATAGCACAGCTTTATTTGCCGATGCTTCAAGGTAAATGCTTTCAAATACCAATATTTTTAAGCCTGCAACTGCATAGTAAAATCAAATAAAATCCATTCGAATCGAATCGAATTCAATTCAAATGAAAAATCATATAAAATATAAAAATATATTATGCGGGCTGGAGATGCCATTGCTGATATTAAAAATATAACACAAGACTAATGATCGAAGCATTGTCGGTGCGTATATTAATTGAGCCATGATATAAAATAGTTTTCAAATTGGGTTCGGTTTGCATCAGGGTCTTATCTTTGAAACAAAGCAAAAGCAATGCCAATAATGAAAGCTGGCTTAAAGTGGGGCAAAACAATTTACAGCAATCATTCAATGGAATTGTTCAATTGTTGAATATTAGCATATATAGTTTCATGAAATTTGTAATAATCACAAATATGTTTATTTTCTTAATATAATTTTAAGCTAAGCTATTGTATTTCCGTGTTTTCTATGCCGAGGTGAAATTATTTATGAATGCTCTGTTTATAGTTTCTACTGAAATTCCTATGTTTACATATTCCATTCTTAAGCTTCCTCTCTCTGTCTACATTTTATGAATGAAATCGAAAAGTTATTTGTGAATATGAATTAAGTTTCGGCTGCCCAGAAATTTAGTTTTGGGTCCAAACACAAGTTTGCACTCACAGGCTTTCATTAGCTTAGTTAACCTCTATTATTAGCCAAAGCAAACAATGGACCAAGTTTTAACCACAACTATGTGCGTCTATCTTGTTTGTAGCAGGCCATCAAAAACTCATAAGGTCTTCGATTATCAAAATAGCCACAAGTTTTGGCTTTTACTTCGTCGTTGCCTTTGCCTACATCTTTTTATTTTATTTGATTTTACTTTATTATCTATCAAATCAATCAATACTTAAGACCAAGACCAAGATGCTTAACGTTCAGTTAATAAATTTCACTGTGGGGGAGTCTACGTCTTCCCCACTTTCTCTCCTCCCTCCATCTATTCATCTATTCTACCCATCGATGGCATTTAATTTTAAACGTTTTGGCTACGCGTGCTGATTTTATAGACTCAAAAATATATCTTGAGATATAATTTTTTACGTTTTATGTGGCTTATGAAATCGGAAACTTTTGTTGTCTTTGATCGCAAGCACAATAATGAATCTTATAAAAAAATGCCCAAAATTTGGTTGGTCAAGTTAATTTGTAACTTGAGTTGTGACTGCGATAAGATCTACCGAATGATTATGATACCCCACAAAAAAAAGTTAAAAAATTAAAAATATGAGAAACAGAAACAAGTTCCATTTGCGGATTTGCGATATTACTCAACGGTTTTCATGTGGCCCATTGTGTGTATTGATAGACAGTTTGACAGTCAGTTGGCAGCTCAGCAGCTGCCAAACAGAGTTCTAGAGGCCCCCTGAAGAATACTGGCTAATATACACTGACAGAAGTGGTATGTGACTTTGAAAAATATGAATATTTATTCAATAGTCATAAAAATGTCAACTGAACTACCTGAAATTTATGAATACAACTCGACAAACAGTTGGGTTATTTTAAAAACATGGTACTTGTATATTTCTCAGTGTATTCCTCCATTTCTACATATAATCCCATCACACACAATGCATGCTCCACATTTTATGAGCCCCATAAAGTTAGTTCAGGCCATATAAACATTTATGGTTTTTATTTAAATAAAAATAAGCATAGTTAAACATTTTGGATGGCTTCGGTTGAGTTTTGTTGCATGCAAAATTAGCCCGGCTCAACTTATAATAGCTAATTATGTGGTTATAGTTTTATGCATTTTTAATACAACAAAACATATAACAAAGTCACCTCTTTTGACCGTTCGTTCCCCAAGTGCCACATAAAATGTCGCTGATTAAAGTAAACGCACGTTTCCCCATTGTTGTTGTTGGTCATAAACAATTTTATTGTTTAATAAAATTTATTAATAAATTTGGTATAACGGCATTACACGTTGTCACACGCTTCAAACGCAAATCAAAGTTTTAATAGAGGCAAATGTAGTTTATGTTTTCTTTTTTGTGGGGCCCAAAAACCAAGGGTTAAACCAGTTCCTGGTTCCAAACGGTTTCAACGAAATTAACACTTTATAAAGTGCAGCCCAGGGGCAATGTTGCAGGCAAACAAAAAAAGCTTTTTTTCCCGAAAGTTTTTTTCCTCTGTTGCATGTAAATAGGCAGTCCCGAAATTTGAGTAAGCAAAGTAAATGAAGTAGAAACAAAAGCAAAAAGAAAAGTGAAGAAAAAAAGTAGAAGAAGGGGAAGAATATATACAGAATGCCCGAAAATGTTAATTACTTCCTTGTTTATTTAGAATGAGTGTTTGCACGTGTGTGAGAACACAAGTTTCGAGTATATCAAAGTTTTGGGTGCGCTACAAGAGACAAGTTAGGGTATATATGTATAAGTTACTATGGTCAAGTTCTAAAGAGAGTAAACAAGTTGAGAAAATTGTATATTTGAAGAAATGAGTAGAAATTAATAGTTTATAGATAAATCTAACTTATTTATTGATTTCTTCTACTTTTGATCCATCATTTGTAGTTATTTAAGTTTATATTTTTTTGTTTCTGGCTCTTAATAGTAATACTATCGGTAATATAGATATATATTTAATCGAACTGTAACACCTTTTGTTGCTGTTTTAACAATATCAAAATTTTAACGCAACAGTTGAAGAGCCCTTTGAAATTGAATTTCACAACATAAGAATTTTAGAGCATACGATAGTACTTGGCTCAAATCAAGACAATCATTTTGGCAGATGGTGTTTATTACAACCGATTACAAAGCACTTGACTATAGACCCTCTATAGAACACTGCACTGCACACATAAGTTTCTCCTCATTGCTGTTTTTTCATTCTTAGCCAAGTCTTTGGAACAGTGTCTGCATTTGCTTAGACGCAGCGCCAACATGTAAGACTATCATTAAACTTTAGCAAAAAGACAAACAAAATTAAGAAAGCATCGTTTAAGCGTTGAGAATGAAGAGTGAAGACTTGAGAGACTCCTTGAAGTTGCTTGGGAGCCACTTGGCGCTAAGTAAACCGAATTAAATAGCAAACATACTCAGCTCAGCTCAGCTCAGTTTTTTGTATTCTTTAAGGCCAAGACCGACCGAGTGACCAACTGAGGAAAGAAACTGCATTGACTTGAATGGCGTTGTCATGTGTGCGGTCAGTGATGGAGATTATCGATCGATGGTTGCCTTTTTCAATTGAATTGTCTTCAATCCCATTGCTCGTGAGCAAGTCGTAGCATTTTATGCGTTTTCCCCCATACTCTCCCAATACACAGCCATCTTTATCTAACTATCTATCTCACTCTTTCATCTCCTTCCTCCTCTCTTTCATGCCTTGCGTGTGTGTTTTGTCCTGTCTTGTCCTGGGCAGGTTCTGACTTTGCTTTGTTTGCGTTTTCTTATGTTTTTTTTGTTTTCTTCTGTTTTTATCATGCTTGCATTCTGCTTGGGGTGCCCTCAACACTTGCTCAACGAAATTTAATAAGCAAAGGACATGTTTGGTGTGTCGTCCTCCTTTCTCTTCCCCCTCTTCCTGCTAAGCCTGTGTCCAATAGCAATCCTGCATTGCGTGTAAGACGTCCATCAACTGAAGCAGCCGGCTCATTAAACTTGTTGTTTTTTCTTCTCCATTTTCTGTCTTTTCATTTGGAGTACCCTAAGTGTAGCTCCTTTTCTGACTTTAAAGTCAAACACCATGTCCTGAACTTATTGATTTTCCATTTATATTTTTCCTTTTTTGGGATAATAACATGTTTTCCAAATCATCGACCTACTGTTGTTGCATTTCATATGAAACTAACATTTCATAGCCAAAAGTTAGAGTTCTACCACAAAATAAAAGGAGGTTTCTTTTTGCAGTATGTACAAAACACAGATATTTCTGCAATTTTCAATTCATAAACTCACATTTATGCAATATTCACTACAGGGATCCGGTTGTAGGAATTTTGGAGTTATGCAAAATGAGAAATAAAGCATAGAGATGTAAATTTTAAAGCGAAATTATGTTCAATTGTTTGTAAATTTGCAATCTACAAAGCTTACAAATTAATAAATGATTTTTGTTGAAATATTAACAAAATGTACGGTTATCAAGATAATTTTTTGAAAGGTTTTGTTGTAAACAATTAATTTATTTGCTTTATTTAACAAAAGAAATTGCAGAGAACAAACCCAAACACGATATAGTTAGCATTACATTTCAAATTGAAGATAAGAATGATACTAAGTATAAAGGGTTCATTAATAATTCTTAAATATATCTGATTATATTTATGTATTCTTTTATTGGAAATTAATTGTCAGCTAGTTGCTTGGTCAGTGCAACTTTTACACCAATGAAACTAAAATAGAATATTATTTATAAAAATACAATTAATGAAAAACTCTATTAATCATAAAACTTGTATATAAAGAAAAGGGAGTATCTATATAAAGAAAACTCATGTACATATAATTAAGTTCACTGACTTTGCTTGAGGATTAATGACAACTAGACTTCTTCAAGCAGTTAACCAAATTGAATCTAACCCAATTGAGGCCCATACTTGTCCCGACCCAAAGCCAAACCCAAACCCAAACCCAAAAGCCAAGTAAGGCTCTTAGCCAAGTGGTAAGCTTGGCCAATTTAATAAGCTCCAAAAGAACCCCGTCATAACGCAAATGTCACAAGTGCCAACAGACGACGCAAACACATACATAAAACTGACAGCTATTGCCGTGTGTGTGTGTGTATGTGGATGTGTAAATGTATATGTAAGTGTATGTGTGCCATCTGTGTATGTGTTTGTCATAATTTCACGTCCATTGTCAGCATTTATTTAGCGTCGCATTCAACATGGCGAGGACGAGAATGTCGCAGGACGAGCTTTGTCCTGGTTGGCGAAGTCTGTTCGCATTTTGCTTGCGTTTATTATTGTTGTTCTTATTGTTGTTGTACTTGATGTTGTCCTTGTTGTTGTTGTTGTTGTTGTCGTTGCCCCTACTCGGTGTAATTATTTGTTTTGGCTTGCTGGGTTCATTTACTCCACAATAACAACAACAACACACAAAAAAGAAAAACCCCTAAAGAAGCGCACACACACACACACACATACACACTCTGACAAATCTGCATGTGTTGTGTGGCACAGTGGCAAGGGTTTTTTTGTTGTATGTGGCATGCCCCACATGTGTTTGTTTGTTTGTGCACATGTGTTTTAATTTTTGTTTGTTGTTTTTAACAACAACAATAAAAAACTGTTACACTTTTGTCGTTACCGTTGTTGTCGTTGTTGTTGTTTCATATTGTCTTTTGCGTGGGCTCAAACAATTACAAATTATGGCTCAGTGTTTGGCTGAGGAGCTGAGTTTCGGGTTACCTTTTTTAATTGTTTTTCCTGTTGTTGTTATTACACTTGAGTGTCGCCTTTGTTGGTTTTACTGTGCTAAAGGTTTTAAAGTGCAGCACACGGGCCTCATCAGGTCAAAGTTGAAAGCATTCCTTAAGCATACTTGAGTGAAAGGAAGCTACCCCCAAGTAGCAAGTAGTTAAGGTAGCTAGTTGTGAATATATGGAATAAGGGTAATGACTAGGTAGGCGTTTTACTATACACCCATAGCTTCAAAACACTACTAAAAAGATAGACTCGGTTGTTTAAATAATTGTCTTGCCTGGCTTCAGTATTTAGAGATCTATTTATTTAAATTATTTATTAATAAATCAATAAATAATAAATTGTAAATATTATATGATATCTTTAAAGATATACTTCATACAATTTCGATAATAAACAACCAAATAAGTTAAGTTAATTTAAATAAATAACTTACTATCTAAAATTTATTTTGACGTAAAAATTATAGATATAAGTGCCAAAATCAAGTAGATACATCTATTAAATTAATTGTATTTAAACATTGAAATATCTCCTCTTCAGATTTTTTTTAAATTACTTAAATTTATTTCATATGTAAATTGTTTCTGTAACTTTTGCTTAAATTGTCATTGCAATTTGACTCATTTGAGTAACTATTCTGTGACAGTTTTTCCAATTAATAAATTTTAAATCAGATGGCTGATATTTCACACTAATGAACACTTTTCACAGACGAACATTTCGGGCACTTGATAAAAAAAAGCTAAAGATAATTAAAGTTGAAGTGTGGAAGGAAAAATGCCGAGAGACAGACTGTTTGATTTGCACAATGTTACATTGAACTTTTCACCTTTGTTCCGTTCTTTATGTGACGGCAAATGGAAAACTGTGTCGTGCACACAGCAGAGATACAAATGTATCTCAATATGTGCGAGTATACATACATAGAGATTCTATAGTTATCAAAGCGTTTATTTCACAGATTTATTTGCCTATTTCTGTGCGCGGGTACGTGACGAAAAGCGAGTTTCCCATGTATGACAAATACATAAGGAAAATGTCACAGATAAACAAAGAAAAAAAAACGAAAAAACGAATGCCCGACAGCAACAATTTATGTATCTACAAGTATGTATTTGTATGTTTGTCTGAGCTAAATCTTTATGCTAAATATTGGCCCACATTCTGTCCAGACATTTGACACCAAAATTTGTTGTCGTATCTTTTTTCGCAAATATTTTGCGAACCTTTTTTATTACATTTAAATAATTTGATTGCAAGTGCTGACAGGGTCCGGTCGGAGCGTTTAAACTTGCCCCGGTCGAAGCCCTTTTTACATTATTATTTTGCTACAGTTTTCAATTCAATTTAATTCACTTTACGTTCAGCCCTCACCCGTCTGCCCTCTTCTCCCCCTCGGTGTATGTGTGTGTGTGGGCGTCTCAGATACTTTTTTTATTTAATTTTTTCTCTTTCGTCTTGCACTCAGTTTTATTTCTTGCAGCATAAAAATTTATTATCATAATAAGCAGGCGAGCCCAAAAGACGAGGCAGAGCTGCTTCTCTTTACTTTTTTGTTTTTGAGGGAAGAACTTTTTTCCCATATGAGAAATACTCTCGAATATATAGAAATTGTGTTCTTTTATTTTCTGCAACCCTCAAAATGTTTTTTATGGGTGTTGTTTTTGTTTCTGTTTTGATGGAAATTCGATATTTGCAACACGTATTGAATTTTGATCAGTTGCCTAGTAAGTAATATGGCTCTAGACAGCAGCTACAGATACAGATACAGTTATTACACTTATTTTGTCTTATGCTTCTGCTTCTTCTTCTGTTAGCCTACATTGATTTAAAATGGCCCTCGTATTGTTTTCCTTTCCCCTCTTCCAGTTGCCCCAGATGCGTATCTGCAAACAATTAAGAAATTGTTAAATGAATTTTACGAAAAATTCCGAAACTCTATGTTAGCATTTCCTAAACCTCTGCCCTTCCCAACTGGGGCACAGTGGCAACCCATGTCTATGTCTGCAACCATTTGTATCTAGATACTCATTTATAGTTACGTGCAGCGGAGGGTTCCTCTGTGTATGTGTATGTGTATGTGTATACGTGTGTATCAGTAACTCCACTTATGTACACGTATGTGTTTTGTTTCTTTGTAGGTTTTGTAATTCTATTAGTTGCAAGTTGTACGAGTGTGGCACAGCTTTTCACGCAAACAGCCAACGACAACCTCAATGAAAGCAAATTAAAAAGTTTCCCATGAGTAGGGGAGAGTGCTGGGAGAAGGGGGAAACAAACAAATGAAAGTCCATTTCCATCCAGTTTTAAAATCGTTTCTCGTTTTGGCATTCTAAACGAAATTAAGTGCAACTTTTTAGCTACATTTCATCAATTGCAACTGGAAATAAAGAGAGTCTTTGTGTTTTAAAAATAGAACAGAGCTCTTAGCTAAATCAGTACCTTAGCTAATTAATTACTTATTCGTAACAATTGCATTAATTTAAAGTTGGTTTATTTGTTATTAGAGAAAGCCCAGATATAAAAATATTTTAGTATAGTAATGGCATAAAGAATTTAGATTGGTTAATTTAAAAACAAAATTAAATATATAAATACAGTACAATATTTGATTTTAATATAACATTGGTATGAATATTAAAGGTAGCTAAATTTTAACTATTTGTTATTGATAAAAAAATATTTAGTAGATTTCAATTAAGAAATTGAATACAATTTCTTAAGTTATTAAAATTGTATGTATTTTTAGAGACATGATATTTGTATACAATAATATAATAATTAAAATGCACTAAGATATACTATAAAAACTATAATTAGAATTTAAATATAATTGAAATTTCTTGCAGGTTAAATAAATCAAAAATTGTACATCTATTTGATTTGATTTAACCACTTATAGTATTATTATAACTCATCTAATCAAAAATTTTATTTCTATTTGAGCTAACAGTAAAATCAATTATTTATTATTAATAAAGAAAATACTTAAATAAGGAAACTATGAATTTCATGATTAATCGAATTAAATATGTGATTATCGTATCAATTAATTTCATTAACAATTAATCCATTGCGGAAATAGTTAATGGAGAATATTAATATTATAATAATTCATATTATTACCTTAATTTACAAATAGCTCACATATCATCTACAATTTTAGATTATCCAATTTTGCGTGCTATTTATAAATCTGTTGATTTACCTGCCACTTGCAGCAACGTTTCCTAAACCTTTCTTACCTTGTCTCGGGTCGGGGTCATTGCAAAGTCGGAAACCTTTGTCAAGTACTCATATCTTTCAACTTGGCAAGTTGTTACTGTTTAGCACCAAGTCCAACACTTGTTGGCATCAAATGTTGCGCCTACTGTCGGTGTCTAGAGTTCAGTTAGTCAGCTCTTTTTTACGAGTTAGTGTGTATTTTTTGTGAGTCAAGACATACGCATATCGCACTTTGGTATCACTCGAGAGTTGAGCTTGGCATAAATGCCAAAACGTCATAGAAATGTGAGTGTGTATCTGTGTGTATTTGCTACCCTTCAATTTGATGCACAGACAAGCCGTCATTTAGGCAGACAAACACTCCGCAAACTGACAGTCCAGTCCACAGAACAGATACCAGAGACGAGACTGTGAAACTATGCAGAGTCGGCGTTATAATCCAGGGGCTGAGGGAAGAGGGGCACATTTGGGCGCATTTGTATATTTCGGTTTTATATATTTTATTATAGAGAAAACAAAAAATGATTTATCACTCTGTGAGTTACGTTTGCTCAGTTGACTTTGACAGACCGCCGACGCCGACTGTGCAACGTCTGCTTCCCCTCTTCCTTCCTTTCTGATAGATCCATGCAACTGCCACACAACCCTAGCAGAGCTGCCGCACTGCGTGAGGATTACAAAAAAGAGCAACTCATGTGCATGATGAATTAAATTGGCAAAAAAACAGAAGTACAAAAAATAAACCACAGCCTGGAAATACATAAAATACAAACCAAATCATCATCATGTTCATCATGTTCATCATTATTAATAAAAAAGAAGTAAAAAAGACACGAGATTTTTGAGTTTTTAAAAAAAGGTTTTTCATTTTCATTTTTGCATTTGTTCGCTTGCGAAACAGAAAAATATCTTTGTTGTTTGTCGTACATAGATGTATATGTATATATATAATATATCAATATATAAATAGTTATTCACAAGAATCGAGAATCGAGAATTATTTATAGATAGTACACATTATATAGATTGGGCATTAAATTATAACTTAGATATTATACAAAATAAAAATAAATAACAGTTTTGGGCTTCTATACTGGTACAAGTGTTTACTTTTCCTTTCCTTCTTTCTTTCTATCTCTCACTTTCTTTCCCTATCTTCTTCTAACTAACTATCTTTCTCATTCTAACTTAGCTGGTTCTTAGTTATCGATAGCATAACTTGCTTATTTGTTTTTTGTTTTTGAAACTGTTTGCTAAAAATTTAATGACGAGTAGGCGAGTTGATGATGATCCATAAACATTACATTTAGTAAATATTTTTCTGGTATTTTGCTCTGAAATAAATGCTTTTAAGTGTTTTTGTTTTTTGTTTTTTTTTTTGTTGCTTTAGTAATTGCTATAGGCAGTTTTTAAACATTGTGTGTGTCTGTGTATATACCATTACATTTATATAAAGTTTACATATCATATAGTTATATAATATCAGTTTTTAGTATTTTCTCATATTTGTTTTTTTTTACTTTACAGTCACATATATGTATGTAGTATATATTTTTAGTAATTTAATTTATTCATATTGTGTATACGCCATGTAGTTTCTTTGCAAAAGTTTTTGTTTTAAACCCATTTGTTACTCAGTTATTATTATTATTAATATTATTACAATATTTTGGTAAGCGTAAGTGTTTAAAATGAGCTTTTTCTGCAATAGTTTGTATTATTTTTAATATTTCTTTGAAGTTTTTTACCGTTTGCTAGCTAATTTTACACAAGTTTCTCCCATTCTCACCTTTTATTTCCTCCTCTTCTGTGTGTGTGTGTGTTTACAAGTGTTTAATTTAAATGTGATTATTGAATTAATTGTAGGAGACTACGTATTTGCAGTGGCATTTTCTTATCATCTAGGCATAACTCTATTTTTAGGCATATCAAGTTTTTTCCTATTTACAAACGGGCAAGCAGTGGGAGAGCAGTTCAAAAAGCAGGGTAAGTCTAGTGTGGCCAGACTATTCGATTTTTGACTTTTTTCTAACTATATAAGCATCATATAAGAAGTGAAAAATTGTTTTATAATATTAAAATAGCTTTTAAGTGATTAAATTTACATGGTTTGATCTTTAAAATTTTTAAATGTCGATGTTTACAGAGTTTAAAATTGAGATAAAAGAATTTTATAGAAAATTTTGTCTGAGTTTTGGAAATGTCATAATCAAATACTTGCTAGTTACTTTTTTATTTAAATTTGTCAAGTTTTAAATTAATAATGATTTTTATTTGAATTTAAATATGTACCAATAGAATAGAATGAAATGATTGTAATAACAAATAAAACTCAATCTATCTGTTGCTTTAACTTTATCTGTCACATGTCTAAGATACAAAATCTGAGCTAAAGTTTTCAGTTCATAAATCTTAAGCTTGTTTCTGTTGTTTGTTTGTTGTTGTTTGGCCTGAACTGATTAAAAGCATATTAAAAAGTTATCAGAGAAATGCTCTAAACGCATTTTCAGCTAAGAAAATGAGAAAATGAAAATGAATGAGGTTGGGGTTGAGGTTGAGGGGGAGAAATAACCACAAGAAACAAAAGTAACTTTCGAAAACTTTGCAACTTGACATTGTTAAGATTCCCCTCCAACAATTCTTCCTCTCTCACTGCCTCTTTCTCTTTCTCATTCTCCCTGTCTTTCTCACTATCCAAACAAGTCATGCTACACATGTGACTTGTTACATAAATACAACAAACACACTTGCAACAAAATGCAACTGCAAATGCAATTGTATCTTGTATCTTGTATCTTTTAGCTGTATCTCAAGTGTGCCTCAGTCGTTGTGTGTATTTTTAATGTACTTGGATTTATGTTTGTTTAGTGCTACTAAAATGACTTTACACTGGGTAAACTATATATTTGTTACGCTACTTCCTGCTGTGGGAGGAAACTCGAGAATTAGATGGGACAAGGGGGGTTTACTTTTTGTTGCGCTTTATGATACATTTTAAACTCACACTTGCCACACATTTACATACATTGCTTTTCTCTAACTGCTCTCCTCTTTCTCTTTTTCACTCTCCTTAACCCTATCTATATCTCTTTCTCTTTCTTTTGCTGCATCTCTATCTCTTTCTCTTAATTTAACTCGCACATATTTTAGTAATTAAAATGATGCACAGGAACCAGTCCCTAAAGAAATCACTGTCAACACGGACTCGCCAACTATTTCTCCTTTTCTCTCTCTCTTTCTGTCTTACCCCAACTGCAGCTGTTGCTGTCTCGCTCTGCTCTATACGAGATATGCCTGGACATGTGGACCTTGTTGTTGCCCCGAAACACTCGCCTGTTGTTGTAGCTGTTGTAATTGTTGCTGTTGCTGTTGCTGTTGAGGATTCGCTTTGATTACAGAGGAGGGAGCACCCAGTGTGCCTGTTGCATGTTGTTGTTGTTGTTGCATTTGTTGCTTTGGCTGTGGTCGCCATGTTTGTGCCCGTTGCACATCGAGGGGTAGAGCGCCACCTGGCGGAGGCATCATCAGCATATGCTGCTCATTGTCCAGCGTGGAATAGTCCGAGTCTATGCTCGAATAGATATGCTCCGAGGGAGGACGCATGCCACCATGATGTTGATAATACTGTGCGTGCAAATGATGTGTGCCCCCCGAGGAGACGCCACCGCCCCCCTCACGACGTTGTGGTCTCGGACTGGGCGTGGCCGTGGTAGCCGTTGAGTAATTCTGTTCGGCAACTGTAGCAGCTGCGGCAGACGTGGCAGCCGTAGCACCTGCCACCACCTCCGCAGGCCCACAATAGGCTGGAGGCGGCGCCTGGCGATAGAGGAGTCCTGGACTCGCTGGCTGCTTGATGCGCTCATGATTATGATCCAGATCGAGGGTATAGTTATTGCCCCGATAGGTGGGATAATCCACGGGCAGGGCATACCTTAGTTTCTCCCAGAAATGCCGATCGGTTCGACGAATCCGATGCACCGCCGATGTCTTCAGATATGGCAACAATTCAATGTCGCTTTCCGCCTCAAAGGCCACCTCCGGCTCCTCGATGATTACCAGCTTCTGTGGCCTGCCCCTTAGTGCATCATGCACGGATCGGCGCAGTTCACAGCGAGACCATTCTGTTTGGAGGAAGTTCCGGGTCAATAGGATGACGACACGCCTTGAGACACGACTTGCCTCCAACAGTTGATAGTGTGTGGCATCGTGGGCAAGGTCACGATGTTGCAAGCACACCCGCAACGGAGGACGACCCGTCTCCAGTTCACTGGCTAAATGCTGGCACACAAACTCCGAGTCCTTGGCCGAGTGTAGGAGCAAAGCATCGTAGAGTTTCTCCGATTCCTCGCAACGGGGTCCGAAAACCCTTACGCCGTAATGGGCAAATAGCCAGATTCTCAGGGACTCCCGGAAGACAAACACAATGATTACGACCACCAGGAGGAAGACGAGAGCCAAGGCAGCTGCCAGCAAGGGTATATAGGATTCGGGTATACCATGTTGCAGCATTGATCCTCCGGAGTAATAATCAGTACATGCCGCACCCGTTGAATTAAAGTCAAGTTCCCGTTTCTGGGGAGACGAAGAGCTGCTGCTGCTGCTGCTCGACTCGTAGCCAGAGCCAGAGGATGAGGACGAGGACATGCAATAGATATCCTGGGCATCCTGAACGATGAGAGCATTGTCTGCCACATAGGAGGTGAGAGCCTGAAGGAATTGACAACGACAACTCCATTGATTGCGTCCCAGGGAAATGGCACGTAATCTCTGACCAAAGTGTGTGGCATGCAACTGCCAGATGGGCAGTGTGACCAGACGATTGCCATCGAGACGCAGTACCTCCAGTGAAACCAGTGGGGCCAAAGTTCCATTCTCAATGTTCTCCAGTTGATTATTGTGCAGATAAAGTTCCTTTAGTGCCGAAAGTTGTTCAAACTCATATCCATGTAACGTCTGCAATCGATTGTCGGATAGTTGCAACAGTTGCAGCGTTGCCAGACTGGCGAAAGTGCGATTTTGTATGGATGCCACTTGACTGCCATTCACATATAACGCTTTTAGGTTCTTTCTCCCGATGAATGCATGATTTTTCAACACTGGGAAATTGTTGCCATCCAAATAGACAATGCTAGAGTCCATGGGTACACGACGAGGCAACTCCATGGTCAACTGATTGCCACAATCCACAACATTCGTTGACCAGATCTGATCGTGGTAACAGGTGCAATTATGTGGGCACGTCATCTCACAATCACAAGCATCAAAGTCACAGCAATGGCACAGGGCAAAACAATGGGATTCATAGCGACAAAGGAAATCCTGAGGACGTAGAGCACTTAACGGACGTACTGCGGCGCCACGAGCATGTGGCATGACGCACTCAATGTTGGGCATGTCCATGACTCGAGGATGCTGTCGAGTCGTCAGATTGTTGATCCGCTGCAACCAGTCCATGGTGCAATCACACTCAAACGGATTACCTCCAAGATAAAACTCCGGCAGTGGCTTCGGTGCCACAACGGGGGCAATACGCAATTGTTGAAGTTGCAACTTGCTCAGCTGATTGGCATAGAGGTCAACACGGGCCAGGTTGGACTTGTCCACAAAGGCATTCGGCTGGACATTCCCAATCAGATTGTTATTGATGAAGAGCAGCTCAATTGTATTGGGAATGGACATGGGTCCGATTTCCGTGATCCGATTATGACTTGCATCGAGAGTCTTTACTCGAATCTCCTCCTGCAACTTGTAGTAGTTGCCCAAAGCCTCAATGTAATTGCCATGTATGTCCAGCCACTTGAGATTGGATGGAATAAAGGCATAATCAAACCAGACCAAATGATTCTCTGAGAGATTCAACCAGAGCAGGGAAACCAATGTGGCAAAGACTCCATTGATATCCGAAAGGAAGTTCCTATCCAATCGAATCGCCTCCAGTTCATAGTTCTTGTCAAATGCTCCTCTCTCAATACTCTGGATACGATTCTTGGCCAGATTCAGGACACTGAGCCGAGGAAGATCCGCAAACATACCCACTGTAATGTTGCCAATTTGATTATCGATAAGTCGCAATCCCGTCAATTGATGTAGATTCTTAAAGCTCTGATTGTCAAAGGTGCGGATCTGATTCTCGCCGAGATCCAGAGTTCTTAACATGGCCAAGTCCTGTAGAGCACGTGGTACTTCATTCAACTGATTCGAACTGAGATCCAGTTCCTTGAGATCGGAGCAGTTCTTGAACACAGCTGGTTCCACGACACTGATGAGATTATTATTGAGCGTGAGCTTGGACAACACGTAGAGTCCATTGAAGAGCTTGTCATCCAAGGTGTGAAGACGATTCTCGGCGAGATTAAGTGTATGCAGATTGTAGAGGGGCAGAAAAGCGTTATCCTCGATGTGGCCAATGGAATTGTTCCTCAGATTGAGAATCTGCAGGAAATACAACTCCTTAAATGTCCGATAATCGATCCTGGTGAGTGCATTGTGGGCTAGGTTCAAGACAATCAGACGAATGAGTCCCGCAAATGTTGTGTTGTCCACATGATTCGAGGTCAACTGATTGCCAGAGAGATCCACAACAAGAAGCTGTTCCAAACGATGGAACAGTCCTTTGGGCAACTCGTAGAGTTCATTATTCTGCAAATGAATCTCACGTAGTTCCTTGCTACCCGCAAAGAGACCCTCGGGAAGTGTCTCCAGATGATTGTTGCTCAGATTGACAATCCTCAAGGATGCCAATCCCGCCAGTGCCTCTCCTGACAGCTCCGAGATGTTGTTGTGCTGCAGGTTTAAATGTTGCAGGCGCCTCAATCTTGAGATGCCCCAACTCTCTGTGATGGATCTGAGCTCATTGTGACTCGCATCGAGGAACTGCAATTCGCTGCCACTTCCGCTTCCGGCTGCTCCACTTGCTCCACTGCAATTCATATCCGCAAATCCCAGCTGTTCCGCAGTCCTGATTCGATTTCTTGTCAGATTCAGGGACTGTAGATTGCCCACTGGGCAAAGAAATCCTCCGGGCAGAGCACGGAGATTGTTATCACTCAGATCGAGTTCCGTCAACTGCTTAAGGCCATTCAATGAATCCGGATAAAGTTCCAAAGCCTTGGCTGGACCCCATTCGGCATTCCGGGTGCTCAGCTTGAGGGATTTCAATGTGGTTAATCCCTCAAAGGCATTATTGGGCAATTGCAGCAGTTTACACGACTCCAACCGAAGAGTATCTAAAGTCTGGAGGCGGGCAAATACCGCTATGGGCAGTGTGGACTCAAAGAGATAGAGATCCGAGCATTTAATAGTCAGTTGACTGCTGCCATCGGCACCCTGTAAATCCAGTCCGGGTTGTCTCTCAATCAACCTCAGGGCACAATGCACCCCACTGCTCCCATTGTAGGTCCAGGTGCATTGATTCACGGGCCCACTGTGCGCCGGAGCCGGCGATGAGGCGACCGGAATGGAGGCTGCCAACAAGGAAGTATAATCGCTGGACAGGCTCACACCTCCACCTCCTTTGCCACCGCCCATTATGGCGCTGGCAGCGCTGCTTGCTGAACTGCTGCCGCCTCCAGGTTGCTGCTCCTTGGGCGCCAGGGCTCCTAGAGAGCTGCTGGCAAGAACCGTTAGGAGCAGGAGCAGGACAAGCCTAGGCTCCATTTTCTTGTTAATCGGGATGATTTACACGTTGTGGGAATTTTATTTTGATTTTCTAGGGTATCTATTGCGTTTAAACACTGCTCTCAGTTTTGTGGCATTTTTAGTCGTTATCGTTGTTGTTGTTGTTACTTTAACAAACACACATACACACACGCACACACAGTTTTTAATTCACTTAATTGCTTTAATTTAATTTGATTTAATTACTTTGTATTATTTAATTAAATGCATTAGCACTTCACTATTTTCTTGTTTTCGTTTTCAATTCAAATAAATTTTCAATCTGTATCATTTTCCAATTTAACAATTTCCATCACTTTGAATTTAGATTTTTGGATTTTTCTTTAGCGTTTTGCGATTTGTCAATTTGAAATTTGTGCGTGCTCCACACGTCCGTACCGTACGGCGCTCGCACTCGAACTGTTTGCTAGTTTAGCAAACCAACTGCCCGTCGACTAACGAAAATTACAATTGCCGCACAACGAACACAGTCAGCCTGAGAGAGAGAGTAGCACAGCGATAGGGAGAGAACGAGAGCGACATTCGACACGAAGGAGGCGCATGTGCTCGGCTTGTATTCAATAATGGCATACGATGTTTGACGCTCTCACACTTGCTCTCGCTCACTCTCTCTCTCTTGTAAATTAGTAACATTCACAGCCGCTGCAGGGCCAAATGGCGCTAGTGTGCTGGTCGAAATGAGAGCAAATTGTTGTTGTGAGAGCCACAAATTTGAGTGAATTTTTGAGTGGCTTTTCAATTGGATAAATTGTTGTTAAAATAATGTAGGGCCGAGAAACTAATGTGAATAGAGTAAACAAAACGGGAAAATTATTTATTGTTGTTTTTTATATTGACATAAAAATAATAATTGTAAAATTCTATAAGCATACAATATGTTAAGTGACTTAATTGAATGTAAGCAAGCATTCATTTTAATATTCTTTGCAAATATTTAACGTATTCTGTAAATACCCGCTAAAAAATTATAGATGTTTATAAAATTTGTATAGAAAACTAAAAATGTTTCAGACTTTTATTTTCTTTTAAAATTTAAAATTATAGTTATCATATTTTTTTTAAGTTGACTAATGATTGTTATTTTATATAAATAATATTTATTTTAAAGCAATACTAAATTATAATTATAATGCCACCTCTGCGGGAGTTCGTTATGAATGTGTTCTTGTTGCATATCTAAAATGATGAGCATTATTTGACTAAGCTGTCCTCTCACTCTTACTCTCTCGTACACTCTCTCTCTTTTACTCGCCACGCTCTTTCACTCAACACATCACTCAGCACTTAGCTAAACTGTAGTTTTGTTATTGTTAACAACAACAACAATGACTGCAGGAACAATTTTGAAGGCGCATCCGTCAGATACGTTTCCTATTGCGAGGCAACTTCTAATTGTTGCAGCTGCAAGGCAATGGCCAAGGGGTCGGGGGCAGGGTGGCATGCAATTTTGTCAACGCTAAAAGATGTTTAACACATTGCCAGACACACAACAAGGATAAAGTACACACATAGATACACACACACACACACATGCAGACACACTTTGAGATACATTAGGGAAATGCGCGAGTTTCAAGTGTTAGTTTATATATAGAGTGTTTAGATCAGGCAGCTTGGAGTTTATCTTAAGTATCTGTATCTATAGATAGAGAAAAATAAACTGTTGAATTTTTCTCGATTTTCTATTATTCTCTTTTCTTTGGTTTTCGTTTTTCTTTAAGGCCAAGGTTAAGTTGGCTATAACTTCAAGTGTTTTTTGTCAGAGCATCATTTGCCACTTTTCGACATTTGAAAAATGTTTTATTTATTATTTATCATTTAGATACATATATGTATATACTGTATCTGTACCTGTAAATGTATCTGTATCTGTGATCTGCCCACAGAACGTAACTTTTGTTTGTTGCAAGTTCTCTCTAATGCATTTATTATTCATGGCAACTTTTTCATTAACTGGCAGAGCGGGAAACCATCGCCCACATATGACCGGAAGATGCTTGTGGTCCTCTGGGAAAGGGGGAGGGAAATGGGGGAATTCACACACACACACACACACACAAGTCAATTCCTAGTCCTTGGCAGTCGTCAACAAGCGGCAACAAATCTACAAAGCCAAGTAAATTGCCAAAGGTGCAGAGACCAGCTTCCCTGTCTCCTTCCCTTCCTGTAACTAAGTTAGTACGCTTTTCGCCCCTCCATTTTGTACTCCTCCAACTGCTGCCCTTTTCCTCCCAGCTAACTGACTCCAACTTCGATTCCAACTCGATAAAGTCCCAACACATTGCCATTGTTTTTTTTCTCTCCTTTTTCGGCTGCTGCAAAAGGTGTCGGAAACTTGTTCAACTTGTTTCCATTTTACTATTCTTGTGAGTGTGTGAGAGAGTGTGTATGGAAGACTGTAAAAATAGCAACAGCTCAGAATGCTACCTCATATTCAGTTAGCTGCAACAAGCAGCTGACGATTCTCTGTCCACAGGACACTTTTCCTGATTACATTACAAAATTTGCAGCTACCTCGAAGTCTTAACTTAGCATTAACTATTTTTACGTTAATTCATCTAAATGATTTTTTAAATTTTAAATACATAATTATATATTTTATTTTTGTACAAAAAACAACTCCAATTGATTCTACAAAGGAAGAAGAGAGATGAAAGAACTTAGATTGAAACAGGTGACATTGGTTAACTTATTAAAAAACAATCCCTTGCATTGCTAAATATGCTAACAATATCAGAATCTTAAGATATTCTCATCATGACGTTGTTAATACTGATAATACAGATGCTATGGCAACAAGAAAATATTTACTTTCCGATTTAGAAGACCAAAACTTCGATAAAGGTGCTCGGAATTATTATAAAATTACAAATAAATTTGTTTTAGCTTTAAAATATTCAAATTTGTATTAATATAATATAAATAAGTGTTAATTTGGATCTCCCTCCATGAACTGTGCTTCATATTGCGTCAGTATTAAATGACATACATATAATATATACCAACAACATCTGCAACTAAGTATATTTATTATAATGGCAACGACCCCTAGATAGTCCACAAGAGTCCAACTGTTTGCATGTTCCCTTCTTATCTGTCTTGGAGACTGGAAAAAAAAATCTCTGAGATGTGGAGCCCGCCATGAATTATCTGTAGTCGGAGAACGTTTCGTACAGCTCTATTTGTGGGGTAACTATATGAAGAAAACTGAGGAGAACTGAGAACTGAAAAGTTAATGCAGAGCAAGTCAAGGGTTATCAGCTGTCTCAGATAGTATAGGTCTCTGCTGATGGTATTATATTTCAATTTATAGAGCAAAGAAATGAATTTCTATAATATTTATGTTTATGTTACGTAAATGTGCATTAAATTGCGTGATAAATTCCTCAGTTAATGCTCAATGGAGATCTCTGGCCCTGCTGATGTATGCATAAATAATTAGAGAGGAGACAATAAAATGCATCGGCAATGTTTAATTATCAAAAGTGCTACAAACGTGGTGCAACATTTTCGATTACAGGCTAAAAATGGTAACCCTAAAGCGATTCCGATTCAATGGACCACATAGAGAAATAGAGGAATAGAGGGAGTTGTAGGGTCAGTTCTCCGTTCGATTCGGTTCCATTATCAAGTCTGTTGCAGTCCCAAAAAAAAAATGGAATTTGTCATGAGGCAAGAGCTCAAAACAAATTGCACAAATGGCAAATGCCGCCGATGTTGCATCCACATCGCACAACGCCCTTTCCTATCCCCATTCCTATCCTCTTTCAGCGATAGCCACACAACCACCGAGTTGATATAAAATATGCCCAGACCAGTTTCACGGCCGGACATAGAATTTTGACCAAAAATTGAACTAAAAACAAATTTCGATGCCGTGCCGCAAAAGCGGCAGCTGAAATTGACAGGCGTTGGCAAAGGATCTGAGGGGGTGGGCGGAGATAACAGGATGCGACCAAATTGAGCAACCGTTGCACAGTGGCACAATGGCAATGAAAAGGAAAGAATTTAAGGAATCATCCGCACGTGTTAGATTTTAACTTGTAAATCCTTTCAACGTTGGAAAATGTATTTAAATTTTAAGCTAAATTGTGTAATTCCTAATTATTAGATATTAGCCAAAAAGTTTGAAATTTAAAAGAGGGATCCGTACCGTAAATTAAAGAGATACAAAAAAGTGCTTGACAATGAATAAATATTTGTCCTAAGTTTAATTTAAAAGACTTTCTTCTAACTTGATTTTAAATTCTTCATTTTTAACTCAAAAAAATTAATTTAACAAATTAAATTACCTAAATAAAGTCAAAATCCAATATTTGGGCTTAATTAAGTTAAATTTTTTGTACAAGGCCAGAACAATAAGGGTAAAGATTGTATAATATTTAATATCTTTCTGATATTATTCTTTAGATACTTATTATAGTTTGATTCTGATTTCTGAACAAATGAATATAAAATAAAGTTTCAGTTTAATTTAAAAATCAGAAAAAGTTCCTTTGCTGGTTTTTGAAGATGTTCAACTGAGTAAAGCATTAAGACTGCTTCAGATATGTTGTTTTTAAACATTGATTTGTAACCACTGTGCGTTGCACCTTGGACACTTTAGAGCTGGAAGCTTTGCAGCAAGTGTGAAGATTGCTGAACTGTTGAAGCTCAACTTGTGCTCTTGTTATTATTATTGTTGTAGCTCTGTTCCATCTTCTACTTCTTCTTCTTCTTCTTGTTGTTAATGCTATCGTTGTTGTTGTTGTTGCTGTTGTGGATGTTGTTGATGTTGTTGTTGAGGCTGGTCCCATGATATAAATTGCACAGCTGAGCAGGCAGCATAATCGCATGCAATTATGCCGCACACAATCACAACGGCAGAAGTTTGCTAAACTCGCCAAGCAACAACTCAGCTGGAAATGCAGCAGCAGCAGCAGCAGCAACAAAGGGGCATGCAACAGGAGCAGGAGCAACAACTGAAGTCATTGGGAATCGGAGTTGGGAGCAGAAGACATGGCCAACAAGCTGGCACTAACAGGTGAGTGGGTTGGTGTGGCAAGTTAAGACTCCGTTGAGAGAAACACCCCAGAACAACAATGCAACAAGAGAGTGGCGTATTGCAGTTTTTGCCACTGCCACCGCCTGCTTGCCACCGTTTGTTGCACAATCTTGTCTAACTTTGTTTAGCCATGGGGCGGAAGCTACGAGGTTTTTTGTTACCACACTGTTGATTTTTGCCGAGTCCTTGCCTGATTTTTAAGGCCTACAAGCAGGAAAAGAGAGAGACAGAGGGAGAGAAAAGAAAATCGCGCTATTCACGCGATGTTTTCACATTTTTCCCTGTTTTTCTAACTTTTCCTATCCAGCTTCCCTTCATCTCTCGATGATTGGATGCACTGTGCTATTTTGATCTGCTGATGCTTTGCTTTTCATCCTATTTGTTGCTCTTCTACATCCCCTTTCATTTTCCTTCCCTTGGCAAACATTGCATTTTGCATTTTCCAATTAAACTAGAACAAGTGCAGCTCTTTTTGTCTTCGGACACGCATTGCGTCCTTCTGGGAAGGTGTTAAGAACACTAGATGCTATCGTGTAGGCATTTGAATCCTTTGACCAACTGTAAGCAATTTACAACTGAAAGTCTTCAACCAGTGCAAACTAACAAAGATGAAATTTCAAATCGAACCTGATCGAGAAAAACGATTTGCAAATCTCTTGAAAGAGGAGAAAAAACTGAAGTAAATGGAAAGAAACTGAATAAACTCATTCATTTCAATTTGGAAAAAAGAAAAAATGTCGACACTCTAAAATAAACTGAAAGTGCTATTTTGATTGGTTTTGCAAATACAGTGTATGTTGAAGGAAATATTCAGGAAAGAATTCTCTTTCACATTTATACTCTACCATTCTGCTTTCAATTTAATAATATTAGCATAGTTATATAAAATACAGCATTCTAAAAATTGTAGATTAATTATAACTAGAGACTTGAATAAGACTCTGCTATTTATGAATATAATTTAAATTATTTTAAGAATCTTCATAAGTCCTTTAACGGCGCTTTAAATATTTATTTCAAAATACGCAGAGCTTAAAAAGTTGTACCTTTAAGCTTGGAATAAAACAGATTAAATGTATTGAAAAATAATTTTTAAAAATATATCTTAACAATTTGAGTTGAGACTTAAGAAATCCTAAAAAATTACAGCATATCATGATGATTTTTAAGCTTTGTTTTATAATCATCTATTAAATGCTGTGATTAATCTTTAGCATCTTTCTCAAGACTTCCTCTTAGGCTTCATCGTTTTATCGCTTCAATGTTTTATCTTGTTGCCATTGATTAAAACTCGTAACTGG
The DNA here is from genome assembly GCA_035043265.1 of Drosophila testacea. Lineage (NCBI taxonomy): Eukaryota > Metazoa > Arthropoda > Insecta > Diptera > Drosophilidae > Drosophila > Drosophila testacea. Next base: position 2,643,826 of record JAWNND010000314.1, on the reverse strand, counting down.
CACTTAAGTCATTCATGGAAAATTGTGACGCCTTCTCTAGAAAGTGAACAGCAGTCGAAGAAAATATTAGCCATGATTCTTGGAAAACTTCCACCGAATCGAGGCTTGAAGCATATACAAAATAATAGCAATTACATATATGAGCGAGGCCAAGTTAATAAAAAACCAGCAGCCAGGTAAAAAGAGCGCCTCTTGACCAAATATAAGGAGATATGAGGGAAGGGAATGGGGAAAGCAGAAGTGCAGTTGAACGCGTTTTATAGCACTTTAAGTGCCCTGTAAGTACATTAAACAAAGTTCTCTCGTCCGGTCCCGTAATCAACCGGGAGTGTGCCTTCAATTTCGACACGTGCAACTCTCGAGTATTTCAGTTACAATTTACAATTTTCATTTAGTAGCTGGACGCTTTCCAGGAATCGCTTAAAAGGCGTCTGAACTAGTTTACTGTAAATGCTCAAAATGAAAAAAAGAAACTACAAACTATTTATCCGTACTATCGTACTATCCATAAATTACTCGACATTGTTGAGAGAATTTTGTCATGCAGGGCATAACTGAAAATATAATGATAATAATTGTTGAAAATGCCGTGCACGTAGCTTCGCTCGTTAATTCTTAGAACTCGAGAACTCAAAAATCATATATAAACTTCGTATACATATATACGATAAGATTTGAGCAATAACCAAAAACCGAGACAATTAAAGCATATTTTTTTCCTGGTAGAAAACGCCACACGTAACCTTGGCTGCATTTTAATCATCATCGCGTTGTTAAGCTCTTCAGTTGTTATACCCTGCAACAAATGAAAATGATTAAATAGGGTATAACATACTGTAAGCACAGTCGGAGAGTTTAAACAACAGCATCGATTTGGACATTTGGACCACATTAATCTGTCTATCCATACATGATTATTAATAAATCGGATATCTCTGAGATACTTTTGAAGCTAGGGATAAAATTTCTAAAAAGATATACCTCCCTTGTTTGATGTGAAAATACTTATAGATTCAATCTTTATTTTAAAACCTTCATAAAATTTGAATAAAGGTTGATAATAATTTAAAACTTACTTTTAAAACTTCAGTTATCAATTTAAATGAAAATTGTTTATTTTTAAAACTCCGTAATAATTGGGTAATCATAATTTCGACTGCAGGGTAACTCCAGTCTGGCATTACTAAATAGATTGTTTTTCTTTTCTTTTTTTCATTCTATTCTCTGACGAATTTCAACGAGTTCGTTGCACGTGCTGCACTACGAGCCACATCAATCAAAAATAATTTTTATGAGAGCAGGGCCAAAAACTGAAAACCAAAAAAAAAAATAAAAATAAAAGAAGAAAAACCAAAGTCAAAACCTCAGTCAAAGCTCGTGCTTGGACATCTGAGATAGCGTTATGGTTATGGGTTATGGTTAAAAGTCATGCCTAGCTACAATGAACACAGCCCAGAGACATGTTGATAATACCTAAAATAAAATGCATTTCGTGGCAACCTTATTCAAAAAGTGTTAAGTTGTCTTCTCTTTTCTTTTATTTTTGGTATGCAAGACAAATGCTGTTTATAATTTACGAGCTCGATTTGCTTACAAGCTGTCCACAATTAATTGATTTATAGCAAATCGAGTTGAACGTGTAGGCACAAGGAAAGAATACTTACGTACTTCACTGTAGTTAGTACTAATTAAATTTTAACAGAGGACTAAGAACTAGAGTTTTAATGATCTGAGTTTTAATGAAAATCTCAAGGCAAGATTTACTTCAGACACCTAAAAAACTCTTTTTGCAGTTACAACAAAGACAAAAACTAATGATTTTGTTAAAAGTATAAATATAACTATTAAAGTAACAATTACAATTGCTGAAAGATGTCTTATTTCAGAATTAATACTACTTTGATACGCAAAAAAATTCTGTTGCAATTTGAAAATAAAATAACAGAACAGTTTGACTTCAGATTAGATTAAAATTATCATATAAAACATGAAATTATGTTAACAACAAATTAACTGCAGATTTATGTTAAATGTCTTTCAGATTCATGTAACAATTGGATTGGATTCTCCGTGGATTAAACTAAAGAAGACATTCATCTTAGTTTGATGTAATACAATATAATAATACAGGTCAGTGTTTGAACTTTAGAATTTTCTGATTCTTACAGAATGCTAGTCGCATCCTCTCCTAAAATATTCTACATGTTGTGTAGCCTTAAAAAACAAACCAACAGATTTAATAGTCATAACAAAAATAATATAATGAAATAATATACTCATATGAATGTATGTGGTTAGTGTGATTCGTGTGGCACGAACTAAAGATAAGCATTTTCAGCGCCTTAACACATGTCATCCCGAATGGGATCCGAGAAAAAGGGTGAAATTGTGGGTCTTAAGGTCTTTTTGGACGGGTTTAGTCTGTTAATTCCTTTATCTTGTGGCTGCAGTTCAAATGCTGGCAGCTGTGGAAAATGAACGAGTTTATTGTGTGAGATTCAATGTTATTTACAAAATATTTATGCCAAATGTCTGGTCATATATGGAACAGTAATTAGATAGTCAAATAGTTCTGTACAGAAATCGATAGAATATTTTCCCCCACTAACCACTGCACTCTAACACGGCAACAACCCTCGGGAGGATTGACAAAAGATGCTCGGGTACGTCCATTAAATTTGTCACCCGCGGCTAAGCTAAATGTCAAATACTACACACACACACACACACTCGCACACTCGTACACTCGCACAACAATAACAGCATCAATTTGACACGTACAGGCGCTAATGATGGGAATGACCAGCCAACTGAGCGATCGAATCCATTGGACCAACCGCTCAACATGCCCACAATTGAGCCTTAGACCCCTCTCTGTTCCCTCGTCCCTCTTTCCCATCCTGTGGACTTCCTTTGGGTGATATCCTGTCGTTTTCCCTCCGACTACTAACAGAATCTGTGAGTTGACATTTCAGAGCGAACTGCCAATTTAATTCCCATTGACAAAATGCACAATTGCTTTGGAACTGCGTGTCCTGCGTGCTCCGAGTGTCCTTTGACCTATTCCCTTTCCTGTTACGTTTTCTCCTTTTGTTCTCCGTGTTTCTCTGCTCGGTAATTCTGTAATTTCTGCTTGTGACAGCCCGCCGCCCCCCTCCGTCGCACACTTGCCATTAATTATTTTAGAAAATCGCTTGTAATAACAATAAATTTCTACAACCAACTTTGAGATTTGCCCCGCCTTCCAATATCTAACCATTTCCTATCTTGTCTGGCTAATTTCTATATGGCAACAACTGTTAAATTTTACACGACATTCAAATATTTACCCAAAAAAAAAACAAAATAAAAGGAATGAGTATCTTTACTTTTTAACGAAATGCAATCAATGCAAATGTTTAGATTGGGCTTTCAACTGTCTGCTCTGTGAGGGAGGGATTTCCCCTTATCCTGACTTTACCTCTCTCTTTCTCTCTCTTTCTCTTTCTGGGCTTCGACCCTGTCAAGGTCCCAGACATGCAAAAACCAAGCGAACCACGAACCACTTTCAATTTTGACGGCATATCGATTTAATAAATTTGCGTGCGTCCCTCGCGACAATTTGATTGACAACTCACGTCTGTCCATTTGTCCGTCCGTTAGGCCTGCTGTCATGCCATCATTCAGTCATTCAGTCAATTGTTGGGGTCCTGTTTACATTTCAAGTGTTTCCAGAGCAGCAGAGGGAGAGAAGTCAGGTTTTGCCAGCTATTGATACCTTTTTGCCCCTGATTTTGGGGGGAAATTGGTTCAATTTTGTTACAAATGTCACAGCCTAAGGTTTAACTCAAAATTCGTTTGCTAACGATACGATGTTTTTTTATCTACTAGAGAATGGGGTGATATGTTTCCCAAACGAGTTGGTTTTTCATTTGAATTATTGAGAATGTTAAAAATAAATTTAATTTAGCCAACTCTGGACTACCTCTTGCATTTATAATATTATTACTAATTTATCCTTTTACTGCGCTTAACAGGAATATTTCGGAGCTATCCATCTCGTAATGAATACAAATTGCAGGAGACTGGGATGATACTTTTCCCAAATGAGTTGGTTTTGCATTTGAATTATTAAGAATGTTAAAAATAAGTTAAATTTTGCCAGACTGGTCTCTTGTGGACAAACTGTCTCCTGCATTTTTAAATATTATAACTTATTTAACTTAATTTATTCCTACATTACATTGAAATACTTGTGACTAGCAAAATGGTACTGATGATAGAGACTGGTTAATTTTGAAATATGTCAACCAAGCGTTGATCCTTATCTTCTGACAAGTTTTTATGTTGGTTCTAAATACCCTTTACTGAACAAATAAAAATGTCAATGCTTACTACAAAATATACTATTTTAAATATTTTCTTTTTTGAAATAATAATTCAACATTATTTTTGGATTATTTTTACAACATTTCTTGCAGCCAGTTTATAGAAAATAAAATTTAAAAAATAGATCTTCAGTTCAATTTCAGATCCTTTGATTCAAAACAAAATAAAACAGGGATTTATACGATACAAAATATTAGGACTACGCATCTTTCTATAATATAAATACAACTCTTTGACAAATCCTAAGGTCATCCCCCAACCCCTACTAAAACCAATATAATCAGAAGAAATTCCTGAAACTCTGTTTTCAAGAGAAATCATCTAGATTATTTTGAAGCCCAACTCACAATCCAATATTTGATTTAGAGCAAGATAACTTTGAATAAGCATGAATCTTATGGAGGGTTACTTAAATCTCGATAGATAGAATTGGCAATTTCTTTGACAGCACTGGAACTAATTTGGAATATAGGTTTATAAGGACATTCTATATAACTGGACTCCGGCTGTTATCAGTTCGGAAAGATCTTGCAATTGTCACCCCTCGACAATTTTCAACACTTGCTGGTCCCCCGGGTTTATCAACACTGTACGATCTTATTTGGCGATGCATTGCCATAGATACGAATGGGTGATATGTGGAATAATGGACGCGTAGACAGGCGTCGTGGTTGTCTGGTCTTTCAATATGAAATGAATTTCAATTTTGAAAAATTGCCTTTGAATGTTTGTGTGAAAAACGGAAATGCTATTTTCCTCTCCCACACCACACCACTGTCTCTTTCCCTTCACACTCGTCAGTTGCACACTTGGCCCTTTTGTTGTTTCCTCTAAAGGCTGAGCGTGTGCCCAAATTAGAAAGCAAATGCACAAAGGCGTCACATGGAGAAGGAGAGGGGATAGACTATGGTAGGGGGAGGGGGTATGCCAGACGTTTACAACCCAAAAGTTGACACTTTAGTTTTCTACAATTTCCACAATTATGTGCGGGTACACGTTTTCCACTCTCTCTCCCTCTCCCTCTCCCTCTCTCTGTCCCTCTCTCTCTCTCTTCGATATGAGAAAAGTAACGGAAAACCCCCTGGTACCCGCTCAAGATGCATAGACACGTAACGACCACATAGATCAGTTTATCAGCACTGCACCGACCGACCCCTCTTGCAATTTACATATACTTTTTCTATATGTAACCCAACAATTTTATTTTTATTGCTAAATCCTTATGATGTGGGAACTGTGCCTCGAACCCGACTCTGTTTAGAATTTAATTATCGGTTGCATGTCACCGCCTTTTCAATACCTTCATTACCAGACGCCTACTTTTTCTGCCTGGCTTGCCATAATTAAGCGCGCCTAAATATATACCAAAAACTCTATCCAAATATTCAAGTTTTAATTGCTCCCCACACGGTCTATTTATATGTAGTATCTCAAGAGCTCTCTCTCTCTCTCTTTCTCTACGCATACCTTTTCCACAACCATCTACCATCTTTGTTTGGCGCGTCCCGAGTGATAAACACAATTTTATTCAAATTACCCGGATGTTAGCAATTTGCTGTGCATGGTCTTTGAACGGAGCAGCAGCCACGTTGATTTATGAATTTAATGTAAGGTTAAGGTTTATCACAGAGCTCTTTGAATCGACTCCATGCGAAATTGTTAACAATATCAAAGTCATGGGAATAGATAGAGCTGCATTTCAAATTAGTTTAATTCAGTGACTGAACTAAACATAGGTTTCATGGTTTATCGAAAGTAAAAAATAGTTTAAATTATCAGAAAACAATCGAATTGGAAATTGCTAATACACTTACATATTAATGCTCCTAATATTGTTGTTATATTACTTTAGTTGAAAAGAAACTTACAACTTACTCAGAAATATTATGTATTTAAGCAGTCTCATTTATAGCCTAGGAAGTATGGAAATAAGCTTCGTACTTACATATTTATTCAAAGGGATTCTATATATTTTTTTTAATTCCATCTTTGTAGTCTTGTTGAAGAACTCTGAAACGATAAATAATAAAGGAAATTAAATATGAATTTGATCATTTTTAAATTAATTTAAAGATAAAGCTTAATTTCTTAGTCGAATACCTATAGATTCACATCATTTTAAATTGAAAATTTATGTAATTTACTAGGTTTACAAAAATAATCTGAACACAAAATATATTACAAGAAAATAAACACATTCTTGACATTCTTAAATAAATATAAATAATATTATTGATATGGAAGATATATAAATTAAAGTTGTAAGTTACAAATTAATGAAAATAAAAGCTGTGGATGACATCAGCTTAGACTTCGACAACTTTCATTTAACTTGCATGTTTTCATATGAAAATTACGTCAACATATGGCAATGTGAATCGCAAAAGAGATATTTGTATTATGAAATATGTAGATAGTCTATGGTTAGTTGTGTTTTCAGACATGACTATAAACAAGATTGGCAAGTCATCCAGCTTCACTTTGGTCTCCAGTGGCAACCACTAAGAAGCAATTGCGAGAGGAGGAACAACCCTTTGAATGAGGCAACAAAAGCCTAAACCCATATCAACAGCAACTTTTACAATATATCCCATTGAAAAGGAGACTTCAACTCCTCCCCTCTCTGATGAGGCATCGTAACTATGTACAAACAATGAACTCATAACTCAAGTGACACTTTTTAACTTGACTGCATTTCATCATGTGGCATGTGGCACATGAACGCATGTGTTTCTTCTTCATCATCGTTGTCCTCGTCTTCGTCTTCGTTCTCGTTTTCGTCTTCATCTGTGTTGTGTGTCTTTGGAGTCGGTTTGTGCTTTTGCTGCTTTGGCTTTTCTTTAGCTTCTTTTACTTTTTGTTGTTTTCAGTTTCAACAATATTCAAATTGAGTTTTCCAGTGCAGGCAACGACTGGAGTCATCCATCGTCAAAGTTTTTTTTTGTTGCCTGTATTTGTTAGTTGATAAAAGGCCAGGCCATTATATGCATGGCCAAGCTGCACAATTTCAAGTACGGTGTGTCCAGGTCGGGTTGACGAGGGCCATGGGACGAGGAGATGGATAGGAATGGCATGGAATGGATTGGGATTGGGAAGGAGTCACAACAAATTTGTATGCATACGGCTGCTATGGCTACGCCCGATCCAACTTTAGCTCCAACTACGACCCGACCTTTCAATTCAAAGTAGCTCAGCCTCGCTTGAGCTAGAGATGGGAGCGTGTTGGGTTTATCGATCGTGACACGACTTAACTGGCAGCTCACAAAATCTGCATTTAACAGTTATAATTATTTAACATTTAACTTAATTTAACAAATGTTAAATATCGCCAAAAACTATGATAAAATACAAAAACCAATCCGTAATTTGTAATTATTATTAAAACTTATGTAGCATAAAAACGAAAAGTGCACAAATCGGGTCGTGTCAAGAGTAAGCACGACTTTAAGAAACCGTGTAAATTCGTTTATAAAGAACTCCATCACGCAACCATCTCCAATCCAAAGACAGGCAAAAGAATATCTTTTTTTCAAATTGTCATTGACTGGTCGATGGAGGGAGGTATTGTATGTGGGGACAAGGAGGAGAGAGGCTGTGGGAGCATTCACTGTCCTTCAAAGAATTTCTTTGGCTTTCTTTCACATACGTAGAAAAATTTCGTTGTCTCATCATGTCGCCAGGGCTTGTCAACCTGCAACCGACGATCTCCCAGCATCTCAACCCCGTTGCAAGTGCAATGAACTGACGTTGCAAGGCTGCCGGCGTTGATTTATGTTATATCTTCTATGGTTACATTGCCCCTGTTCCCTTGTCCCACACACACACAGAGCCATTAAGCACAGCTCATATGTTACGCCAAGAGAGACAGATAGAGAGAGATGAGAGAGAGAGAAGCAGTGAGAAAAGGAGAGAGGGAAGGAGGCACGCACAGACGCACACGTGAAAATGATTTATTAGCGGTAATTGGTGTCACAATGTTCCAAAGAAAAAGGAAAGGATTGCCATACTCGTATTCAACTTCAGCCAGTTACCGGAGAAGTTCCCGGAGTTCCCCTCACATTTCACCCGTAGACGTAGACGTAGACGTAAACGTAGATGGTTGCGCGTTGTTTTAATTATCTTGATTTTAAACTTATTAAAATTGACAAATGATATTCGTAGACAACATCGCGTTGTCTTGTAGGAAACAGGTTGGTTGTCGGTTGTTGGTTGTCGGTTGTCAATGACTGCTTCCTAGAACTGTCCGTGCGTGCCGCATTCTGTGGCAACTTTTGATAAATCACATACACAGTCACACACTGAATGCCCCTGCATTAGTGCAATGAGGCACTGTTCAACTGGAAACCCAAAATCAACCAGCATTTGGAAAATTTTCGGTATGTCTGTCTGACTGGTCAGTCTGCTTGTCACCTAGGATGCTGGGCTTGGCCCTGGAACACACACCTAATACGGGGAATTTTCATCTTTTAAATACAATCTCATCGATTTCACTTCAGATAAGCAAATCTATTCCAATGAAAGTTGATATTCAGACTTCCTTTTGTCATAAGCAGTAAACAATACAAAATACTAATTTTCTAGGTATTAAAGTCAATTCGATATTTTAATAAACTTTTATGCCATAGACAGGACAATCATAATATTAATTAATATACATTTTATGTATGTACAATCTAATTTAATTAAAACTTTCTGTCTATTTTCTGAGACTAAGGATTCATGCTTACTCTTAGACTAGTTATATTTCCATAAGTTGTATCAAAGATTAATTTTTTTAATTTCCAAACATCTCTTCTATCTCCTGCCAAAATATTTCAAGTTTCTAATTTTCTCAAATTTAAAATTCTTACTTTTCAACACGCCCTACAACGAAAAGCCAATCACCTTCACCAATTTGCTTTACTGCAACATGAAACACAAATACATTTATTTAAAATTCATCTACACACATTAAGCCCTGTTGAAGAATTCCTCTTATTTTTTTTTTTGTACAGTTTAACCCTGCTGGGGAGCTCCTGGATGGTTGCCCATCATCTTGTGCTCCTTAAGGCACATGGTTACCTTGAATGCGGTATCACAATCATTGGTGCCTTTCATGTCCTTGCAGGCATTCACACCGGAGGTTATTTCGTCCATTTTATCCTTCATTTGTGGCACATTCTTGAGTGTGTTGAGCAGAGCATCAGCATTGAATTGTCCATTGACCATGTGACCTTGTTTCTCCATCAGACACTTGCTATAGCATTTAAGATTCTCATTTGCCGTGCTCTTCATGCCGCCAGACATGAAATCCTTTAGTTCAGCCTCCGACATCTTTGTCTCCTCCATGCATTGCTTCATCAGCTGATGGAAATTCGGATCGCACTGCCAACACCCAAAAAATATTCTTTAATCCTTTCAAATGGTTAAATGATAAGGATAAGCCAACCAAGTTACCTGGACTACCGCCACCAACAGAATGACCAAAGTGACTGAGAATAGAATTGCCTTCATTTTGCAATTGAGTTTCAACTGTGACTGGGATGAATTTACCAAAATAGCCAGTGCTTTTATAATGTTACCAAAAAAGAACTTAAGTGAGGGCAATTAAAGCAATTAAAGTTTTTTTCTTGCAAATTTACATTATTTGATTACGCACAATGCTTCAATTATTGCGCAATAGAATTTCCCTTTAACAATACCCTGTAGCCACAAGTAGACAAAGGAAGGGTATGATTACAAAATAACTTAGTAAGAGGTAAATGAAAGAAACATGTTTGGAGTCAGCTAAGTATAAATAATGGACACTGAATTATTTAATGACTTTTAAGCGTTACAAGTATATTAAAACTTAGTTATTATATAGAAGTATTAACACATTATCTGTTCCGATACTAAATCTACAAAGATATATGTATCTATTTAGAAGAATAGCTTACACTTATAAATCTAAAATTAAACTATATAGAATCAGTTTTAGCTCTGCATAAACAAATAATGTAAACTTATTACAGGCAACCTTATAGATGACTATTGTAATTCTTAATTTTTTTAGTTTATTGTAATTATATTTTATTTCATTTTAACAGCATATAACTGTATACAATTGGACGAGTCTGGTTCGCATAATAGCCAGCAAATTCATGTCTGTGTGTGCACAACACAATACACACAACACACAACAGTTTAGCACAATTAGTTGTCTGCTTAAACAACAAATCAATTATTTATATATTGTATTTATGGCATTTGTATTTGTGTGTGGCTGGCAAATTTTAGCTTTTGTTTAAACCTTTGTCTAAATTATTCAACTCGTTGGGCAGTCGATACAATTTTCCTATTTTCCAATTTATTTTTGCGCTTTTTACACATTGACCAACAAATTTGCACATCATTTAAATATGAGTTGATATGTATTTTTTTTGAAGTCTTTAAATTCGAAATAAGTTGTAGATTTCGGCAAGGTCATTATACAATTTTAACCGAAATTAACTTATCATTAGTTGGACAGTACAATTAGAGGAAATCATGAAGCATATCCCAATTAAATATGATATTTAAAATTTAAGCTCTAACCATATCACATGATTAATGCAATAAACAGTAATGTATACCCTGTAAAACTCTTAATAAAAAAGGATTATTTTTCTCAGGGATTTTACTTAAATTAAGTAAAACAATTTAAAATATGGATGTCTAAAATTGTTCCTTGAAGAATTTAAAACGAATATCTTATTTTCACTAAGTATAGAATAAAGTGAATACAAAACAAATTTCTCTCTTTTACTTCCCTCTTGGAAGTCAATAACTTTATGAGCCAATAAATAATTTCTGTCGCTCCAGAAATGTCTTTCATCGGATTTGTTTTGTTTACTATTTATTTTAGAAATTTATTCTGCATAAACAAATCAAGTGGACTTTCTATGGAAACCAATGCGCACCAACTAAAAACAATTAAACAAGTAGTACAACCTGCCTCCCTATTGTGAAACTATAGGATGTGGGAATAGTATAACTTGTACATATAATTCTTTGGGCAAATTCAAATCAATAGCCAAACAATAAATGGAGGCAAGTGCCATTTACAGGCAGGGCCTGCTGTCGGGAGTGTCCTGTCCGACTGTCGGACTGTTTTGTCTTGGCGAAAGCCGCATGAAAGCAATGCTGACAGTAAAAATAATTTATGCCTTTGTTATAAAATGCGCACCTGCTTGGCCCTTGCCACTTGCCACTTGCCAGTTGCCACTGCCACAAGCGAGTGGCAGCACGCCCATTGCAGCCCCTAGTTGGCTTTTTACCAGCCAACAAGAAGACAAACGCCATTAAAGCCAAAGAACTGGAACTGAATAAAGTCAGTGCGGAGTGGATGGGGGAAAAGCGGGAGGAGCATGTTGAGATGGCCCAATGACTATGAGTAAGAGTCGTTGACAAAAGACTGGGGCAATAGGGACGAATTGGCAACGTGCTGGCTGCTGCTGCTGCTTCTGCTTGTCATTAGTCAGCCAGGATAAGCAAAAGGACATGGCCATAAAAAGGGCAAAGCCAAAGACAGAAAAAGATGGAGAGAATGAGCAAGTGGTAGAGTAACTACAAGGTGTGTCCTGTGAATGAATTGCTGAGTAACCAATAATGAAGTAAACTGTGCTAGAGTCCTGAATGTGTCATTGTGGCAGGACGAACGACTGAATGAGACAACGAAGCAACTGAACGGAACTAAGACCCGAACACAATTCACTGTCAGTTGCATTGTTTTGACCTGATTTACATGCCGATCCCAGCAAGCACAGGGCTCAAACCGATATTAGAAATGGCCAAGAGAACTTCGTACTGTGGACATTTATAAATTACAATAGAACTGGCTGGCTGGCTGTCTCACTGTCTGGCTGGCGCCTGCTTCCTGGCCAAAAGGACAGACGGCAGATGATGACAGGGCCAAAACAAAGGCCAACGTTAATGAGCCAAGAGAATGGCGCGAGCCGTAACAAACGCTGAGAAAATAGACCGGGCAAATTGTAAGAAAGCAGAACTGTGTCACAATGTTTTGACACACAGAGAAAGAGAGAGAGAGACAGAGTAAAAGAGACGAACAAAGAGTGGAAGGACGCAGGACGCAGGACGTGGGACAACCGACAGTCCATGTAGCTAGTTAAGCAGGCAAAAGACAAAGTTGATAAAATTAGATTTGTATGGTAAATAGTTTCGTAGCAGCAGTTGTGGCATGCCTCATGCCACGCTTCCGCAGGGGCCAAAAGTTTAATAAATGTATAAAATTAATTAGCCAGTTGAATGTTCATTAACAGCTGGCGAGACAAAAACAAAAAAAAACACAACTGACAACTGTGTTAGCCACGGCTTTAAGCCGTAAGTCGGAACTTTTGATCATCGCAATTGGAGCTGGCCAACGACGGGGTTCTGGCCAACTTCTAACTCATCATCATTCATTTTCGACTTCATCCCCTCTCTCCACTCTCTTCTTCCTTTCTCTTCTTTTTGGCATTATTTTCACACCTCCCGCGTGTGTTTCCGAAAAATGTTGGGAACTCCCGCTGAGAGTTTTTCAACTCGGGGTAAAAAAAAAAGCAGAAAGTGAAAACCCCTAAATGTTGACTGACCTTTAACAATGGCTTTAACCACGTGAGTTCTCTGTCTACTAAAGGTTTCCTTCGCCCCTTCTTTCTTTTCTTTCTGTTATTGTTTTTATTGTTCGTATTGTTGTAAATGTTGCAGTGGTTGCAACGTTGACCACAAAAGTGCCGGACTCCAGGAAATGAAATCAAAATTATTTTTGGGCATTGTGGTAGAGTAATTGGTTTTTCACTCAAATTTCATTACATATTTAAGAGGGGGAGTGGCATACTGTGCTGGATATTGAACGGAAACACTAAAAAAGAACAAATCTTAGGATCGTATAAAGCTGAAAGAGGGACAATTCGATATGCATAATCTCATGTAAGTTATACAAATATTTGATGTTATCGAAAGTTAATGAATGAAAAGAGAAAAGACATATTTCAAATAATTATTTGAAGAAGGGGAATTTAAAGATTCCTAGTATGCTTTAATAATAAATGTAATTTTAAGGTTATAAAATTTAATTTATTGTTAATAACTTTGATTAAAATAGAAAACAAAACATAGGGGAAAATTGGTAACTCAACAAAATAAAATATAAATACAATATTCTCAAATTTCTCTTTCAGTTTCTTATACAGAAATTCGACTATAATATTTTTTAATACATATTTCTCGACAAAGAAGTAAAATTACATGTAGCTTGATAAATATTTTCAATAAAACGTGATGTACATTCAATTGGCTTCTTTCCAACGAATCTCTCTGAAGTATTTTCCCTTACATAGTAGACTTAGTACGTTGACAACCGACTTCAGTCTGTCCTCTTCAAAAATTTAATTTATGTAATTCACAACCAACACTTTTCGCCATTGGCAGCTGTAATTGAAATCGGATGTAAGTATAGAATGTGTGTGTGAGCCTTCGCAGCACTTGAAGCTATTTGGCAGTCAAAGACACTCAAATTCTTGTAAGACGAAATAAAAAAAATCGAAAAATGTTGGCAAAAAAAAGAAAGAAAGAAAGAAAGAAAAAAATTAAAAAACGAACGCACAGAGTTATTGAAATTAAACATCAAATGTCAGCACCAGGCAAAACGAAGGCCAAGGCACGCACAAAAGCGCAAAAGTCCTGCCACATGCATCACAGTTGAATAAAGGAACGAAAAAATGGCTGCCACTTGGCTGACAAGTTGCAAAAGAGCAAAGCATTTTCAATGTGAAATGAAGAACTGGAAGTTTTCGGCTAAAATAAAGTCGATGCAAGCGCCGCTGAAGACAATTGCTCCAGAGCAAATGAAATCAAGCAAAAAGGAGCAGGGAACAAGGAACAGGGAACAGGAAGGGAACACTAAATACGACGACAAGGGCTGCACACAAATACAATTTACATGCGTACGTGTGACAGGACTGGGTAACCATAGCAGATGTGGGGGATTGGGATCTGTAACATGTCCTTAGGATATTTGTATGCAAACAGGCACAATGCGCTGAAATCGATATGCGGGCGCGTCCTCGTCTAAGGACGCGCCAAAGAAGCTGCAGCTGGTTGTAGTCTGTAGTCTACAGACTGTAGTCTGTAGTCTGACTCAGGCCACATCTCCGGCTGCCAGTTGACAGCCATGTGCATCGGCCCAATCAAATGAAAAATAGTGCGAAGACGGCCCAGGATAGCATCAGAGCCTGCAGCTATACATATGCGCCTGTGGCATCAACAGCAGCAGCGAAACATTGAGAGACAGATTTCTGATATGACCATAAACCGTATCAATACGAGGGATGCAACAAAAGTTGAGAGATTTTTATTTTGAAAAGAAGCTAAATTTGTAAAAGTCTTAAACATTTGCTAAACAATGTTCAATAATGAAATAATCAATTAAAAGTGAACAGAATGTAAAGGGAATAATAAGTCAGGACTTTCCACCGATACTCCAAACAATTATGGAATTTTTCTTTAATTAAAAAAAAGGTAACTTTAAAAATTAACTTTGATATTATAAGAAGAGTTATAGTTGGAAAACAACTTTGAGTATTCAAATGAAAATTCAAAATACGAGTATGAATGTAATGCTTTAAAAAATGTTTGGTTTTACAAACAAATCTAAGTTATTCATAACAGCTAGAAAGAAAGTAGGAATTGGAAGAAAGTTTTAAATTTTCAATTGAAATAATTATTAATGTAGAAAATATTCTGCTGAAATTAAACACAAATACTTGCTTTCTCTTATAATGTTTAACAGTAAAATTTCGCATTGTGCAAGTTATCAGAGGTTAACAGTAAAAGCGAATTTTGCTTAAAATGTGTTTTCTTCCTTGTAATATTCAGTGTTGCATGCACCCAGCCCTGGTGGCATGCAAAATCGTGGCAGGGTGCTGTTTTTGATTATATCGCTTGACGCTGTTGCTTGATTTGTTTTGCACACATTACCGACTGATTGTCTATGCCACGTCCTCGCTCGAGTGCGTATGGCATTGCAGTCAGGAGTCGAGTACTCTATACCCCAAACTTGAATAACGAATACGTATTCGAATACGAATATACTCGTCAGATGATGCGAGTACCCATTATCCAGTTGCCTCGTTATATGCTGATGCGTCATTCGCTGTTGCTTCCAATTTCTACTTGCTTTATTTTTTTGATTGTGCAACTTTGATAAGCAATTTTGAACGTCTTTCGTCCCACAATTGTGCGTGTGTCACCAGCAGCACACAACATGCCACATGCCTCATGCCCCCCAACGCCAGTTCCGCACTCTGCAGTCACTTAGATAGTCATCAAATTAAGACTGAAACTGAGGCAAATCAATGCATTGACTTGGCTCAAGGGGCAACAAGCTGTCTCATTGTTTAGCCAAGCCTAATTGCCAAGGAGTTTTTACTTTTCCGGACAGGTGAAAACTGTTATGAGACGTAACCCTTCACACACACACAGCTGGTCTCTAAATGCAAATGAAAAACTTTTAAAATATGCCAAAAACCCGAGTTCAAGTGCAGTTACATGAGTGTAAAATATGTTTCAGGGTTTGATCTGTCTGCTACCTTGTGTTTTCCTCTTTTTATTCGGTAGCAAATTGGTTACAAACACAGCTGTCGACCCTTACGGGCCATAAAGTAAAAGACAAAAGGTATTTTTCTTCTTTTTTTCCTTTTTCCTTTTTTTTTTTTTGTTTTTGGTGCATGCCCCAAAAATTACATTAGAGAAACAAGAGGTAAAAACACGTGACTTCGTATTCAGGAGTTATAAAATGTTAAGGTATTCGAGTAAATTTCATGGGTGGTCAAAAGGGTTCAAGTGGATGCCAATGCAAATATCGTTTTCCAGCCATTACAAAGTCGTATAAATATTTAGTCTTTTCGCTTTGACCACAATACAGAATTGTATCTGTAACTATGTATGTGGTATGCCAGTTTATGTAGAGTTGGAGTTGGATTTGAAGGGCCCTTCAAATGTGGCTTGCATAAAAGTATTGTTTCGCATATCTAAAAGCATAACATAATATTTGACCCACAATGGCAAACATGGATTGTTCTAAAATGTTGCAAATAATTTGGGTCAGCTTCCATAAAGATTTCATGTTTTTCTGTGGGCTATTACAATTGGGATTTAGGTAAAGCTTTAAAGAGATAATCAAGTTTGTTACAACTTATTATTTCACGTTGCATATTAATTAATTAGTTAGTTAGGTAAAAGTTATATATTTTCAATTTATCGGACATAAATTTTAAATTACATTTTGCCAAATTGGAGTTAGTTGGAAGTTAAGTAAAAGAAATTCACTACCGTCAAATCTTGCACAAATTGTAAACCGAAATAAACCCTAAAAGGCATCTAGATTTTATATCCTTCTACATGAATAGAACATTTACCAGATCAGGCTATTATTTCTGGCAGTAACTGATTTTAAATGCATTTGTTCAAGTTTAAGTTATTATCCACCAGAATATTAATAATCTCTTACTTTGCCTGCTTAAACTCCTCACAAATTAAAATCAAAACCAATAAATTACATGCGAAAAAGTTCAAACTCTGTTTAACTACAGCTTAAACATTTTAAAATCATTTTTGTTGTAATTTATTGGCTTAGTATGCAGTTTGTTATTTGCATTTGCCTGGAAAACGAAACAAATACATAAATATTCACCACCTCAGCTGTTGAAAACTGGCACAACAAACTACACACATATACACACAAATCTGTTGGGAATCCTAGTCTTTGTCTGCCTGTCAACGAAAAAAAGGAGAGAAATATACATACTATGTAAATATATATCAATAGTATTTCCATTCTGTAGAGTTGCCTTCGAGCTGATTACGATTGCGAATTGCAAATCGATGCCGACAACGATACGATATAAACGTAAAAACCGCACGGTAGGAAATTTGAATAAAATGCAATAAGACAAAGAAATGAAGACAAACACATGCATGATAATTTGTACCCGCCGCTGTACTTGTCGGCACTTTGGGCATCCCCTATCCCTTCTCTTTAGGCCAACTGCTAACCCTACCCCCTAGTTACTGACTGGATCCCTTCCTGTATGCAAAACTGGCAGACGCAGCTCGTGCGTGTAACTCGTGATGATGATACACTAACAGTACAAAGACAAATACGAGTAAAAATAAAAATAAAAATAAAAGCAACAACATCAACTAAACAACCAAGCCACAAAATACATCAAAATGATGTGGTTAAAACCAATGCAAAAACAAGTTCTGAAAGGCGGTTAAGAGGTGTCTACGGGTTGTGCTGGGAACAACACTACACTACACACACACACACAGCTCTCTTATCCATGGTACAATGAACTACAATCGATGTACATACATTGACTACACCTATTTTAAGTGGATACTAACGTGTTGTTTCTGTTGTTGTCGTTGTTTTCATATAGTTCTCGGTAGCAAAAAGTCACAGAAATGTGTTTAAAAATCAAAACAGAAACAGTTGATTGCATTTTAAAGATTTGATGAACTTGGAAAAATTAAAGAAGTGTATTATTTCTATAAAAAGGAATTATTATACTGACTGTCTGAAACATGACATCACCAATATAAAACAATTTAGTTAATAGTTAATTATTATGAATTTGAAGTCTATCAAAATTATAGAATTTAATCAATCTAGGTTATTATGATTTGTACTTGCGAGGGAACCAATTTGATAGACCACTTTCAAATTGCAAACATAACAATATCAGATTTATTACCTCAATTGCAAGCAAGTACAACTAATGGTAGTTGTACAAATGTTAAAATAGGGTGGGATTAGAGGGTTGGGGGTCGGATTTGGAATTGTAATTGGAGTTGGTGCTGAGAGCTGGCAAATGCAACTGTCTGACCTTACGAGCTGTAAATTATGCATCTATGCATAATTTATAACTTATGCGTAGTCGAGGCCCAACCCCCCGAAACATTTTGCCATAGACAGATGCACAGACAATGATTAGGGCCACACACATACACACACACACTCACACACACCACAACAGAAATACGCATACGCATACAAACCTATTATTAACATTGTAGTGTTCGACCCTGATGCAGGCAGGGGCTAGTGTCCAGTCGTGTGGACAATTGCAATTGCTTGGCAGTAATTTTCAATTTAATTATAGTAATACACACACACTTGCACACACATACACACTCACACTCATACATGGACAGTCACAGTTACTTGTCTAAGTGCAGATTTGAGCGCATTTGCACTTAAGCCAAAGTTTTATGGCTTGACTTTGCCTTTAGGGCAACGACAAGAGTTTACGATTTGGAGGCTGAGTTTCGTATTTCGAGTTCCGTGTGCCGTGCTCACAATGTCATCTAGAGATGGCCGTGTGTCACGAACTAGAAATTTAATGTATTGACTAACATAATTTTGATAAGTGGTAAAAGCCTTCTTCCTTACTTCAATTTATATTTAAGGACAGATTGTGACATCATTTGTAAACCTAAAGATAAAGATTTTAGATTTAAATGTTTAAATTTAATTTTAAAATTAAATTTCAAATTAATATCATAGAGACAATATAATATAAGGATATTTAAATAAAGCAATAGTATAACTAAACTTATATTTTAGAATATTCACATTCCCTTTGTTTAAGTTTCTTTTCCAGATTAGTGAAAAATCGAATCCTTCACGCATCCATCTCTAATTTAGAGTTCCTAGTTCTGAGAGATTGCCAGTGTGTAAATCACATGCAAATGTCGAGTGCTTGTAATGCACTGACAGCATTGTCCTGCCTGTTGTCCTGTTTGTTTTGTCCTTTTGTCCGTTTGTCTGTGGCTTGCATTTCGCCATATTAATTATGCGGTAAGTGCGGGAGCTGGCACTTAACCATTGCACCTTCCCAACCCTGAAAACCTCTCAACATCCCTGCCGCAATCCAATTGACTTTGCCTATAGTTTTTGACCTGGCCAACATGTAGTTTTCATTTTCGCACGTAGCTCGAGACCAGAACTTATCCATAACACATATCGTAAATGAGTAAAGCAAGCTGAAAAAGCTAGAAAAGGACAGAACTTACTAGTAAAATGATGGTCACGTAGAGAGTACGTGCTGTTGATTTGATGGTCAGTTAATTATTATTTTTTGTGTTTATAGAGCTCAGGTTGTGGTACCTCCAACTCTACCTGTGTGTGTTGTCCATAATATGCATGCGATATACATCGCAAATCATAGAAGGGGGTTGGGCCTGGACTCCTGAGTCAAGGTTAGATTATGACTGACCAAGCTGGGTTATGAAGTGTCTCATAAAGAAGTGGCTTGAAGTGACTAACGAAAAATGCTGGGATGTGCACAGTGTGATAGAGTGAAATGGAATAACATTCTAAAAGGTAGACACTACAGATAGGGTAAACATAATATTATACGTGTGAATGAGAACATGTAGAACAAGATTAAAAGATGTACACACGGATAGCTACCCCGTAACTTAATAAAATCTTAAATGGGAAGCAATGAAACGAGGCAGAGAGTAAAAACTGGTTATATTTTAAAATAGCAGTAGAAACATAATTAAAAACTACAATCAGTAGATGTGAAATTTCGATGAAAAATCATTTCTGTTTTACATGTTTAATGTGACAATAAAGGATGCCAAAGAGTTAAATTGCAAAACTATAAAAGTGGTAAGTTTTAATTTATCCAAATATCTGTAAAATATAATCCTTAACAAATCTTTATGAATGTGATGAAATGGAAAATTGTGATAAAGAAGTGCGCCAAACATTTGAAAAAGATTGTTAGTTCTTATATGGTAATATTAATTTAAGAAAAGAGGACTCACAAAAAATTAATTAGAATAAACATCAAGAAGTCTGTTCAGAATATCTACTATATTATCAAGGCTTAAAACCTCATTAGTGTCCTTAAGCCAAACTGAAACAGAATAAAATTACAATAACTTCCTGGTGCCCGAGACTGTAAATGAAACTGTAACTGAACCTTAACCTACCATCAGGAAAACAGCATTCTCACTCATACTTCTGATTAACAAAGTTTTCCTCTTTTTTTTATGGCCCACGCCACAGAGCAAGTTTAATTTGGTTCGCGATGTTGGGTCCTGCGTCAATGTTGCGCCTATTGAGCCCACCAGATTAATGCCACAAAATTCATTGGGCCGCAACGTTGTAATGAGATGAGATGAGTTGAGATGAGAAACCACCGTCCGTTTCCTATGTCCATTGCCAATATTAATCAATTCTATATGGAGCGCTTACCGCATTTCGACCATAACAATCCCTAACTGGTTATCCTTGTGCAACAATAACAAGACCAACAACAGCAACAACAACAGCAGCAACAATGAGAGCAACAACAAGTCGAAACTCATTTCGTGTTGCGACTTTTGATTATGATGATTATTACGCGTAATCGCCGCTACATGTGCTACATGCATCGCCATCTCACCTCGCCTTGCCTCACCTTCTTTGCCACATTCAACGCGTCGCTTATTGATGAAGTACGAAACGAAGTTGAAGCTGAAACTGACGCTGAACCTGACGCTGAGGCTGCCCCACGGCCAAAAGCCTGGGACACCTGTGTGTATATTATTATTACACATCACAAACATGAGCATGGACATTGGCATAGGGTCCGATCTGGGACTGGGACTGAACTTAAAGCAAGATGCACACGCTGTAAGTGGCCACTAATGTGGGCCCAAAGTATGAGCAGAACAATATATCAACAATGCTGGCCACTTAATTAGAAGCAACTCTTTTTACAGGCAAATCATTCAAAAATATTTCAAAATAAAAGAATATACTATTTTTAATTCACTAATTAGACAGATACTAAAATTAAATAGACCAAATTTCATCAGTTACAAACATCTCAAAATTCTTTAAGAGCTTGTCCCAAAATTCTTTTAATATTTAATTTAAAATATAACTAAACAACTTAAAAACCATTTTTTCAATGTCTATATAAGGTCTCAAATAACCATCCTAATGATAAACTGACATAAAATGCATTGAAAATAATGTATAATGTCAAAGATATATATCAAATAGAGCCTATACGGCTTATAACTGTTAGAAACTGAAATATAATATTATACCATTTTGAATATTTACTAAGAACTAAACTATTTAAAGACCTTGTATTCGTACAAACCGTGCGAAAATATATTCGAATTATCTGCTTTATATTTAAACTAAAATTCAGTGTACAAACTTTTCACAAAACTCTAAGATTATTCGAAGAGCGGTGCTCTCTCAAAGTACCATATATTTCGATTTATGAAACAACTCAATTAATAATGCTATCCACCTATTATGAATTTAATTATTTGGAAATATTATGTATTAGAGTTTCGTCAAAGTTTTCAGCAGAAGCTTAGTGAGAATTTAACAATTCATTCCACTGATTTTTTGACACTTAAAACCTTCATTCTCACTCGATGCAGACAAATACCTCCAACAATCCTAAATCATTAATTTAGTACATTACAAACTGTAATTTGGTATAAACCTTAAGCTTAAACTTCTTTGTCTGCCTCTTGCTGTTGGCAATCAAATGATCATCAGTGTTGGCAAAGACTCATACGTTTAGCGAGTACACAGAAAACAAATCTGTTATTACCTGGCTAAAATATAGTCGTAATTATAATTGAGTATCTAAATATGTTTTAACATCTAATGGTCTTAATTTGGCAATTAATCCCGAATGCATGCTTAAATATACCAAGTATATCTCAAATGCTTGCAAAATTAATAATTTTAAGCTTGAATTTTAGAATGATTTTTTGCTGTGTATGTATACATGTATGTATGTATGTGTACAAGCTCAAGAGCAGACTCAGTGAACGGCTGACGTAACAACGAGTTAACAAGATAATGACAGTAGCGGCGTCGCACCGGACGAACTGTGGATGGTGGATTGTGGACTGTGGACAGTGGACTGGGTGACTCCTATGCGGCGCTGCAACTAAGACGACGTCCCGCTCTGTTATTTAGCTGGGTGTGTGTCTCGAGTATGTGTGTGTGTGTGTGTTGGCTTTGAGTGACGTGCCGTGCGCATAAGTGACTGATGGCCGGCGACGTCCAGTGCCCAGCCCCTTTTCTTTATGTTGCTGCTGCTGCTGCTGGCCAAAGACCATAATCAAGTATGCTAAAAAGACGCGCAGCCCAAAAGGAAATTGAAATGAAATATGTACATATATAAAAGCATATACATACACACACATACATAAATTGTATAAGCTCTTTCTAAGTGTGTGTGTTTGTGTGTGTGTAGGCACATTCGCGCTTACTCTTTTCATGGTATTTCGCACCTGGAGCGGCGCTCGACTTGTTAAGCACAGCGTCGTTAACACTTAAGGTTGTTTTTGTTCTTGCTGTTGTTGTAATTGTTGCTGCTGCTCAACTTGTTATTGTTGTTCTTGTTACTGGTGCTTGCATTGCCAACAAGCTCATTAGTTTCATAATTAGCTTTCGTTATGCTTTTCGTGTATTAATTAGAAGTTATTGCAGCCTTGTCCAGGCGCCGTGCCATGAAAGAGCACTCAACACCCTGGACACACTCTTTGGTACCCTTTCCTCTGTGCCCCTACCACTCTACCTCTCTCTGTACACTGCACTTACACGACCATAACAAGAAGAAAGAGAAAAACACGCGCATATCAAACAATGTTAGCTTTACTCACTAGTCAAGCTTTTCTTTTTCTATGCCTGCTATTATAGTTTTTTTCTCTCTAGTTTTTTCTGTAGCCACGACTAATGCAGAGATAATGATGCTGCAGCTTTGATCGATTTGATAACAATTTAATTTCAAGTGCACGCACAAGCCTTTTTTTTCTCTTTCCTTCCTTTTTGCTTTAGTAACTGACATGAGATTTACACAAGATAATGCATTGTAGTGTGCAAGGCACGTAGGCAGATTAGATGATGAGCGCGACTTGTATGGCAAAGGAAAGGGGAGAGAAGAGCACAGATATATATGTATATGGACTGACTAATGGTTCATCGCCTTGCACTGTAAAGAGACTAACTAAAGAGAGAGCGGGTGTAAGAAAGTACGTGGGATCAAATGCAAGTAAAACACACACAAACTCACACCAATGCAGTGTAAAGCTCTCTGACAACAACAACATGAACAACGTTAGTCTTTTGTCATATGAAAGTGTTGTTGCTTATTTATTGGCAGAAAAGGAACGAAAGCGAATTTATTTGCATTGGTCAATGGTGAAATATGCGTGTGTATTTGTGTACGTTTGCCAAATTTGGTTCACTTTTATTGGTCCGCTATATTTGCATTGCAAACTTAAACAAGAATAAAATTTACAACCAATTGGATTTGACGTGCACTTTAGATTGGTAATCGGTAATTGGTTTGGCAATAAGCAAACAATGTCTTCGATTTTACATCATTTCATACTATATTATGTACTTACCAGGAAATCCTATAGTTATTAACTTTCTGCACATGGAAATATTTTATACTTTAAAATTAATTTCAAATATTTTTCACTTTGAGAAGAAGCACTTTTCGATTTGCCGGCAGACATCGAAAGTGATGGGAAATGTCAATTATGATGAAATAGCAAAATCACAAAGTGTGACCAAGTTTCGGAAGGAAATTAATTTCCAAAGCTTATCGTTACTAATATGTCAGCAATCGATCATTCTATT
Source organism: Drosophila testacea (assembly GCA_035043265.1). Taxonomy (NCBI): domain Eukaryota; kingdom Metazoa; phylum Arthropoda; class Insecta; order Diptera; family Drosophilidae; genus Drosophila; species Drosophila testacea. The sequence continues at coordinate 2,619,771 of JAWNND010000314.1, read as the reverse complement.
TTTTTTATCGTAAAAGGGCTGCCAGAGTTTGACTGCTAAAAACAGGCGATTTTTAAAAAGTTAATAAAAAGTAAACATTTTTTTTAATAAAGAAGGGGATATATTTTATAATGAAAACCAATACACTTACATACATAGATTATATTATATTTAAATTCAAAAACAATAAATAAGCGGAAAACTAACAATTATCGAAAATCGAATCGGTATCGGTAATTAATTAATTATTTGACGCCGTAAAATCTGATTTTTGTCGGCTTTTAAGTTTGATATTGGCTTTGAAATATTTGAAAATTTCTGTTAACACTTTAAGCTCCAATGAAGGGAACGAAAGTTCACTACTATTGTTATTTTTTGATTTGCTTGCACAATTGCTTGCACATAACAAAAACCAAATCTCACATAATAAACAAACAATATATCTGCAGCGAACAACAACAACAATAACAGTGTGTAGTATAAAAAATGCTGAGTAAACCTATTAAAAAGGGATAACGGCAACGCTAATGACAATGCCTGCGAGAATGGCCTGAATGAATGAACGAATGTATAAATCCGTGTGTGAATGTGTTTGTGTGTGTGTTTGTGTGTGTGTGAGTTGTGCAAACACACACGTCACTCAGCCACGACATCCTTCCGGTGAAGAGTAAGGGCGCCAAAGGGCTTAACGCCGTTAATGACCAAGAACAGCAACGGCCTCGCCCTCAACCTCATCCATAACCTCGGCGTCGAACTTTCCGACTCGTTATGACGATTTTATTACGTGTATTCTCAACAATTGATGCTGCAATGTCATACGTCAGCAGAAGGTGCGCCAAATCAGCGCACAGGACTCGCAAGGATAAGCAATCATAACACTACGCAACATGATATTGTACTTTTTGCTGATTGTTAACACTGTTAATAATACTGTTATATTTTTATAATGTTAGTTTCGGCGCACAGAATAAGGAAAAGTAATCAATACACTACAAAAGAAGCCAATTTAATAATTAATTTAATTTATAACTGATTAGTGAAAGCTTCACAGCACTGTTAATTGTTAGTATATTTTAAATGACAGTTTCATTTATAAATGACGAGCCTTGTCTTTATTTTGTCGAATAGTGTACTTTTGTAGCGGTAAAATAATGAAAGAAAAACTGCAGCATAATGTTTATTTGCCCGGGCAATGGAAATTTATGTGTTTCTACCGTCTGGAAAAGGCATTAAAAAACTTTTGCCCAAGAAGACTTTATTTGCGAAAAAAGGGTTGGACAACTGCCCAAACCGAAGCCCTATCCCGCACCCACCCCCTGCTGTGTGTGGGAGACCTGGGACAAATCTGGCGTGGCCAATGCAACTTAATTAAATTTGGAAATACTTTTGCCAGGGCTCAAGAATTATGATGCAAAATGTTTTGCTGTTAATTACAAAATTGTAAAACTCAAAGTTCAAATTGCAATTTGTATTCATTTGTGAAGCCGCCATTAAATTTGTTAAGCGCCGTCGTCGCTGGGTGAAATTATAAATTAATGTGGGCGTTTGGAAGGTTAGGCGGTTGGGTGGTTGGGCGGTCGACTGTGGCTGTCAGGACGGACACCTCCGGAATACCCTCCCTACGGCTGTAATATCCCCTACCCTCAAAACACCAAACCAAACGCAAGCCACATAATTTAAATGCATTTCCTTCGGCGCATTAATTTCCTAAGCTTTTTTGCATACCAAAAATCCCGCACAAAACTGCGTTGAATGTAATCCCATGAGCTTTAAAGCCACGTGTGTGCGTTGCGCCCCTGGCAGTCAGACAAGGGCTGGAGCGGAGGCTGATAGAGGAGGAGGAGGAGGCGGAGGCGGAGTTCGAGGCGAGACTGACGCAACAAAAGCGACGCCATCATTGTTGTTGTATTTCGATGTAATAAATGTATTTGTTTATCCCCTCTTCTAATTTTCACTGCATGTTCAAAATATTTCACTACGAGAGCAACAAAAAGCTGAAAGAGTATAAAAGAGATCGGGGATGGGACTTGGTCTGCTCTATTTGTTTATCCAACGAGCTTTGCGTGAAGTATTTGTAATATATAAATTGTCCTGCGGCTGGGCACGGGGCCAAAACTCTATGCTGGACTACCACCTCTATTTTTATTGCAGGCTGTGTATTTTTCAAATATGCACGAGTGTGTGACTATATGTGTGTGTTGCAGCATGCAAATAGCTGAAGGTCGCTTAAACAAATCAACTTTCACTTGGAGGTGCAGTGCAGCATATTTGATTAGTCATATATTGGGTATAGTTATGAAATAGAAAGTCAATTGGAAATAGTTTTTCCTACAGAACAAGGCCACACTTTAACTTAAAATATAACAAAATCATAGTATTTTAAATGGAAATTATTTTGGGCCTTTTGGAAACTCAAAATGTTTCCATAAACCTACTTGGTTTTTTATTTATTTCATGCTTATTAGCTGAGCAACGGTCCTGTGGCGCAATGGATAACGCGTCTGACTACGGATCAGAAGATTCCAGGTTCGACTCCTGGCAGGATCGATAACTTTTTTATTATTTTTAGGCTAAAATTTTTTTAAAATACAAATTTATTTACTTTTCAACATTTAAGTTTAATTAATTTGCTTGAAAATATTTCCAATTTTTAAAACTACAAAAACTTGTTTTCGCCCAACGTGGGGCTCGAACCCACGACCCTGAGATTAAGAGTCTCATGCTCTACCGACTGAGCTAGCCGGGCTGTTGACGCTGCGATCACCAATTATTTATTTATAGTGCGTCGCAAGAATTTGTTAATTTTTGAACATTTTTGTTTCGGTTTATACACGTGTTTTATTTTATAAACTTGAAGATCTTGCTTGCTAACAAGCTTATGCTGTGAAATGTGAAATACCTTTGGTGTTCATTCATAAAATGTTATAATAAATGATTATTGTCTCAAGTCGTTGAAGATCACAGCATAGATTAGTTCACAAAAGGGAAGTACGAGTAAATAGCCCAGCGGCCAGAATTCCATTACGAGCAACTTTACCTTTGCTGTTCCGCTTCTCAGGGCAACTCACACATATGATAAACTACATGGGAGTATGTATTTGTATCTGTAGCATAGTAGAAAAATGTTTATTCATAATCATTTGTAACGCTTAATTGTTGTCTTTGCGGTTTACCTCATACCTCATGGTTGCTTTTGTGTTTGTTCCGACCGCAAATTGTTTTTAAATTCATTTCTCTCGTCTCGGTGTCGATTCTTGTGTCTGCAGCGTGCGGCAAATTACAAAAGCCAAATGGGTAGCCTGAGAATTTTTGATTATTGTCATTATATATTGAACTGAACTGAAAGCAATGCCCAAACCAAATCCATTTGGAAATACATATCTTTCTGTACCCTGTACAAGTTGGAAAACTCGTCAAAGTGGTTATGACTATGTGCCAAGGTTTACAACAATATGAGACTGTTAAAAAGACTGTTATAGTTAAAGGAAATTTATATTATGCTAATTGTATGGCAAGCTTTTTAATAGGATTTAAAAATAACCAAGTATTTCTTAATCATTGTGTGGGAATTTTAATTTTTTACCTTTTTAAAAATGTTGTATGTACTTATTTTAAAATTTAAACTGTTGTTTGCCGTCTTTTTCTTCAATTAAAAATTATCGGCAATAAAGTAAGAGGTATCAGCCCTTCGAACATTCACACTTACTTGCTTCTTTTTGTGTAGAGTCATGTGTGAGGCGTTGTTATTTCTCGGAGATATTTCCCACCATCACCGACTCCTCCATAGCGTTGCCTTTTATGACTATTTGCTGTTTATTTTTGTTGAAATTTTTAAATCCGCACGCGTTCAGATTTTGCCTTTTGCCTGCCCCTGCCCCTGTAACTGCCACAGCCTCTGCTGCATGCCCCTTGCTTGCTGTTGCTGTTGTTGTTTTATTATCCTTTTGCTGGCACTTTTTTATGAGTTAAGCCAGACGCGGCTTATCTATGTGACAATGCGGTAGGCACCAGCAAACTGAAATGCCAACGATTCCATGGCGGGTCGAAGTGGGTTGCTATAGAGTGTTCTAGGGTGGTGCAGGGTGGTGCGAGCTTTGGTGTGGCATGGCGTGTGTGGCAATTGCCTTTATTGCCAGCCTTCCCAGTTCTGGCTGATGGAAGGCAAACCCAACTGCCGCTTCATTCATAAATAAATTAAATAAAAATATTTTTTCAAGCCGCAAGCCATGCAACAATAACAAATAAGGCGGCCTGGAAAAAAAAACAACAACAACAACAGCAGCAACAACAATAACGAAACGGCAAGAAATCTGCATAATGAAGCGTAATACGCAAATGGTATAGAGTTCTGATTGGGGTGTATCCAAAGGAATAAGAATGAATAAGGGAATAAAGTGCGGTTAATGCATGGCAGCCTCACAATTGAATGATTTAAGGTAGACAGCATAATTATGCTGAAAACTTAAAAGACGTAATCAGGTGATGTGACTTTAAAGACCTTAGGGCTAAGGATTAACCTGATCAACAGAAGGAAATAAGCTTTTAAAACCGTTATTCAAGATGGAAATTAAAAAAAGACATACAGCTTATTTAAAAAATTTTTGTAGAAAAAAACTACCTTTGGCGTGCCAAAAATTAGACATTTAAAGTTTCCGGATTAAAGGGTTCTCAGTCTTTAAACTTTATTAATTTGGTCTGTTGATCCTTGGGCCTGAAAACTTCAGAGGTAAAATTTTTGGTCACTTTTGGCATGAATTCTTACAAATAAAACTTCCCAAGATTTAAGTTTTTTAGTTCACCTCTGTCTAAAATTGCAACAAAATCGAAATATTCTATTTTTTGGAAAATATTTAAATATTATGATATGTAGAATTAAATTATAGATCAAATCATAGCTAAAATGGGTTAGATTTGATTCAATTGTCATAATTAAGAGCTTTCTCTTTTACTTAGTTTTACAAAATATATATTTTTTGTATGGCAAATAAAGTTTCTGACGTTAATCTAAAGTTGTTTTTTTTTTTCAGAATTCAATTGAATATTCAATAAGTTGAACATAAATATTCGAATCAGCTTTACAAAGATTTGTGAGTCTAAGTTCAGAGTGGCAACCCTATAGACGGCAACAAAAGCATTACTGCCCAGTAAAATTTGACACGCCCCCTGCTCCCAGTCCCCAGTATCCCCACCCCTGCCCCTAACCAAGCACCACACGCTTCCTCAACTCGATGTGGTGGCTCATTGGCAGCATTTGTTTGGGCGTGTTAAAAGTTAAAATAAATCAAAGAGCCATAAATTTAGCCGCTTTTGGCAATATGGGGAATTCGATACGTTCATCAAATGTAAAAGGGTTCAAGCGATGCGTTTGCTATCTATCAATAAATGTCTCTATATATGTGGGCCGCCCCCTTCGCATATACTTTATCAAGCAAAGGACAGCCAGAGCAGTCGACGCATCCTTTTGGCCTGCTCAAATTTAGCACACTTGTCAAACCGAAAAAAGGAAGAAAAATCAAGACAGAAAAGTTTACTCAATTTTGGTGAAGTTTAAATACTCTTCAAAATTATGACGATGTACAATTGTCGGCAAATTAAAATCTTATTTTTTAGGAGAGTATTTAATAATCGTATAATGTTAACCATTAGTTTATCTTTAATAATAAGAGTCTTATGAGTTTTGACAAGAGTTACATAATCGCTGGCAGATTCCAAGTACTTTCTGTAGGGTATTTGTATACCAAAAACCCATAGCAGACGCACCCAAACCTAGAACCCACCAAGTGGGACAAGCTTATGAAAAATATGGCGCAAAGGGGTTAAATGACGTATGCATTGCAGCTATTTCTCTTTTTTTTAGGGAGCTGCAAGGACCTCGACACCCTTCCGGCTCCCCTTTTTATTCGATGTCTTAGTTACCAAAGCGGAAATGCCAAATTTATCATAGGCATTGGCCGGACTCTGTTTGTACTTTATGAGTGGGCAAAGGTTTTAGGCAATATATCTTTAACCCAACAAATTTGATCAATAACGGTTGAGGTAAGAGGGCACTTGGCTCAAATAAATGTTGGGTCATTTGCAGTTTTAAGTGTTGGATAAGTTCAGATTTGCAAAGTGCTATCGAATGAGCAAGCAAATAAACTAACAATGAGAAAATGTTGAGAAATCGTTTCGAAAAAAGCAAGATGTATTGGTAGATAACAGTAAAACAAAGATTTAACTTTGGAAACTGTATCTATTTAATTGAAAAATAATTAATAAAATAGTTCTACTTAAATAGTATTAAGTTGTGATAGTTGTAAGTTGAAGTCCACTATAAATAAAATTGATTGCACCTTTTAAGCCTCACTTAGGGGGCAAATGCCTTTAGTTAGTCTGATGAATGCGTGAAATTTTAGTATATATTTCATTTAAATTATACATAAGCAGCACATAAGTAAACAGCTAAATGTGAATGGTATTTTAGGTATATAGAGAGATAAAATAGAACAGAGAGACCCATGAAGCACTCAAATGAAATATATTGTACGATTGTCTGATTATCAGAGCAACCGCAAAACAATTTAATACTAAAACCCAAGTCACATGCCACGGCACGCGTTCCAGTTCCCCCTTTTTGCAATCCCAATCCCAATCCCAATTCCAATTCTAAACCCAATCCCAACTTCAATTTCCAAATCGAGAGGACGACCCAACAAGAGACCACATGCATGATAAATGCACAAAATCTGCAACAAAGTGTTAGAAACACGCACTTATATAGGTTATGGTGGGGGTTAGGGGTAGGGTTTTCATATTGTTGGACGGGGTATAGAATTACATACTGATGTGCCCTTTGACAAATGGCTGAAGAGCTCAAGATGTGAAGATTAACATTGTTCTAGGGTTTTCAAACAAATTTTTGTTTGATATTTGACCAGGTAGAGATATGTTAGAGGGTCATCAGCTGTTGCACTCGAACAAAGCCAAACCTCAATAATGATTATAATGATAATAATAATAATAATAATAATAATGAAAACCACCCGTAAAAGTGCATAAATTTTCTATGTGGCAAAAGGATAATTTCGAAAAGCCATTAATATGCCATGGACATTAACATTCTGTTGTGACAGGCAGTCAAATGAGCCACAACCAAGAGGTAGACCTAACTCTAACTCTACAACTGGTGGTGGCATACACAAAAGGTGCGGGCAATACAGGAAGTGCAAGCTGCAGTCCCGTTGTCCTGTCAAAGGACACGCAGCACAACTGACAACTGCCTCGTCTGCGGCTATGGCTGTCGTTGGCCCGTCATTTACATGAAATACAATAGATCGATGTATTCCTAGAATCCGTTGACGGACAACGTTTTCCGCAGCATAAATCAACAGCCACTTTGAGTAGGGAGTGCACAAGGATCCTAGAAAAGCCAAAGGGTTTGTTGTTTCAGATTGCAAAAGTGTTATGGCCTTATAGCTAAAGCTGATATTGATATGAAGTCCAAGTGCTAAGAGTAGTAGTATTGATAGTAGTTAAACAAATTGAAGTCGTACTTCAAATAATTGTGTAAAAAAATTTCATTGAATAGTAAATAAATATTCAAAGTGTGTGGAATTTATAATAAGTACATACTAAACTGAGTAGAAAGTAAAAATGATAAAATAATATTTGTATTTAAGTAAAGAAATATTTAATCAATTTCAATAACAGACTGAAATGAACTAAATGCTCATTAAAGAGGATTTAATACAAGAATACGTCAGTTAAAACAATTTATGTTTTTAATTCATTCATTTTTGTCAGATATATTCACAAAAGAAATACTAAATCAATTTTGCCAACAGATTGAGCTGATGATTTCTTAGTCTCTTTGTCTGTTGACCATGGATTATCAATGTTTGCCAACAAAAGAATCTCAGTTGATGCCACAAATGCAACCACAAATCGCATAAAATCCAAATAAGCTGAAACGTGAATCCCATTTGAAAATCCAATTTGATAAATAGAAAACAATAAATGCAATAAAGAAAAAAGAGTCTGAACAACAAAACCCGTAACCTAACCAAATAAATACGCATTTGCACAAATTTAGAGCACAAATTAGCAATATGCCTGAATTTATGAAATATGTGCAAATCGTGACAACATTAATACACGAAAAGCTGCAACAGACACTGATATTATATATCCGGGCGGAACATTAACCCCAGCAACCCAACATTTGTTGCAACTGCCCTTAAAATGAGTCAGAAAGGGGAACTGGGAAACAGCTGAGTAACTAAAAATGAAGCCAATATAGAGCAGAGAGTTACGATTACAATAAAAACTGGGCTTGGTCCACGCACAAAAAAGTCAGTCAATAGTTAGGAAAAAGGGCTGCTTGAGGGTGGCTTGCGGGTGGTTTCCCAAAAGGGGGGAGGAGTGGGCGTTGCGAGTGTCATAAGTGCATAAAATGTTTTTGTGTTTGGCACAAAAGCGAAGCGAAAAGTTTAATTTTCTCCAGGCAAGTGCCATTGCCACGTAACCAAATCCGTTTAGTTCAAAAACATAAAGATATATAAGCAATATAACAGACTCAACTAATAAATACCCTGTAAGACAATGCTAAACAATGTATTATATAAAGTTTAAACTTATTGTTTAACAAATACCATGGCTTTAATTTCTTCTTTGAATTTGACATTATTTTCCTTATACTTTCAATCAAAATGATATTGCTAAAATGTTACTAATTTTAATAAATCGACTATTACTTAGCTTATTTTACTAAAAGTAAACTACTATAAAATTGCTTGTTTCTGAACAGCTACATATCAATTTTAGAGTGCCTAGCTCTTATCATCTCAGAGCTCACATAGACAGTCGGCAAATCTAAGCTTTGTTATCAAGAAAATATCGCCAATCTTACATTTAATAAATCACGTGGTATACAAAAATAAAATACATAAAAAATAACAATAATAAATGTAACAAATGACGCACACGGTGGCTCGGCAATTGGTTTGGTAAGAAGGGCTGTTGCAGCCCTCGGCGCGGGCGTTTGCCATTTTAGATTAATGCCCAGCGGGCGCTATATGAGAGCCAGATCGTCTATGGGAATATGAGAATATACCATATAGGAATATGCACTTATTTGACTAATGTCTTTAATAAAAAATTACACACGTCGCAGTATCACAAAGAGAATGGAAAGTGAAAAATTGGCAGTTAGAATCTAGAGACAGAGAGAGAGAAAGATGTAAGAAGGGTAATATGAACATGGAAATACTGTAATACTTGCGGCTTACAGAAATTTAGCATTTCATTAGGCAGAGCAACCCCAACAGGCCACCCTAAATTTTTTAATATTTACTAATATTGACAATACTTAAATTTTTTTTTCGTGTATGTTGCCAGGAGGGTTGAGCCAATGGGCCATGGTAACCAGAAACTTTAACATATTTATAGTTGACAATGGTTGAGACTGAGATGGAGATAGATAGAGGGAGAAGTATAAACCCAACCTTGACAATTGTAAAGTGGTGGAAAGATCTCCCTGGTGGTGCATTGTGGGCTGCTTTTGGGATTTACACAATATTTTTCAAGTGCTCGACTCGACCGCCGTTCGAGTCCCCTGGTGACTTATTAAGGGTTGCATTTAGCGGGCTTTGTGTCATTTTATATGCAAATTGGATTAAAAACGAAAGGCATTTTACAATCTATATCTGTCCAGTTGCGTTTACTAAATTAGCATTCATCTTATTGGCATAATGCCAGCTATAATGTCGAGCACTACGGTATCTAGTACAATTGTCAAATGCGATTTATTAACTGGGAAATTCTTTTGATGTCGCACAAATTTTCATTGCGCATTTCATTTTTCCATTGGTTAGTTGATTGCCCCCTCGGGGGGTAGGACAGTGTAGGATGGAGAGGGTAAGCCTATCAGACGATTAAATTTCCTCAGTTTCTAACTTTGATTTGATTAGACATTTTGTTTATGGTTGCTAAGCTATTGTATTACAATTAAATATTGACTGCTGGCAGATGAAAGACTTGGCTGGAAAATAAATTATAGTGGTATTTATTATTATTTATTTACAAGAAAAATAACAATAAGAATATCAGAAAAGGTTTTATTAAATAAAATTAAGATGATGGTTGACAAAAACTTTTAAATATATTTCAAAAATAAATATTTTGATGAATCTTTGATTCTAAAACAAAATCATATTGAAATGCTTAAGATACTTTTATTTTAAATACAATTTAAAACGAATTCTTTTTATAAACGTATACAGCAAATTAATTTATTAAGGATATCGATTTAGGTTATCTTAAATATTCCATTTCTAAAGATTTACTTTAATATATTTATTCGACAATTGCTGACCAATTTATTTAATAAATTATTAAGAAAAGTGTTATGAGTGTGTTAAATATTTTCTTTTAATACATTTATATTACTATTTATATTATCTTTTAATATATTTATTCTACAATTGCTGTCCTATTTATTTAATAAATTCTTAAGTAAAGTGTTATGAGTATGTTAAATATTATATTTAATATATTTATTCTACAATTGCTGACCAATTTATTTAATAAATTATTAAGTAAAGTGTTATGAGTATGTTAAATCCAATTGACCTAAATATTCAATGCGTATAGATTATTCTTGAGTGCATTTGGAATGAAAAGCAATAACATTAAATAACTTATAATGTCAAACAATTCATTGATATTGTTAAATAAAAGCCCTGAACAACTAGAGATATACTTATTTATTTATGTATGTCATTAAGTCAGAAATCGAAATGTAATTTTGGGCTATGAAATGCATTGGGCGTTTTCTTTCTATGGAAATGTAGAATCGACTCGTTGATTATGGTCTTCATATGCTATATGATTAGCTTAATTTAACAGTTGCACGTCTCACATTTATTTGATATTGAGGGAAGTCATTGATAGGTTTGGGGGAGGGCGATTGCATAACGAAAGCAATTTGTGTGTACCTAAAAAATAAATGTCATAACTAAGAATATCAACAAAATGTGTGTGTTTAGCCATGGAACTGCTTCCAGTTGGACAGTTGGACTATTAAACTAATTTCCAGTTGTCACTGACAAGCACGCACACGTCCTGGTTTGGATCCCATCCCCTCTTTACCACCCCAACCCGCCAGTGTTCATGCCAAAGCAAATCAAACATAGCATGCCGACAACTCAAAGCAGGCCTATAAGAAACAACAACAAGAAAGGTATTTCAACTATGGTGAACTTCGAATATGGTATCTGCAGTGGCGTAACTGGGTTAAGATGAACAGGGATTGAAATTTAAACAATTTAAATAATTTAAATAATAAATTTATACAATTCTGAATTTACGGATTGTTCTTCATACTTTCATTATTGTTTATTAAGCCCCTCTTATAGTGCACGCCACTGTGCTGCAGACTCTGCACTGTTTTGTAGCATTCACTGTGAATTTTGATGATGTGTCGCATCTCTTGACTCCACTCCCGTGTTGACTTGCAAATGAAGTTGACTTTATTGCAGGATGTGCCCAGGCCAAGTGCTCAGTGCTCAGTTGAAAGTTGAGATACCTGAGCCAGCTTCTTGCCTTGTAGGCATTTTTGGGCCATTGCTTGCACAAATTCCATATTTACTGTCAATGTTAATTGCTTAGAATTGCACTAAAGTGTTGACTTTTGTGACGCACAGGAAACTTGCGTTCCACATGCCACATAACATGACATAACATGAGCCACTTCGACTTGCAATTTGACCAACTATTTAATGACAAGCTACCAACGTATAGGACAGCACTTCCAATTATCCAATTGTTTGTACAGTCAGCTCAACGAGTGGCCTTCTAAAAATGTTGTTACTATTCGTTGCCTCACGGCATCATCACTCTTGCAACATGTGGCATCTCTCTGAATTTCAAATGTATTTCATTTTTCAGTTGCATTTGGTGAAGCTCTCTCAAGCTTAAAGTTGCCTCTTGTCACGCAATGTGCCAGGCATTGAGGGAGGTCCAAACGAACTCATTAAATAGTCCTACAAATTTAATGAAATTTGGTATAGATGTTTTGCGAAGAACATAGGTATAGTATATCGGAGTTGTACTCTCTTTATATAATATAAATTTTAAAATTCAATTAAAATTGATTTGAGACCTTTTGTCTTTTTATATTATTCATAGTAAACTTAAACTCTATTTAATATTAAAACTTTTTTATTTTTCTTACAACTTTCAGTTAGACGTCATTTCATCATTCAATTCGCTCAGTGGGTAAGTTGAAGTATCTTCTTTGTACAATTCACACTGAGTTGTGCTCCTCAGTTTTAAGGAATCTCTTTCCGGGGAATCATTTTGGTACTTAAGGCGGCAACACATGTCGGCTTAAGCATCCATCCTACGAGTTCAGTTACGGGAGTTCAGTTTCAGGTTCAGGACAACTTGGTTAAGAACATGTGGCGCACATTTCATTGTCAAATGTCGACTAAGTCTCATCTTACGCGCTGTGTTAATTATACTAATTGCACTAAATCACTTGAAAAATTCGTAAGGACGACAAAAAAACAAAAAGAAAGCAGGCCGTTAAAAAATAGCTGGAATTAGGGTGTAGCTCGCAAGTTGAGCTAACGAACTGAACTAAATGTCAACGCAGGCTGTGAGAACAAAAAAATTGGTTGTTAAAGGAAATGATGGGTAATCCTAGCATGAGGTACGAGTACATCAAAATAAATTACAAAATCTTAGCAGGGATAATACCCAAAGAAGTAGAACTGATTCTTTTTCTTTTTTCAAATAAAAATAATTAATGATAGAAGTCTTACACAAAATGAAACGCCTACAAATACTTTTGAGGTGTTTAGTGTTTCTCTTGGAGTATGATACTGAAGAATCTTTATGATAAATTAACAAAGTTGAAAAAGTCTATGGGAAAGTAGAAGATTGAGTTTGTTAAATAGGAAATTCAAAACTAAAACAGAGCGTCTTAGAATATTGAAAGTGTCTACCATAAGTTGATTAAGATCCCAGAAAGTACGTTCATCACAAAATAATGAAGACATATATGATTTAAGATCATTCAAGGGATCTAAAAAGTTAAAAGAAGAATTTAAAACTTTAGAAAACTTACTGGAAATATTTATATTATTATGATTGTTATAAAGATATTACTTTTCCTGCCTCTTATGAATTTGAGGTTTAAGTCTTAAATATTCCACAATTTTTCGATCTGCTCGTTGTCCAAAACTCTTCGTCTCATTATGCACAATCAGTTTTGGCTTTGATAAAAATCAATATCCTCTAGTTAACAGATTGCTTATAAGTATTTCCCTGCTTGACACGAGTCCGGGACTTATTATACATTCCTGGGGGGTAGATGAATGCATCTATATGGACAGTTCTTGACATATCTCAGTGTATTCTGGGTGTGTGGCTTCTTTTGGGTTGCTCTGCTCCTTAATGTATACTTGAAGTTAAGTCTCAACTCGAACAACAATTGTGCAGACAACCCGTCTGCATATTCATCAAGAACCACAACCCCCAACGGAGGTCACAGCATGTGCACGAATCCTGCCTGTGCCCATTATCCTTGACTGCGCCTACAACCTGTTCGGGATGTGGTTCCAGCTTGGGATTGCGAATGGGAATGGGAATAGGAGTGGGAATGGGAATGGGAATGGAGTATGTCGTGCGTTTTCGCAGAATTTATACCAATTTGTGCGCAATGTTAATAACGGTAAAAGGCCTATAACAATAACCCACATCAATACGGAGGCACGTAGTCTCCGCACGTGGTAAAGCCAACAGGACTTTGCCCGCTGTGCAACAAACAAGGTGAGTAGGTAAGCCGGGGAATGCAATCAGCAAAGATGTGAGTGTATGCATGTATGCAACGCACCACCCACACCACGCACACACGCACACTCACACTCATTGTTATATTGGGTTGCATGCAACCCTTACCGACACACACACACACACACACACCCCCCCATTTTCCCCCAACACGAGGCATTGTAAGCCGGCAAACGCGTGTCCAAAACACACGCGCGGCATCTTTGACGGTCTCTGAAATTGTGTAGTGAGTAGTACTGGATACTGGGTACTGGGTACTCGATACTAGGCAGTGAGTACTCCTGGGTACTCCTTCCCCTTTTCCCCTCATTCTCTCATTATATTTGTGCATTGACTTTGCACATGCCCGAAAAACTGGCATCGTCTTTACTCCTTCTATTTGCACAAGTGTTCCATCCTCTGCGCTTTGAACAACAATAAAAGAGATTAATAGATCTGGGAGACGGGGAAGATGGGATGAACTGTGCCTGTTGCCCAGTCACATACAATAATTGGTGCCTAAAAGGCTTGCATATTTGTCTGCAACAGGGTAGCTCAGCTCACAAAGGACTCCGTACAATGATCGATCTGCAAAATATTTCAATTTAATGAATTGCGTGCACAGTGCGTGTTGAAAGGGTTGAGAGGACCACGCACAGTGGTCAAAACTATGATGAAAACTCTAAAATAACTTAGATGATAAAAAGACATATTGTTAATAATAATTCAGTTAATATTTATATTTACAAACCAACTGCTTGATGATGATGATGAAAACTCTAAAGAAATATAAATATTATTGCATAAAATATATTTTAAAATGCAACAGGAAAATAATTATATTTAAAATTTGAAAAAAAAAAAAAAATTCAGATTACAAATAATTGTGCAAAATAATAAGAAGTTTTTTATAAAAAGTATTGAATTAGTTAATCAATTAGTATAAGTATACAAAACACAATTAGTATACAAAACCAAGTTATTATTATTATTTAATAATTATTATTTTTTAAATAATTTTTGTAAACGTTTCATCTAAGTCATAATTTTATAAACAGATTGTTAGCATAATGTATATTATTTTGATATGTTAATTTAATTGATTTTTTCTCATGATTATATAGTTCCACTGTTGCCTTACGGCTTAGGGTGGTTGGGTAATCGGAGCTTTACTCTCTCCCGAGGTTTAAGTCTCGGCATTAACTGTAACTTTAACACGCTTATCGCTTATCGCTATTAATGAGCAAATATGCAGCTCAAATATGGCATCGTCAATGGTGATGATGTTCCTGAATCCTTGGTGGTTGTTGTAATCTGTCAATCAAACTGATGGAGCAAAAAGGATAACATAATATTAAAGGGTTGCCCAAAAGCCAAATGCCTCAAGTGCCACTCGACGCTCAGTTGCTGATAAGAAGATGTTGCAGGCATTATATGCGACTATATGTCAATCAGTGGCATGCCTGCACCCACAACTTGCCCCTTCCACTGTCCCTGTGTCCCTGAGCCGGGATCTCTCAATTGTCAGATATGACAGTTAAATGTTGACGCTCGAGTGACTGCTAAGCGGAATTTACCTGGCAAAACGCATTTCTAATTTGACTTTTTTTTTTTTGTGGCCATTTTCCATTTTCCACCACTTGGCACATAATTTAGTCATTTCATTTGAAATGCTCGGGTTGTTCTGTCTGTCTGTCTGTCTGTCTGTCTGTCCGTCTGTCTCTGGGTCTGCACTATGCGCGATCTGTCAAATGTCAAATGCATGTCAAAGGCAACATGTCAGAGGCATTTCCTACGCTTCTTTTTTATTTTTTGAATATTTCCTTTTTTATATCCAGGCGTTAAATGTATTGGACAGCAACGCGACTCCTCTGTCTGGGTTCTGGGTCTGGTCTCTGGTCCCTGTTCCCTGGTCTCTGGGTTGCTCTCGATGTCTGGTTCGGTTTTGGGCAACCTTCTCACTTTGTGTGGGGTGGTTGATTGTCATTTTTTTGCGTTGCGGCAATTTGCGGCTTTTGATTAAAAATACATACACCAAAAACACGTCGAGGGAATAATGCGACTGTTTTGTTGTTACTTCTACCCCTGCCCTTGCTTCATTTTAACAGCAAATGGCTTTTCCTTTTACCACTCGCAATAGCTTTTTGTTCTTGTTCTATGCGGCATGAATATTGTGCCGTTGTTTAATTTGCTGTGTGACCAAAACACTCACAGTAACAAAATTTGATCTAAAAGTTTTTAGCATTATTTGAATACATCAAGTTCAATAGCAATACACTCTGTATCCAATATCATCGTGGACGGTTGTCTACGCTAGTGACCAAAGCATCACGAAGGGTGTGAAATTCGAGTATTTACAGGAAGCCTGAAGAAGTAGTTTGGCATTCGGCGTAGCGCAGGAAGTTATTGCGGAAGGCAAAACTAATTTTTCCTTTTAATAATTTAATTGTTGTTAAACTTGAGATCAAAAATAAAGGGGCTTGAATATGTTTCGGCACTAAACGTTCACCTCGTAAAGAGGTTGAACTGCATTTTTCTTATGATTATATTTTTTTAGGTAATCTAAGAACACAAATATGTAAGTGTCTTCAATACTTTTCAATGTCGTTGCGTTTTCTTTATTTGATCTTTACTCTTATAATATTTATCATCAGTTTTATTTGTTTTATAGAAATTAATTTTAATTTCTCTCTGCAGATTATTTGCTGCTTTTATTCTCGGAATTTCGTAATTCGCCTTATGCACATTTCAGATCTGAAAAGTGTTTTCTACTCAAGAACAACGATTTTTACTTCATAAAGAACCCCAAGGACTTGCATTCTTATTAATAAACTTTGATGTCTAACCATGTGATCATATTTTACATGCCATTTGCTTTTGTCGTTGTCGTCGCAGCTGTTATGATTTTTACCCCTGCCTCTCGCTTAACGTAACCTCCGCCCCATTTTAAGGCCTGTCAATGCTCTAATTGCTCCTACCACAAAACGTCCGTAGCATTAATCACAAGAACTCAACTCGTCTCACAGCGAAAAAAAAATGGGAAATCACAGCCATTTGCTAAGCGAAAGATGGCCCAGGTCCAGGCAACCCCTGTACACACTCCCCCGCTTGCTTTCCCGTTTCCCTTTGGTCTAGTGTGTGAGTTATTGTCAGGTCTGGATGGGCATTCGATGCATTCGAGTGTAACGCGAACTTTTTTGCACCCAGAGCTAAAAACAGGACCAGGACCAGGACTAGCACCAGGATGAGGAATGGAATGAAAAGTTGTCGCGTGCACGGCCGGAACTGACACAGGAAGCGTCGTACATCAGGCGAACGCGTTGACAATGCATTTGTGGGTGAGCGGAACAGGACCCCAAATAGGACAGGACATCAGGACATACGCAGTGCTGTTGTCAAAAGATATGGGGGAGTAGTTTCTTATAGGCATTGCGGCATTATTAGCTGTCAGTAAACGGAATTGTCGCGACAGGACTCAACGCTTTTTCTTATAATACTTTTGGCCCCAGCAACATTTTAACATAATTGGCCTTTATGTCATAAAGGCCGCATTGCAAACGGCAAAGGGAAAATGTCTGTCTCTCTCTCTCTCTGTCTGTCTCTCTGTGGCAATCACTTTTTACTACCTGCTAGCCAATTTTGTATCTGCAACTTTTCGCTTGAATGCATGCAACAAACCCAATTGCCCTTCCCCTCCCTCTGGCTGATGCCCCCAAAAAACCAGCGTCAGGCCACTTTGCGTGGCTGCACTTTTCCAAGTTAATTTCGCAAAGGCATAGAGAAAGTTGATATGCAATAAAGCTGAAGAGAACTAGACTACTGAATACCCTGTAAATTGTATCGTTAGCAATTAAAACATATTAAAAGTTTGACTTCTACAAATAATGCTTTCGTCACTAACGACTGGCGTTCACAGTGATTACGCTTATATAGTAACAACTAAACTAAAGTGTTTTAGTTAGTTTTGAAAAGTATTTAGATATAGAAATGAATAGTATAAGATTATATCGTTGACTTACAAAAGGAAATACCTTACTTAGAAATTACTTATATCATAAATATTAAAAATTCGAAAGATATTTTTTCATTTGAAGACATTTGTCAATGAAACTAATTCCAAATCAAATAGTTTAGAGATGTAGACAATCAATATACCCTACGCTCTCTTTGTATATTCAGTTTATAGGAAAAATAAAATACATTTGACTCTTCTTTTGCGCAGAAAATGGCTTGGAAAATATTTTTCAATCACTTTAATTGTCAAGAGGATGGCAGGGGGTTAGTAATGGAAGGGGGTTGCAAAAGGTTGAAATGCATTGGTAAAAGTTAGAGTATCGGTTGGGGACAGGGCATATGTTTAGCCTGCTTCGACTGACTGCCTCCTTTAGCCCTTCCTCCTTTTGCCTGCGCAGCCTTTCTTTTTCCATAAACAAACTCCGGCAAGAGCAATGCAAATTTAATGTTGTCAAGCTGTCGTATCATGCTGAAATATGCGCATGCCTCCCCTTGCCCCACACACTCCTCATCCCTCACCATATGTGTCATATATATGAGGAAAGAGCTGGGCCCCCAAAGGCAGAGGACAATGTTGTTTGGGGTTGTAGTCATATGTCCAAACGCTCAAGACGTAATATGAAACGAGGCGGTAGCCCCGCCCCACTCCTCCCATGGCATGCAAGACTTACTTAGATATGTGTATATATCGGAAGGGGGGTTAGGGTATGAGTATAGCTTACTTATTTTAAGATAATGCCGGCAAGTAACAAAGGGCTAAGGACTGCAAAAAAAAAAAGAAAAAGGGTACAAATTTCCTGTGCTTCCGTTTGCCTGTCACAACGCTGACAGCGGAGAGTGTCAACCTGGGGCGGGGTAGGAAACCCCCTCAATGCATATGAGACCTGGTTATTATCGCCTGCAATATTATACCCTTACCCCGTTCAGGCCCCCCCCTCTGACCCCTATTCATCTCTTATGTGCTTCTATAACTGCCGGGCATTTGTAATAAAACTCAAGCGCATAATTGTTTGCCATATTTCTAAAATGTGGTAGGGGCAACGGCTCCCCATTGCATACTTTTTGGGGTGCAACCCCTGGCCAATTTATGAGGCAGGTGGAATTTTTAAGTAGTGTTTGTATGCCGTTAGTCGTCGTTCTCGGTTTGTTCTCGTAGTTGCGCTGATTTTCAACCTGATTGCTTTGGAATTTTTGATGAGTCTGCGTTTTTATTTTATATTGTTTAAGTACCTACTCTCTACATATATGATTTAATGGGATCTAGAAAGCAGATTTGCAGTTGTTTAGCCTCTAATAGATGTTCCCTGTTTATGTTGCTACAATAAATAAATTTCGTTAAGATTAACTGGTTAAAATAAATAATTAATATAAAGAACAGTAAATATCTGATTATTTATTATAATTACCATTATATCACTGCGTGTGTGGTAATTAAATGAAAATATTTCCTTCTTTCAAATTAATATCTAATATAACTTAAATTTATTACTTATTGTTAGACTAAAGTAGTTAAAAGAAGACTTACTTAAGTAGACTTAATTGTTAAAATATTTTTTTATTATTAACTAACATACAAGTGCTTCAATGATTCCCTTATACAATGTTTAAATGTAAATAATCTATTCTAGACTTAAATTATTATGCTACATATATTGCACTTTTCTATTATTATTATCATTGATTGAGTTAATCACTACATTACTTTCCCTTAGTACTTGTTTACAAAAAAATAAAATACAAAATCTGCCTGCCACATGCCACAAGAGTGTCTTAATAAAAATTCCTCAAATGATGCTGGTCCCCTTGTGAAAATATCTGAAAACTCTGAACGCATTTCTTGGCCGGAGCTTATCAATGGCAACCACGCCCATCTCCCAAATGGCAAACTAGCAGCAGCTTGAGGACGCCACATGGCAAAGCTTATCCCT
Source organism: Drosophila testacea (assembly GCA_035043265.1). NCBI lineage: Eukaryota > Metazoa > Arthropoda > Insecta > Diptera > Drosophilidae > Drosophila > Drosophila testacea. Next base: position 2,600,038 of record JAWNND010000314.1, on the reverse strand, counting down.
TTTGGCAGTTTGTGCAATTATGAGCATATTTGACGCATGCCCAAGTTTGAACACCTTTCACAACGTTTTCCAGTAAACTCAATCTGAGCCAATCAATGGAGTTACGCATACGCTGCGTAAGCCGCGTTACCAACGCTGGCTTGCAACCAAGTGGAAGGGCAACAAGTACAAAGTGTAGTCAAAACCGAAGGAAACAGACTCATCCCAGAACCAGACCCAGACCCAGTTGGATCCAACTACAGCACCTTGCTATTCATTACGCTGACGTTCTTGTTGCGGCGTTGTCTGCAACATATCGCGGCATGGAGACGTCGCCGTGTCTCGTCTGTGTGTGTGTGTGTGTGTGTGGGTGGGTGGGCGTGTGTGGGTGTGTGTGTGTGGGTGAGTGGGCGTGTGGCACGCCCCTCAGCCTCTTAGCGACACTTGGGTCTGGCCCGCCTTTTATCCTTTAGAGTTTGACAGCAGCCTCAACACTGAAAGAGCTGCTTTATATGCACATGGCGTATTCATCAAAGTGGTTTTTATATTACGTGATATTTTCGGTGCCTCTTTCGCTTTTTATTTTTTTATTTTCTCTCTTTTCTCTTTTTTTGCGACAAACAACAAAATTTTGTTGACAATATTTTCTCCTCTTTTATATCAGTCGGAAACTTTTCACACTTGTGGGTGTTTCTTCAGTTTCTTCAATTTGCTGTTATTATTGTTGTTGTAATTTTGTTCTTTAACAAAATCATAAATATTCAAAACACATTTAAAATTCTTTCTTTTTGCAGCATAATTAGGTTTTAATCATCAAAAAAAATGGGAATACTGACAACATTTTTATGAGCGCACATTTTTATGAGGCCGTCAATCAGTAATTTAATGTTAAGCTCAGACTAGTGTGATCAATGCTGACAAATGAGGATGAAATTTTGACATAGACAAGCTTAAGAAAGAAAGTAATAAAAGTAATTTGACATTTACGAAAGAAAAGTTATGAAAGTAATTCTCAATTCGAAGAATATAAATTTACAGACCTATTCCGCAATTTAAGTAGCATACTTTTTGGAGCTATATATATTTATAATTAACTGTGCAATTGAAATAATTAGAATGGAGGTTAACTATGTTAGGAAGTTAAAAGTCATTTGCAATTTCAATATAAATATTTGTTTAAATAAAGATATTATGAGTTGAAATTTACAGGGTATCAGTGCAGAGCCACTGTTAAGCAATCTGTAATACGATGCCGTAGACACTCTTCATCGGCTTGACTGTGGCTGAGTGGCTTATCACCTGTTCCATGTGTCAGCAAAGCTGCCAGCTTCATGGCAACGAGTCCACAATGTATCAACCTTAAAATTGACTTTCATTTCGATGCAGCTTTGAGGTCGCATCCATGCACCTGGTCTTGTCAAATGTGTGGATACACATATATGTATAGAAGCAATGTCAGGAGCAAGGACCAAGGACCAGGATGAAAATGGGATGCGCGAAACGCGTGTGGTTTTTTGATTGAAATTGGAGATTGCGCCTGAGCTGAGCTGTATTTGTAGTTGGCGGCGGAAATTTGACTACGTCGTGATATGCGACCAGACAATTTAATACCTCTCCCTTCTCATCCATTTTACAATGGCGAAAAATGCCCGAGAGCAAAGCTCAAATGCGGTGGCAGCTTTCGGTTGCCAAGTTCCTGTTTGTCGCTTTGGGGGCCAAGTGTAAAGTGGCAAGTGTCAGGACAACAAGAAATTAGTTTCAAATGGTTTTCTGTAAAGTAATAACATTCAGTCACAAGAATGTGCTTATTCAAGCAATAAGAAAGTTGAGATAATCCCTAAGTATACGAGATAACATGGAGATATAAATACAACATCTTGAAATTATTATAATAATTTTCCAAGTTTCTGTAAAAATTAGTCAATATCTTTTGGATCAATTTAGTTTCTTTTTTAATTTGCTTAATACATTTTTAAATAGTTTAATTCTGTATTAAGTTAGTAAAAGAAAAGAATCCTCACGTTTTGTAATCTTTTCTATAGCTTGTATATTTTTCTAGCAGATGAAGGAAGTACAACTGTAAAGTATTTTCTTGTATCGCTGGCAGTCATCTTCTTCCAACAGTTTCCCTCTACCCCATCTATGCTCGTCTACTCATGAAACACTCTCACTCTAAACAAAATGAGCATTTTGCAAATTAATAATCCACGCAAGTAAATTAATTTAAAATCATATTTATAGCATTTTAGTTAATTAAATGCGCAAAAATGTGCCCATTCCCAGTGTTCCCCCTTCTGGCCCCTTCTCGGCTAGGTGAAAGTGTCAACTGCACGAGTGTGTTGACTGTTCCCTCTGTCTCTGACTCTGTCTGTCGCACTTGTTCCAACACACACACACACACACTAACACTCACATAGATACACACCTCTTTTACGCCTTGCCCACCGCCTGCTTGTCGCGGCATTTATGAACTTTATGAAGACTGTTCCATAAATCATCTTACACACACGGCAGAGCTAACATTCTGCTTAGGCGAATTTAATGAAAAAAATAAAAATGTGATTTCGTTATAAAAGCGGGCAAAAGGCGACCAATGTATACTCTATCTAATATATTTAAATTAATTTCATTTTTCATTAGGAAATTTAGGCTTTCTTTTTTGCCGATTTTTTAGTTGATTATTTAACATCTACATATCAACATATGTAATATATATATGGAAATAAACGTGTGTTAGCTATTTTTATTATTTTGTGATTGCGAAAATATTAATTTTGTAGATATTTGCATTAAGAGTCCCAAAGAATTTAATAGAACATTCGCCCAAATATGAATATTAAATAATAAATAATCTGTAAATACATGTTTATTTAATTCACTTATAATGTATATTATGTATATTATTTATTGAGTTTTCTATGAAATTAAATTTTAAATTAACTTTAATACGAATAGTATCGGATGATTGTAGTTTGTGTTAAGGCAAATGTTTTACTAATTTAAACCTTTCCATCAAACTTATTTAAAATAATATTTAAATTTGAAATATGAAATATTTGAAAAATGCTCAGAGAAATCTTCCAAATCCTAGCCAAGTCTGCACTGTAAATACCCATTGCTAAATTTTAGATTATTTTATAGGGTATACCAATGCGGCATTTGGCATTTGGCGGAGAGTTTCTCGCTTAAGTTGTCTGCACGAAAACGAAAGATGAAATCATGCGGTTGCTGCAGAGACGCTTTCCTCTTTAGGTAACATACTATGCCAAGGTGAATGGGAAGTAAAGAGGGAGTTTATAGTAGAACTGAATGGTTGGACAGGTGGATGGGTGGCTCTGACTGTCTGACTGCCTGACTGTCTGGCTGACTGGCTACTGTGTGTGGTTTGCAACATGTGTGCCACATATACACATTGCCACATGGCGCATCTAGCGACTAACAACTTGAACTGTTTGTTTGCTTCTTTTTGTTTCTATATTTATTTTTCTTATTTTGTATTATATTGTTTCGAGACTTTCTATGACTTGAAGTTGGTTTATTATTTTGCGCTTATTTCTAATTTTTTGCGCATTATCTTGGGTTTTTATTTATTTTCACCGTGATTTATGCAATATATCTTTGCGCTGCAAAGTTAATGTGGCGCATTATGGAGCCACATAGTTTCAGTTACGCTTGGATTATGCTAAGTAATGCCTCCGGGGAAAGATACTCCCCGCACCCTTCCTCAAACAAAGTCAATAAAGTGCAGAAAAACCCAGCGCATATAAAACAATTTGCCTACAAAGGGCCGAAACCATTTTGGACAGCAATTTAAAATTGTTTATAAAATAGCAGCAGACCCCTGCCCCTATGCTCCCCTCGACCCCCCCCCACACTCCTTTTCACATACATTTTGTACACACATATGAGCATAAAAGTTGCATGGACCTCGAGCCGCGGCAAAGATGCGGCTGCCACGGCCACAATAGCTCCCAGAGGTCGGCATTAAATTCTGTTGCTGGCCCATATAAGAATAAATAGAATGGTACAGGGAGTCAGGGGGAGAAGGTTGGGAGTTGGAGGCAAGAGCAGGGGCAGCCTAACTACACCATGGGGACAGCAATTGATGATAGTCTAAGGCTAAAGATATGTATGTAGCCAAAGCGAATGCTGCAGGATATAAAAGGACTTAGTCGCATGTTAACGCAACGCCTACGCAAATCCATAGCAACAACTACCTTCCCCTCCAGCATCCCTGTCTCTTCTAAATGCAATGCAGCTGCTGGACCGCCTAAGGGGGTTTGGGCTGTCTGGTAATGCGACTTATGCCTCCCCAAAGTCATCGTGCTGGCTTCCTGCTCCTGTCTAGCTTTCATTATGAAGTCATAAACGCACATGCAGCCAAGCCAAGCCAAAAAATTGGGGAGACCCCGGGACTAAGGGAAAAAGTCTCTCTCTCTCTGGATGGGCTTGGGGTTTAGTTGTTTTTTAGCACATGTAAAAATGCTTGTTATCAAAATAAAAAGCTCAATGGAAAACTAGCTAAAGAATACGGAATGCCCTTACTGAGATGAACAAATAATTATAAATGGAAATATAAATAGTTATACCTGAATATACAGTAGTGTATATAAACATAAATATAGATGTAGATATAGAAAAAAAAACATCTTTAGGAAGTGAAAACCTAGTTCTAGATTTAAGACCCAAATTGCACAGTTTACACAGTGATAAACAGGCCTGTTTCGGTTTTCACACTATATTTTCCATCATTTAATAAATTGTATTCTTCACATTGCATTTAAAATTTAAAGCTCAATAATTCAAAATGAGTTCTATTCGAAAAATGTGGCCAAAATTAAATTAGAATGGGATCAGGAACAGGGCTGTAATTCACGATTGTGACGAATGGCAATATATATATATATTTACAGAAGAAATGGAAAATTAACTACTTACTGGCTAGACAGTTATAAATAGTTATATTGGTAGATAAAGATAAATATGTTGATGGATATATATTTAGAAAATCTACAGTGTGACATGTTGCATAAAAAACATCCTATAGTCTTCAGAAGAGTATCACAAAAAATATTAGGGCGTACAAAAAATTAAACAAGAAGATGTGGACAATTTTCGGGCAGTGCCTCGAGCTTAAACTGTTATTACTAGGCGGCTGCGGGGCTGCTGTTTATGAGTTGTAAAGCCTCAGTCAGACAATAGCCTCCTGAAAAAAACAAAAACAAAAACAACAACACCATCAACAACAACAGCAACAACAGCAGCAACATCAACGACCAGGGCACATGCAAGTTAAGCCCTAGGACATATTACATAGACAGTGTGAAGGCATTGCCCGGTCTAGTTTGTTATTTTAAAGGGCCTTAAGGGCAGTCACATGAGTCGAGGGGGAGAGGGGCTGGGGCAGAGTGAAATTCACGTAGTTGTCAATGGTCTATGGTAGCTTCTTATGCCTGGCTGCATTTTGTATTTATGTTCTTTTTTGTCGCTCGTAATATGTGTGTCAGGCTTTGGAGAGACCCCGAGAGGGGAGGAAGAGAGTAAGCTGGGTATTTGTGGATGCTTTTCTAGGTAAGCATTGTAAATTGTGCAAATTTCTTTGGTAAATTTCTTCTTGGAAGCAAGCGCTGCTGCCTCTATTACACTTTATACTTAAGCACGGTTTCTTTATACTTAGAATGCGCCATAGAAAATGAAGAAATAAATTTTCTAAGAAATAAATTAAAATTTACATTTATATTAAGATGTACATAAAATGTCTTAAGTGTCCGATAAAATGGGTCATATGTACTTAATGATAAGTCTATTTAGATGGCAACAATTGTATTAAAACTTAGTAATTTTCTTCTTCATCTTATTCTAAAGCATTCCAATCTTATTCAGAAATGTCATGTCTTTGCATTTATTGCTTTTAGAGCTGAGTTCACATATCGTAGTTAAAATTACTGATTATAAAATTAAGCATATCCATTTTCCTCCTTTTACAACATTAAAACAAAATTTCTCCCCACAATTGACCGAATATCCCCCTTGATATGCATCTCTAGTTTCATTGACTTGTTACTGTATCTTTTCAAGTATCTTTAGCCCCTTTTTTCAAGTGCCTGTAAGATGAGACACAATTGTTGTGCCACTCGTTTGCACACCCTTCCCCCTTACTGTATTCGCTCTCAATTTTAATACCTTGGGGGTGTTAAACTAATTGAAAGGCTCGCTCTTCATTTCGTCAGAATATTTCCTACAACATTTTATATCAAATTTCGTGAGCTTGTCCAAAAATATTTGGCAGAAGGGCACGCGTCAATTAGAGTGAAGTGCATGTGAAATGTATTTTAAAAGCTTGGCCAATATTGTTTTACTCTCCACTACATTTGATTTGGCACAAAAAAAAATCGCGCTCACGCGGATTTGAGTTCAGCACGTGCCGAAAACTTAAGGGCTTGTTAAGCATTCGATTTTATGGCATTACTTTAAGTTCCACTGCCCTTCTTGCTGCCAAAAACAACCCAGCCTTAAAGGCCAAATAGGAAAGTTCGAACAAAATTTGTGAAGATAATAAAAAGATATGCCAGGCTAAAAAGTACTCTGTAAACAGTTAAATGAATAAAATAGTATTTTATAACTCTTTTATAATACAAACATACAGTTAAATGACCCTAGAAGTTTCCAGAGAAAAAACTTGTGTTAGTCAGACTAGCTGATATAATGGTATAATGTGTACAGGGTATAAAAGAGAAAAATTTGGACAGTTTACAACACATTTTTGGCATACTTCACACAATCTACTGATGAAGTCAACTGGAAAACTCGCATTGCTTTGATGTTCTGACAGCAATTGCAATGTGTACACCCACTATACACCCACTAAGCACACACACACACACACACATAACACACACAGACATACAAAGAAAGCATAAGCACAAAGCATGCCATTTGTTAAATGTCCTTTGGCACATTTCAAAGCGCTACTTCAAAGCCCAAAAATGACCTTTGTGTGTGGCTAAAGCTGCGGCCAGGTGGCATCACCGTCTTTATATATACAAATACTAATATATACTTACACAAAAGGGCCACTAAATAGTAATTTACTAAATTAGTTCGTTTTTCCAACTAGACCACAAAAGAGGAAAAGCAACTGATAGAAGTTTATGCCTCTTCTGGCAGTGCATTAAAATTTTCCTAATTACTCTAAAAGGATTTCAATTAGCGACTGAAATCATGTTTGACTCAATGGAAATCTACTGTACGATGTATTAATAATAATAAAAGCTATCATAATTATCATAAAAACAAAGCCAATTAACATAATGTCATGAAAATGCAATTAACATTATTCAAAAAAATTATGTAATAATGAGCAAATTAATGAAGCGCGTGTACAAATCACTAATACAACAAAAAACCTTAGATAATAGTTACTATAAAACAATATTAATTAATACATGTCCACAAAATTGTTTTAAAAAAAAATGGTGTAATCAAGATTTTACTGACAAAATGCAAAACAAATTAGTTTGTTGCATTTCTGCGGGGCATTTGCAACAAACAATTTCATTTGATAATTTTGTAGTTGAGAGAAAATAAACTAGAAATTATGCATTATTAGGCTAATCGCTGAAATAATTAAAATTGAAATACAGTAAAGTTACGTTTAAGTGAACTATTGCATGGGAATGCATATTTTATAAATATTTGGAAGTTTTTCAAATAAACGTTTGTTATGCCAATTGATAAAAGTTAAAATAATGAACAAATTACGCATTTAATTAAGGAAAATATGCAATATTTATCACATTTAATTTATGGGTACATTATAAAATGCATTTACTGTAATTACAAAAGGAATGTGCAATCGTAATTAAATGAGTCACTTAAATGTTTTATCGAATAAACAGGGGAGACTAAAAGCTGAACACTATTTCCGATACCGAAGTTCACATTTTTCGGAATCTAAAATAAAATATTATTGAATAAAATAAAAAACTTTACAAATTGCTGTTTTAATTACAAACAACCGCTGCTGTGTGATATGTTCTTTAAATATATTTGATATAATTCATTATAATACTAATTATACCATACAAAGTAAACACATTACAAAGGCATTGACATTGGCAATGAAATTATGAGTACTGGACACTGTACTTTTGCCTGTTCACCGAGCGTAACCAATTGTTGATAATCATTGGAATACAAATAGATTGACAAATGCAGTTACAAACTGGGGAGTTTCTATAAAAGTGCAGTTGCAGTACAGAGAATCTATTAGTATACCTAAAACTAGAGCAAAATGAAGGTAACATTTGCATTGGCGCTGCTTCTCAGCTGTCTAACTGGCTTCCTTATGGTAAGTAAACCATAGAAATGAGAACTCCGTAGATCAAACTAACTCCTCTGACCTTCAGGCCAATAATGCTGAGAAAGTAGCCATGCAAATTCTGGAAAATTGCATGTCTGAGAATAGTGTTGGGTCGCAGGATTTGGATGATCTGAAATCGGGCAAGATCAAACCAGAAGATGCCAAGGATAACATCAAGTGTGCCACACAATGTATGCTCGTCAAGTTCGGCTTTATGGATGACAAAGGCAAGTTACTGAATGAAAAGATTTTGGAGTTTTTCCCAGATGCCGCACTCAAGACCAAAATGGAAGGTGCCCTGGCTGCTTGTGGCAACATCGTTGGTGCCAATCCTTGTGATACGGCCTTCCAAATCACAAATTGCTTTCAAAATCATGCCGTCTTAACTATGTAGAAAACACCAATGTACAGCTTTATTGTAGGCTACAAAGTCGAATAACAATCACACTGAATATCAATTAATCACAGCTAAATAAATGAATTTCATACAGCAACAGTCTAACAATTAACTAAAGAGATTGAAGGAGAATTGAATTTTGAAGAAACTGAATTTATTTTATAATAAATAATTTTTATTTAAAGAAGGAGAATTGAAATTTGTAGAAACTGACTTTATTTGATGACAAAGTATTTTTAACAACAACATACATTTGTCTTGTCATAAAAATAAATAAATCCAATTATTGTAATAAACCAATTAATCGGTTACACAAAGCTAATCTATATGATTGGACTTTTGCCCATCCAAGTATATTTCAAATTTGCATTCCTCCAATTGTTAGAATATTACGTTTTTAAGTACTTTACGGTTCAGTCAAAGTATCTTCTGCAATTAGTATTTTATTAAAACTAAATATAGTTCTAAAGTTCACATTTTCTATAGCTTCTCATCTATATTCATGGTTTTCATTTAAATAAAGTACTCCAGTTAACTATAAAAGTTCAGAGTCAGTTAAGATGATATTTCAGTTTACAATATGAAGTCGTTCTTTGCATTGGCATTATTGCTGCTTGTCTGTTTGTTTGAGCCGATTATGGTGAGTTATTTATAAATATTGAAACATATATGGTACCCAGAGTTTTTCCTTTAGGCCAGATACAACTTGGAGTAGCTTATGAATCCGGGTCTTTCGCAATGCTTGTCTGATCATTCGGTTTCTCCTGATGAACTGATTGCATCAGCTCACAAGCCAATGGATCAAGTTAGTCTTCATGTAAAGTGCGCTGTGAAATGTGTACTTAAGAATATTTCAATTGTCAATGATTATGGTTATCTTCAACTCGGTGAAGTATTGGCTATTTTTAATGACCCCGTTCTAAAAAATTACTTGTTTTTTGCCTTGCATGATTGTCAAGGCCACGAAGAAGCAACAACATGTGAATCTGCTTACTCGACATTACGTTGTATCAGGGAGAACATATGGGAAAACTGATTTGAATGTTTTTAACTTTTACATTTGTTTATTGTTGAAAATATGTTCTGAAATATTATTTTGTTTAATCGTTTTGAATCAGTTTCTTTAATAAAAAGTAAATAAAACCACAAAACAACTTACGATGCAAGTTTAATTTCTTTAATTTGTTTGCTAAGCTTTGAATGTATTTTTAAATCCAAAACTTGGTGACCTTTGAACGGTTGAGCAACAGAATCTATAACTAAAAATAGTTGTAAAATATTAGGTTCTCATTTGTTATGGCTTTCATATTAGTATAAGCTTTAATTTAAATATGTTAAAATGTATAGCTAACTATAAAAGTTCAGAGTCGTCTTTGAAACTGTATTAGTTTACAAAATGAATCTTTCTATACACTGGCATTGCTGCTTGGCTGTTTACTCTTTCCGATTAATGTAAGCTCTCCATAGAAAATCGAATATATAATAAATTAAGTTATTTCTATAGGCCACTTATAGAATGCATCCAACTCTTGCGAAATGTTTAGCTGATCATTCTGTTTCTGAGGATGATTTAAATGCAGCAGCTAATAAACCAACTATCGATGTTGATATTCCTGTAAAGTGTGCTGTGAAATGCATTCTAATGGAGGTCGGAATTGTGAATGATCTAGGTCAACTTCAAACCGGTGAACTTATAGATATCTTTAATTATCCCATCATAAGGGATTATTTGATTACTCCTTTGAGTGCATGTCAAGGCCTAGAAGGCTCATCAGCATGTGAAACGGCTTTTCTGACATTGTTGTGCCTCAAAAATACACATGGTTAGACTAATTATAAATAATTAAGTTGCATTAAACTTTTCCTGAAATATTTGTTGCTTAGTTCTTGTAAATGAGTTTTTCGAGAAAGCTTAAATAAAGTGTTTCAAATCTAAGTCTTGATTCTTCAATCTCAAACTCGCATTTAGAATTATCTTGAACATATTTTCATTCTTATTTTTTAGCTCAACAGAAGGCGCCAACATTTAGTAAATAAGTTTTTCAATTTTCGTAGATTTTTGTCTTTAGTCGTGGAACTTTCTTAGGCCAAATATTTAATGCAATTTTCTTTCTTCGTAACATGTTTTAATTTAAGCTACTTATTGGCATTCTGCTAACGTCCAACAGATGGCGTCAGCGTGTAAAAAAATCGTTTAGTACTTTTCAACATTCTGTGGGTTATACTTGGAAACATTGTGAAGCATCTGTAAAATGTGAACAATTTAATTATTTCCGAACGCTTCTTGAAGTCAAACAGAATGCTCATAAAATCATAGCCACAGGCAACAATTTCAATCGAATTGGCAGGGCCAGGACACTTCGATATTGTTATTGTTGCTATTTACTGTTATTCTTGTTGTTATCGGAAGGCAAAAGGCATACAAACTTTTTGATAAATAGACAAACGCTGCTTTTGCCAGCAGCCTGTTGTTGCGGGCAGCCTGCTCTCCATTTTCTGGCCATGTTCTATTATTATAACGAAGAATTTTTAATTTGTGCATTGTAAAAATATTTATTGAAACCGAAAAACGCCAAAAGGCAATGAGACTTGGCTCCAACGAATGCCGAAAAAGATGCTTACTTACAAGAAGGTCAAAGAAAAACATGAAGAGAAAATGGGGAAAAATTCCCTTAGCAACTTAAACATCTTTTAAAGATCTCAAATACTAAATAAAATCATATTTTACAACACTGATTTTTTGGCAGATTGATAATTATATAATTATATAATTTGATTCTGCATATAATATACATATGTAACATTAAATTTTTCATATAATTTCTTACTTCTAACAAACTATTTATATATATATATATATATATATATATATATGTATATATATTATTAATTATTATTATTATATTTTTAATCATTAGCTGACATGTTCAATTTTGTTAACTTGACTTATTTAAATGCTTTATGCTTTTTAAATTCTTCTTGAAAGTTTTTCTACAAATTGTATCCCTTATATTTAAATGAATTTTGAGTTTTGAATTTATTTGAACTTTATTGACATTGTAAATATTTTATGTAAATCTCTTACGAATACACTTAAATTCTCATTTCTTTAACTATGCTTAACAGTGTTGTAAGATGCAACATTAATCGTAAGTATGGCAAAGTATGGATTAGTCTGTGGGTATTTCAAGAGCATGCAATGTCAGAGTAATCACCCAGGGCCAACCCTTTTGCCTTGGCAGTCAGTAATAGCCACTGAAACCTGGGCAAACAAATTGAATGAAATCAACTCGTTAAAAAGTAAATAACTCTGATGAATGGCTGAAGTACACAAAGCGCCAACTGTAAAGTTCAGGTAGCCCCCAGGTAGGAGCGGCTGCTACTGCCAGTCAATTGAAAATGAAATACAAATAAAAATGCAAACAACGGCTCTCTCCAAACGCATTCCCCACATACAAATGCTCTGCTGCTAAGCAGAGAGCCCCAGACATCGCAGACATCCTAGACATCCTGGCAGGCCGGCAGGATATGCCGCTGACAACGTCTGGACTCATGGAAGGTTAGTCGAGGAAATTAGTAGAGTAGGACCACAGCAGGAGTTGCAGGACAACTGCTTACAATGTGGCATTGCATATACAAAAGAAATTGAAAATGTTGAAAATGTCTAAAAGGAAATGGGCTGTAAGCAGCCGCAAGGAAACTGGCTCCAAACTGCAGTCAACTGAGTGTTTCAGCGACTGTTTTGCCTTTTTCACATTCATCGATGAACTTTCAATAACAAAACTTTTCCTTTTGACTAGCTTTTTTTCAACAGATATATACAAATAGATATTCCCATTCGTGCAGCCTGTTTTTTCTTTTAGCTTTCAAGGATATGACATTGAATTGCATCATGGCAACAAACTGAAGTGTCCTGCAGTTAGACAGTAAAAGAAAAAAAAAACGCTGCCTCCCTCCAAAAGCGATATCGGAGTTGTTGAAAGTTATTTCCTAAAAAAGTTTATATTGCAAAATTGCTAAAAAGAGCATATGCCTGATTAGTAGAAGGCGGTTCCTAAGGAACTATACTTGCAAATGTTAAAAAAAACAAAGTCAAGAAATAGAGATTGTTTTCCTATATTTTTTGTGTGCTTGTTGTTGATAGTTTCTTATTGATTACTTGAGATAAATGTAAAAAGGATGTCCTACAAAGTGGAGTCAAAGTTTGTCAAAATTATGAAAACATGTGAATATAACTTACTCGATGTATATCTAACTCGAATTAAGAAAGAAGGTCTCCAACTCTCTATTTGAATAGCTTGAATATTGCAGTGCTAAGCATAACTGTAGTTCAATATACATATTTAATCACCACTGAGAGAATTTGCATGCACACCTCATAAAGTTAATAACATTCCAGTAGCAAACAGTAAACAAATCCCATCATTGAGATTCCATACGCACCTTGGCAACGCTTGACAACAAACTTTTAGCAGCCGCTGTTGACAATTGGCAACTGAACTAGGAGCTGAGAGAACTGGCAACTGGGAGCTTGGAAACTGGGAACTGTAAGCTTGGAGCTCTAGTTGCAGTCAGTCATCTTCAACCGAAAACAGAGTTTATTAAAAGCTAAATAGTGAGGTTGTTGCCGTTGCTGATGCTGATGCTGCCATTGGCAAATACAGGAAATATATGCATAAACGAAACCAACAACCAAGCACAGTGGCCCCCAATCCCAAACCCAATCTTGCAAAAAGGAAACCCTGGCCAAAGTCAAAACCCATTCAACAACAGTTTCGCATAATTGTAAATTCAAGTGGAAATGAATGAATTTACGCTGAACTCGACAGAAAATACCAACGAGCAAATGCGAATATTCCTACCATCTCTCCTACTTTACTCCTACTCCCCTCTGACATCCTTTCTGAACTGCACAACAAGGTAGCCGTAAACAGGTAACAGGTAACAGGTAGCGATAACCTTACTGCCATTGCCATTGCTAACGGTTACGTTTCCCAATGGCGCCCCAAAACTCTTCAACTCCCATCTCCATTTGCACACCTCCCCATCCAAAACAATATGGCGTCGCTGTCGTTGTTGTTGTCGCTGTAGCTGTAGCTGTTGCTGTTCCTGTCCCAGTCGCAGTCCCAGTCGCGTATCCGAGAATCACGTTGCCTGCATATTTTCATTCATTCATTTCAACGTCAACGTCTGACGACGATTCCAAAGTTATGGAATGCATAACGGATCGTACCCTCTCTTCCACTTTTTTTAGATTTTTTCTTTACTTGGGTATTATAAAATTACCATCCAATCTGTAACCCATTGAAGTCGTCAGCCCTCGACACCATAAACTAAGTGTGAGAATAGGAAGGACAATGAACTAAGATGCTATGATATAATAATTTGATTGTGATGATAGTCTACAGGGTATATATATTGTATTTAAATGTTTTATGTTTTACTTCTTACTAAAAGAATCGTATCCAAACCAAACTGTCTTTAGTCTTTAATATAGGTAAATATTTACAAATCGTATACAAATAAGATAAATTTAGAATTTATAAAGTGCTTAAAACAAAGCAAATACTACTTTTTTATTCAACAATCGAACGAAAAATAGATTACAATATTAATAGTAATTGTAAATTCTTAATTAAACTATATTTACTATTTAATGTCTAAATCGTTCTTTAATTTCATATAATAGAAACGCAGATAGATATATGGTATAGTTTATAATTAATTGAAAATCTTTGAACAATCATTTTTCAACTCTAAAATCTTCTCTCAACATCTGTAAGAGTATTCCAAATTTGTTATACTTATGACAGATTTTCCAACTTGATTTTGCTGACTATATGTATATGGATAACCCCCGCTAGAGAACAACATTTGAATGTTGTGCTTGTCGTTGCTTTGCCCTTCAAGTATTTACGCCTTTATTTATTTAACATTTCAATTGCATATTTTCGCACAAAAGCGCGTGCCGCTCCAGTGTCAATGGCTTTAGCCATGGGTTTCCCACAAAAGGGTTCAGATTCATGTGGTCTGGGATCGTTCACAAATATTTCTTGGAGTCTTGCACGTTTTCTTCTTTTTTGTAGGCGTGAGCCATGCGAAATGTCCAACGAATAAAGCGTTGCACTACACTACGTGTTGCAGTTGAACAAACCAAGTTGCCCCATGCAAAGGGTTGCTGCCACAACGGGGAAATGCCATCAAAGTTAAAGAGTCTTCAAGACGTTTACAAGTCATAAAGTGCCTGTCATAAGCAGCTCTAGACTTGGCTGAAAAGACTCGTACTTCACTACAAATTATTAAAAAAAAAAATGTGAAGGAAATTAAATATTTCAAAAATTAATTATAATCAAGGTAAATCTCAGGGAGAAATAAAATTATATTTAATATCTGATTCTTAAATTGAAATGTATATCAAATAGAGGTTTACATTATGCAAACTTCTCAGTGGATTAATCTTAAAACTGAAACCAAGAAATTGTGTTTTCGAGCCAAAAAGAAACTATTCTGAACATAATTAAATTTTAAGCATATACATTCCTTACGTATATAAATAAGTAAATGTTTATTTGTTTAATCAAATATAACAAAAATATAATCAAATAAAAACAAATATAACAATAAACTTAAAATCTATTGAAATCAATTAAAATAATTAGTAAAATTAAAGATTTAGAACAGTTATTTACAAAAGCAATTGTCGGCAAAAGATCAAGAGCTTTGTGGAACACCTCTGTATATACATAAGTATTTCTGTAAAAAGAAAAACTATATTTGTAATTTCTTTAAAGCGCAGTTATAACATAATAGCTATGATAAGTATATGGTAGTGTTTATCTTTCAGTCATTGTGTCTATAGCAGATAGAGCTCCTTCCCTCTCCTTTCAAAACGTAAGAAACATATATCATTTAGTCTCATTCCATGCATAAGATCAAAACAATTTCCGCAGCCGCCTGAAAGTATGTGACATAAAATGCGTTTTTCTTACATTTTTGGGGCTTTTAGTTGTGGATTTCTGTTTCTACCCCTCTTTGAAGCTGGGGGATTCTGCTGCTGCTGCTGCTGGTGACATCAATTGTTATTGTTGGGCAAACAAAAGCCAATGGCAAATCCAAATACATTTGCCTACCAGGCTGATACGAGTGTGTCTAGTATCTAGTATCGAGTATGTCTGCATGTCATTGAAGATAAAGTAGCTCACAACGCCATCAAAGATTGATGGTTGGCAGTCTAAATGATACCTGATTGAGTGTGAGGCTGGCACACACACCCACTCTTCTTTATCTGCTGGGTGTGCATATGTTTCCCCTGATGTCTACCCCTACTGCTGAGTGTACCTCTTACCTTTAAGTGTCATTTTGTGTTCTCGACACGCATTTTTGTCGAGCGTTGCTCAAAAAGTTTTTGATGCTCGAGACACGCGCTGGCAAAAATGTTTTGCCTGCTGTTTGATATGCTGACACTGAGTGTGATAAATGGTGACAAGTTTGTAGGCCAATTTGCTAACTAAACCAAACTAACAGACGCCACACACACACACACACACATAGAGACTTCTAAACTACAAGCTGCTGCAAGTTCTTAGGTCTTCCTTCATTTTTGTTTCTCTCTGTGCTCAATCAGCGCTTAGTCATTTGGCTGCTGGCAAAAGTGAGTGCCACGCCCACTGCGCCTTGGTTGAGATCATCAATTGTTCGCACAATTAGTTCCTCGGGTCAAAAATGAAATGCTGTGTTGTGTAACATTTTAGCCATCATCAGGAACAGCAATATGAACAGCAACGGCAACAGCAACAGCAACAGCAACAACGACTTGAAGCTTATTTCACAGTTGACTTGGCTCAAGTTGCGCTTTCTAACGGTTCCGCTGCTGCTCTTAACGTGGCTTCTTGACTTTGGCCCCGCAGCGTTTGTCGTAATTTTCGCGCCATCAATTTGAAATTACTTGTAGAGCATTTTACAATCCGCTCTACACTTTAGATTATATGCTTCATTTCGCCAATGAACTGCAGCTGGCCAACAACCAAGCAACAAGCCAACTAGCTGACTGACTGAGCCAGCATTATAGACCTGGCCAGGTGAGAGACGTAGCTGGAATGCAGCACAGCTCAGCTCAGCTCAGCTCAGTTTTGTTTTGCATAAGTAGCGTAAATGTTATGCATTTTAAGTAAAGCCCATTCAATTGCCAATTTAAAACTAACCGTAACTGCAAGTGTTGTAAGTGACGTAATTATCGATAAATAGATAAATGTATTATCATACCCACTTATCGAATTAAACACGCACTGTGGGTAGTCGTGATAATCCCATTTGAGTTTTATTTGAAAGCTACAACAATTAAGGGACATTCTCTTATATAGGTTTAAGGAAATTATGTGTGGAACTTTACACAATTAATATATTTGAAGGTTTTTTCTGCAACAGACATGTACAATGTACAATGTATAAAGATGTTTGCTTTGACAACGGGGCTTTAATAATAGGGCTATCTTTTGATTGGACAATTTAAAATATATTCAACAGTAAATAAATTTAATAGTGTATTTATGAAGTGATAATAACACATAAAAATATTATTATAATAAATATATAATTAGCTTTTAAGTAATCTCAACTATTCTAATTAATTTACTGATGAATTTATATCAAGGTAAACTATTCTATTATGCTTAGTACTGATTTTCTATACTTTCTTATATACTTTTCTATCTCTTGGGTTTTAAGTGATAACTGATTTGAAAAACAACCGGTCAAAATTTCGATGTTCTTTAAATTTCTAACATTTAATTTGTTCAATCGATTTCTTGAAGTCACAAATATAAACTACCATCCGTTTCTCTAAAATCAATTTAATGTAGTTTTGTACAACTTAAAATATAATTTAATTGAATTTAATAATTCAAATCTTTCAACAATTTGGCTGAGATTAGAAAACATTGGTGGCTTGCTTTTGCGCTTTGGGGTTGCTTTTGAACTGAAAGAGATTTGTAGAACAGACCTGTATATTAAATAGAATTTGTAATTTATTACATTAATTTTAATGATCTATATTAACCATAACATATTTGTAAAACATTTCCTTAGTTACACTCCGCATTATGAGCTCTATGAATGGGTTTGGCCAAGAGCTCAGTTATTGCTCAGATAGCCCCTGGCTTTTACTCCCCCACGTCTCAGTTTTATTCTTAGCTAAAGAAGTCAGAAGTTATGCTACCAGCTAAGGGAATGTCAGGGCAGCGACCCAGGAAAGCCTCATCACCCTTATACCCCTTCCCTATGTAGCTGACCCCTTTGCACAGTTGAACAAAAAACTGCATTCATCTGGCCAGGCACACAATACTCGCACATAGTACAAACAGTGCCATGCCTCTCGGGATTGGGACTGGGAATGGGTTTTTAAAAATATAAAAAAAGGGAATGAAAATGGAAATGGTTCTGGGACTGAGTCAGAGTCTGAGTCTGGGTATGGGTTATACTTGGAAGCATACTTTGCGCTCGCGACTACTTTTTACTTTTCTTTAACATTATTTTGCACTTTTCAATTAAAAAGTGTGTGCCACCCGCTATTCCCCTTTCCCTTTCCCGCGCACGCAGTTAGCGCCTGCAGCAGGCACCAGTCAGAGGCGTAGAAGTGGCCGGACGGTGAGTGGGGCAGACAACTATGGCAAAAGGGGCGAAAGTAACCCCAAAAGCTGATAAAACCAAGTAACCAGGCAGCCAGCTAGGAAACCAGCTGCCATAATTATAATTTCTTAATGCAAATAAAAACTCAGTGCTGATTTTCCACTTGCTCTATGTGTGTGTACCCGTTGGGATGTGTCGGGGTGTGTGTACGAGAGAGAGAGAGAGTGTGTGTGTGTGTGTGTGTTGTGTGGTAAAAAGCAGCCACAGTTTAAACATTATAGAATTTTACTCATTTGTCTCAATACTCTATTTAAACGGGTACTTGAATTCTCTCTCTACCTATCTGCATATTTTTCAATTTGGGAGTATATAAAGATAAATCTTTAAATATATATTTAATTTGTATCTATCAATCGAATACTTTTCGATTTATTAAAAAAATATTTATCTATCTAACTACTATTTCTTGCACTTACTGACTATGTTACAATGATGCTTATCCAGTTTTAAAATAATTTGATAAGATTACAAATTTTATGATTTTAATAATATTAGTAATTTATTTGTAGGTAATGCATATGTTTAAAACGTAACAGATTTTAATGCTGTAGTTTTTAAATTATTTCTTCGTTATCTGGTTTTTTTCCTATATATATTATATTATTTAAAAGTGTAGAAAATCTTCGGCCAGCAGTAAATAAAAGTTTTGATTGTTATATTTATGCTTTTCATACCTTCGTAAAATTGCTATCAACGGGTGTTATATTCTTGTAAAAGAAAGTCAAAAGATTGTATATAAAATATAGATCACATGGATCACTTTTACTACTTGAAGAACAGGAGTAGTTAATATATTTCCTTAAGCTAAAAATATAATAATGGTTTTATGAACTTACATTTTCATAGGGTATCTCCCACACTGAGAAATCATTATTTGCTTTTTAATGCCAAAGGGCAACAAAAAGGGTTAAAGAAAAAAAGGAAATTCAGTGTTCTCTCTGCTCCTGCTGCTGCCCCCTTCTCTCCATCTTTACTCCTGCTTTTGCCGCCGCTTTGCAGTAGATGGCGCTGTCCTTTATATCCTGGTCATTGTGGCCAGCTGCAGTACAAATAAACATGCATAGTTTATGAATGAAATGAAAAGCGGCTGGTAACCGACCAATGCACAAATACTCTTACTTATTTAAGCGCTTGGCTTTTCAGTGCTCAGCATGCTGCGCAATGGGCAATGGGCTTACATGGCGTATAATTAATATTAAATGTTATACTTATAAATTAAATAAAAATGTGAAGGGAACCAAAAAGAGAGACAGAGAGAGAAAGAGGGAAAAAATATAGAATAAAGCTTTGCCTCTTGTGCAGAATTCTTGCAGGATTGATGACTATGGCCGTCAAGTTTATTGCCAGCGACACGTACACACACACACACACCACTCAAGTACAAACACACACACACACACACTTAGTCGAACACACACCCCTTGTTATAAATGTGTGTTTGCCAAGTTTGACTTGAACTTGGAGCTGAGCTAGCGCCACTTCCGCTGTGCGGAAAAATGCTTTTGATTTGATTTTCACCAAATGTCAACTTGACGTCACGTCCCCAACAAACGGACGTCGTCGTCGACGCCGACGCTGACGCTGACGCTGGCGTTGTCGTTGTCGCCGCCTTTGTTGTGCCGTTTCAACTGCATGATTTATTGTTTTGATGAAATTGCGTGTAAACAATTTAGTGGCTGGTTGGCGCCCCCGTTCCCCCCTCCTATCCCTCTTTCCGTTCACTTCGTACACACCCCCTCTGCACTTTACCACACAAAGCCACCGCTTTGTGCTTTAAGTTTATGAACTTTTGAAACAGTTGATTTAAGGTTAAATATAGTCATATTTTACGGACCAACTTCTCAAAGTTTTGTGTCTACAGTTTCCCAAATGAGCCATGAAAATGTTTTTTCCTGTAGGTCGTTTAAATATAATACTTATATCAGAAAAAATGCGGTGCCTCTGACTTTTTGGTAGTATGAAATTGCTTTAAAGTTCTTTAGGCAAAATATCAATGAAAATTACTTCCTATCGAAGGACAAGAGGACCATATGAGCTCTTGTCCTTCTTCATCATCAAGATTCAATTCGACAAATCACATAGAAAAAGTTGCATATTCATATTTAGATGTTTTATAGAAAACAAATAATAAATGCTTATAATTAAAAAAATAGAGCCAGAACCCTTTTCCTCGTTGATCAGTACATGTCTAAAACAAAAATGAACCAAGTTTCAATCTTATTGGTTGCTTTTACGAGTTCCTTTGTGCACATTCTTTAGCATTTGATGCGCTTTAGGAAATGGAGTAAAATGTGTTATTGGAATTCCAATGCTTAGCAATCCGAACAGTTGGCATTAAACAATTGCAAAGTTGTAAAGTCCTGACCGCAAATCCCACACACAAGAGTCAAAACCACAGAAAACTGCACACGTCTTGGCCCTATTTTGTTGGATGTGGAAAAGGAACCCTTTATGCCATAGTTAACACTTATCTGGAGGAAAGTTATGTGGCACTTTAAGCAGTGGCCAATTCGCAAAACTGCATGCACTATCGGTTGCAATTTTGACTTGCAATAAATATGCCATAACAATAACTAAAACCAACTAATATCCGATTACTGGCTGAGGCCAAAGTGGAAATGTAGCGTGAAAAGCTGCAAGCCAATTCAGACAGTCGACTCCCAAAAAACACCCACCCACAACTGTCAAGTGTGTGTGTGTGAGAGAGTGTGTGTGTGTAGCATCATTTTGCCAAACATGAAACAAATGCATAAGTAAATACCAGAAACGAGTGACTTTCAATATCCTTACAGGCTTATTGCTTACAGCAAATTTCACGCCAACACGGCAAAAGGAGAGTCATGTGGCAAGAGCAGAAGGAGAGAAAGAGAGCGAGAGAAAGAATAAGAGATAGAGTGAGAGAGAATACGAATGCATTTACACATTTGCAAACACAAACACTAACATAACAGACAGTTGCAAATATGCAACATACAAATATGCGTACAGAGAACACCACCAGTTGTTTCCCCTTCCCAATGGATAGAGAAGGGGTAGTGACTGTAGCCAGGGGCATATTGGCAGTCTCCTGTGGCAGTTGGAGCGTGGCAGAAAACGTCTGAAGCATTTCAATGCTAAATTCGGTCGGTCTAGCTCCATTCTGTTGCTGTTGCTGTTGCTGTTGCTATTGCTATTGCTGCTTTTCCTATCTGAAGTCATGTCTGAGTGCGTTGCCTAGAACGCATTTACGTTTATTGCATTTGTAAATTATTCACACAAGGATATTAAATGCAAATTGTGATATAGAAGACAGCATAGCCACAGATACAATATCCGTTAGATACCCAATATCCACCCAATACTCAAATGATTGTCGCACTCACAATGCACATATCGTATACGAAAAACTTGTACATTTTTTCTGCATGTTTTGTCCACTTTGACTACACATGCAATGCAAATATGAAACGCATCGAATCTCATTTCATTTAATACCATTAACGAGTTCAATAGCTCATGTGAATTTGGGTGCACTCGAGTTGCCAGTTACTAAAAGGGTAGTTAGAGTCCAGTTAGCAACCTGAGCTATTGACAAGTCACTCAACAAATTCTCAATTGCAGTGCTAACAAAGTCACCAAAGGTAACTACAGGTAACTTCAAAGCATCACTGATTGTACACCAATTTAAGTTGCAGCAAACGAGCTAGAGATTTCCAGTAAATTTTGAATTATAAAAGCACGTTTTGTAACTAAACTGGAGAGATTATAGTAAAGGTTCAATTTAAAATAATAATATATGTATGTACATACTTACTCCTCGTTTTAAAAGTAAGTTAGCATCATCATAATGTCTTTTGATCTGTTTATATATCGACGAAATGGGAAAAAAAGCATTTATATGTTTTTCAAATGAAGTTTTCAAATAAGTTGTGTATAATTTTAATTTAATTATACATTTAATAATGAATAAAAATTAATTATACATTTTATTTTAGTACAGAAATTTATCCATTTTATTTTATTCAGCATCCCGGCACTACAAGTTGAACTTCTAAATTATTGTGCTAGCTTTAGTTACGAAATGTTATTTCTATAATTCTATTTATGTAGTAAAAGAAAGATTCTCCTAACCCTTTAGTTACTTAGTTCCATATTCAGAGTACGTTTTTAAATGTTGTTTTTAACTTGAAATTAGATTTACATGTTATGCTCGCTGGCACCTTTTTGGCAAAAACTTTGTCCACATGCTACCAACTAACATACATACTATGTATACATAGCTAAACTAAAGTATCTAAACAAAAGTCTAATGTCAAATGCTTTTAGTGCAGAGGAACTTGCATACGAATTGAATTCTGTAAGTGAAATTAAACTTTATGAACTTTTCCACAGGCTCTTTTTCGAGCTGAGTTTAGTTTTCTCTTTTTGACAGTTTTTTGACAGTGTTTTGTTTAACATGTAATTGGCCCAAGGTTAATTGACAGTCAGTTACCTTATTAGTTAGTAATGGCATTTTAAAATGTTATATAATAATGATAATGTTAATGTAGAGCAACATAATACATTCAATTAATTCTTCCGTCTTTATCTAAAAGTGGCATTGATTATGTGTAACTTTTTCAAATGACATAAATATGTACATAAATTCAATATTAGTTAAAGAACTTACAAATTTATTTTAAGTTATTTTGAATTTGTTAATTGTCATTTAAATAACATGTTGTTCAAAGCTATTTCTATGATAACGCATTATATTGATTTCAATATGACAGGAAACTAATCTATGTATACATATAATAAAGAGCTACACAATATATAAATTTTATTCAAAATCTTTTGGTTACTTAAGCACTTCTTAAGTTAGATACACTTTACTTAATTTATACATTCATAAATGATTTGTAAAACCCACTTCTAAGCCACAGTACTTGACCACAAAACGAAGTCGATTAATTTAAATGTAAATGCCTTGCTAGTCCTTCTTTATCCTTATTCCATTCAAACCGTATTTATGTAATTGTTAATAAGATAATTGCACGATTTTGCCATTTCCAATGAGGAGAACTGTAACATCTGTCATCCAAAATACTTACCAGAGGACAGAAAATAATAGCCATTAAATGACAATTACATACTATGCAATTTTCACCACCTTAGATATTCAAATTGCTGTCCACTTAACGACTTCAACAAAGGTAAATATACAATTATATTCGAATTGTTGGTATAAATAGCCAAACATTTTGAATTCACTGTCACAGTCAAAATGTTTAAGGTAAAGGAGTTGCTGCTATCGCCGGATAACTTTGAGAATCCCATCTTTAGAATGCATTTGCATTACTTTAGCTGGTACGGCTATGTGGCATCCACAACCACAGCTCATCCTTGGTTCTCGCTAATACGTTGCATCATCTTCACTGTCTCGATTTGGATATGTTGTGCATTGATGTTGACTCGAGTATTCCTCTCCAGCAGTTATGAGAATCTTAGCGATGGTGCCACCAGTTGGGCCACAGCGGTGCAATTTTTTGCCGTATCCATTGCCACACTCAATGCCTATGTGCAACGTAAACGTGAGTAAATAGTAAAAATATATATGAATGGACCTGTTAACCCTTAAATAAATATATAAAAACATATCAAAATCAGGGCCAGATCAAATATATTACAAAAAATCGTTTTAAAGTTCTTGATCTTAGCTAGTTTTATGTTTTAAGTATGTAAGCACTCAGAACATCACGTTTAAATTAAAACTTGCCGATATCCTTACAGTCTAGAGAAGCTTGTCGATAAGAGAAGAAAATTTCAAATTTTCTTAAAATTTCTAATTAGTTACACAATTCCCATAAATATCCTGATTATCAAAACATTTGCTGAGATCGAAGTGAAAACATGTACTTAAGTGTATTTCGTACTTGGGTTAAAAATAAACCAAGATCACAGAGCTCTTGGCACTATTTGGGTATGATTTTGTTCCGGAATACCGTTTTATATTCTGTGTGGTTGTTGCCACATAACAACTGATGTATCTCCCAATATTCAACCTCTTAACAGGTGTTATTCAGATGCTGCGTTTTGCTCACGCGGATTTGGTGGCCTTTAAGCTGGAGGCAGATGATCAGGAAATGGATTTGCTAAATACCACCCAACGGTATGTGAGAACCATCACCATGTTGTTGTGGGTGCCTTCGGTGGTGGCTGGTTTGATGGCCTGGTCAGATTGTATTTATCGGACCATCTTCTTGCCACAAACCGTTTTCAACGCGGACGCCGTGCATCGTGGCGAGGCTCAACCCATTTTACTCTTCAAACTGTTCCCCTTTGCCGATCTGTGCGATAATTTTGTTATCGGTTATTTGGGTCCTTGGTATGCGCTTGGCCTGGGCATTACCACAATTCCCCTGTGGCACACCTTCATCACGTGCCTCATGAAGTACATAACCCTCAAGCTGCAAATTCTCAACAAACGCGTCATTGAAATGAATGTGAGTTAACCTGAATATATCTCAAATTATATTCAACTTAATTCATTACAGATAAACCGTATAAAACCTGATCTGGTGGTGAATGAATTATCCCTAACTGAGCTCAATTATTGGCATCTGGAACTCTGCAAGAGATTCGTAGAGGAGCAGGTGAGGATTCGGGAATTTGTCCATGAGCTGCAACAACTGATCCGGGTGCCTGTCATGGCCGATTTTATAATATTCTCGGTTCTCATGTGCTTTCTTTTCTTTGCTCTGACTGTAGGCGTAAGTAACTGAAATCAGTTGAGTTTTATAGACATTTTCTGATCGTAATTGAAAATTTTTTTAGGTACCCGGAAATATGGATTATTCTTTTATGATAATTTATGTGTTTGTTATGCTTGCGATCTTGTGGATTTATCACTGGCATGCAACCTTAATTGTTGAATGTGTAAGTACAACTTTATTATCAAAGAAAAGTAAAATTGTTTGTAGTGTTGTGTAATATTTTAAACATTATTCTTATGTTTAAAAAACTACATACTTATAAAAAGTTCTATTAACATTATATATTAATATTTTATAAATTGGTTCTACCATAGAAAATCTTAGGCGCTTAAAATAACACTTTTATTTAGGCAGTCAATAATATTATTAAATAATCTTAATTTTCTATTCATTTTCGGACAAAAAAGAAAGTTCAGAATTATCATTAAGTTTTAATAGATATTTTTTTTTTAAATTTACAATATAGGTTTTAATACAATTTTTATTATGTTTCAATATCATAGAATTACTCAGAAAAGATGTTCCATCAAATTCAGTTTAATGAGCAAAGTTCATATAGTTTTCTTTATTGTCAATTTATCATTCTACCTTTAATGAATCAGTTTTTCTGACCATGTTTCGCTTCACCTTTTAACTCCTAGCTAAGAAACTGATTTTTATTTTGCAATTACAAAAAAATAAATGTATTTGTTTTATAGAAGGATGATTTGGCGTTTGCCTTTTATGCCTGCGATTGGTATAGCTTTGGTTTGCCGGTGCAGAAGAGACTGCTCTTCATGATGAAGCACACCCAGAGGCCAATGAAGATGCGTGCTCTCTTGGTCGATATGAATCTGAAAACGTTTCTAGATGTAAGAAACGGTTTTTTAAATCTTTCTAAATTTACTTTTAATATTATATTATTACTTTATTGTAGATAGTGCGTGGCGCGTATAGTTACTTCAATCTGCTGCGTAGCACCCGTTCATATTAGACGTATTAGAGATATTCGAAATATATATGCTTTTTTGTAGTGAAGCTTGGCTAATCAAATGTCGCAACGCTTGTCAACTCGTCGTTTGGCTAACATGACAGTTAACATGGCTTGCAATTCATTTGAAGGGTACAAAAAAAGATTGTAGAGAAGAGAGGAGAAAGGAGTAAAAAGACAGACGAGTTGGCAAAATGCTAAACCATTTTACAGCGCAAATAAACGTGATGCCTGCTACTCAAAAGCCAATGGCAGTAACAAGCAACATCATTTATCACTTTTGAGTTAAGTTAAGTAAAGTCCTGGCAACAGGATGTCAGGCGCATTGTATGTTTTATTGTTAAATTGTATTCCTTTTTCAATGGATATAAAACGATTTTCACAGTTTTTACTTAACATCTACAGTAAGTATGCACATGCCACTGCCAGAGACAGCTCCTTTTCCTCTCCCCCCCCATTTAACGACTACCTCTCAGACATCATTTTCCTGCTCAAGTTCTAATTGTCTGGGGGGTTTTCGAGACTGAATTTATGCGTCTGGTATTGAAAATGGTCAAAATACGTCAAGCCACCACCAAAAACTAACCGAATCAACCGAATTGTTATGCCCTTGGGTGTATTTTTTAATAATATTAAGAGTATAGACAAAGGGCATAAACCGCACCATACTCAAAACAACAATAATAAACACGCATATTGTTGCGGTTGTTGCGCGTCCCGGGTCCCGGATCCCGGGGATTATAACCAAAGTGGCTAAATGGCTGATAAAGGCACACGCCAAAAGTGTCTGTATCTTCCGTCTGCTATATGTTTCTCAAATATAACAAAAAAAAGTATGCGGGTACTAATGAGTATTAATGGGTTCAGGCCAGAACGCAGGTATATTGTGAAAGAGGGGTGTGTGTATGGAGTGTCAACTAGACCTAAACAGCGTCAAAAGGGTTGCTCTACAGTTTCAGATACGCATCTGTGAAAACTGAACTGTTGATGTGGAAAAAATGAAAACAAAGGGAAATGTCACAAACAAATTGTTAAAATAGTTGTAAGTTCTATTGTACCTCCTGTTAGTCTAAAAATGCGCCATCAACGGAAGGAATTTTATGAGATAAAAGAATTTCTATATTTACTGGCTGCTCTTTCATACACACAATAATAGGAATAACATAATAAATTGTGCTATTATATTATTACTATTTTACACAAGCAATCGAAATTTAAAAATATAAAAAGAAGACAATTAAAAAAAACTTTGCACAATCTCCCCGACGGGGAATTGAACCCCGGTCTCCCGCGTGACAGGCGGGGATACTAACCACTATACTATCGAGGATTGTTGACAACGGCCAACCAAAACACTATTTTCTCATGCTTAGCGGTTTGTTAGTTGTGAAGCAGTTGAACATGTTGAACTTAAAATTCTATAAATAGACAAATCAAATCGTATAGCATGACCAATTGTTGCCATCTGTTGCGGGCTATTTTTAGCAATATTGGCAAATTTTTTATGGTTTTCTCGCTATGGCAGCACGTTTTTCGATTATTTATGATATTACACAATATACGAGTAATGGATGTTCATTAAACACAATGAATGTCATGCATTCAACTCCCCTGCACACTCATATTCATACTCCTAGTCGCAAAGTGCAACCCTCGTTGTGTCGCAGCCCTTGAGATGTCCCATTAGTCACCCTATTTTTCAGTTTTTGCAAGCAAAAAAAATTAAAAATTTGCCATACAGCGAATTTTGCACACATGTAATGAATATTTACCATTACAAGCCAACATTTCTTGATTACAACACAAGAAAAAAGTCAAATAAAAATCGAAAATATTAATTAAAGGCAATATCTATGACAGCATCATAAATTTATAGTTTCAAGAGACATCAATTTCAGGAGATTTGAATTTAAAATTCCAAAATTAAATAGAAAATAAAACAACTTATTTATATGGATTCAAATACTACTCAATACTATGTATGTTTTACACCATACTTCAAAGTTTAAATAGCTATACAAAGACTAAGCAAAGTTTTCAAGGAATTTCCGCTAACTGAATGCAAAGTTCGTAAATCAGTCAAATGGACCCCGTTGGCAAAGGCTTGGAAAAATGTATATATAGGAAAATAAGAAAGGGATTCTTGGAAAAGAGCCGGGCAACTATTTGCCGAGTCTGTCGGGTTTCTAATGTGTCCCTTCTATTCGATTCGACTAAATATTTTACTTGGTACGTGTCTAATTCAAAGAGAAGCGAACTTACCGAACCCATAAAAAGTTAAGCAAAGGCGTCGGGGATATGGGGGCGTAGGGGCGTGTGCAAGGCGGGGTCAGTTGACGCTGTTGTTTTGATAAGTTGTTGTTATTGTTGTTGGTGCATTTGTTGTTTTGGCATGTTTATTGCACTGTCAACGGCAATGCATGAAAACTTTTAGTTAGCCAAGTTAGTGGCTGTTCTTCAATGTTGGTGACAAACCCGTGTCGCAACTCTGCGTGCACACTCTTCAGTTCCTTTCCCATTCCATATATATTTTTTTAACATCGACCGTAACTGTTAATGTGTTTGAAGTCAAATTGTTTCCAGTCACGTGACCGGCAACAACAATAACAACTGTGAACACACAACAACTTTATCCATGATTAATCAGTTGCATTTAAATATGTATTACGACAATATACTCTATAGCCTGAAAAGGAGCAACTGCAGTTTATTATTTGGGTTCTCATTTGATACCTTTGACCAATTTGTATGTTGACTTTTGTTTTTAGCCAAGCTTCGCTGCACATTTGTGGCCAACAGATGGGCCCCCTCCTCCCAATCCATTCCCTTTCATGATTAGCATTCAACATTCAAGGTACAACTTCATTTTAATAGCGCTGGACAACAAATCGCCGTGCGTTAATTATATTTAATAACCAGCAAAAGTGTAACAGCTGTTGGCCAAGTTTTTAGCGTGTGTCGCTTTAACGACGCCCCATAAATGTTTAATGGCCTAAACACTTACGCTAAACTATGAAACTACAGAAGGCAAAATCCAATTATGAGCAATTCAATTTCATTTTAATATTCAATTAAAGAAAATTCAAAAATTTATTAAAATTATTTCAACTGCTACAGGATAAATGTAAAAGAATTAAAAAAAGTTATTGAACGATGCCAACAACACGCGGTGTTCCCAAGCGGTCCCCCATCTAAGTACTAACCGCGCCCGACGCTGCTTAATTTCGGTGATCGGACGAGAACCGATGTATTCAGCGTGGTATGGTCGTTGGCGAAAGACGCATGCTTAGACTACAGTTTTCTGTAGGAAATTGTATGTATTTTTAGAATTTAATATTAACAACATTTGTTTTATATACCTAAAAGAATATTTTGTACTACATGTCTGTGATATTTTAGATGCTCTTAACTACTTTCCAACGCATGCTTTATAGTATGTCAGAGTGCTCTGTTCAAAAATGGACCGGGGCCGACAAATTGCATTGGGTGGATTTTCTTGTTTTTCTCATTTTCGATTTTTGAAAAGGAAAAACACAAACTGTTTTCATTTAGTCGTTTTTGAATGCGCTTTTTAATTTAATTTTCGTAGGCCGCCGCTTCGTGCACTTCAAACCGCTTTCACACAAGCATACACATGGACAACACTACACAATTCACAACACACAACACACAACACACACATACGTTCTCAGCTTACAAAAGCGCAGTCGAGCCGAGTCAAGCACCCAATCCCGGGGAAAACGTAGACCCAAGCCACGTGGGCGCCCGCTTTTATGCGCTTCGTTTAGCAAAGTGGATGTTAAGTGTAATGCGATTTTTATGTAAATTTTTGCCGAAAAAAGAACTGAATACATGCCACACAAACACATACATACACGAGCAAAGAGAATAACGTACGAGAGATGAGATGGGGCAGTCAACAGTTCTGATGATTTCGTTGCCACGGTCACGGGCAGACAACCCCCATCCACACTCGCCACCTCACCAATCCCCTTCTCCAACCCACCATCAGTCAGTCACACAGCACAGCGCGAACAGACAAGTGGCAATATTCCGTATGGAGAGGGGGACTGCAGCTCTCTGACCAAAACGAAGCACTTTGTCAGCTCAAACGCTGGGTGCTAGATGGATATTCTGTGCCACACACATACACGCAATAATTACATACATATACTATTTTGAATTGATTATTTTGAAAAGGTTGTCATTAGTTGAAAGACCATCAGTACAACCGACAATTCTAGGCAGGAGCAACCCCGTCAGAATCGTGGTATCCAATTATAATCACAAAGGTATCATAATTTCGTATCATCAACTGGCCTTTTAGTATTTGGGTAGAACGTCAGTCTACCTCTACTAATGACAATCGTTCTGTGTCAAACAACAAGCTAACCATCAGCAAGAGGCTAGAACCAGTTGTGAATTATAGCGCACAAAAAGTAAAAAAGAACAACACGTTTTGATCGCAGCGTACACACAAACTCACATCCGATACGTTAAATTTTAAAAGGTATAAAGCTGTACAATTTGAATATTTGATCACATTTTTAATCGTTATATTAATTAATATTAAAGCGGAGATATTTAAAAATTATTAATTTAAATTATATTAAATAGGGAATATTTAAAAAAAATTACTTCCCATACCGGGAATCGAACCCGGGCCTTCTGGGTGAAAGCCAGATATCCTAGCCACTAGACCATATGGGATATGGTTACTCTGGCGGCTAATAGCAAATTTGTTAGCACTACTTTGTATGTGTTGTTGACAGTTGCTTAAAAGCATATACGTAATACATATGTATACATATACATATTTCTTTTAAAAATATATAATAAACAAGCCTAACTGTAGCCCAACTGTAGTTCCATCTATAGGTAATTAAATAGTCAATAGAAAATCAACTACACGTTCAAATGATTTGTAAGATTTGTTACACACTGGGGGTAAAGATTTTTCAAACAATAAGCTACTAAGCAACTCCAAGATTAAAACTTTTATATTATTAAATTTTAAGAAAATGTATATAACTTACGTATGTACACTTATTTAAAAATTAACAAATTTAAAAAAAAAAATGTAAAAAGAAACTATTTTTATATCAACAGTTTTTCCCATACCGGGAATTGAACCCGGGCCTTCCGGGTGAGAGCCGGATATCCTAACCACTAGACAATATGGGAGATGTGTGTACGCTTGCTTAGTTGCGTATATGAAGTAACGAGTATATGAATCAGAAACATTTGATACAACAGTCAAACAGCTTTACAACTTGCTTGATTTACTTAATACTGCGAAATAAAACATTAAACATGATAATCGAAGTGGTATGAGTCATTGCTTTGAATTAATATACAGTCTTTTTAAATATGTAATGACGTAATGGAAGTGTCAAAAATTTTAAGGAAATTTATTTTAGAGAAATTTAAATACCAAAGGTAACGCCAACAAAATAAAAAGACTACATACGTGTTGAATCTAGATTTTGTTCTTTGAAGTGTGAAACTGGTTGTGTAGTGTGGTCGGCATAAAACTGGAATTTGGCAGGCGGTGCGGTACCTCCCATATTGTCTAGTGGTTAGGATATCCGGCTCTCACCCGGAAGGCCCGGGTTCAATTCCCGGTATGGGAAACAGTTTAAATAAGAACTTTCTTTTGAATAATAATTGGTAATGTTTTTTTTTAAATAAATGAGTGTGCTGCCATCTGGCAATGAGCCGTGCTCTATTTATTTCTATCTATTTTTCAGGAGTTCGCTTAAATTATTGGCTCTGTGTGTAGCCGGCAACCGTACACTCCACACAATTGGTTTGAATCTTGAATAACTTATAGTTCTCATTTAAGTAAGTGCATTAAAAATATGGCTATAGTTAAGGTTGGTTAATATACATTTTGAAAGAAATTTATTTTATTTTAATAAACCGCAAAGACGAATACGAAAAAGTGATAACAAAACCGCTTTTTGTCGCCAGTGTAACTATATCCCATATGGTCTAGTGGCTAGGATATCTGGCTTTCACCCAGAAGGCCCGGGTTCGATTCCCGGTATGGGAAGTAATTTTTTTAATTTTTCGAAAGACAAAGGCGTCATTTATATTTGTTTAATGATTGCACAACAACTGGTGTAAAATAATAAGTTGAATTAAATTAGATTAATAAAATAAATAAAAAAAAAACAGAAGTGAGGGTACAACCCATCATATCTTTTCCGCATAGCAGAGCAAGGTTTCGATCCTCGGACCTCTGGGTTATGGGCCCAGCACGCTTCCACTGCGCCACTCTGCTTGATGTCACTGAAACCTCTAATGCTCAACTAAAGCGAGAGACATCTCGAAAGTGAGCTACTTTGATACTGTGAGAAATCATTTGTTGAGTAAAATCTCATACACTCAACACACACACTCACATTGAGCTGGTGAGGCGAGCAAACTCACGTGGATTACGTATTTACTTAACTGTGGCTACACACAGTTGACGACTCTTATCGCCACGTTGCATGCGTCCGCAGCTTGTGTTCCCATGATGTCTCGACCCCCTTCAGTGCTACCTCTTTGCTTGCTGCCGCAACGCCTTTTGCCTTGGGCACAAATATGGCTTTAATAACCACGAGTCGAGTGCAATTTCCCGTTGATTTTTGGCTTTTCTGTTTGTTTTTGCAGGGCAGCGGCAACAATGTCTATAAACTGGCCTTAAAGTTGACTGAAGAAACCCTTTAAAAAGTCTTCAAATGGTAAAATATAAATAGCTAAGAATTTGTTTAAAGAATATTATTATACAGAAAATTGTTTTGCTTTCGCTATACCATAAGTTAATATCATTCTTAGCTATTTAACTTATTTTAATCAGAGACAGTAAATACATAATTATTGTTGATGAAAACTTTAAGTAAAAAAATCAACTAAGTGAACTGAAATATTGCAGATAAATGGTTTGTAATTACAGCTCTAATTATTTTGTTTAATGAATGTACTAAAAATCAATAATTTTAATTGATTGCAATATCTTTTTTCTATCTTAAAAACCTTTATGTTTGGAATGATAAATAATAATAATAACTAATTATGGAATATAATTTTCTCACTTATTTTCCATAACAGTTTTGCCCCTGATTCTAATACAATAAAATTACTACAATTTTGGCAGTCAATACAAAAAGTTTCAGTCAGCGTATAAAATTGAGATATTTGTCAATAAATTGCCAAAAATTTTAATTAATTTTCGCGCCACTTAAAAACCATCTGCATCGCTGCCAGCCACGCCCCAATTGTCACCCAATCGCCCTCTGTGAAAATGGAAAATGTTCACAGACCGCAAACACTAAATTGCAAATAAATTTGTTTAAATATGCAATGGCAAAGCGTCAAATTTTTGTGTATGTGATGGGTATCTGTGGAGGGGGATAAAGTAACGTTAAAAACAACTCTATAGAGTTGCCTCTTCACCTGCAAAGGGTGTGTGGAATGGGGAAGGGGTAAAGGGAAAAAGGGGCGGCTACCGCAGCGAGAGACATGAGACAACGACAACGACAACGACAACGTGCGGCATCAAATTTTAATAGGAAAACCCCAAAAAGTTCAAGCCACAAAGTCCATTTCCATGAAGCAATAGCAACAACTTCACGCTCTTTCCCTTGTTGTTGTCGTTGTTGTGGTTGTTGTTGTTGCAGTTACTGCTGCTAGCCAACATGGCTGATGTACGCTTTTGGTTTTTGGCCACGAAGATGTTGCATTGACATTGAATATTGATGAAAATAAATCGAATTTCCGCCAGACAACCAGACGGTCAGATTGTCGCCGCAGTCGGACGAGCATAGGCGATGGATCTCTGGATCTCTCTGCTTGCCAAAAAATAAAAAAACTGCAACAACAACAACAGCAACAACAGCAACAACAGCAACAACAACAACCACAAAAGGCTGGACATCTCCATATGCATGTTGTATGTTTATATTGATTGCCAAAATGGTTTGAGCCAACTGAAAGGGTTCCGGATGAATTCAGTATATGTTATGCTTGAGTGTTAAACTCTTGCCATGTGTGTGAGTGCAAAGTTTAGAGACATTTGTGGTTTTATCTCAGTTTTGTTTGAAGCGAAATAAATTACTCTCGATATGGCTATACAATAAACTTTGAACATGTTCGGTACCTTGATAATATACTATATTTTTTATTGGAAAACTAATGGAAACTGTTCTTAAGCACATAAGTAATTTAAAATAGGCCGATGGAACAACAAATTGGAAATTTGCAAGAAGAAGTACAACTTAGAATACAAATACTTGAATTCTAAATTATCAAAAGTATTACTTTCGAAAGAAAGGAGCTATAAATTCAATTTGTGACAGAATATGTATTCTGGAATAAAACTGGATAAAATAATGTTCCTATTGAAATTAAATTAAAATGGAAAATGTTAAAATGGTCGTTTATTTAAAATTTACTACAAATTGTCGTTTAATACAATGAAAAGTCCACCATAACACGAGCATGTTTATCTTTATGATTTCCTTCCACATTTTTTGTTACATGTTCACTGTTTACTCATTTCCCTTTTCCTCGCTTTTCCCCGCTGTCGCCATGTAAATTTGCATTTCGATTCGAGGAGTTAACACTTGATTTGTATTTAAAAATTATTGACCAATTCATGGCTGCTGATTAAGTTTGTATTTGTGCTTGTCAAACGCTCTGTTACAAAGTGTGACAGAGAGAGAAGAAGAGAGGGAGAGAGAAAGAGAAAGGGTCAGTTGCTGAACGGTGGCAAGTGATTGATTTTTACAGCCACAAGCCAATAGCCACGGTTAAGGGAAATTGCATAAACGCCACACAGTGCACATTGCAGCCCATATGAAAATCCAATTTTCCAGTGATTGATCATACACACATACACACACACACACAGAGTGTGATTGAGAGAGGGGCAGTGTGTACAAATACACATACATACGTCAGATTTGCGTTGTGGAAAGTTTGTTTGTTGGCCGTACGCAAAAATAATGTAATTAAAGCAATGTTTGCATAATAAAAATTAATATTTGTTGCATTTTCTGTCAGACAGGACAGACACAACACAAAACATACTAAATGCAATGCATTTATTGTCAAAATCTCTTTCCCTCTTTTCCGTTTCCTGCCGCTCCTTCCTGCATACTTTGCTATTTACCTAGGCTGTAGTACAGTTGTCTGACAGCGCTTTATGCGGGCTGTCAAAATCAGACAGTTTGCACACATGATGTACCACGTGCCCCTTTCCCTTTCCCTTTCCATTCCCATTCCCTTGTCCCCTTTTCCCAATCCGAAGCCAGAGAGATTTGGAGTCCACTCTGGACTCGGCTTTGTCCGGCCTTCTGTTTGTTCAAGTTTCGTTTCAGCAAATTATGTTGCAGCATATGAAGGGGATTTACACTGTGTAACATACAGTGGCAACAGTGTCGTCTCTCAGCTCTTGTCGAGTGTCTGCATCGTTTGTATGCAAATATTGAAATAAGTCTTAATTGAATACAAATACTCAATTACATTGCGGCGAATCTATTTTGTGGGTCCAGCTCAAACATTTCTGAGCAACAAGAGAAAGGTTCTCCTCCATCCAAACGTAGACTTCTTCAGTTGCCAATTGTTCAACACTTTTACTTTATAATTGCAATTTTGTTTATGGCCCATAAGTGTCACCAACGTTTTGTCAGACGCACTTTTCAACCAGCCACAAAATGATATGTGGCAAAAGGGTTAAGGATTAGTCTGTCGTTTATAAAACGCTCAGAGTGAGGTTGACGTACCGCAGACATTTTGTCTCTTTTCTCTGACAGAAATTAAATATTTGCTATAAAATATTCATTGTTTTGCCTCGCGTTTCTTCTTGTGTTTTTTTTGGATGCCTTTTTTAAAAAAATAATTTAAAATGAATAATAAAAAAAGATAATTATGTGGCCCATGAGGGGATCGAACCCGCGACCTTCGCGTTATTAGTACGACGCTCTAACCAACTGAGCTAATGGGCCAATATGACGTGATGCAGCTCAGAGATCTATTCAAAATAATTCTATATATTTATTTGAGGACTTTTCATTAGATTTCTTTCTAGTATAATATACAAAACTAAAATTATCTATTTGTATATTTAACAAATGAGATAAGGCTACTTATCAATTGCTTTGTATATATTACCAATATATGTAGCTATAATGCTATTTTTAGAGGCTTCTTCTCCGGCTAGTGACAAGCATATACAACAATATGAATCATAGAGATTTAATAAATTCTAATTTTGTGCATAGTTGATCTTATTAGTTTGATAAATATAAGAACTAAGCATATATTTTAACTTTGTAGCTCGATTCGAATCAAAATACATCAATAGCAAGATAACAAATTTTGAGCCTTTTGAAGCTATGTCAATCTAATATTATTATTATATTTAATCACTATCTGCATTGCTGAGTTGTTTTAATAAATTCATGTCGCTTATAAAAAAGTTCTATTAAATTTTAAACTTTACTTTAATATATTAATTTATATGTTCCCTTGGGAGCAGCATATTTTGTTCTTGTGTATTTGTATGACATGACATGCATCTTGGAGTTGGAAACCAAACTTCAGCAGAGAGCAAAGCCCAAGTAACTGCCGAGAAACATATTTGACACTTCATTAAAAAGCAACATTAGCAAAATCAATTAGAGAGTATTCCCCAAGCACACAACATGCGACATAACCAGCAAAAGCAAATAGAGATGGATAGATAGATACATATGTACTATATGTATGTATATGTATACTTACTTAATCAGAGTGAGATGGGGAGAGAAGTTTCAGTAGCATTGTTGTTTTTGGCTAGCAAATAAACAAACAATTGAGATGCACATGAGATACTCGTATTGTATTTGTTGTTAGTCTCCTGCTCTGTTGCTGATTCACAAATTGTTTGGCAACTAGACAGGACGAGCACACGATGAAACAGGATGAGTCGTCCTGAGCTGAGTCGAGAGACTTTGTTTACATTTTGAATTGTCGACGCCGATATTTGTACTGGTAAATCGCCAGACGACATCTTGTTAAATGGAAAATTAATTAAAAACGTGTTTTCTCGTTGATAAATTATATATATTTTTTTAACCAAACTTTTATAGGAAAGTCTTTTAAATTAAAACTCTTTCCAACTTAGGACTTATCACTGCGTCTCACAACCTTATTGAGCCAATTGCGTAAGTATTCCGAGCTCTGAAGTCCCACCATACGATTTAGCACCTTCCCATTATGCATAATCAGCAATGAGGGAACTGAAGCCACGTCATAATCCAATGCCAGATCTGTTAATTCATCGATATCAACCCGGGCCAAATGCACGTTTCCTCTCTGTTCATTTACAATATTCTCTAGGCGGGGAGCAAGTGCCTTACAGGGTGTGCACCAGCTGTTTATCGTAGTAATGCATTATCGATAATTATCAATCATTAAATGACTTACCTGGCATGAAAGTCCACAACCACAGGCTTCTGACTGCGCTTTACTTTCTTCTCAAACTCCTTAACACTCTGCACATCGAATATTGTTCGATTCACTGGAGTCTTCGCACAAGTTGCTTGTGATAATCTCGACAAGTTCTTAAGGAGACTCATTTGGGATGATTTCGAAGACATTTTTATTTGTTTTGAATTTATTACTGAGTTTTTATCAGGTACTGATCGAAAGAGTTTTCAATATGTAATGAAATGTGTGAACCAAAAATTATTTAACTATAGTCTGGGTCTTTTGACGCAAAAGTCGATTATTGCTTAACTACGAAATTGTTTTGATAAGAAAATTGTAGACATCCTAAAATGTGGGATCAAAAGATTAAGGAAAAGATATGTGTATCAGTGAAGACTGATAATGACATGTATGATATTTACAATAACTTGAAAGCCTTTAGTAATGTTCATAGTTCTTTATTAACAGAGTGAAACTCCACTTGATTACAGTTTACATTCAAGCAGTGCGATTCTTATGGAAGCACATGAAATGCTGATAAGCCGTATCGCACTTGTCAGATCCCTTGATGGAACCGCACTTGGCCAGAGTGGCCTTGACAGTTTCGGCACCATCAAGATCAGTCATTTTTTCAAGTACAGCATCCGGCTTAAACTGCCCATTGACCATAAAGCCAATTTTCTCCATCATGCAATTAGCAAAGCATTTGATCTTTGGATCAGGATCACCAAATGATCCATTGTGTAGGGCACGAGCCTGTTCCCCGGTAATGCCCTCCTGTTCTGCACATTGTGTGGAATGTTGTTGAAGCATTTCCAATTGCTCCTCAGTCGCCTGGAGTCGGATTACAAAATTCAAAGGACTAACTGATAGAACTGTATATTTAGGATACTTACTTTCCCAGCCAAAGCGACTGCCAGACAGACGAACAACAAAATCAAAGATTTCATTATTAATATTGTTTATGTTGATTATATGAAATAGTTTTCGTACTGTTGACTAAACTCTCAACGCTACTCGCTTTTATATTGTGGTTTTGTAATTATTTTGATTTGTGCTTGAAAAAAGTTTCAATGTATTTGTTGAGTGCATTTAATAAATGTTTTTATATTTTGTTTCGAACAATTGCAAGAGTAACGATAATTTTGATTCCATTGTGTTTATTTAATTGTTTGCTCGAGTTACTAAACTAAACAATGTACAGCAATTAATTTTTTTAGGCTTTATCTGGCATTTAGATACTCTGTAATGGGAAAATTGCTTAATGTGGCTATTAAAAAGTTAGTAAAGTTTTTGCAACACAGTTACAAGTTTAAAACTGTTACTACCAATTTATTTACATTAACACTTTTTTTAAAAGGTCAAGGATTAGTTATTTGATACAACTCAAATTTGTTGAACATATACAGAATACTACATATAAAATAGAGTATACACTAAAATCATGTTCAAGAATTTAGACTTTAGAAAGCGAGTTTCATATCTGTAATCTTTCTTGCCTCTGTCAATATGGAACAAGATTTCAGTAAGTATGCAATTCAGAGATTTCAGTAAGGGTATCTTCTTTTCGGCTCTCTTGTTTTCTTGGCCAGCATCCAGGCTGTTTATGCGACCTACTTGACAAGCCCGAATAGGAATGCTTTAAATTTGTTTGCCTTGGCTTGGTCAGCAGCTTCTCATGTGCTAGAATCCAACCAACACAGAGCTTACCCTATCAAATACCATATACTATATATGTATTTGTATGTGTAAAAGTATATATAGATTTGGGTCACATTAGATCACAGGCCGCTGATAACATTAAGCAGGCACTTTCTCCATTTTGCCTGGCCATGTTTACTTGCTTGAAATGAATGATGAGCTGCCTCTCTCTGTGTGTGTGTTGTCTAAACATTTTTACGATTCAGGGTTAGAGATAGGATATGCTGTCATTCTGCTGGGCTTTACATAATCTTCAGTGCTTAAGGAGCGGCCTTTCAGCAATTAGTTTTTGTGTGCATTCAATGTGCAGATAAGTAGCCAAGTTGCAAAAGAGTTTTCTAATGTGGTCTCAACTGACGGATGATTGACAGCCTCCTGACAAGTGGGTTGAGTGATGCCTAAGCAAGACAAACTTAATGACCTTTTACATAATGCAAATGTGGCCAAAATATAGCCAGCTCATACACCAGATAGATATCATAAAAACGGTCTAAGAATTGATTTGTTTTTAAAAGGATTTTTAGGATACAAATTGACTTAGGATTTAGAAGCGTTCAAAGGTTGAATATTTAAACTTTAGTCAGTCATATTGCTTTTAGTTAACTGGGAAAATATAAAGAAATTGGCTATCTAATGGATATTACATAATATACATCTATCTACAAGCACAAGCTTAATACCTTTGTGAAAAGCTAGTCTACAGCCACATACAGAGTATCTGACAATCTGGTCTACTAATTTAATATACTCCCCAAATATATTATGTGTAAATATTTGCATGGTGATAAGAAATAATTTTTGTTAGTTATCATTTCTAATTTGTTTCAAATTAAATGAGTTTTCCACACAATCATAAAACAGAGCATATTTAATGTATTGTCTATGCCACACACTGTGTGTATTTGAAAGTGGATCGGAGGGGGGACGTGTCTAGGTGGTGCAAATGTAATTAAAAAACTTTCAAACCGCATCAACATAAATGTATGGCGTATAAAATTCTGTGCATTTGACAATTTTCGGTTGCCAAAAAGTTGACATTTTCTCTCGGTGAATGTAAGTGTTTGTCTGTGTGAGTGTGTCTGTGTGTGTGTGTGTGTGTGTTTCAGGGCGAAAATAACCGCTAAAACGTATGGGCGTGGATGTGGGCTTTTATTGTAATTTGTGAGTTTTAAGCTAAATGAAATGCTTTAAAAAGTTGTTATTGTTCATAAATGAATGTCGACTCGCATTCATCGATGAACAGGAGGTCATTTATTGTGTTAAATGCTTTTACGAGTTTTCCATTTTCCGCTGTGAGAGAGAGGCAAATACTGTAAAGGAGAGGAAAGTGGCAATTTCATTTATTTTAATTGAAGGCAATGCACAGCCCTTTAGGGTTGCCATGGCCATAAAGTGTGTCCGAGAAAGGCATTTCAATTTAATTGCATTTAAATCGCAGGCCCAAAACACCTTAATAGACCATTAAGGTGTGCACAACTCAATCTCTCAAATACCCATCCTTCAGAGAAAAAGGTTTAGTTGCAATATGTGCAGGTAATAAACATTAAAAGTCGACATTTAATTTCAAATGATAGCCTCAAATGTAGCCTATAAAATTTATAAAGGTAAATTTAATCAATTACTATAAATTTATTATATTGAATTATTGATGACAGGAGAATCTAAAAAGCCAATAGCAAATTGCCAACCCCATGACACTTCCCTCGACTCTAGACATTTCCAAAGCTATACATAAATTATTCGACTCATCTATTATCCTATATAGTTTACTCATTGTTGTTTTTTTTTCTTCCCCGCAACAAAACTGGCGCCGACTACCAATACACTCCCCTCGTCTAGTCGCCGGCTCCATAATTTTCCATTAGCTTTATTATATACTCATTTGCGCAAATGTCTTATATCATTGTTATTAGTAAATCTTATGCGTATGATTATTGCTTCTCTATATGTGTATCTTTGTGTGTTGATGTGTGCCTTTTGGTAAGCTCCCTCAAAAACAGCTTCATCAGAGAAGCTGACTGTGGGGCAATTCCTTTGGGTATCCAGTTAGAGGTTGGAGCAAGGTTGTTGAACTTTGTCCAACATTATTGGGGTCAGTTGGCAAATGCGTGGATAGTTCAGAGGCGACATGATGTAGAAGAGGCCTGTTTAGGGGTTGTTTCTAGAAGTATTTACTGGGGATGCATTGTTTTCGGAGAATATTATATTTATAATATCTTTGGAAGAAATTTATATGAAAATGCTATATGGTATTAATCAAATATTTTTGCTAGAATTTTTAAAAGTTGTATTTCACACAAATCTAATTTAGAAGTTTAAAAAATAAACGCAAACTTATTATCAAATTGTATTTGTTCATTGAGTTCATGTGTGTTTTTCCCAGAACTAATTGTACATAAGATAAATTAAGGAACCTCTCGAGTTAAGTGATTTTTATTTAATGTGATTTTAAACTAAAAATAGACCTACATTTATACAAAGTGCACTTAATTCTAATTGATGAGCATCAACTAACGTGAAGTTTTAGCAAACTAAACAACAACAAAAGCTTCAACAAACTAGAACCGGTTGGCCATAGTTGGGATGCCAGTGACAGAGCTTAATGTAGAACATTTCGAACAGTCTTTTTGTAGGAGAAGCTCATTTTAATTAATTTAATGACTGATATTTGCATAATTTTGCAGTTTTCATCAAATTTAAATACACGTGTCAAAAAGTATACGAAACAAAACGAGTACGTGTCCGAAATTTGAAATTTTTTCATTAAATAAATAATAAGCTCATTTGATTTTGATTGAAATAAGAGAAGAATAGATTATTATTTAACATGAAGAATTCTGTATGCCCTAAAGTATAAGTTAAGCAGATATTGATTAAAATCAGCATAATACTTTTATTTTTGTAATTAAACCGATAAAATTTGGAGAGAATAAGACGCGAACTAAGAAATAGAGTACAAATTGATACAGATATCAACAAAAAAGAATTTTTTTAACTGATATATAGTAATAGTAATTTCTATGCACTTCCTTTGTCTTAAATAAGAGGTCCCTTAACTTTTTCAGCATTACAAATTAACCGTCACTTCCATTAAATGTTCGAAAATTCAGTCATAATCCTTTTGGCTTATCATACATTCCAAGCATAAATCCACATTGGATTGTTGTGTGTTAAAGAAAAAGCATATTTATATCAAAGCTCTCTATTTCTCTGCCTTTATTTAATTCCAACCCGCAGGCATTGCAGTTACAACATTTTCTGATTGCAATAAATATAATAAATAATTTCTTTGGGTTTCTTTTTCAATTCTATCTACGACTCTCCTCCCATTGTTTCATTGCTTGCTTGGTGAGAAAACGTAAATAGAATATTTTATGCAATTTATTTTGATCAAGTTGAAGCGCCTAAATATTCTTTGGGTGTTGCCGATGCACTCGTGCGTCTCATGCAACGCAAAATTATGATGAGAAGGATGCTTAGAAAACAATGTACACAACACAATTCCAGTTCCACGAACAAATTTCATTTACCACAATAAAGAATTGTTTTATTGCCATAGACAATTTGTAATTTCAGAGGAGAGCATTATGATTTGGCAGAGGGCATATAATATGTTTTATTATAAATCAATTCCTGGTGCTAAAATGTGTATAAGACAATACTTTATAGTTTATTTCGAGAAGATTATTTTTTGTTTGTTTAATATGAATGTATTCCAAAATTGATTCAAAATTAGATTTGTAAAAATTTAAAGCATATTTTTAGGATGGACTTATAACAGACTAAGCCAAGTAAAATACTATTTTTTTCGTTCTAGCTTGCACAGAGAGTACTCTATTAATGTTTATAAATGTATATAAAATAATGTTTTTGATTAAAATTTGGTTTTATATTTAGTAAGTGTCTTAAACACTTTTAAAAAGTACAAAGTGTCATCATGCTATTCGTGAATATCTCGTGAAACCTAACAACCCTAGCAAATCACGGACCTAAACTAACTAGTATTGCACTTTTGTTAACATACTCGTTTAAATAGTATTTAGAATTTCTCATAGCAGTGCACCTGGTCTACGGAAACTACGAGTGCTTCCTGTTGACGCCTTTGACAATTTTTGTGTTTGCGACAAAATAAAACGCATTTACTGCTCAGCTCATTACACACTAAAAAGGCAATCGAGCATCAAATTACAAAGCAAATAAAATGTAAATAGCTTTTCTTTCCACTTTTTCCCAGTTTATTTTTTGTTTTTATTTATATATGTATCTATATACACTTTTGTAGGGTAGTACGATTTTGTAAGGAAATGTGTAACAGTCATAAGAAACTGACTATGAGAACTCTGTGTGCTTTGGAAGTAATGTATAAGTACAAGTAATTTTAATGAATCTTATTTATTATTTAAAATAAAATGTGTTGAGCTTCAATTATAATTAAGGTAAATTTAGAATAAACCATGACAAATTCTATGCTAGAGTATTCAATCTTCGACCTTGTGACATTTTGGGGTTGTTTTGTTCTTTTTTTCTTCTCTCTATTTTGGTAGCACTGTCAGGTCCAATTTCATGGAGTTGACCACGAGCGCTGTGCCTTGTAATTGCTAAGCCTTGGATTAAACAATTTCCACATTTAACATGGCGCATCTTTAACCTTTGTTACAATAAATTTCTGGGGATTTTTTTTTTGGGGATCTTAATTTTTGGCGTGGCGATAAGAATTTTTAGCGACGTTGTCATTTGGGGGCTTTGGCTTTTACGATCTGGCGCAAAAGACGCATATCCTTGTTTTGGTCCTGACGCTGCTGCTGCTGCTGCTGCTTGTTGTGTGTGTCTAATTAGATGCTTTGCCTAATTAGTTGGTTTTATGTGAGGGCTCTTTATGCCTTTGGCTTACCTTTCAGACACAACTGCCACTCTCTCTCTCTCTCTCTCTCTCTCTCTCTCTCTCTTTCTGTCTATACTCCCTCGCTCCATTTGTGAAACCGTGTAGGATCCATGTCGATATACTCGTATGTAAGTGCTAAGAGAATGTTATAAACTTTAACGTTTATTAAAAAATTCCATGCACAAGAGTGAAGACAATAATGTGAACTAAAGCAGCACATTTGCTGCTGATTTTTGCCCGGCGCTTCAAGCAAAGCTCTGTTAGATTTTTCAATTTCTTACAAAATGGGGACTGCATTCCTTTACCTGACTGTCTTTTGAACCCTTGCGCTGTTCCATATGAAGTGCCACTAACTGGCGCCGGTTTCCTGGGGTTTCTTTTGGTCTCCTTGAGTTTTT
This sequence comes from Drosophila testacea, assembly GCA_035043265.1. Classification (NCBI taxonomy): domain Eukaryota; kingdom Metazoa; phylum Arthropoda; class Insecta; order Diptera; family Drosophilidae; genus Drosophila; species Drosophila testacea. Next base: position 2,555,471 of record JAWNND010000314.1, on the reverse strand, counting down.
CTTCTCCATCTCCAAACTGAACTGAACTGAACTGAACTGAACTGACGAACTGAACTTGTCACAAAAGAATTCATTTTGTCGCGTTCGGAATTTGCCGGCAGTTGGCAAAAAAATGCGTTGTGTTGCTTTTGTAAGCTTTTTGCCTTCCTTCATCCTTCACCCATCGTTCATCGCTCTTTATTATTATTTCCGTTTTTCTTTTCTTTTTTTTTTCCTCTCTCAACAAACTGGAATTCAATAAATATTATTAAAACACTCACAATCGACTACGGCATGGCAAATCAACAGCATTTTCACATAATTTTTCCATTCCTTTATTCTTAGTGCTATTTTTATAAGCATATTTTGTGACCCTTTTTTAGTGTTCTGGGCCGCATTTTGGGCCAATTTTATGACGCGTTTTGTTACCAAAACGAAAATTTTTGGTAATATGAGCACATTTAATTGCCTAATTGTTTTGTTCGTGGCACTTTATTGCAATGCGACCATTTTTTACGACCGCACGACATTTTCTTCTTTGTCTTTTTGTTGTTTGCTCCCTATTTTATTTTTATGACTTAATTACTTAAATGCGTTTTATTTTCCATGCGGTTATAATCATAAACAAATTATAGAAGTGGAAATTATGATATCTCTCTCAGGACTTTGTTCCTGACATTTTATGTCCTCCGATAAGATTTTTATCAGCTTCAATAAAAAAGTTGCGAAAGTCCAAAAAAACCGTAATTTAATTAAAAATTGAATTCAAATTTACAAATGCCTTTTATAAAATATTCAAAATAAAATTAATTTCCAGGCAGAGTATCAAAATGACAATTTGGGAACTACATTTCTACAATTTCTTAGTTTATGTCATCTAATTAAAGTTCACCTAACTATCCACTTTGAAAGAAACTAAATCTATTTTGAGATCTCGTAGGATTATTATACTTATAGCAAAACCGCACTTCAAAGCACGTTTTATCCTTTCATCAGCAAAGAGTAATACATACACAAAGAATATACCGCGTGCCTTCATTATAATTTAAATTAACTGAATTTGCTTTATTTGATTTAACTGCTTTAGTGTTTCGTTGGGTTTCTGGCCCATTGCTGAATTTAGTACATATTTTCACTCTAATTGCGTGGCCGAAACTGAGCTGGCCGAGATAAGCCTTTTACAGTGGTCCGAGCTCGAGGATGAGGGAATCAGGTTAAGGAGCAGGAGGAGGAGGAGGATGTGGCCTGTTTCGGAACCATTTTGAATTTATTAGCTCCATGGGTCGAGCTACGCAGTTGACCCTAGAGCAGCAGCCTACACCTCATCCACGTCCTGCTTTGGGGTTTTATGCCAGCTTCAGAATTCGTTATTTTTTGTTTTGGTTTTATTTTTTTTGTGAAATTAATGCGGCAAACACTAATTAATTGCGCAGGTGTTGCAGCTGTTTTACCTGCTGCTTTTTGTTGTTGTTGCATGGGATAAGCCTAATTGAATTTCTGTAGGCTTTTGTCCGGAACAGAGAGATCACACAAGACTTGCAATTCCCTCAAACTCTTGCAACGTGACAGTAATAAATGATATATCGACCATTAAAGGTTTAACTGGGACATTATTCGACCAAAATTTATAGTTATTATACAACATTTTAATTCTAATTAAAGTCATTTACGTAACGAGAAATTTATTTGAAATTTAAGGCTTCCAATGAAAAGATTTAAAAGGGTTAAGCAGAAATCAAAAGAGAACAACTATCTTAAAGGTGTCAAGTACTAAGTAATATAAGGTTTAATTTGATGACCATAATGAAATTTATGATTCGTTTTGTTTTGTAATTATATTCAACAGTTTTTAGTTTTCATACTTAGTTAATAAGTTTACTAGCATGACTTGGCACATGCATTTTGCATATGACTGGGAATTCTTGCCATAGCTTTGGCTTTTGGCTTACGACTTTGGATTATTTTAACTGGGCACGGGTTTTGCTTTGTGGGTCTCTTGTGGCTGCTACGAGTATTCTTTGGTCATATCACATTATAATTTAAGTCATAATGTTGTCGTCAAATAGTTTTTCGCGTGACATTTGCATTTCAGTTAGCTTGACATCGCTTCCCAAAGCCCCCTTCGGGTCCAATGACATTTCATTAGCTCTACTCTCACTCTCTCTCACTCTCTCTCACACTCTTTCTCTCCCTTTCTCCTGCTCTCCACGTTTTGTTTTAGTATAACGTGTGGCATTGTTTTCATTGTCGTTTTATGTGCTGTTTATATTTTTATGGCATGCCATATAGTATTTAATATACATATATATATATATATATGTATATATGAGGTACATGGCACTATAAATACCCCTACCACTTACTAACAGTCTATCATGTCTACAATAAAAGAATTTTATTATTTTCTTATATGAAGTTATAAAACCAGTGGCATTTTCTTTTTATACCCAGTTTTCCAATACCCTATACAAATAGAAAATGGCTAATTTAGGACAACTATGAAATACTTATAGTTTATTTTATCAATCTAGATTCATTATTTAGTTCATACAAAAACTAAAAGTGTTATAACAATCGATTTTTTTTTTGGTTATATAGGACAGGTGAAGTAGCATTTTGTGCAAGTCAGACTACAGGGTAACTGTAAGGAAATACAAACTTGACTCTTACACTTTTTCCAGTTTTGTTTTAGTTTTCTCTTGTTGCTTTTTGCCAACTTTTTTGGCTACTTAAGTCACAGTTTTTTGTCCTGGGCGCGTTTCGTGTTTGTCGTTATTATTGTCTATAAATCTATGGCAGTTACAGCAACAACACGTTGACATTATGAATTTATTACTATTTAAATATTTTATATTTGTTATGGCCCTGGCAGGCGACGATGGCACCCAATAAGAGTTCTGACATTTTGTTATTGTTATTGTTTTTGGCTGTTGCTGTTGCTTTTGTTGTTGTTTGTAGTTGTTTGCATTTTTTGGGTTGGCGTGCGTAACTATTTATGAGTTTGTCTGGGTAAGTTTTTGTGCTTAACTGGGTTCAGGTACTTTTCAGTTTCAGATAGTTTGATAGTTTGAGTAGGTCATGAATTATCGATGCTGTCAGCAGTAAATATTTGTAATATATGCGATATAACATTATTTGTTGCACGAACATTTCCCCGGAAAGTTCCATTACTACTTTGACCCATTCGGCTTCATTCTCCATTTGCATATTTAAAGATTTAAGAATGATCGTAAATCGATTAATATTTGTTTTTAATTATCAAAATGAGACTGTCTAGTGATTTTATATCTTGGGCTTTAAGCATCAAACCAGTTTGAGTGCTTGGACTTTGGAGTTTCTTCTACCCTGTAAACTTTAAAAAGGGCTGCAGAGAGCTTAGATGATACAAGCGATTAAAAATTTGAAGAAGACAAACTATTTCTATTCCTTGAATATTGCTTCAATTTTCAATTGTTAAGAAGTGAATAACAAACTAATTTTAATAATTATTATGATTCATGACTATTTAATAATGAACACTGAGGTTGCAGGGTATCTTCTGAGAAGTACTTCATTAAAGCTTTTGACAGTTCTCTGGACTTTGAAACACAACTTTACTTGAAAGTTTGTTTGCCAATTCAGCTCAAACATAGACAGTGTCTGCCCCGAAGCTTATTCATTTATTAGAAAACCGGTATAACTATCTACAAATGTGTATCAATTTGAAGATTATCGGCATGAATCTGCCATTTCTCGTTGACTGTGGGCTATTAATGGAAATGTACCACCAAAAGTTGCAATGGTCAGGGGCGTAGTTAAGAGGACAACGGGGTACATAATTATAGGTAAAATATCTCTTCAAATGATGACAAGGTATTTTCAATTGTACTTTAACATTAAATTATAAAGAATTATGCTTTAATTGTACATTTGAAGAATTATATTAGTATTATTTTGTTATTGCTTGCTAATTTTATGACTCGCATAATTATGTCTCATTAGGTAGGGTGAGTAGATGTATTGGCCCTGTGTAATGGGTATTTATTTAAAAAACGTAAAAACGTAAACTTTCTGCTTCGCTGCATTCGATGGCACTCAAAACCAAAACAACAACAAAATAATTGTAAATTAAAGTTAATGTTAATTTTACAAATTACTCGAAGCAATTAACACTTGAGAGCCAGACTCGTAATGCCAGATACAAAATGGCACATTAAACTTATGTGAATCACTGAATTTATCTCGGCAGCGTACTCATTAATTGTTAAGGTCGCCAGATAACAGTTTGTCTGGAATGAGGGACTAGAATATATCCTGTATCTGCCATTTAGATTGAAGCTACTTTTAAGCTGATAAAGATTATACTCTCATAGTTTACAGGGTATATAAACTAAAACTATATACGGGTAAGAGTATGCGGGGATCGGTGGAGAACAGCGCGATGAGAATCATTAAAAGCGAGAGACAAACAAACTACTCTTATAAAAGCTTCACTCATTTCGAGTATATGTGAGCAGCCAGCTATAAAAAAAAATACGAATCATGGGCAAAGTTCAGAGACTCAAATGATATAAAAGCCAATCGTTCGATAGATCAAATCAACAGTGTGAAAAGCAGATTCAACGCGTAATACATCATGAAATTTCTAATCGTTCTGGTTGCATGTGTGGCTCTGGTTGCTGCCGATGTAAGTATACCATCTCCACAATATTTTCTGATCTACAAAGATCTAACCAATTAACATATCCATTAAATAGCAACTTCAGCTGACGGAGGAGCAAAGGGCTAAGGCACGTGCTAATGCCGCTGCTTGTGTGGAGCAGGAGGGAATCACCAAGGAACAGGCTCATGCCCTCCGAGATGGCAAGTTCGATGATGTTGATGCCAAGGTGAAGTGCTTTGCCAACTGCTTCCTGGAAAAAACCGGCTTGTTGGTCGATGGTGTGATCAAGCCTGATGTGGTACAAGCCAAATTGGGTGCCATTGTAGGCGCTGACAAAGTCAAGGAAATTCAGGGCAAATGCGATTCCCTCAAGGGATCCGATAAGTGCGATACTGCCTTCCAACTGTATCAGTGCTATCACAAAAATAATGCCCAGTTCTAAATCAAATAAACGCATTATTGAACGTATTAACACATAGACATTAAAAAAGCAGCTGTGAATTCTTAACAAGTTGACAAAACTATGAAATTTATAATTGACGATTGTTGTTAAAGAAAATAAATTCAGTTTATCTAAATTACAACTTAAAAATTACGTTTTAATGTTGCTAAAATAAAACAACATTTAAAAATACAAATATTTTACACTCTTTCTAATTTTGAAAGTTTTAAACAAATACTGTTCAACAGAAAATATGATATTTTCTACTTAAAAATTTAAATATTTCTAGCCTTCTAACGTTATAACTCTTTCATAAGACTGCTTATTCAGTCCTATAATTTTTATATAATCTGTAACAAAGTGGAACCAATTTGTAATGTAATTAATGTGGTACGGCAAAAAAGTCATTTAAAAACTGACTGTTGAATGTATGTTCCGAGCACTATTAAAAGTGAAAGCTCTAGACTGTATCCATACAAATAATATAGTATTCGAGTTGTCTAACCATGAAATGTCTAATTGTTTTGGTTATCTGTGTGGCATTCACCAGTGCAGCCTATGTAAGTATTGTTCTTTAAGTAAAGTATGTATAAGGATCTTAAGTGATCTCCACTTTAGTAGAATCTGAAACTGAACAAAGAACAAAAGGCTTTAGCACTTGCCTACGGTAATGAGTGCGCCAAAAAGGAGCGAATTACTATGGAACAGGCTGCAGCCCTTCGCAATGGAGTATTCAATAATGTTGATGCAAAGGTTAAATGCTTTGGCAACTGTTTTCTGGAAAAGATAGGCTTTCTCGTTGGAGGCCACGTCAAGACCGTTGTGGTGACAAAGAAGTTGGGTCCAATTGCTGGCGCTGACAAAGTCAAGTCCGCACAGGCCGAATGTGATTCCATCAAGGGCTCTGACAATTGTGATACAGCATTTAAGCTTTTGCAATGCTACCACAAGTATGACGCCAATCTCTACGTCTAGATATAGTATCAGCAGAGCCATTTTAGTTATTCATTAATCATAATATTAATAATTGTAATAACTATGTAATTTTATTTAGTGGTTTGCTGTAGATAATACATGTTTTTTATACATTTCTCAAAAATAGATCGATAGATCTCCCGATCATAACTATATACCATAAGCAAAGCCTTTTATTTAATAACCTATTCTTAAATAAAATTAATTTAATTATAATTTAATTTCTATAATGTTTGCAATCATTGTATAATTTTATTCAGTAAATTGTTGCAGATGTTATAGTACATAGGTCTTATATAATTGATTAATACAGATTTTCCAAAGAAAACATTATATTTGTAAATACTATACTTCTAAATAGTATCTGACAATAACTAATTTTGTAATAAAATCACTCTTTAAAATTTCTACAATGTTTGCAATAATTGTGTAATTTTATTCAGTGATTTGTTGTTGATAATATAGGTTTTATACATTGTTCCACTCTATGGAAAATGGAAACTTGTCTGTCCTTTTTGTGGGTCATTTGCATAACAGTTGGCCATCATTAGATGTTGGCTGTTGGCTGTCAGACCGTCGTCAGGACGTTAAGTCCTTGGCTCAGTCCCAAAGGTATTTGCACGTTTATGCAATGCATAAATATTGATGAGCGTCGCTTTTTCTGCAGCGACGAACAAAAGACGGCCAACACAACGTATGCGTAATGTTCGTACAAATGAATAGGCACAAGACAGGGAGGGGCTTGTATTACATTTTTTTCTTCTGGGAAGTGAAAAGCCAAAATCCAATTAACAAATCATTAAACATTCATTGAGCACGTGGCGCAATTGCAATTGCCAGTGGGTCAGTCAGGTGTTCAAAGTATAGGGTACGGGGTACGGGTTGTAGTCACCTTTATAGGGTTGCTCGCACGTAAGGGACAATCGCTTGGGGAATTTGGAGTTAAGCCCCGCCATTAGCTGGGGAATCAGCTGACTGAACCGCTTCGCTGGCTGACTGACTGACTAGATGGGTGGTTAAGTGGGTGGTGCTGAACTGACTGGCGTCTATAATTCATTTTGTCACTTCCTGGCAGAACTGACTGTCCTGTCATGTCACTTCCATTTAGCATCCGTTTCAGTTGCAGTTGTCTGCACAAAAGCCTTGGCATAATCACTGATGCGTTTACTAATGTCTATTAAAAAGCAAACCAGCACAATACATCCTCATCCCCTCAATCCAACAATCTAACAACCACCCACTCCCCACCCACGCCCAACTCTTGGCCAGGCTAATGCATTTAAGTAGACAGCTCGTGGTTTCTGCGCTGGCGGCTTGTCAAAGAAACCAACACGCGTGGTGGTCGTGGTTGTGGACGCTGCCAAAGGGACAAACACATTGATGCTTCACTAGCCTTTGTCTTGACAGTCAGACAGAGCAGACAGACAGAGAGACAGCATCTTTCCAACCTTACTTATTTCATCCGGAACAGAACCGCCAAGCAGGCGGGCAACATTTCTTATTTCGCTTGTCTTGTCTGTCTTGTTAGTTGGCTCAATGGCAATGGGCAATGAGTCTGGTAGCTGAGCAATTGAAGGGGGTGGGAGGACTGATGGAGGCTGGAAGGGGCCACCGCCTGCGGTTCTCACATTAATGTAATTTAATTTTATAAAAACTGCGCTCTGGGGGTTGTTATATTGCCATTGTGGCATTGACAGTGTTTAGCTGTCTTTACTTTGATCTTAAAGACATACGTGTACACTGTACAGGTCTAGGTCCAAATTCTGTTCCTGTTCTTGTTCATGTTCCTGATAATCAGCACACGTCTGTGGCTGAGTTCATCAATTAGGAATTGCTTTTAAGGCTAGTGAACTCAAGACAACATTGCTGAGAGCTGTCTGGACTAGTAAGATTACTAAGGTCGATAACACTATCTGCTAACTTTATTTCGATGTCGTAAGTAATTAGAAAAATATACAATTTCCTTCGATTTGGTAGTTTAAATATAAATAATTTTGCTTAATTTTACGCAAGAGTTGTGCACGTAAATGTATTCTTAGCTCATTTGTTAAATGTATGTATAGTTAATCATTATAGATCTTATAGTGTCCATAAAATTGGTTCAGACGTGACCAATAATTATTGGCAAATGACTTTAGCAACGCACTGGTGCGTATACTTAATAATTATAATTTAAATATTTTTATCTAAATATATGGACTACTAAACTGTGCTCTTTGAACCGAGTACTATATGGTCATATAAAAAAACCTATTTAATGACACTTAAAATGTTTCAGGTGCCAAAAGCATCGCGCATGAAATATTTATAATTACTGCAGCTATATTACGAGTAGAATCTGCTCGATACATTAAAGATCAATGACTATTCAAGCATAAAGAGTACAATTAAAGTTCTTAATAATTCTGGCAGTGATTAAATTCAAATTATCAAAAAAGCAGATGCTATAAAAGCCGTTGAATGATCAGTCGCAGCTGTATATAATTTTGTATTGTTCGATTTTGAAAGAGCTTCAATAATATTTAATATTGTGAAACCGAGTTCGTTTAAATGTATACGAAATTCCTTCTGTTATCCTTGCTCTGCCTGAGCCTCAGTAATCTACCTCAACCGGCATGGGTAAAGTATACTGATTAAGAAAAGAGAGCTCACTCTCTTGACAGACTCTCACTTTCTTGTATCTATAGACGCGCTCTCTTTCGGTGTCATTAAACATGTCGTTGACGCGCAACGAAGTCGGAGATCAAAATACGACGACGCCAACGGTATCGCCGAAGATCAGTCAGGAATTATTGCAATCGTGTATGAGGGAGACGGAGATATCGATGTCGCATCTGAAGCTCTTTCGTCTCGGTCTGCTCTTCAATGAGAACAGTAATAGTGAGAACGATTTGACCTCGGGCCCTGGCAATGGCGAAGATGATACCAAAAATGGTAACAATATGGCAGATATAGATTATGATAGCACGGTACAACTTCCTAGCCTGGATCTCAAGCGGAATGAGCCACTTCAGTGCTTTGTTCGCTGCCTTTATGATGGCTTGGGTCTGATTCACTATGATATGATGTTGGAGGAGGCATTTCGAATTGAAGTGCAAATCCTGTTGGAACGCCAAAAATCCGATATAAAAGAATGTAGGGATATTAACAGTAAGAATCGCTGTGAGGCCGCCTATAAGCTTCGTCTTTGCTATAATCATCTGAAGAATATAGAGGCCGAACAACGCCTACGAGAGGTGCTTGAACGCAGCGAAACTGGTAGCGATTCTATCATACCCGACAATGAGGAGATTGAGAATAATATCGCTGGAGCGGATAAGGCGAATGAGATCATCAGAGATATGCAAATCTAGCACAAATCTAATCTATATAATCAAAATACATGTTTATTACATTTATATATATATATATATATATCTGTAAAAGTAAGGTTAATACTTTATTGATATAATAAACAAGGATAGCACGCTTAAAGGCTGCGCATGGCATTAAAAATATATAAATAACTTTGAAATTTCACTGCATAGTTTTAGGCGAGAGTCAACAACAAAACTGGTGCAATTGTTACTAATTTATAATCGATTTATCAATCAATTTTAAAATAAAGATATGTATTTAGTTACTTTATGTTGTACACAATTTTGGTCCAATATAAACCAAGTAAATCAAAAACTATCCAGTGTTGATAGAATTTAACCATCACTAGTAAACGTTAATTATTTTCAGTGTATTTTGCGAACATCAAAATTAAAATTGTTATAAAAAAGTGGTTTATATGTAGAAAATACAAATTTAACGCTAGCTTTTTGCTCTTGTGAAATTTAAATCAAATATAATGTTATACTCTTTGTACAAAAAATATGTTCAACTTAATAACTAAATTGAAAAACAATTGCCAAATGATTATAAGCTCAAATTAAAAGTGTGGACTATTTAAGTGATTTGAAAGTGACAAGAATCGGTTAGAAATATTCAGTAGCAAGATGAAAGTCATTCATACCCTTTTTATTGTGTGCTCGCTCTATGAGCTTGTGATGGTCAGTTTAAAGAATTATTATTGATTGGTTCAATCATATATAAAATATATACTCTATAGGCACAGAGTGCTGCGGATGTGGCTGACTATCGAGCAAAGCAGCAGGAATGCATCAAGGATCTCAAGATTCCGGCTGCGGACGCAACACAAATCGCCAATGATAAGGAGGTAACTAGCCCGTCAGAGGCCTACAAATGCTATCATAACTGTCTTTATAAGAAAATGGGTCTTCTAACTGGTGATAAACCCAATAACGATGCTATACTCAAGTTTGTCCAGGCACGTTACAGCAAGATTCCCCTGGACAAGCTCAAGACCGAGTCAATGAGTTGTAATGCAGCCATACCAAAGGGTGCCACATCTTGTGCATTTATTCACAGCTTTGAAAGTTGCCTGGCAAAGGCATTAAAGGCCTAAAAGCAGAGCGGTAAGAGGTATTAGGATAACACTGCGCATTGCATAAATGATATGCAATCCGGCAATCACGCAGTGAAATCCGTTAAATAATAAACTTATTGTACAATATTAACGCATTTGGTGCATAATCGAGGAGTGAGCCGCATTGTGCATTTAATTATGCAAATTGAAAATGGAAAATGAGTCAACACACATACAAAATATAAACATATATATTCACACATAAATATAAAAGATGTTCCAAGTTGCACCATTCTTTGATATCAAAACAATTTAGCAAAATCGCAAAATAAACAAATTTTAAATTGTTTATATTATAGCACAAATAAAACCTTTCCTTACGTATTTAAATTTAACTTTTTACTACGAATACATTTGCAAATTCAGAATTATATTTAAATAAATATTGAAAAGTTTAATTTCATTGAATAAAAAGCGTTTCTATTTAATTTATGTCAATCTACAGAATCCATACGATTTCGAAATTGAGAGCCTGCCTGTGGCAAATATGATACAAATATGTACATAATCCATTTAAGCTGAGGGCTTCGGCCCAGTCAGCGGGCAGTTAAAGCTGCAATTAAGCTGTGACAAACTGTGACACGGACAGGGAATGTAACATAACCAATCCACTGAACCACCAGCTCAATCAAACACCCACTCGTTACACATCCCCACCATATTTGTTTATCTATTATTAAATACAGTTATTGTTTTTCAATGGAAGCATATATATAAAATATAATTTGTCCAAGGATATCTTTAGTGGTACTGCGTTTCCCAATATTCACGATTAAACTCTTCCATGCAGTGGAGAAAATTTGTTGGCCAATTCATAGATGTTCTCTGCACATGTCCTTAAATATGCGAGCTTTTTCATTGTCAGGATATTCATCGAACGCTGCAATATACGCAGGATTGAGCACACCATTGTTTGTTTGAATAGCTTATCATAGGACTCATTTTATATACTCCTAAGTATCATTATTATGATGATATTTGTATTATTCTTAAGACTTACTGCAACAGCCAGACTCTCGAGCAGAGTACTCAGAACGGTTTGAAAAATTTTGCTCATTTTTAATGACTTTTTTATAGCATCTTCCCACTTAAATCAAAATAAAACAATATACATGCTAATTTTGGATGCGTAACATATATAATACATTGGGGAGAACGTTCACCCAAGTCATTTCAAGTGCATTGAAGGAGGCGTGGCAGACTCAGTAAAGTATATAATTGGTGATCAGCATTAACAGCCAAGTCGATATGGCCATGTCCCTTTGTATGTCTGTCCGGCTGTCTGTCTGTTAATGTATCCAGGCACTGTTAGTGTTGTCTTACTTATGTTCATAATAAATATGAAATTCCTATTATTAAATAAAATTATGACCCTTGAGATAAACTCATTTAAAGTTTTTTATTTGAAAGCATCTTGATGTAAATAGATCACAAACGGATACAAAATTGTACACAACATAGGTCAGTATATAAAGAATATTTCTGAATCGTTAACTCTATGTTAAAGTTGTAATTTTTTCTGTAATTATAATAGTCTGCGAATAAGTGAGCGATAGCTAGCAATAATCAAATACATATAAAAAGAATTTGCCGAAACTTTTTTTAAACGGTCATACCTCTATGGAAATCTTTAGTATATTTCTTTACCGAAATATGCATTCGATTACATTCGAGGATGTCGTGGCTCGTAATTCTCGGATGATCACGATTGAACTGTTCCGAGCAACGGAGAAATTTGTTGGCCAATTCACAGGTATCTACTGCTTTTATAGATAAGCACTTGCGCTTAAATATAAGCATCCTTTCGTAGTTAGGATCCCGATAGTCATTATGTTGATCGACTGCATCTAAATACTCGGGATTGAACTGGCCATCGATCAGCATCTCAGTTTTCTCGAAGACGCATTTTTCAAAACATCTGAGATTTCCTGTGGGGTTTATCAGAGGCATCAACTTATCATAAGACATCTTAACTTCAGAAATTTCTTTCTCGTTGAGGTTGAGTTCTTTAGCGCAATCTATATCAGCCTGACGAAAGAACTGTGGGGAAATGTGTTGGATTAAGATGAGATTGTTTAAATATTTTATATCTAATCATAAGACTCCTTTTATATACTCCTAAATAACATTACTATGGTGATATATGTATTATTCTTAAGACTTACCGCAACAGCCAGACTCACGAGCAGAGTACTTAAAACGATTTGAAAAATGTAGTTCATTTTTGATGACTTTTTAGAAAGTTCGGTTAGTTCTAATGACTTTGAAGCTTCGTCCAGCTCTTTTATTTACGAAATTAGCTAGTAAACTGAGTATAACAAATTTTTTTTATGGCATCTTCCCCCTTAAATACAAATTAAACAATATATATGCTAATTTTGTATACGTAAATAGTACAGTAAACGTTCACAGAGGTCATTTCGAGTGTCGTATGTTTAGTTAAAGTGTTGTTCATTTTTTTGCTTTAAACAAAGTAAATAAAAAGTTTTTGGTGAGTTTATGCGTTGTAAAATTTGACTCTGATCATGAACATTGTATTGGTTTTTAGATAGTTCATTTAAAATAAGAAAGTCTTTTTCATAACTTGTGTTCTTCACTTTATGTATCTTGTGTACTTGTTTACTTAACATTAAAAATGTTATAGAAAATTTTAAAGAATATTGACATATTTTATTGAAATTTGTTGAATTAAATAACATTATGTTTTATTAAGAAAAAGGTATTTATCTATTGTATAAAATATACTAATGTTTAATGATAAATTTAGTTTGTCTAAAGTTTTTACTTTCTAAATCCAGAATATTTCATCTTTCCTGAGGTTGAGTTCTTTGGAGCAAATGTTAACAATCTTAGGCTCACTGATTTGTATTGAAAGAACGGGAATTATGAACAAAATAACAATCGATTCTTACGTATCCGTATATGGTTTATCTTGTTATATCATTTTGAAAACTTACTTCTGCCACAATATGCAATTCGTTTTTTCTGATAACTTATTAGAAAGTCTGGGAAGTTCTGATCACTTTTGCAGCATAGCTCAGCTCTTGTATTCACAAAATTGGCTAACAAAATCAGGTTTATGACAAATTTTATTCAATCGTGATACATAACAATTTGCATTCTACTTTTTTAATGGTTATTGTTCATTACTTTTTGTGGCTTTCTTCTATTGACACATTTAACACAGACACTCTATAAAGAATATTTCGGTATTGTTCACTCCAAAATAATGTTTTTGAATTATGACAGTATGCAAATAAGTCAGTGATAGATAAAAATAAAGTGTGGTTTTTCAGCTACACGTAGACAGCTTTTTATCTCTAGATTGAATTTGGACTCACCTTGCGATTGAGTTGCTGCGTAAATCGCTCGGAAATCTTTGGCTAAGATAACTCAACTCTTCATATAACTATTAAAATAAAACTAAGCCTTTTAGTTAGTCTTTGTTGTTAATAAATAAATTAATAAATACAAATATATACACTTTAATACACAATTTTTAACTAAAGTCAAAGCAAAATTGCATTGATATAATATAAAGAAAATTTTATTGAATTAAATAAAATAACAATTTAATTGATTTAAAAGGCATAAGATACATTTGGGGATAGATTTATTTATTGTATATCATTTACCAATCTTTAATAAGTTTCTTGAATACACCTCGTTTTTATTGTTTTCAATGCAAGCATATATTTAGTTTGTCTTAAGTTTTTTTCAATTAAATTTGTTGTCTTTGCTTTCTTAACTCAGCCATGGTGTCATCATTGCATATCATAAATTTACGAGCCATTTCACAGCTATCCTCATCCTTGATGGACGAACACTTGTCCACAAAAGCACGAGCAGTATTATTGTCATAGCCATCATTGATTTGGGTGAACCAGATGGGCTGGATCACACCATCCTTTAAAGTGCCCTTCTTTTCCACGAAACATTTTCCAAAGCACTTCAGATTTCCTGTGGGGTTCCTCCAAGCGTCGGGATATATTCTGGAAATTTCATCCTCGCTGAGATTGAGTTCTTTGGCGCACATATTTACATTCTTTGTATCAATGGACTGTATGGAAATTAAGAACAAAATAATTAGAGAAAGCTTTTAAAAAGGCATGTCGTGAAGTTATTTATAGATCTGAAATTACACTCTTAAGCAAGTATTATAGAGCTTATACTCTTCACCTGATTTCAAATCTTCTCATTTTACAAATCGTAAGTACCCTTATTTTGAAAGCTTACATCTGCTACAGTCAGACCCAAGAAAAGAGCACTTAAAGCGATCACAGAAATGTAATTCATTTTTTCCTAATGACTTATAAGAACGTTTGAGAAGTTCTGATCACTTTTGCAGCTTTGCTCAGCACTTTTATTTACAAAATTTACGAACGAAATCTGGTTTTTGTAGCACCTAAATCGAAAAAGTGATATAAATTACAATTTGCATTCCAATTTTTGAATACATACTCATTGAATTTATATAGTATCTAAAGAAATTGTTTATTTTTAATCTTAATAATAATTTGGAACAGAAATAAACCAGATAAGCAAAAATCAAACAGATGTACATGTACATATATGTAATTATAAATTTAATCAATGACGAGTGCAACATTTTTTTAACAAAATAATGTCTTAGAACGATTTGTACACAATTTGTGATTTTTTTAACCCTGTTATTAAGTTCGTTAAAAAAATAGAAGTATACAAGGGACAGAAGAAGGCGTGGCAGACCTCATAAAGTGTATTATTTTTGATGTCCGCATTTATGATAATAAGTCTTTCGAATTAATTTTAAATGGATCCAGGCAATTTTAGTGTTGTTGATAATATTAAACCTGTTCAAGCAATTTTGGTCTCAACTATTATAAAAATTAAATTTCACACATTTCATATAAAAAAATTTTTATTGAATTAGAAAAAATTATTTTTAATTGACTAAAAGGAATTTGGAACACATTTATTCGTTGTATTAAATATGCCAATGAATAATAAGATTGTTGAATACATCTCCTTACTATTGTTTTTCTTGTTTTTTCCTTTTAACCTCATCTTCGAACTCATTATTGCATTGTAAAAATTTGACAGCCATAACACATGGATCTTCTTCCTTAATGGCAGAACACTTGTCCACAAAAACACGAGCCGTTTCTTTGTCACTAAATTCATCGACTCGGGTGAACCAGATAGGTTGGATCACACCATCCTTTACACTGTCGGTCTTCTGCAGGAAGCATTTTGCAAAGCACTTGAGATTTCCTGTAGGGTTTATGAAAGCATCGGGAGAAATTCTGGAAACTTCATCCTCGCTAAGGTTGAGTTCCTTGGTGCAAATATCTGCAATCTCATGCTCAGTGTACTGTAGGGGATAAGAATGGGATAAGAAACAAAGTCATTAGCGATAATATGTTTCAAATGAGTATATTGTAGTTATTGACAGACTTGACTTTATACTCTTAAATAACAATTAGAGAACTTATACTCTTCACTTCATTTCATATCTTCTCTTTTTGCATAACTTTATATACGGTATATATTGCTTTATCACACTGAAAACTTACTCCTGATACTGTCTGAGCCAAGAACAGAGCACTTAAAGCGATCACAAAAATGCAGTTCATTTTTTCCTAATGACTTATTAGAACGTTTGGAAAGTTCTGATCACTTTTGCAGCTTGGATCAGCTCTTTTATTCACAAAATTTACTAACAAAATCAGGTTTTTAGTGGCATCTTCTTCCAAAAAGTGATATTAAACAATTTGAATTCTAATTTATGAGCTTATACTCTTTCAATTCATATTGTATCTAAATATACGTGATTTGAAAGTTTTCTGTGTCATGTTAAAAATTTGGTACAGAAATAAAAAGGTAAGGAAAGACAAAACTTTGAATCAATCAAGTGTATGTGAACATTTATACATTTACACAATAAATAAAGTGATTTAAAGTTTTTAATTCAGTAGCACTTTGCTTTTCTATTGCAATTCTTTCGCCTATCACATGAAGAGTATATAAGATTGTACACAATATAGGTCAGAATATAACGAACACTTCTGTATGATTAACTCGTGTTTAAATCGTGTTTAAATCGTGTTTTTTGAATTATAAGAACAAAATCTTGTTTTTGATAGAGTAAGTACATTCATACACATATTTAAAAAGCCACACTGATAGTGTTAATATATTTAATAAAGTTATGCAATACAAAACTTTTCTACTCTCTTTTTCATTTCGTTCTTCTTGTTATACTGCAAACTTGTTTAAAAGTAAATAAACGCGAACAAAACCAAAACCAACAGTTAATACAGATAATCTATGCTTTCCAGTTATTCCAACGTATTTAATCAGAGTTAGATGTTTTATGGTAAAAATGAACTTTAAAGTTTACTTTTAATAAAATATTGTTTGGCATCATAGTTGCTAATTTAATATCTTCTTACAGATAAATGATCTCACGAAATATACTTTTGGATAATGTTGATTTAATGCTAACCAGTGGTTAGTAGCCACCCAGATTTCTGATCAATTTGTCACCTTCAGTTTATATATATTATGAAATACATTTATTATTATGATTTTTTCTTTAATACAAGCATTAATTTATTGCAATTTGTCGATTACTTGTGCTTTAATCCTTAGTTCTGAACTCTTCAAAGCATTCGTGCAATTTAAAAGCCGTATCACAGTTATTCTCTTCCTTGATGGAACTACATTTATCCAAGGCAGCACGAGTCTTCTCCTCTCCGATAAATGATGCCAGTTTAATACGAATTTGTTCAGACTGGATCACGCCCTCCTTGAGGAAGCCGGTTTTCTCGAAGAAGCAGTTGGCAAAGCATTTCATATTCTCAGTGGGGTTTTTGAAGTCCTTTGCCTTAACCTTGGACATCTCTTCTTCGGTGAGATTTACTTCCTTGGCGCACACATCACTATATCCCTTTGCAATTATCTTTTGTTCCTCGGTTAGCTCAATGGGCTGTGATAAAAGAAAAAAGACATAATCAGCAAATAGTTTGTGTATCTCATAGCTAATTAAAAGCTAGACTATTCTCTACTATCTCATTATGTTACATTTTTATTTCATTTTAGATTTCAATTCTATTTTTGTTTTGGTTAAAAATTTTAATTGTACGTGATTGATCCTGCTTGAAGTTCCTGCTTGAAGTTCTGCTTCTTTAACACAAGCCTAACAGTAGAGATATTATTTAAGATATTTCAGCTTTCAATTTAAACAACAGAACTTGTATTTTTTACTCTTATTTCTACTTGTTTTAAGAAAACTCAAGTGCTCGTAATTATTTTAGCTTATTATTATATTATTCTAAATTCTTACCGATGCCACGACTAAAGCCATGAACACAGCACTTAAAGCGATCACAAAAATCGGGTTCATTCTTCTTATGACTTGATAGAACGTTGGGATAGCTCTGATGTCTTTTGCAATTTTGTTCAGACCTTTTATAGCATATTTTGGCAACGAAAGCCTGTTCTCTTTATGGCTCTGGGCAATGTTGTTCTTTGTTTCTTCATAATTTGTTGGCTTGTCTTCCATTATGGCAAGTACTTTCGTCAGCTTGTAGCTCCCGGGCAAAATAGATCGCACTATGAAATCAAGCTTTTTTTGTTGTTGCCATTATTTTGTATCTATTTCTTTTCTTGCCTCATTTAAGCCAGACAGTCGATCGAATCAATTGTGTATGCACAAAGATCCAGACTTTTTAAGTGGTCTATAGATCATAAGTGGGGCCTGCTTTTCACCAAAAGTCAATGAATTGTGGCTTCAAAATAAATCGAGACTCACTTTTTTTTTATTTTGGCCAGATGTTTACTCATTATCGCGGTACTCAATCAGCAGTCCAAATGAAAACTTTGCACTTTCGCAAAAATAAAAGAAAGAAACTCCCCTACTCGAGACATATTTGGAGGTGTAGTCGTATTGAAAGTTGAGAGATGTGCGCGATGAGGAAGAAGAATAAGATGAACAAGAATAAGAATAAGAGAGGAAGACAGACGACGGCAAAGTTTTTTCATTTGAATCCTATTATTTCAACGTAGTTGTAATCTTATTATCCACGAGATGACAGCAAAATGACATTTAGAAAATTTCACGCTGTGTGAAATGTACAAAAACAACAATAAAGTAACCAAAACCAAAGCGAATACGGGAATGCAAGAAAGTCAGCAGAGCAATGCGTGTGGGTGTTGTGTGTGTGTGTGTGTGGCTGTGTGTGTATGAGTGTATTCAGTGAAGAGCGGGGGGAGTGGGAAGTGAGTCACTGCGACTGCCAGTTGTCTCCTCCTCTGCTTCTTCTTGGCATGTTTTTCACCAAGTTTTCCACTTGCTGCCTGTCGCTGCTTCCCTTTTAATTTCAATTCTGACATTTGTTTGTCTGCTGTCAAAATAAAGTAGCTTTTGCGCCAAAGAAAATAAAAGATTGCGATTGAAAATTGCCAACGCTTTTCCTACAATTTTGCGGCTGGCTTGTCCCCTCATCATCTTCCTATACCATCTCTCTCTCTCTCTCTCTCTCTCTCTCTCTCGACACTCTCCCTCCAAATAATAATAATAATAATAAACTAAAGCTTGTTTGACTTTGAGTAAATTCTTTGAAATCCTCTCGAGGTAATCTTAATTCAATTTCCTTGCGGTTTCCACAACAAAACTCAAAAGTCAAAGTCATGCTTCAAGTTTGCATTTCTTTTCGTATTTCTTTCCCTCGCATATGTTTGTCACAGTTTGACAATGCAAAGATTTCGCACATGAGTGTATAAATAAATTAAAAATAAATTCAAGTTAATTTTATCCAAATCTCTATTAGAATAATAAATGAAAAGTTTATTTAACATTTTGAATATTTGAATAGTTAGTCGATTTACCGAATTTATGAACTACTTTAGTTAGAGTTGGAGAAAGTTATATACTTAAATGATTTTAATATAGATACAGAAGCTTGAAAAGTTTTACACAATTTTGTGTAGCTTACTTAAAATATTAATGGGTATTAAGAAATAATATTATTTTTGATTTTAGTACTTGATACTGGCTGTTTGAATTAACATGCAAATAAAATTGAAATAGTTTGAAAGTGTATCATTCAAAACTTGGGCAAGTGACACTGATAATTATATTTGTGAATCAATCATTAGAAAATTAAGTTCTTATAAACATAACGTCAGTTTTAGTTTAAGTACTTTTCTAAATATTGTCAAAATTATGTTATGGGCTTATAAACGAATCTTAAAACCGCTTTCTTCAATCGTTTAATCATTGATTCCATATTTCTATGATAGATTTACAGCGTGAAGCTTACCATCAAGTTGTGTAGTATGCTTAATGCGTAAATTATCTATAAAACGCGTTATAAATAGAGTTCCAGAGAATCCTGCGTAGCCAGACAATGAGCAAGGGCTTTGCCTATGGAGAAGTTGCTCGATGGCTTTGCCATAAGCTCTCTCACTCTTAACCCAAAAGCCTTAAGCAACAGCGCCACACAGATGTCTTTTCTCTGTTGTCCCCCTCTGTCCCTCATCCTCGCTGGTACCCCCCTTGCTTCGATAAGCTATGCTAAAAATTAAGTACAATTTTCATTTTAAATTAAGCTGCCAGAGCAGGCTACAGTTTTGTCTCCTCCCTTTCCTCATTGCTTTTGTCTGCTTTAGCAACATTCGACGTCATTAATCACCACAGAGGCAACAACAACAACAACAGCTACAACAACAACAACGACAACAACAATGGGAACAACAATAATAAGAACAACAACAACATGGCTAGCCAAGGCATTTGTCAGAGCCTTTTGGGTTACTTTTCTGTGAAGCATTTTCTAATCGTCCAAAAACTCAGCCGAAAAACTTGTGCAGCACATGTCAGAGGGCAAGCTGTAGCTGGGGGATACGCCCCCTCCCCCTCTGACATCCACTGGAATTACAAGAAAAAAATGGGAAGAAAGCAAACAACAACTATGTAAACTCCAATTTGGTACCCACCTGTCTAAGGGGGTTCCAGTAATGTTTACATTTTATATTTTTTTTTTTTTTTTGGGAGAGAAAAATGGTCGCTAAATTTGCGTGAAAAGGCAAATAATTTGAAATTCCCAGGGGGTTCTAAATAAGTAAATTTAAATTGCATTTGTATGCGTTAAAAATTTGCTACCTTTTATTTATTCCTATATATTCCATCGGTTGAGTGGATGAATGGTGGGTGGGTGGTTCTATGTTTGAACCACAACAAGTTTCTGTTGCTGCCGTTATAAATTTGCGTGTCAAAAGCGACGCGGCAAAGTTTTTTTGATGTTTCGCATACGAAAAGCAAAGTTTCAAATGGTCGAACAGTTGGGGTACAGTTGGTGTATAGTACCTATCCTCCATTCATTTGCTCAATACCAGTTATTCCTCGTTCCCAGAGTTTTTGTGCAAATGTTAATGTCCTTATCAGCGCTTCAGCATTTTTACATGTGTCCCATTTGAAATATGCGGCGCTGTTTTTCTGGCGCTTTTGCATGCGGTCGAGTCGAGTCAAGTCGAGTTTGGTGGTTTGATACCCACTAAACCATTGACTAAAGGTTGTATCAATCTTAAGCATACTTGTGTTCAATTACTTTATTACTCTTACTACTTTTACTTTTTCAACCACCAATGATAAATTATATTTTGTAGAATATTACAATAATAATTATTTAGACAATCTTATTTCAACATTTCTCTACTATATTCAAGCTGATTTGAAAATTACTGGGTATATTGGACTATAGTTTAACAATTGTTGCCCTTCATTCTTGTTCTTTTTCGTGTAACTTCCGTTGCAGTTGATGTCAAGTGTCAAGTGTTGGACAGTTGAAGTTATTTATTATAACGACAATTACATAGGAACCACCGCATGTGATGGTGGTGCAGTGGGTGGTGCTGCATAGCGGTTTACGTGCTGTCAGAGCGTTTTGCCTTTGTCAATAATTACATTTGTGTTAAATGTAAATTAGAAAATGCCACAAAAGTCAGCGAAAAAAGAGAATAAAAGCTAACGGATGTAGAGAGAAACCAAAAGAAGAAGTGGCCATAATGTGACTGCTGGCCACGCCCCTAACCATACACACACACTTCACATGTAATAAAATTACACCAAAGAAGATGTAGAAGAAGAGCCAACTGAACGCCCACATTTTCCCAAATCTCATTCACTCACATTTCGCTTTGTGCATAGTCAAGAAGAGAGAGAGAAAAATTTGCTAATGTAATGATGCTTAAAAGTGTTTCAAAGTATTTCTAACCATTTGCCATGTTTATTTTTATTTAAATGCCAACATGTGTGTGCGTGTGTGTATATCGTGTGTGTGTGTGTGTGCTTGTGTGTATTTGCATTTTTGTTAGTGGGCGTTTGATTGAATTGAAAATGCTATGCCAAAAAATTTTCCATTTTCCCCTGCTGTTCCATTCACTTCATGCTTACATTCTTCTGTGTCTCTTCTTGACTTGAGTCCTTCCTTTGCTTTTGTGAACTGTTTTACTCAAGGGTTAAAGGAAATCGCACATAATTTGCTAAATGGCTTAAAGTGTGAGCTCTGTGTAACTCAGACAATCAGCCAAAGATTTAAGCATTGGATTTTCCATGAATTAGAATATAAGAATATTCTTTCATACGTGGAACTTTAAGTAATTGCCAGATTTCTCTGCTGTTGTGCTTCCTTTTGAACTCTGTCTTTTAATACATAAACATATGTTTAAGCTCATGTGCGAACTAAGGATTAGAACAAATTCGTTGAAATTCTTAGAAAAAGTTTAATTTAAAATGTTCGTTTAAATATATCATCCCCTTAACTTCTGAGAAGGCAAACCCTTTTTCTTGGAAAACATTTCCTTAAATAACTTGACATTTAAATCAATGAGTTAGTCCAGGTAGACATCAATTATAATATTCAACAGTAATCACAAAGAGAATGTTACAGAATTCTTAGAAAACTCATTTGGCTACTTATTAGGTTTTTTTTTATTAAATGTTTTATATCTCTTAACCTTACTTACATTGCTTCACTTCTATTAAAATAGAGTATTAAAGGTAATTTTAAATGTCATCAACAATTTCCCACTGTTCTCAGGAATAACTCTTTTATTCTTTTCAGTTTTACAGTTGCTTTCATTTGTATTATATTTAAGTATGCTCACTATATTCTTAACTAGTTTTCCTGAGTCTCATTATCTGCACTCATGCTCTGCTCTTGGCTTCTGTTAACTATTCAAGCATGTACCTCTTAACCTGTTCTCATCCTGTTGGCTAAGTTCAATGCCATAGCTGAAGTGATATTTTTCTTATTTCCATTTCCATTTCCATTTCCACTTCCACTTGCATTTCTTTTCTGTTTGAGTTATGCTCGCATACTTATATTGCAATTCTCACTGGTAGTGGTGTAGTGGTTGTGGTTGGTGGTCTTATAATGCCATATGCTTATATCTATATCCGTATCTAACGAGCGCATGCTGTGCCACACTACAGCCACTATAATATGCCAAATTAAAACTTTAACTAGCGCGCCGAGTGTCCTACAGTATCAGGCATAAGGAGCAAGTGCAGCAAAGCTGGCGACAGACTGTCATCATTATCATTAACAGACGCCACGGTTCGCACCTTCTGCCTGCCTCATGGAACATCCGATGTTGCCACTGCTGCCTCTGTTGCCGCTGTTGATGTTGCTGTTGCTGTTGCTGTTGTGGCGCTTATTATTGTCACTGAAGTGGCCGCCATGAGCAGTCGGTGCCTCTGGTCCTTGCTGCACATCCTGTCGCCCAAAAGTGACAACGACAGAGCACATCAACGAGGCATGGAAGCGCCGCTTCCGTTGCAGTTTGTTTTTCACTCTGTTCGCAGACGGCTTAGTATAAGTATACTTATGTGTATGAGTGGGTATCTATGTGTGTGTGTGTCTGTGTGTTTTTATGAGTTGGTGGCATAAAAAACAAAATGCACGCGTTAATCTTTCTAACAAACCAAGGCTATGTGAGTGTGTGTTTGTGTGTGTCTGTGTGTGTGGCAAGGTTTATGTTGCAAATAACTTTGCTTGCACTTCGGCCTAACATAATTTATGCACTGCACCATGCTTAGGGCGTACTGTTACTTAAGTGATGGGCGTGGCAGCTAGCACTAACTAACACTAGCATATTTAATTACATACCTAGGATATGGCCAACAACATTAATGGGAGCTACTTTTCAACTTTATGTTGCCATGTAATTAAATGCAACAATGCCAAACAAAGCGACTTGCAACCAGCAAAAAAATTACGTTTTTATTTACATGAAAGAGTGGAAATTTAATTGAAAAGTTTAAAAGAACTAATGATGTAGTTTTTAAATCAAAATTACATTTATATTCATTTTTTTAATATCCAGTTTAATTGTATTCGTTAGATATCCTTAGATTTGACATTAGTTAGTTAGATAGTTATTTGAGACATTATAGACTTAGAAAAATTCAAGCTAAAAACCACTACCTATAGATCTGAGTTGCTAGATGAAAAGACTTTCTGCAAAGGTTTAGTCCGGTGCTATAAAAAACCGATTGAAATTGCTACATTTAAATCTAGAAGAATAAACATTGTTTAAAATTAAAAAGCTAACAAGACATTTCTCTTCCAAATCTTATCAAAAGTAACTGATATTCATGTCTGATTTGTTAATGCCCTAACAGATAGAGATCAACGTGTATGTACTCCCAAGTTTATCAAATTATTGTCGCATTCACTTCAAACTTCTGCATATTTGCTGGCTGGATAAGATTAACTGGCATTCGAGTCGAGAGTCGTATCAACAATAACAATAACAAGTTCTTATCAGGTCCCACGATTAAGTCTGACAATGAAAATTGGCAACCCAAACCCCAAAGCATACTGCGAAACACTAATAGACCAAAAAATTCGATGATATGCTCTCTGTTTATCAGTATTTACATGAATATTTCACTCAATGATGTGGCGCATGCGTTGCTTAGTACACAAACTGTACGCTATGAATACAAGTGGCGCCACTGTGTTACTCTCGAGAGAGTAACTCTTTTTCTCTCTATTTTACGCTCTCCAACAATCTCTCTCTCTGTCTCTCTGTGTCTCTCTTTGCCAGCTGTTGGCACGAGTTGAATTCGTTTGTTTGTTACTTCGGCGCCTTAAAGTGTGCTTCGGTTATTTTTTACACGTATTTTTTTTGGTTTTTCCTTAGCTGCCTCGTTGCTGTTGTCGTTCAAATGCTAAGGAACAGGGGGAGGAAAAGAAGCAGAAGGAAGCGACATTGTGGCTGTTGTTGTTGTTGTTGTTGCTGCCTTCAATTCAATTTTTCGCCAGCTGTTGTGCTTAATTTGAACTTTAAGCATTTTCCTCTTCTCCACCGCCATCGTCATCGTCCTCGTTCTCTTCATCGTTCTCGTCCTCGTCATAGCTCACCGTATTCTCGTAGTTGTTGCTGTTGTTGTTTGGGCATTTCCGGCTTTAACGCTGCGGCGACAGTTCAATGCGTATGAAAAACCCATTGGCATCGCCAGTTAGCTGCCCCATTGTAGGTCAGCCTTTTAACCGCTAATGAAGACTTATATCGAAATGAGCGCTACTTGGTTTTCGGGTTTTTCTCTTCTCTACTCCATCTGTTTTTTTTTGGGAGGGTAATGCACTTATTTATAGGTAGAAGAGCAGAGCATTCCGTTTCAAATAGTATAGCCAGTTGACAGTATAAATAATGTGTTCCTTTGCCAGAATTTATGGCACTTGTATGTCTTCCAGTCTGCTCCAACTTGACTGCTATAAATTAGAGCGGGGCCAGGCCGTGTGGACCGCTCCCATCCACATATGAGTTGAACAAAATCGACACGCAAGGCCACACACACACACACACACATTCATACACATTTGTATATAGATGATATTATATATGAAGAGGCAACCGCCGTGTAAGCGGCTTTTGAGGTTTTAAAGTATTTAGACATAATGATTAGCCGCTCATTAATTGCTGAGCTACTCAAGCCACTTCATTTGACTAATTAAGAAGCTGATTAACATTAACGACACACACATACATACACTCTATTCTCTATTTGTATCAACTTTATTGACACATTATAACTATTTCCTTTAAGCTATAAATTAAATTGTCTTAAATTTCATACGCCCCGTGGTAAGCGTACTATTCCAAACTTGTCTATGAAATTGTGCAACATATGCAGGGACGTGGTCCATGGCCGTGTCCATGATGGTGTCCATGATGATGGTGTGGACCATGCCCGTGATGGTGTGGTCCGCCATGTCCATGTCCGCCATGTCCATGACCTCCGTGTCCTCCATGTCCTCCATGCGGTGGTGGCATATTTTTTAATATTTTAAATTGACAACTTCACGTGCGACTCGTGTGAATTATAATCGTTAACTAAACCTCTTCGAATAGCTGGCAATAGCTACATTACGATTTTATACTCAATATAGACATACTTTAAAGATAAGCCCTATCTAATTTGATAAGGGTCTGCTAATAAATATTTTATATTTGGATAAAGTATCAGCTATGACTAACAGCCATTAGCTATGTAAAAAGAAATTAGTCATATTTAGCTAAAAAACTGGAAAACCCTTGTCTAAACAATTCAGTCATACGCAATTAATAGATGGGAAACCACAGTATAAAATTGACCAAGTTTTAGATATGTTTAATAGGGGATTTCTATTTCAATCTCAAGGCCGTTTTCTCATCATGATATTAATCTTACAGGAAAGATAAACCTGTCGATTAAAATTTAAAGTTTATCTACCTTGTAAGGTTATCGGCATGATGAGCAAACGACCCCCAAAGTTACTAATAAGTGACGCGTAAATGTTATATAAATAACTTATAAATTGTATTTTTCTTATAAGTTTTATTATAACCATTTTAGTAGACATGTCCCATATGCATTTTTGAAAAGGTATACAATTTATTCTAAAGAAAATTAAATTTAATTTAATTTAATTAAACAAAAATAGTTCCTTTTAGGTATTTAAAATATTATTTTATTTCGTTGTAAAAATTGAGCTAAAAGCAGTCAACAAAAATTTTATAAAATCGTGAAAATAAATTAGGCACTTTTACACATTAAGCCAGTTCCAGTGTTGGTTAAGTTTACATTAACGGGGTTGAATATGCGAATGTCCATGGTGTGGGGGAGGTACGTAGCCGTGTTGGGGTGGAGATCCATGGTGATGCGGTGGAGGGCAGTGGTGAACTGGAGGAGGGCAATAGTGATGAGGTGGCTGGTGAGGTGGTCCGTGGTGAGGAGGCATATAGTTGGGAGGTCCATTGAGAGGAGGCATATAGTTGGGTGGTCCATGCTGGGGCGGTCCGTGGTGAGACGGCGGACATGGGTTGTGATGATGCGGCGGGCAGTGTCCGTGATGATGAGGCATTGCTGTCTTTTGTCTTGTTCAATCCAAACTGCGAATAACTGAAAGGCCTTTGTTTAACTGAACTTATTGTGGTTGCCCGCACAAGTTTTATAATATTGCACTACAGTCACGGTCTTTATGGTCTTCAGATAAGTACTATCTAATCGAAGAGGGATTGTCGTCCTAATCAATTGTTGTGTGTTCGAGTTGGTTACATTTTTTTGTCAATGCTTAATAAATATTAAATTTGTTTTGGACAGTTAGGTGTCTAAAAAGTCCCGTAAAGGTATATTTGTGTTATGATCAATGGGTATTTTTAGTTATTTTTTAGTTATTACTAATTTTAGATTAGTAATTATTTCCGGTTGGATTCATAAATAAAGAATCAGTTAAACCTTTGAACTGATTTAGTTATT
Organism: Drosophila testacea; assembly: GCA_035043265.1. Taxonomy (NCBI): domain Eukaryota; kingdom Metazoa; phylum Arthropoda; class Insecta; order Diptera; family Drosophilidae; genus Drosophila; species Drosophila testacea. The sequence continues at coordinate 2,528,167 of JAWNND010000314.1, read as the reverse complement.
ATATATAATATATATAAAAGTAAACTGTTATTTCTATAAATTTTACAATTTTATTATCCAATATGAAGGCTCATTAATTAAGCTGTGTATATACATTTTTTCTGCAAGTTCATTACTTTTATTATATTTGAAAACAATTAAGAAAAGTTATTTTAATGTCTTGAATTTAAATTAAAAGCTAGTTAATGATGAGGAGGATGATGTGGAGCGGGATGATGTGAAGGTCCTGGCTGGTGAAAAGGCATTGGAACTTGGTATTGTGGTTGATGTGGATTGTGTCCATGATCGTGTGGTCCGTGCTCATGTGGTGCTGGATTGTGAGGTCCATGAGGTCCATGAGGTCCTGGTGGTGGTGGCATTCCTTATAATTTACGCGCTTTAATTTAAAAAAGCACAACAATTGTTAAACGATCAGTGGTCGACTTAACCCTACTCATTGGCAAAATGTGGCAAATATTTATATTATGTCAAAGCTTTTTTTTTGTGTATGCCAAAGTTGGGAAAACCCATAAAAGTTGGGTTTTAATTTGCTGAAATATATAGATAGAATAAATGCTAAACATACAAACAAAAAGTAAACAGACCAACGAGTATGTAAACGCTTAAAAATAACATGCCGATAAGACATTATCTAGATTGTTTGTACTGTGAGTAATTTAAAATTGCTATAAGCTTATTTTACATGTATTTATTTTATTCTTGCTTCTTTGAATATTAAGATTTCATGTATTGATTTGTTTAATTTTTAATTGCTATCAAAGTATTTTGTGGGCTATACAGAAATATTGAGTAAACATTTACTTGCCTACTGACATTGCTCGCATGACCTAACCAACTAAGTGACTATCCAAACTATCGGAAAACCAACTCACAAAAATAAAAAAAATGCGACCCACTTGTGCCACATGTTTGGTAAAATTGCCAGATGCCCTCAAAAGAAGAAAAATAAGTAGAAAAAAAGAAAATAAGTAGGAAAATAGGAAAAGGGCAGCGGATTTGGCTTTTTGAATTCAATTAATTTTATCTGCATCAATTTAGCCTTTATAATCGCATCAGAGTGCGCCAAACTCGCATAGGAAAAGCAGAAGTAGAAGCAGCAGCAGAAGCAGCAGAACAAGAACTAGAACCAGAATGTTAAAAGGGGAAAGGGAAAAGAGAATCCGAAAAGTCGAAAACCCAAAAACCACTCAAAAGGGGCCACTGCTCGTAAAATGTATAAAGTCATTGCAAAAGCCAATTTGTATATCAGCGAAGGCAGCGACGTTCCATGGCGATGGAGGCTCAGCGATTATCAAAATGCGAATATGGCACACAGAGCGCCAGCAAAACTTACTTAAAATGCCCTTAGCTTCGTGAGGTAGAGGCAGAGGGAGGAAGGAGAACATGTGGGAGTTGAGGGTTGAGAGTTGAGGGTTTAAGTCCTTTCTTCATGGCAACAATTACATTTCACAGATTTACGTTTGGGCGCTTTGGTCGCGTGTGTTGCATGCTATTAGTGTGTGTCCTTTATTTGGCTTATGGAGCTTACATTACCGCCGAGCCCTGGGCCTCGGTCTTGGCCTGGCTCTGGGTCTGGGTTTGGGTTTGGGTCTGTTACTGTTTCTGGGTCTTGTTACTGAATGGTGGGTTTCGACTGCCGCTGATGTGTGCCGTCTAAATATGAGAATGTTGTGTGAAAATGTTTAAAATCCACGCAAGCTTTTCAAGCGCAAATACTTAGCACGCCAATGCACAGTGGGCCGACAGACAAATTAACAAATAAATAATTCAATAAAACGTAAGGTGTTATTTTTTTATAAGCAAACATTAAGTTGGGATATTCTTTAAATTGTTTTGTTTCTCTTTTTAAATTGATTGTATGAATAAAATTAGTTGTACTGAGCTTAAGGCAAACTTGGTACTGCAAATAAATATTTATTAATGCATCAATAAAAGGGAAAAATTAGTTATTAATATTAAATTATATTTAACGAATATATTTAAAATATGTTTTGGTTTCGGTAAATTCAAATCACTGTTTATTAATATTTCTTATAACAATAATAAATATGAAAAATTAAAACATAAATTAGTAATTGCTAAATAATATAGAAAAACAAAAAAATATTGTATTTGCTCTTCAATTTAGTTTCAGTCTATTAAATTCACTGTAAATTAATATATCTTATAGCACTTATATTATTATAAATATTAACAAATGCTAAATACTAATAAATGTTTTGTATAAGTATGTATTTATGTTAGTTTATTTAGTTTTACTTGATCGAATTAATATTAGTTAGTTTGCTTTTACCACTGTCAATTGGACGGGGAGTGGTCGAGTCCACTTTTGCATACCACATAATGGCGTGTGAGCAACAGCAACAGCAACAAGAACAAAAAAATGAATGAAAAAAGGGAAGTAAATAGTGGAAAGGCATAAATAATAGCAAATAATACGGCGACAATGCGCACAAATTTGCCGCTAAAGTGTAGTCATTGTCGGCCTCGGGCTGTGCGTGAGACAGCTAAAGGATAGGGGAAATGGTGATGCAGGGGGTAAGGGGGCCAAGGGGGCAGGGTTTTCCACTCTGCCACTTGAGTTAGCTTTTTGCATGATTTCGCTATTTAAATTTATTATACATTAGATTTATGAGCGCGTTGAGTTGGCCCCTATATACGACGCCTACGACTCTTAACACTTATCATTGGCCTTTTGTGGTCTTGTTGTGGCTTTAATTTCATTGGGCTTACCACTAGAAATTGCCCTTTGAATGGGGTGTGAAGCGGCAGTGTTTATAAAAGTAGTACGTAATCCCATAAACATTTCAAACTTTTACTGGTCGTATGTGTGTGTGTGTGTGTGTGTTTTGTATTTTAAGTGATTTCTTTCTCACTTCGCTGCCACTGGGCATGCACAATTATTATCGAGTCAATGGATGGGTGGGCCGTGTTTGTGCCACTTCTGTCACATGACTTGTGGTTGGATATTTCAGTATTTTATTTTCCATTTCCACATTTTCTATTTTTTCTATTTCTTTTTTTTAATTATATGTTTTGGAGCCTTGCGTGGCATTCAACAGCTCAGTTGCAGGTGCTTATTTGAAGTGTGACAGAATTCAAAGTTGAAACGGAAACGGAAACCTGCACGCCTGTCCCATAACACGAACCTTTGTGTGTTTGCATTACGAATTGCGGTACTTTGATAACATAATAATACAGTAATCAGTTACCAGAAGTGCCTTGAATAAACCTTTCATCTGAGAAATAAATATTTACACTCCGCAAGCTTATTTCATTTCAATTGCTTATAAATAAACCTCTCTTCACGATAAGTTCTTTAATTAAATCGAATGTTTAAAGCAAAAGCTGAAGATTTAAAATTTTAAGAAAAGGCATATATTCAAAAGTCTTAAAATTATATATAATTAAAATTATAAAATAAATAATAAGATATCGCCGATTTAAATGTCTATTGAAATCATATTATTTATTGTGTTTTATACATTCAGTTAGAGCATTTGACTGTTGTGTTGTTTTAAAACAATTTTTGTTTCATTTCTTATTCTTTCAATATTTGTTTTATAAATTTTAAGTACCATAGATATCAACAAGGATATTTTTCTATACTTGGTAAAATAACAATTCATATAAGAACTCTCTCTATTGAAATATTAAGAAGGTAAGTAGATATAAATAGCATTCCAAATTTGTCTTAAAATAAACAAATATGGACACAATATTTAAATATAATTTTCTAAATATATACATTTATCTAGAAGGCTTTAAAGTGAATCGCGAGTATGACGTCTATTGTGGGACATGTCCCCGTATTTGCAGTTGGAGAAGCAATACCTGAATGGGCAAAATTTAATTGGAACTCGAAGGTTCAACATGATATCTATAGAGATTGGGGTACATACTACGGACATCGACGTCGTCAGAACTTGGCCAAGTACTATTTTACAAAAGCCTTGGAACTTGATGAAAATGATTACCTTACGCTTTATCGACGGAGTTTGAACAAAAGAAAGGCAGCTGAGATTGGTGGAGCTCTTGAAGATGCAAGAAGCGCTGCAGGTAATGCCTAAGGAAACCATTAATATTTCTTTACTTATGATATATTTAATAGCAATGGGTAAAAAGAAACATGGACCCAACTGTCCAATCAATCTGCAAATTTGCGATGCTCTTTTTGAATTGAATCAGTTCGAGAACTCCAATTGTGAACTGCAGGACAACTTGAGAAGGTTCAAAGGAGTTAAGGCCAGAAACTTTGAAAGTCGTCGAACAGTGGTAAGTTATTCCACACCCTAACAGTTTAAATAGATATAAAGACATATTTTATTGTGTGATCTAGGTTGATGGTGTTATTAAAGATGTCACTGGCAAAGGGCTCTCATTGTTCTACCTAAACTACCAGAAGGTAGTCGAAGAAGTAAGTGCGATTATGAAAGCAAATGAAATGAAAGATACACGTCCCATGTGGAAGATATTAAAAGAACTGGAGAAATGTGACGTACTCAGCTTACCGGAGGAAGAGGTAGAAGTTTAACACTTGACACATGACACTTTACAAAAATTACTAAAATATATTTATCATAATTAGGAAGAGGATCCTTCTCCACTTGAAATAGCACGTAGAAAGCGCCTTTAATGTAATTCATCAAACCTATCTAAATAGTTCCTGGAATGATGTACTATTGATGAAATTAATTCGCAAGAATCCCAATCTATTGCTAGAACAGTGTAAGAATTCAAAGCACTTCTTGACCAATCTATCTCAAACGCAATATGATATTGTGCGACGATTTATAGTGAGTATTTCATTTAAAACTGGATCAAAAGCGATTTAACTAGACAAAACCTACTTGTTCTCGAACAGAAAATGATACATTCCCGCAATCCTTTGTATTATGTTAATTTCATGAAATACTCCAACAAAAGATGCTGGAGAAAAACAAGGAATCCTATCTTTTCGGCATTCAGTACCAAACTCATCGGAACATGATTTCAGATCTTAAACAAATTCGTAGGCTTCGCAAAGAAAAGCGATTCAAGGTTTCTATTTAAAATTATTTTAAATAAGTAATGTCTTTTAAAGAAAACAAATTTTAGAGTCTTGCGGACTACGTTGAGAAAATTATGGGGGACTATTATGTGACAAAAACGAATCGTGTCATGTGCTGGAAATTTGAATTCACAAATGAAGTTTACAATACTCTAGCCCTGGCCCTAACCGAGCAATATTATGTGCCAAAATATTTTAAGATGCATTCATCTCACACCTCCTTATTGTTATTATTACGACTGCCTAGGGATAAGGTTAAAGATGTGGTACCATTTGTTTTTGGAGATCGTTCTACTCACCAAGATGGGGATGCAAAAGATCCGGTTGCAATAAGAGCAAGGTAATCACTTATCATTAGCTTTTGTATATGTAATTACTTTCAATACTTGTATTTTAATTTCAGAAAGCTTATTACACGTTTGGAGAAACGAATAAAGTTTGCTAAATATTCCATTGAGAAGTGCTATCTATATCATCAGATTGCCAGTGTTCATTTGAGTCAATTGCACTATGATGAGTGTACTCTCAATGCTCGCAGAGCTATCAAAGGTATTTTCAATATTAAAACAAAAATTATTATAATTTTAATCTTATACATATTTAGAATGCCGAAACTGTAACAGTGTGATCTGGCACTTTCTTAGTGTTCTACAAATCATCAAGACAAACGTATTGCAGCATAAAGTGGAAGCCAGTAAGGAATCTGTTGAGGAAGCTTATCCAATTGCCAAGCAACTGAAGTTTCGACCTCTTAAGAAATTTATGGATGCCTGTCTTCATTTTGTTGAAGATGATATTCGCAAGAAAATGGACTCTTTAGTTTCTCAGCGAAATAGCAAGGTATCAGGCACAAGTTTGACGTGATTTTATAATATTCATAGCGGAAATTCATATAATTATATAATTAAACATTAAATAAATAATTAATAAATTTTCAAACAATTACAAAAAGACTACCCATTAGAGGTATTTTTAATTTTCTAACAATTACATTACAATCTGAGAATGTTACCATCATTTATAAAAATAGCTGTTTAAAAGAAAAAATACAATTAGTTTCTAATCTAGATCGCTTTGTAAAATAAATCTCCAGAATTATTATTCCCACTAAGAATTAAAACAGTAACATAAAAAAAACCAGACAAAGCAGCACAAAAATAAGCAAAGCAAAAAAATATGTATAAGCTGTCGTAAAAATCATAAAAAAATGATAAAATCAACATAAAATATATAAATAAAAATAAATATCAATATAAAAATAAATATAAAAAATAAAGAAATTAAAAATTAAACAACATTTAAATCAAAACAGAATATTGGCTTCAATTCTTACCATGCGAAAATCAGGGGTTGAAGAAGAGGTGCCGCCTTGGCTAAAATTTGATTGTAGTCCAGAGATACAACATGGAATCTATAGAGACTGGGGAATATATTATGCTCGAAGACGCCAAAACAGTAATGCCATGGAGTGCCTCACTAAGGCAATGGAGCTAGATAATACTGACTTTATGTCTATCTATCATCGTAGCCAGGTCCAACGAATGGCGGCACGTCTCGAAGGCGCATTAAGTGATGCCAGGCTGGCAGCAAGTGAGTTGGCAGGATCTTGACTGAAATCAAAGTATAATAAACATATTTTACTTAGAAATGGCAAAACAACAGGGAGTACCCAATGCAGATATTAATTTTGAATATTGTTGTGATCTCTTTGAACTAAACCAGTTTGAGGACAGCAAAGTCGGAATGACCAACAATTTAAAGCTCTTCAAAGGCAACAAGGCCTCAATTTTTGAGAAACGCCTTATGTTGGTAAGTTGTGAATAATGAAGAATTTGAGTTCGTTAATCATTCTCGTTACTAAACAGATTGATGATGCTATTAAAGACTCCACTGGCAAGGCCATGACCTTGTTCCTTTTAAAAAACCAAAGGTTGTTCCAACACGTAAATAAAATTAATAAAGCTAAAGCAATTAAAGATGAGCGTCCCTTATGGAAGATATTAAGAGAGCAGGAAAAATGTGATGTACTCAGCATCCTAGAAGTTGAGGTAGGTGATAAAAGTTAAATAATAATCAAAAGTTAATCAAATACTGAATATTTTGATAATCAACTAGGAAGAGATTTTGTCTCCACTTGAAGTAGCTCGTCGAAAACGTGCTTTCAATGTATTTCATCAGACATATATGAATGAGAACTGGCTTGATTTTATTTTCATGAAAGATTTAAGAAAGAATCCCAATTTGCTTAACGATCAATGCTTGCGTTCTAAAGACAGACTGAAAAAATTAGTTTTTGGGCAGTATCAAATAATCAGACAGTTTGTGGTGAATATTGTTGATTTAAAAAATACTCTCAGAAACAAGACACTGACAATTGTTTTTTGCAGAAAATGCTTCAAACTCGAAGTCCTCTTTATTTTGTAAATTACTTGAAATATGGAAACACAACGTTGATGGAAAAGAACAAGGAGGCGTATCTGTTCAGAAAACAGTATCAAATTCACCGGAATATGCTTCAGAATCTTAAACAAATTCGCAAACTACGCAAAGAAAAGCGTGTTAAGGTAATTATTGAGAAATGTAATGTAAATCCATTTCTTTCAAATAATTCCATATTTAGAGTCTTATCAAATATGTTGAGCAAATAATGGGTGAAAATTATGTGACAAAAACGAATCGAGTCATGTGCTGGAGATTTGAATTCATCAACGAGGTTTACAATACTCTGGCTCTGGCAATTACCGACCAGTATTCGATTCCTAAAAACTTTAAGCCAAGTAATTCGACAATCTTGCAATTATTGCATTTGCAAACAGATAAGGTAAAGGATTTGGAACCATTTGTTTTTGGCGATCGCTCAACGTACCATGCATCGGATCAATTAGATACTGCAGGAAAGAAATTAAGGTACCTTATTCTCTTCTATCTTTGATCATCAATTATATGAAATTCTTTTTAGAAAACGTATTGTGGAACTGGAGAATCGGATAAGATTTGCCAAGTTCTCCATTGAGAAATGCTATTTATATTATCTGATATCAGATATTCATTTATCACATGGACACTCTGATGAATGTTATTTTAATGCTCGCAAAGCCAAAAGAGGTTTGTTGAAATATATAATATAAGATACTTTGTTAATGTACTACACTTAGAGAGCAAAATGTGCAACAGCTTGATTTGGAGATTCCTAAGTGTTGTACAAATCCTGAAGGCAAATACAATACTACATAAAGTGGAACGTGTTGGACAGGCCTTAGAGATCGCTCGTCCCATTGCCGAAAAGCTTCAATGTCCCAGACTCATCTATTTTATAGAGGTTTGCATGTTGTGCAACGAGGAAGAAATTAGCAAGAAATCGATTAGTCAGAACTCAAGTCAGCGGCCCACAGTTGGTTCAATACCAATTATGTATATTCCAAATGAATAAAACAAGATATTATTATTGTACTGCAATAAATCAGTTGTGTACCAACTATTGAAAACCGCATATCATTAAATTATTTTCTTTACCATTTTTTTAATTTCTGCTGCATCCGACTTGTTTACTATTTTTTAAGAGAATTTATTTTTATTTCAAAGCATAAATTTTCTTATCTAGATCTCCTTGTGATAGTTGTAGCCCCATACGTTACTAGTAGCCAAGTATTACAGCTCAGTATTACTACACAAACACATGTAAACAGATCCAAAAATAAGGGAAACCTTTTTTACAAAAACATATTTACATTTTTACAAAGGATTTTCTAATTTATTAAGTAAATATGACTTCAATTGTGGGACATACATTTCGTCTGGAGGTCGGAGAGGCTTTGCCAAACTGGGCCAAATTTGACTGGAGTCCGGAAATTGAGCATGAAATCTATAGAGATTGGGGCACATATTACTTTAATCGGCGCAGAGAGAACTTGGCCATGCACTATTTTACCAAGGCAATGGAAACGGATGATTCGGATTATTTAACGCTCTATCGTCGTAGTCAAGCCCAACGAAAAGCTGCACGGATCGAAGGAGCTCTTAGCGATGCCACAAAAGCTTCCAGTATGTCATCAAAGAGTCGATAACTTTGAAAATAATTTTGTTTAATTCTTTGTTTGATTTAGAAATGGCATTGAACAAACATGGACACAATTGTCCCATCAATCTGCAAATATGTGATGCACTCTTTGAACTCAATCAGTTTGAGAACTCCAATATGGAATTGCATAACAATATGAGAGTATTTGTTGGTGTTAAAGCCAAGAGTTTTGAAACGCGTCTTATTGTGGTAAGTTACACAATTACCAAAGATTAAACAAATTATCAATGTTAACATTTCCTGCTTAACTATTTTCTAGGTAGATGATGTCATTAAGGATGTCACTGGGAAAGCCATGTCTTTGTTTTTTTAAAAAACCAAAAGTTAATACGACACGTTAATGAAATCACCAAGGCTAAAGCCATTAAAGATAATCGCTACTTATGGAAGATTTTGAAGGACCAGGGAAAATGTGATGTACTTAGCATACTAGACACTCTCGAAGAAGTACTTCCCCCAATAGAAATAGCTCGCAGAAAGCGAGCTTTCAATGTGCTTCATCAGACTTATATGAATGATTCCTGGTATGATATTCTTTTCATGAAGAATTTAAAAAAGAATCCAAATTTGTTGCTAAAACAATGTAAGCGCTCCAAAAGCTTTGTGGAAACTTTATTGAGTAAACAATATGACATCGTCCGGCAGTTTATGGTGAGTATTTCATCTATTTCTTCTATCTATCTATCATCATCAATTAATCAAATAACTTAAAGAAAATGCTACAATCTCGCAATCCTCTTTACTATGTGAGTTTCTTAAAATATCCAAACAAAAAAATGTTGGAGAAGAACAAAGAGGCGAATTTATTCCGTGTACAGTACCAGACCTTTAGGAATATGATTGCTGATCTCAAATACATTCGTCAATTACGTAAAGAAAAGAGAATCAAGGTAAATATTTCAATTTACATTTCTTATTGAAATAGGAACATTAAGGAGTAATCTAAAATTTACAGACTCTTACCGATTATGTTGAGAAAGTCATGGGCGATTATTATGTAATAAAGAGAAATCGTGTCATGTGCTGGAAATTTGAATTCATAAATGAGGTTTACAATATCCTCGCTCTAGCGCTTACCGAGCAGTATATTGTACCTAAAAATTTTAAAAATAACTCGACTGCCATGATACGTTTATTGCATTTGCCAAGTGACAAAATAAAAGATATTGTACCCTTTGTGTTTGGAGACCGTTCAACCTATCAAGAGGGAGATGATCCAGATATCGAAGGAAAGAAATCGAGGTGAATAAAACTACCAATATTTTCAAAGGAATATATACCTTTATATCTTTATTTCAGAAAACTTATTTCGCGCATAGAGAGGCGAATTCGTTTTGCAAAATACTCCATTGAAATGTGCTATCTTTATCATCAGATGGCTTCAGTTCATCTGAGTCAACTGCACTATGATGAGTGCTGTTTCAATTCTCGCAAATCTATAAAGGGTTTGTTGAACAAAACTAATATATACACTCATATTTAACCAATTCCTCGTTTATATATAGAAAGCCGCAACTGCAACAGCTTGATTTGGAACTTTTTGAGTATTATACAAATCATCAAAGCAAATGTCATCCAACATAAAGTGGAACGCACTAAGGAGTCATTGGAGAAGGCTCTTCCCATTGCAAAGCAGCTTAGGTCGCCAAGACTTATCAAGTTCATAGAGACATGTATCTCGCTTAATGAGGATGAATTTAGTAGAAAAATCAGCTCAATGGCCAGTCAACGTTCTAGCAAGTCATCGGTTTCAACTGACTTGACGCGGGAGGAAGCAAGAGATAATTAGATTCAAATTTAAATCTGTATCAAGGCATATGTATATAATAATAAAATATGCCTAAGCAAATAAATAATGCATAATCTAACATTTTTTATAATTATTTGTATTTTATAATTAAGAAGATACACTTAAATTTCTATAAAACTTATAAAGAAATTACGTTATAAAAAAGGTCTTTTCATTCTATATCATGTTATTAATAATCATGCATATGTATATACATACAACTGTTTCAAATTAGATGTCAATATATTATGTAAAGTTCCCTTAAAATCCAGACTATTAATGGTAGTACTATATGACTTAATCTTTATAACAGCTTTGTTGGAATTTGTGCTTTTAAGGAACAGATCTGATAGCCAGACTTAAGTTATACCAGTTTAATCTTTGTGGTCGCCTATAAACTGGTGTCGTGTGATTAAAACTTTTATTCTGGCCTACATTTTAAGCGCTGCCTCAAGAAATCTCACACACACACACAAATATCACATACACACATAGACACACACATACAAGAAGAGAGGAAATTTACCTGGGAAATGGAGTCGTAAAAATTCTATCAACTCGATTAAATTATAACAAGTGGATTTTCATGTTTTTGTGTCGCATTTATGGGTTTTTATTGTGCTAATTTTATGCGAGGTGGCAAAGAAGCGAGACAGGACTCAGGACTCCTTGGGTAAGAAAATTCGGTATATGTATATAGTATACACAGACACACACATACATACATACTAAGATAGGCACCTGCGTTTGGGTTGCAATAATACTTGGCACACATTTAGTGGCAGCATTTAGTGGCACATTGCGGTTCCAAACGACGACGCTGAAGTTCATCCTTGGGACATTGCCACGTTGCTTTTGTTGTTATTTTATTTTTTAGCAACACTCTCACTGTGTGCGTGTGTGTGTGTGTGTGTGTGTGTGTGTGTGTGAGTGGCGCCACACTTGGCAAAGTTTTTGGCCTACCTGCCACACAACAAACGCACACTCTTAGCCCCCGCTAGCTTCTGGCGTCGCCTTTTGTCTTATCAAACTTTAGCGCGCATGTGTTTATGCCACAAATGGCACTTTTGCGGCAGCGCATTTTATTTTTTTACTGCCACTTTTCGCCATTTTGCTTTATCATTTTTATTTGCCAGTTTTCTAGCTATATGGGCGTGGACCAAACCTGGGTCTAACACTAAATTATAAACAAGAATGCTAAAAGTCAGGGAAGTGCCACAAATCTAATGCCCTTAAAGGTTAACATACAAGAAAGTAAACTGTTATTAAATATATATTTATGCAGTGTTATAGAACACTGTTAAGACACACTTTTAAACGGTTTTCTAAACCAAAAATACCTATATTTGGACAAAATCTATTTTTATACAAATTCCGAAGTATTGTACAATAATCTCTTTATTTTATAATTTAGAAACCTTAGCCGCCTTTAAAAATAAAATGATTAAATCACAATTATTAGAATACAAAATAAGTAGTAAATTCTGGAAAGACTCTATTCTTTTTCAACTCTTACACAAACCTAAAAGTATGCTATGGTTAAATTTTATTCGAGAATTCATAGCTGATGAACAAAATAAAAGCTCTTCGTTTGACAATCGAAACAATCTGCTTGATGTTACTTAATATCTCTCAAATACTAAAGCTTACCATCTGTTGTGCTACGAATCCTTTGCCGTTATGCATTTGTACAGAACTATACTATAGAGCCGTTGTCACACTGTGCATAAAGCCATAAACATTTAAATAGCCGCCTAGTTGGATTTTATTGTCCCGTGGGTTGGTTGAACGAAAGGTGTGCAAGCAACTAATGACCCTGTATTTATATGACAGGACCAAAAGTTTATAAATATTTATGGGCTGTGTTGTTGTTTGGTGTGTGGTGTTGTTGCTTACTATCTTCGAGCGTAAACTCATTTGCTTATTTTAAAATTCCGAGCAGGCGTTGTTTCATTTTTGACACCCGTTGGACCGACCAAACCCAGCTCCCTTTCAATACTCCCCAGTTCCCAGTCTTGACATCGCACGTTGTTGCCATTGTCACGCACACACGTACTATATTTTTTACGCGCATATCATATTACACACATACACTCGCACACACACACTCGCACACATGGCAGTCACAACATTCAACGTTGACGCAAAGCACCCTTTTTTTGGGGGAATTCCTGGCTTTTCTGTTCGCTGATGAAGTAAATAGAATCACGTACACTAATTATCATCACCATTGCGCGCCAACGTTCAAAAATATATATTTTTATTAATTTTATCGAGGGTGGAAAGGTAACGCCCACAGCTCCCAAACTTACTCCGCCCACTTTCGCTTGATGTGTAAAATTTTTAATTGAGATCCGGCTATACGATAAACCTGACTACAAATAGTACGTACTCTGTTCTGAATGTAAATTGCTGCATTTAGTTATTTCGATTACGACTTGATAACCAGATTAGATAAGTTCAACTGTAATTAGGTATTGTAGATTTTGGGGGACATTGTTATAGTTGCACTCTACACTGGTTACGTTTAATATGAGTCATCTAATTGGTATACTAAATTGCCTAGTTTTATGATAATTGTCAGTAGTCCTATGGATATTTTTGATAACAGAATACTTTAATATTAATACAACTTTATTTGTATTTCTTATTATTTATTTATCTCTTGTTTTAGTTATTTTAAGCGATTCGCTTTGTTTAGATTGTTGTATATGTATAAATTTGTCCCTTTACATATATTTGTTAACCAGATAACATGCATATTTACTGTAAATTAAAATTACAAAAAATTGTCAAAACATACTTAGATAAGGTGTAAGTTCTCACAATCTGCAGTGAGTCATGTACTGATCCAAACAAAAAATACCCCCAGACCAAGTTGATAACAATAACCCAAACAAACACTTATGACCAACAAGTCAAAGTGTTGTGGATGCCTTCAATGGTACACTGCCTCAAAATGCCACGTCTTTTATTCCATGCTGCACGGTATGAAACTAAAAATTAAATAAATAAAATAAAAATGTTTAATAGCCTTATTCCACTACACCTTAAAATGTTCACATGAAAAATAAATAGATAGGGGATTGCAAATATATTTTAACTTGACAACTTGGATTTATAATCAGATGATGATATTGAAAGCTAAAAAAAATTATAAAGAAATGTATTCATTTATAATTTAAAATAAATTCTTATTCTGAAAACGTTTTAAGTATGTCTTAAGAAGCGATAGAAAACATAAATACTTAAAAAATAATAATAGTTGAATTATCAAAGAAAATTCTCAACAATAACATACAATTTTAGATAAACACCATATGTTCAATGCTAACTCACAAATTAAATGTTGTAATCTTTACAAGTTGGTTTCTAATGCTCCTCAGGCGCAAAAAAGTTCTATAGGTTGCTGGAACTCTTATCAACAGTTCACTGAAATAATCTGGAACCAGTTACATTATGCAATCTCACAGCCCTATATATAGTGTGTATAGAAAATGTTTGAATATATGTTATTCATATAAGAATCAATAATATATATTGTTGCTACAGATAACACGGCTCACAGTCAAAGTCAGATAAGAAGGCGATAGCGTTTTATCTACTGATAAGACTTCTAGTGCAACGCATGCGACAACTTGTGCCGTACTTGTACTGAGATTGCCAATATCAAATGCTATAATAGAGCGATCTGGCATTACATCCAGTATCAGCTGGAACGTGTTACGTGCAACAAGTCGCTCTAAAGAACTCTTTTAAAATGGATCATCGTACACGTGTTGAGGTGGTACAGGTGCCACCACCAGCGGGAACAACCGTTATTGTTCAACAGCCACCACCGCCCAAGGATAAGGGCTGCTGCTGCATACCCTGCTGTCCATGTTGCTTTAGCTGTGGCGATTGTTGTTGCTGTTGCACAATAATGTAGACGACCCTTCGACAACAACATCAACTTCAAACAAAGGCGCACAAATCCTTTAATACTTTACGTTAAATTAAGTTTCTATGGCTTTGTCGAGCTCGTGTTTGTAGTTTCTGATACAGAAACACACACACACACACACACACACACACAATATACAAACACATACAATTTTTTCGTGCAATAAAATTTTACGATTTGTTATAAATAATGTTTTGTACTCGGCTGTGGTTGTGGCAACATATTGTCTTGCATAAATCTCGAATCTCACTTCACGTTTCTCGCTCTCTCGTCTCATAAAAAGCTAAATTTAAGAACACACAAAAACCGCAACAATTTGTAGTTTCATGTGCGGGTTTGGCACATTATTTGCCAACTTAGTTCACATTCCAAGTTATTATTTATATGTTTCTCAAAATTTGCCAATAAAACCGAAAATGTGTCAAATGTGCGGCCAGCTCTTGGGCCTGCTCTCATTTGATAAAACATTTTATGAGCTTTGAGGTCTCTCGCATTGCAACCGCAGCGCCAAAAACTTTTTTGGCCAAAACCATTTTTGACAAGGGTTACGAATAGGGAGCAGCAAGCATGATGAGGAGGGGGAGGGGACTAGGGGACTGGCAGCCCATTCAACGTAATTTGTGTGTACTTTTGCTTGCTTGCTGTTTATCTAAAGCCCAAACCATATTACTCATACGCACTGTTGCATGGAAGACGCTGAACAGTGGATTCCAGTCAACTAAAAATGGAATTCAATTAAATATTTTAATAATATTAGGCTACATATATAAGAATTGGCTATTTATTTCTTAGAAATAATGTAAAAAATATCAAACATATATTAATGTATTTTTTGATGCACATTTTAAATAAATTTAGAGTATAAACCAAATTGTTCTACATTATTTGGTATCTTTGAAGAAACTAATCAACTACTTTATATCACATTCTTACCCATATACTAGATAAACATTTGTTTAAATAATAAAATTTCTCATTTTATCTATTTTTAAAACCACTGCATACCGGGTACTCTACATTTTTGACACTTACACAAACTGTTCATTATCACAGCTCATTGATCAAATGCCTGGGCTTTAGATAAATTTTCGGTAGACCAAGTTTACCAATTGAAATACTTCGAAGCGTTCCTGGAATTTTAGTTTAAATCAAGTTATTGCGCCGCATAGCACACATTTAGTCACCCATTTTAGTTAGCCGCCAACTTGTGTTTTACGTAAGGATCATGTACAATCCTGGATTTCAGGTGGATGTCATCGATCCATACTATCCACCACCTGTGGAAGTTATTGAAGTGATGCCACCTCCAATGATGCAACCGGCCTATATGCAACAACCCGCTGTAGTTGTCACACAGCCCCAGACGGTCTATGTGGAGGATTCAGGAGGTGTGACGAGAGAACAAATGGATTGTTGCCTTATGCTAGGTGCCTGTTGTGTCATGGAAGAAGCGGGTTGCGTTATTTTATAAAGTTGTTAAAAGTCTAAATAATATGTGAAAATGTGTTTAAGGAAATTCTTATGTAAATATAAATATAATCGAAGGCAAAAGAGATCAACAATTAAGTGTGTTCTTATTCAAACAAAATCAAAAAGTGTTACTGTGGAAGTTATAATATTTACTATTTTGTGAGTCATTGTGTTAATAATTACGGATTTGTTGTGCTTTATTTGCGGACTGTGATATGGACTTGAATTCAAATTGTGACTAACAATAAAAGGAAATTATAAATAGAAAAATGTTTAGACTTACAAGTGGAATTCTAGCTAACAATCAGGAAGAAGTTACCATAAGAGCAACTAATTAATATAGGTTTGAAATTGATTTGAATAAATGGAGATACGAATTCCAGAGTCTTAATTTCAGATAGGATTTTCAAAGGTGTCCTTTACAATTAAAAGTCAGAAATTATTAAGCTCTCTGCTCTCTTCAAATATCTTAATTATCTTTGTATTATGTATCATCATAAATTACACATCATTTGACTATCTGGATACATAAATGGCATAGATCTAATTTTAGAGTAGAGCCCTTTAAAACTTAGAGTCAGAAATTATTATTCACTGTGCTCTCTTCAAATATCTTGAATATCTTTAATGCTTTTACCATCTAGTTTCTCACCTTGGCTTTTAATAAAATCTCTTGCTTAAGACTAGCATTTTCAAAAGATTTACATTTTGAAGGAATTATTTTGTATATCTAGCAAGAAAAGCAAATGCATGTAGCTTATAAGTAGAGTGGATGTTTGTGTGACAGTCAAAAGTCGTCCAATTAGGCAGATGCGCAATTGAGAATTTCTAAGAGACTGTTGTCAGTTGGGTGAACCATATCATTATGTGGCTAGCACATTAAAGCCAGCTGTATGTCAAATTTGCTCACGCACTGAGCCAAGTTATTATAATTAAAGCCAAGTCGTTGTGTACAACTTACAGAGTGCTACGTTATGTTCATATTTTTGTTTTTAAGGGAAGGCTCGGTAAAATGTTATTTGAAAATGTTGTGCGTTGTCTTCAACGTTGCCACAAAAACAAGACGAAGAAACAGGAGCACATCCAGGACAACTTCAACAGCTTGGCTTACAACGGAAACAGGCCAGGCAACAGCAACAACGACAACAGAAGCACCAACACCAACAGCAACAGCAACAACAATAACAGTTGGGTGCTATATGCCTTTTTAACTTGATTTAATGAGTGCAGGGAAAAACATCAACAAGAAAAATGAAATAACTGTCATTGAAGACATGAAAAAGGGAGCCCAGTGGGAAACCAGGATGGAGTGAGACAGGATTGACGGTTGCCTGTCGCCGGCTTCTGTTTTTCCAAACTGAGCCAAAGGAAAGTAACGCAAATGAAAGGAGAAAGGGAGGCTGCGCTACTTAACTAGGAGCAAACGAGCTGCCAGACACGAAGGGTCTACGATGGGTGTGGCACAGCGCAATTATGCAGCAAATTAGCGCTTTATATTTATTAAAAGCCAGCTAACTGAAAGGCCCTTTGTTTCTATTTATTTTTTTTTTCTTCTTTACTTATATTTTTATGTTATGTTGTTTTTTTGGGGGTTGTACTCGAAGTGTCTACACAAAATAAAAAGCAAGTGAGAAAGTTGCCAAGCTGCGAGTACACGAATTCTTTGACAGTTGCTTAAGTTATGGGGTATAATATAAACTGACTTTGCATTCAAAAGAGTAGATCTATCAGTAGCTTATGATGCGGCAAATTGTAATCTATTATGATTGATATTTATGTCAAAGTTGAGACTTTTAGTCTCGATAATTGGCAAATTTATTATTATTTAATATTAATTATTTATAATTATAACAATTGTACCAAAATATTTGCATTAAAAAAAGAGGGCATCATTTTAATATTTTAGTAGCATTACTTAAGTTAAAATATTTTTAAAAACAATCTAAGCTTATTTTCTCACTTATAGCTCTATAAAAACTTGTTATTTTATTATTTAAAAATACAATTTAATATTATTTTCACTTTTGCAGTTGATTACTTCATATATTACTATAGTATTTTATTTGAACAGTTTTTATTTAAATACTCTTCTGCATTATAAAGATTTAACTTTAGTTGTGTATTTAAAATTTCTAAAAATTATTTTATGTATCTGAAGAATATAAATTTTCTCATTATTACTTCATCCATATACCCATTGAGCCTTATGTGTACATTTGGGTCAGCTTCAGCCCTCGAATCTGTTACAGAAAAGAAAAGAAAAACATCTAATCATGGGCTACAAGTTGAATCTAATGCATAATTCGTGTACTTTGTGAAAGGAAGTCAATGGAAAAAGTGAGGCATGAAGTCAGCAGGATTCAGGATTCTGGATTCAGAATTTCTACCCCTGCTAATAAGACGCTTAGGGGTGGCTATGATAGTTATTGTTGGAAGCATTGGGCTTGTTGCATTTCCTGCAAGTAATTTTCTTATGAGTTTTCACTGTTTTCGTTGTGACCAACAGCCCCATAATCCTTATAAATGAAGCAGCAAATTTGACGCCAATGCAAGGATCGCATTTTATATATAGTTTTTATATACTAGTTACTCAAGGTCTTAATGCATTTGCCATTCCCTGAGAATGAAACTGGAATGGGATATTAACGTGTATTATATCTTATGTGACTTCTTATTCTCATTTCGCTCATTTGTCAGGATTTAAGCATTGTTGCGACCCCAGAAAATTGCAATTGTATGAACATTTGTTGTTGGTTTTGGCAATGATGATTTATTTGCCACGCACGTGAACAATTTTTACCTCCCTCATCCCTTACATTCGATGGGTGGTTTGTTTTCTGCCTGTTTCATTAGTGTTTGCCCAACACACTCATTAAAAATTAATCCGTCTTGCTAGACGATTTTAATAAGACAATGTTAAGGCTATCAATGTCCAAATTGTTGGCCAAATGCAGCTTGTTAGTGTCGGCTTGGCTACAAAAGCCATTTAACTAGCCGCTTTTGAACAGCTTAAAGAACAGTCCAGTAATCTAAGCTTAGAATAAACTTTACTACACTTTGCCAACAAATTCACAGAAATAATTGTAGCATAATTACAATTCTAGCAGCTTAGTTTACAAAGAATTCCAAATTTTCTTTATTCTGTAAAAATTATATTTACTATATGAGAATAAATAAATGAATTGATTTCTTAGATGCGTATGTTATAAAACTTCAAATCTGTAAATATATAAATAAAAACGCAAATAAAGCGCAAACGAAATCTATGCAAATCTTAATTAACTATCAATTAGTAAACAATAGACTTATTAAATTTGTATACAAATAACTTAAAATTATCAACTCTCTTCTGGTGTTGTGAATGAAAAGCCTAAATGTCAGCATTAAAATACTCAGCGCAGTTTTCAGAAAGAGCATGGAACATTCTCTTTGTGGCATGCCACCAAGCCCAGAAACCACGCCAAATTCAGCTGACCCGCTAAGTGCCGTTCGACGAGGCTCTTCAGGGACGTCCATATTCCGATGGCTTTTGTTTCATGTCAAGTGCAAAATGTGCAATGCATAAGACAAAAGCAATCCCATACCAAATAGCAACATTCCCCTCTAACTACACACTCCCACACTCACTCCATGCCTCACTTAGAGGCACAACCTATTGTGCCACTTGCCAAGCAGCTACCAACAATAATAACAACAACTGCAACAGCAACAACAACAAATTTTGTGTGACACATTTGGCAATGCGTTTTTAAACTGCAAAGAAACAAAACGAAATGTGGCAGCCACAAAACAGCTACAGCAACAACAGCAACTACAACAACAACTACTACAACAACAACAGTACAAAACATAGTGAGGCAGCAAGTAGGGAAAAGTTTTTAGCATTTTTTCGCATTGCCTCGGCACTGAATTGCACTTGAAGTCAGCACCAGTTAAAAACTTTGAAGCCAACGAGCACAAAAAAAATAACTAAAGAAAAACTATTGCTGAAACTATTGAGAACGTTTTTTTCTGACATGCCGAAGCTTGTATACTCTTTCCAGCCACTTAAGAGCATGAGAATAATCTTTATTTATTACTATTCCTCATGTACTTAATATAATTATAGTTCTTAGTATACAACTTAAAGTTTGATCTTAGCTTATCTGAGGTCATCGAAATGAACGAATTAACTTATTCAGTATTTCATTAACTATATCGTTTATTTTGTTCAGTTGTTCAACAAAAATCTTTGACGAACAATCGACCAACTGAACAAAATAAACGATATAGTAAACGAAACACGGAATATATTAATTCGTTTATAAAATATATAATTATAATTTGTAGTTTTTGCTGGCTCGAGGTCTGTATATAATTAAAGTATTTATTTTTACTCTGTAGAGCATTACCAAAATCAAAGTAACAAAATATCCTTAAGAAACGACTTTACAATCTCTCTATCCAATTATGCATAAAATACTTATTGCATTACATAATAATTCGTATAGCCTTTCAGTTAGGGTATTAAGCGAAAGGTATTGCATAGAGTGCGAGAGAAACAATTGAAAACTTTATTGCTTTTGGCTTTTTCACTTTTGTTCGCAAGTATGTTGCACACGAGGCGGCGCGTTGACAAAACGGCAAAAGGAGACCAAAAACTGTCGAAAGAAGAAAGTTTTGCACTTTTATTAATTTTAGAACTCAACAGGAGGGGAGGAGCAGTGCCTTATGCTCTACACATACATAAGTAAGGCAGCTGAAGATTGAAAGAAGCACTTGGACACGGACACGGACACAGAGAGGTTTTTGTGTAGAGAGAGGGACACAGAGAGAGTCTGAGACTTGAGATTCAAGAGTCGAGACTCAAGAGTTGTGGGTCCTCGCAAGGTTACACTCTCGGCAGCTGTGTGGTCAGCGGTCAGCTGGGGTTGTCCACTAATTGGCCTTGTGAAAATATTTGCTACGCTTATGAAAACAGTTGGCCGCATGCCACATGACCCTTGACTAAAATGACACACAAAATAACACACACACACACACACTAACACACACAGAAAGAGAAACCACATATAATTTTAGGCCTTGTTTATACGAGATCTAGTTCGTAAATTGGAAATGGTCAAGCAAATTGAAAGGATATACATACAGTGTGGTTAGCAAGAAATTGTTTAGTTGTTAAATTAATCAAATAAATTTTTTGAAATAAATTGATTTTATTAAATTGAGTTAAACGGTTTCAATTTTATTTAAACATATTACTTAACTTGTATCACAAAATTACTGATACATGCAGACAACTTTTTGTAGACAACAGTAAAGATTGTAAGGCTTCTTTGTGGTTAGAAAGCTCATTAAATTCTTTAGTGGCTGATAAAGATTGTAAGCAAAGCCTTAAACTTAAAACAATTTACTGTTTTTTTATGTACATAGATAGATAGGGGGAAAATCCAAATAAACAAGATGCGATCAACAGAAATTCTAAAAAAATAAATTATTTTCTTAGCATTACATTTATTTAGTCAAATCTTATTCTTATAAGAATTATAGTTAATTACGCAAATTGAGTTACACATAAAGTTGCACGGCATAAACACAACATAACTAGAAAGCTGCTTCTACCGACACACATACACAGATAAACAAAGTAACATTCACACACTTGGCAACCCAGTCCAATCATAAACATGCGCCGGGTCTAACCACAGTAGTCCGTCCAGCTGCCCCTTGTCCTTCTCCGACCTCCCTCACTCCAGAGACCGGTCCACTGACCGCTTGTCCAACCCCCTCAATTTTTGTCAACTGAACTAATTAATTAATTGTGGGGCGGCCACCGTAGCCTTCAAGCCTAGAGACCGACGCATCGTCTGCCGCCCACACGAACCCTCCGTTTAACTCTCCCCTTCGCTCTCCCCTTTCCCCTGTTTTCCCTTTCTCAGCCACCCACTTGCTAACTGACCAGCAACTAATTTTTATATTTATGAGGCCAGGACGTTAGCCTACTGCGTCATAAACTGTACAGTTTGGCTTGCCACAGGGTAGCTGACATTGTTGTTGTTATTATTGTTGTTATTGTTGTTGCTACTGCTTTGTATGCATGTGTGGCATGCGATGTTCTTGTTAAGAACATTCTATCCTTGCCACAGACTCCTCCATGCCGTTTGCATGCTCACATTTATAGTATCTTTTTGTGTGATTTCATGCGTTAAAGCTGAATTTTTATTTGCTGCCTTTGCAGACACACCCATTAAAGGGGCTACCGGCTAGTTGGGGGGCGTGGTTCGGAGGGGTTCTGACATTTTTGGGGTTTAATTTTCATGTCGCGTTGAAAGTTTCGTACAAGTATTTATGGCATATAAATGAAATGTTAATACTGAGCCCCAAAAGAGGCCAAAAAGATTTGGTAACAAGTTTCCTTTCCTAATGTTTGCTAATGAAGGAGTTCGATTGGGTTCTTAAGTAGTTAATTGGACTGAGATTCGGAGAAGTTTCAACAAGGGAAATGGTTTGTATATATTTTCATGGCAATAAATTTCGAGTGGAAAAAGTTGGAAATAGTTTGGGGTATCTGTCAGATACTATCTGAAATCAAGTTAATAAAATGTTGTTAATTCTAATAAAAATGCGCAGCATATAATAAAATAAATGAAGTTATAAATAATCTAAAAATACTGGAAAATAAATAAATATACAAATAAAGTAAAAAAGATTAATTTATATATGTAGTTTCATATTAAAATCAATATAAAATAGAATAAGGATATAACTGCAATTTATAATATACAAAATAAAGTGTACATTTCTACCACTGCAATTAGAAACAATTATAAATATTGTTTGCTCAAATTCTCGTAAGAAAAATTAAACAATCATGCTGGATTAATAGCAAAATAAATAATTAGAATACAAATAGTCAACACAGGAGAAAAGCATAACAATTACCTCAAATGATGATTAAATTGATTGCAAAAAAAATCAGTAATAAAATGTTGAGGGCAGTATAAACCCTAAGAGACTCATTTAGAATATTTTGCATTCATTTGCAATTTGAAGGAAAGAAAAGGCCATGACTCACAATATTGTAAGCCCAAAGGAAATCGAACAATGCTCACGTCTTCTGAATTTTGTATTTTGTCAATTTTAATATTTTATTATATGGATGTGATGATGCGACGATGTGACATTGCGACGGCCATTTTAATGCATATTTAATGCAATTTTTAAGAGCCAAACGCATTAAATAAAGTTATTTCGCTTTTACCGCAAATATAAACATAGAAAAGTCTCCCAAAATTCGCATGCGACAAGAATTTTAAATCATTTCATGGCCAAATGGCAAAACATTTTCATACAAATTGCAGAATTTCGCCCAACATATTTGCTAAAATGTTGAACAGCGGTTTCCAATTCGCATGCGTATTGTTTCAATACCCTGTAACCGAAAGGATGCTGTACAGCAGGGTATGATCAAATATCTACCACTTCTTAGTAGATTCTACTTCAACTGCAGTATTTGTAACTTAACAAAAGACAATAACAACAATTACGTGAATGTTATGCAGTCATCAGCTTCAAAATGAAAGGAGATTGAGTATAGTTTTAGAAGTCGTAGAAGTTTTAAGACGGATTTTAGCTTATTTAGGGTAACTGCTAGTCGAGTTAACTGCGTTAAGTAGATTTTACTTGTTGGATTTGGAATTAAGTTTCGGTTTTGGTTTTTCGATAATCATGTTCATAAATTTCGAGTCGCCTGCAAATATGCAACGGAAATTGCCAAAGCCACACGACTTCAATTTCAAGTAATATCAACCCCTCCCAGACTCCCCAGACCACAGCCCCCGGCTAAAGATGCTGCTGTGTTTTTTTATAGGCTTCTGGGGAGTGCTTGGGCGTGTGTCGGTTATCCTAAGCAAAAAAAAAGGAAGTAGTAGGAGATGGGTAGAAGGGGAGAGCTTGCTTCTGCTGCTTGTCAATGCATTTCGCCTTTTGATAATATCAAAAACTCATTTGCCTTGGCTACTTGAGGGGGGATTTAGTAGTTAGTTTGATGTTGCTTGCAGCAGATGATTTATTATAGCGATGCCCCCTTGTCCACCCTTTCCACCCTTACCACTCTGATGCGCAACATGCGTCATCAATTTTTCGAGATACTCGCACATTTGCATGAACATTGCTAGGGACCATTAGGCAAAAGTTGCAGCTGCTGCTGTTGCCGTTGCAGCAACATGAAGAACCACAATAGCATTTAATAAAACATGAAATAAACCAAAAAAAACACGAGCTGACCATAAATAATTTGCTCTTTGCTCATTTCCAAAACAATTTAACAATTTGCGCGCCAAATATTAATTAAAAGCCACTCGAGAGTAAATATTCGAGTGCAAGTATCTCATGGATACGTGACCACTAAATAAACGCGTTTAACATAAATTCTAGTTTACATTTCCACCAAGTGCCTAAACAATAAACAATTTTTACATTTCGTTGCTTTATTGTGTAACTCTAGTGCTACGAAAAATAATGAAATGAAAAATGTGTGGTCGCTCGGAAAATTAATTGTGATGCATTAAAAGTGCAATTGTGAAATTAATTTTTAGTTTTCATTGTGCAAACACAACAATAAAACAAGTGTCCAAAAAAGCATTTAATAAATTGCACTTATTTTTGGCAACATATGTGCAAAAAGTGAAGGACATCAAAGGGCAACATACGAGAACATATTTAGAGTGTGGCTGAATTAAGTGATGAGTGTAAACTATTTGACCAAAACTAAATTAAACAGTCATGAAAGGACAAAGTCAATATACCCTAGAAACCCTACTATAATCACAAAACATTTCAAAATAATACATACAATAATTATTAGTCATCATCAAAAGTTTCGTCAATTAGTATAATAAGTAAGAAATTCAAGATAATTTAAGATTAATTACTTATAATCCTAAATAAAATTCGCTCTCATAACAAAAATAAGTAGGAAATTCAAGATAATTTAAGATTAATTATAATCTTAAATAAAATTCCCTCTCATAACAAGCTATTGTTATCAAAAAAAGAGTAAGTATTATCAGTGTTTGCTAAGGTAATTGTTTATCATTAATAAAATGACACACTAAATATTATGAAATGAGTCATTTAAAATAGAACTACAGCTGATACAATACAGGATTTAAAGTGCCAATTAAATTATGACTCACACACATAATCATATTTGATTAAAGATACGTCAACTGATGGGCTAACTGTGCGTATTAGTTATAATGCGTAGATAAGTTTGTGATTAGCAGAGCAGTTCAAAGTTTAAACTTCAAACAGAGATATTTCAAAATTAGGTGTCCCGGGACCAGTTTTAAATTATTGGATATCATGTTAAAAAATGTTACTTAAGATTGGAGAAATTTTCGCAGACTTCTAAGTGAGTTTTTCTACATTAGTAGAACAACAAAATTCCATTAAATGAAAAAATTTTGTTGAAATAAAGTATACGGTTTTGACAAATTGTTTTTAACGAGAAAACTACCAATATTATAAAGTAAGGGTAACCCGACTTATAACTTATAACCGATTTTTATGCGGAATGTCTTTTTGATCATGATCTATAAATTGATACAAATAGCTTGTTTTTGAAAACAGTTTCTTTTCAAAATTTTCGAACATAAACCCTTTGGAATTCTTTTATAAGTATGAAGTTCTATTTCTTTAAGTAAAATATTCAAACTAAAGTTTGTTCTAAGTGCTTAACTTCAATACTTACATATCCGTCCTTTAAATTTTAAAACTTTTCATAAATTCATAAAATTACGTTTTAGTATTTTATATAAAAAACTAATTTATTTGCTTCTTACTTAAACAATAATAATAATAATGACAGTAAAAATACAATATTTGTTGTACAAAATAATACTTGACCCTTGGTTGCAGTTACCTTTCACTCTTTTTGTTTTTTAAACGGCCAACAACTTTTTTGTGCAACCGCCAAACGAACGATTCAGTTTAGTTATGAAGTTAGAATGAAAAATAGAAATGTTTGTTCTTAGATTTCCAAACTGTGCGAGTTTTTGATAGATTGATAATGGTATGTATATAAAAGCTTAGATTTTGACTAGAACTAGATGAACTAGATTATGTTAGATGTTATACTTAAATACTTGTTTTTAATAGGCTAATGCATTTCGTACTGATCGGTAAGCGTTTTACGATTGCAGCCCGTGCTCTAAGCGAAGCATTTGCATCTTTGGCTTGGTGCAATTTTTGAATTTCATATGTTTATTGTATTATTTTTGGTTATTTTCTTGTTTTTATGCATTTGGTTTGTTTCTTAGGCTACATAAATACTTTGTTTTCATACATAATATGAGGCTCCAATGCGGGCTTAATTCTAACTATGCACGTTACGTACCTAAAAATGTGTGTATGTGTATATTTATATATACAAATATATATATATATATATATGTATATTATATGTATATAGATGTATATGTAAATGTATATGTATATGTGAATGCATGTATGTAAATAGAATTTGGTTAATCTCAATAATATCTATATCTATATATATATATATATATGTAAAGCCACTTTTATGCGTCGTTCACCAGCGATTCATATAGAACTGATTGATGCCCATCACATGCTTCTCCTCGTGATACTTTTGCAGGATATGTGTGATAACCGAGGTGGTGTCATTATCGCCGCGCCACACGCGTATCGCATTCTCGTTCTCTAGTATGGCCAGAAAGGCTGAATTTAGAAAAACAATATATGATTACTTAAACGATTCACAAGTTGATGCATGAATTGGCATAAGTAAAATAAATTTAACAAATTCAACAGAAGTAGTACAATAAAGCTAAGTACTTTCTATCCTAAATATAAATGAAACCTACCCAAAAAGGTCTTTGGATTGCTGAGCGTTAGTTGCACTTGTGGCATTTCCAGAATTACTTTCAGTATGGGAGAATCTGGAGCAAGTCCCTCGCGCAGTTCAATTACGCTGGCTGTACGATTCTCGCAGAGCCAATCGCAAGCGGATGCCTTATTGTTGCCCGTTTTCTTTAGGGCCGAAATGACGGCATTTTCTTCAAAGCCCATCTCTGTTAGCGATTCAATGAGTTCTTCATTCGGTGGCGAATCGCGATGGCTGTAAATGCGCACAATCTGCATAAGAGCGGCGGTGTTCTCAACGGATTCCTATTAAATAAGATTTTGAGAGTGTGAAATAGTATTAAAGGTCTCTATAATAGTTACATTATTGGTCACAATGGTTGAGGGTGATATGGAGGAGAGACTTCGCTGCATATTCATCGCTGACGCTTGCTGTGGATCCTCCTCTCTTTGGTTTTGTATAAGCCACTCCAATGTGGTTGAATAGACTCCGTTGTTTAATTTCAGTGCATGTTCGGCCACCTCGCGAGTGAAACCCATGTCTACCAGGCACTGTAATGTGTCTGCCTGATGATTACGCCGATTGACCAAACGCTGCTTAAGCATTGTAATTAATCGTGGTGCATATGGACCAGCGCCAATAATTGCTGCCGAGGCTTGAGCCAAAGAAATTAGCACCTTCCTCACATCATATTGAATCTGTAAAAGAAACTATGATTAGCAACCATGTTGATAAAGGAATGATTATCTTACATTCGACTGCTGGAAGATCTCATTTATGTCGATAATGGGCAGCTGGTTTGTATTGTTCTGGACAAAGCGTGTGGCACTCTCGAGAAGTGCATCATTGGGTCCGGGCACCTCACGGGTGCGCGTCACTGTTTGTGGCAACGTATTACGGCGGGGTGATAGTATAAAAGTCTCATTGTTACGAGCACGCAATTGGGCGAGTGTCTGAGATTCATTGAGTTCATTGCCAAAGTATTCGGCACGGTAGAGACGGTAGCGTGGATTCAAATGTCTTACGTCGGGTGCAAACAGTTGAATGGAATCGGGATCATCACTCAGTTCCAGGATAACTTCGCTTTTCAGATCATTTAGACGTTTGTTCATATCCGTCTTGAAAATGAGCACACGGGAACTTGGACAGATGACACGGACGGTGATGGTTTCGCCAACCTTTGCCAAATCCGGATCCGCCACAGCCGTCGACGATGATGCCGCCACCCTTGTATGGTTTTTACTGTCAAAAATTTAAGTTAAATGAAGCCAGAGAAAGAGATTGCCACAGATACTCACCGAAGAAACAAACTGCGCAGTTTTTGCATAGTTTGTTTTAGATATGTCCAGTTAATGGGGTTTGTGTTTTTTGGGGTTGCGTTAATCCAACGGAGAATTTCGAAACTTACAAGTTGTTCACACAATATATATTGAAATACACTTGACAACTTACGTATTCGCCTGCTCCTTTGTTCTCCTTGCTGCCGCCTCCTGTTGCAACTGCAATTCCAATTGGATGCGACGCCTCCTTGCCGGCGACGGTGTCCGTAATACACAGTTCCCTCCGCCAACCCCGCCACCATCCGTTTGTGTTTCCATTTCCGTGGTATGCACTTGCACCATCGATCCGGAGGCGCCACTGCTCAGGCTGAGGCTGCGGGGACTGTGATCATTGGAATTTGAGGGGGTTTCATTGTCGGTGCCGCGTTGCTTGTTACGCGCCAGCCACTTTGCGCGCTTTTCGTTGAACTTCTCGCGCATCCAGGGTATCATAATGTGGCTGCCATTAGTCCGTCGCCTTCAAATTGTTTTACATTGCGTTTTAGATTTTGCAGTTTTCCAATTCCCATAAATACAAATATACAACGCACAGCTGTTTGTCGATTTTATATCGATTTAAATCGATTCTCTTTGCCTATTGTGAGAATCGATTATATTTTAAGAATCGACTACTTACAGCGTTGCCACACCTGTGGAGCTGTTGTGGACTTTATTGTAGGTACATAAATTGGCTGCGTATTTATTAAATATAACTGTTTAACTATAAATAGAAAAATACAGATTATTAAATGCAGTCTCAAATAACATACATCTGTATAGGCTTTATTGTTTAGTTTTGCAAAATATATTTACTTAAGAGTTCATTGCTTCACAATCGCTTTAAATCAAATTGATATTAAATTCGTATGCTAATAAAAGTAACAATATACTCGTATAAGATGAAATTATTCGTATTGAATTTTTCATTAAATGTTGCATTGTGTCCGCTATTATTTTAGGCAGTATATTTGAAGACTTTAATTATTTTTGAATGGCGCCAATATTCAAGCGAAGAAAGAATCTTAACATCGATATATGTACTCTGCATATCGATACTAAAAATCGCATCCCTCAAGTCATGTGGATTGCAAGCGCTTTTGTGTGAATGGCCTATCGGCAAAGCAACTCTGCATTTTTTGGCTTCTCTTCTATTATCCACACACATTCGTATCGGTCGTTGCGGTTCTTGGAATATTAATTTGTAGAACGCGCAAATCAAACTGTAAAACGGAAACCGAAAATGTCGAATACACACTAAAAACCCAGACGCAATTTCACGAATGCAGCGTGCGCGTCCGTCATAAGTATAAGTAAAATTAAATGAAAAGTGAATTTTGTTTTTCATGGCGTGCGTCAGTCAGCAAAAGAGTCCAAGTCACGTAGCATAAAAAGAAGCAGGGCCAAAAGAAAAAAACAAAGTTACATGTGGGTATAGAAGCGAATATGATATGAAAGAGATGAGCATGAAGAAGACATCGCGCGACAACGAATAAAACACAAAGCGCGACACAGAAATAACAAATACAAAACTGCATGGAAGAAAAAAAGCCGCAACGACACAAATGAATGGGCCAAACCACATACATGCAAACATACATCCATATGCACACACATGCATACAAAACACACGCATACACTTGCGCCAACACCACCACCACCACCACCATTGCAACTATCACTACGACACAACAACAACTACAACAGGAAGATCATCATACGCGCAACGAAATTTCAATTGATTAGAAACCGAAATCTTAAGCTTAGCCGAACTACAAAACAACAACAACAACAAAACGCGCAGGTAAGCGGCAATAAACAGAAATGTTCAGCTTCAAAATCGTATATAAAGAGTTCTTTTCGCTTTACGCAGCACAATTTGTTTGTATACGCAATGCGTGTGGGTGCGTGATTTCGTCTGTGTGCGTGAGTTTTTTTTCTCCTCTTTTCGAATGAGTGTGCGCTTGTGTATGTATGTGTGGGTGTCTATCCGTTTTGTGATTTCGTTTTGATATACGCTTTTACTGTTGCTCTTTGTTTATGTTTGTAACGTGACGACAATTAGCTTGCACTTTTGGTATAACCAAAAACAAAATCATTTCTACGCATTTGTTTATGTGACCAAGAACAAAAACAAAACGTCCCATTGCCGCTATAAGTGTGTGTGTGTGTGTGTGTGTCCAGCTATGCTATAGCAGTCAGTATACTGACAGTGCTGTCGCTTAAAGCCTTTTACGGCTAGTTCTAGCTGTTATTTAATTATTGTCATAATCTAAAAACTAATAAGTTTATAATAGCTTATTTAATAATAAATTAATTAATTAATAAACAATGTTGTTATATAAATATTAGAAAATAATAGAACAATTTAAGGCCTTTTTTATTATAGCTTTTTAGAGAGTTTCTTTTTCATTTATTTATTACTTTTCCAAGTATCAGCACTGTTAGAATTTGTTAGCGCTGACTGCGCTTTGTACTTTCATTTTGTTTGTTTATTTTATGGTCAAATATCTTATCGTCTATTGCATTTTGTCGAGTCTGAGAAACTGCGAAAGAAGCGATAAATTTTTTTACAAGTTAAAACTGTCGGAAGTATTTTGATTTGCACTGATTTTTGTACTTGAAGAAAACACAAAATTAATATTATTTCTCATACATTTAAATTGCAGCATTTTAGTATTGTGCGCGAGCAACATATGTAATTCCATTTATTGCTACCAGAAGTGGCAGCAACAACCACAACAACAGCAGCAGCGACAGCTAAGTAACTGCAACAGCAACAGGCATCTTTAATAGTAAGATACAAATAACCAGCTACTTTTAAGACTAGTTAGGTGAGTAATAACAATATTCACCATCTGCCAACTATACAATTAACACACATTTATATTTATTATAGTAATTATACTTAGAGACAACATGTGGAATTCCGAACCAACACATCGCCAGCAGCAGCAGCAACAACAACAACAATATAATGGCAACACTACCTCGGGCGGACAGCCTGCCAAACAATTGGGAATGACATCGGCTATAAGCCTGGCAGAGCCAAGGGCAGAGGATTTACAGCGTACAGAGGAGCTGAGCAAATCCCTAGAGCCATACAATGTGTTTGAGAGCCAAGATGAGCTTAATCATCGCATGGAAATATTGGCCAAGTTAAATACACTTGTCAAACAATGGGTCAAAGAGATATCCGTTAGCAAGAACATGCCCGAGGCAGCTGCCGAGAAGCTGGGCGGAAAGATCTATACATTTGGGTCGTATCGACTGGGTGTGCATCATAAAGGGGCTGATATTGATGCACTTTGCGTGGCGCCACGCAACATTGAGCGCACCGATTACTTTCAGAGCTTTTTCGAGGTGCTAAAGAAGCAACCAGAGGTCACCGAATGCCGTTCGGTGGAGGAGGCCTTTGTGCCAGTTATCAAAATGAATTTTGATGGCATTGAGATCGATTTACTATTTGCCCGTCTATCACTCAAAGAAATACCCGATGATTTTGATCTGCGCGACGATAATCTGCTCAAGAATCTCGATCCGCGTTCGGTTCGCAGCCTCAACGGTTGTCGTGTCACTGACGAGATTCTTGCCCTGGTGCCCAACATTGAGAACTTTCGTCTAGCACTGCGCACGATTAAATTGTGGGCCAAGAGTAAGTAGATTTTCCATTTCAGTTAAAGATATAAATGTAAAGATTCAGATATAAGCATATATTTCATATGATATTTAACTTCTTACAGAGCATGGCATCTATTCAAATTCCTTGGGCTATTTCGGAGGTGTTACTTGGGCCATGTTGGTTGCCCGCACTTGCCAACTTTATCCAAATGCAGCAGCTGCAACTTTGGTGCACAAGTTCTTTTTGGTATTCTCACGTTGGAAGTGGCCCAATCCGGTTTTGCTTAAGCATCCGGATAATGTTAATCTACGATTTCAGGTATGTTACAATATTCCCTCCGTATTCAGGTGTGATAAAATATTTAAGTTAATTGAAATAAATATAATTTATAAATAAAATTAAACTCCTAACAATCTAGAAACATCGATTGTTCGATTATTTTCAAAAGTAACTGCTTTTAAAATCTTTAGAAATTTGTAGTACACACCTGAATATTCCCTTTTCTATGTTTTTATATTATATATGCTTTCTATTTCATTTATGCAGGTGTGGGATCCACGTGTGAATGCCTCGGATCGGTATCACTTGATGCCAATTATAACGCCCGCATATCCACAACAGAACTCCACATTCAATGTGTCTGAGTCCACAAAGAAGGTCATATTGACCGAGTTTAATCGAGGCATGAGTATCACGGATGAGATCATGCTGGGACGCGTCAGTTGGGATCGCCTCTTTGAGGCGCCCAGTTTCTTTTACAGATATCGTCATTTTATTGTGCTGCTTGTAAACTCACAAACAGCCGACGATCATTTGGAGTGGTGTGGTCTTGTTGAGTCCAAGGTGCGATTGCTCATTGGCAATCTCGAGCGTAATCCTCACATTGCTCTTGCCCATGTCAATCCCAAATGCTTTGAGTTGAAAAAGGGCGTTAGTGCCAACAACTCACAGAACAACAGTGGAAACGAAGATGAGCTGAAGCAGCAACAACAGCAGCAGCCACCACAGTCCTCGGTTACCACAGCGCCGTTCTGTTCACTTTGGTTTATTGGGCTCGAGTTTGAGCGTTCCGAGAACCTCAACATTGACCTCACTGAGAGCATACAGAACTTCACAGAGCATGTCATCATGCATGGAGTAAGTAACTTTGAACTACTATTAAATGAATCTTTAAACTAAATCATCTGATTGTTACAGGTGAACATTAAAATGTTAAAGGAGGGCATGGCTATCGATGCACGTCATGTGAAGCGTAAACAATTGTCCCTCTACTTGGATGCAGATTTCCTCAAACGCGAGCGCAAATCAATGGAGAGTCACAACAACTTTAACAACACATTGTTGGCCAATCGCAAGCGTCTCTCCACGGAGTTGGCGCAATCGCAGGATCCGTTGCCGCCGGGACAACAAGCCACAGCTGGCGGCAATCGTGGACGTGAAAGTGGTGCTAAAGTGCATCGACTAAGTGAATCGGTAAATTTATTGATTGATATGGAAAGAAAAAAGAAATATTGTTTATTAAACTTGTATTTACATTTTGTGCAGCTTACTGAGGACAATTCAAATGCCTCCAGCGATAATGGCGGAACGACGCCAAACACGCCCACAGCAGCGCAAATGAATGCGCCGAGTTTCAAGGCAACGGGAAAAAATGGTGCCGATGGCAATTGCATGGACAGCACCGAGGCCCAGGCAGTGCCACAAAACAATGGCAACAGCAACAACAATGGCAACAACAGCAATGCTGGTAGCAACAATAATAACAACAGCACAACCACAGCTGAGGTGGCATGCTCGTGACAACCGCCAATGCCACAAGCACAGCAGCAACAGTTACAGCCACAACAGCAGACAGCACCGCCGCCACCGTCACCATCTCCACATCATCATCATCATAAGTTTCGCAAGAACAACAATGCGGCAGCAGCGGCTGCCTCTAATAGCATTTTTAACCAGCGTTCAATACTGCATGCGGCTTCGAGTCTAACGGCCGCTCTAAGCATAACCGGACACAAGCGCAAGCAGCCAGTAACTACAACTACAACAACAACAGCAGCAGCAACATTTGCTGCTTCCAACAGCAACATAAATAGAAATGGCAACAGTAGCAGCGTTGGCGGTGGCGGCAACAACACAACCTTATGCTATTATATTGATGACGATGATGACAACAACCAACAACAGCAACCACCTACACAAAAACCACAAACACAGCAACAGCAGCAACAACAACCGCATGCTGCTGCCAGAGCCAATATGCCAACAGCAACAACATCGGCAACAACAACAGCCGCAGCAGCGGCAACGACAATTTCTTGTAAGTCATTTAAATGTCCTTCATTTATACTCTCTTTTTCATTTGTGACGAGACTGTTCTATGTTTAAACTATCAACAATTTCTACGCTTATTTACATTTAAATGTATATATAATATATAAGAACAACATTTCCGAGTACAACTTTTACAATAAAAATGATTTTATAAAAGTACAACAACAAAAAAACATACAATTCAATATTTTGGAATTTTTATTTATCGAAATTTTAGTAATTCTCTTTGTATTTTTAGATATAATTGATTCATTTAAAGATTTATTATAAGTGTAAAAAACAAATGACAAATGAAATGTAAAGATAAACATTTTAGATTACTCTAAAATTTTATGGAATACTAGAATATAAAATAAATATCAATAATAACTATCCCCAGACTTAATTTTAATCTGCTAGACGCACCTTTTCAATGTCTAGTTAAAAATATAAACTTAAAGTTTTGTTTTTGATTTTCAGAAGAATTTCCATGCATTTTTCATTAAAATATCGTTTAGTTGATCTTTATATAAAAACTCTTTATAAAAATCTATTCAAATCAGAAATAATATGGATGTTAATGAACCTACATATACAAATTTATATAAACATCTCTTTCTGTTTATTTTCAGTGTAAAAAGCTATTACATATACCATTAAGGCTAAGTTTTCATAGTTAACCTACCCAATGATTTCCTTTTGGCATGGATGCCTCCTACAGAATGGAAGCCCCAATATTTTATACAAAACGGTAAGTAATAGTAATTACAATATAAAGTATTTGAAATTGTAATTATTTCTAATAAAATGTATTCATTGCAGGTTTCCATTTAAAGCCTGCAAAGTTTTGTTTTACTTTTAATCCTTCAACGAAAGTCCGTTGAAATATACAATACATACCATAGAATGCGGACAACAACAAGAAAAACAACAACATCCAACAACAATATGATGAAAAGCGAGCATTTCGCTTAAATTTGTCTTAATGTTTTCTCCCCAATAATATTGTTGTTCATCTTTTTACTTCCCACAGCTGGTATGAGGAGAATGCGTAAAAGAAATGGAGTAAGAAAGAAAGAGGAGTGAGAGAAAATGAGAGTAATGGTGAGAGTGCTGATGGCAGAACAACAAAATGAAAACAAACAAATTACAAATGCAACTGCAACATGAAAAAAGATCTACTTATGAATTTTAGAATCTATTTCTATCTTTTTTAATTTCATCTTGTTTTCTATATTTGTTTTCTTCTTCTTCTAGTTGTACGCTGAAAATTTGAAACAATTATGTTCGTTTTTCTAAGAAAAGATAACTGAAAAAAGGTAATAACAAAAAAATATATAATTGAAATGAAGATATTGATTTAATTTTACCAAATAAACAACAAAATAAAAAAAAATGGCGAAAGCAAAAAAAAATACTGTGTTTTTATTTCCAATGGTTTTTGGGGCTGTGGTTTTTTTAAACTGGACTTTATAGGAATCTGAAGATGCGTTTTGCTATTGGGACAAAAAATAAACAATTATGTTCAATAATACATATTTTTGAAAATTATTTTATTCGGAGAGTCGACTTCTGTTCTCTTAACTCGAAACAACATGCTAAACCCATGTTTGGCGATACTTTTCAATGGATATTGGCTTTATCGGAATCAAAAAATGTTTTTTAAAGTTATATACAAATAAAAAATGCTGAATAATAGAAAATAAACGTTGTTTCATTAATTGAGATTAGAATCCACAGCGACCTATCCAAGATTGCAGAATTGCCATTTGTCATCTATCGTCTATTAGGGATCTTTGATAAAGGAATATAAATAGTTCTGAAGTTTGAGCTTAAAGAATAATTAACTTCAGTGAAATTTCTATTAAATACGATTTTGGTGCTGTTATTGAACTCCAATAAAATGTTTTATAGAGCGTATTCAAAAGGTTGAATAATTAGATAATGAATATTAAAACAAAACAGTAATTCAATTTTAAATAAATTTTCATATATATATTTTCTTTACATAAATGATATAATATCTTGCTAAAAGTGCGGCTATGACATAAAGTAAGGAGCGTGATCTTATACTCATTAAAATCAATCATCGAAATGGGAATGAAATTGAAATATTTGGATACTACGTAGTTTTTATACCCTTGCAGAGGGTATTATAATTTTGTCACGAAATGTGTAACGCATTGAAGGAGGCCATACAGACCCCTAAAGTATATATATTATGAGCTGAGTCGATATAGCCCTGTCCGTCTGTCACTCTGTCTTTCTGATTCTATGCAAACTAGTCTCTCAGTTTATAAGCTATCTTGAAACTTGGTACAGGTTCGTCTTTTTGCTGCACGCAGTACATATGATGCGATGCGATGTGATGCGATGTGATGTGATGCGATGTGATGCGATAAGACCCCCTAAAATATATATAATATTATGAGCTGATTCGATATAGCCCTGTCCTCTGTCCCTCTATTTCTATGCAAACATCGCTATATTTATGATTGAAAGTATATTACAGGAGATATTGAGAAGTGTATCTGCATTGCAGTTTCAATGCATTAAACTCAATAGATAAGTTTTCTATATCTGAACTTAACTTATTTGAATCCATACCTGTTAAATTTCGACAAGAATTACTAATCAATTTAATTACTTTTGGAAATAGTCGTAGTGATAATATAGTTCGCTGGTGAAATATTTATGATTATTTCATGATTACGATTACAAAAATCAGAAATAATTTAAATTACCGCAAATATTCAAAAAAAATTCAGAAATAATCAAATTGAATCCAAAAATTTTTGTAATAAATATATGATTTCCAAATTCGTTATCAATTGTCTCTTATAACTTTATCAATTTTTGAGAAAAATTATATAGAATTACAATAAAACCATAAACCATAACAAAAATAATTCCAAATAAATAATTAACCAAATCTATTGATTTTTGTGAAAAACAACTACAAGTCATAATAAAAAAATTCAATTCTAAGTTCTATAGTAGGAAATCATTGAATTAACCCAAGAACTGGTTGAGATGTTAAAACGTTCAACACTACCAGGAATTTAATATGCGACTACACTACTGCTCCTTATATAAAGAATTTGGGAAAAGCGAACCAGCTGGATTTATATAAATTTAAAGTAGGAAACTATTTGGCTTTTATGGGACAGCTCAGCTTGAGAAATTGTTTAGAAAATACATGACCATTAAAATTAACAGTTGGCCTTATTAATGGCCAACAGGTGGCCACAACAAAGTCTATGGAGAGTACAGTAGGCAACAAGGACTTCAAGGATGCGTCAGTAGCTTATCCGTGATCATATACCGCATAGTTGCGTGTAAGTACAGTCAGCACCTAAATAATCTTGCAAACCAGACCTGAATGATGTTAAACAAGGACAATTGAGGATTTACTACTGCGGACTACTGCGCTTCGGACTAACTGGCCAATTAACCAATCGATCCTTTGGCGATCCTTTTTGGGAAACCTATCCTTAATTGCACTTCTGCGAATTTACCTATGCGCGACACAGCTGCGCGTTTTTACTCGAAATATATGCGTACGGCAGTTAATCCGTTTATGGCCACGGATTAAGTTGCAAAATTTTCACGAATTTCGGAATTCACGCGAATTCCGTGGAAAGCGTCGAAGTGTGCAGGTAAAATACGCTGATCCACCCGAACTGTAATCCCAGGTAGGGTAGATAATTGGGTATATAAGATCGGCCTACTGACAGCTAGAGCATCAGTGAACAGTTGAGTGTCAGTGTGTAAGGATCTCTCAATCTTAAGAATATAATTAAATCGAAATATTTCTATATTATATGGTAAACTTTGTTCAGTTTTGCCAACTTGTGTGCATCACTGGGTGAAGTTTGTCGTATAATCCCAAGGCAACAGCGTGATAATAAAGAAAGTTAATAGGATTCATAGCTCTGCTTTTGGGATGCATTTTGTGCAGTTATGAACAATATTGTAATCACATCACTGGGCAAAGTGTGTCTCAAAATTCTGGCTAAATGGAGCTACAATTGTAGATTGTAAGTGTGAAGTGAAGTTTGTGCAACAGCTCAAGTATTTTAAAATTAAATGGCGATTGTCGGTATGGTCGCTTTTTAAGCAGCATCGGCAAAGTGACTAGACCGAACACTCGTGCTATAATTTTAAAAAGTTCAACATATCTAAGAGAGTACTGTACTGATCTATATCTAATTTTATATATAGAGGTTGCAATTAGTTTCTTTGGTCGTCCAGCCTTAGGTGACTTCTCCGCTCATAAAGCTAGACAACCATTGAAGTTCGTTGTGGCATGCGCAGCGCTACAAAATTACTGATCTATTCAAAATTCTTCAAGTTGTATATACTCTAATGGGTCATGCGCTAAAAGGAACGATCGTTGTGATATGCGTTTAACTAACTGTTACATATCACAGTGATTTTCCTTTATAGCGCGTGAAAAGTCCTAATTTTCATCAATATACATTCATGGTTCATCGAAAGTTTTCTGTTTATCGCCTTTAAAGTAGAGAGAATAGACGCTGTGTTGTATGTTCCACGTATTGTCATATCACAGTGGCTGTTCTTTTTGTACCTAAAGTGCAGTACAACAAATATAATTTAATAATAATAGAATTATTCTCATATTGTGCTTAACCGCAGGGAACGGTTGCTGCTGATATACTTACTATATAACCTCATCTATATCACAGTGGCTGTTCTTTTTGGTTGCTCGACAATTTTCCACAAATTTTCCCTTGGGGGAGTTACTTCTGTGCATTTTGTGTTATTTATAGTTTGCAAATTGTCTGAAAGGAAGGGAACTCTCGCTGTTGATGTAGTCCATTTTTAAACAATTTATATCACAGTGGCTGTTCTTTTTTGTTTGGCGGTTTTTCAACCTTAAAATTTACTTAATAACTGAAAAATATATTGTTATTCAAAAAAATTATTCAAATAAGGAATTACTTATTGATTTTTGTGTAACATCAATAGTTTAAAATAATTATTTTAATAATTTTTATTAAAATTATATATCTTTTAATTGTTGTATAATTAATATAAAAATAATTACAAGCAAATATAAATATATTGGAAATCAATGTTAAAAAGCCCACATAAGTATGCTATATTATTTTATATTCTATTAACGAAGCTGTGTAATTGGAATTACGGCTGCAGAAAAGAGCCGCAAAAACGTGGCACAACGTGCTTCGCCTGGCAAAATGGTAACAGAATGTGGCAAATGTGTGGCAAGTATGTAGGACGGGAGGCGTGAGGGCGTGGCCATGCGAATTGACATTCATTGACAGCCTCCACCTACCTGAATAACAAGCACACAAACTAAGTATTACGACTAAAATGACTGCCAATAGCAACATAGCTATTGTTGCTGCCACAATGCATGCCACATGGCTGCATGTTGCTGCCACAAACTGGCAAACGGAATGGGAAGAGGAAACTTAACGCCGGAAGTGCGAATAAAATGTTTTTCCAGTTACAAAAAAAAATTACTCAACTGTACGCATCCTTGAAAGCGCA
Source organism: Drosophila testacea (assembly GCA_035043265.1). Classification (NCBI taxonomy): domain Eukaryota; kingdom Metazoa; phylum Arthropoda; class Insecta; order Diptera; family Drosophilidae; genus Drosophila; species Drosophila testacea. The sequence continues at coordinate 2,488,184 of JAWNND010000314.1, read as the reverse complement.
TTAAACATATTTATTTTCTTAAGTTAAAAATAATACATATTTCGACAACTTCTTAACTTCATTTTAATGGACTAACTTTAAAAACTTTATCCTTCGGAGGTCTGACTACTTATTCAACTTTGCTAGCAAAGCGATACAAATAATTTTCGACCCGAATCTTTTCCCGTAGCTCCTTCCGGGAAGTCAGCTCGACGGCGGCATTGGTACCGTTATGATCGTGAAAGAATCCACAATAGCGTGCTGGTACAAAAAGTTTGATCTCTCGACGTTTTCGAAAGCGTTCCGTTACACTAAGATTACAATTCTTGATGGCAGACATCTCCGCACGCATACACTTCCGGCACATGTCCTTGTCGCTGGCAAAACTGTGAAAATAATCGCCGACAGGACGCTGGTGACAGATCAGACATTGGGCCACATTTTTGGAGCCACAGAAGATGGCAACAGCTGGCCAAATGATGCGACATGTGCCAAAGGCGGTTTCCATTTTCCAATTTGGAAATTTGTTGTGAATCGAATATGTAGATGGACTACAAAGTGAAAAATTCCTTTTAATTAAAGGAATTATCCGAATTTTTCAAGACCTACCCTGGAGTCACCCACTTTGGCTCTGGTACCACTTGCCTATCGAAGGTATAGCCAGCACGAAGTATCCATGGTGGGGCCTCATATGCGCCCATGGGTGGAATGATCTGCTCACGGACAACGGGCAGACGAGGCATTTTATTGGCTAGCGCTGAAAAGCCAGCATTAGAGGGATACTGTAAGGGATTGAAAGTGTGAAAGGATTTAAAAAAAGGGTTTTTAAAAAACAGATGTTAATTATGTTGATTTGTTGATTATTTTGTTGATTATTGACTATGGTTACCCTAACATAAGTTGAGATTTGAAGAGAATGGAAATAGTACTTGCATTATTTACTAATATATAGTATCGAGTTTATATAAATTATTATATTAATTTACACATACGAACTCTTCTTAATATTATCTAGTTTTTGCAGTAGGTTTTTACAACTGCAAGCAGCTGACGAACATTAATTATATAAGTAATTAAATTCTCAGCGTTTACTTTGAAGATACTTTAGTAATTTGCTAGAGTTCGTTTCTAGTATATGGTCATCTATGGACCTACCTTAAATCCAATCGGCTTTGCACAATTGTAATCAAGTGGACTGGGATGTGGACGATCCTCCGGCAATTGGGATCTCATGAAGCTATCCATAAAGGGTCCACCTGTGGGCATCACTTCACGGTGCATGGTGGTGCCAAAAGCGACCTTGGGCAACACTGGCGGATTAACCACATATTCGAAGCCTGCAACGAAGCAATTTACTTGGAATTAATTCAACTATTAATAATTTATATGGTTGATAGTTCGAGAGTGACCTTGTGCCCTGCAGCGTGCCAAGATCATTCTCGTTTCGGAGCGTTGACGACGCAGTTGCTCCCGCTCCTGAGCGTTAAGCTGGCGTGCACGCATCTTAGGCCACAGTCACCGATAGACTGAACTTCAATCTGGCCTAAAGGCTGTCGATTTAATACTGCCAATGTGGAAACTTTGACTTGGGTTGTGGCTGTGGCTGTGGCACTGGGCACGCATGGCACGCACCTGCCCCATTACCATTTCCATTTACACCTGCTATCAATAATAATCATCACATTGAGCGTTGTCGGCTTCAAAATCAATATGACAAACTGTCTGCTGTCTACTGTCTGTATTTGCCCCACGGAATTATCTAAACGCCATTTTATTACTACTGACTGCAAAGTCTAGACAGAGTTTTTCCCCCACAGAACTTTGACCTAGTTCAGCTGCTTTCTGGTTTTAATAACTCTCTTATTGTGCAGAATATGTGGGTCATATAGTTTGGAAATTGATTTACTACGCTTTGATTGACCTTTCCATCAACTGTTGACAATCATAGAAGAATATAGGAATTGGCAAGCATTGAAAAATGTAAAGACTAAATTACTTTTCAGGCGGAAATAGTTTTTGAATCTTGATAATAGTGAAAATGTCGGTATATAGAAGTAAACCAAGACTCTTTGGCTATATTGGTTGTGATGATTCCAGTACTAGGAAAAAAAGGAGAGATGGCAAAAGAATATGAGCTAGACATAATATCATTCAAATAAATTGAAAGATGATGTTGGCCAAGTTAGAATAATAAATCGATCAGGCCTTCGATCCATAGAATCTGATTAACTTTTAAGATCTGGAGATGTAGAAGCAAATAACTCACCCTCCATAATAGCTGCTCAAAATAATAATAATTGTTGACTAATTTCAGAATCTCTTAATTATTTACTTAAAATTTACACAAATAATACTTATCAAAGACCAACAATCGAATATAACGCGACGTCTTGACTTTGGACAGGTGAATAAAAATACAAAATCAACAATTGGAAGAATTGTTTAAAATGACAAGTCAGTCGTAGACATATAAATATATAGTAAAATGTTTATAATGTCAAACAAGAAGTACTCACAAATTGTTGTGAAATAGTTAAGGAAACAACATTGTGAATGTGGCATGCAACAGGCCCAGTGGCAACATGAAAGTCAGAAGCCACAATGATATTGCGTTGCGTTTAAATTCAAATGTCGAGTCGGATATACGAGCCTAAGATACACACGCAAACTTTTAAATGGGCTTTTGAGCAATTTTCCAAGTGGGTTGTTCGCTGGTTGGGTTGAGGGTGCAGGGTGTAGGAAAGTGTGGCTGAGGCATGCAACAACCGCAAAGTGCACACCTACAAAATGGCAGAATGGTGGCATGACATTAATGCCAGTTAACCCCAAACGTTGTCCTCGTCGTCGTCAGCTGCAGCAATGGCTTTGGCTTTTTTGGCAGAACTCCACTCTTGAATCTTGCACCACTCCTCCCTCCACCTACCTCTGTAGCTGCGTGGCACTAACGCACATGAATGCTAATGGCGCAGCAGAGACAGAGACAGACAGAGACAGACAGAGGCAAAGGCAGAGGCAGTTGCAGAAACCCAGGCTGATGTTGAGGCAGACGCAATGACAGGCAGCACGCAGAAATGCACAACCGCAGCGCAACCACAGATGCCATCCAATGTCCCAAAGTTGTTGCCAAACCACCCACAAAAAGCCACCCACATTGCACAGTAACCTTACATTGACTTTACAGGATGCATGAAATTAACTTTAAATACATTTTTGCTCTTAAAACTATCCAAAAGTAAAAGAAAACACAAGAAAATGTTATCAGACTTTTACATGCTTCTTGTTTGTAAAAATTACTTAAATAATTATTCCATAATATCCAAATTCATTTTTAAATATGGCCTGAGATACCAAGTTTGCTATCCTCTTCTTTTTGAATGCTAAAATATAGATAAATTATTTTCAAAACAATAAGTATATATGTAACTCCAAATATACAACATATATCTTTTTAATGACCTCTTAAACATTTCTAAGTAACATTTAAATTGAATTGAAATTGCTTAATTGCTTTTACACCTGTCTACATATTTATTTTTAATAAATAAATTTTTAACTTGATTGAAAATCTAGTATACAAAAAAAACTTTTTCAAATTGATTTATTCTATATAATTATATTTTAATTAGGTGGTCTCAATTTGTGTCACTGTGCAGTGCAACAGCGTGTGGCAAGCTGCTTAATTTGTGCAAATAAAATGATTGTGCAACATATGTAGCTGGGTCGCTTGTGGGTCTATTATTCTGAGAACAGCCACAGTAAGTCCTTGCATATGGGCGCACTTAGTGCTCAAGCAGCCTCCTTCCTTTCCTATCTTCCAGTCCCCTCACCCCTCTTACAATCTTCTCGCCCAAGTGCTGTTCACCGCATACTTGCAATGCAATTAAATTGTAATTTCACATTATTTAAGTGTTTTGCTCTGCAACATTTTGGTTAGCACAATATGCTATCGGGTTTTCGGGTGTTCGGTTTCCTTGGGGGCATCTTTTAGGGTATGTCAACAATTAGTTAAATGCTAATGAAGCCGTTACACATTTCTCATAATCATTTGAATATTATTCAGCTAGCAAGTTAATTTAAGTAACTACAATTTTATAAAGTTGAAAATGATTTGAAAAATATTAACAAAAGAAGATTCTGATATTTATTTTCTGTATTTATTTAATTGCGTTCCAGATTTGAAGAGTTCAATTCAAAACAACTTATAGTTTTTGCTCTTCTTAATTTTCTTATGTTGAGACTTTAAAGTATATTCAGTTAATTGGATCAGAAACCAAAGTGGTATAGTTTACATATACATATATATGTTTACAGTATAAATCTTTTGTATAGTTAAGGGTATATGAACAGTCTTCTATTTGAGTTCATGAAATAAACTACTGCCACTTGTTGTAAATTGTTTTTTGGTCATCCCATAAAAATGCGACGCATTCAAATCAGTTTTAGGGATCGTCGAAAGCTTCATGCGACCAAGTGGCATGTCCTACACAAGCAATTACAAGAACAATGGGTTGTTTTGTTGGCAAATAAAAATGCAACTTCAGTTTGTGGCTTTTCAATTTGCGCCAGGACAACATGGAACGCCCCATTCGAAGGACATGCCCGAAAAAGTGGCCATAAACGTGCAATTCACATGCAAAGCACAAAAACTTTGAGACTTCTCCAATGTGAATGGACGGAAGTGGCACAGCATCCTGACTACACTGCCAGCAAGGACACAAAAATATTTCTCTTTTGGCCAGAAAACTGCTGCAGGCTGCTTTGGGGCTCTGTCTTGTGGCTAACGTTGAATTTGGTTCACAATAAAAACAAAACAATGACAGCTCACAAAACAGTTTAAGTCTATTTTGGGCCGGATGTGCCGCTTATTACGCAGGATGTGGTTAACCGGAAATGAAACGAAACAAGCCAAGTGCGACGCCATTTCAATTCCTATATGTGTGTCTTTTTGTCGTGTGTGTGTGTGTGTATGTGTAGATGAATGAGCTTAAGTGTGTGTACGAGCAAATAAAAGTGTATGAAAAACTAATTAAAAATGCGCTTTAAGCTTTCCGACTTTTGCATTCGATATTGGAATGTACTTTGCCAGCAGACACTGCACAAGAAGACACCGGTTCTTAAGGAATTCTAGAATACTGTGAAATCAAAACGTACTTGACATTTGCTGAGCAGTGTAATCAGTGTAATGTCATGCCCTGCTTTAAGCACAAACAAATAGCAACGACTTTGAAATCAAATTACAAGATGTACCGCCATTCACTGCCCCCTTTGACTGACCCCAATTTCAATGCGTCTGCAATTTGTGCGGCATTGCAGGCAGCTAATCATGCTAATAAACACGGCCACTGCAATTGGCCAACTCGCAATTGGCCAACTCGTAAATGGGAAACAGGCACAAAAACCCATTGCATACTTACAGGCGAGGCGAATATTGAGTTTATCGTGCTGTTTTGTGTTTTGCCAACGAACGGATGAACGAACGTTGCAAACTACAACTAAGTTTGCTGCATTTGCCGCAAATCATGCAAAATTTCATTGATTATGCACTTGGCAGTCAATTGTGGCCATTGCCATTACCATTTGAATGCCAATTAAAGTGGGCCATTAAAAAAAAGTGTGGCGATCATTGAACGATTCACTGGCATCACAAATGGTTGGCCAAAATAAAATGTTTATTGCTCACTTTTATCGCCACAAAAAAAGCACTACGTTCACGCTCGTTAGTTGTCACCTATAAATGCAGTTTAGCAAAATTCGAAACATTAATATTCCTCCTAAAAATTCTAAGCGTGTATAAAATTATTTATAGTCAACTTTCCAGAGCCTATAAAATTATTTTTCTGGTTGGCTTTAATATCGAAAAATTAAATGCTATTTAATTTGATTTAATTTTTTATATAGTCGAAATATAAGTAGTCTATAAATAAAGAAATTAAAGTAGAAAACTTCAGAAAGAGTTACAGACATTTTCAGTACCAAAAATTGTAAAAAAACTTTTACTTAGTCAACGTTTTATATGAGAAGTCTTTTAATAAAGAAATAAAAATGGGTTACTTCAGAGCAGGGCTATTGAAATTTCCTGTATCAACTTCTACAAAAAGATCTTCAAATTACAAAGCATACATGTATTTACTTTATCTTTTATTTAAATGAACTGTGAAAGCTTTTGTATGAACTGTTAGAAAAGGTTTTAACAAAAATGACAAATTTTAATTCAGATTTTGAACATACAACTCCGTGATGTAAAATAATCGATGTTTTGTATGTACAAAATAAATTCATTCTATACGAAACATCGATTTTTTTACATTACTAATAAAACTACATTTATTAAATTTAAATAATAATTGCTTTTAATTGCATGAATTTTTCTATTTTCCTGAACGTCATTTATCTAAAATAGTCTTTATGTATCTGCCTGCCCTTGCTTTAATTTTCCCTACATTTTTAGTCACACAATTTTTAAAGCATTTTCTAAGAAAATACAATGGCCTTTAACGGTCCCTTAAATAATTCATGCAAAAGAATGCCTGCAAATATAACAAAAATTGCGCTCAGTTGAAAAGCTTAGCTCACAAATCCCCACACATTATACTATGATTTACAATTGTCTTTGCTGCAGCTTCGTTGAGCGCTGTCACAAAGTTTTCTGATATTTCACAACACTGCAAATTGTATGAGCAGGTAAATTCTCATATGAATAGAGTGACATTTCTATGGATTGTCAGCACAGCAGCAGAGCAGGCCAAGAAGGTTGAAAGGATATCAAGTATGCCAAACGTTGCCGTCTCATCATTTCAGTTGTCACATTAAAAATGCATAAATGTTGCTTAAATGCAATCCAAGAAATGCAACTGGCAAAAATAGACTTTGTCTCCCTCTCCCTCTCCCTCTCCCAATTCCCTCTATTTCTACGAAAACACACACACACACACAAGCCAAGCGAACTCCAATCAATGTGGGCGTATGAGGCACAGGACTTACAATTTGTATCCTGAATATGTCTGACGCTTCACTTTTTGGGGGCGAGGCAAAACTGCCTCCAATCCAACCAGAGATACGTTAGAAATGCCCATGGGCGGACCATGTCTTTACCTTGTCTGTGGCTGCCCTATGAAACAGCTGATAGGACATGGACTAAACCCAAGTTCTGTACTCGGTCCACTGCCTGTTTCTATTTCTCTGCCTTCACCTTTGCTGATTGTCGTGCCGTTGATCTGTGTTTTCACTTAGATATTGGCCCGGGGCACAGAGTAGGGTAGACTCTGTACGTGCGGTCGCATCGATACAGGAAGTTTGTTTGCGGCCATGTTGCCAGATAAGAACGTATGCTATGTGGATTGCCTCATCCTTGTAGACCTGTAGGACTGTAGGCAACAACAACAATATTGAACCGGCAGGCAAAGCACTTCAATTGCTTTAAATTGAATTTTCTATTTACCTTAACTTTGATATGCACTCGTTTGAGAGCACGAATCGAATGCAATCGTCAATTCTTTCTCTTTCAACTGGAATGCACGACTGAGTCTCTAGGTCCTTAACGAACAGTTGCATTTGCTGTACATAAATATGATGTAATAATTTATGAGATGTTTCCATAAGAACAATAATAATTTCCATTTTAAATGGCATATTTTTCTCATGTTTAAAAAGTTTCTGAGACGCGATACGAATGCAAATTAAAAAGGAATTGTAAATGAAATACTTTAGGCAAAACTGAGATTTAAAATTTATATTTAATGCGGAAAAAAGTAAAGGATTTTATCTATATATTAGTAAATGTGAATACAGTAAATATTGTTTATTTAGTACATTTAAAAATTGACTTTTCCAAATTAATGTTGATCTTTTATTATCTAGTAGATATTATAAATATTTTCTCAAAACCAATGATGATATTTGGGATTTCTAAGAAAGCTCATCTGCCTATTGTTTACATTTTCTTGTCATGTTGCGAAATCGCTTCCATAGAATTTCAAGGAGCAGGCAAACAAAATCAAATACTACAGAAAGTGCATACACTTTTATAAGTACCTCACAATCACTCATAGTCAGGCTTGTAAATGGATATTTGTTGTCTCGTAGTGTCGTAATGACACCTAAATGAAGCATGTACATTCGTGTACGTATTAACCACTTATATTGGAGTCCATTGCATAATGTGTTCAAGTAGAATTGAAATAGACTTTCACTAAAGGGCGAATTAAACTGCACAGGCAGACCTATAAAATAGTAGGGTGTACAGAATTGTGAATCAAGTAAAACCCGAAATATGGGACGATTCAATAGTTGCTGTCTTAGTTCAAGAAGAGTCTGATCTGACGAAGTGGCTATGTAGGCATAACTGGTATTGAGTTTATCCTTATGCTCCAACAATGTCCTCATTTTGACGATAAGTAAACGATCCTTAAATTCTGCTGGCAACAAACCCGAGTCAAAATACACGCTCTTCTGTAACTGGGTGACCATAATTCGCAAAGGTGATTTTAGGAAAAGTTCAATTGTATTGATTTGTGGTCCTGTCTGCTGAACACTAAAGGATGCCGATAGATCAGCATTTCTCATAGTTCTCATTAACAAGATAGCCATCAACATTGATAGATGAATAATTTTGTATGGGCTGGGAAGTCGTCGAAAGGTGCTGCTATCCAATGCCTGCAAATAATATATAACTAGTCCCAAGTATAATCCCTTCTGGCATTGACCAGAACATATTTGCCAGACCAAGGGCATAATAATGGCAACGATTGCGAAAAAAATATAGCCTGTATGATGGTGTTTAAAATAATAAATAAAGGTTGAATCCCGAGTCCAGGGCACCATCAAACAAGATTTGCTCAATGTTAACGAAAAAACGCCAGCTGTCAAATTAGCATTTTTGTCCATAGTTGCATATGGATGAACTCCGAAGTCGACTTCGCCCCTTGATGCTGCAAGCAAAGCATCATAATAATAATTGTCTCTATTTATATGAGGCAAGAATTCTGGCTTCGGACGTCCATTAATTTGACGAATATACTCCGTAATTAGCGATCCTGTCATGCCTCTCAGCTCTCCATTGGGAAACTATGCAAAAATATAAAAAAAAAGAATTAAATAAGTCCAATACTCATACTTATCATAATTATTTACCATATATGTACAAGGTGGATCTAGAAAGAATGGTAGCCGAAATTCGTATCCTTTAACATTTGTAGGTTTAAAATATGGCCATTTGTAATTAACCCCAAAGCTGGTCACATTGAGCGCTGCAACCTTAGGAAAGGGCGTATAACTCAATAGTTCATTATGCACTTGATCAACTCCTTGAATTTGCTGAAAAGTTAAAGCCACGTTAACGAAATTATGATTCCAGCACCAGGAAAAGAATTCCTTTAATTGCCGTTGGGTTGGAGATCTATTGCTCAGTCCCTTCACAATAAACAGTAAATAGACATTATGATGTCCTTCGAGGGTTTGATGTAAAACTTCAAGCATTGGCAGCACTTTTGGCGAATAGTGCTCAATGGTAGCAAAGACCAAGGTTTTATGTGTTATTATTGTATAAAACTTGGCATTCAAAGACAATCCCCAGATTATAATAGGCACATTCAGTTTCTGGACAAGTTGGCGCTCTAGGGAAGCAGCATCAAGCTCTTGCCCAGGAGGCATTTCCGTTTCCCGATTGGTGGCAAACGTCATGATGGTTTCAAATCTATGCCGCTCTACTAAAAGTCCCGCAAACTTCACCACAAATTCGGTGTCATAATAATCCGAATTGCTGACAAACATCGGAGTTAAACCACCGACAGGCAGAACAAGCCAAATAATCAGGAATTGACCGAGCATTACGTTTATAGTACTCAACTAAGAACTCTCTCTACTGGTAACTCCTATTTATAGTAAGATATTGTAATTAAGAAAGTCATTCTAGTTAAAGACTTTTGTGAGATCCTCAGATACAGCTCATTAAAAATGTTTGATTTTAATCAAAGAACTGGAACCGAGCTCATTAAAACCAATTTCCGTTTACTTCACTTGCTTAAAACATTCTTTGAGCTAGTCACAAGAAAATTGCGTTTAAACTTTGCTCCAAGCTGTCAATTTGTAGATTGAAATAACATTTCAAAAAGAAAGAAAATGTGCATTTAAATTGTTTGAATAAATAGAGAAAAGTGCAGGGAATTGAAAGAAAAAATAATAGAAAATTCGTTTTAAATAAAAAGAGAAGTTTAAGAGAAGAAAATAAATACTAGATTCCATTAAATGAATGTTAAAGCAGAAATTCACAAAAAGAATTCACACACTTCTTTTCATTTGAGAGCATATCTAATGAGAGAATTTATGTTAATTATTTTTGAAGCTGATATCAATATCCATTGTCAAATTCAATATAGATTCGCTTAGCGAAAATTGTCACTATTATATCTCGTAGGTACACAGTCAAAGTTTATTCTTGCTCGATATAACTCAACCGCAATTGTTTGGTTATGTTAGCTGTAATATGATTGATGCCCCGAAAAAAAAAGAACGAAATTTTTGATGGATGTTTGTTTGGGTTCATATGAACTACACAATGTCATAATGCATACGCTGGCAGATCATTTAAAAGTTTTGCCTTTCGCATAGTAATATTAATAAGAAGTGACAGTTTGAATGGAATTTAAAAAAATATTACATAAAGTTTGGGCAACTTTAAAATTGCTTCATCGAAAAGTTGAACGTTGCTCCAATGTTTTGTCAAGATAAAAGACTAGAAAGGAGGCGAAAAGCAACATAAATTGTGTTTATTTTGAAAGCTGAGAAACTGTAGCATACTTCTGTGAGCAGTTTAAAGGTGACAGCAACACCTTGCCACTTCTTTTTTTTTCCTCATCTCTTCCTACTTCTTAAACAGGCCACGCACATTTCATTAAAGCACAATGAAGACATTTGAACGGAATGTGTGTGCTTTGACTGGAGTGTGGAGTGTGGAGAAGTGGAGTGTTGTGAAGTGTGGGGAATTCGTTTTCGAGGGTCTTGAAAAATATTTGCAACACTGAAACATTTCCCCACTGACGTGACACTTGGAGCCAGGGGCTCTGCACTAGAATGTAGCTTGGCATGCGCCGCCATAAAAAACAATAAATAATATTTATGTGCTCTTTGATAAGGCGGCACTTTTCGTAATACAAACATATGAGCATGAACTTGGAGTATGAGTATTTTTATATTACCCTAGAGTGCAAAAAGGGGTAGCTTAGTTGTATAATAAACTACAGGAAAGAAATCTTAAAAAATAAAAAGGTGAATTCACAAATATTGCAAGAGGTCTGTAACAATCGTGAACCAAATAAAAAGGTTGTCAACACCCAAACATTAAAAGTGAATATTTAAATATTTCATATATATATATTGGAGAATAGACTTTAAAGATTGTTGTAGGGTATCTGCTAGTCGAGTGCATGCATTTCAGATATTTTTCCTATTTATGTAACACATTTAATCGCTGGCATTTGTGGCATTTGGTAACATTTTGAAAAACTCTCGCTTTTGGGTGTGAGTGTATTTGCCTTTGACATGCGGTGCATAGTTGGCTTTAAGTGTGGCGCATAATTAATGCAATACACTCACACACATGCACACTCACACAAATTAACATACAGATACCCACACTTATACACATATAAAGACTCCCCTCGTTGCGTTTAACGTTTTAAGCACCTGCGACACATTAAATGAAGTCATATGAGAGGCAGCTGTATGTGAATCCTTCTCTTATGTACCTACCTGATAAATGCGAGTAAACAGACAGATTCACACACACACACACACACACACACATACACATGCCTATTTAATCTCTGACACTTGTTTATTTTAATAATGTTAACCTAATTAAGTGATTAATATGCAAAATGTGCGCAGAGATTAAAACGCTCTGCGGCATCGTGTTACATTTTACATTACGAGTATTTTCGCTCCGAATTTTCGCGTTGTTGCTATGAGGATTTTGTAATATAAGGCTCACATCTATTTACATAATATAAAGAAGTAAATACTAATATGCAGCATTTCATATATATACTTGAAATTTTAAAGAAAATACTGTTGGTATGCCTGAAAACAAATTTAAATTCTTCTGGGGTTAGAAAGGTCTACAAGAACAGTTTGCATATTTAGCTTTTAATTTTTTTAATCAGATTAATTGGTTTTTTTCTATATCAAATCAAACCTTTTAATACGTATTGAAAGGAAGCCCTAAAAGTCTACAGTTTGGGACAGTTCTGCAAACTTAACTTAGAAAAATACCTCATCGTATTAATGGAGTATAATAGCCTTCAATTTAAGTACATTAAAAGCGCAGTTTTCACATCAATTAATGCCAATTTTAATCCTCTTCTCTTACAGCTGTCACTCACATAAGTGCAATGTGTCTCATTTTTTTTTTGTAACACTCTCACATTTCTCTTTTAGTCAATCGCAGCTTAGCAAAAGGCCCAAAAACCCCCAAGGCAATTATTCAGGATGCAAGGAGTAAAACGCCTAGAAGTAGGCAATGTAAAAGCGTTTTTTGCATAAGCCTTTTTAGCACTAAAAGCTACTCAGCATTTCAGTTACAGTTCCTCTCTTTTTTCTGTGCCAAGCTAATTGATGAGCAGCAAATGGCGCGTGTAGCAAGCAGGCATAAAGGATAAGAGTGAGAAAGTGGAGAAGATAGAGAGAGAGAGTGGCAGTTCTCAGGCGGAAACTGCGAGCATTTCTCAAACACTTTGTGGCACAATTAAAGGTGCAGCTAAACGACTAAATGGCAGCCATTTACTAAAATCCCACACAACAAAAGGAGGCAACGCCTTTGGTCCTTGCTTTGGTCCTTGGGCTTTAGAAATTAGAATTAATATTTTTTTGCGCTGAGTTAACACAATTTCAAGTTGGCTGCGCGAAAAATTTATATTTTTTCCGGTCAGCATGCCAGTTCTTCATGTTTTTGTTGTTCTCAATGTTGTTGTTAGCACCTATAACTGTGTGTGTGTGATGGTAGAAGAAAGAGTAAGCTTTTGCACGTCTTGTGCTGAGGCAGCAACAAACGCGTTGCAGCTGCATTCGTGGCAAGTGCAGCTGTGCTGATAATAAATTCATGATGAAGTGCAATTTATACACTTCATATGCGTCCTTTCACCCTCTACAATCTCCTCTCTCTCCATCTCTCATTGTCTCTTTTACTCCTTGTCTGACCATCTTCTAAACTGTAACCGTGTCCAGGCTTTCTGCTGAGCTCGGCACGACCAACACGGACAGCCGAAAAATTCAAGTTTTTGCGCATTTTTCCAGCGTTGCATTAAGCCTTGAAATGTTTGTGGCTAAAACTAATTACAAATGCCGCCCACTGTTGTACAATTTGTAACTACTACCTCCAAGTTAAAAGCTAAAGAAAATCTTCTAGCAGCTGCAATTTCATTTCAAATTAATCTAATTTTTAGTGTAACTCTCCTCCTAATGAGAAATGCTGATTTCGCATTCTGAATTCGGCGTTGCGAACTGCATGCAAATCAGCTACTGAGCCACCCAACTACGAGTCCATCATCTGAATATCCTTCGTCATGCAAATCATTTCCCTTGTTGAACCCCGTTGGCATATTCAGTGGCCAACTAGCCAGGTGCATTTGGTAATGGACTTGCAATAGGCTTCCCTCGCATATATTAACCAGTGAGTGCCCAAGAGCAATAATACCTGAGAGAAATTAGCTTTGAAACTTTAACTACAATTCAATTTCCATTTGAGAAACGCATTTGGGAAATTATATTTCACTTGTGAAACTTGTGATTATCACAAAAGACAAAAGGTGCGAACAGTACCTTATACAACTTTTTGGCATTGTCATCTGTGCTTAATTTTAATCTTTATACTGAGGCAGAAATTAATCATAGAAATCCACTGAATACAAAACATTTTCCTAAATCATTTGTGTGAAATAATATGTGAAACTTATGATTATCCCAAGTGATTACAAACAGTATCTTATACGACTTCGTGTCTCTGTCATACGTGCTTCAATTTATAATATATACTGAAGCAGAAATGAATCTTAGAAATCAACTAAATATCAAAGAATATTCCTTAATAATTTCAATGGAAAATATGTGAAACTTATGATTATCCCAAATGATTACAAACAGTATGTTATACGACTTCTTGAGACGGTCATGTGTGATTTAATTTGAACATAAACTTTAATACAAAGTAGAAATTAATCTTAGAAATCAACTGAATACAAAACATATTCCTCAACAATTCTAACATATTTCAAGGTCTTTCACAGCTCAGTTCACACTCAGCAAACTGAGCAAAAATCAATTACTTATTCATGCTACAATTCAATATTTATCTAAATATTGGTATGTTATACTTCTCCTAGTGTTTAGCCTGCATTATTAAGTAAATTGAGAAATCTACACAGATGTTTATTGCTTCTGTATTATTTGACTGGTTGCCAATTGATTGCACAACCCGCATGTTGCATGCCTAATTGGATGTCGAATTGTGGCACTTGTAACCATGTATACAACAGACATAATTGCTATTAAATATTTAATCAAATGTGCACAAGCATTCCCTTTTAGAATGTATTTTAATAGCAATATAAAACAAGTATTACGAAATCGGATTAACGAAAATAGATTCTTGTACCAATTCATGTTGCAGTCTTGGAAATAAAATTAAAGATATTAACAAACTTTAATATTATTTAATTTCTTATTTGATTGGTGCAAAAAAAGATCAATTTATAAAACATATTTGAATAAATTCAAATAAAACACAATAAAATCTCTTTAAAATTATGTTTTTTAATTTTTTTGGTTAAAAAATAATACTCATTACTTTATTTAAATAAAGTTTAACTTATATAATTTGTTTAAATAAGTAAGACATTTAAAATAAAAGTACCGAAGTTTGTTATCCAATTAAAGTGGCATTTATATAGAGTGTTGAAAAAACTAACCAATATTAAACTACATCAAAGTTTATCCAGAAAGCTAAAGATGTAGATTTCTTGTATTTTGGCGTTATCTATACAATCTAATTCTAATTATATGCCTTTATACTTAACTTGGATCAATTAACTAATTCTCCAATAAATAGACAATTGAAAAAATCTTTCAAAATGTTTTACGCTTTAATTGTAAATAAATAAAATATAGTAAACTTTATAATTGAATGATTCTTAATGCTTAGCTACAGACAATAATTTTAATGCAAAAAATTATAGTACTTAAGGCTAAAAGTGCTTGGTCATTGAGCAACATCTTTAAGGGGGAGACACCTGGAGACCATGACCATGACCACGACGATTGCCGGCAAAGGGCAGCGACACCAGCATGCTGAAGAGCTTTCTTCTACACAATTAAAGAAAGAGAGAAAACACATAGGTGATAAGCCGATTATTATTATATATAGTTTATTATACAATTTTGCTTACAAGATGGAACCGGAGCGTTTGGTGCGGCATTTGCCTTGGGCATCGCGGAACTGATGAGCTCGGCAACGTGTTGAAGTTTCCGCTGGGCTGGGACTTGCGGCACGTTGCACTTTCACCTTGAATATGGGTGAGTCGTGACCTTGCGATGGCGTATACTCAATATTAGCGGTTGCAGGTGGTGTTGTAATGGGTTCATCCTTGATCGGGCATGCAACCATTTGGGCACTAGAGTTGATGAACTTTCTGGCAGCGTGTCCATAATGATCAAATTATTTGTCTTGGGCTTTTGACGCTGTGTGGCAGCAATGTCGGCCAAAAGCTGTGCGCTATAGGCACTGATGTTGCCACTTGTGGTTGCAACAGTTGGTGCAACTGAAGGTTCTCTTGCCGTTGTTGTCGTTGCTGCTGTTGTCGTTACTGCTGTTGTTGTTGGTGTGTGATTGTTGGTGTTGGACTGGCTTCGGTGGTAAACTTGATGGGTTTAATGGTCAAAGCACTATCATCATAGTAATAATCATCGTCGTCGGCATTATACGATTCCTAATAAAGTTATTTTTAGCATTGGCAACTAGTTAGTTTCACTTTTGAACTGAGCAACTAAACGTGTTTTTGTTTAGAGTCAACTTACATCGGCCAACTCATTCTGATCCACCTCGATGATGGCCACATCCTTAATGCTCACATGGATGTTATATTTCCCCGTCTGTCGTTGATCGTACAACACACGACCCGAATCGTTGTTGCTGTTGTTGTCGTCGTCCTCTGGCACTGGTTCCCCATTGTCCACCGGCTGCATTTGAACTTGCAGCACTTGCAACATAATCAGCATCATCAACACTAGCGACTGTGGCAGCAACATTCTGAAGTTTACTTTGACTTTAGATTGAGATTGATGACAGAAAACCAGTTCTTGAACTCTCCAAAGTAACTGATGCTGCTGCTGCTGCTTCTACTACTTCTGCTGTTGTGTGGCACTTGCTACAACTGTTGACTTCTTCACGATACGCGAGCAACTGAGCTGACCACAACCTTTGAGGGCTCTACTTAAAGGTTCTGGTTTGCCAAACATCTTACTTTGGTATAAGAATGTTCTTCTCATTCTGCTTTCAGCAGAGCAGCTGCTAAAGCTACAGATCCCATGATACTATGGAAACTTAATTGGCAGTTCTTGTTTATTTGCTTTACCAAAGGAATCGCAGTCGAAAGACAGTTTATGTCAACATTTTAATTCCAAATAAATTAGGAAATTCTAAAAAGTATTTCTAAAAAGTTGTATTAATGTTTAAAGTGTTGAAAATAAAGTTTGGAATGGTAAAGTACTAAAAAAAGGTATATACATGTTTTTGTAAGAAAATTTAAATCTTGAGCATAAATAAATTAACTTTTCATGTTTGTTGAATAATTAAATATTTTATATATAAACTTTTGAATGCTTAATTAGAGAGTTTAATATAATAAATTGATTCATTTGGTATTTTATGTATACTTAATAAAACAAAAATTTTACAAGACAATAGAAATTTTTGTTGATACTAGAAGAAATATTCAATAAAAAAGCCAATTGATCAACACTTTTTCCAAATATTTTTATCATTTTATTGATTAAAGAAATCAGGTATGTTGAATCTAATTAATATATAAATGTTTCGTATCTATAATACATTTTATTTATATCTTTTCTATGCAAAACTTTTTAACAAACAGTTTTGCCCAACTAATTGTGCTCGTAAGTTATGTTATTCAACACCATTCAACGAACCATTTAGAGCCTTTTGGTAATCTTCAAACTAACACAATATTTACATGTGCTATGCAAATGCAAACACAGATGCCATCTTTGAGGTTTCTAGAAGGTTTCAGTTCACTGAGGGGCGCCACAGCAATGTGTACTCATGTAATTCGAGTTGAGTGGTCAACACAAAATAAACCAACTAAATGCCAACTGTAAACAAATAGAACCAAGTGCATAGACTTGAGTTAAGAGTGATTGTCGTGAGAATATATTATTCATAAACTAGTAAGTAATTAGAATAGAATGAACTTGTCAAGAAAAAGCTTTCATTTAGTTACTAAATTTCATTTAAAAAAAATAAAACTCCTCAAAATGAACTTAAAAGTATTTTCTTATTTAAAATTCTAACCAAATCGAAAAATGGATAGTTGGAAAATTGCTATTTATAATATAAATGTAGAATGAAAGTTTGAAATCTGTTGACAAGGGCAATAAGTAGTAAATAAATAATATACCAAATTACAATTTCTGCAAGTGTGATAACTCAATTAATCTTTTTAAGAACTACATTTCATTTTAGCCATAAAAACCTCCTTAATGCACTTAAACTGAACACATGCAGTATATTTAACTTTCATTTTGTTTTTATATTTGCAGTTAATTAAAAAAAAGTTTCCGTTAGTCTTTAAAACACTTTCAATGTTTGCTGTCAGCGCGTATTTCTTTTTCAATTGGTGTGATTTGTAAATACCCTGTAACTATGAATGTCCAAAAAGGGTATGTATCAGATAAGAATAAATTTATATTAATAATTTAAGTGTTCATTTATATATGAAGACACTTAAAGGTGATTATTTATTATTTACATTTGTGCAATTTATATAATTATAAAAATTCTACAATGATTGCAAAATGTGTAGTTAAATTAGACCACAAAACTACTTATGATTTGAATACAGGATATCTGTTAGTGCTTAATCTCCCTGTGAACTTTCAAAGATGTTTTTTATGGCAAGTTTCATTAATTGCAATTGATGGATTTTGTTGGACATGTATTTATTTGCTTAATTGAGAAGTCGATTGCATTTGCCATTGCAAATGAAATTCCCTCGAGTTTTCTTTGCAACAGCAGAGGCAGCATCAGTGTTGCATTTGCCCCATGGTTATGGTCCCACACCACAGTAGACACGGCAGTATGGAAATCCTTTTTCACCTCACCATTGAATCAATATAATGATATTTTATTGCCGTGTGCAACACAAGCCAGCATATGTGTTGCATGTACTTAACATATGCACATACATTTACAAATACATGCATTCATTTGTGTTTGTAATTTCCTCAATTGCAAATGGCCGTTGGCAAAGTTGCAGCTGCAACAAGGCATATGTAAGTGCATCTGCAACTGTATCTGTAACTGTATCTGTATCTGTTGCTGCCACGCTGCTACTGCTGCTGCTTAATTGCAACTGTTGCACATGTGTGTGGCAAGTGATTGGGTCCAATGCAGTGTGTCCCCACACGCACAGGGCACTAATTAAATTAATTGCTTAATTTTAACTTAATTTGCCACATGTGGCAAGTTGCGCTCATTTTGTTTGCCGTTGCTCACGTGCATTGCTTTCCCAGCCAATTACCTCACGTACTTTTCGGATAACCATAAAATTTGTTTGTTCACCATGACAACAACAATAACATCAACTGGCCAGAGAGTGTAATCTGACATTTAACAAGCCTGTATTTAAGGTTTAAGCATTTCAGCTTTAATTTAACGTGTCGGAAATTTTCCTCAACCAGAAACAAGATTTTTCACTTCACTGCTTCAATATAACTATCATTTTCTTGACACTTACAGTCATTAAATGTGGCTTATCAAATAAATAGTAATTTCATAAAATCAATAAAGTCTTTGTGATTTAAAAGTTTCAATTAAATTTACTGCTTGTAAAAACTTTAAATTTAAAGTTGACCTTCATTTCAATTCAACTTAAGTTTATTAAATAGCTTTAAGAAGTGTAAGTAGCAGAAAGTTTAGGAAAAATCCAAATAAATTATATTATTATACAACATTTCTTAATTTATTTAAAAATTAATTAGATAAAATCTATCCTTTGATATAAATATTAATAGTAACATACAAATTTCCAGTAATATCGATCAGTAAAAAATATAAGTATTATAATTATTATAATATAAGCTTGAGTTGTCATTGAGCTATCAACCTAACTGCCTATACTGGTCGACACTTAGACAGACTCTTAATCCACTGCAGAGAAGATAGAATAAATAACTTTTGACTGCGCTTGAGTTGTTTACTTATTAAAATTCTGTTGCAGGTACTGCAAATTGGAAATTCCAGGTAGACGATTGTAAGCTTTGTGTTAATCCAGTTTCCGGAAGCTGAAGAAATAATCTCACTAAGAAGAGACAAAGTTGTCGTTGCCAGTTGCCTGATTATGTAAATTGACACCAGCTGCAGTTGTCGATGTTGTTGTTGTTGTGGATGTTGTTGCCGTTGTTGTTGTTGTTGTTGTTGTCGCTTGTGTAGCAATTGCTGCTGTTGTCTTGGCCAGCGTCTTTTTTGGGCAAGTTTGGCAACACTAATTACCTACATTAGGCAACCTGCACAGAGTTGACACTCAATTAGCAAACTGTAAGCGGCAACATTGCTATCCTTGTTCTTGCTGTTCTCTGTTCTCCATGTTGTTGTTGTTGTTGTTGTTGTTGTTGTTGTTAGTGTTGCTTTGTTGCATTATTCAGGCTACGCTTTGACCTTTTGCCATTGTTGCAAAAGCAACGTAAATTACAGAGCGCTTAAATGCGCTGTTTTGTCAAATTAAACCAAAGCTAAATAAGCCAACTGCCCTGGCAAATCAATGGGTGGAGGGGAGATAGTGGGAGGGTGCAAACGGAAGTTGCAGTTGAGCAGGCTGGTGACAACGGAAGCTGGCGCCCAGCAACAACACAAAAACTGGGAAAAGTTTGTCAAACGGAATTGTTACAGACACGCAACAACAACACAAAACTGTTGGGGAAAACTACAATATAGGCGAAAGTGTTGTGAAATTGTGGGTGTTTGGATAGAATAACGGATGCCGGACGCCATCTTGCAGTTGTGCGCAAACATGGCGGCCAGTCCAGTGCCTGGGCAACGTTTGGCGCAACAATCGCACTTTTATTTATTGCATAACTAGAGGCGTTTATGCGCTCAAAGTCTGCTGCCAGCAAAATATACCAACAACAACATCGAGACAACCATCCCAATCCGAAATCCCGTTTCAGATCCCCTTCTTCCCAGTTGCTCCTCTTGCCAGCATAATAATTACATTCGCTATCAGCACCGACATTCACCATGAAAAAGTGCCTTGCAGCGCCACCTGTTGGGCTTCTGGGCACCTCCCAACTGACTGCAGTTTTGTTTATAAATCCCGCAAAAAAAACCCTTCCCCATCCAAACTGCTGTCTCCCTTCTCCTCTTGCCAACATCTCGTAAATATGCAAAGCCATAAAACGCAAGTGTCACACGGATTATTCATGAATGGAGCATGCAAATGAAGCTACGCTCAGAATGAAGGTGTGTGTGTAGAGTCTTAAGACTGCAGGGTATTATGAAAATGTAGATACAAGTTGAAAGTAAACTTTCTGAAATTTACAGTAACTGTAGGACTTGCAGTTATCATTCTTTTAATATTTGCATACATGTGTAATAAAAATGTTATAAGATTTCTAAAATATAATATTGCGGTTTTATTTTAAACATTTTTAAAAATTATTTTCTGAGCAATTATTAAAATTGCTGGCTTGAAATAATTGAAAGAACACAAAAACTCTAGGCCAAAATTTCAGAAACCAGTATTAGACTTTTAAATTTATGTGATAACTATATAATATAGCAGTTAGTTCGACTTTAAACAAAATAAATTTAGGTTGTATAAATCAATAGCAAACACGCAAATTTTCTTTGGCTACAAGTCATGGGGACGAGGAAAGTAACTTGTCATAGTGACTTTTAAAATTATTAGTCATCGAGTCTAGGGTACACGCAGATTGTACGTTTGGCAATGTTTGATAATATCTGACCAGATTATTTATCAAATCATATCAGCTATATAATATAGCTGCCATAAGAACGTTAGGTAAAAATTCCATTTCAGTATGAAAAAAAGGCTTCTACCCTTTTAAGTAGAAATATTTTCCATCTCAATCTTTTAAGTACATAACACCAAAAGAACAAACTGCCATCGAAGAGCAATTTTATTTGCCGTGACCTCAAATTTATTATGTTTCTTAGTGTTCAACAAGCCAGCATTGTTTACAATTTAAAACAAAACAATAAACACATTGAAACAAAAGAAATCTAGTAAAATATACTACATCGAACGTTCCATATTTGTTGATTTCTTTGACTTGTTAAGCTTCTCGCGCTTGAACCAATTTTGAACAACCTCTTTATTGACATTAGCAACGTCGGCCAGATATTTCGCATAGTCCATATCGCTGTCAAGTTCTAATATTCCGCTGTACAGTGAACTCATCTTAAGACTGTAGCGGACCAGAGCCTCATCCACATCACATTCAGTTATTTCTGTCTCATCGGTAAACTGGACTTTAACTTTGACACAGTTCTTAGCGGCATCTGGCATTTTAAGTTGACGCTGTAATTCCAACATATCGTCCTTCACTTGAAGCAGGGATTTCTTTTCTGATCCACTTGCTTATTAAGCAACTTAATGACATTCTGACACTGTTTCTCCTGGCCAACAATGAATTCCGTTAACTTCTCAACGCTGCCATCGAAATTCTTCGATTTTGCCACAAACTCACCCACATCTGTTATACGCTTCACATCGGGCAAAGACAAATTGATCGGTTGGTTATGGTTAGAGCTAAGTTCCCTTAATTCAGGGTTAGATGTAGCCATTTTTTAGTCGTGAAATAAATCAGAATACAATTTTGTTTTATTCACACTTATTTGTTAGTTTCTTATTCACACTATTTGTGTATCTGTGATGGAAGTTCAAATAAAATGGCTAGCTTTGATCATTTAAATGTTACATTGTTATTAAATATTATAATAGTTTTTTGGCGCTGCTTTTTAATTTTCTATATATTTATTTATTTATGTCTTTGTTTAATTAAATGTGTAATTAATTTAATTAGATGTTGCTGAGATTTATTTTAACTCGCCCGAAAGTATGCTATATTTTTATTCGAAACACCATGAACAAAATTAAGCTTTGTTAAAAAAATGGCGTAAATTGAATTTATTTGCAAAAATTGTCATGGTAAAGTAGATTTTTTATTGCACAAATTCTATGTTTTATGTTTGTATAGTAAATAAATGTAAGTAACGCTTAAAATAACTATATATGTACAATTAATTAATTTAGATCGATTTCCATTTGTTTTTACCATCAATTCAAGACAGACATTGAAAAAGACCAATAAATTCATTTTTTTTCATTACTATTATAATTATAATTAATTATGTTAATGGTATGTGATTGTTGTCACACCTCAATTATCTATTTATATTAGTTATTTTAGCTATTGGCGGCAAATTAAATTAAATTCCAAAACCACTTAGCAAATAACGAACTAAAACTCTATCTATCTACATATATCAGTTATTATCAATATTCAATTTTATTTTAGTTTTCTCCATTCCATTCGTGTTGCCATTTTTGCATAACTTTCGCAATGCACTAAAAGTCAATTTATACAGTTGATTTAATTCGATTTTCGCCTCCAAATCAGAGAAGAGCATTTCCTTTTATTTTTATTCTTGTGCAGGTTGTGTGTTTAAATACTCTATAAATATGTGTGTTAAAGCACAATTTTCACAAATTAAATAAAAGTGAGAGTTTGCCAAATGTGCATCGAAATATCAATTCATTTATTATTTTCGAATTTTATTATTATAGACTTAAATATAGAACAGTTGAAAATTATTTATTTTTAATAAATATTGCTTATAAAAATTTTGTAATTATTGTTAGGTTGCCTTTTATTGATTGCTAAGAATACAAAATTGGACTCTTAAAGTTAATAAAGTTTAGTTAAGTTACCAAAACTTTTTAAAGTTCTAAACATTTTTTCTAAGGAATTCTAACCATTAAAACTTATTCAAGGGCTGAACTGATTTCGACAACATTTGGAATATATTTTCTTGATTTGCATGTAAAATGTTCTTGATTTGTGAAAGTTCAATTTTGGCTTAATTTTATTTGGAAAATATGTATATCGCATAGTCCCTGCAGGATGTAGGATATGCAATGTGAATGTGGAAAAGTCAGTAGTCGTACGTGTGGAAATGAAGCTGCCAGTGATTGCTGAATAAATGATTGAAAATGTGGACGACATTCGATGGTTGATCGAATGCCTTGACTTGGCTTGCCACAAAAGCTGCACGGCAGCTGCTATCAACATGCTGCATTCCTGCCACTTGCCTGGGACTAAAGTTCACATGCAACGACTATTGACAGTGTCTGAGTGCATTATCAGAGAATTGATGGAAAATGCCAAAATATTTAAACCTAATTTCTTGTGGCAAGGAAAGGGAAAACGGAGGAGAAATTGGGCAGTCTGACTGCAACTCGATTTTAGTCAAACAATTTAAATATGCAGTCGAGTGCGGCGCTGACGATTATTTTTAGATATCAGAGACACAATAGACAGACAGACAGACAGACAGACGGACGGATAGATAGATAGAAGGCAGAGCAGACAATGCAATGCACTATAAATCACCAAAAAAAAAAAAAAACCGACACCCAGCGAGAGTGTCAGCTGAATAAAAAAAGAGAAAAAACCAAATTGAAAAAGCGATGCGTAAAAGTGAAAAGAAAGTGCAGACGAAACGTTGTCAGGCAGACGAGAGCAAAAACCAAATCATTTAATTGAATTATACGCGATAAAATTGCAATTTATTTTGAGCAGAGACCAACAGCAGCAGCTACAGCAGCAGCAGCATCATCAGCCAGCAGGCCAGCAGCCAGCAATTGTTGTCGTTGTCCTTTCCACAACGACGACAGCAACAGCCGCAATCGCTGTTTCTGTTGCAGTTGCAGTTGCAGCAAAAGTTGCATGCCAGATTGGGGACAAATGTCCCGTTAAAGCAAAATGCGTATTATTAGCTACAGGCGGCTATCTATGCCATCTATCTTCATGCAACCCAAGCATTGCTGTTGCTGTTGGTGTTTCTGTTGATGCCGTTGCACGAAAAACAACCCCATTCCCCATCTCTCATTTTCCATTTTCATTCGCTAACCAAATTGCATTGTTCTTGTGCATTGAACAATACCAAAGCGCCTGGCATGCAACATTTCTCAGTGAGCGTTGTTGCACATATTATGTGACACTTTGTTGCAAGCTGCAAGCAACTAACTTATGCACAACTATTTTAACGAGTGACATTTTAAACTACTTAGAAAGTAGCACAAGTATTCTGGTTGATCCTTAAATGTTCTTTAAAAATCAACAAATTGTTCAGTTCATTATATAATTGATAACTTTTAATAAACATAAAATATGAGTATATATTTTCGACAGATGTAATTAATCTTAAATCAATATTCGTTCACAAAAAATAAGTTAAATAATATAAATAGGTTTCTTTTTGTTACAGCAACAGTCGGAATACTTTACTAAATTCAAGGAACTTACAATTTCTATAGAAATTTATAAGTAACTCTGTTTACATTGAACGAGTTTGCATTGAGAATCCTTAAAATATAACAAATTTAAAGGCATCTCTCCAACTTTAAAAGCTTAATTCCATTTGAAAGAATATCTAACTATCCTCTTACATTCATTTACTTCTGCTTAAATGATCTAACAACTTTCACTGCAATTCCCTGCGCTGGAGAACCCATTTCGGAAGTGGAACTAAAAATGAAATTTAAATACCAGCAAATTGTATATCTTGGCTCATGTCTTTGCAGCTTTCTCTCTCTATCTGTGTCTCTCTCTCTCTGTCTTATTTTCTCATTGTTCTCCTCTTCTCCCCTCCTCTGTCATTGTTTTACTTATTTTACTTTTGCTGTCCACATTGCTGTTTCCGTGTTTCTTGCCGTGTTGCTGTGTTGGCATTTCATTTAGCGCACAACTTCACATTTGCGTTGCCTGCAATTGCCATTTCCGTTTCCTGAAATTTGCCACTCGTTACACTCTCACACACACACACACATTGAGAATGAAAGACAGAGAGGGAAAGCAGAAAGAACAAGAGCGAACGAGAGACAGAAGCAATCTGCCTGCCTTGCAACCATTACATGCCCCACCGACATTTTCATTTCCATGCTTGGGCGCTTCGCACGAATCAATTATTCATCATCATCGATTAAGTAAGACCAGCTCTACTCCTCCCTCTAGCACTACCTCCTTCTCATTTCCTTCCCTCCTTGCTTGTCTCATTTTTATTGTTATGATTTTTGCCGCCTGTAATGGCGCTCTTGAAGGACTTTGGCCAGCTCAAACAGCAGAAACAATAAGCGCGTTCAGTTGAGTTTTTCCTGCGCATTTTCAGCGCGAAATCCTCGTTTAATGATACCAACTAAAAGCCGAGATTCATTTGCTACAGTCAAACAAAGCAAACTTGAACTAACATTACGGCATAACATTTCATTAAAAGAAAATAGTGAAACTTTAAAAAAATACAAATTAAATAATGAATTGCTAGTAAGGAAAAAGAGTAGGCAGCTCAGTTCAAATGAATAATAGTTAATTAAGTAATGGAACAAATAAATCTGATCCCAGATGCTAAGAGTTAATTGGTGGAAAAGGAAAAGTGAGAAAAAAGTGAATTCAATGGTTTAATTCTTTAAATAATTATGCTATTTGTTTTTACATGTTTACTTTAATTATTTATAAACACAATCAGTAAGAAAAGTTGTCCATTTTATGAATATGTTTTCTTATTTTTCATTTTAATTAATTTTATTTATTTCTTACATTAGAAATTGTTTAGTTTTTAATATATTTGTGTTATCTATTTTATTATGTTTACTTTGTTTATTAAATAAATAATATTTATAAATACATACACTCAAACAAATTGTTTACTTTATGATACAGACATATATTTGTTATATATTTAAATATGGTAACTTTAATTATTTACGAACACAATCAGGAAGGTAAGTTGCCCATTTCATTAATTTAAGTTGTTCTATTTCTTTTTTATTTAAATTTTGTTTTTCTTAAATTACATTGCAAATTGTTTTTAATGTATTTACCTATGTAATTTATTTTAACATTTTAACTTTGTTTTAATAAACATAATCAAACAGAAAACTTCTTAATTTAATTACAATATTTTCTTTCTGTAAAAGTATCATTATAAATATAACATTTATTTAATAATTCAGCTTAGTATTGAAATAAAAATTGAATGATTAAAAGCTGTTCACGTTGGTCAAGTTCTACTGTAGTACACATGTCCATACATGTTGTAAGGGGATTGCCACAGCATATGTGCCAGCTCATATATCTATACAAACATTACAATACATCCAGAAACTCAGAGAAACTGTCAGACAGTTTCGAGAGGGGAAGAAGAGGGACAGATGGGGGATGGAGATGAAGATGGCCATGGCAAGTCTTCCGTTTGGGGGGCTCTGCTTATTTTCGCCATTATCCATTAAATATTTATGAAAATTGCTTTTGCTGCAGTTTTATTCACTTCGTTTGTCGTCCTGAAGTTCTTGCTTTGCATGCGGTCCTCTTATTTTTCTTTTTGAAGACAGAATGGCATCAGGATGAGGGATATAAGGACGAGGGCAGTAAAACAATAAAGCTTAAGATTTCAATTTCCTAAGAGCTTAAAGCTGACATTGCCTGCTGTGTGTGTGTGTTTGATTCTTGACACACATAAATCCTCGCCAAGACATATGCCTTACAGATAATCCAACATTATGAAAAGATATGTTACAATAAATATGCATGTTTTCACATCAATAGACCCACATTTTTAATGGCAACTCGTTAAACAGCGCCACACGCCGTTTGTTGTATTGATATATGGGCCAATTGACGTAATCAAAAATCTCTGACAATAAAGCAACTGTCAGCTGAACTCGACTATGCGAAATATGCAACATAAGACGAAGGTGAAAGTCTGAAAAGTTATCGAGAGGAAAATGTAAATTAAATATGAGAAAAACTAGAGAGAAAGTTGAGTTCTAATTCAAAAAGTTCTTATCACATAAAATATATTATTTTAATAACCTGTAAGCAATATATTTTAAAACTTTGAATATTCCTCAGCACAAGAAAAACTTTAATTAGTCCGAGATATGAGTAAGTCAAATATTATATTAAATCTAATAAACTAGGATCAGTTTTCTTAAAATATAAGTAAAAATATAATTATGTCGCTTAAATTTATTTATTTATTTCTTTTTCAAAACTTAACCCCACTTAAGATCACAAATGGTTTTTAGAAATTCTTTCGAAACTTTGCCTCAGCTGGAATAAATTTCCCTAAATAGAATCTCGCAAAACTAGCGACAATCAAAAAACATATTCTAGACCCTTTTCTAAAAAAAACACGTAGCTTTGCTCTAAATTTCAATTGATGTAGAAAACCTCAAACTCGAGTCAAGTAATGTTTATGTCCTCGATAGCATCTCCCCATCGTGAGTATGAGAGTAATACGCAAGCTTTGCTCATTAGTTGCATGTTCATGTGCTTAAATCATTTAGAGAGATAGCAGCAAGTACCGCCCACTATTCTGTTTTTGGGATGGGGGCGTGGCTGCGTTCAAAGGACCCGCTCTCACTTCATATATATTTACAATATAAATTTGTTGAGTTTTTTTGGTGCTTTTATTTTGGAAATTGCGCATCATAAATTTTTTGGAGGATTTCGTTAGCACTCTTCTTCCTTAGTCTTCAGTTATTTTTCTGCTTTTTTTTTGGGTACATTTTGAGTAACGGTACTTAATAAACTCGCATCATTTTCCCATTTGGCGCTCGCACTTCATTTCTTTACTTCCTCGAGCACCCTCACCTGGTATTCCTGTTGTTGCCCCAAATTACCTGTCATTTCGAAATTATGATACCAGGACCCGTTGGCTCTGCCGTTGACGTTGCTTTCCGGCGTGCTTCCTCTCTCCCGGGAATTTTTTTATGTTTCATGTGGCTGTCAGTGGTTGATATAGAGGAGCGGGAATGTAATGCTAACGAAGGGTGTGGTGGGTAACCTAACCTAATTTTATTTGCCTGCCGCGAAAAAAAATGTACGCTCACACATACCTATAACTCAAACTAATACCCAGCGGTTGTATCGTAAAACCTTATGCGCATCTTCCGATTGTAATCTGTAAGCATAATGCCTTAATAACCGTTAGGCCGGGTAGTTTCCCTCCCTCCCCCACTCCCATTCCCCCTGCCCGCTGTCAGTCAATCAGTGTGGGGCCTAAAAGATACTCGTACTTATTTCATTTGATATGACATGACAGCTTGATGACATTCCCGTTCAAGTGGACATTTTCAGTAGGTGCCAAAAGCAAAGACATCCCAATGACATTCTTGTGTATCCAATATGTGATACACTTTTCTTTCTCTAAAGCTGACAGCTGAGTGGGGAAAGGGGAATGGGGGAGGATTGGCAAGTCTCTAAAGATCTTAAGCTGGCATATTGAAAACTTTCGACTTTGATTGCTTTGATTAGGCTCAACTTCTCCAAGTCACAGTCAACGCACACATAAGGAAAGGACTTTAGTAACTTTGTTAAACTTTAAACGAATCCTTAAAATAAAACTAAACTCGTGATAACAAAAATAAAGAGGGTGAAGAAAAGTAGATTACGTAAGAAAGAGATCAAGGAGATAAAAGAGATGATACGATTACATTTTTACAATTAAACTTTGGTTGAGTTATATTTGTTAAACACAAATAATGATGTATAAATAAATTTGATTAGTTCTCAATATGGTAAGTGAAATCAGCAAGAAATTTATTTTGTTATTGGAAATCCTCTTGGGCATTAGTTTCTCGTTTGCATTAGAAATTTTCTCAAATTGCATATAATTTTTTACATATTTTATATTTCTATTTTAAGCTTTAAGTTGGCTGATTGTAGCGTTGTTTTTACATTATGGATTAAAGTGTTAACCCTTGTTTTTATTTAACAACTACTTGCCAAATACATTTCAATTGTTTAACTTTTCTTGGGAGTCAGATAAGTCTCGACAATCTTTAAAGAGGGCAGTCCACGCCCCAGACGCTTAAGCAAAAATATTCCCAGGCAAAACAATAAGGTGCATTTGAAGAATTCCCCAGTAGACCGATTTTGTTGGATGTTATGAATCCAACTCTTTGGACTTAGACGATACCAGGGTAACATTTTTCTTGACGTCAAGGGAACTCTAAACGATGGTAAAAGTTAAATAATTATGTTTAAAGTAGAGAAATAGAAGAGTTTATACTTACCAAATATTTGTCAATAAATAGATTTCTGTAGCACAAATACAATTTTGTTTAACAGATCAAGTTTGAAAAGTTTCCTGGGATTGTAAGTAAGCAAAATTATGAGTGATTTTTCAAAGCTGCTTCTTTTGAAATTTGTATAGATGTATAATAGGAACATATAGTATTTGATATCACTCCGTTTATCCATTCTTCAGTGTTATCTTCATTAAATATTTACTAGCAGTCTTAAAAAAAAATGTAAATCATTTAATTTAATTATTAGAATAAGTTGAAAAAACTAGTTCAAGCTTTGATAAACCTTATACTAAATTATATAAGTTATCGGCTGCTTAAATTTAAAACAAAGTATTCTCTACGTTTCAGGCAATTTTTCATTGTCAGTCACATCGAATACACAAAAGAATTTCAATTTCTAAAGAAACCAACCGAATCGTGGATCTCTAGCCAAGCATAAGACACAAATGTGCGAGAACCCCGAGAGACACATGTCGAGCACTTGATATACTGTGGACAGTGTTGAGTTGAAATGTTCAGCAAACTTGTTAATTAGCAAAATAAAATGTTTATTATATATTATAAAATAAATATAGCTAAATATATAACTACACAAAAGGAATTTGCTTTAAATACTTTAAATAATACTTGTATGCTTATATATAAAATATTTGATTATTTTAAAGAGCTGTTGAAGTTCTTCTCATTACTTAAACATTGATTACAAATGGTACAGAAGATTTGCTGCGAAATAAATACACTTTAATAGATTATTTTGTACATTTTCGTATAGTATTTAAAACTCTTACAGGAAGCGAGGAACGCGATATGGAACCGCCGGCTTGCGAGGAGCCTGTACACTCGAAATGTCTTAGCCAAGACTTGATGACATTTGTGGGCGGTACCTGATAAATGCTAAACTGTTTCTTAAACATTCTTTGGGCACTGCTTATGGAATCGTTATTCCTATAATAGGAGCGTATTATAAACGCCCGATGCACACCCGTCCACTGATCCATTGCGACTGAGCTGAATAGCCTCAAGCAAATTATTGAAATGACAAGCACAGGGGCATTTCCGGTTTATGAGTGACATAAAAAAGTGCCATATGAATTATTACAAAAATTTAATTGGTCATCTGCAGCGTCATATGCGTTTTTTTTCTAAATATATACATGCCGCTAACGCGGCGTATGAGTAATGCGAAAAACGAAATACGAATTGTGAAATTCTTAAAATGAAAATTGTAAATTGTAAATCGAAAATTGTCTTTTCCTCACACGCTCTCTTTGCCATCAATCAGTTGAAAAAAGTCATCATCATTACGCTTCTTTCAACACTAGCAGCACTAATACAGCCATCAAAAAGGGCGTGGCAAACGAGGGGAGCACTAAATCTGAAACTTGAACTCATTTAAAGTTTTGCTACAAGCTAAATCCGCTTTGGCACTTGGCCATCATGTCAGTAGTTGGCCATCGTCAAAGTCTTTAAGCGATTTTCCTGTTATTATTTTATACACTTTTCTAAGGCTTGTCCCATCGATCGATTGATGGATGGCTGAG
The DNA here is from genome assembly GCA_035043265.1 of Drosophila testacea. NCBI lineage: Eukaryota > Metazoa > Arthropoda > Insecta > Diptera > Drosophilidae > Drosophila > Drosophila testacea. Next base: position 2,457,049 of record JAWNND010000314.1, on the reverse strand, counting down.
CTCTACTAAAATTGAGTACCAATATAAATTATTGGGCTTAGGGTTGGCCTTCGTCATTAGACAGGAAAGTTTTAAAAATTTATTTTTAAAAGACTTTAGAAATAGAAAACCAACAAAAAAAATTAAAATTTAATTAAAGAATATTCGAAATTCTTGGAAATTGTTTCCAAATATTTAAAAGTATTTAAATCAATTTTAAATGTCTGTTTTTAACTTAAAAAAAATTAATTTGAGTTCAAATTGACTGGAATATGTATTTTAAATGTATCTCAAAATAAAAGAAGGAAAGTTTTTAAAAAATTAAATTACAGTTTAGACAAAACTCCCAGTTTTTGACTTTATTTTCTTTAGTATCATTAAAAATAAATTTTCAGGACTCGATATATCATTGAACTTAATTTAAATAATTTAATTAAGTGTCTAGATAAGTATAGCAGATATTCGTAGTGTCTCTTCACGGAAAACTTCAGTTTCATTTTCTTCCATTTTGTTTTGTTTTGTTTTCTATTTCGCCATTTTGCTGGGCCATCAAGCACGTAACTGCAATACAATGCACATCCAGCGTATAGATACATAGATACAGATACAATTATGTAGTCTCTGTTGTTGCATGTGTATTTGTTTTATTGTTTTTTTTTCATTTTCTATTCTTGTTGTTGATGCTGCAAGTTAGCAAATGCTGCTGTCGTTTTGGCGTTTATACAGTTAGGCAGTCAGACAAAAAGTCCAGACAGACAGACAGACAGATAGTATGTTGGCCAAGGCAGCCATCCGTCCATCCATCCATCTATCCATCCAACCAGTCAGGCGTTCATATATGTATGTGAGAGTGTGAGTGTGTGTATATGTAAGTGTGAGTGTGAGTGTGTGTGGCCGATGCCTTCGTTTCTTTTTTGCTGTCTCTGCTTGTCATTTTGACACCTTCATTTGCTCCGGACATTCAGCCGGAGTCAAAATCAGGCACGAGTCAAAGTCAAACCCGTGATTCTGTTGCTCTGTTCACTTTTTTACGTATCTTTGCTCGTGTTGTGCTTATTTGTGCCTGTGTGTGTGTGTGTGTGTGAGTGGAAAGCACAATTTTTGGTGAAATTTCTTTTCAGGATTTTCCTTTTCGTAAGTTTTTCAAGTTTTGTTGCGGTACCTGACAATGGTTGTATTATTCGATTGAAAGTCGTCGAAATATTTTTCAACTTTATCACATTTATTTTAAAATAGTTTTCTATAAATAATTTTTACTTCAGACAACAATAAAACGTTTTCATATCTTTCTAAATATATTTTTATTATTTGCAAAAAACTTTTTATTCAATTTCTTTTATAGCAAATAATTTAGAAATTGTTTTAATTCAACATACATACATACGAGACCTTTATCTACAATTTGTGAATCAATTTTCATTCCATCTTCCAAATTCTTTCTATGTAAAAATCGTTATCAATCATTTACTTCACTTTTCTACCAACTTATTTCACCTGTTTTATCAGAATATCCTTACTTTTATTTACTTTTCAACTTCTTTAGTCCGTAAACTTTGATTTTCTTACATTTTCCCATCTTTAGTGTCATATAAGCTGCCTAAATCCATAAGCCACATTGCAACAATTCGTTGCCCAACTTTCATGCAGCAGCGGCAGCAATAAAAAAAGCTGTGCAAAAAAAGGAGAAAAAAAAGAAAGAAAATCTGAAAAAGGCAACAATGCCAAGACAAATGATCCAATGACTGTCCGACTGCACTTTAGCCATGCCACCCACACAAAATCTCATACCCTTTACCCCTCTTTCTATCCACCGAACAGCTATTTTCCAACTGTTCCTTAAAAAAAAAAAAAATACAAAGAAAAGCAAACCCAGTCAAATATATTACGTTATGTGTGGAAGGAGCAAAGCTGTCTCAATTTTTGGGTAAGCGAACATTTCAGTATGTAAAGTTAGCGGATTTTCAGTTTTATTCCTTACAGTATTTTGTTTTAATACCCTGTGCAAAATTTAAAAAATTAAAAATGAGCAAACACGACATTTTTTTCTAAGTATAAATGGAACTATCAGGTCTAGTTGTTAATTTACTTAGAAAGAGATTACTATAAAACTTACAGCATTTATTTTCGAAACTAATAACACATTTCAAGGTCCAGTTTACTACACACCTACAACGTTTATTTATTAGATGTTTTTAGTATTCAAAAAAACTTAAATGAAGTGCAAATAAAATATTCCATTTTCAAATTAAATTTAATATTTAATTTTAAGGGAAAATTGAAGTAAAAATAATAAATTTAAATAATATACTATGTGGACGGCTTTAATGGGAAAAAATTAAATTAATAAAAATAAAAGATAACTTTATAGGAATCGATTAAGATAATTTCAATGTTAATCAATCGACAACATTTTATTTTGTGAGTACAGAGTATCTTCTAGTCAGAACATTGCTCTACATGGTCGTTACTCTCTTTCGTCGAGTGTTTTTTACTAAATTCAGGGTAAATTCTGTTTCCCCAGGGATCTTCGAAAATCTTTAATAAAGGGTATCTTTCTGTTGATCACCCTCAGCTACATAATTCATTCTTCGTATTTTTTGTGTATCTTGTCCATGTCAAAGCTACTGCTGCTGCTGACGATGATGATGACAAAGGGCAAGGCAAATGCGTAACATGGAACTAGGTCAAGACTTCATTGTTTATCTTGGGACAAGAGGCAGAAACAGAACATGAACCAGGGACTAAACAGGCACGTTGCTGGTGAAGATTCACACGTAACCAACGTACTGGCCTGGTTGCTGGTCATCTGAAGCGGATGGATATTAAATTCTTGAAGCATTGTTCAGCTTGCAAATTAGCTGAGAAAAGGAGGCTGAATCAAAGTTAATATTAAATTTAGCATGGCAAAACCAAAAGAAGGTCAGATGGCTGGGGGAAAGTTGTGGGCGGGGTGTTGTGCCACGCCTTGCCGGACGTTTTCATAAACGTTTCACTTTCCGGCAACGCCACAGATAAACAGACACACACAAACACACACACACACACACACACACATGCAGTTGGATTTTCAAGGAGTTTCAGCTGTAAATCTGGCAAAACAGGATACTAAGCTGACGCTGCAGCGCAACGGAAGCGGATGCTTGCCACACAGGGAGGAGGAGGGGGAAGATTGAAGGGTGGTGGACGTCGTAAGGCGTTGATAGCAGCAGCTTATCAGCTACAGGCTGCACTCCCCTCCACACTCCACACTGTTGCCACGGAAGGAGGCATGTTTGAGTGCTAGAAAATTCCATACCCAGTCCACATATTCATCCATTTAAAGGCGCATTAGCTTTGCATTTTGCATGTGGGTGTTGCACAACAGCAGCTCAAGGGATAAGGTAAGAGAGGGAGGATTGAAGTAGAGTGAAGTGGGAGATTCACTCGGGTTTCGTTTGAAAGTCAAGTGAAAGTATGCGATTAAGGTTAGAAAAATAAGCGAAATCCTCTTAGCACTTGACTTTTCTTTCCTATTTAATGCTTTAACTGCTTTTTACACTTTCAATAAATTTTTTACATCATTATTTATACTGAGCTCTATCAGGACAATTATACAGTTAATACCGAAGTAGCTTAAGTCATTCGATGAACTGTACAAAACATTTAAATTACTTGGATAAAAAATAAAATAGGTTAAACATAGATAGCTTGAATCATTTTTGAAAGCCGCTTGTATAATTCGTTAATTAAGAAAAAACATACTAAGCTGCTAAATTTAAAGAAATAAATCAGAAAAAGGTAAATATGCTAACCGAAATTTTATTACACCCATGACTCTTTTATGCATAACTTATTTATTTATTATATTTACAAAATAACTTTCATAACATTTAATAAGAGCTTAAATTTTGAGCTTACTTAAAATCTTTATTTAATGTACTTTAATACCCTCCAAACTACGATATCGCAGATTAGACACAGGTCGCTTTTTAGTTGTTGTTCTACTGGAAAGCCTTGGAATACATCTATGGACCACTTGTATGTGATTCGGTGGACATGTTTGTCCCAGAATTTCAGCAATTGCACAAATAATGAGAACTAATTGAAATACTTTCATATCGAAGTGCTTCCAAATTCAAACTCAGCTATAGAAGAAAATGTATAACATAGCTGAGGGTTTCTATAATTACATTCGATTCGGTTGAATAGCAAAGTAATTAAATTTGATTTAGTTTTTGAAAGATATGAACAGACCAGGGAGCCGGAAAGATAATATTTAATTTTTAAAGAAGTATATAAATTTTAAGAAAGTTAGGATTTTTAAAAACAAATTGTTTTTATAAATAGATGTAATTTATAGATCAAATCATGAGTAAAATGACATTCCGCATACAATTCGGTCTGGTTTTGACGAAGTTATGAGCCAAGAGTTTTTCGAAATTATCTACAAATTTTACAGCTACGCTCCCAATATATCTAGAAAAATAAGTATGAAGCCGGATCATAAAATAAAAATATTAACTTAGTAATATAATTTTCAACTTTCAAAAGAACAAAAATTAGTATCCACTTAAAATAATAACAATTTTAAATATTGTTTGCCGTAAATAATAATTTAAAGTATTGATTTCTTAATAACATTAGTTTACAAAATAGATGAAATTCAACTGCGCTTCACATACTTAATCGTTTTTTAACAGCTACACTTATTTATTAAGGTCTCGCATGACACAAAGCCGATTGCTATGCAACTGGTCCATAAACAGTTTCTCAAGAGCACCGAAAAGTATGTTTGCCATGGCTAAGAAATCGCACTCATAGCTTATTTTGAAACTGTGAAGAAACGCATTTATGGAATGCAATCTGCAACAAGTGTGGCAACCATGGCAACCATAACAATAGTAAAGGAGGGCAACGACAACCAAATGCTTATCGATAAGTGCATTCGAGTGTGGAGACCGTTACACACACGACTAAAGCCATATTTTACGATGCAAACATTGGCAAAGAGAGTTTTGTCCAATTGCCGGAGACTCTAAGCCATATTCAGATAGAAAAGCGTGCGGGAAATCTACTCAGGAGGCTTTAGGATACCCTGGAAAGTAGTTTGAATTTAAAGTAAACAAAAGATTAAAGAAAATATTTAATTTAGTTTATAAAGGGAATAGGATGGGATATGTTTGAAAAACAGGAAACTATGAAAATGTAATGTTTTTTTTAGCAGAAAAAATGTATATAGAGAAAATGAAAGCGTAAGAAAATGGTAAATTTGGTTCTGATAAACAATTGGGGATCGAAAACCAAGGCAAACAATAATAAAAATTAAAAGTTTTAAAAATATTCAAGTTTAAGAAATTGATTATATCATTAGGGAAGTTAAGCAAATATAAAACTAACTATAGCTTTCAGAAAATGTTACTTGAGCTTCTTAAAGCTTAGCTTAAAGGTGGTTAAATGGTTATATGAACATTTAAATAAAATAATTAAGTCCTAACATCAGTCTAGAGTTTCGACTTGATCATTCGTCTTTTAAAATTTAAAGAGTTCAAAATCGAATATTTTGACAAATTTAGAAACAGATACCAATAGATGCTTTTAAATTGAGTTAATTGAAAGGTTTTTAGTAAGATTCTTGCCTGGGATTTTTAGCTTTGCACAGCTTCTGGATATCCTATATCTAGTGTTACCCAAGTATGTACTTTAAAGCTTTACAAGACGAAGCTTTTGAATGGAGTTAATTGAATCTATTCTGCATGTTGCACAAACACAAGGCAACGTTGATAGACCCATTGTTATAGAGTTATGCTGGAGGGTATAGACCAGGAGCTGGTTGAATCCCACGCTTGATGCCAATGCTGATGCCACGCCCACGCTTTCGCCCTCGCCCACACATACACACACACACACATGGCACACGCATACATAGACTAAATAGTTTATGTTGTTTACCAGGCAGCTTGCAGTTGTAGTTGTAGTTGTGTGTTGTTGCTGTTGTTGTCCTGCACTTTGGCATTAAGCAAAGCGCCCCAGCCTTGGACGAAAGGATGCCAATGCCAAGCAGAGAGCTAAACGAACACAGATGAGAGAGTGAGAGAGAGAGAGTGAGTGAGGGAGGGGAGGGGTGAAAAGAGGGAGGTGAAGTGAAGGGGACAGCACGTAACCAAAGCCATCGAGCGGAATTCATGTGTATATGCGACTTAAGTGAGGGGGCGTTTTGGTCATGAGGGGTTGTGGAAAGAGAGGAGGAGGAAGGTGGACATGTCATGCTATTTGACTGCCCTGGTTACCATTGTTGTCCAGCATTAACCCATACCAAACCCCCTGATCCTACCATCCAGTCTAATAGAAGCATGCAGCATTTTGTGTCTTTAGCATTTTCCTCGTTCAGTTTACGGGAGCAACAGGAGACCGTTAATACAGTCCTTTGAGACATCGAAAGTTGAAAGCTTAACTTAATTTAAGAAAATTATTTTTAAAGTTTCCACCGCTATTTTCTTAAGAACTGAATGCAATTTTTAATCTAAACATGTTAGAATGCTGACCTTGAGTCATTCTGCTTCCACTTTCTATGTAGACGTTAAACTATCCAATAACTCAGATAATTTTAATTTGAATTTGAGTTTTGTACAAATTATTAATTATAAACATAGTAATTTTATAATTAATGTCCTGTAAATTGCAATTTTAATCATAATCAAATATTATTTATAACTTGTGCAATTAAGAATAAATCATAACCAAATACATACATATAATATGTACTAAACTTACATTCCTGTTTAAACTGATTGATTGATTTAATTAACTTATATAAAACTCGTAACTTGAGTTTGTTTTCAGTAATGGAATGATTTTCTCTAACTGGTATTTAGACTGGGATGATGTTTAAAATAACAAAGCAGCATTAAAATTTTAATCGTGACTAGTACATTAAGTTAAACTTAAATAGGCTGAACGTGTTGTGCCAGGTTTAATTAATTGATTTCTTTGTTTCCTAGTGCTCCAAGTAAAATGCTTACTTTAAATTTATTTAACTAACTACAAACTTACTACATTGAATAACAATGGTTTTTAAATTCTTATATTTTTTAGACAACGTCTGCAGAGAACTAGAGCCCCGCTAGACAAACACAAAACATGTGTTAAACGAAATCGCTTTGGTTTATCTAATTTATTGCTATTTAATGCTTTTGCTTAAAGACAACACTTTCTTTTTTAAACAATTTATAAATATACACATAAAATAAAAGAGCCGTCATTGCAGAGTTGTTAACTAACAGTGACTTAACAGTGACGCAACAGTTCCTTACGATGTAACAGTTGCGACGCAGTGCATGCTGGCGTTCTGTAGCAGCCTTCTTCGCTCCTCCACTGCTAAGTGAGGAGCAAACTAGCATATAGTACAAAATTAAATTGAACTGGAAACTCAATTTATTTAATAAATTTATTTGTGAAAAACATCAAGAAAAAATGATATTAACAGTGCTCTGTAACTGACAAGACTGTAAAACAAGAATGCAGGAAATGCATTTTTTCAGAGTTTTTGAACGCCAATTTTGTGGACTGCGCTCTCGCCGCTTTCTTTTCTGTCAGCGTTGGCAATGCTTGAGCGTTAAAAAAGGCCAGATTTTTTAGTGCACTTCTGAATTATTTCAGCCTTCTCTTCCCGTTAGTAAAAAGTTGGCAGCACTGGTTGCAACAAACAACAACAGAGTTGCTCTTGTGCTGCGTGGGTGAGCGAGAGAAAGAGTTAAAGAGAAACGCGCGCTAAAGAGAAGATACAAGGCGTGTGCTCTTAACTTGAATGGTGCAAAATGCAAGCTGCCAATAAGATAGTTTATCGATAAAATGATAATCGCATTACAGTAGATGAAGTAAATTTAAATAGCGCAACGGAATTAAGAAAACTAGTCGATTGTAAATAAAGTACTTTTAAATTAAATTAATATAGGCTGCATGAAACAAAATACCTTATATATATTTGGTTATTTTTTGTATTAAATATGCATCGTTCCATATGCAACATTTTCATAAGATTTTGCACACTGTGCCAATTTTTTGCCAGTCACAAGCAACAAAAACAACATGTCGCACAAGCGCAAACACGCATGTGTACATATGTTTGTTCATTTGTATATATAATACATATACAATGAAAACGATGCTCTGGCGCGCTCATTACAACGCTGAGTGGGAGAGTGGGAGCGAGAGCATAGCACATTTCACTTGCTCGCTCTGGTTACTCTCCCAACAGCACTTGCGTTCAGAGTGGTGCGTGAATGTTTTGAGCGTATTCGTTCATATGTTTGCATGTGTGTTCGGTGTGCGCGCACGCTTGTAAAAGAGAGCGATTACACGCGCACATACACATGCTGGACTGCTCGCACACAATGTGGCAAATGTGTTTTTACCGCTGAACCCGCCGCTCATTTCTCAGTACGAATTGAGACTCTGTGGCGCACGGTTGAAAACCTTCAGTAGCAACAGAAAAGCGCACACGAATTCAGTCCAACTAAAAGAAAAAGCAACGAGAGACGGCAATTGTGTATTATTGTTATTGTTGTGTTTTGTGTATTGTGCAATAGCGCAGAAAAGGTATACTCACATACATACATTTAACGTGCGTATGTGTGCATTTTGCATGCATATATCATTCCAAATCAATTTGAATTAAATACTTTTTTGGCTTAATTAAATACTTCCGCGCGTCGTCGTCGTTGTTGTTGTCGTCGCGCCAGTTTTTCCATTGCGTGCTCACTCGCCCCGCCGCATTGACGTCGACGTCACACACAGAGCAGCAAACATACACACACGCACGCACACAGCACAGAACACTCTCCCAAACACAAGAACACATTCATACATACAATCTCTCAACTCGATTGTTCCTGCTCTCGTTCTCGCAACAAACTACTCTCGCTGTTTAATCGCCCTGTCTCTGTCATTTGTCAATGCGTCTCTGTCTGGCCCGCCGTATTCGTTTTGTTTGTGTTGTATTAAAAAGGGCCGCCGAGAAGTAAGAAGCAGACACGCGATAGCAGCACTAACAAAACAAAAATAATACAATTAAATATCGTTTGCATGCGAATTTAGACAACAGAAACGTACATAATAATAAACAATAAATAATTATAAATCAAGTGCAGCAGCAGCAGCAGCCAGCCAGCGAGCAAAAACAAATAAACCAAACAAAAACAAGGTAAGAAGAAAAGCCGACGCCTAACGGGTGAAAGTGTTGTTTTACACAACTTGCATGAAAAACTGTATGTATACATTATACGTACATATTGTTATTGTTATTGTAATTGTGTTCAAGTGTTTGTGAATTGTGCATTGTAAAAATCATGGTAAAATTGCAACAAAAGTTTTATAAGCGCTTCGTTTGCTTTGCTGTTTTGCTTCGTAGCAGCGACAGTGGCAACAGCAACAACAACAACAGCAACAACAAAACGTAACCGGTAGGTGCTACATTGCCACCCACGAAATTGCCAAACAAAAAGGGCAGCACAAAAAGTACAAGGTACTTTTGCTCTCGCTCACGCTCTTTCACTCTCTCTCTCTCTGTCTTTGTATAACTCTCTTGCAATTGCAACCCCTATCAAAAACGCGTGCTGTGCAGCTGTTGGCGGCTACCTGTGCGACGTGCGTACACTTCTCTCGCTCTCTTTGCTTCGTGTGTGTGTGTGTGTATGCTCGCTCAGTTCGTTCGTGCAAGAGCCCCGAGCCCGATGTTGACGTTGAAACGCTCTCACAGGTTTTCATTTCTTATTTGACCGTCATTCGCCAGCGCGGCGCCGAAGTGTACAACAGCAGAAGTCTTCAATATAACGGATGAAAATTTACACACAACTTCAACAAAAATACAAAAGCAAAAAAATAAAGTTCATTTGTTTATGTGTGTATATGTGAGAGTTTTGTGAACGCTTGCAGCAAATTCAATTGTCAATTGTTAATTGTCAAAGTTGAATGTAAGTAGGCAGCGTCCGTCTGACGTACGGAGCTGTCAATTTCACAGGCCTTCAAAAGTGACCATTGACAGTTTAAAATTCACAGAGTGCAGATTTCCTTTCGCCATCGACTTAATTAAATCAGATACGAAAATAAAACCTTTGACAAAAAACCAAACAATGTGCATTTGATACAAGGAACTAAATTTGAAATTATATACTACAAATAATAACAAAGAAACACAATACAGAAAACAAGTGTCTAGCAAATTGAACAGTTTAATCTAAATTAAAAGCTTAACTATCAAATATTGTGCATTACAAATTGCTGTTGTTGTTGCTGCCTAGCCGCCGCCATTTTTTAAGCGCGGTACGCAAAAAAAAAACAAAGTGTAATAAAAAAGAGAATAGAAAAAAATAACAATCAGAAGTCGCGCGTCTCGCATACAAAAACAAAATCGAGAAAAGCGCACGGACTGTGTGAAAAGTTCGTTCGTTTTCCGTTTTGTTGCTTTTTCCAGCGTTGTTTCATTAATGAAAAATCAACCCCCGGCATTTGACAAGCGCCCCCACAAACAAAAGCTGAAATCAACAGCCGCGCTGCGTTTTCCTTTCCCGTCTCCATCATTTTTGTATTTTTCCCATTTTCCATAAGGGTTGCAAGCAACGTGGAAAAGCCGAAAAACCTGAAGAAAATATGAAGCAACTTTTTCAAGTTTATTTCTATGCGAATCTTCACAGTTGAAACGCTTTTTCAACTTTTCGCCATGTTTCATTTTCATTTCGTTTCCTTTTTCGCTGTTTGCTGTTAGTTTTGTCATTTGTCTGTCCGTTTGCTTTGTTGCCGTGTCCTTTTTTTATTATTTTGACATTTCGGCTAAATTCCATGTTATTTTGACGTTCCTTTTTTGCCGGCGCTTTTTCGGCAGTCTGCAGCCTGCGAGGGTTGTTTATGCAATTTACAAAATTTCCCTATTGTCAAAATTCTATGTAATAAGCAAAATGTAAAGCTTCTTTAGTTAATTTTATTTTAAATATGAAAGCTGTAAGAAATATGATGCAATCAGATTGTTATCCATATGTTTTCATTTGTATCACACACATATGTTACGAAACTGGAAAAATTATTGCACTCATTTCACAATTGACGCCATTTTCTATTGGGGTTACTGATAACTACAAATTTGCCTATTCAAGCGCCCAATCGATATGATTGATATGATTGCTGATAATTTAGTGTCTAATTGAGCGATAAAAACAATAGGTTATTTAGCTTATAATGATTTGGTTCATTTGTACTTAGTTCGAGTATTTATATTGAAGTTTCCGATTTACGATGTCAACTGGAATAGGTTTTCCAAAGGGCCACAGGAAATACTCACCTAAAGCAAACAACGCTGCATAGCTTAATTATTTATTTGTTTTAAATTATTGATTGCATTAGAAAGTTATTTTTTACCTGTTTCAATTTAATTTGCATACAGAATTTTCTCTTTTAATTATTGAAAATATTATCTTAAGCTTTTAATGCATATTTTAATAACCTCTTTCTCTTTTTCAGCTGATTCTACAAACAAACATACAACAAAAGAAAAAGCAAAGAAACCGAAGCGATCAAATTTGCAAGCCGCCAATTGAAAGTGCAATAAGAAGTTGAAACGGCAAATGAAACGTTTCAAATAAGTTGAAAGAAAGTGTTCAATAAGGAAAGCAACAGCAACATTAAGTAAATACTTATCCAACAAATTTTAACAATTCTTCTAATCAATAGAAGAATTTCGCGTTAAAAAATCGCGCGCGTTTTTCCCCCAAGATTTTTTAACAATAGTTTGTTTTCCCAAATCGTCTGTTCGGTGCAATACTGTGTTTACGTTCCTTCGTTCACACACATACACCTACAACACTTGAATACATACACTCACACACACAGACACACAGTGACATAGCATACACATTCTCTTGCAACATCCGTTTGTGCAACGTCCATCGTTTTGTCCAGAATATACGTGCAATTAAGTCTATATAAAATATAAATCTAAAGCAAGGCTCCGGCCCCAAATCGTCAAAATTTTCACGAAAAAAACTCTGTTCAACACGGAGGCTTCGCTTAAATTCAACACGGCGACCACAATGCCCTTTAACGGTGCAAGCAACGGAAGTGGAGTCGGTGGTGCCGTAGCAGGCAGCAGTGTAAGCGGTGGAGGGGCCACTATCGTGGTCAGCGAGGGACCCCAGAACAAAAAGATACGTACCGGTGTACAACAGCCCGGAGAAAACGACGTCAACATGCATGCTAGGGTAAGTACCACTTTAGAGTAACTATAACTATCGATATACATCGATAAATCGGTCAGTCTCGAATTAAAAATATCCTTCGTGTGTTGTATAAACAAGGGCCAATTTTCATTTTCCTTAAGTAAAAATGCATATATGAAATGGTCTGTATAAACATAGTTTATGAGATGTTACATTTTACCAACTTCGATCACACCAATCGATCAAATTTACTTTCCGTTAATATTTTGTAATCAAAAATTAGGTAATTTCTCTGAATAATAATTGAATTGTACCTTTTCTATTCGCAATTGTAACAACATCAAATAAAATGCACTACCTGGAAAACCACTAATGTGTGCTAGTGATAAAAATATTGTTGTATAACCATATCCTAACGGTGATCCATTTTATTTTTTTATGTTGGAAACATCAACAACCCCAATATCTAATTACCTGAGAAACTTGTGTAGTCTGGCCAACATTTGGGAGACGGGGAGTCAACCCCCATCAGCGTCATATTGAAAAGCACACATTTTATATCATCTATTGCTGTAGTTGGACTATTCAATCAGTGGGGGCAAAAACTTAAGGTTCACCCCTGTTGTTGATAACACGAAAGGGATGGCGTACCAGAAATTTTGTGATAAAGTTTTTGACCGTTATTCGGGGGTTGAAGTGCAGTTTGCAAGAGCTGCTTTAAGGCTATCAAGTACCGAGAGTACTTTCAGAATGCTGTCATATGAATTACTTTCCAAGCAGGTCAGATGAAGGCAGTTAGAAATCTAAAATTATGTTATGAATGTTTTTTGAAGGAAGGTAGAAAAATCGTAAATTTATCTATATATTTTAATGAAGTACATATAAGTTTAACCAGCATTTATATGCATTTATAATACTCAAAATATTGTAATTTTTTGAAAAGATTTTCAGTGTTTTCAGTAACTTATTTAAATGAGCGTAGAGACGTTCCTTATAATTTTATTGAATAAAATTCTTCTTTATGGATTTTTCAATCAGCTTTTGTATTTTCTGCTTAAGCGAACTTGGTATCAATCTTAATATTCTGAAAAGTATTTTGTACTTCTCCGCTTTGCATAGAAGCATATTTAGTTATTTTATAATTCTTACAAAAGCTTTTGTTAAACTTGTGATATGATTAAGATGATATTTTCGTATTCGGACAGATACTTTTTAAAATATTCGTACAATTTGTTTTATACATCGAATATTTCTCTGTGCTTTTTTTATGTGATATTAAAAAAGTTGAATTTTTTTGGAGGTAAAAAAGGATTTATATTGCTCTACTTTGAGATATAAAATTTATAATTTTGGTTGTTAACTAAACAATGTATAGTATACATTTAAGTTTTTCCCTAAAGCAGTCAAATTAATTTCTATCGGTGTCTCGATAAAACAAAAACTTAAAATAAGAGAAAATCTTAAGAAATTTCTTAACGCTTTCTACAGTTGCTCTTTAGTTATTTTTGGCCACTGTCATCGCAATTGTTGTTATTTTTACGTCGCCTTTGGGGCCATCAGACAGCCTCAGACCATAAACCAGACCAGAACAGAGCTCAGGGCCTAGACAGAGAGTCGCTGAGTTCGCAGAGTCGCAATGCAGCCACATGTTGAGGGTTGGAAAAATCGATTTTAGCCATTGGTTGTGGCCCTCTGTCTGTTTCTGGCCGAAATGTTGTTGTTGCCGGCGCTTTATCTCTGCATGCCGATAAATTGTTGTTTATTTTTCAACACGAATTTTTTCCATTTCTATTTTATGCAAAAAAAAAGTAAATAAAACGATAAAATGAAACACAAAAATAATAGAATCGGGAATAGAAACAAAAGAATTGAAAGGCATTGAAACGAAACTGTGTTCAATGGGCCGCGGAACATTGAGTTGAAATTGATTTGAGTGAATGCGAAAATGAAAATGAATATGGGAAAATGCTGCAGACTGTCATTTGTTGTTAAGGGAAATTCTTCGTTGGGTGGTTGTTGTTTTTTCTGCTGTTATTGAGAGCGAAAAATGTTGCTGCTGCGGCCGCGCAAAGTATGCAACAAATATTCTCTTTACGACGTTAATGCGATGTGTGTGTGTGGGTGTGAGTGTGAGTGTGTGTGTGTTTTAGTTGGCATTTGAGCTGTTGCTTCCGACTGTGTTCTCTCTCTCTCTCTCCGTCTCACACGCTCTCACTCTTTCTCTCAGACACACACGCACACTTGACTTGACAGCGCAATTAGCACATGAAGCAGCATCTTCTCGTCATTTGAAGGGTTTTGGCCATGTTGCGCTTTGGTCCTTTTTGCCTATGCTTTTTTTTTTGTTTTTTTGCAAGCTCTAAGGTTCAGGCCAAGTTAGCGCCGCTTGCCACTTGGCATCGTTTAAGCTTTTCCCATTGCCTAACGGCGACTGTTGCGTACGTGCCTGCGACTGTCGCCAAAAGTGGTAACGTTGGACACCTGCCACCTGCCACATGCCACATGCCCCTTTCCTATTGGGTGGCCGGCACTTCCATGTGATTAAGTGCACTTGGTGCTGGCGAAAATGAAGAAAACTTATGAAAAAGTTCAACACGCTTAACTGCACTTGCATCAGACTAAACGTTTTTACCCGGTTTACACAACCTTTCCTGAGTGGCATCAACATGGAGGGCAGCTAGAAGGATTAGGGACTGTGCCTCTTGGAAGATGCCCAAGTGCAAAAAGACTTCCGTTAAACTTTGTAACTTTGACTAAAGGATATAATAGATGGAATTTAATTTGTATCCCTTTAAATTGTTCTATCCTATGCACTGATAGTTTACTATAGAGCACGATAAGATATTAACTTAATTTAATCTCTGATAGTATTATTGTAGTAATAATTCAAAAATTAGCGATGATTTATATTTTTTCTAATAATTTACATTTACAATTAATGGATTTTGGATATAGTTTTCATACAAAATATTAATTGTTAAGAAGTTTCACAAAAACTATTCAATAAAATGTGATATATCAATTGATTTCAGTTTATTTTATATTCCTTTTTAATCTTCTTAGTAAACAATAGAAATTGATTATTCTTATTAATAAATTTTTATGATAGTTAGAGTATGCTAAGATCTTTAATAATAAGTTATAAAGCATTTCCAAGAGAACAAAAATAATTTCCACTTTAATCATACAGTATTTTTTATTAAAGTATTGTTATTATTATAGTTATACTTTAAATTATTTTTGCATTTTAATATGCAACCATTCTTTGGCTGTCTCTTTGAGTCTGTTCCGTCTACTTAACCAACATTTCAATAGCATAGAAAGCATTTCATCATCTACCCAAAGCTACCAATTTTTGACCACAGCATGCAATTTGCAGCCATGTTAGAGCCACGAGTCATGTTATCTATTCACTCATTCCCTCCATTCTTATTCCCTTTCCTCTTTACTGACCACTCAAATATACAAAACTCCAATGGCATTCTCCACCCAAAGGCGTCTGGTCGAAAATGCATAACATCAGCAGCAGAAGCGGTGGAAACATCATCATCATCATCAGCATCAGCTGCAACATCATCAGTGGCAACATCAGTGACGACGCCGTTGCGTCTGGCCGCGTGACGCACGCAGTGGCTGTGTGGCATCAACAGCCATGGCAAATAAATTTTGCATGCTCCCCGGCAAGCAACACAGCACCACCCACCACACCCCCTCCCAACATTTCCCCTCTCATTTTCCCAAGCAAATGCCCCCGCCAGACAGTTAAAAATAGATTGCATATTCGTCTGACCGAGGCAGCATTAGTACTGGATTTGTGCCTGGGCTTAGTCAGCAACATCATCATCCTGGTTTTTTTTTCTCATCTTCATCATCCTTATCCTCATCCTTTGACTTGTTCGTCTTCTTCTCACACTCACGATGAAGTAATCGTACCGCGAATGCGTTTTTGGTGGTGCGTCTCGAGGTCGTTGCCAGCGGTTCAAATGCCAACCCCTTTAACAATTTTCACAATTTTCCCCATTTGCTGTATGCATTTTTGTTTGCTACCTGACTCCTGGCCACTCACTCAACCCAACCCAACTACTCATTGCCGCAAGGTCCTTTGACTATGATGCATCCAAGGACTAATGGTAGTCAGAAATGCATCTGTCGTTGGACATCTCTCCTGTCCCTTAACTTTTTCCTCCTTTGTTAATTAAATGCGTCGTCCGGGCAACGTACGGAAAGCTGCATTTTTGACCATCATTCGATAGGGGTGGTATTTATTATCCAACATTTCACGAGGGTTGTTCTAGCACTTTCCGTGTCTGCAGTATTCTTTTATGCAAAGTGACAATTTTGATTTAGGATGAATGTAGATGAAGTAACATTAAATTAGTTTAAATTTAAAACTGTTGTGATATTCTTATTTTTCTAAATAGACAAAATACTTCAAATTATAGAACATTTTTCAAATTCTATAAATTCTATAAAATATTGAGAATTGGAGCAGAAACTAAAATAATAATATCTTAAATACATTTTTAGGTCTATTTCTAACTAGCTAAACGATATTTTAACATAAATTGTAAAGATTTAATGTCCAAAGGAAAGAAAAGATTTAATTGGACAATAAAAAAACGGTCCTTAAAATCCTTTTGCCCATTTAGTTGTATCTAATCTTTCCGACTACCTTTCGAGTACACTTCGTGCTTTAATGCCACCTTTTTTGGTTGCCTCTTGACGGTGCGTTTGTTATTAACAATAATTGATTTTTATTGTCTTTTCATTTCAAAGTTTTAATTGCCAAAAGTTTTGCCTAAGAGGGTTGTAAGCATGTGTTGAGCGAGGGTTGTTTGTCAGTTGCAATCAGTTGCCAGTGTGTACACACTTAAGCACACACAAGACTTATAGACTTTTGCATTTGTAATTGAACTAATTGAAATTGCCGAAGTTCGTTTCTGATGCCAACTTAGTTATGAATGAGTACACAAAAAGCCTTTACAGATTGAGTAGAAAGTTTACTTGTATTTGGCCAAAGAATTCCAGAATTCCTGCATGTGTTCGAGCCAAGTTAATGCCGATGAGCCAGAGTTGAGTCTCAGTTGGCTCATCACTTGTGGCTCCCCAGTGAATTGAGCCAAATAGTCGGCTATCGATTTAGGCCAGCTTTAGCTTCGACTACACCATCAAATACCATGCAATTTGTCTTTGATTGTAATAATGGATGTACATATGTATATTGAACGTATTCTCAGCTTGAGCTGTGAACCACAAAAACCCCTAAAAATTTACTTGTTACATTTGCGGTTATTTTCTTCTCTCTTTATATAAACAGTATATTTTCGTGTTATTTCAAACTGCCAATTGTCGAGATGACTAACTGATTGCTCTGCTCTCAGTATCGATGCTTGATTGCAGTTTCATTTCTTTCTATTTGGTTTCGTTTTGTTTTGCTTTCTGTTGTATTGGTCACACTTTAAGTACGAGTAGTAAATGAATTTCATGCCTGACTGGCATACAAAATTGGCAGCTGCTGTTGCTTTTAGCTTGTTGCTTTCCATGTTGGCCATAGCTTAACCATTTATATAGACATTTTACCGCTCAATGCCACAAATTATCAATTGAATTTCCATTCATATTTCGGTCAACACACATATCAGAAATTCCAAAGGTGCAGCCTAAAAATGTGTCCCCAAAATAAGTAACGTTATAAAATTATTTAAATTTTGTATATTATTGACACAGAATTTACTTCGAATTTGTTAAGTAAAACATTTCAGACCCTGTAATTGTTCCGGGAAAGATATAATGGGATAGTTGTTTTCGTAAATTGATGAAGAAATTCGTAATAATTTTGCTTAGTAAAAAATTGTATACCCTGTAAATGTTCCAGGAAAGAAATAATGGGATAGTTGTTTTCGTAAATTGATGAAGAGATTTGTAATAATTGGTTTAGTAAAAAATTGTATACCCTGTTACTGTTCCAGGAAACAGATAATAGGATAATGGCTGGTTCTATTTGTAAAACGATGGAGAAATTCGTAATAATTTGGTTTTACAACAATCTTGAGCTGTTATTATACTATATTAATCTCTTATTTAATATCTATTTTAAATCAAATTTAAATAAAATACAAATCCTATGCTAAAACAAAAGCTATAGGTTTAATATTAGTTGTCTTTACTGGAGATTGTCATGCATATGAAACTCATGAATTTACATTTTTAAAAAGTATCTTAAAGTCACTTTTAAATATTTTACAACTGCACACACCTTTTCGCTCTTATCTGAATACTTCACTCGAATCTGGAAATCGTGTAATCTAAACAAATAGAAGAATTTTCCAAAATAAGTAAGTTAACAGCTGCCAAGTTTTTCACGCTGGGGACGACGATTTAAACTCCAATTACAACAAATTATGAATCGTGCCTCAAGTGCTAAGCGCACAAGACCAGGGAGAGTAAGAAAGAGAGTGAGAGAGTGAGAGAGATGGAGAGTGTGGGGGAGGAGAGTAACTCTCTCATGACTGCCCCTTTTGCTCTTACGCGTTCTCTCCGTCTGTCGTTTTCTGTGTGTGTTCGCGACAAGTTTCAGCAAAAAAGTTCAATTTATGTCGCGCTGTGTTATGCAGTTTCTCAACCTCTCTTTCTTCCCCTTTCTTTCCCTTTCTTCTCCTCTTTTTCCCTCCTTCAGCAGCCTATTCGAACTGAGCCCTTGCTGCTTTTTTTATGCTTTGTTCTTTCCTTTGGTTATTTTTTTCTTCTTGTCATTTACTTACAAGGCCCAGCTACATCTACAGATACAGATACATATATGTATCTAGATATATTTGTACATCTATAGCGAGTCGTGTATTTGCCGGATGTCATGCTGGGTCTCTCTCCCGAAGGTCGGAAGTGTAGTTTTTTAAGTACACGTTTATATAATTTGATATATGGCGCATTGTCGTTTGCCATCTCATGTGGCCATATATATTGTTTCTCAGAGTATGCTAAATGAGATACAACTGTATCTGTATCTGTATCTGTATCTGTATCTGTATCTGTATCTGTATCTGTATCTGTATCTGTATCTGTATCTGTATCTGTATCTGTATCTGTATCTGTATCTGTATCTGTATCTGTATCTGTATCTGTATCTGCACTTGCATCTGTATCTGCATCTGTCGCATGCATATTGCGAAAGGAAAGTGTGCAAAAAGCTCAGATAAAATGGAACAGTTGAACGAGGTCATCTACTTGCATTAATGAAGCAATATATTTTTGAGAAAAAAATACTGAATGCAAAAGAAAGACAGAGAGAGAACGAGAAAGAAAGAGAAAAAGAGCGAGAGAGATGTGATGTGATGTGGTAAATGCAATTTCAAGAAATATAGAGCTCGTTGAATTATGTCTGAAAGGTTAGCATGAGATACATCAAGTACTTAAGCTTAAGCTTGGATCGAGTCGAGTCGGAAAATGTCAAGTTTCAAGCATACTCTGTATTCATTTGTGAGTGAGGTCAAGTTCAGAATGCATTCAATTACATTCCATTTCAACGCGTCCCATGTGTAAGTTGCAATTGAATTATGAATGCTAAAAATATGATTCAAAGCAAATATTAAGACTTTAGAAATGAGAAGAGATGAATGTAATGAGTACTTGTATTTAAATTGCTTCACATAAACTTCATATAAACAATTTACAAATTAATAATAACTAATTCTGTTATACTTTTTAAAAAATCATTATTATTACATTCACTAATTAGTTAGCTAATTAATGCTGTTATTCATTTTACAAATTACTGATTAATTATTTCTAAATAATCCAAATTGTAATTATGTATTGGTAAGAAATCTACCATTTTTTAGAAACTTTCAACTTGTGTCATCAGACAAGTGTAGGCGAATTTAATAACAGTGTACCAACTGTATTCATTAGCTTGTTGTTTACATTGTGTACATGTCATGAACATATTGAATATATATTGACCCATATATACACATTCATTCACCCTTAAGAAGCACTCGTATCTCATTCAGTTAGGCACCCTCATTTGTCAGCCAACTTTGAGATACAACTACCTTTTTTTCCCCTTGTCTTGTGTTGACATCTTCATGTCCATTTCATTCATTCAATCATTCATTCATTCATTCATATTCACATGCACAGCTCATCGGGTTTTGTTTTGTGTGCGACATGCGACATACTTTTAAATGCCAATTACCAGCGGCTGCTAACGGTTTTCTATTACCTGACTTTGTCTCTTGCCTGTTTCTCAAACTGACTGATTGTCTCTCTTTTTTTTGTTTTTTATTTAGTTTTTTATTTTCAATATGCCACGCACACAATTGTTGTTGTTGTGTTGTTGCCTGCATTTTTTGTACGTTGCCATTGCAGCACTTTTTGTTCTCCCCCAAAACTTGCGTCAATTACAGCCAGTATTTGTTGGTGGAAGTGGGAAAGTGGTGAAGGGGGAATGTGGGAGGAGGGTTATGTTATGGACACCCTGTGGCACAGCCGTGACTTGCATAGAAGTAGACCTTTTTGTTTTCTCTCTCTCTCTCCCTCTGTTTCTCTTTCGTCTGTTCCTTCTATTACCAACTTCGATGGTTGTCTAATTCGCAACGCTACAATTAGTTTTTCATTTGACATGCTTTTTTTCACTTTGCCTTCCTTTTAGCTGCCTTCTTCTTCTTCTCCTGCCTTCTCCTGTCTTTTAGCTTATTTTCACTTTGACTCATTACAACAGTTTTTGGCCCATGTTTTCTCTCTCTCTCTCTCTCTTTGCCTTCTCTGTTGTGCATTATTGTTATTATGATTATTGCTTGTGCCACGTTTTCGTTTCTTTTCATACGTTCAAAGAATTCTAATATTTTCCAAATGAAATTCGTGAGTGAAATACCATGAAATATTCAGCTAACAAAAGGCCTTCCACTCCCTTTTCCCCCTTCTTCCTACAAACAGCAACAACAACTGAAAATGGAGCACAAAGTTTTTCCCAACGCCTTATTTTCTTGTTTTTTTTTCACGCATTATGAGCTTTTAGTTGGTTCTTTTGATGAAAAGTATCTTGTAGATAGTTTTAATGCCCAAGCGGCGCCTTTTCGTTCGAATTTCATCGAACATTTTTGTTTGCTTAGGCAGCGCCACAATTTGACTTATTTTTTTGTTAATTATTTTTACTGGCTGCGTGGCTACTAAAACCGCTGACTAATGAAATTTTTGCGATCCAGCGTGGAAAATGTATCTAGATACTGCGTGTGTATGTTAACTTTTGTGATAGAATATGTTGTAAGTTGCGTTTGGCAGAAATTTCAACGCTTGAGATACTTTCAACTTAAGCAACTATAGAACTATTGCATCTGTCAGATACTTTGTGTAGTTGCTAACACATGAGCTGTCGGATACTGATGTTGGCTATTCCAAGGAAATGAAAGTAGGCATTAAATTATAATTGTATCTTCAACGCTCTGCACAGACACTTTGAGATACTTTTTCATCTCAACTTTGGCAACCATACAGCTGTGTTAGCTGTCAGATACTTTATGTAGTTGTTAATGTTTGTTAACTTTGTTTCTGTTAGATACTTTTTCGCCATTTCAGTGAAATTTTATTAGTCTTCAGTGTACAAAAGTTTATTTGAGAATATCTTGGCAACTTTAAGACTATGGTATCTTTTTGAAGCTTATTTAGTTGCTAGTTGTGGTAGTTGTCAGATACATTTTCTTTTGGCTGACTTCTGATTATAATTATATCTTCGAGATACTTCTTACTACTATTTCAGTATACTTAGATCGCTATTAACATATGGCATCTGGTGGATACAATTTTTTGTTGATCTTTTTGGCGCCACATTATAGCTGTATCTGTTACGCTCAATTCCCATGGCGCAGCCCGCATTTATCTGCTAGATACTTTCGGCTAATGTGTTAATCAGCTGCTTAATGGTTTATCACTTTATGATTAAGTCGTTTACAGTTGTTATACATCTATTTGGGTTCGCCCAAAATATTTCACAATTTTCAAAGTAACTCACAGATACAAATCGGTATCTGTAGCTGGAACTGCTCCGCAATCGAATCAGATACTTTTTTTTTTCAATTGTTTCTTTTTTGTATTTCCAGATTTGGTTTTGTATTTTGGCTTTGCCCCTTTTCGAATGTAATTTCGTTTGTTCGCTTTTTCCTGATTTTTTTAAAACCTTTTTTTGTTTTTTTTTTGTTATTGTTTGTCATTATTTGTGCTTGTCTCCCTCTTTCGTTGGATGCTATCTCTCTCTGTATCTGTAGCTTTGCTTTACCGCTGCTTTAACATTATTTGCTGTTATGTAAGCAACAGACGACGACGCGACGCCAGCGTCGCATATTTTGTTTCAATTTACTTTATTTTTTTCTTCTTTTTCTTTGGTTTTTTTTTTATTATTTTTTTTTTTACATTTTTTTTATTTGCTTTTTCCTTGCCCGTTGCCGGCGTTTTGCTTCATGTGCATGAGCCGCATTATTTGTAATTGCCTCGGTGTGTGTGTGTGAGTGTAACTGTTGGCCAGGTTATTGAACTTGAACGTCGTCAAGTGACGTGTGGCCTCCCGGTCTCTGTCTCTTGCTCTGGCTTTACTTTATTTTTTTTGTGGCTTTATTTTTCTGTCTTTGATTTTAATGCTCGTTTTGCTGCCGTTTGACGTTAGTCAATTGTCATGTGTGTGTGTGTGTGTATCTGTATATTTTTTATTGTATCTGCAGAGCAAACTGTGCATTGCAGCGATCACAATTTGGGCCAGAAATGTGTAAAAAGAGTGATGATAACGATCGTGGAAATCATTCCTCAAGCTTAGTAAGATCTTGCCTTAAGCTGTCAAACAGGAAGTTTTACAAGCAGACAGTCAGACAGAGAAAGAGAGAGTGTAAGTGTGACAGAGAGAAAGAGTAAAAGAGCGAGCGAGAAAGAGAGAGTTTTGTTCTTATCTCAGCTTGCAAGCTGGTTGCGATCATATGTTTAACAAAGTTTTTATAATGATGAACTGCTTTAAAGCGACAGAAAGAAAGAGGGAGAAAAGAAAGAAGAGAGGAAGAAAGAGAAATACATATTTACAGTTGGAATTTTGCTTAAATTTGGCAACATATTTAATTTGATATCATTACAATGATATTAAGAAATTGAGCATTCAAAATAGTATTCATTCATATTCTTGATAAAGTATCTATTGGTTTAGTGCTTGAAATATATGTATCTGAAATCATTACAAGTCTTAAATAATTATAAAATTGCACAAAATTAAAAAGTAATAGCCAAATAGTTGAGGTTTAAAACAAATAAATCAAATGAAAATGGGCAAAACACAAATTAAATGATAAATAAATATGTGTATAAATAAGCGCATAATTAATTGCAATGTCAGACAAGAATTTACAATAATTAGCAACATAATTTTTGATGCAAGCTGACAAGTTTGTTATTTTTGTTGTTGTTACTGTTGTTGTTGTTGTTGTGGGTGTGAAATTATTTATGCACTATAAAACTTGTCTCATTCTCATTCTCGAATTTATTTATTAGCCAGCATAGAATTAAAAGAGCTGGCAACACATTAAATGGGGGCGTCTATTTCCCCTCTCTCTCTCTTTTCTCTATTTGCCCAACGAAAACGGGGGCAGTAGTGGCAAATGGAAGGAGGGAGAGGGGCGTGGCGAGCTGAGCAATTGGCTTGTTGTTGTTATCGTTGCTGCTGTTTTTGTTGTTGGCGACCGGTAGACTAATTAGATACAATTTCCAGTTAGTGTGGTATGCCATTCTAAAAGCACGTTTCTGCTCACTGGAAGCAATTGCAAGCATTGGGAGGGAGAGGGGAAAGCCGATAAATAGCGTATGATGATGGCTGCAATACAAAACACGTTTTTACTTTATCGTTTGAGTCCCTCCCGCCACCCACCTCCCCCCTTTATTTACTGCCGACATTTATTTACCTGTCCGTGCTTTTGTCGCAGGTGAACGTGTTGTTCTAGTTGGCAATTGCACACGTTGCAGACCAAAGGTAGTAGTTGTATCTTGTAGATACTTTACAGAACTTACATGCATATAGATACCTACCAACTGCTGTAGATACATTTTGTTCAATGTGCAAAGGTTCTGAGAAAAATCTAAAGAAAAGAAGTCTTTATGAAATAATGCAAGAAAATATACAATACTTACAGATAGATCCATTTGGGGCTAAAGTTTTTGTAATTTTAAAATTCTGGTGAAATCTGGGGAATCTAATAAATGATAGTATTAAAGTTGAACTTTAAACTTATTAAAGTAATGGAAGCCCTCATTATTTCAATTAAACCAGTTAGATTGAGCTATTATTAAGCTAACTTATGTGCAATTTGAAGTGTTTTTCTTTTTGTCTCAACATTTTTCATATTTAAATAAATTTTCAGTTTTTCTCTCTTTACCCCCCTTTGCTTTTATGACTATTACAATTGCTATTTACAAAGTGCTTGGCAATTTGTTAATGCCAATTCTTTTTCGTTTATTTTTGGCGCGCAATTTTTGGCCATTTTGACTCATCGCTGTCAGCGTCGCTGCTAGCGTCGCAGCTTCAAGTCATGCCTCCCCCCTTTGCATAACAATTCGTCACTGGCAAAATAAATTGTGTTTGCTTATTTGCTTTTGCTTTTGCTCTTGCTTTTTGCTTTTGCTGCTTTCTTTTGCCACGGTCATTAGGCTTTCTACGTTTACGCTCCCGTTGAAGATCTCTTATTGCCTCTCTTGCTCTCTTTCACTCTCTCACACTTTGTGTGTGTGTGAGTGTGTTTGTAATTTCTTTCGAATTTACTCTCGCGCTCTCTCACGCCCTCACGCTCTCTTTTGCTACGCTCTCTTGGTTTTTGGCGTGCGTTTTGCGAGTGTCAGAAAAAAATAAATGTTTATCATAAGTTTTAATTGCTCGAATCTCTTTAAAACACAAAAATATTGTTGGTGCGTTCTTTTGTTGCTTGTTGCCTTTGCACTGCTATTTATAGGGTCTGCATTTTGTTGTTGTTTGCCCATTTTGTGGGGCGTGTGTGTGTGTGTGAAGTAGGAGTCGATTGTAATTACTCAATTGCTCATACGCCACCAACGCCACTGTCGACTGCGACAGCGACGTCGCAGTTGTAGCGGCATATTTTATATGTATTTTTCAGTTAAGTACGAAGATAAAATAAATGGAATTGTTATGGTAGCCGCATTTCAGCTTTTGCTCATTTATTTCTTTATTTCTTTACTTTGCTACGTTTTTTCATATATAATTTGTGTTTTTTTTTGGGCAGGTGCTTGAACTTTGTGGTCGACTTCTTTGGAGAGCATTTGCTTTTTTGCGCTCTTTTTATGGAAATTTCTTATTATTGCTGTGCCTTTGTTGTTGTTTCTTTTTTTGGCCTGCCCGTTTGTTTGTGCTGCAGTCGAAAACACGTTTTAAGACGTTTTTTTTTGCGAATGCAACAACGTCAAATCGCAAATACAATAACAAATTCAATGCAGTTGTCTACTCTTCTTCTTGTTCTTTATCTTCATTTTTTATGCGCCGGTTTACCTTCAATGCAATGTTCTCGTTGTTGTTCTTTCTGCTGCTTTTAAAATCCAGTTTTTGTGCAGCTGCAGCGACGTTGACGTTGCCGTTGCCGTTGACGTCGGCGCAGCAGCATTGCGAACAAAAAACAATTTCGCTGACCTACTAAAAAAAAATAATAAGTAACAACAGTAAACAGTAAAAAAGCGCGAAATAATTATTAAATGTGAGTGCTTTTCAAAGCGACGATCGCGCGAAGTTCACAAAGATAAAAAACAATCAACAAACAAAAACAACAACCAGCAGTAGAGACGTCCACGCACACGTTTCTCCTCTCCCTCTGTCTCTCTTAAAGAGCTGCGCTTAGGACATGCATGCAGGCGATTGAGAATGCATTTGAGTGAACAAAGAGAGAGAGAGAAACTGGGAGAGCTTAAGCTTGCATGTCTGTTCAGCAGTGATGGCAACTACTTACCACAAAAAACGGAAAAAACTTATTCCAAACATATAGAAAAAGGATGTGAATTCAAAAATAAGATAAGTAGTTTTTTTGTTGCAAAAGATTTACTTTTAGTGTTTAATGGTAAATATTTAAGGAAAACTAGAATTTAGTAACCATCATCCTTAAATATTTGACTTATTTCTATAGTTAAAAGAGGCTTAAAGTACTTTTATATGAACTTGCACTCTGCACGTATTTTATTTTTTAGAGCTTCTCAAATAGAATGCTCGACAGATTTATCCAGAAAAAGGTTAAGCTGGCAACACTGGTTGAGGCATATGCATTGGCTGTCAGCGTCGACGTCAGCATCGACTGCATTTGCCAAAAGCGTCGCTGCGACTTCACTTACGGTTTTATTTTCGGGACTGCCTGTATATTTTTTAATTTCTTTTTATTTTTCTGTGGTGTTGCTAACGGTGCTGGGGCTTTATTTACACACGATTCAATATATATATGCATGCATGTTTGTGCGTATGTGTGTGTGAATGGAGTGTGCATATAAACATGTTTTTCGGAGCTGCGCTTTGCGAAATGCCAATGAAATGCTATAAGGTCTGACGCAGCTTTTTAACCCGTTACTGCCAATCCCGTGAAATTGCAAGCTCAGAATACGAATTGAGTCATAGGAATAATGGAAACGAAACTTTAATTGGACGGTATAAAAGTATTAAAAGTAGAAGGAATGAAAAGTTTAAATTTTTAATAAATTCCAAAATTAAATTAAAAATCGCAGAGATTCTGATACCAAAAGGGTTAAGTTATGTATGTGTGCGTTGCATGTGGCATTGTCATGAACTCCACCACGTTTTGTGGTAGCCCCTTACATGACAACTTCTGTGCCTCAAACGGTTTTCGGTTTTGCTGCATCTTTTATGGCAACAATATTTTTGTGTGGTACTTGTGCTGTTTCTTCTTCAATTTTCATGTTTGTTTTGCACAAATATTCGTCTCGTTTTGTGCGTTTCCATTCCCTTTATTGACCCACTTTGAGGACTGAAATCTCATCGAACGTTGGCATTTTGTTGTCGCTATTCTTTTTTTTTGAGGATTGACTTGTGTTGCACATTCATGTTGCATGCAAGTTCACAAGCGGTAAAAGTCAAAAATATTTTAAATAAATAAAATGTTTTTACTTCACTTTTGTATCTGCATAGGAAATGAGACAAAGTGTAGAGGCATGCGACACAATTTCGTTATAATTAATCAGATAAATAATAAATTATTAACATTGCAAATTTTCATGTATTTTCATTTACAAATCAAATCTCAATTTACATTTGTCATCTGCCATGGCAATTGAATTTCATATATATATTTTTATGCTGTTTTGGCATTTAATTGAAAGTTAATAAACTGTTTTATTTTAAGACTAAATGTGTAAGAAGCATTTAGATGAGAGTGGCCGACTGGTAAATACCGTGTATCTTGGGAGACATTTTACAGAGAATTATTCAAATCAATTTCAATTAAGAACATTTTAATATGATTATCGCTTAACTGTACATATTTTATGAATACAGGGTATTAAAATGCACTCAGGCTACGCACTTAATTCCATCACGAACACGTGTCGAACCCCATGTTTGTTTTTTCTTTCATTTTTTTGTCAATATACATTTTATTGTTAAGTTTTAAATTTTATTGCTGAATCCGCTGAAAAAAATGTTCTGGGCCAGTCGAAAAAAAACAGATGATTTATATAAAAGTTGTGAATGTTTACTTTATTTTTGTAATGTGCAAATCGGTTTTTTTTGTGGGTCTGTGGCAATTTCAATTGATTATGAAAACGATTAATTACAATATGCCGTACAATTAAGAACGGGAGAAGGTTAATCAAATTATTAATGCCATCCGGTTGCAAAGCAAAATATGAATTGCATTTTAAAATATGCTCTTTGAATGCCACAAATAAAAAAATAAAACATAAATTCAGTTTTAATCAAAATATTGCACTAAAGTGCCGAATTGATTAACTGTTGAGGTCAGCAACATTTATTCACATTTTCTTGCATTTTTTTGTATTAATTGAATTGACTTACTAATTGAATCGGCAACAATTTAAAAGAGCTTTTAATGTGTTATGCTTTAATAATTAATATTACTGGTATTTATGCACATGCAAATATAAATGTTTATAAATGGATTTTTAATTATAAATTTCTTTTATGTCTGTCTCTTTTTAGGTAAGTTTCCTCTTGATGTCGCTTGATGTTAATTGCATTTATGGTATGGTAAAAAAGATAACTAATGGAATTCCATTAACTTGAACTTATTTTCTTCTGCTTCTCCGTTGTACACATGTTGGAATGAAGTAAATTTCATTTCCTAAAAACTATATACAGGTAGTAACCATTTATTTCTACTATCACCTCGACATTCAATTATATTTTTAGGCATTATCAACAGGTAGACAGACAGGTGGTTGTCAAGCTAAAACATGTTGCAACTAGCGGAAGTAATTGCCTCATGTGTCTCACGTTTTTTCCCAGATAAGAAGCTTTACTAACCGATAGCAGACATATGTTTACGATAAACGATAAACCCTGAGAATACGATATACCAATCGATAAAGCGTGCCAATTCCTTTGTGTTAAATGCTCCATGTATATTATAGGTAGATAGATATAGTATTTATTTATCTAGCGCAATTTTGCAAAGGCCAACAACAACATGCACAGCCATTGACAGTTCGTTCACACCAAAAACCAACAAAAATTTCACTTTTTTGTATCGTAAAATATTTAAATTGTGCCCCGATATTGTGCTATCAGTAGCACATTTCACAAGACCAGTTACAATAACAACGGCAAACAACAACAATAGCTAACAACAGCAACAACAACTGCCATGCAAAACAAACACCTATGAAAACAACAATCTAAATATGTGTATGACAAATATGTGAGCCGAATAAAAGTCGGCTATAAAATGCTCTTTAAAAATGTTTTAAGTTCCTAATTAGCTTGGAGGAAATAAAACTTGTCGCTTGTGGAATGCTCTTAAAACAAAGAATGCAATTCATCATAACCAAAACATTAAGTAAATAACTAAGAGTTTAGAAGAAATTAGACAATTATTTAATTGCGACTTTCAAACTGTATTAAGCTCAATGCGTTTTAAGTTAAATGCTTCAGTTTTATCTTTTGTTCAGGTAACTTAGATAAGATTAGTCAGTAACTATCTTTGGTTAAATTCAATGAGCTACATATAAACAAAGTAAACATTAATATGTATTTCATCAACATAAACAGCTTTGGAAATTATATCTTCAATTCAAATTTGAGGCTAAATAAAATCGAACGTTTTTCTGTAATTTAATTATATATTATTTAAGACTTATTTCAAAGTATCTTCTTATAAAGAAAACTTTATATTCAAACTTATAAACTTTATAGATATTAATAACAGCTCAATCTACTGCATCTGGTAGAAGTTTGTTACATGTCAGCTCAATAAAATAAGCTTGTTTCTATCTATAAAAGTTCATAAAAGGTGTAAATAAAGTCGGTAATGAAGCGACAAAATCATGTTTAAATATTGATAAAAACAATAGCCAAAGAAACAAAACCGTAACAACTGCACTGACAGCAGCTGGAAAAATGTTGCAAAATTTTAAATTTATAGTGAACGACTTGAGCATACCCTATATATAAATGTTTTCCTCAAACCACAAACTAGTTATATGAATAACTATTGTGCTTATTATCGGTATTTGCTTAAATTATCAATAAAAATTTAATATCTAATAATATATACACATAGTGTATATTAATTTTGTATTTATAGAAAATAGGAAAGTAATTAGTTGTTAATGATTTTCGGAAATTAGAAAAACTGAATAATATTATTATTTTTTAATAAGCTTTAAAATGTATAATTATTTTGATTGTTTTTTGGTTGGTTTGCAATTTAATTTCTGTGGCAAACTATTATCTGCCGTTTGCAAACTACGTTACAAAAATACAGGGTATATAAAATGAACAAACAGATACATGTGTTAATTTGCGGTAGACAAACTTTGACTTACTGCTGACAAACAAATATTTAATGCAAGTCGTTGAAGTTCAGTTGAGTTTTTTGGCTAGAGGTCGCAAACCAGGTGGGAGTGTGAAATTGTTTACATAAACAACAACTGTAATGTCTGCACTTTGCACTTGTTTTTCTCTTTCTTTATCTCTATCTCTCTCTCTCTCTCTTGCTGTTCCTCTCTTTGTAGATCTTCTTCTCATTTGATGATTAACACATTTCAAAGTTGCGCCCGAAAACGTTGTGGCCACCTAATTTAGTGGCCGCGACTACAAAGTAAACATTTGAATTGCGATACGTTGGTCGGACTCGGTCTCTTCCGGGGGCATGCCACTGCCCTTGCCACAATGTTCGTATACGTGATGCTATACTTCAAGGCAAGCACGCGTTTCGCACTTTTTTGGGCCATTAAAATGGCGACGGGGTGGCGATTGAAGGTGGAGAAGTTTGAAAATGGAGACGGCGTGTTGTTTGCATAGTCGTCCATCGTCATTATCCCCATCTCATTCTCCCTTCTCATTCTCATTCTCATCGCAGGTGGCGTTGAATATTATGCTTGTTCTATGTTGAAAATTGTGGCTGAATGTAATTTTTATGGCACTGCAATTGCTTTTGTTATAAATTTTCCTGCACAACATGAAGCAATTTTCGTTGTCGGGGCGCAAAATATACACATTTTCATTTTGAGCATATTCTTGGTAAAGTCTTTTCGAGTGTTTCTTTATGAGGGGATGGAGCAGGGAGCAGGGAGCAGGAAGCGGGGTGCTTGTCTTTATAGCTATGCTCACTGACAAGTGTGTGGTTTAGTGGTTGTTTAAGTTGCCAAGTGGGCAATAGGGATGATCATCTTAAAAATAAAGAAAGCTGCGAATTAAATAAAGATTTGCTGCTCTCTGTAAATGCATATTTTACGAGACATTTGAGGATTAAGTATACATTTTGGCATGCTTAATGTTCTGTCAAAAAGATTTATGCAATAAGCTGACAATTTATAACTGATGTGATAGGTTTACACTTTAAAGACTTATACAGTAAATCAATTATTGGGTATTTTGATTTTGGGAATGTCTACTCGATTTACCAAAATATTTACTTTGATATTCGAATTGCAAAGATCATTAACGAATCATTAACTGCATGAAATGGTTTTTCTTTTATTCTTATTTTTGATCAAACAGATTTTTACATATCTTGAAAAATATACGGATGCATATAACGTAGCATTTGGCATTGTGCCTAAAATAAAAGACCATAACAGGCTAAAGTTGTATTCATGTAGCTTTTGTTGATAAATACAAATATATAGAGAAATTCAAATGTTTTGTTTGGATTTTCTTACTATAAGTAACTTTTGCAAGTATATAGGAAATAGTGGTTTACTCGTATATCTTTAAGTTTAATTGAGCTAATTAACTGATATTTAATTGTTTTACTCACTACGGGATTAAAATAAATTAAATAACTAGTTTTAGAATTATTAAGTAGCTTGATATGAAATTAATATTAATAGTATTTTAATTTGTTTATCTGGAGGACAAATGCAGTATCTATTAATTAAGATAGCAATTCATCAAGATATATCAATTTATCTAGTTTTATTAATCCAATTTACAACTGGTTTACATATATGTGGAGATTATTCTTAGAATAATAAAAAATGGAGTTCTGAAGCTGTATCTAGAGATTGATCTTCTAGTCAAAGGGGAAGTTACCGATTATTATCGTTTAGTCACTCTAAAGTTATCATAATCGACATATATTGACGTATTTAGTACCTAATATCTTAATTTATTTTAATCTTATAAATAGATGTTTTCTTTCACATATTTTTGGCACATATTCTCAAAGAGGGTCGGCAGACACGTGCCTAAGATTTATGTAAGACTCTCATGCATACATAATCCATGTTGCTCAATTTCCGTCATGCCAAAAAACAAAAAAAAATATTAATAATAGAGAAGAATGTTTAAAACAAATTTCTTGAGGTGGTTCAATTACGTAGCTGATTAGTTATGTTTTTTTGTTCCAAAAGACATTGCCAATTGTCAACGTTTCGGGAAATAGAGCAAATATTTGAGGCATTGACGTAAAAAGAAAAGGAAAATCTATCTTGTAGCAACAGATAAAAATTGAAACACCTTGGTGAGGCCAACACCAACACCAACAACAACAGCAACGAAAATAAAAATAATAAATAAATAAAGTGAAAACAGCAAAAGCAAAAATTTCAATTGTGCCGTTGACTACGCATTGCCTTCATCTCATGGGAGATACACGCCCCCTTTCCCGTCCGCCCCTTCTTCTTTACTCTTGCACCAAACACACATGACAGTCACAGATTGTGTGAAAATCTGAGAGATTTGTTGCGGTGACTTTTCACTATAATTTGTCGTTGTTTTCCGTTCATCTCACTCCCCTTTTTTTTTTTTTGTGTGTTTGTTTGCATGTGTAATTTACTTTTTGGTTTCTTCATTGCAATTTACATGAATTTTATAGTTAATTAAATTTAATTAAACTCTATGTGAGTCAATTCTAGCATATGTATCTTCGCGATAGATTTTCCTTCGAAATCAATCTTTACAAAATACAAACAAATATTCAAGAAATTCTCGCCCATCAGCAAATTGATCTGACGCTTGTGTTTTTTATGCGCATTTAAAAGCATTTTCCATAAATAAAAATTATGAAAAGCGAACAGCGAAAAACCAACAGACGAATTAGTGAAGATTTTCACATGAAAAGCGGCGCGTAAATTACGCGCAGAGAAAAACTTGAAGAAGTAGGAAACAGGAGGAGGATGAGAAGACGTAGGTAAAGTAGAGGATGAAGCAGACGTAAGATTTGTAAAAATGAAAATTGTTTTATGTAGGCAGAATTTTCCACATAAATTACAAGAGAGACGCCGGCGAAATAGTGAAAGAGATGAGAGATAGAGTGAGAAAGGAAGAGAATAAGAGGGAGGCCGTTGTCATAAGTGATCAACGGTTGCCTTTAGGCCCGTCTATATAGACTGGACTTGTTGTTGTTGTTGTTGTTGTTGTTGCTGTTGTAGTTGTGCTTCTAGCCACGTCAAGTGAACTGACATCAAAATGACGAAAACGCAAATCAACAGCAAACAGCAAACAACAAATAGACAAAAAAGCTGAGTAAAAGAAGAAGAAAAGTGCGCTGAGTTTGTTGAAAAGATGGATGGATTTATGGTTTGAGGCTTTTTTCCTTGTTTTTTTTTTGGGTGGTATTGGGTGGTAGTGTCTGGGGCGCGTCGAGACCATCTCTAGATTTTGTTTTATTTTTCCTATATACACAATCTTTGTATTTTTGTTTTTGTATATTTCTTTTTGGGTTAAATTTTGTTGTGTGTTGTGTGTTGTGTGTTGTGTATTGTGTGTTGTGTTGTGTCTGCCTGTGGTTAAGGGGTTAAGTTATGCGAGCTGTAATTGAGTGACCTTTTGCCAAGGGTCTGTGGCTCGGCATTGTTTATATTAATGAGATCAAGGGGCTGGGTCACGTGTCGATGAGTCGATGAACAACGAGAGCTGTGCATTAACATTTTCTTATCCTTTTTGTTTATGATTATCTCATCCCTTGTTTTTCTTAGTTTTCCATCTTTTTCTCACTTTGTTTTTGATTTGCTTAGCTCTTGTTTTTACTTTACTCGTAGTTTGATAAAATAAACTTTGTATACACGTGTTTCTTGAAAATCATAGCATTGTACAAATTTATTCATTGGATTGCCATAAAAAGGGTTGGACAGGCTTCAACTTGTAATTTAATTTAGAGACCGTTATTTCCTAAAAATGAGTTTGTACACCAAGAAATGGCATTTCATATACATTTTAATATAACTATGTAATTCATATTTGATTTGGGATAAAATCGCTGTTTTATTTCTTACAGATGTTATCGAAATAAGTTAGTTATGTCTGTAATATATATTATATAAGTATTACAAAATTTACAATATTATCAGTGTTATTTTGATTGTTTTATTTTATGAACTAAATTGAAGAATTTTGACTGTTACTGAACTTTCTAATTCTTCACTTGAAACCTTTAAATCAATTTTCTAAGGGAATTCATTGAAAATCTATGTGTATTCAGATGTTTTTTATTTATCCGATTTCTTTTAAAACGATCAACTTAACCTTTAATGATACATGTTGCTTGAGGTTTTTGCCACTTAAATTTAAGTTTTGTTGTTGCGTTTCGCAGGCACTTCATCAAATGGCTTAAACCAGCACATAAATTGCAATCCCAGGAAAAAGCGAAGACAAGCTAAGCTGCTCTGCCCGCCTTTTGTCTGTTGGAAAAGTGTCGGCAATCTGTGAACTCTAATTGAAAATCATTGAAAAGCCAAACACAAACAACACTGGTCTCTTGTGCGTCTCAATCCTCTCCCTGTGGGTAGATATCTATTGAAACAGTTGAACAGAGATAGCGAGATTGCGATAGAGATAGGATATAGAAAGAGCAAGAGGGAGTGGGTTGTGAGTAAATGAAAGAAAACTACGACACGAGCTGCAAAAATCAAATGCCAAACTAATGACAATTTTCAATGCTTCACGCGTTGCGGGATACCAACCACTGCCACGCCCCCTCTTAACGCCCATGCTGTGACTAATGAGTATTGCCGACTTAGTTAAGAAAAACGTACTGGCTGAAAGACCAGTGGGGAAGGGGCAAGAGGGGAAAAGGAGGGTGGTGGCAACTTGTTACCAAGTAGCAGCGAAAGATTTGTGCCAAATGGTGGCAAAAAGAATAAAATAGCAAATCAAAGAAACAGATACAATAACAAATATAGATACATATGTATGAGTATATCACTTAAAGTGGGAAACTAAAGTCTATGTACCCTTTTATTTGGAAATTCAGCAGTCAATTTGAAAACTAATTAGGCAGCATTGTTTTACATTATTTGTTAAAATTTATTAAAACAGAAACATCTGTATTTAACGTAAACTTCCATTAATTATAAAAAAAAAACTAAATTCCGATTTTTTATTGATAAAAAATCTTAAAAATAGACATTTTATCATTACAAATCTTAAAAGTGACTTATTTTACTTATTTTTTTAAATTAAAAAGATGGTTTGTAGATTTTGTGCTATGTATTCATGCTATTCATTTTTGAGGCAATTTTAAATATGGGTGCATATTATTATTAATTTACTGACATTTGATAGTGGACTGCTCAAAAAGCCAAAGTGGATTGGGGGTATCGAGACTTTAGTTTACCACTGTACTTAGTTTAATGTATGTATGGCTGTGTGTTCTTATGTCATTGATGATTCCTCCCAAAACATGCTGACGTCTATTTTAGCAAGTTTCGACAGTTTGCACATGTATTTGGGATCGTGTCCATTTTTGATGATGCTACTGATGATGAGCAATGCCAATAAAATGCCATCGACAATGGTCTCATCTCTAGATGATATTGTTTAAAAGGTTTAACTCGAGCACATGATTGATTGCCGCACAAGTACGTGTATCTACATACAACAATATGTGCGCGCAGCCATTTCAGAAAATTGTATCTCAAAGATACATTTACAGATGCGGATGCGAATGCGAATCCGAATGCGTTTTACGTTTGCCCCGCTAACTTACACAACTTACACATTGCTTCATTATTTTGTAAAATTATTTTTGTTTCGGCTAGAGCAGTGTGGTGTGGTGGTAAGGGAAGGGAAGGAAGAGGAGGGGACCTAGGGGGATGGCCTGCTGCCACTTGACTTGGACTTTTTGATGTTTTTACTTGGCCCAAAACAGATACCCCCAAATACAGTTCCCAACAGGCGCTCTTGTCGCTCACTGATCTGCAGCATTTAAATTCATTGTGTTTGTTGTTGTTGTTGTTGTTCTTGTTGTTGCTGTTGCTGTTGTTTTTTCGAGGTTGTTGTTGCTGGTGTTGTTGTGGCTGCTGTTTTAATTAAATTTCGCAATGCAAACGTTGAAGAAAACATTTCGTAAATTGCATTTTATGTGCAATTCTCGTTCGACATTTGCCGGCCTCGTCTCGCAACACACACACAAACTTCCACACACACCCGTATTGTATGGCGAGGGGTCGGTGGCAGGTTGCTGCTGCTGACAAAATACAGTGCAACTAATTGCGAGTAACAAATGCCGCCTCATGTTGCTGTCGCAGCCCTAGCCAAAAAAAAAAAGAAACAAATTTACCAAAAAAAAAAGAAAATATAAAATGATATTTTGCTCGAATATTTTTCTTTTGGGCCGTGTGCGTTTTCCTATCAACATGAAGGGCAGCAACATGTGATTTGTGTCCGCGGCAAGGGAAGAGTCAGTGAAAACGTCAGTCAGTCACTCATTCTGTCAGTCAGTCATTCAGTCAGTCAGTCGGTGGGACAGGCATCAAGGGAGCAACTTATGAGTCTGGTCTAATGAGCTGCCTCTCTTAATGAATATTTAGTTGAGAGTTGTAGAAATTATTATTTCAGATTTTTGCTGGCAAGTGAGACTAAAGAAAAGGATACAATTCTCTAAATAGATGTCTGTTGAGTGTGCCATCATTTAAAGATATATTGTTAATATGATTTATGACGTTGCATCCATAAATGTCATTAGCAATATGATAAATTGTAATGGCAATTAAATAAAGTTGGTTTTCAGTGTTGAATTTCATAGGAAAGTGCACATAAAATAAAGTTAAAAATAACAAAAGTAATTAACAAGTAATCTAAAATATTAATTGTGGTTTACAGTAGCAATAAACTTGATTTAAAAACATTAAATAATCTCAATTAAATAATTTTTAATTACTTTATTAATCTGCTGTCAATCACTCAATTCTTAATTTCTGCCACGCTTCTATCTTTTATTTAATTTGTTATCATTTCTTGAGCTTTTCACCAATTGTTTTCTCACACCACAATATCCTAGAAATTATCTTTTCGTTTTTTAAAGATCTGCATTTTCTCAGAGTCAGATTGATGAATGGCAATACATCAAGTTTGGCCTGAATGACTAACTGACTGATGGAATGAAAGACTGACTCTGGCCATACGAGTATCTTTTGCTATTTATATTACCTCAATTCTTTATCTGAGATTGCACAACTTGCACCTCAGTTGCGATTGCTGCAAATTTCTTCATTTTGTTAGTCACAACTTTTTCTTTATTTTGTTGCTGTTGTTGTTGTTGTTGTTGTTGTTGTTGTTGTTGTTGTTGTTGTTGTTGTTTTGACTGCGTAAATTTCTTGGCAAGAAGACGCATTTAAGTGTAGCATATTGTAAATGTATCTGTATCTGTATCCGTTTGGATATGTCGTTGTTGTGTTGAGAGACTGCACTTTATAGTGTTGACCATTTGATCAACTGAGTGCAAATTTCTCGAAGCAAAACTTATTTGTGATTTGCAATTTGCATGCGGCCAACGATGGGCGCTGACGCGTCCGTCTGTCCATCCGTCTGTCCGTCCGTCCGTCGTCTTGTCGTATCCCTAGCGAATAGTTTTGTGGGTAATTCATCTTCATTTCGTTGCGGTTCGAGTTGAAATGCGTTGTGGTATGCAGCCACGACACCGACACACAACCAAAACGCCCAACCGACGCGACGGGCTATTTTCAAATCGTTCGTTCCGATGTGCCAGAAATGTTTCAAATGCTTTTCGAAAAACCAAAATACGAATACAACTATTCGTATGCCTAGCAAAAAATAAAAAAAACAAACAGCATAAAAAACTTAAACAAAATAACAAAGCATATACAAAATAAAATTGAAATCTTTTTTACTTTCTGGTTGCCATGCACTTAAGATGATCCGCCTGATATTCCCTCATCCGTATCCTAACCCAAAATCCATCCAACCAGCCATCAATCATTTGTGTTACAGCTTCCACTTTGGTTTTTTTTTTTTATTTTCTTCATCTTTGCCTGTACATACTTTTTTTTGTAATTTAATCAACAGTTTCCAGTGTCGTCGTCGGCTTTTCCTAGCGGGTGGGCGTCAACCAAAGAGAAACACACACACACACACACACAAACTAGGGAAAATATATGATATACATTATTATTAAAGGCAAATTTGACAGAAAACAAATGTTCTTTGTAGCCCTGAGTTGAATTTTTTGTCTTATATACATACAAATCGTGTGTCAAAGTTGTTGATGTATTTGATTGAATCTCTTGAAGAGATTTCAAGTGTTGTTCAAATTGTCGGTTTGCTAGATTAAGTTACAAGGAAAATAGACACTTTTTTACGAGGCCAAGTCATTGTCGAGGTCAATAACTGGTGTACAGAGAGCATGAAAATTGCTAATGATAAGTTCATTGTACTTTATCATGCTGTTTAATCGGATTTCCTTAGGCTTAAAGAAATTGATTGTGATAACTGTCCCAAAACTTGACTGACTTTTAAGCGAAAGACTAATTTAATCATGGTTCATCTTTAAAATCAATTCTGTATTCAAAGTTTGCTCTGTTATCAAATATACAGTTATTTGAAAATTTTGCAACTTTATCAAACTCTAATTTAAATGTTACTTCATATTTTTAATGTACAATGTCTATTTGATCACTGTTTGCTTTTAAATTGTATTAATTTGCAAAAATGAAATGGCTAAGAACAAGTGAAATGGCAATAGTGTTTAGAAGAGCAGCATCAGTTTACCGCTAGCTCTTGACCTTAAGCAAGACTTTTTTTTTATTATATTTGAGCTCTGTAACCCTTTTAGTCTATAAAAGCAACATCTCGAGTGCTAAAAAAAAAAATGCGTCACACCAACGATCCATTAACCTAATTACAAACTCAGGTGAAGGTAAAGACAACAATGCTTCAGATGGGGCATAACTTAACTTAAATTAAACAGAATACAAAAAGGTTAAGTGAGCTTGACTCTGAGCTTGGGGAATGTTCAGAAAAATCCAACTAATGAAACAACAAAATGCTAAATTAAAACCCTAAAAAAATGCACGTGGAAACTGACGTCAAAAGTCGCAACGAGCAGAAAAAAGCGAAAACTAGAGAAAGAAAAAGTTAATCATGACAAATGCTAATTAGTTAATGAGTTACTGCAACTAACTAAACTAAAGAGATACGAAAGATTGCGAAAATTACGCAAGAGTTGCAAAGAGCGCTTGTAAATAGTATAGAAAAATCTCTATAATACTTGTATATTATTTCACAATAGGTGAACAAATATTTAAACTACTTTTCAACAAGATAATTAATGAATATTACAGGAAAAACTAAAAGCCTAAAATAGTTTACTGTATTGCTACCAATTAGAAAGCTTTCACAACATTATGCTAACGTTTTAAACCCATTTCTTTTAGTACAGGGCATAAACATATTAGCAAAAATAGTTTAAAGTTACACTCTCTGCACAATTTCCTGTCATATTTCTCGTTAATTAGCACAAATATTGGCGCATGTCTGGCATTTTGGTGTCAAGTCTATGAGGCCACAAACAAGCAACTACCACCTGTCCATTAGTACTTATCTTTCTGCTATGTATTTCTCTTCTCTTCTCTATCTCTTTCTGTTTCTCTAGCGCTGCATTTGCAGTTCATAGTTATTCTCACCTAAAAAGCGTCAAATTGAAACTTTTGCCAATCTTTCCCCTTCCCCCTTCACTCTTCACTCGCGTTGTTGATTGACATTTGAACGTGACATGAACATGTTTCACCTAAATTCCGCAATTATTTATAGAGGTCCCCTAATACTTTAGCTGAGATTATGGCTATGCATTGGCGTTTACTGAAAAACTGATTTTTCCTTTTTTTTATTTTTTATTTAAACATTTCGCTGACAGCGTCAATTAACGTGAAAAAATTATGCAAAACAAAAAACAAGTTTATGGTGCACTCAAAATAAAAGTAAAAAAAAAAACAAAACGTGCCCAACTAAATAACGTCATTAACGCGAGAAAATCAATTCGTTTTTGCTGCTCAACTTGCATTTGCGCTATTAAAAAAAGTGGTCTAGAAAAGCGATAGTCATTTGACAGGCAGTCAAGAAACAGATTGTTCGACATGTGTGTGGCAAGTAATGGTCAAAGAATGTTTTTCTATTTTAGAGGTAGAGAATTGTTCATGTCGTTGGAATGCTAACAAAAACAATATAAAGCCAAGGAAATATTGAAATTTTACCAAAATGAACACAGAACAAAATTGTAAACTTCATTTAGTTCATTCTCAACATTACAACTTACGATCTAAACATCCCAGAAGCCTTTGAAAAAGCTTTGAGATTTATGTTTTCCTTACACTGGGGATTTCCCAGTCAGCTTCATTCAAAAGCATAGCTTTGCTTCGTTAACTTCAAAAAAACTAGAACTGAAACTAAACTAAATTTTCACAAAAAAAGAACAGAATCGAATATCGAATAAAGATGTCATTGGAACGGTATTATTACTTAACTTGTATAACCAAACGGAATAATATCCTTTTGTTCCACAGCATATCTGGATATCTAGGGCAGTGCAAAATATTTGGAATAAATGTCGTTAAATTTATAAATGAGAATATGTTTTATCGCATGGTTCTCAAGACTACTATCATGTTCATATTGGGCTCTTGGATAGCTAAAGAGTTTGGGTTTGATGGGCAATATGTTTTAAATTTATCCCAATTGTAGTTGTTGTATTCGAGTTGTGTTAGTATTTAGTTCAGAGAAGAAAATAAAAAAAATACAGTGAACATTTAATGAAACACGCCAATAATGTCTTTTATTTACCAAATATACTTAAAAATACTATCTATCTCTTTCACAATGAAACAACTAATATATATGTATGCATATATTACTATTTACAGTCCACACAAAATCAGAGTCAGCAGCAAGCACTTATGAACAAGTCAAACGACGACCTAAGGAGAAAGCGTCCTGAGACTACACGGCCAAATCACATTCTACTCTTCACTATCATAAATCCCTTCTATCCCATCACAGTTGTAAGTACACACAAAAAATTATTTATTTTGGTTTTTCTTTTTGTTGCTACTGTTTTTTATCACCTACTCTACTACTTACTTGTTCTTATTATTATTGTTGTTCTTGCTTATCCAAAGACTTGGTCATAAATCGCACAATATTTTGTATACCCCGTAAAAACTTACAATTTTTAAATAGGGCATTCCAAAGTACAGCAAAATGTAGTAGTGTAGAATTATTTCAATTGATTAAGTCCGTCTGTATAATCCTTATACATTATCTTAATATCTTAATATAAACTATGTTTACTATTTTTTGTGGATAGAATATATGATGAATTTTGAGTGTTTGCTTGGATTTTTTAAATTTCTTAATTAAGATTTTTAGCTTTTAAGCTTACACTGTAAATATTTGGAAGGCGCTTTTCTTAACTTCTTAACTAAATATGCTAAACTGTAGAATGATTGGTTGACAAATAGAACAGTTATTTACAAATAAAACATAGGGTATATTCCATGCCGAGCACTTGACAATTTACACTTTAAGCTACTTTGTAGCAAACTTTTGGTAAGGCGATGAAAAACGAAATCCATTGCAATTTATCGTGTGTGTGTGTGGCTGGAAAAACTTGTCACACACTTGAATGTAGAGCTCAGCTGTATGGATATATGGATAGAATGTGTGTATATGTACATATATGTATATGTATGTATATGGTGTGACAACAGTTATTTGCCACACTGTTGCCTCTCAAACGTTGTTGCTGTTGTTTTTGTTGTCAATGTTGTTGATGTGTTAAGAGTGACAGCAAAAGTTGGCAGCTGGCAGGACGCTTTAGATATTTGTCGTAGTTATTTTTTTCCTTTCTTTTTTTATATTATTTTGTTGCTGTTTTTTTGAAGGGATTTTCATTGGCTCAGCCAAGGGGCACAATGTGTGCGAATCTGTCTTGTGTGGACA
The DNA here is from genome assembly GCA_035043265.1 of Drosophila testacea. Lineage (NCBI taxonomy): Eukaryota > Metazoa > Arthropoda > Insecta > Diptera > Drosophilidae > Drosophila > Drosophila testacea. The sequence goes on along the minus strand of JAWNND010000314.1, from coordinate 2,415,016 downwards.
TGTGGGGATTTTGTGGCAATATTTGTAACTTTTTAGCAACAAACTGAGCAGAAAATGTGTTGCAATTTAAAGCAGCAACAAATAAGCGACAGAAAGTAGATTGAGAAAAAGATAGAGATAGAGAGTTAGTGTAAGCATTTGTTGAATCCGAGTGGTTAGACTGAGTGCATTGTTAGTCGTGCAACAACCTGAAGCAGCAACAGCAACTGCTGCACCAGTTGCAACAATAATAACAACAACAAGAACAAGAACTGAATCAACAACAATTACAAAAAACAATGAAAAAGCGTAACTTAAAAAATGCATAAAGTACTCAAGTGTTTGCCATACTCAGATGCAACACAGTAAAGGCAAAAACAAATACAGTTACAGATACATTTAAAAAAATGTAAATGTTAAGGTAACATGACTGTAAAATATCCTATATTAACAGAGTAAAAGAAGTAGACTCTTGAAAAATAATTAATATTTTAAAATTTAATGCCTAACCTGTAGTCAGATCTAGTGTGTAATTATTTTGAAATAAATAATATGAATTTTGAATTGAAAAATAAAATTAAATGAAATAATTGTTGGCAACTTTTTAAATATAAAAATTATTCATTTAATGTTAAACAAAAATGAACTTTATTTGAACTTTAATGAAGTCTAAAATCGCATGTAACTAATATAGCCACAATTGTCAAATTACAGGGTATGCTAACACACGCATATTCACACTTTTGTTGGCCCGCACTGACACAGTTTATTGTCTTTTTAGCAAAGGCAAAACATTTGGCGGCACAACATAAACAACAACTGAAGAGATAGAGAGAGAGAAAGTATGGCAGAAAGAGAGGATAAACTGTAACAACAACAAAAAAAGAATACGGAAATGTTATTTTGTTGTTGTAAAGAGTCTGTATATGTTTGTGTTTGTGTGTGTGTATTTGTGTTTGTGTGTGTGTGCATGTGCAGCATGTGCTGGCAATTGTATTTCCCAACACTTGAGCCAGAGAAGAGAGCGTGTAGTGGCACATAAAATCCTGTGAAGTGGAAAACATGCAGCATATAAAAGCGGTAAAAAACTGTAAAACTGCAAATTATTTGTGCCATCGTCTGTAGTTTGAAGCAGCCAGGGATATGGGCTATGGGCTATGGGCAGGGATAAAGCCAGGGATAGAGCTCAGCTTTTCCAGACATGTTAATTCGCAGACCAACAAAATGATAAAGCAAAGGCACCAAGTACTTTCCCCTCCACATCTCTTTAGTCCCTTTCCTTGTTGACTGACTGAACGACTTTTCATACTCTTTTTCTTTTTTTTGACAATGATTGTTGTTGTTGTTGTTGCTGTTTGGCTGTATTCAGTGTGGCGTTAAGTCCGACTTGCTGGATTTATATATACGCCTGGGCTGTTTGCTAGATTTTTCAACGCGACTTTCTGTCTCTTTTTTCTTACCCTTTCCCTCTCACTGTCTGGCATAAATCTTTTGTTGATTTAAGGCAAACTGAGAATCCTGCTCTGCGCTGCAAGAGAGTGTTTGTCATGGAATTAAGCAATTCCTTTTTTGCCTTTATGGCACAAATTAAAAGGCTTCTTCTTCATCTGCAGCTTCTACTTTATCCCCCAATTTTTATATGGGATGTTGCATCGTAATGTTGTGCCAGTGCAAATGAAGATTAAGTGCACATTGCGTTTTATGACTGATAAGCTGAAAGCATCAGGAAATGCAAAATAATGCAAATTATGGTACACAAGACACCTCAATAAATACTTAAATAAAAGGAAAATATTTTTATGGGCTTTAGTAATCATTAAAAGAATTTTAAGTACAAATACAGTCGAAATTCTTACCGAATTGTCATAGTTTGCAAGTAGTTCCTTATACATTAAAACAAAAGTTATTTGATAAAACTATCTTCAGTTTTAGCCGAGTTACTTGAGGTTAGTATATTGTTGGGTTGTTTTCAATTGCAGTTTCCGTTAAACAAATATTTATTTTCCTATTTGCAAATGTCACGTTTTAAAGAAAACTTCTAAAAGTTACAAAGTAGCCAATAAGTTTCTGCCTCTTTGGATAGACTTAGTTTAACTAATCGCAAGCTAAACGACCTCTAATAGCAGACTGAACTTTTGTCAACAATGTAGACTCACATGAGCTAAAGTTTTGCCACTGTAATGCTTCAACTCATTTCCGGAGCTTTGCCGGCTAAAAAGAGATAGAGAGTTGAATGATAACGACAGAGATGAAGATAGACATGGATAGTTGGAATTTCGTAGAGCTTATCGTGGAACAAAAAGCTGCTCTGGGGGAATGCAGCGTAAAGAGAAGGATTGGATAGGATTAAAAACTTTTTAATAAGACGACACTAAAAGCATCAAAAGAAAATTTTACTGCATATGTGCAAAGTGCAGTCAATGTGAAGCCAAAAACAACTACAACTACAATAACAATGACAACAAAAGGCTGACAGAGTCAACTTTTTGGCCCGAATGCGCATAAGCCAACTTTAAGTTAAAGCTGAGCCCAACAATAGAGACAAGGGAAAACGTGCACTCAAAAAATGATGAAAAAAGAAGTTATATTAAACTAAAGTGATCTGAATCCAAGTTTAGAAATTAACTATATTAGACACTTTTATCGAGACAACTTGAAAGCTGAGATGAATTACTCCCAAATAGTAAAGTATAATAATGTGAGCTGAATTACATTAAGTGAGGATGTTTTAAAATATGGTTTTTTTTTCAGTTGATCTGATGTGAAATATAATGCAGAATTAATTAGTTTGATAGTTGAAAAATTCTTAATGTTATTTAACATATTAATATATTTGAGTATAAACATCTAGAAACACATACGATAAAGTTAAGAGCTCTCTTAACCAAATGTGATGCCTGATGTGTGTAGGGTACATGGCGTAGAGAGTATACACAAGAGACTACATAGAATGCAATAAAAGTATGAGCAGCAGGCGCAACAATGTTCAATCAAATATTAAACGGGCTACATGTGTGTGCCCCAAGGCACATGAATGGTAAAAGAAAAAAAGGAGGGACGATGTTAGGGAAAAAGGGGAAGAAGGAGCAGCTTCTGCTAACCTAACACAATGCAGCGAGCTTGGCATATGTAAAACCCTCTTTTGAAATGGCTTATCAGAACGATGTTCGACTTTGTTGGGCAGAAGGCAGCCAACCATAAGCCAAAAGTCCTGGAATGCAACGACTGCGGCTGCTGCACAATTTTCAATATGTGACACATGGAAAAGTCAGCTGCAACAGCGGCAACCGCCTGGCAAAAAGGCTAAAATCGAAGAAATAAAAGAAAATGTAGCGGGAGAGGGGAATAACAGACGAAGGACATGCGTTGACGGCAAAAGCCAAAGCTAAAGCCATAGACACAGACCATAGCGTCCTCAGAAGCCGCTGCGATTTTCGAAGGGGCTATGGATTGAAGGGAAGTGAGTTGAGAAGGGGGAAAACTGCGTTGTTTGGTTGCAAATGTTGCATGGTTTTTGCATATGGCGGTTGAAAGCGTAGCGAAGCGTCTACATTTTTCAATATTGCAACTTTGAAGACTCTTCGAGCTAACCAAACTTCCCCTAACCCTAGCTATATCACTATATCCATATCCCTGCTCTTCCCTATCCTCCCTCTTCTTTGACAGTCGGGTATTGTATTGGAGTTTGTTTATGCATGCGACAGCATCAAAGCGATAGATGTTAGTGGCTCTGATGTCGGGATTTAAACAGAGTAGGGAACTGAGCTTCGGATTAGGAGGGGGTGTGTATGTATAGTAGTGTAGTATAGCCTAGCACTTTGTCAAATCGATGGAGTTTCTTTATACTCGTTTTATGGTTTGTGTCGAATGCATAAAAGTTGTTTTATCGGCATATGTTGTACTAAGGGAAAGAAGTGGTAAACCATAGATTCTGATTGGAAAAAATAATAGAGCTGGTTTTGAGATGAAACAGCTGCAAGATTTGCATAGATATTAAAGTTGAAAAGTTTTGACAACTCTAAAAGGATCTTTAGAGTCACAGATTCAATAGAATTTTATGCAGCGGAAAATGTATAAACAGGAACAAAAAATATGCTTTAATTTAAATACAGATTACATATTTGACTAACCCAAATTAAAATTAAATTTAAACAGCTATAAATTAAGGTTATAATTTAAAAAAGCAATAATTTATCTGTGCATTTCTTTTATAAAAACTATACCAAAACATAATATTTTTCAATAACACTACCATTGTATATTTATATGCAATATTCACTATTAATTTTGTTCAACTATTTTAAGTATTTTTAACAATTTCCATTCACCATTATTTTACTTAATCTGATTAACAAATCTATACGAATTCAGTACTTTTAGCAGGAATCTCTTGATTATTACAAGTTATGTAAGTGATAACATAACTCGAGCTTTTCTTTTCTTCGTGTATTGCAGTTTTGTTAAATAAGTGAAGTCATCTAAAAATAACGAGAAAATAGGAACGAAAATTCATTCATAAGAATAAATTTATAAGCTTACAGTTGGGAATAAAAGTTGTTGTTGACCAAATATAGTTTCAATCATGTCAACTCTCAGTCTCAAAACGCTAATTGTGGTCTGTGAACTTTGTTGCCGCTTTTCGTCTCAAAATGCGATACAAAAGGAATGGAAATAGTTTAATGTCATTCTTGGTCAGATGACCATGCTCGTACATTTCCGTAAAGAGCTAAATATGGAAAAAGGAAAAGAGATTAATTAGCTAAAGGTTGATTTCATTTTTAAAGGACTTACCAATTCCTTGAGCTGCCAATGATTGAGGGTATCTGTGCGTTTCTTGCGCCACTCGAGTTGCCATTGTTGCTCCTCAGCGCTGATGGGTTCGGGTAACCAATTGTTAAAGGTACAATTGCTCTTTTCGCCATTAGGCAGTTTATTAGCTTTTTTCCTTTGTATTTGTTGAGATTTGACTTATTTGGTTTTAACTTCTGCCTAATCTGGACCTTGGAACTCTCAGTTTGTGGCATAGCTCCAGCTGGACGTACTATACCATGTTTCTGCAGGAATTCGGCATCCTTTTGAGACTCCAACTCGAGACGTCGAGCACGTCGTGTCCTGCGCTGGATTTGAAGTCGCTGCTCACGTCGTTTTGCCTTAACTAAATTTACACTGCATTTGTTTTTTAAACGTAAATTGATCTTGTTTTCATCGTCTTTATCGATCGTCTGCCAAACATGGATCGTTTCCTTGGCTGGCGTTGGAATCAAGAGTTTCTGTTGCTGTCGTTGAATGTCCAGAGCAATGACAGCCTCTTTTCTCTTTGTTGCAGCTCTGTTAGGTCATTTTTAGTGTCCTGTTTGGTGGCTTGTTGGGATTTCAATTTACGTTCCTGTACATTTCGATTCTGTCGCTGCTGTTCGAGATCTAATTGTTCCTGAAGTTTCTGTTGCTTTATGTGTTCCACGTTGAGTCTCATACGTGATTTACTTGTCGTCGTCTCTTTGAACATGCTGACTTGCTTTACTTGATCATAGAACTTGCAATAGTAGTTGACTTTATCGGAATCTGTGGGTGGCATAATGCGTCTGTAGTTTCCGAGATGACTTTCTTCCCAGGCAATTTGTTGGGCCAGAGCCCCAATGGGACAAGGTTGTCTCAGTTCACCTCCTCCCGCAGCTCTGGGTTTATCTGTTCCTGTTTGAATCGAAGTACGAACTCGACGCTTGCCCTGCTGACACATTAGACGTTCCTTTAAAGCCATGCGATCCTCGCGTATGATTTCCTCTTTATCCACCAGCGGAGAACTAATCAAATTAAGGGTGTCCCTAATCAACGGTCTTTTCACCTCATTATCCACTGTCTCATCTCCGCAGAGACTGGGAGTATGATTTACTTCGAGGATGAACGGTTTCAGTTTCCAATCAACCAATATATCAAAGCCCAACAACTGAAAACATGCCTGGATCTTATCGTGCCTTGGGAAACACACATGATAGTTATGCTTGAGCACAGGCCAGGCACTTAATACAGTCTTGATGATTGCATCATCCACAGCCGACCAAAACTCTTCTACATCATAATTGTGATCCTTGAGCCATTTATTGTATTCGCAGAGTTTACGCTTTGAGCCACCCTCGTGCCCTTTGCCCGCATTATAATTTGAATTGCGTCGATTTACACAATAGTTTGTCAAGTGCATAAAGACATTGTTGCTATTGCCAAGAGCTGGGGGCATGTACTTGTGTGTTGCAAAGCGAGCCAGACCTTCATTGTAAACAAATATTCTTAATGGATCCACAGAGGTTACGAGAGTATAAACACGTAAATCAAACTTGAAGCCATCGATGAGCAGGGGCTATGCAATATATAGACAATAAAAGGTGAGAAGATAAGGAAAAATGTGATAAGGATGAAATTTAATTAGGAAAGTAAAAAAGTGATATTAACATGAGAAGTATCAAAGCAATTGAAATGAGAGAGTTTAGAGCGTTAAAATACTTAAGGATCCTGATGATTTCTATGCATACATACCCTATCAATGTAGGTCTGACAGATGAGCTTCTCTTGTCTGCCCACAGTTCGAAGATTATTGGTTAACCAAATGCCACGACCCTGACCCGAAGAATATGGTTTTAGAATATAAGTGCGTTTGTGTTTGTTGGCATAAATGGCCACCTCATAGGCACTGTTAGCAATACAATTAAATTAGTATAGTCAAATTGAGTTAAATATAGTATAACTCACTCGGAGGGCATAAGCCAGGTCTTGGGAAAGATGCGATAGTCGCCAGGATACATTTTGAGCATGCGATTTAAGTTCAGTGCCAACATATCCTTGCGACAGATTTCGCTCATGCCGGGAAAATGATTGATTTGTTGAAAGCGTTTCATGCCCTTTAACAAATCCAAATGGGGTGTATTATCGCACCATTGAATGTTCCACAATCGATGCTCTGGCACATGGGTCAGTCCCATGTTTTTGGATACTTTTGCGACCAGATGAAATCGTGTATGTTCCACACAAATACTTATCCTTATGCCTCGCACGAGGGGTACAATATTGATTGTTTCCAGGGGCGATTGTGCAGGGGCTTCGTGTAACACATTATAGCATATGGGATTCTTAGGACCTGGTTTGATTTGTTCCTCCGATTGCTCTTTGGACATCAGCATATACGGACTACCTTGCTGAGTCTGCACCACATTATCGGTATGCACCCACTGAATGGGGTTTTTATATATTTTCCGAGGCTTTTGTATTGGTTTTCTCGTACACTGTGCGAAGACAGTCTCTCTGCCAAAAAGCTCTACAGATTCTGTTTTAGTTTTTGGCAATTGCTTTTTGAGGTCGAAAAAACGTGTGTATTGATTGGGAACCTTTTTTAACTTTAAATTTTTCTTGGTAGTCATCTAAAAAACAATATTTGTAAATTTTGATTAAGTCTGTTTTAACTGTAACATATAGTTGCATTTATTACCTTTCCCAGGAATTAAAATTAAAATGCCTATAAATAATAACGAAAAATTTGGATTATTTGATGAGTGACAAAGAAAACAAAAGTTCTAAATGAACAGAAAATGTTCAAAATTACTTAAAACATATTTAGCTTATAATTCTCAATTAGTGTAAGATATGGTAATAGATTAGTTTTAGATAGGTAGGTTGAAAGCTATTGGTAATTATGATGTACAAATGTTATAATTGAAAGGCATTTTGTTGAAGGTGCTTTTCACTGTAAGATTTAGGTAAGATTTTGCACTGCAAACTGCGGTTAGTTGAGAATATGCTGAACAAGAAACCAACAAGGATAAAGTTCGGAACAGTAAATTTTGTGTAGGAGATTTGTGTCTGTCAGTTTTGAGGTCAAAAACCATATGGTAACCACAATTCATTGTTCATATTTTGAACTTGGCCTCGTCAGATGTGGATGGAATAATTGACATTTTATCTGTTGACTGCGGTTCAACTTGTCGCGTTTCTCAATTACAAAAGTCGCGGCCAGCGATGCCACAAAGAGACAAGGTGCACCATCGATATGCCGCACCGCACAGCACTTTTATAGAGAAGGTAATCTCTAGTGTATATTACTTTAATAGATCTAACCTGATCTAGTTGAATGTGAGGCTCATTAACCGCAGTTTAATCAGGCTTTAGCCTTTTGCGGTTATTAGTTCAAGCAGTTGTCGGTTGAACGTTAAATGTTGAATGATGAAAGAAAAGCCAACGAATCATGCTCTACTTACATGATAGCTCTATTTTAGTGTTGTTGTTGTTACTTAAATCATACGGTTGGTTTACTTAATGACAATAACACACGTCACTTTGAGCTGTGACGTGATCGTCACCCAGTTAACCCGTGACAATTCCCTTGCTCCAACCCCTTACCTTAGCTGTAGCTGTTGCATTTTGCAATTTTATTGTTGTTTTTGTATCAAATTACAAACGTTTTCCGTTTGCCTCATTTCGCATTATTTTTTTGGCCAAAGTATTTGTGTGGAAGTGCAAGAGGGAGGGAGAGGGAGGAAAGGGTGTCGTTTAGCTGAAGCAAACGGAGCGTGTAATTTGTCAAGTTTATTTGGTTGAGCGACGTTTGTTGGTCGTTCTCTCTTTCCAGATTTGTTTTTGGGCACGGACTCTTTAGCTCTCTAATTGGCTATCCAATGTATTGTTGTTGCTTTTATTATCATTATTATATTTGTTTTTGTACTGCTGCTAATTATGCGAGCTTTTGTCTCTGCGTTTTTGGTAAGCAAACAAAAAAAGGAAATTTAACAAAAAATAAAAGTGTTGGCCACTTTTAGCATTTTCTAATTTTAATGTTAGTGCACGAACCGGGCAAAGCTGATGCTGTTGCCATGGATAAGGATTCAGTAGACAGAGAGAGAGCGAGAGAGAGAAAGAGATAGATACCGCAGCGATAATCTCTAAAAAAACGAGCTCAAAATGACGATTAATGTTCCGTCAAACAAATGCTGCGGATTCTGAGGTGATTCTAAAAGTGGGGCTTTTAACGGAAATGCAATCAACTTAATGCAATTCTAAATATTTATTATCAAACTTTAATGAATATATGAATTTTAGATTTATATTCATTTCTGAAAATGTTATTCCAATTTCAGCCTAATTTACTTATGTTTCTATCATATATCAAATAAATTGATTGGTTTTTAAATCTATACTGTTTTTGTTTCGCACAAATTTCTTAATCATCGAATCAATTTAATCAAGAGCCGAAAGCCTGGAGTTAATATTAAAATAATAATAATAATACTTTAATCAATCGATTTAAAATATTTCCACTGATAATTGACTTAAAAGATAATAACAATTTGATTAAAGCAAATAAGCAATAAAAAAATTCAAACAAATTATTTATTATAATATCACTTGCATCAACGCGTTTTCGTTGTTCATGATTAATCAATACTTATTTTTTTAAGTATTAAAATATTTGCTGTTGTTAAATAATATATTGTGAACTACCTTTTTGGCTGCTGGTCAACGCAAAGATTTTCTTTTTCTCTCGTATTCACGTTGTTTTTTTAATCAAGTGGCAAAAAATGAAATCAGCTTACGGCAAAACTGCATTAAAAATTTAAACGTGTGCACATTTAATTTGCAGCTGCAAAAGCGAAAGAAAAAAGAATTGAGGAACACGTAAACCTCGAGCGCGTAATAATAAAAAATTTAACAAAAAAGATTGTACAAAAATCAGTGTAAGGGAGAAGAGAGAGACGAAAAAAGTAAAAATAAAAGCGACAGAGAGTAAGAGAGAGAGAGAGGGAGAGTTAAAGAGTTCAGAAATGGCTCGTAAATTTGCAGCTGATGAAGAGTTCGAAACGGGGCATAAATTACAATGTGTGAGTAGCATATGGTTGTATGTGTGTGTGTGTGTGTGTGTGTATCATAGGGCTATGTGTGTGTGTAAGTCTAAATGGTAGTTGCTTAAATACTTTTATTTTTATGGAGCTTCGCCAACAGGAAATTCTCGAATCTCTTTCGCACTAAGCGCACATTAAAAATTAATCTTTTAATTACTGGCAGCTACAACAACAACAAGAACAACAATACTAGTAAGAACAACAACAGCAACACGAGTTAAACAATGCGGCATGCTTACAACAATGTGCTTAGCCCCTTTTGTGCTTGGAGCTATTAATTACTCATACTTCTAACTGGAAATTCAATGGACAACACACGTACATAAACTCACACAAACAACAATAGTTGTTGTTTTAGTCGGCCTATAGGCACGCCTCCATTGCTGCAATATGGCATTGTTGGCTGCCTGGCAGCCATTTTGTATGTACAATGGCTGCCATTTTGTGTGTGTGTGTGTGTGTGAGTTGTGCCCAAATAAGTATGCAATAGTGTGTTGCACACAATAAAAAACAATTGCTCAATGATTTGCCAACGTATCCTTGAATAGAACTGTAATAATAATAACAAAAATATTCCAGCAACTGTAGTGATTTCTGCATTGTCACGTGACTTTGCAGCTGAAAAGCACTAGAGCCATCAAATCCCTGAAAATCTTTTCCATTTCGTATATAAAATTGTCAAAAATTTTGTGCTTTTGGGTCGTTTTCACTTCTGTGGCTGTGCAACGATTTTAATTGCTTTCAATTGACCAAAAAACCCCTCGGAGAAACTTTAGACATAAAGTTGATGAAACAATAGCTTGGCACACACACTTTTGATTTTAATTTCATTTTGGTAGCTTACACTTTAAGTATTAACAATTTGAAGAGGAAGGAGAGGGTGCTAATGCTCAAAGTTTTACGTACCCAGAAAGTGTCCTGTAACGTGAGCAAAAACTTTTCTAATGGAATTAAACTACATACTAAACTGCTTTTTAGAGTCTTTTTCTCTCAAAGCGTCTGGTCTTTGTCCACTTAAATGAATAGTCACTGTAATGGAAGTACTTCTCTTTTGGGCATAATACACAGCTTATATGCAGATAAAGTTGAGATTAATATTAAGTGATAAAGCTTTGTTCAAACCTGATGAAGAATGGATGAATATAAACTGTATTGGTCTGACAGGAATGTTAAAAGCTAGAAACAATTTCAAATAAATCTTGATCAAAATATTAAATAAACAATAAGCAATAAAATTTAAAGAAGTTTTCATAATATCTAGAAAATATATTAAAATAAGCAAAAGGGAATTTTCAATCGAATATCAATAAAATTAAAGTTGTAATGGATTATCTAATAACTATTGCATTTAAATATAAAAAGCCATTTATGAAATTAAATTGCGATATAAAGATATTCAATATAAACTAAAATTTAACAACTATAATCTAATGGTAATCCATCTGATTGTTATTGGCTAAGGTACAGCGCTTCAAATTGTTCATTGGTTAGTTTTTTGGGATATATATCTCAGCATGACAATCATATCAAAATGTTAGTCTGTTTGACATTTGTTAGTTGTGTGATTGTTGATGCTATTTGTGATTGCAACTCGTATCTGATTTATGTGCCAGGCATACGAATTCCACTATGAATACATATAGATACACTGGTTCTGTTCTCTCCCTCTCTCTCTTGTAATTATGCATGAATCATGGAAACAACTGCAGTGAGGTAACTGGATTGCTGGAGGGGTTGAGGGAGGAGATATGAAATCTGGATCTCGACCCGTAACGCATGAATGAACGCCTCTAGAAAAATATATGCACATAAATTTCATCAGCCAGGCGCAATGAAAATGTTGAAATGTTAAAATGCTCGCACGTAATGCTACGAAAAAGTCCATTTGTAATGTAAAACATAACCAAACAACGCAAAGCAATAGAACAACTGCAATAGAAACAAAACTAAAAACGTGGCCAGCAAAATAAAAACTACAGCTCCTAAAAAGGACTCTCCTCTTTCTTTTTTATTCTCTTTCTTTTTCCTTTGTTTTTTTGTTGAATGTCCATTTTTCTCTTCATCTCTTTTTATTTTTACGGTATTTATTTTAGTTGTGTTGTGCACATAAACAAGCAACGAATTTGTAATGAAAATAAAATTTAACAACTGCATCAGCAACAGTAGCAGTTGCCGCAGTTTGTGGCAGCAACTGTAGATGCAACAGCAACTGCGAAAATAGCAACGAAGGACAAGTGGAAGACACTGTAAAGTATGCAACACTTTTTGCACTTTGCCTTTTTGTCAGTTCTTGATGCACTTAGAAAGTGTATTTTCCTTTAGTTTTTATGATGGGGGAAGCTTTACTTTGATATGATATATGCTTTACTCAAAATCAGATATTCTTGAGTTGTTTTTGTGTGTTTATAAGACTGCAACTGTGAATAAATTCTAAATGTAAGCACTTGAAATTACATTACAATAAATAAATGGAGAAGTTTGAGTTTGGAATACCTTACAATTTAAGATACAAAGTATCAGATGAGGATTTGATAGAATAAATAAAAACATGATAATAATATAAATTGCAATCTTTGATGCCTTGCATATGCTAATAGAAAATAAAATATAATAATTGCAAAGTTTTCATTACAATAAATAGTTAATTTAAATGGTTTTATATATTATTACAATTATTTTTGATTTATAAACATTGATAGTTAAGTTTGTAAAACTAAAATTAAAAATATTTATATTAGTTTGTGTTGGTTAATCAACAAGTTTGTTCACTTATCGGTAAGTGTTTATCTTGACTGTAAAGCTATCGCCAAGATAATCTATTGTTGCCTTAATAACAAGCCTTTTCTTGATTGTTCTTGAAGCTATCAAGGAACTGAGTAAATACTCTATTATATTGAGATCGTTTCCCAAATGAAACTAGAAATACTTCACAATAACACTTTATTGAACAAGAGCTAGCCTCTGTTGTTATATAAGAGTTAACATTTTGTTAGCTCGTTAGGGAAGCAGAAAAAATACTTATTTAGATGGGCAGGAAATTGAGGTGGCATGCTACAACAAATTGCATACAGAAAATGGCGGTAAGAACCGGATCATGTTAAGAAATGTGACACCTTTATGCATGAAATTGAAGGACACGTTATGCCAGGTTAGATTGCCATGGCATCAATGTCATAATTTGCCATAATGTGTGTGTGTGTGTCTGATGGAGAAGAGCAGAGGAGAGCATAAGGGAAAGATGGAGAGGAAGAGTAGAGGAGATGTACAGAAAGACAGTTGGACAGTTGGCTGTCCCAATGTGGATGCTGATGATGTTGCATGTCCATGTTGAAATGTCGATGGGGATGTCGATGTCAATGTCGTTTGGGGTCGAAAGGACCGACTGCCATTGTGTGCATGTGTGAGTCTGCTTGCTTGTATGAATATTTCTCTCTCTCTCTGTGTGTGTGTGTGTGTGTGTGTTCTCAACTTAGTTGCAAAGTTAACGATGCGCCATGACAACACTCCATCAACATGGACAGCATCCAGTTAGACAGTCGGGTTGGCAGACAACCTGTCAGTCCCGCCTTCCCTTGTTGTTGCCTTGTGCTTCTTCCTCTTCTGCTTGGTCCGCTCCTTCTCATTCTTCGGCTCCCTTTTGAACTTACTGCCAGCCCCTCGTGTCATGTCCTTGGCTGTGCCACTGTCAACATTAACAGAGAGCCGTGAGGCACAAAAAGGCATATCCAATTGCAAAAAAGACGACTCATGTCGATAACAAAGCGTACGCAAACATTCAACTAACATTAGTGCCACGCCCCTAACACACACACACACATATGCCTTCTCTCTCACATACATACATTCACCTACACATAAAGCTCCGACTGCAGCTTCTACATTTGGTGTCTATTTTACTTGGTCATTAAATTTGGATTTTGTGCTGTGCATATCACAAGTGCTTGACTTTGCCATTAAATACATACACACTCAGACACACACACGCACACACACTCTCACGTACAGGCAGACACACACAATACGTACACATGTACACCTCCAGCACACATGTAAACACATGTGTGCAGCTCTTTAGTGGCCCTTTGTGTGGCATCCTCCTGACATCTCTCTATGGCCCCAGTTGGCTCCTCTCCTTCCCTTTGCCTCACATTTGCAAACTGTGCTTTTTGCATGCCAAACACACACACTCACACGCACACACATGTCCTTACCGTAATGTCCGCTAGATGGCGTATGCTTTTCTTACACAGAAGTTTGTTTCTTGTTTTGTTTTACTTACGGCTTTGAGCCTTTTGTGGTTTTCATGTGGTTTTGCCTATGATAGCATGGCAAGTGCAATAACAAAAATTGCAAAAATATAAAAACGATTCTAGTTTCTCTAAGGCTTGAAATAGGGTGGTGTGGAGGGGGAAGGAAGTTCAGCAGGGGAATTCAATCGTTGGCAAATCGATAAAATGATTCTTTTTAATAGACCAAAAGGTATTTTATGTAAACGCAAAAGACTTCAAACAAAGTTCTTTGGTAAATGTCAAGAAGCTCACAAACTGCAGTTGTGAATTTGGAAATTGTATAGAAAATTCCAGATAAAAGATAAAGTTGAAGCTAAGGAATAAAGTTACCAATTATTAGTGCTTTATGGACTGTGCGGACTCCACACACTCTACACTGTAAAATCATTTATGCTCAAATATTGTCTTGTTTAATAAATTATAAATTATTATTTATTATATAAACTATTATATGGTCCACAAATATTTAAAAATTTACTAACATGCTTATTTTTATATCTTTCTCATTTTAGGTAAGTTTCTCTATGATTGAACGCTTTCGGTTATGACTTATTGTGCGTGAGTGATAGATCTAAGACACTTATATACTCTGAGTGATTGTTGCTGTTGTTGCTGTTAGCTGCGCTTAGTTAATCTTAACTTCAAAACTCAACAAATTCAACAACTGACAGCGGTCCAATCAATTGCCCTTTGCACTTATCTACTCAAACACAGACAGGCTTAAGCCGTCATCAAAGGCAAAGGGCAGAGGGCAAAAAAAAAAAAATACACAAACAACAAAAAAAAGAACTCCAAAAGCTGACCCAATAAATCACTAGTGAAATTTCACACAAAACGCTCAAAATCTTGTTGGCCCTTTGGGCGAAACAA